>OX422210.1:313965074-315373745 GCA_949130495.1 Sambucus nigra
TTCTTTTCTTGGCCCCAGCAGCAGAAGTAATGTCATCAAATAGAGCAGGAGGAGCTCTTTTCTTACCCATTCTCTGACTTAAAGGAAGATGAGAATCTGAAGAAGAATCCTCTGGAGTTGAAGCTGGCTCAACAGGGCGAGCAGTATAAGAGGTTGTATAACTCTTATACTGTAGTAAATATGATGCAGACCTGATGTGCTCGTCTGCAACGTTCTTATGCAAACCCCAGATAAGTTTCAAATGCTTAATATTAACCTCTGATTCTTTTGGAGTTTTTCTTTTACTATCAACTGCAAACAAACACATAATGAGATATCAGTCATACATTTTGTCAAACATGATAAAAGCATAATTTCATAAGTAAAAGAAATAAAATGAAAAATAAACCTATCCCATTGCCATATGGGGGGCATCTGGGACCGTTGTATACTCCATCTCCAACTAAAGGGGCATATTGCCAATTTTTAATAACCACCCCATGCTCAAAATAATCTCTATTTGAATCAGAGAGGTTAACTACAAGATCCCTATTCAGAAACCTAGTTTTTAAGTAATAAATATTATCTAGAATGGCCCATTTATAGCAATACATAATTTCAGGGATCCCTATACGAGTCCCATGAGTTAGATTTAATTTGTACACCCCATTAATTATTCTCCATGAATTGGGGGCTATTTTTGCAGGGACAAGATCAAAATACTGACAAAACTCAAGACATAATGGGTTTGGCGAAAAAGAAAATCCACATTCAGCAATGAATAGACTGGGGAACCAATGTCCCTCTGCCAATCGAAAATAATCTAAAGGCTCAGAAAGAACCTCCAGAGTTACCCAGGAAGGAATGGAAAAATCGGAATGAAATTTCTCAACAGACTCCACAATATAAACCATACTGAATAAAAGAGATACAGAAGAAAGGAAGAAGATCTTACAGGAAGAAAGGAGGTATGTTGACAACGAACGAAAACTAGGATGAACGCACAAGAGAGAAGGAGAAAATAGAAAGCTTGAATGCAGGAAATTGGAAAAAGAAGAAGACGGTATGGTTACCTAAGAAGTTTAAATACTTTGCCTTGGGAAGCGGCGAAGGAAATGATTACAAAAAAGAAACTATTGAACTTTCGACGGCTAAAAGGACAAAAAGGGCACTAAGATCGAAGCGCTCTTAAAAGTTCGAAAAAAGGCGGATTCGTTGAATTTGGAAATAAATTCAAATACGATGCTCCTAAAACCCAGGAAGATCATTCAATATTTCCATAAACCGAGAAAGAATGTTCCATACTCCTCAAAGTTCGAAATATGAAACATTGGGGGCTTCTGTTGATACCAAAATTAATATGCTGATGTTGACGAATCATACGAAGACACTTGTCAATCTACGTGGTACAATAACAACGAGGAAGTTCATTTCCTCGACCAACTCATGTTCTCCCCGAGCAAAGAGGATATACCGAGGAACTGCAACACTCCGAGGTACTCTAGCGCTCCGAGGAACTCCTGAGCAACGAGCAACTAAGGCGGTCCGAGCTGCATCTCGGCCGTAGTATTAATTGCCAGAATGTCAACAGTTCAACTATTCATTGAATGTTTATCATCTTGATGCACACGCTGCATTAAATCTATTACCCTTTCATATGTATATCATTTAATGTATCAATCCATTCATGTACAGCCTAAGGGCTATAAATACCTTGTATCACCCTCATTCAAAGGGACCGGAATTTCTTGACTGAACTTGTAATCAAGAATTCCCAAACACTCAGCAATAACATAACAGTGGACGTAGGTCATTCTTATAAGGCTGAACCACTTTAAAAATCTTTGTTTCATTTTATCTGTGATTGAATAATTAGAGCGATCTAATTTTTTACATCAACAATAATCTAACAAGAAAATAAATCCCACTACAAATCTGAAATGAATAACTAAAATAAATAAAGTCTGATTGGGGAAACATTCCCAACTGATATACTAGAATGAAAGTCTACACTAGGAATGAATGATAAAATCATCTAAGCAAGTCCTGCAAGCCTCCACAATGCTGCAGTTAATCATCCCTGGGATGGATCGTCAAGTCTGGCGTCCCTGTGGTTGGACACCTAAAAGGTTTTTAAAAAATATTTATAGCAAGGGTTAGAACCCAAAATATTTTGAAAATATTTTGCAAGTATTTATCACAATTTAAAAATCAGTTATTGATTACACATGTTAGGTTCACGTACACTCCCTTGAGTTTTCTCACCTCTCATTTATTGTGCACGCCTGACATTTCTACTTAGTCCACCTAGCCATAATACCCAAGATAACTAGACATATGTATCTAATCGGACTATCAAAACCTATAAGTCCCCCACACCGCCCATACAGTACTCCATACGAATTAATATCCCTCGTATGTTATTGATATCATAAGTATCATTCTCCATCCCTGGTCATTTAATCCTTTAATTAAGTTTCACGACTTAATTCATTATTTATATGCACAATATCAATTCGTCTACTATCACACATAAGTAGAATTATTCAAATGGTTATATATTTATCTCACTAATATAAATAATTACGATGTCTCTCAAAAGGACCATTATACAAAAAAGGCATACTCTTCTATCAGTCCATGTACCTCTCGTACTAAAGGAGGACTACTGGTTCGATATGTCTCCTCGAACCCCAAAATAAATAACAAGCACTGGAGGCATACATAGTTCTAAGCCTTTGGGCTACGCACATACCTAACGTACCCAAATGATCTGACAGTCTCACTAATACATGACACATAGTGGGCCGCCCTAAGTTCTGTGTCCTGCGACACAAATTCAGACCACCATAGAATCGTCAAAGTGGGATCGCCCACTACGAGAAAACCTCCGTGATAGCAGGCAACATAGGTATGTTCACGTACAATCACCAATCATATAATAGGCACACACACTACCTATATATATATATATATATATATATATATATATATACATATCATTTTAGTAGGCATACACACAACCCAATTATCATATTTTGTACGTATTATTTATCCCCGACTACTCACCGTATCATCAATTTAAGATTTATCTCACTATCATGTTAGTCTGAGTATTACTCTCTACTCTAAGGGTCCTAGTTATCCCCCAATGAAATTCAGTATCTAGCTCTATCATACACTACTAGTCTTCACACAAATTCACTTAAATCCTCCGTAATTGATTCTCTTTCTCTCGAATTAATTATGCCTTTATTTAAGTATATTAAATCTCGCCTTAAACCTCTCATTAAGACTAAATAATAATCCAATTTCAATCCTACTGTAATATAACAAATCTCTCATTATATTTTAATATAGTCCCAAAAGTTTCCCCAACCACATTTAAGGAGTTATAGGCTTAAAAGGACATTTTCACATTTTCTGGGTAATCGAATCGATTCACCCGGAGGCCGAATCGATTCACCTCTGTCCCGAATCGATTCAAAATTCTGTAGATTACTTCTTCTTCAACACGCAAATTCATTTTTCCACACTTTTCTCATTCAACTCTCCATAGATCTTTACCAAACTTTAAACTAGTTATCCAAAACCCATTTCACATGTATTAGGGTGATTTCCCACGTGATATAAACCTTAAAACACCAAACTTTTTAATTAAATCTGGATCATAACATTCATTCATAAAAAACCCTAGATTTCACGTTCTTCCACCATTTTCATCAAAAGCCCAAGTTTAATTCATGGAGAGTATCATATATTCTCTGAATTATTATCCTCTACTGATATAAAATCAAACTACATGCACTTCCTACCCAAATATGAGTTTTAATCATCATTTTCTTACAAGAACTTAACTTTAATGAATGTATTTCAAAACCCTATCAACATGGGTATTATAACTTCAAAGAAAACTATAAATAAACACTTGCCTTGTCTCGTGTGATATGATTTCATGGTTTTGATGTTATTTGATATCACTTCTCTTCCAATCCTCACTCCAAGCTCGATAATGTGGCAAGATCACACTTCAATTACTCAAAAATTCTCTCTTAGGCTTCACAAATGACCTCTCTTCTTCTCCAATGGATGCTCTGAGTTTTCTAACCTCCAAACCCTAGACTCTACCATATATATGCTAATAAAGAAGTTAGAAATTCGTAGGTATCTTAACCCTGATTTATCAAATGACTAAAATGCCCCCATACGATGTTGGTTTAGTTTAAAATTACCCCACGACCCAATCGACACCCCTAGGTATACTATTCTGATAATTCAACCCTTTTGGAGTCATTCGTGACCTCAAAATCATCATACGAGTCACTCTAAATAATTTTCCTATCTCGACCTCAATTCAGTCTACACGCGACTCCCAATTGAGATAAATTCAATTATGCCAAAATCACTCGCTGAAAGACCAAGATTTCCCAATTAAAATAATAATTTCCTTTTTACTTAAAACTAAATAGAGAAGATGCGGAAGCGTTGTAAAAACAGGTGATGGTTCAACTTTAAAAAATAACAGCAAGTTTTAATTTCTCAAAACTAATTAAAGCATAATTCAAGTCCTAGAATTTGCCTAAGTCATAATTAACAATTATCCAAAGTTAGGCGAAACCAAATTAATGCAAGTGACTAGAATTACACAATTTTACCCAATATTAAATTAAAGTCCAATTTTAATATAGTGTGAGAATTAAACCGAATTTTATCTTGAAATTATCCTAAGCATGGATTCTAAATTTTGTGCAAGATAAAAATAAACAATGTCACACTACACCGCGATGTACGAGGAAAAACCCACTAACGGGAAAAAACCTCGGGACGGCCCTAGCCTCAAATCCACTAAAAACGGTATTACAAAATACAAGACAAAAGACTTACTTCCTAAAATCGAACCCTCTCAAGCCGTGATGCTTCTTCTTGTATCAACCTCCAATTAGCGGATAACCAACGGAGCTCCACCGTGGTCTCGGAATTCACCGATGGGACTTTATATGGTCACCGTCACCCAAGCATGGAGCCTTTCTCCGTGTGGGTAGAATCTCAACAAAAGTCTTCTTTGTGATGGGGTGTAGAAGCAAACCCGAAACGTCTCTTGAATTCGGTAGAGAAAACCGGTGCCAAAAACTCCAAGCAAAGATATGTATATATAGAACTTGGAATAAACAACAATGGGTGTAAACTAAGTGTTTAAAGATTTTTCTTTAAGTTGAAGAACACTCAAACATGAACATTTTCCTTTTTAAAATGATCTCTCAAACTCTCTCTAGGAGATGTATTAGGATGGAAAAGTTGTCATGGAAAATGTGTTTCCCGCACATAATAATGTATGAAAAAAGTTGGTTGAAATCCAAGTGGAGGAGTGGGGAAAAACTGTAAAAAACTGCCAAATAACTGTTCCCGCTGGAATCTCGTTCGAACGAACGTGATTCTCGTTCGAACGAGACTTCTAACGAGTGACCAGCCTGGGCTCGTTAGAAGTTCGTTAGATACCTCGTTAGAACGAACATTCGTTCGAACGACATATCGAACGACATATCGAACGACTGACCAGTTAGGGTCGTTGGCAAAACTCGTTCGAACGAACCTGGTTTGAACGACAAAACTCGTTCGAACGAAACTGGTTCGAACGACAAAACTCGTTCGAACGAAATCTGGTTCGAACGAAAAAACTCGTTCGAACGACATTTCTAACGAACGACCAGAAAGTTGTAAAATTCGATTTTTGGCCCAGAAACTTTTATATACTTATTTTAAAGTTCTATTTGATTCTTTCTGAAAATAAAATGCAGTTTTTAATATACCTAATACCCAATACAAATTGTTCCAAGCTCCTATATACATATAATTACATTCATACCTTGGGAGCATGGAACCTTAGTTGATGACGTAGAAACGAGGCACACAAACCGGCATTTTGATGAAGCTTTAAATTCTTTGCCTCTACGTCTTCAACTCACACTTCATAGGCTTGAGAATATTACAAATAAATACTATCCTATGAATAAATGTTTTTGTCCGGAATTGAGCCAAAACTATATATGGACTCAATTGGAAATTTGTGTCCTTACAAATCTCCCCCTTTGGCTATTCCGGGACAAAAACCAAACAAAAATCCTAAAGGGCCGTCAAGCTCTACTAGACTCAAAACATAACCCGCCCAATCTTGACTCAACCCAAGGATCAAACGCTTTGCCATAGAAAGATGCCGCTTTAGAATAATTCCTGCACACTTAAGCAAACTCATCAAATACATAGGGAATATCAAAATATTAAATGCAATTAATTAATTACTCCCCCTAAATTAATTCTCCCTTTAAACTCATGACCTACTTAGAAAGACGTCTCCCCCTAAGATAAATCTCCCCCATACGATAATAATAGGATTAGATACCATTTCTCTCCCTATCATCATTCTCCCCCTTTTTGTTCGGGAATAGGCAAAAGATAAAGAACTAATAAACAGCATGTGAAAGCTTAAAGTGATAAGACATGAAAGCATATGGGCAATTAAAGCAAGGCAAAGACAAACAGATATCATATATATATATATACTTTAAATATACCAATAAGTACATGCATATATAGATAGATATAAACACACACATGACACAAAATACAATAAGTTTGCACACGCGTATGGCAAAAATGTGTCATATGGAAACGGAAGTGTAGGGGTGTGTACTAGTAACAGTTAAATTTAGACCCAAACACTTAATAAACGTTCACGGAGTTCTCATTTGATTGCAAACTTCATCACATTGAAATATAACCTCATGTGACAATATAGATTGAACTCAATGAACAAACATACACAATGCATACAAGCCTAGCATGATGATGATTCTACAAACCAAATAGAGTCATGACATTAAAGACAACTAGGATAAACGGACATTGTGCAAACCGTTGATATACCATCCAATTCTCCCTCAATGAGCATATATATTCTTATGTTTTTGAATGAATATATCAAACAAACATAGGCCTTGGCAATTTCTTTCTTTTTAATGCCAAATATTCTGTTTTTAGGCCTTTGGATCACGTATTTCTTTTAGATCCAATCAACGGTGGCTTACTATCGCAAAGGATTTAATTCATCCTTTCGGAGCCCTTCCCCGTGCATATATTACTTTATCATGTTTTCATTTTTCCACACAAATCTCACATGCAATGGATTTTGACATGCATTAGTCCTCCTAGGTCATAGATATGTAGATGACTAGATTGATAGGAGAACACCTCAAAAAGCTCAAATATAACATGTGACATTAAGATTTCAAAAGAGCTCGTGCATGTGTGAATAGAGGCATATAGAAATAGAATCCATTTAAACAATACAAAATCCAACTACTCCATATAAAACATGGTAAAGAACATTTTAAGGATTGAAAATCTAAACCAAAAGTTCTAGCCACATGGGAGCGTAAATGATGGGATTCAAACACAAGTATATGCCACATAAAGTGTGTCAAACAAAATACACACCAAACAAAATCTTTTTGAGTTTTTAACATTTTTAGTTAAAAAGAAAGATATATACTCAAAAGACTAAACAAAAATCATTTGAATTTTTCATTAAGCATAAATGAAATAAATAAAACACAAATGATAAACAAAAAATCTTTTTATATTTTGCAGTTAAATCAAACACAAAAAATAATACAAAAAGATAAACAAGTCATAATTTCTAGCATATGATATACAGGAGGCAAAGACTAGAAAATGACTAAACAAGCATACATTTAGCATATGAATATAGCATGAAGTACAAACGCTAAAGTATGCAAACACTAACACATTCATCCATTAGATTTAGCAAGGGAGGAAGCATGTGTAAGTAAATGAGAATCAACAACCCTATTTTGTAAGGTAACCAAGTCGGATTTCCTAACCCATATTAATGAGGAATGACTATTTTGGGGTGTAGGAACGTTAACTACCGTGGTTACTTTACTATGGGGTTTTCTAGGAATTCGTTTAAGATCTAAACAAAATTTACTAAGATGACCTTGTCGACCACAATGTGTACAAGTGAGAACATGTCGAAAAGATTTACTTAAGGAGTGATCTTTAAAAGTATTCCTAGTTGATTCTCCTAAAACATTGGTTTGGGCATTATGAGTAAATTCATTACAGGGATTGAAGCCTAAACCACAAGTGTCATTTTTAATTTGGACCGTTCCTAACATTTTATCTAGTTTTTCAGAACGACATTCCAAATCAAATTTGACAATACTAGAATCTTTTAATTTATTTTCCAATTCTACAATGTTAGATTCTAGTAAAACATTTCGCTCTTCAAAGGCAAGAAGCTCATTTTTCAAGGATTCCATTAAACCCCTAAGGCTATCTCTTTCGCCTTCTACATAATCAAGCTTCTCTTGAAGAGTCCTCACATGTGTCCTAAGGTCTTCTATTAAGGCACTATCATCAACGACCTTGACACTCTTTCTTAAACAAGCTTCTAACTTCAAATTAGTTCTTTTCAAATTAATAGATTCTTTATATAATTCATGAAAAGCATTTTGAAGTTCACTCACATCAACCTCTTCTTCATTTTCACTCTCACTTTCTTCTTCACCCTCACTATCATTAAAAATAAGGGAATCATGAACAATGACCTTGGAAGTGGCATGTGCAATCGTGTCATCAATCGACGAGTTCTCATTATCACTCACATGACTAGCCATAAAAGCCACAAAATTTTTCTTAGTGGGGGAATCGGGATTTTCTCCCTTATCACTATCACTAAGGGTTGCATTATATGAAATAGGTCGCTTACCATCTTTCCTTAGTTTAGTGGGGCACTCATAAGCCCTATGGCCATAACCTTTACAACCAAAACACTTATTAGACTCGTCCCTATCTAAATGTTCATTACTAGGCTTAGGGATTTTCTCGGCTTTAGAAATCTTCTCGCTTTTATCATGTTTAGAAGTATCAAATTTCTTAAAATCATTTTTAACTTTATCTTTGTTAAATTTAAGAAATTTTCTAAATTTACGAGCAAACAAAGCCATGTCTTCCGAGTCACTATCACTATCGCTCTCTACTACTTGTTTGACCTCTTTACGGGCTTTTAAAGCAACACCCTTTTCAATTTTCTTTTCAGTTTTAGAGGGAAACATATCCAGTTCATAGGTTTGTAAATCACCTACAAGCTCTTCTAATTTCGTAGAGGCTAAAGTGGGTAAAGAATTTAAAACGGTCACTTTAGGAATAAATCTATCGGGTAGGGACCTTAAAATTTTCTTTACAACACGGTCGTCAGGTATTTTCTCTCCCAAGTTAAAGGATGAATTAACAATATCAGAAAGTCTAGCATAAAATTTATCAAAGGTTTCTTTTTCATCCATTTTGATAGTTTCAAATTGAGTGGTGAGGTTTTGGAGTTTTGAAGCTTTAACGACACTAGTTCCTTCATGAGTTAATTGTAAAATATCCCAAGCTTCTTTAGCGGTTTCACACGTCATAATACGTCGGAATTCATCCGGTGCGACAGCGCTAAACAAGGCATTTAAACCTCGGGAATTAAAGTTAGCAAGTTTAAACTCATTTTCATTCCATCTATCGGCGGGTTTTAAAACACGTTCATTTTCAACTAAGTAAGTTGGTGGGGAATATCCGGTAACAACAGACATCCAAACTCTCTCGTCGATAGATTTTAGTGTCGATCTCATTCGTGCTTTCCAATACGCGTAGTTTGAACCATCGAAAATAGGAAATTTTGAAAATGGGGAAAAATCCATTTTAGCCAAAAATTAAAGGATCTTAACGAAATAAATTATCGTTTTTGGCTCTGATACCAATTTGAAAGACCAAGATTTCCCAATTAAAATAATAATTTCCTTTTTACTTAAAACTAAATAGAGAAGATGCGGAAGCGTTGTAAAAACAGGTGATGGTTCAACTTTCAAAAATAACAGCAAGTTTTAATTTCTCAAAACTAATTAAAGCATAATTCAAGTCCTAGAATTTGCCTAAGTCATAATTAACAATTATCCAAAGTTAGGCGAAACCAAATTAATGCAAGTGACTAGAATTACACAAATTTACCCAATATTAAATTAAAGTCCAATTTTAATATAGTGTGAGAATTAAACCGAATTTTATCTTGAAATTATCCTAAGCATGGATTCTAAATTTTGTGCAAGATAAAAATAAACAATGTCACACTACACCGCGATGTACGAGGAAAAACCCACTAACGGGAAAAAACCTCGGGACGGCCCTAGCCTCAAATTCACTAAAAACGGTATTACAAAATACAAGACAAAAGACTTACTTCCTAAACTCGAACCCTCTCAAGCCGTGATGCTTCTTCTTGTATCAACCTCCAATTAGCGGATAACCAACGGAGCTCCACCGTGGTCTCGGAATTCACCGATGGGACTTTATATGGTCACCGTCACCCAAGCATGGAGCCTTTCTCCGTGTGGGTAGAATCTCAACAAAAGTCTTCTTTGTGATGGGGTGTAGAAGCAAACCCGAAACGTCTCTTGAATTTGGTAGAGAAAACCGGTGCCAAAAACTCCAAGCAAAGATATGTATATATAGAACTTGGAATAAACAACAATGGGTGTAAACTAAGTGTTTAAAGATTTTTCTTTAAGTTGAAGAACACTCAAACATGAACATTTTCCTTTTTAAAAATGATCTCTCAAACTCTCTCTAGGAGATGTATTAGGATGGAAAAGTTGTCATGGAAAATGTGTTTCCCGCACATAATAATGTATGAAAAAAGTTGGTTGAAAACCAAGTGGAGGAGTGGGGAAAAACTGCAAAAAACTGCCAAATAACTGTTCCCGCTGGAATCTCGTTCGAACGAACGTGATTCTCGTTCGAACGAGACTTCTAACGAGTGACCAGCCTGGGCTCGTTAGAAGTTCGTTAGATACCTCGTTAGAACGAACATTCGTTCGAACCGCATATCGAACGACATATCGAACGACTGACCAGTTAGGGTCGTTGGCAAAACTCGTTCGAACGAAACTGGTTCGAATGACAAAACTCGTTCGAACGAAATCTGGTTCGAACGAAAAAAACTCGGTCGAACGACATTTCTAACGAACGACCAGAAAGTTGTAAAATTCGATGTTTGGCCCAAAAACTTTTATATACTTATTTTAAAGTTCTATTTGATTCTTTCTGGAAATAAAATGCAGTTTTTAATATACCTAATACCCAATACAAATTGTTCCAAGCTCCTATATACATATAATTACATTCATACCTTGGGAGCATGGAACCTTAGTTGATGACGTAGAAATGAGGCACACAAACCGGCATTTTGATGAAGCTTTAAATTCTTTGCCGCTACGTCTTCAACTCACACTTCATAGGCTTGAGAATATTACAAATAAATACTATCCTATGAATAAATGTTTTTGTCCGGAATTGAGCCAAAACTATATATGGACTCAATTGGAAATTTGTGTCCTTACACTCGCTATGATGCATAATAATTCTATAAATCATTTACTATTCGCTTAGTAAATTTAACACATAATATTAATCATTGTCTCTTTATATTGATTAATATTTAATAACCAATTTTTATTTAATTCAATTAAACTACTTCACTCGTGTAATTTAAAATAAAATGAAAAATTTATCGAATTAATTAGATTTCAAATACGTAGAAATACAGGGTATTGCACTGAACTTTATCGGTCATCTCTCTGATCAAATTTGAATTGGTGAGATGCTTCTCACCCACCTCTACCTAGCAAGCTGGAGAGCGACACGACCTCCCATAAAGAAATTTATGAAGATCCATATGAATGCTTGCCTGATAACTATTGTTGTAGGAAAACTAAGCCAGATCTGGATTTTATGCCTAATTACCTTGAAAATCAAGTGTGCAAGCCCTCGACATGTGTTCTAAGATCTATATGGTTAATTTCGATTGCCCATTTGTCTCAGGGTGATACATTGTGCTCATGCTCAACTCGATGACCAATTCTTATTGAAACTTCTTTTAGAACCGAGACATGAATTAGGGATCCTTATTCAAGAAAATCGAGAGCGAAACACTATGAAGTCGGAATATTTATCGAACATAAAACCTCGTTAACATAGCCACATTATCAGTGACCTTAATCAATAAGAAGTGTGCAGATTTCATGAGCCGATCCACTATAATCCATACTATGTCGTGACCATGCTCAGTTCATGGTAAAACTATAAAAATTGCATCGTGATATGCTCCCACTTCCACTCTACTACAGGTAATGGTTGGAATAGCCTTCTGGAATTTTGTGCTCTACCTTCACCTCTTGTCAGGTGTAACACTTGGCTATATATGTTTCCATAGTCCTCTTTATATCGGACCTCCATAAGTCTCGTGATAGGGCCTTACACATCTTCGTAGCACCCGGATGTATGCTGAAGCATGAGTGATGGGACTTCGCCGTCACCTCGTATCGAAGCTCATTAATAATCAGGACAATTAACTTACCCTTGTGTCACACTCCACCATCATTGTCTACGATAAGAGTGTCAAACACCTCACCTCTTTGAATACGATTATGGTAGTGTGCGAACTCAGGGTCATATGACTGATCGTCTAAAAATTTATATTAGATGAGTGGCCTGGCCACCACTCATCAAAAGTACGCCCTATTGTAACCTTGCTGGACATGCAAGTCAAAATTCTACAGTTCGTCGAACATCTTTTCTTGATTGCACTTCATTGTTACCAGAGTAAGCCCAGACTTTCGACTAAGGGAATCAACCACCATATTGGCCTTGTCAGGATGATACTCTAAGGAAAATTCTTATCCTTCCATCAAATCCATCAATATTCTATGATGAAGGTTGTGGTCACGTTGCGTGATAATATATTGGAGGCTCTTATGATCAGAAAAAACTTAAATACCTCCATTTCTTAAGTGCGAATACCAAAACGGATAACTCCAAGTCATGGGTGGGATAGTTCTTCTCATGCACCTTTAACTGACGGGAAGCATAAGAGACCACCTGACCATTCTGTATCAGTACTGTACCAAGTCCCGACCCGAAAGCATCACAATTCACGGTATAACCCTTACCATGGTTTGGAAGGATAAGGACAGGCGCTGAAGTCGAATTAATCTTTAACTCCTGAAAGGCTGACTCATAATCCTCGAACCACTCAAAGTGAACATATTTTCGATTCAATAGGATGAGAGACAACACAACTCTCGAGAAGCCTTGCACAAACTTATAGTAGTAACCGAACAAACCCATAAAATTATGCACCTTAGTGACTATCTTTGGCCTACCCCAGCTCAGAACGACCTCGACTTTGGAAGGGTCAACGAAAATGACCTCTCCGAAAACCAAATGGCTAAGGAAATTAACCTTATCCATCTAAAATTCACACTTGATGAATTTGGCATACAAATTGTTCTCCTTTATCACTTACAACATCATGCGAATTTGCTCCTTGTGGTCCACATTCGATGCCGAGTAGACCATTATATCATCCATAAAGACCATTAAAAACTTTTCTAAGTAAGGGTGATAAATATGGTTCATTAAATCCATGAACGTCGCTGGGGCATTCATCAAACCGAAGGGCTTCACAAGAAACTGATGGTGCCCATATTGAGTTCAGAACACTGTCTCAGGAATGTTATCCTTTCTAACACGCAGTTGATGATACCCAGACCGAAGATCAATCTTTAAAAACCTACTCGACCCACACAATTGGTCAAACAAATCATCGAAATGGGGCATATGGTACTTATTCTTAATTGTTACCCTGTTCAGCTACTTGTAATCAATGCAAAACCACATCATTACTAGAAAAATACCATTTTACAATAGTTTTAAAATTCAATTTATAACCGTTTGAATTAAACCGTCATCATAAATATTATTATTTCCCAATTATGACCCTTTTTTATTTAAACAAATATTTATGACCCACCTATATTTATTGGGTCATATTAATATGATATTTTATGAACGTAATATTAAATATAATTTATAAATTTTTTTTTTTTTAATAAACTTATTTAGTTATTTATGACCCATTTTAAGAAAAAACATCAATAGGGAGAAATGATTTGGAGGGAAAGAATCGTAAAAATCTCAAATTTTAGAGATACCCAACTCTATCTTCAATACAATTATCATGAAGTCTTTCTTATTCCCACTACCTTCTACAACCTGCATCCCAGAATAACCTCATCCCATCCTCTTCTTGTAACAACCCGCGTAATTTTGGGCTATTTTAATTAATTTCTAGAAAATGGAGGAAAATAAAGTTTTTGATAAAATTATTTTTATTGCTCAAATATGTTGGTTATTATTTTTAAAGGCGAGAATTTCAAACGGTTTCGAAATCGGAGTTAAAACGGATTTCGTGGACAACAAGTAATTTTCAAGAGTTTTTTTGACTTCCAACTCCTCATTTCTTTGCCTTATTTAAAGGAGTCTTTTGGATTCCAACTCTTCATTTCTTTGCATTATAAAAGGAAGTCATGGGCAACCCTTTTAACCTACGTTTGGCACAAATTTTGGAAGCAAATATATTTTATATTCCTCTTCTTTTTATATACACATTGGCCCTTGAGATTTGTGAGTTCCAACCTTAGATTAGAGGTGTTCTTGGGGATATTTTGTTGGAGGTTCTTGAAGGATATTTTGTAGATCTTTTGTGTTGATCTTGAGGATGTGATCGTTGGTTTCTCATCATGGTTTGAGGTATGGGGTTTTACACAATATGCTCCTTAAATCTTGCGAGTGTCATTCTCTTTGAATTCTTGTTTAATTGAACTCATATTTGAATTGTTAAATTCATTGAAATCTGGAAAATAATTGTTGAAATTATTTTGATTCATGTGGTATCATTATATTGTTGATGGGCACGTTGTCATGAGATTTTAATATGGCACGGAGGTTGGGCACCCGCCAAAATTCCTGTTTCCCGGGCTATGGCTTGATAAAGCATATACGGATGTGGTGAGGCCTAATGACCCGGTTAAAGTGTTGTTGAGAAATTATATTGATAAATGCTTTGAGATTTTCATTTTGATTTGAATATTCGTACTCGTGTTGTTACGTTTTATTCATCGCTAACATATATTTGTTGAGCATCTTTCTTGTCGTATTGTGTACTTCCCCATATTTTCTTTTAGTGGCAGGTTAGCGCGGATTTTGGGGCGCTATGGAGATTGATTTTATCGAGGATTATTTGGGAAGAATTTTTAATACAATATGGAAGATTTGTATTAATTATTTCATTGATGTATAGAGCTTTGGAGATTTGTATTTTATTTTCGAGTTAGTTGTTGTATGTAATTCGAGAGATTTGGTATTTAATTTGAAGAGATTGAGATTTGTAGTTTCTCTTTTGTTGTTATGGGACTTAGATGCTCTATACCTTGTCACTTGTGGATTTGGATTTATTTTATCGCATTAGCGCTCCGTTCGCTCTCCCCGGGCGGGCGGAGCTGTTACACTTCTTCAACCTGTATCCCACAATAATCGCATCCCATACTCTTCTTCAACCCGCACACCCTCTTGTTCAACCGTATCCCACTATGTACTACTCTCTCCACCCATGTTAGCTTGGAGAATTTGTTTTACCCTTTTCTTATATCGAGAATCAATTAAATACACAGGTAGGTAGGTGTTGTTGTTATTATTGTTGTTGTTAATGTTATTACAATTATGTTTTTCTTGAAATTTAATTGTTTGGTTGCATTACAATCCCTAACAAAATTTATCAAACTATGTGGTTGAATTGTTAGCTGTTTTTGGTCACGTGAATGCTCATAGTTGCAACTTGATTGAGGACTCACAGTGGTCGATTTTTTTGTTTCTCAAGTTTATTGAGGTAATTTTGAATTCTTATCTGTTACTCATATTTATTTTTAGGTAAAAATATAAGCTTTTATTTCCTACTCGCTAATAGTCCCGCGTGATGCCTGTCGACTTATAGTTTTGTTCTACAATAAGACACAGTTAACTTTATAATATACTAGTGTTCGGCTTTTTACCAAAATAATATACTTCTATTGGATGACATTATATAAGTTAATAATATACATTAGAATAGTTTGGACCCTTTCAAAGTAGTAAAATATTCATATACTTTGTATTTAGATTTTTCTTTACAATTTTTATTTTATAATTTTCAATTTTTTACAATGAAATTATAAATTACAAAAAGCCTTTCCACAAAAAGGAATCAACATTGAATTTATATATAAATATTCATCAATGTACGAATAGTGAGCCAATTAAAATATACCAAATTAATCTCTAGACACAAATTAATTTTCGGGAGGAATAGAGTATGATGTTAATCACAAAAAATTTCAATGTGTACAATTCTATAATTGGACTTAAATGGTTATGAGTGTTGTTTCCAAATATATAATGACAGAGTTTTAAAAATAATAATTTAAAAGTAAACGTACCCCAAACATCTCGAACAACACTATTTTTCTCTCTCTGTCTATATGAGGCAAGCGTGGGCTTCTTTGTTTTATGTTAATTTTTCATCATCCAATTCACAACTTAACTTGCAACTCATGAAGGAGATAATTTTTTTTTTTATAGATTTTAACTGTCAATAAATTACCTTTTAAGGGTAAATTTGCGAATATTAAAACCTATGGGCTATTATCTTGATTGAGTTAAAATTCTTCAACTATGAATTATGTTTAGGATACTTATTTGTAATCAAAGTAATAGTTCAAGGGTCTATTTAAAAATTTTCAATTTACCTTTTACTTATAACTCCAACAGCAGACAGAGATATACGTAAGAGGACCTTGCAATTCACTTTCGGTTCTCCCCACCCCCCCTTTGTGTGTAGTGATATGATGGCGTGGTGATACTCGTTCTTATTGTTATTCTAGCCGTGTTTGGATGTTCAAAAGTACTAAAAGAGGCCTTCAAAATGGAAAAATGATCTCTTATGAGAATATAAAGAGAAATCACACTTTTTTTGTTTTGTTTTTTTTTGTTGTATTTTTTGGGAACCCAACATTGGTGTAGGACTCTTGGGGATGATATGATGATCACAGAGCGTAATGTGTGATGGTTTGCCATTTCTTTGTATAATGGCTGCTATTATAAGGAAAGATAATTTCAGGACATGGATACATGGGTTGTTCATGTTATTTTGAACTTCGTATGTTATACTTGTTCTCTAGAACTTTGGATGTCCGAATTAATTTTGGTATGTTATCCATATTTCACGTTACTAGATTGTTAATACGAACTTCGCTAACTTGTTTTTAAAAGAATCTGACCACATAAATGATAGTAACAACTTTGCGAGGAGACTAAAAGTATTATCATATTCCCCCCTGAGCTTGTAAACTTAGTATTATAACCGTTTTACCTTTCGTCTTATCATGCCCGAATTTAACCTATCTTACGAAATATGTCCCATTACGTATATTCAGTATGCGATGCATCTCGATTTGACAGCTATGCTCATATGTGAAGAATTTTTTAATGGAATCTATATATTATTGTCAGCGTTATTTTATATTATTATTATTATTATTATTATTATTATTATTATTATTATTATTATTATTATTATTATTATTATTATTATTATTATTATTATTATTATTATTATTATTATTATTATTATTATTATTATTATTGTTTGGGTGGGGGATTTCGGAAGCTTTCATTTCGAGAAGTATTAATTAAAGGTAGACATATCATATTATCCATGCTCTATGAGGGAAATGTCGGTGGCTAGGGTTGGGAATCATCTTTCGATAAATCAGAGTCACTTGAATTTGCTGGTGTCATTTTTGGTCCTCACCAGTGGTCGTATGAGAGGAGAGGATGAATATTGAATTGGAGTGTACTGTTGTTGATATTATATGTATGTATGTTGTTCATTTGTTACTATGCATGTGAGAATGAGGAATATGCTAGTAATTTAGTGTTAGGATTTTAGTTTCTCAGTGAGTGTTTGGGCAAATTTATGAATTTTTATACAAGTTTTATTGCATTCTCATTTCTAACTATGGGGTTTAGCGTTTAGTAAGTAATTTGTAAGATGGTTTCACAATTAATGTAATGCCGCAGAATGCTTGCTTACAGTGCTGTTATTTGGGACAATCTATTAAGTATTGGGTTTGACTATGAACTATATTATTATTAGTGTTATTCTATATGTGGTGATCTTGCTGTGACACCCCGACTAATTAAATACCGGGTAGCTACTTCTTTATTAAATTAATACAAAATGTCAAGTTGGTTCAGTTAATAGCATCACTGTCGAAAACATTTTAATAATTACTAACCACCTAGTATTTAAAAAGTAAGTTGTCAAATTTTAAATTAAATCTGATTAACATGCAATAAGTGAAATATAAAAGAATAACATAACCATTCACAATAAAGTCCAACTAGAGTAACCATCAAATAATAATGAGTCTGGAGGAAATACTCCTCACAACAATTCCAAATACGGAAATAAAAGAAACAAGTCTGCGTCCTGTATTAATTACAAACCAAAGTTTAAATGACTGAAATATAAAATGTCTCTAAAATAAATGGGCGACATGCCCTACAAATGATGAAACTGCATATGGAGTCAAGACTAGAAAAGGAGGCGTCTACTATCAAGGACCTGTAACTTCCACAACAGCTACAGCTCGTCACCCGAATAGAAATCATATGCATAGTGTCCTTGTGGCTGGGCACCTAAAAAGGTTTTAAAAAAAAAAAAATAGATTTGAAAGCAAACGGGTCAGAGCCCGAAAGTGGAGATTATTTTAAAAACAGCAAGTGCTTTAATAACATTAAAATAATGAATGCAAAACACATGTTAGGACGTGCACTCACATGAAATACTCACCTCTCAACTAATTGTGCACTCCTAACGTACCGTACCCATTCAAGTAATTCTCATACCTATCTAGACCAAAATAACTTCTAACCTTTCTACTCGATTCGTACTATAAGTTCCAACGTCTTCAATTAAATAAAGAGTTTTACTTTAATTCTCGGATTCTAAATTAGTATCAATACAATTCACTATAGGTTATCCCTTTTTATCTTCTCAAGGAGTTACTATAATTATTCTCACAATTAAACATGACAAGTCTTTTCATTTAACCGTATATTATTCACATCATAAATATACAATACAAGCACCCCGAGGCTAAGCTGCGGTGCACACATACTCTGCTATCCCACCCCGGTACATCACGTACATAAGGATTACGCATTCCAAATCTCTCAGGAATCGTTCTCAGATAATAGCAAATCACAAACAATAGAGGCGAACACAGTCACATCACATGGGTAACGCACATACCTACGCTCCCATGATCAGCAGACTTATTAATATCTCAATAAGTCCTTCTCTGACCTATGTCCTCGAGGCACCAATCTATATCCCCCCCGTAGGCACTCAAAGATTAGATGTCCCTAAGCGAACGCAAACCTCCCGTGATAGCAAGTATGGTAGGTATGTCATACACATAAAATCATATACATATACTAAGCATGCACACATCTTAGTAATTACCATAATTTATTTGTGGTATACATCTCATTCTCATACCAACTGTTAGTGTTACACAATTTTACATACCCCCGGTTTATATGTATTCAAGTCTTCAATTATTCTCACATCGCGATTAATCACTCACTTCCTAATCCACAAATATCCTTGGGTTCAAACCACTCTTCTATGTTTTATTCCTCAATATATCCCAAATCTCCCAACTATACTAATTAGTTAACAAGGGAAAGTTATCTCTACAATTAAACAAGGTTTCGGGACACTAGAAATCAAATCAGGCCAAAAAGGCCATTCTGTCAACTCGTTAGAAGTCTCGTTCGAATGAGAGTTCGTTCGAACAAAGTGGGCATCTAACGAGAGTTCGTTCGAACGAAAGGCATCGAACGAACTTCCCACTCGTTAGAAGGCAAACTGTCAACTCATTAGAAGCTCGTTCGAACGAGCTCGTTCGAACGACCTGGGCAGGTCTTCTAACGAGGTGACAGTTTCGAGCCCAGAATTCCTAAATCGTTTTTCCTCAAACTTTCTCTTCTCAAAACTCATCCAAAAATTATTCCAACAGTGTTTTAAGGTTCCTAATCATTCCTAAACATACTTAGGTCGTATCTTAACATATATATATGGGGTCAAATATTCCTAAACAATATGAAATTATCATCAATCCCCAATTTTACCCAACCCTTATGAGTATGAACCCTAGAAATTTAAAGTCATCAATTTCCCTTAATAAATCCGTTTTTGTAACATAACAAGTCATAATTATTTTAGTATAATCACCCAACAACAATTCTACATGCAATTCATATGTCAAAATCTGAATTCCAAACTCCAATTTCATGGGTTTTTCTAAATCTCCCAATACAATACAATTATATAGATTTCTAAGCATGGAATAAGCATTCGCTTGAAATTAATGTAATTAAACCACTTGACTTGGATTATTCTCTGACTTTGGTGTTGAATGATGAAGGTTTATCTCTCTCTTTTCCTCCCAAGGTTGAAGGTTGAAGATGGAGGTTAAGGTTTTCTCTTTGGGAACTTTTCTAACTTCCTCCTCTAACTCCCGTTGCCCTCTAATCAGTTAAGTGCTGGTAATGGCTCAGGGGGTTATTAAATATCCTATTTTTAATTCCCAAAATTCGTTGGTCATAAATCCCAAAATTCCAAAATTACCAAAATACCGTTTTAAGTTGCCGGTATGGCCCAAAAATGCCCCGGGACCCAAACTAAACCCCCGGCTAGTGTTTTCTGACTATTTCGACCCTTCCGGACACGTTGGCGCACTCAAAATGACCATACGGTTAATAAAAATAAAATTCTCATTTTAATTAAAATAATCACTTTCCTGACGCGACTGTTTTTTTTTTTTTTTTTTTTTTTTTTTTTTTTTTTTTTTTTTTTTTTTTTTTTTTTTTTTTTCTTAAACTATCCAATATATAGGAGTGAAAACGCCTCACTCGTGGCAACTACAAAATTTAGGACATGATTAAAAGGAACTGAGAACTTACAAGCCTCCAAAAGGAGGAGATACCCCAAAGGCATCTAGCCCTGTCTGATTGATGGTAAACCCCACCTATCCACTCTAACAAATCCTACCAGGTGTTTAGGAAAGTCAGACGTATGGAAAGAAAACATATTAAAAGATTCTTTGCTACCCAATTTGGCCAAATAATCAGCCACATAGTTCGCTTCTCTATATATGTGTCGCAATGAGAAGGTATAGTCAGTCAACATAGATGTTATCTTATCAATATGCCATCTAACCCTCCACGGGCATCTCACTCTACCTTTAAGAATATCAACCACAATCTTAGAATCACTTTCAATCTCCACAACATAATCTTTCAAGTCTCTGTAATATGAGATGCCTTTGTACAATGCCAAAACTTCAGCTTCAATATTAGATACCTGTCCCAGATTGCTAGAAAAAGCCCACACAATTTCACCTTTACAATTTCTAAGAATACCCCCTGCTCCTCCCATACCAGGATTTCCCACTGAGCTCCCATCAACATTTAGTTTTAAAACCCCAGAAGGAGGAACCATCCATTTAACCAGCATAGGCTTGACAACTTTACTCATAGAAGGGATGTGATATAACTGCAGAAGGTACTTGACATTATGAAATACAGATGAAGTACTTCCTTTTTTCCCTTCATATTTGCATTTATTTCTATGAATCCACAAACTCCAACATATAAAGACAGGGATGGATTTATGCATTGATATACTCCTGCTGCACTTGAGCCACCAGTTCATAAGTTGACCTCTCACTCCATTTTGAACTCTAGAAATCCCATATTCTTTGCAGTAGAAATCCCATACTTTGGATGCAATATCACCATGAGCAAAAACATGATCAATTGATTCCTCTTGATGAAGAAGGCAACAATGACAAATAGAAGGACCACAAATACCTAGACACCTAATGCTATCATCTGTGGGAAGAAGGTGATATAAGAGTTTCCATACAAGAATAGACATTTTAGAAGGTATGGCTTTATCCCAAAGAAATGAAGAGCTCCATTGTTTTGCATAAGGTTTCCTACATAGATTCCATGCAGATTTTAGAGAGAATTCTCCAGAACATGTTAGGTCCCATACTGCAACATCAGAGTCATAGGCGCGTCCCAACAAAATTTCCCAAATTGTCGTATTTCAGTCTCACGACAAATTCAATATTTTCAATATTCATATATATTGCCATTAATACACATTATAATCAAATACCAACTCACATCTCGTTAGTATTTTATTCGGATTAATTCACAATTAATTCACATTTAATTTAATTAATCCCATAAATAAATATCAATAAAAGTACGGGGAACTGGTAGGAGTTGTTGTAAGCAAACTCCACCAGTGGAAGATACTGCTCCCATCCACCCCCAAAATCGATGATGCACATACGCAACATGTCCTCCAACATCTGATTTGTACGCTCGGTTTGCCCATCGGTCTGCGGATGATAAGCCGTACTCAACTGCAATTCCGTGCCCATGGCCTCCTGAAAACTCTCCCAAAAATGCGAAACAAATATCTTGTCTCGGTCAGACACGATATTTAGGGGCACACCGTGAAGTCCAACTATTTCTGCAATAAAAATTTGGGCATACTGTCCCGTAGTGTAGTCTGTCCTTACGGGTAGAAAATGAGAGACTTTGGTCAACCTGTCCTCAATTACCCAAATGGAGTCGTGACCCCTCTGTGATGTAGGTAACCTCGTGATAAAGTCCATGGAGATGCTCTCCCACATCCACATCGGGACCTCTAATGGCTGTATAATTCCTGCCGGTCTCTGATGATCCAATTTTACCAGCTCACAAGTGGCGCATTTGGAAAAAAACACGGCAATATCTCTCTTCATCCCGCTCCACCAATACTGACGTCTCATGTCTTGGTACATTTTGTCCCCACCGGGATGTACCGGGAGCCGTGAGCCGTGCGACTCTGCCATCACCTCGTGTCGCAATTCCTCTCCTCCCGGAACTACCAGTCTTCCATTGAAGCGTAATCCCCCATCTGAGCTAACGGTATAGGACTCGGCTCCCTCTGCTAGTAATCGAACTATCTGCTCCTGACAGAACGAGTCATTTGTCTGTGCCTTTACCACCTACGTGACAATCTGCGGTGTAACTGTCATCACAGATATGAAAGATCGGGCCACTGCATCCTGGTGTCCCAACTCCTTCCACTTTTCCTTCCACACCCCTGCCACCTCATCTACTGGCCTACGGCTCAACGCGTCTGCTACCACGTTAGCCTTCCCTGGATGATATTGGATATCAAACTGATAATCCTTCACAAACTCAAGCCACCTCCGTTGCCGCATGTTCAACTCCTTCTGCGTGAATAGGTACTGTAGGGACTTGTGGTCCGTGAACAATCGAAACTTCTCCCCCAGAAGATAATGTCTCCAAATCCGAAGGGCAAATACAACTGCCGCTAACTCCAAGTCATGAGTGGGGTAATTCTTCTCGTGAGGCTTAAGCTTATGGTAAACATAAGCTATGGCCTGACTCTCCTGCTGCAATACACCTCCAAGTCCTTGTAAGGACGCATCGGTGTAAACTAGATACTCAACTCCCGGTCTCGGCAATGCTAACATAGGTGCTGAGGTTAACTTGTCCTTCAACTCATCGAATGCCAACTGACAGGCATCACTCCAAATGAATGGCACACCCTTACGAGTCAGATGTGTCAAAGGACCCGCTATCTTTGAGAAACCCCGAATAAACCTCCTGTAGTATCCTGCTAGGATTAAGAAACTATGGATCTCAGCCGGTGTCGTGGGCTGTCCCCACTCCCTCACCGCGGATACCTTCCCCGGATCAACAGATATCCCCCGGTCGAAAATAATATGCCACAAAAACTGAACCTCCTTCAACCAAAACCCGCACTTCTCATACTTTGCATACAGCTCGTTCTGACGTAGTGTCTGCAAAACCTGCCTCTAATGCTCGTCGTGCTCCTCTTCTATCTGGGAGTAAACCAGAATGTCATCGATGAAGATAATGACGAACTGGTCTAGGAACTCTCTGAACACCCTATTCATAAAGTCCATAAACACGGCTGGAGCATTGGTCAAACCAAAAGGCATAACCCGAAACTCGTAGGAACCATATCTCGTTAAGAAAGCAGTCTTCGAGACGTCCTCTTCCCTGATACGCAACTGATGGTATCCTGATCGCAAATTAATCTTTGAGAAGAAAGAAGCTCCTCTCAGCTGGTCGAATAAGTCATCGATTCGGGGCAACGGATACTTGTTCCGTATCATGACCTTATTCAACTCTCGGTAATCTACACAAAACCTCAATGATCCATCCCTCTTCTTTACGAACAACAAAGGAGCACCCCACGGCGAAGTACTCCTCCGGATAAACCCCTGACCCAACAACTGCTCAATCTGATCCCGTAACTCTCTCATCTCAGCTGGATCCATACGGTAAGGTGCGCGGGCAATAGGCCGAGTGCCCAGCGTCCAATCGATCACAAAATCTATCTCTCTACTTGGAAGTAATCCAGGTATATCCTGAAATACGTCGGTAAACTCTCGAACAACCGGAATCGAATCAAGTGGTATCACCACTTCCTTAGAGGTCTCCTCCTCTATATAGTACAAGTGAGTGGACGATCCTCCCTCAGGGCGAGGCATCGCCACTAAAAACATCTCCTTCCCGGGAATGGTAAAGATAATACTCCTACAAAAACAGTCAATCATGGCTCGGTACGCAACTAGCCAATCCATACCAATAATGGCATCATACTCGGTCATCTCTAACACTAACATATTCACGGGTAAAGTAAACCTCCCGATCTCTATACCCACTCCTCTACATACAAGGGATATCATGGAACCCCTACTCAACGGTGAATCTACACAAGTAACCGTGCTCTTGGCGGTGTCTAACAACCCAATGGTGCGTGCAAATCTCATAGCAATGAAACAATGTGTAGCCCCCGTGTCAAATAAAATACGCCCCATAGTCCCCTAAATAGGGAACATACCCTCAATGGCTGGTGGATCCTGCGGGGCTGCGGCATGCTGGAGTTGATACACTCTCCCATACTGAAGTTGTCCCTGCCGAACTGGGACCGCTGGAATGGGTGGTAGTGCTGCCATCTGTGGTGGTGCTGGGAGGGCGGCGAGAAACATAGGCCTCTGCGGCTCCTGTCGGGCACCCTGCTGCTGCTGTTGTGGGGCCCTGCCCCTATCAAGACAATTCTAGCATTTGTGGCCAGTCTTGCCACACACATAACACTTCCCCGGGAAGTTTCCCCCTCGCTGTCCCTGCTGCCCTCGGCCCTGGTGGCCGTTACCATTCCTCCCCTGGCCATGCTGGCCCTGCTGAAACTGCTGTTGACCATTCTCACCCTGCTGGCCCTGATGGCCGTTCCAACCCTGATGGCCCTGCCTGAAACCTCCCTGTCTGTTTCAGAAATTCCCCTATCTGAATCTGTTATGATCCCCCTGCTGGGAACCCTGGTCACCCTGCCTCTGTCCCTGAGCAGATTGTGCCCCACTGGCACCATTTCCCCCAATCCTACCCTGATGGCTTGACTCTCCTGACCTCTTGCTCTCAGACATGTGAAAGCGATGATCCTGGCAGTGTAGTAGTGCAGCGTTAACCACATCAGAATAAGTGGCCAACAATAGATTCCCCAATAAATGCTGACGGATCCTCCAAGTCAATCCATCGGTGAACTTCTGAATCTTCTTTTCCTCTGTCGGTATCTCATCCGGAACAATGTTCAGTAGATTAGTGAATTCGTCCTCATACTCAGCCACAGTCTTTCCCTCCTATCTGAGATTCATCAACTTTCTCCTCATTTCCGTGTGAACAGCTGACGAAAAGTACTTCTGGTCGAACCGCACCCAAAACTCCTGTATCATGAGAGTATCCCTTTCCTCTGCTGTGGTAATAGACTCCCACCACTTCAATGCAGATCCAACTAGCTTGAAAGTAGCTAGTATCTGCTTCTGAACATCAGTGCACTCATACATCCTCAAGTGCCTCTGAATATCTTTCCTCCACTGACTTAAAACCACAACATTAGAGCTACCTGCGAACTCCGGAGGGTGTGCTTTCTGAAAAGCATCACCTACGCGTTCACAAGAAGACGGGAATGCATGTGCCTGAACTGGAGCGGCTACTGGCGCCTGGGGTGGTGCCTGCTGTACAACTGCTAGAGCGGCATTTACCGCTTGGGCTACAATAGCTGCAACCTCGGCGGCATTCATGGTGCCCTGTACTGGTGCTAGCTGGGGCTCTGGCTGTGCATTCCTAGGAACCCGTGGTGCACGACGTGGAGGCATCTGAAATAAGAGTAAAGTCTATAAGTTCGCAGTTATAAACTCAAAATAGCGGAACATCAAAGAAAGCTCAGCGGAAACAAAATAAGCCGTACAGATCCTAAAGGACACTAGAACCTGATGCTCTGATACCACCTGTGACAACCCGACTAATTAAATACCGGGTAGCTACTCCTTTATTAAATTAATACAAAATGTCAAGTTGGTTCAGTTAATAGCATCACTGTCGAAAACATTTTAATAATTACTAACCACCTAGTATTTAAAAAGTAAGTTGTCAAATTTTAAATTAAATCTGATTAACATGCAATAAGTGAAATATAAAAGAATAACATAACCATTCACAATAAAGTCCAACTAGAGTAACCATCAAATAATAATGAGTCTGGAGGAAATACTCCTCACAATAATTCCAAATACGGAAATAAATGAAATAAGTCTGCGTCCTGTA
The DNA here is from genome assembly GCA_949130495.1 of Sambucus nigra. Lineage (NCBI taxonomy): Eukaryota > Viridiplantae > Streptophyta > Magnoliopsida > Dipsacales > Adoxaceae > Sambucus > Sambucus nigra. The sequence goes on from OX422210.1 coordinate 313,991,829, forward strand.
TTAATTACAAACCAAAGTCTAAATGACTGAAATATAAAATGTCTCTAAAAGAAATGGGCGACATGCCCTACAAATGATGAAACTGCATATGGAGTCAAGACTAGAAAAGGAGGCGTCTACTATCAAGGCCCTGTAACTTCCACAACAGCTACAGCTCGTCACCTGAATAGAAATCCTATGCATGGTGTCCTTGTGGCTGGGCACCTAAAAAGGTTTTTAAAAAAATAGATTTGAAAGCAAACGGGTCAGAGCCCGAAAGTGGAGAGTATTTTAAAAACAGCAAGTGATTTAATAACATTAAAACAATGAATGCAAAATTCATGTTTGGACGTGCACTCACATGAAAGACTCACCTCTCGACCAATTGTGCACTCCTAACGTACCGTAACCATTCAAGTGATTCTCATACCTATCTAGACCAAAATAACTTCTAACCTTTCTACTCGATTCGTACTATAAGTTCCAACGTCTTCAATTAAATAAAGAGTTTTACTTTAATTCTCGGATTCTAAATTAGTAGCAATGCAATTCACTATAGGTTATCCCTTTTTATCTTCTCAAGGAGTTACTATAATTATTCTCACAATTAAACATGACAAGTCTTTTCATTTAACCGTATATTATTCACATCATAAATATACAATACAAGCACCCCGAGACTAAGCTGCGGTGCACACATACTCTGCTATCTCATCCCGGTACATCACGTACATAAGGATTACGCATTCCAAATCTCTCAGGAATCGTTCTCAGATAATAGCAAATCACAAACAATGGAGGCGAACATAGTCACATCACATGGGTCACACACATACCTACGCTCCCATGATCAGCAGACTTATTAATATCTCAATAAGTCCTTTTCTGACATATGTCCTCGAGGCACCAATCTATATCCCCCTCGTAGGCACTCAAAGATTAGATGGACCTAAGCGAACGCAAACCTCTCGTGATAGCAAGTATGGTAGGTATGTCATACACATAAAATCATATACATGTACTAAGCATGCACACATCTTAGTAATTACCATAATTTATTTGTGGTATACATCTCATTCTCATACCAACTGTTAGTGTTACAAAATTTTACATACCCCCGGTTTATATGTATTCAAGTCTTCAATTATTCTCACGTCGCGATTAATCACTCACTTCCTAATCCACAAATATCCTTGGGTTCAAACCACTCTTCTATGTTTTACTCCTCAATATATCCCAAATCTCCCAACTATACTAATTAGTTAACAAGGTAAAGTTATCTCTATAATTAAACAAGGTTTCGGGACACTAGAAATCAAATCAGGCCAAAAAGGCCATTCTGTCAACTCGTTAGAAGTCTCGTTTGAACGAGGTCGTTAGAACAAGAGTTCGTTCGAACGAAGTGGGCATCTAACGAGAGTTCGTTCGAATGAAAGGCATCGAACGAACTTCCCACTCGTTAGAAGGCAAACTGTCAACTCGTTAGAAGCTCGTTCGAACGAGCTCGTTCGAACGACCTGGGCAGGTTTTCTAACGAGGTGACAGTTTCGAACCCAGAATTCCTAAATCGTTTTTCCTCAAACTTTCTCTTCTCAAAACTCATCCAAAAATTATTCCAATAGTGTTTTAAGGTTCCTAATCATCCCTAAACATACTTAGGTCGTATCTTAACATATATATGGGGTCAAATCTTCCTAAACAATATGAAATTATCATCAATCCCCAATTTTACCCAACCCTTATGAGTATGAACCCTAGAAATTTAAAGTCATCAATTTCCCTTAATAAATCCATTTTTGTAACATAACAAGTCGTAATTCTTTTAGTATAATCACCCAACAACAATTCTACATGCAATTCATATGTCAAAATCTGAATTCCAAAATCCAATTTCATGGGTTTTTCTAAATCTCCCAATACAATACAATTATATAGATTTCTAAGCATGGAAGAAGCATTCGCCTGAAATTAACGTAATTAAACCACTTGACTTGGATTATTCTCTGAATTTGGTGTTGAATGATGAAGGTTGCTCTCTCTCTTTTCCTCCTAAGGTTGAAGGTTGAAGATGGAGGTTAAGGTTTTGTCTTTGGGAACTTTTCTAACTTCCTCCTATAACTCCCGTTTCCCTCTAATCAGTTAAGTGCTGGTAATGGCTCAGGGGGTTATTAAATATCCTATTTTTAATTCCCAAAATTCGTTGGTCATAAATTCCAAAATTACCAAAATACCATTTTAAGTTGCCGGTATGGCCCAAAAATGCCCCGGGACCCAAACTAAACCCCCGGCTAGTGTTTTCTGACTATTTCGACCCTTCCGGACACGTTGGCGCACTCAAAATGACCCTACGGTTAATAAAAATAAAATTCACTTTTTAATTAAAATAATCACTTTCCTGACGCGACTGTCACGTGCGTCCCAATAAAATTTCCCAAATTGCCGTATTTCAGTCTCACGACAAATTCAATATTTTCAATATTCATATATATTACCATTTATACACAGTATAATCAAATACCAACTCACATCTCGTTAGTATTTTATCCGAATTAATTCGCAATTAATTCACATTTAATTTAATTAATCGCATAAATAAATATCAATAAAAGTACGGGGTATTACATACTTCCCCCCTAATAACAGAATTTCGTCCCGAAAATTCGGAACTAGAAAGTACTTGGTAAAAACAACTATGGATAACGTTCGCACATTTCATCCTCGCGCTCCCATGTGGACTCCTCGGCATTATGATGCCGCCACTGAACACGTACTAACGGAACTATCTTTTACCGCAGTTTCCGCTCACTTCGGTCCAAAATAGCAATCGGCCCCTCCTCGTAGGAGCTATTAGGTAGGAGATCGATGTCCTCCAAAGCAATGTGAGAATGAGACAAATCGTCTCTAAGATATTTCCTTAGCGAGGAAATATGAAACACATCATGAATCCTGTGCAAATGCTCCGGTAACCCAAGTCTATATGCAACAGACCCAATCCGCTCGATGATAGGAAATGGCCCCACATATCTCGGTGCCAACTTCCCCTTCTTCCCAAAATGCATAATCCCCTTCATAGGAGATACTCTGTGTAAAACCTGGTCCCCCACTTTAAACTCCCTGAAGAACCTCTTCGCATCAGCATAGCTCTTCTGCCTATCCTGAGCTACCCGAATACGACTCCGTATCAATTCTATCCTTGCCGAAGTATCCTGAATCACTTCCGGCCCAAGTAGTTTGTTGTCCCCCACCTCCAACCAACATGCTGGGGAACGACAAGGTCTACCGTACAACGCCTCAAATGGAGCCATGCCAATGGTGAACTGGTAGGAGTTGTTGTAAGCAAACTCCACCAGTGGAAGATACTGCTCCCATCCACCCCCAAAATCGATGATGCACATACGCAACATGTCCTCCAACATCTGATTTGTACGCTCGGTTTGCCCATCGGTCTGCGGATGATAAGCCGTACTCAACCGCAATTCCGTGCCCATGGCCTCCTGAAAACTCTCCCAAAACCGCGAAATAAATATCTTGTCTCGGTCAGACACGATATTTAGGGGCACACCGTGAAGTCTCACTATTTCTGCAATAAAAATTTGGGCATACTGTCCCGGAGTGTAGTCTGTCCTTACGGGTAGAAAATGAGAGACTTTGGTCAACCTGTCCACAATTACCCAAATGGAGTCGTGACCCCTCTGTGACGTAGGTAACCCCGTGATAAAGTCCATGGAGATTCTCTCCCACATCCACATCGGTACCTCTAATGGCTGTAGAAGTCCTGCCGGTCTCTGATGATCCACTTTTACCAGCTGACAAGTGGCGCATTTAGAAACAAACACGGCAATATCTCTCTTCATCCCGCTCCACCAATACTGACGTCTCATGTCTTGGTACATTTTGTCCCCACCGGGGTGTACCGCGAACCGTGAGCTGTGCGACTCTGCCATCACCTCGTGTCGCAATTCCTCCCCTTCCGGAACTACCAGTCTCCCATTAAAGCGTAATCCCCCATCTGAGCTAACGGTATAGGACTCGGCTCCCTCTGCTAGTAATCGAACTATCTGCTCCTGACAGAACGAGTCATTTACCCGTGCCTTTACCACCTTCGTGATAATCGGCGGTGTAACTGTCATCACAGATATGAAAGATCGGGCCACTGCATCCTGGTGTCCCAACTCTTTCCACTTTGCCTTCCACACCCCTGCCACCTCATCTACTGGCCTACGGCTCAACGCGTTTGCTACCACGTTAGCCTTCCCCGGGTGATATTGGATATCAAACTTATAATCCTTCACAAACTCAAGCTACCTCCGTTGCCGCATGTTCAACTCCTTCTGCGTGAATAGGTACTGTAGGGACTTGTGGTCCGTGAACAATCGAAACTTCTCCCCCAGAAGATAATGTCTCCAAATCCGAAGGGCAAATACAACTGCCTCTAACTCCAAGTCATGAGTGGGGTAATTCTTCTCGTGAGGCTTAAGCTTATGGGAAGCATAAGCTATGGCCTGACTCTCCTGCTGCAATACACCTCCAAGTCCTTGTAAGGACGCATCGGTGTAAACTAGATACTCAATTCCCGGTCTTGGCAATGCTAACACAGGTGCTGAGGTTAACTTTTCCTTCAACCCATCGAATGCCAACTGACAGACATCACTCCAAATGAATGGCACACCCTTACGAGTCAGATGTGTCAAAGGACCCGCTATCTTTGAGAAACCCCGAATAAACCTCCTGTAGTATCCTTCTAGGCCCAAGAAACTATGGATTTCAGTCGGTGTCGTGGGCTGTCCCCACTCCCTCACCGCGGATACCTTCCCCGGATCAACAGATATCCCCCGGTCGGAAATAATATGCCCCCAAAACTGAACCTCCTTCAACCAAAACCCGCACTTCTCATACTTTGCATACATCTCATTCTGACGTAGTGTCTGCAAAACCTGCCTCAAATGCTCGGCATGCTCCTCTTCTATCTGGGAGTAAACCAGAATGTCATCGATGAAGTCAATGACGAACTGGTTTAGGAACTCTCTGAACACCCTATTCATCAAGTCCATAAACACGGCTGGAGCATTGGTCAAACCAAAAGGCATAACCCAAAACTCGTAGGAACCATATCTCGTTAAGAAAGAAGTCTTCGAGACATCCTCTTCCCTGATACGCAACTGATGGTATCCTGATCGTAAATCAATCTTTGAGAAGAAAGAAGCTCCTCTCAGCTGGTCGAATAAGTCATCGATTCGGGGCAACGGATACTTATTCCGTATCATGACCTTATTCAACTCCCGGTAATCTACACACAACCTCAATGATCCATCCCTCTTCTTTACGAACAACAAAGGAGCACCCCACGACGAAGTACTCCTCCGAATAAACCCCTGACCCATCAACTGCTCAATCTGATCCCATAACTCTCTCATCTCAACTGGAGCCATACGGTAAGGTGCGCGGGCAATAGGCCGAGTGCCCAGCGTCAAATCGATCACAAAATTTATCTCTCTACTCGGAGGTAATCCAGGTATATCCTGAAATACGTCGGCAAACTCTCGAACAACCGGAATCGAATCAAGTGGTATCACCACTTCCTGTGAGGTATCCTCCTCTATATAGTACAAGTGAGTGGAAGATCCTCCCTCAGGGCGACGCATCGCCACTAAAAACATCTCCTGCCCGGGAATGGTAAAGATAATACTCCTACAAAAACAGTCAATCATGGATCGGTACGCAACTAGCCAATCCATACCAATAATGGCATCATACTCGGTCATCTCTAACACTAACATATTCGCGGGTAAAGTAAACCTCCCGATCTCTATACCCACTCCTCTACATACAAGGGAAATCACGGAACCCCTACTCAATGGTGAATCTACACAAGTAACCGTGCTCTTGGCGGTGTCTAACAACCCAATGGTGCGTGAAAATCTCATAGCAATGAAACAATGTGTAGCCCCCGTGTCAAATAACATACGCCCCATAGTCCCCTGAATAGAGAACATACCCTCAATGGCTGGTGGATCCTGCGGGGCTGCGGCATGCTGGAGTTGATACACTCTCCCATACTGAAGTTGTCCCTGCTGAACTGGGACCGCTGGAATGGGTGGTAGTGCTGCCATCTGTGGCGGTGCTGGGAGGGCGGCGAGAAACATAGGCCTCTGCGGCTCCTGTCGGGCACCCTGCTGCTGCTGTTGTGGGGCCCTGCCCCTATCAGGACAATTCTAGCATTTGTGGCCAGTCTTGCCACACACATAACACTTCCCTGGGAAGTTTCCCCCTCGCTGTCCCTGCTGCCCTCGGCCCTGGTGGCCGTTACCATTCCTCCCCTGGCCATGCTGGCCCTGCTGAAACTGCTGTTGACCATTCTCACCCTGCTGGCCCTGATGGCCGTTCGGACCCTGATGGCCCTTCCTGAAACCTCCCTGTCCATTTCTGAAATTCCCTGTTGTGAATCTCTTAGGACCCCCCTGCTGGGAACCCTGGTCACCCTGCCTCTGTCCCTGAGCAGATTGTGCCCCACTGGCACCGTTTCCCCCAATCCTGCCCTGATGGATAGACTCTCCTGAACTCTTGCTCTCAGACATGTGAAAGCGGTGATCCTGGAAGTGTAGTAGTGCAGCGTTAACCATATCAGAATAAGTGGCCAACGAGAGATTCCCCAATAAATGCTGACGGATCCTCCAAGTCAATCCATCGGTGAACTTCTGAATCTTCTTTTCCTCTGTCGGTATCTCATCCGGAACAATGTTCAGTAGATTAGTGAATTCGGCCTCATACTCGGCCACAGTCTTTCCCTCCTGTCTGAGATTCATCAACTTTCTCCTCATTTCCGTGTGAACAGCTGACGAAAAATACTTGCGGTCGAACCGCACCCAAAACTCCTGTATCGTGAGAGTATCCCTCTCCTCTGCTGTGGTAATAGACTCCCACCACTGCAATGCAGATCCAACTAGCTTGAAAGTAGCTAGTATCTACTTCTGAACATCGGTTCACTCATACATCCTCAAGTGCCTCTGAATATCTTTCCTCCACTGACTTGAAACCACAACATCAGAGCTACCTGCGAACTCCGGAGGGTGTGCTTTCTGAAAAGCATCACGTACGCGTTCACAAGCAGACGGGAATGCATGCGCCTGAACTGGCGCGGCTACTGGCGCCTGGGGTGGTGCCTGCTGTACAACTGCTAGAGCGGCATTTACCTCTTGGGCTACAATATCTGCAACCTCGGCGGCATTCATGGTGCCCTGTACTGGTGTTGGCTGGGGCTCTGGCTGTGCATTCCTAGGAACCCGTGGTGCACGACGTGGAGGCATCTGAAATAAGAGTAAAGTCTATAAGTTCGAAGTTGTAAACTCAAAATAGCGGAAGAGCGAAGCATACACAAAAGAATACAACAGTCCTAAAATATAGGGCTCTACATCAAAGAAAGATCAGCGGAAACAAAATAAGCCATACAGATCCTAAAGGACACTAGATACTGATGCTCTGATACCACCTGTGACACCCCGACTAATTAAATACCGGGTAGCTACTCCTTTATTAAATTAATACAAAATGTCAAGTTGGTTCAGTTAATAGCATCACTGTCGAAAACATTTTAATAATTACTAACCACCTAGTATTTAAAAAGTAAGTTGTCAAATTTTAAATTAAATCTGATTAACATGCAATAAGTGAAATATAAAAGAATAACATAACCATTCACGATAAAGTCCAACTAGAGTAACCATCAAATAATAATGAGTCTGGAGGAAATACTCCTCACAACAATTCCAAATACGGAAATAAAAGAAACAAGTCTGCGTCGTGTATTAATTACAAACGAAAGTCTAAATGACTGAAATATAAAATGTCTCTAAAAGAAATGGGCGACATGCCCTACGAATGATGAAACTGCATATGGAGTCAAGACTAGAAAAGGAGGCGTCTACTATCAAGGCCCTGTAACTTCCACAACAGCTATAGCTCGTCACCTGAATAGAAATCCTATGCATGGTGTCCTTGTGGCTGGGCACCTAAAAAGGTTTTTAAAAAAAATAGATTTGAAAGCAAACGGGTCAGAGCCCGAAAGTGGAGAGTATTTTAAAAACAACAAGTGCTTTAATAACATTAAAACAATGAATGCAAAATACATGTTTGGACGTGCACTCACATGAAATACTCACCTCTCGATTAATTGTGCACTCCTAACGTACCGTACCCATTCAAGTGATTCTCATACCTATCTAGACCAAAATAACTTCTAACCTTTCTACTCGATTCGTACTATAAGTTCCAACGTCTTCAATTAAATAAAGAGTTTTACTTTAATTCTCGGATTCTAAATTAGTAGCAATGCAATTCACTATAGGTTATCCCTTTTTATCTTCTCAAGGAGTTACTATAATTATTCTCACAATTAAACATGACAAGTCTTTTCATTTAACCGTATATTATTCACATCATTAATATACAATACAAGCATCCCGAGGCTAAGCTGCGGTGCACACATACTCTGCTATCCCATCCCGGTACATCACGTACATAAGGATTACGCATTCCAAATCTCTCAGGAATCGTTCTCAGATAATAGCAAATCACAAACAATGGAGGCGAACACAGTCACATCACATGGGTCACGCACATACCTATGCTCCCATGATCAGCAGACTTATTAATATCTCAATAAGTCCTTCTCTGACCTATGTCCTCGAGGCACCAATCTATATCCCCCCCGTAGGCACTCAAAGATTAGATGGCCCTAAGCGAACGCAAACCTCCCGTGATAGCAAGTATGTTAGGTATGTCATACACATAAAATCATATACATATACTAAGCATGCACACATCTTAGTAATTACCATAATTTATTTGTGGTATACATCTCATTCTCATACCAACTGTTAGTGTTACACAATTTTACATACCCCCGGTTTATATGTATTCAAGTCTTCAATTATTCTCACATCGCGATTAATCACTCACTTCCTAATCCACAAATATCCTTGGGTTCAAACCACTCTTCTATGTTTTACTCCTCAATATATCCCAAATCTCACAACTATACGAATTAGTTAACAAGGGAAAGTTATCTTTACAATTAAACAAGGTTTCGGGACACTAGAAATCAAATCAGGCCAAAAAGGCCATTCTGTCAACTCGTTAGAAGTCTCGTTCGAACGAGGTCGTTCGAACGAGAGTTCGTTCGAACGAAGTGGGCATCTAACCAGAGTTCGTTCGAACGAAAGGCATCGAACGAACTTCCCACTCGTTAGAAGGCAAACTGTCAACTCGTTAGAAGCTCGTTCGAACGAGCTCGTTAGAAGGTGACAGTTTCGAGCCCAGAATTCCTAAATCGTTTTCCCTCAAACTTTCTCTTCTCAAAACTCATCCAAAAATTATTCCAACAGTGTTTTAAGGTTCCTAATCATTCCTAAACATACTTAGGTCGTATCTTAACATATATATGGGGTCAAATCTTCCTAAACAATATGAAATTATCATCAATCCCCAATTTTACCCAACCCTTATGAGTATGAACCCTAGAAATTTAAAGTCATCAATTTCCCTTAATAAATCCATTTTTGTAACATAACAAGTCGTAATTCTTTTAGTATAATCACTCAACAACAATTCTACATGCAATTCATATGTCAAAATCTGAATTCCAAACTCCAATTTCATGGGTTTTTCTAAATCTCCCAATACAATACAATTATATAGATTTCTAAGCATGGAAGAAGCATTCGCTTGAAATTAACGTAATTAAACCACTTGCCTTGGATTATTCTCCGAATTTGGTGTTGAATGATGAAGGTTTCTCTCTCTCTTTTCCTCCCAAGGTTGAAGGTTGAAGATGGAGGTTAAGGTTTTCTCTTTGTGAACTTTTCTAACTTCCTCCTCTAACTCCCGTTGACCTCTAATCAGTTAAGTGCTGGTAATGACTTAGTGGGTTATTAAATATCCTATTTTTAATTCCCAAAATTCGTTGGTCATAAATCCTAAAATTTCAAAATTACCAAAATACCCTTTTAAGTTGCCGGTATGGCCCAAAAATGCCCCGGGGACCCAAACTAAACCACCGGCTAGTGTTTTCTGACTATTTCGACCCTTCCGGACACGTTGGCGCACTCAAAATAACCATACGGTTAATAAAAATAAAATTCACTTTTTAATTAAAATAATCACGTTCCTGACGCGACTGTCACGCGCGTCCCAACAAAATTTCCCAAATTGCCGTATTTCAGTCCCACGACAAATTCAATATTTTCAATATTCATATATATTGCCATTTATACACATTATAATCAAATGCCAACTCATATCTCGTTAGTATTTTATCCGGATTAATTCGCAATTGATTCACATTTAATTTAATTAATCCCATAAATAAATATCAATAAAAGTACGGGGTATTACACTTGCCATGTTTTTTTCTTCTTATTTCCTTATAAGAGAAATTATTCACTCTATCATCATGACTTTCTTTATTTTCTGTGCTTAACTTGTAGAACTGTTTCGGCTCAGACTAAACATACACTTGGAATTTTTATTTAATATTTCCTTTTATTCATGATAATTTGCATTTTATTGATCGACAAAGCTGGTTTAGTTTTATTATTTTTAATGGGTTGCCTTTTAATACTTAATTAATGTATCACGTTATAACTATATGTTATCTCTCTTGGATGTGAGTAGGTGCACTTTGATATCACAGTTTATTTGCGATGGATAGATCTTGGATTTCCATGAGTAGATTATCAAATGAATATGAACAAGGGATTAAGGATTTTTTTAGAGTTGCTGAAGCATATGAAAAAGGGATTAACTACATACCATGCCCCTCTCTAAACGTGGGAATGGATGTAAGTGGGGTCTAAAAGTGGTTAAAAATCATTTATATGCGAATGGTTTTGATAAAACTTATCGTACATGGATATGGCATGGAGAAGTTGCTAAAAGTGTTGCCCCACTTAATAACGACACATGTGATCTAAACCTTCAAGATTATAGGATGGAGACTCCAGAGGATCTTAAAAACATAATGGAGATGGTTCAAGCTACACATGAGGATTTTATGGGAGATCCTGAAAGCTTTGCAAAGTTGCTTGACGATGCTCATAAGCCTTTATATAGGGGTTGTAAAAAGTTTACTAAATTATCAGCATTGGTAAATCTTTTCAACTTGAAATCAAGGGGTGGGTGGACTGATACAAGATTTTTGAAGCTATTGTGATTATTAGGAAAAATGCTAGTAGAAGATAATTAATTGCCTATAACTACGAAAAAGGCTATTAAGACAATATCAATTTTTGGAATGGGATATGAAAAATACATGCATGTCCCAACTATTTCATACTATATAGGAAAGAGTACATCGATGCTACTATATGCTCTACATGAGGATCTTCAAGGTATAAGCTAAGGAAGAATATAACTGAGCCAAAGGTGGGTGTGCCTGCAAAAGTGTTGTGTTATTTTTAGCCTATTCCACGGTTTAACGATGGTAAAATCTGTTCAAATATGAAAAGATTTTACATGGCATGTCGAAGAAAGAAAAATCGATGGTAAATTGTGTCACACGGTAGATTCTCCAGAATGGAAGTTAGTAGATGAGAATTGGCCAGAGTTTGGGAAGGAAGCAAGAAATCTTCGGTTAGCACATTCTGCTGATAGGATCAACCATATAGTTCTCTTATAAATAAGTATAGTTGTTGGTCACTTATGTTGATGACCTACAATTTTCATCCTTTGTTGAGCGCAAAGATAAAAATTTTTATGCTGAAAATGTTAATATCTGGTCCACGACAGCCAACCAATGATATTGATGTTTACTTGCCACCAATAATTGAAGATTTACAAAATTTATGGCATGAAGGTGTTCAGGCTTATGATGCTTACCGACAAGAATCTTTACGTTAAAGGCTATACTTTTATGGACTATTAATGATTTTCTTGCATATGGAAATTTGTACAGTTATGTTGAAAAAGGATATAATGCATGTCCAATTTGTGCTGAAGAAATAGATTCTATTATATTAAAAATTTCTAATAAGAATATATATATATATATATATATATATATATATATATATATATATATATATCGCACATAATATTTATTCCACATGATCATCCATTTTGAAATCTAAAAAAGTCTTTCAATGGTCAGAAGGAGTTTCTAGTACAACATAAACCGTTGAATGGTGAAAAATATTAAAGAAATTGTTAGGGATTAGGGCATCTTTGGGGAAGAAGGTGGGTTTGAAAAAGATTGTAAATTTAAAGAGAAATGGTCATGAAGACCACGTTGAAGGTAGTGCTTCCTCCAAAAATGACAATGCTGCTTTCTTATGTTGGAAGAAAAAATCCATACTATTTGAGCTTGAGTATTGGCATCATTTGCTTATTCAACATAACTTGAATGTCATGCACGTCGAGAAGAATGTTTGCAAAAACATCATAGGGACCTTACTTAACATTCCTGGAAAAATTAAAATATGGAGTCAAGAGTCATCTTGATCTTGTAGACATGGGAATACGAGTTGTATTGACACCACAATATAATGGTAAACGCACTTATTTGCCACCAACTTGTTATACATTATCGAGGGAAGAAAAAATAAGGGTTTGTGAAACTTTGTGATGACTTAAGGTCCCTGATGGGTACTCCTCGAATTTCACGAATCTTGTTTCCATGGAAGAAGTAAAGTTGTTTGGTCTTAAGTCCCATGATTATCACATACTAATGCAACAAATACTTCCCATTGCAATATGATATGTGTTACCAAAGCTTGTGAGATATGAAATTATTAGAATTCTCTTCTTCTTTAATGCTATTTGTGAAAAAGTAGTGGACATGTCAAAATTAACATAAATTCAGAACGATCGTGTGATAACTCTATGTTTGCATTAAAACTACTTCCTTCCCACATTCTTTGACATCATGGTGCATTTAATGATACATCTTGTTAGAGAGATTGAACTTTGTGGTCCAATTTTTTCATGATGGATGTACCCTTTTGAAAGGTAAGTTCGTGCTTACAATTATGAAATTAATCAGTAACAAGTCAATTAGTTAATACTATTTAAATTTTTTAACAATGATGTAGGAACATGAAAGTGATAAAGGGTTAAGTGCACATTAAAAATCGTCCAGAAGGTTGTATTGCGGAACGTTATATTGTAAAAGAGGCGGTTGAATTTTGTGCCGAGTTCTTACACGAATTCGATGTAATTGGAGTTCCAATTAGTATAAATACGAGGATTAATGATTATGATGATGTAATACAAGATGGAAAACCAATAGGTGGTGGTAAGTTCATTGAAGTGGATGAGTCATTATGGCACATCGACATGTGTTGAAAAATACAAATGATGTCTAACCTTATATTGAGTAAATATTATATATTTCATTATAACAATAATTGCTTTATTGTCTAAGCATAAGATCTTGATGGATGACTATTTTTTTTAATAACTAGGGAGCACATGGAGAGCTTGAGGCAATAATATCCTCAAAAGCACAAAAACCAAAAATGGTTACAAGATGAGCACAATAAGACTTTTATTGTTTAGTTACATCAAAGGGTATGATTAATTTATGAAAAGTAAGACTATAAATAACACTAATTATTTTAATTAACGTTCTAAAAAATTAGGTTGACGAAATTCAACAAATGGGCAACAACATTTTAGATACCTTAAAATGGGTGTATCGAGGACCACATTGAGACGTAATACTATTTTCCAGTTATGTTTTTAATGGATGTCTTTATAATACAAGGGAACGTGATGCTGATCAAGTCAACAAAAATAGTGGAGTGAGCATTGTTGCCACAATGATGGAGGTTTCTAGTCCTAAAGATAAGAATCCAGTGGTTTCAAATCTGGGGCGTCATTACTGAAATTTGGATGATTTATTATATAACATTTATCATTCCGATTTTCAAGTGCGATTGGTGTGATAGAAACTATGGCGTCAAGATTGATGAACTTGGTTTCATATTGGTTGTAATTGGTAGGATTGTCCCTTAGAATGAACAATTTATATTAGCTTCTTATTCCAAACAAGTTTTTTATTTATTCGACCAACTCGATCCTAAATTGTCAATTGCTTTAGCAACTCCTCAAAGTGTATATAATATTGATGATAACGATGAAGACTGCATTGCTGGTTGCACTGGAGATCATGGATCGAGTATATCATTACCAAATATTGAGGAAATTGACAACTCAGCATCCACGTATGCAAGAACAAATTATGAGGGGACTTGGGTAAACAATTAGATCAAAATATAGTTATTTTATGGATGTGTTTGATTAGCTGATTGAATTTATTTTCAAGTAATGCACTTTATGTTTTGACTTTTGGCTAAAAAGATCATTTAGGACCTGAAATATGGAAATTTCAAGGCTTTATAAGTTGTGTTTCTCAATTAATTATGGTCATAGCTTCGTAGTCGATACATGATAGAAACATGTTTTGTTCAATGAACTAAAAATATATTTGTCAACATTTAAACAAACACAACATTTATATTCCGTACATGGTGAAATTGTTTACATTTATCTATTTCATTGTTAGTCATAGATGTATCCACACACATCATGGTTGTTTACATCAGATTTGAACAACATTATTTTTCCTTCTTGTAGTCTGCTGGTAAAAATTCAAACAGTTTTTTGTTCAATATGAAAGAAATCTTCAGCATATCATTCCATTTTTAATAGTTGTGCTAAGTTCAAGTTAGTCCATATAGAATATTTTCCTTCCATTTATTTCTTTCAGTTATGTCCATCCATATGCCTCAGTCAACGCCTAAATGAATAAATATACACAAGTTATGACAGTGATGAATCTTCAAAATTGGGATTTTTGTTCTTTCACATATATGTTTTTAATGAAGTTTTCGGAAGTTTTATACTTTTTGGGCAATTTTTGTGAAATTAGAGGAATTGATAGTTTTTGTGAAGCTCAAATTGTTGATATAATTGATAGTTGTTCTTAAAATTTTATTTTTGATACTCATTTTGAGTTGATGTAGTTCTACATGTCCTAAACTTTGATGTAGTTCTACATGCCCTAAACCTTGAATCTAACATATGATTTGAAGTTAGTGAAATTAAAACTCAACAAGAAACCTTGAATTTAACATATAATTTAAAATTCTTCAACAATTAAGGTCATTACCTTGAGTATAAGCTGTGATGAGTAATTTCCATTCACATATAATAATTTGTGGAGTTGGATTATTATTAATGAGCATATGAATATTACGAATTTCATTTACTAAGAAAGAGATTAATTTAAACACATTACCAAAATCAATTTTCTTCTATTGTGTGGGAGCCCACTTTATGCAAGCCCATGAAAGTAGTCGACCAAGATAACTTGAGTTATCTTGGGCCGACCCAAATCTGGGCTTAGTTTTAACATGGACAATTTTAGTTAAAGGAGGATATACTCTTAGATATGGTCAAATCAGGTGCCAAGAATCTCGATCGATAATTTAAGCATCTCATGACCAATCCACGAATTGTGAAGAGTTCTTTAAATAACTCAAACTCTGTAACAAATACGGATATAAATTGTACTCCCTAATCCGGGGCCAAGGGATGAAAAATTACAATCGTTGAGAGACATTTAATAAAAATCAAGTAACCTCTCCGTGGACGTTGAAAAGTTGACGAACCACATATATCGTTGTTGTGTGTGATTTCATTTACTTTCTGCCTTTTGTGGTTACTTTGGTGAATCTTTTATTGTGAATTTTTTTGCACTCACAATTGGCGCCATCTGTGGGAAATCACTTGTGTTCCTATGAAAACATTCAAAACCAAAAAGCCTGTAATGTTTTACCACAGCAGCGACATTCCTCAAGTTGGTGACATTCAAGAAGAGCCAACCCCTCCTAGAGTTAGGTCTCATATTCTCCAACATTTAAAGCCAAGGTTTCACTAGGAAATGCAACCTTTAAAAGAGAGCCATGGACCTCCGAGATCCACTCATATTTCTAGGCTGGATGATGCCTATGAAGCCCAACTTTGAAGACAGGAAGAGGAAACTTGGCGCCAAAAAGAAGAAAATGCTCTTCTTAAGATGTGACTTGAAAAATGGAGAGAGATCTCCCCAGAAACACAAGGTGGCATTGAGACAGAAATCTTATCCCTCACGGGGGCGATTCTCCCAGCCGAGGGAGGAGTACTAGGCATGACTAGGAAAGAACCAAATGTGATAGATCAAAGTGAGCACAGTTAGAACGTGGACACTAGGAAAGGCGCCACATATCAGAGTAATCACTATCAAAATGTGACAGATCATAGTGAGCACGATGATACGGGATATAAATTTGCAGTCATTTATGGGGCGTCAAACCTCATACAGATTCAGGTGAATGCCATTAGAATGGAACTTAATATGGTTGCTATCAAGATAGAGGCTTTTCAGATCGATCCAGCCAAGACTCAAGATCAAAAGCATCGACGACCAGAAGACATTGATTACGCAAAGCACATCATGTTCACCAAAGAGGATTTGGTCGGGGTAAGGACCCCACATCATGACGCATTAGTAATCACACTCAAGATTGCTAACTGGGATGTCGACAAGCTATTGGTGGACCAAGGGAGTTCATATGAAGTGATGTATTTGGACCTATTCCATAAGCTGAAATTAAATGTCGTCGAACTCAAAGAAGCCACTGATCCATTGGTTGGTTTCGCAGGAAGGATTACCATACCATTAGGAAAGATCACCTTGCCAGTAAGGTCCGGGAACATCTTGAAGTTAATCAAGTTTTTAGTTGTGGACATCGAGTCCACATACCATGCTATTTTGGGCAGAGGTTGGCTCCACGCCATGAGGGCTGTTACATCCACTTATTATCAAAAGATGAAATGCATTACAGATCGTGGAGTGATCAAAATTCACGGTGGCCAGGATACAACCCAAAAATATTTCATCGTAGCCATTTTCCTGAAGAGAGAGAAAAAGAATAAGCTCGAGAACGCCCAGTAGAAAGCCCAGGAAGGGGTTGTTCTCTCTAAATAGTAACTACATTATGGACGACTAGGGGTTGAAGAGACTAGGGTCCACCCCGCAGATAGGATTGTTCAAATCTTGAAAGAAGTTGTAGTCGATGATAATTTGATAGAAATGAAGTTTTTAATTGGATATGCTCTTACCGGTCAAGATAAGGGGAACTTGTTGCACTTCTTAAAAGAAATATATATGTTTTTGCATCGGAGCCTTACGAGTTGCCTGGGATTAACCCCAGCTTGGCGTGCCACCGACTACATGTCAATCTAAATTTTAAAACCATCACTCAAAAGTCTTGTTGAACGTCTCCCAAAAAGGCCAAGGAAATAGAGAAAGAGCTAGGGAAGCTACTGGATGCATGATCCATCAGGAAGTTTAGTTCCCTGTATGGTTGTCCAACCCATTGGTGGTTCTTAAGAGCAATGGCAACTATAGGGTTTGCATAGATTTCACCGACCTAAATCGAGCATAGCCTAAAGATAGCTTCCCTCTCTCAAAGATAGATCAGTTGGTCGATGCCACAGCGACGCATGAAAGGATGAGTTTCCTTGAATCTTATTCAAGATATCATCAGATCCCCCTGTAAGGGCCTGAACAAGATAAGACCTCCTTTATAACCTTCGTTGGTTTGTACTTCTATAAGGTTATGCCTTTTGGCCTCAAGAACGCATGGGAAACTTATAAAAGGCTGATAACCAAGATGTTTAGCAAATAAATGGGAGAGACGATGGAAGTGTACATTGATGATATGATCGTCAAAAGTAAGAAAAGGCTGATCACCTCTCAAACCTCGCAGTAACCTTCGAAATCATCATGAGGTGATGAATGAAGCTTAAAGTAAATAAGTGTTCATTCAGGGTCCATCTAGGAAAATTCTTAGGCTACCTTATGAGTAAAAGGGGAATTGAGGCCAATCCAGATCAAATTGATGCTATCACCCAGGTCCAGCCTCCTCAGACACTGAGAGATGTTCATAAGCTTACTTGAATGCTCATTGTTCTCAATCACTTCATCTTCATGTCTTTAGAGCGCAGCCGACCATTCTTACATATCTTAAAGAAAGGAAAAGA
The DNA here is from genome assembly GCA_949130495.1 of Sambucus nigra. Lineage (NCBI taxonomy): Eukaryota > Viridiplantae > Streptophyta > Magnoliopsida > Dipsacales > Adoxaceae > Sambucus > Sambucus nigra. The sequence continues at coordinate 314,009,889 of OX422210.1, forward strand.
TCTAGAATGGAATGAAGACTACTCGTAAGCTTTGGAAGAGTTCAAGTCTTACTTTAGTAAGCCACCACTATTGGTAATTCCAGTCGATGGAGAACAATTATACCTTTACCTGGTAGTATCAAGCCATGCTGTGAGCTCGCCTTAGTTTGTAAAAAGGAGGGAGAGCATCATCCGATTTACTATGCCATCAAAACGATACTAGATGCTGAACAACGGTACTTGCCTCTGGAAAATCTCACATATTCCTTAGTGATCACTTCGAGGAAGCTGAAGCAATACTTCAAAGCTCGTTCCATAACAGTAATCACCTCTTACCCACTTAAGGACGTTTTACAAAAATATGACATCTATGTACATATTTCAAAGTGTTTGGTCAAGCTCAGAAGATTCGACATCCATTTCCAGCCCAGAATGGCATTCAAGGGACAGGTTCTAGCAGATTTTATTACTGAGTTTACAAGAGATCGCCCATCTATTCAACCAAATGAAGAGCAATTGGTCACATGTGATGCAATGTCCAAAGACTGGATACTATATGTTGATGGAGCCTCAAATTCCAAGGGGGTGGGAGTAGGGATTGTTCTCATTACCCGCGAAGACACAATAATCGAATAGGGAATTAGGCTGGGATTTGAAGCCTCTAACAATGAAGTTGAGTATGAAGCGTTGATCGCCGATTTGTGAAAAGCCCAACTATTAGGGGCAAAAAATGCTGAAATGTATTCGACGATTCTAGACTGGTCTCCAAATAGGTGAGTGGATACTTTAATTCTAAAGACGATTGAATGGCATCATACCTCAATGTAGTACGAGGACTCATGGGAGACTCTGATTAGGTGGAAATTTAATAATTCCCACAGGGATAGAATAGTCACATTGATTCCTTAGAAGCACTAAGCTCAGGAATTGACTTTGACTTGAAAAGGACAATACATATTGAGTTCGTCGCACAACCCAGTATTGATCGTACAGTCGTAGACGAGAAAGTTCTCCTCACAGATAAGGACCCAAATTGGATGGATCCCATCATCAATTATCTATGAAGTGACATCCTGCCAGGAGATAAGAGGTCGGCTCACCAAATCAAAGTCAAAGTTGCTCGTTTTTACCTTAGCCTTGAGCAAAAACTTCATAAGAAGTCATTCACATGCCCATACCTCCAGTGCGTTCACCCATAAGATGTCGAGCAAGTACTTAGTACACTTCACGAGGGCATATGTGGGAGTCACGCAGGTGGAAGATCGCTAGACTTTTGAGCAATCAAGGAAGGATATTATTGGCCTCACATGCAGAAAGATGCTGGCACATATGTTCGCAAATGTGAAAAGTGCCAAAAGTACTCGCTTATGGCTCACCAGCCCGCTAGCGACTTAAAATATCTTATTAGTCCATGGCCTTTCGATCAATGGGGATTAGACATCGTGGGACCACTACCTACTGCATTTGGAAATTGGAAGTACCTGTAAGTCATCACTGATTACTTCACTAAATGGGTTAAGGAAGAACCATTAGTGAACATCCGAGACTCTAAGATGACCAGGTTCATATGGAGAAACATCATCACTCTCTTTAGGATACCAAGAACTATTATCATAGACAATGGTATGCAATTTGAAAGTGGTTTGTTCCAAGATTTCTACGATGAGCACGACATCAAGAACCACTCCAATTATGTGGCGTATCCCCAAAGCAATGGGCAAGCGGAGGCTTCCAATAAAACCATGATCGATGGGATGAAAAAATGACTGCAAAAATCTAAGGGTGCTTAGGTGGATGAAATCTCTCATGTTCTATGGGCCTATCACATAATGCCTAGGAGACCAATTGGGGAAACACCATTTTCCCAGCTTACGTCATGGATGCTGTCATACCTCTGTAAGCAGGCCTCCCTACCATGAGAACCACACTGATCAACCATGCCCTCAATGATAAAGCCTTGCGCATTGAACTTGACCTAACGAATGAGCGACCAGAGCTAGCCTTGATCGAGTTGGCCTCCTACCAATAACGACTAGCCAAGAAGTACAACAAAAGGGTCAATCAGATGAAGTTTTTAATAGGAGACTATGTCCTACGAAAAGTCCTCAATAGTGCTATAAAACCATCAGACGGAAAACTGGGACCAAATTGGGAAGGACTTTTTAGCTTGATCAGAGATAATCTTCAAGGAGCGTATCATCTGGAACGCGGGAGCGCAGGGAGATACTAAGAGCATGGAATGCAGCCAATCTCAAGAAATTCTATTTTAAGATCTTATTTTTTATCTTTTAAGTTAGCAGAATTTTTATTTTTTGGCTTCTTAACGCATCTCAATTATATCTCATTAGTTTGTACCTTTTCCAATGATATATCCTTTGTGCATATTTTGAATAACGAACATGGTTAGCAAGTTAAATACAAACACTTTGAATTACCCTTAAGCCCTTGTTGTTAACTCACGCCAGTAACAAAAGCCCTACTAGGGATCCTTAGGCAATAAATTCAACTTTGGTTGGTCGTCAACTTCTGTTGGTAAAAAAAAAACCCTACTCGGGTGTATTACCCAACAACTAGGTGCATTCTCTCCATCATCTCACTTAGGCCTAAGGAAGTGTGACGACACGACATAAAAGGTAAAGTGAATGGAATGATACTTCTTAGGCATATTGGACTGGGAGGATGATCAAATATATGAAAGGCGGAATTTCATCACCCAAGCATTATTTAGTCGTCAATAAGGACCCAAAATGATTTAAAATAAGTTTGAGTCTATCTAAAGACTACAATCTGTTAATCAATGTCATTTTTCTTGACAAAATTTCTAAGTAACCTACGAGCATATAAAATCAAAATATGTTTAGTCAACACATGCTCAAAATATAAAAAAGTTCTTTATTAATAATACAAGTTTACAATCACAAGGCCAGAAAGAGATAGACAAAAGCCTAAGAGGAGCTAGGGTGTCGAGCAAGATATTTTGCTACAATCATCGTCTGGCTTTGGATCAAATTCTTCGACATCTTTATTGAGATCCCAATCCAAGAGTTGAGGAGGAATAGACTCTACCGAATGTCTTTCAAAAAAGGATTATGTCTATATGCAGGACATTCAACCTGGTACGTGTACCAAAGCTTGGATTTTTTTAGGGTTCTCCTCTCTTTAGGAGTGCTCATCCATCCCCGAGAAAAAGCGATGATTTCAAATTCCTTAAGTTTTGCGAGGGCATCTGAACAACCAATATGATAACCTTCCCCCATACCTCTCTCGGTCCTACCTTAAAAGAGTATCTCAGCTTATTGACATTGTCTTTTAATACTCCTATAAAAGATTTCAAGCTCGACACCTCTTTTCGCAGAGCATTATTTTCAGACTGTAGGATCACGCCCACTTGGTCGACTTTAGTCCTAGCTAGAAATTGGGCCCTCAGGGTAACTTCCTCTTATATGGAGGCCCTTTCTCCTCTATCTCCTAGAGGTCATCCTTCAACTTTGCAATCATTTCAATCCGGCTTTTGTGTTATTCATTCCTAGCTCTTAGTGACTTATAAATTTTTATAAAGGTTTTGTTAGTTTGTAGGCTGGTATCAAGTCCACGAATTCTCCCCAGTTAAGAATTGGGAGAAACATAGTGATCTAAATCAGTAGATAACAAATAATACATATCAAACTAGAAGCAAGTATTAGCATAAACATAAACAGATGAACACATGAACAAAGGGGTAAATTTCATTACCACATAAAAAGAAAAGAAGACCATTGGCCAATAGATGAAATTCTCAAAATAAGGGTACAAACAAATAAAAACTTGAATTATACAAGGAAAATGGAAGCTCCTAGTCTATAAGAGCCCTAGTCTTTCACCTGGTCTTCCCCAACTTCAGTCTTCCCCTTATCGACCACCTACTATTCCTCACCAGCACTAGCATTCCCACCGACCGTAATAAGAACAATCTCAGTGTTGCCAACAGTTTGGTCACCCCCTTCTCCTTCTTCTTCTTCTTCTCCAATGTAAGGGTCAGGACTAGGATAATGAAGGTCAAAAAGTTCAGAACCAGTAGGTGTACCAGCAGCCTTTAAGCTCTGGTCCATCCCCTCTTAATGGAGACCTTACAGGCATAAGTCATCTGACGTTCAACATCCTCGTAAGATTTGTAGAAACCTTTGTGGTAGCTATTATCCTTGGCTTGAGAAACTTCGACCTCCAACTTGGCCACCTTTCCAGTCAACTCTTTATTGGCCTCTATTAATTCCGACTTCTTAGTAATTTCTACCTTCTGAGAAGCCTCTAGAGCATCATAGGCCTTAGAAATATCGCTCTTTTCATGCTCCCATGATCGAAAAACATTGGTAAGGGCTACCTTCTCGACCTCTAGGTCTACCGTATTGACCTTTAGGGCCACCTTCTAGGCCTCTAGGGCCTTTTTCAGCTCTTCCTCCCTTTCGAAGCTGTTAGAATAATTATTCAGAAGGGTACTGAAGTCAAACAACATCTACAGGATATGAAAAAGGGCATGGAATTAGAACATAAATGGAAAATAGTAAAGAAAAGAAACAAGTAAGAAATACTTACTAGAGCCATCCCCTATGCAGTTTTGAGGGAGATTTTAGATGGCCCTAGACTCGAGAAACGCTCACGTTCAGCAGCGAGCACTGACCTCTATAGCAGATTAGGGGCTAAAAAGGGGGAATTTCCCACACTATCCCCCTCAAGACTAGGGATGGTGGGCCCTCTAGCAGACTCCAAGGCTAATTTTTTCTTAGCCTCAACTTTCTCGCTATTTTTTTCTTCTCTTCTTCTTCTTCTTCTTCTTCTTCTTCTTCTTCTTCTTCTTCTTCTCTCTCTCTCTCTCTCTCCCTCTCTCTCTCTCTCTCCCTCTTTCTTATTATTTCTATCCCTTTCCCTATCTCTCTCTTCTTTTTTTCTTTTCCCCTCTTTCCTTTTCTTTCTCTATCCCTTTATCTGACGGACTAATACCACTTCCCTTGGGAGAATCTGCAACATAAACCTTCAAAGTAGGAATCCTATCAGACACGACTTTATGATCATAACTTCTTGACTAAAGGAGCCATGTCCTCTTCTTCCTCTGTTTCCTCTTCTCTCTTATTTTCTCTCTGCCACTGCTTTATCAGAACTTTCTTCTAGAGATCTTAAAATTGGGAATAGATTGAATGGTCGAGCAATAAAGCTGGTGCATGTGTTCTTATATTCCAAGAGAAAGGCTGTTGACCCAGGGTGCTCACCTTTTTCCAATATCTCATTTATGTTTCAGGCCTTCATGAGATCCTCAGTATTGATCTCACTAACGTCAATTTCCTAGTTCTTGGCACGATCTACAATCACAAATAAGAGGAATATCAACCACAAGAATGAGAAGAATTCATAAGAAGTTAGCGAAAAAAAAGAGGGAGCGACCTATCTCGGCCTCGCCATAGTAAAAAATAAGAAGGTCACGTGGTCTCTCCCCCTCCAACAGAGGAGTGTGCTTTCAGTTGCTTGCGATGAACCCGCTTTCCTAATAGTCGTTATGGAAATCAGAAAGATTGACCACTAAAAATCGCTTAGCTCTTCTGTTCTTCAGATACAACAAACCCTCTTTGGTTTTTGAGAATGCGTAGCAGTAATATATCTCGGCCAGTGCCAACCTTGTTCCATAAAGAGTATTTATTCTATGTACACCATCTTTAATCTTCCATACATTGGGGGCACACTGAGCAGGGACAATGGAAAAATACTTAAAAATCTAAGGAATAACTCATTTGGGGGAAATGTCATGTCCCCTTTAGTTATCAACAAGGTATGAATCCAATGCCCCCGTCCACTTTGTGAACATTATGAGGAACGAGGGCATAGTCGATAATTACCCACTCATGAATATTATATTTATTCCTAAATTCTTCTATAGACTTACCATATAACATCACCGTAACTGAACAGATCAAGAAGAACCCCTAACTATAATAACTAGGTAGTACAGAGAAAAAAAACCAAGAAGAGGAAGGGACTATAACTTACAGGCAGTAACGAAGCTTTGATGAAGTACAAAAAGAGAGAAACTTTGAATTTTGAAGCAAAAGAAGAGCTTAGTAATGGAGTATGTGCAAGGAAGATAAGACGCAGTGAACAAACACTTGAGTAAGAAACAACTAAACACCATAACACTCAAATGATGGGTTTCAACTTCCCAAAAATATTTTGGCGCTTTAGTTTCTTCTTAAACACAAGCCTGCCCTCGTTGTAAGATTTGTTATTATAAAAATACCATCTCGAACTCTCACTACATTATGAGGACTTGAAACTCCAACCCAGTTGAAAGTTATTTGGCCATAGTCGATGGCCCAAAGATTTCAGGGGCAATTATGGGAGCCCACTTTTCGCAATCCCATGAAAGTAGCCGACCAAGATAACTTGAGCTAGCCTAAATTAGGGCTTAATTTTAACACAAATAGTTTAGTTAAAGGAGGATACTCGCAGATATGGTCAAATCAAGTGCCAAAAATCTCGGTCGAGATATTCAATCACCTCATGTCCAATCCACGAACTATGATAGAGTTACTTAAACAACTCAAACTCTATAACAAATATAGACATAAATTGTACTCCTAACCCGGGGCCAAGAGATGAAAATTTTTAATCATTGAAAGACACTTAATAAAAATCAAGTAACCTCTCCATGGACGTAAGCAAGTTGCCGAACCACGTACATCGTTGTTGTGTGTGGTTTTATTTACTTTCTTCATCTTATGATTGCTTTCGTGAATCCTTTATTGTGAATTTTTTTGCACTCGCAGATAGTATGAAAACCTTACTAAAATATTGAACTTTGAAGGGGAAAAAAGCATGATACCCATAAACCAGAGTATTCTAGTAGCATGTAAAAGGTTATGGAAAGATGAATAAGGACACCCCTCAACGCAATAAATAAAACGTGATTGCGACTTAAGAAAAAAAGGGAGGTTGTGTAATAGTAATGGACAATGGTTAGATTCAACACTCAGTAGGTGATGTATTTTAGGATTCAAATATAATGATAACCAAAGACCTTTTCGAAACCATGATCTAAACGTTATCCAACATTCTGACCTAAATTGTTATTATTTTTCCATATTAAAGATGGTTTAGTAAACTATTAATCTATTTCAAGATTTTTTTCAATATTGAGAATCTTTTGATGCCCAACACAGGAGAATCAATCCAGATTTGAACCAACAACCTAGTGGCTGGAAGTTGTACACCATTTAACTACCACAGCTGGCGACCCCTTTGACTGTTTATTACAAATTCTAAAATAACAAGACACTGAAGTGGCAAGGGTACAAAGAATATGCTTACTCGCACCATTGGAAGTGTCTCGTTCTTATTTATCTTTCTTTAGGAGGTGTCTCACATTGGAATTCAGGTTGGGTAACAATTTTTATTCTATCTATCACTTGCTTGTCCCGCCTAAGTACCACTTATATGAAACTCATCAAGCCTAAATTTTTGGACAAATTATCTCTAGAATTGGATTTGAAAATAGGTTTGACCTATTATGGTTAGCAATTTAGTTTGGCTGACAAAATAAGTTAAATCCATTTTGCCAAATGCTTGGAGATGGTCCAAGTATTGTATAATGTGAAACCCTTCAACATCCATAGTTACAATACCCTTTTCAAGTAGCAATTTCCCAAGATAGTTTGTATAACTGCCTTTGCATCACAATTCAAGTACAAGTGAAAAATACCTACATACTAAACCTTCGACTCGTAAGGCCATTCTGCACTCATACAAGATAAAAAAAGTCTTTGCGTCAGAAGAAACAAAAAATACTCCTATAAATCCTAATAAAAGAAATTTCTTAATCTACCAAGTGTACAAGCACATGTTTAACTGATACATCAGACACATGATAAATTAATAATTAAGCATATTTCCAGACACTGTAGTTGGCTTTGGCAACCTGATAATTAAGCATATTATTAGAAATAAGTATACTAGATATATGTTAGTGGTATGACATGTATATTGGAATTCATTTTTTTTTCATTTTCAAAAGAAACAAAATGATGATCAAAACATTGATTACATATTCAATTAGGTTGAGTCAGTGGAAAATAGGCAAAAAATTCATTAACAGTCAAGGTAACTACCTTGAGTATAAATTGTAATGATCAAAACTATATTGTTGTTTGCTTCACTGATTTCTTGATTATTTCAGTTTCACTGTTGTTTATGCGAAGATGCTTATTAGTTTTGTAATTGTGAGTATTGCAGGTGTTACTAGTTCAGAAAGTTTCCAACTATGCTAATATAAGATATGAACAACCTAAAAGAACAACAATAAATATTATAATCTAGAATAGTGACTGCTATCTCTCTGTTAAATAATTATTAGATCAGTGACGACTATCTCTCTATTCAATAATTATGCTAAGATGCTTATTACCAACTACTATCTCTCTGTTAATAATTATGCTAAGATGCTTATAATTAATTTCTATCTCTCTATTTAATAATTATGTTGAGATTTCTTTTACAATGTTCTAAATGTATAATTCTAGTTTTAGGCTCTCTTTCATTAAAGGAACATGGACGAAATAGAGGAACATGACATAGATAACTTAGAGCTTTAAGAAGATAATTTTAATAACACAAGAAAAGGTAAAGCTATTGTTGTCTGTCAATGGATAACCAAAATGGAAGATGGAAAAATAATTCAACTCGATTACAACATATATGGGTGGCCCTCTATTAAAATAAGACTTGATTTTGTGAGTTATAGAGGAGTCATAGTTAAGATGATAATTCCAATACGTTATGGATCTTGGAAGAAAGTACCTGTTCATTTGAAAGAAAATTTATGGACGACTTTGCAAGTAAATATTTTATATGTCCCACGTGTCTTACGTAAGAGTGCAGACCAGACCAGACCATATTAGAGCATTATATATATATACACACACACACTAGGGTATGCCCATGCCTGAAGGCACGATGTTAATTTTCAAAAGTGTACGTCATTATTAGGACCATACGTTGTATTAAGTTCATAATAGATAAATAATTTTTAAAATAATCGATTGTAGGAACCTATTAATGTATGCCATGCCGAAGACATGCTAATGTATCACCCCTACATAGTGTGTGTAGTAAGCACCGCATATCATGCCTAGAAAACATCATTTATATTGAATGAACATTTAAATCAGGAACCAAATAAGGATTGAATAAAAAAAAGTAGTCATGCTAAGGGATATTGATAGTCCAACATTGTTCTCCTTGTTCGCATTAAACATAATATCACAATGTTACCAACAATATACATAGTACCATGGAATTCGTAAAACACATAAATGTCATTTACATTTTATTCACTTTTTAAGAGTTCACATTTGCCTTCAATGTACGAGTATCGTCATAGTATCAACATTACCAAACTAGAAAATTAAAAAAATTTATTTGAACCGAACATAACCTGTTTGATGCTCTACCAAATTATTAATCAAAACAACCTTGGAAGCACTCGATTCAGTGAACAAGTGGTTCATATAATCACGCCAATGGAACTAGTCGAGTGGATACAGGAAGCAGAGAAATAAGTAGGGTTGGAACTCACCTCCATAACCAATTCACCTTATTTCCCAGTCCACTTACCTTAACCCTCACTTTCATGGGAAGATGGTGGGCTCCCTCAAGATAAGATTGATATAGTGGTCTGTTGATGATGTTAGTTTAGGATAAAAATAAATGACTTCTAAACTAAAACACCAAACTGGTAAACAAAGTAAAAAATAAGTAACACTACAGATCAAATAACAAAATTTGACTCCCATCCATACTAAAACGCTTGAATTACATGTAAAAAATGAAGTTTCTACAACAGAGCTCTCGAACACAATAAAAAAAGAGATTACAACAGTTATATATTGATATTTCAGAGACTACAAATAATTTTTTGACTTCTAAATATCAGAAGGATAAGCCTAGAAACTTAGAGAAAGAAAAGGGCACATGGAAGTGACATAGGAGACGAAAAGATAAAAAAAAAAATCTTAAGTAACTTAGCCCTTCTAAGAGTCAAGCCCTTTAAACGCCTTAAGAAAGAGGCTTAAGTTACTACTTCAAATTATAGATTTCTTATTTCAGTATGCCACTCCATGAGTAGAGGGAATTCATATAAATCCAACTAAATATCTAAATATCCTTCATCGTTTATCTCCTCATCTTCCTATTTTTAAGACGTAACTTTCTTTGACATTTCTCAGTTTCCCATAAATCTCTGAAGCTTTCCTAGACATTATAGTTTTATTTTTTATCTTCTTTAGGTGAGATTGTGTTTGATTTGCTTCACCTATTTTTATTTCTATGAATTCTTCTTTTATTCATCAAAGCTCATCCTAACCTCTATCATGATTTCTACCTTAGTCTTGTCCTATCATCTGTATAATGGACATTGTCATTTATTGAAGGAGTTTTTAGGATTTTCCATTTCTTTTAATTTGGAAGACAAATATTGAAATGACTATTCAAAATGTCACCCATCGATTTCGAAACATAGTTCTTTTAAAGAAAAATTATCCCTTGATTCTCTCACAAAGTATAATCATGTAATTGTATCATAATCCTAGGAACATTTTCATTCTAACACGTATAGTTTTTAAGTAGAAAGTTCACAATGCACATTCCATCATGCAGATCAAATAATGAAATATAAAAAATCTCTTTGTAGATATTCATGATATTCATTCAACTCAGGACATTTGAGTTCGGGGTCTAAGTACACTTACTCACTCGATGACTATATGACCAACACAAGGCTTACCGGGCTAACAGTGAATGATTCCCTTTAGGCTTCTGCCTAAACAATTAGGGAGGTCCTAAAAACTAACTTAGGTTTTTATAGAAAAACAACTTCCATTAAGAACTATACTTGGTTTTATCTAGCCAAGGAGTTTTTTTAATAATATTTCATCAAAGTTGTCTATCAAAACTTTAGAATATTCCTTTGTGTGGAATACCTTAATAGACGTCTAGAGTGAAAATTTCATGGAGTATATAAGCACAACCATAAAAATCCTACTGGCCTGGTACACCTAAGATTTGGTCGAGTGGTCTTAGTTGGAGATGGAATTATTATCATTGGTAGTTTGTATTTTTATGTGTAGGTGGGGATAAGGGATGCAGTCTTTTTATACGCAAGCATGACCAATTAGAATGATGACCGATCCATTTGTGGGGAAGGGAAAGGGAAGTTGTAAGTGGATCCATTATCACTTTACGTAAAAAAATTATGCTGGGGGAATTATCTGAAAAGTTAAATACAACATTGGTAAATGGCCACACATGATAGGGGATAGGTAAGCATAATGAATCGGTAATCGGGTAATTTTTGTTTAAGGAGTACCTGTTCTGAGTCTAAAGTCAGACCGCGCTTCTTTTATCTTTTGGTAAAGGGTCAAAATTAGTCCACGAATGAGTTACTTCTTTTAAACATCTCCAATTTACACCAAGGCTTAATATCTTGTTTATGTTTGATTAACTGTAACACCCCATATTTTTGGAGAAAATAGAAATTAATTAAATTGATGACCTAAGAATTTATTTAATTAGGAGAAATTATTTAATTCGATGATTCAGATTAAATTAATTCACTCTAAGTTTAATTTCACACGTGGCGTATTTGGAGGGAAAATAAGAGAATTGTATAAAGTGACTCGAATGATGATTTTAAGGTCACGGTTGGTTCTGAAAGGGTCAAAATAGTCGAAAAAGTGTACTCGGATGTATGGTTTGGGTCCCGGGACGATTTTAGACCATCCCATCATCGTTTAAGGGCATTTCGGTCATTCGGGAGTTTGGGATTTAGAAAACTCTGAAAATTGTAAGTGTATATCTTCCCATTAGAGAGAGGGGCTAGGGTTAACACAAATAAAAAGGGATAGAAGCCATAGGAGAGGAAGAGGAAGAGAAAGCCAAAGCTTCCTACAAAGTTTTCACCCCGAACGCAACGGAATCGTGATCGAAGTGAGGGGAGAACAACCACACCATCATATTAATGAAATTCAGACCTGCTATTGAGAGGCAAGTATTTAAATGGAAATTTATATTAAGAATGTTATAATACCCATCTAGATTAAGGTTTGATTTCATGCTTTTGGAAGTCTTATATGAATTTGGGAGGATTTAATTCATAAACTAAAGTAGGAGTGAATGTAGAGATGTTCCTTAATGATGATAATACGAAATCAATGGGTTTTTGTTTATTAATAGGATAAAAATCCGAGTTCTTTATTAATAAAGATGATGAACAAGAGAAAACTAGGGTTCTATGTTTATTAAAGGAGAATTTGATTCTTGGATTGAATCTTTGATGTTTTTGTGTAAAATTTTCAATGGAAATTATCCTTATGTAAATATAAAAGGTTATTAGAATATATTTGATGATTAATATTGAATCTTGATTGGTTCTTGGTTGAAGAATATGAATCTTGAATGACTTAGGGTTTAATTATTGAACACAAGATGTCAATCTGCCAGAATTTTTAACATAATTTTAAATGTATGCCACTTTAATTTTACTTAGAATTAAAGTGATATCCATATATGTTTGGAAATGTCTCTGTCTTTTATTTCTAATGAGCTTTGAATCAGGTCAATCGGAGTTCCGTAGAGGGAGAAATCGATGTTTTACTATAGGGTGTTTGATCTGCCAGCATAGTAACTGCCAGAATTTTTTATGTAACTTTAAATGTATGCCATTTAAATTGTACTTAGAATTAGAGTGATATCCATACATTCTTGGAAATATCTATGTCTTATCTTTCAAATGAGCTTTGAATCAGGTCAATCAGAGTTTTGTAGAGGGAGTAATCGATATTTTACTACAGGGTGTTTAATCTGCAAGAAAATTTTCTAATCGATTCGGTTGCCCAGTTTTGGCCAATAATTTTCTTTTTGTTTAGGACCTTTGGAAATCGTTTGGAGTTAATTTGTGGGATTTAATTTCTAATATAAGGGAATTATATTGAAACACCAGTAGGCCTAGTTTTGGTTTTTGGTGTGGTCTACGAGGGAAGTTTAAGGGCTAAATTAATTTGGATTAATAGAGAGGAAAAATCTAAATTGAAGGATAATTCGAGTTAAAAGAATTCGAGAGGAACGAGGACTTAGACCAGTAGGGGGTAGAGAGTTTACCTTCTGATATTATATGTGAAATAAAGGATACCCTTCGAGTGGTGAGAAATACTCGGGAATGTACGATAATAAACGAAGTTATAAATTATGGAATACGTAGAATATTCGGGATATAAATATACTATGTATGAGGCTTGTGATATGGGATGTGTGTATTCCCTATCGTAATTATATATATATATATATATATATATATATATATATATATATATATATATATATAGGTGGAGTGAATACCGATCGTTATTATATAGTTGTGTGAATACCTCGCTGATGTTATATTTATATAGGTGGAATGTGTATCTACATTATTGTTTATTATGTGTATGACATACCTATCATACTTGCTATCACGGGAGGTTGGCGTTCGAAGGAGGACAATCTTATCTTGTGTTGCCTTCGGGGTGATTTAAGATTTGGTACCTCAAGAACATATGACTGTGAAGGGCTTATTTATGAGTCGATAAGTCTGGTGACTGTGGGAGCGTAGGTATGTGCGTGACCCATGGATATGTGAACTATGTTCGCCTCCAATATGTGTGATTTGATATATATGGTTCGTGATAGAAGACGAACCAATAGTACCTTGTACAATGAGAGATGTACCCGAACATGATAACAGAGTATGCATGCACCGCAGCTATGCCTAGGGGTGCTGTACTAGTATAGATATAATTGATGATAAATATATATACCTTTGATATATTTTACAGTATGCACCGCAGCTGGGACTGGGAGGTGCCGTGTTATATATATATATATATATATATATATATATATATATATATATATATATATATATATATATATATACTTGTTATGTTATTTACCGTGTAAAATTAATGGACGAGAAAGATAGTGATATCTTATTTCACTTAAATATGTGAACACTTAATCCCAAAATTTGAAAAGCCTTGCCCATCTTAAAGAGAAATGGATATATATTTAATAAATGTATTTGCATGGAAATATGGGTGGACGCTATGAGTTATGTGTAGTAGACTTATGATTTCAAACTAGTTAGTTGTGTGTATCTAAACTAAAAGTAATCTGAATATTGGGGTCGAGGTAACATTCTGAACCAATACATATGGAATAACTATTGGGGTCGGGGTAACATTACGAACCAATAGCCCTTAATGTGTGATACAAGGATATAATAGCAGAGTGTGTACTTATATTTTATATGGTGTGTAAAATATATATACAACACGAATAATCTACTTATGTGTGCTAGTAGAGAGACGAGATAGTATGTATCTAAAGAACTATTAATCTACTAAAGAGTAATTAATAGGGAGCTTAGATAGGGTATATCTATATAATGATGAAGCTACTGATGTGTGAATAGTAGGAACATAGTTAGTGAATATCTAAAATAAAGTTTAAGTAGAGAAACTTAAATGGTAAAGTTTAAACAATAACCTACGTAGAAAGGGTAACTGGGGTTTAATAATAACATAAGAGAGATGTTAATTATTAAGGTTATTCGATAGCGTACTGTATGTGCAGTACAAAGGAGCTATATTGATTTGGGTTTATTAGATAATGATTGCCTAGTTAGATTGGCTAGAATTGACTGGGTGGGGTTGAGTAGCAAACGTTAGGTGCGCATTATAGATGAAAGATGAGGAACTCAAGGGAGTGTTCGCAACCTAACATGTGTATCTAATAACTATTCATTTAAACTGTTATTTAATTACTTGCTAAATGTTTTTAAATGATTTTTACTTGGGCTCTGACCCGTACTTGCAAAACCTTTTTCCAAAACCTTTTAGGTGTCCAGCCACAGGGACACCAAGCAGGATGATCTATTCTAGGGATGCGTAGCTGCAGTACTTGTGGATGCTTGCAGGATTTGGACTTAGAGAATTCTGTTACTTCACTCCTGGTGTAGGGTGCAGGGCAGTACTTTATTCGGGCATGTTGCCCACAGTTATTTCATTTATGACAGTCAGGCCTTGTATTCAGGTTATACTTTATATTGGAATTTGAAATCGATGGTTTATTCGGTATTATTTCATTCCAGTCTTTTATATTGTGGATGGATTTATATTACTATTGCATCGGATTTATTTATGTAATAATGTTTTGTTGTTGATTGTTAAATAAAAAGATTAAAAGTTGTCATCGAATTTTTGCATACTAGGTGGTTAGTAATGTTTTAAAAAGTTTTCGATAGTGATGATAAGAATGAACCAGATGAGAAACCAATTTTAATTAGATATAGGACTGATCACCCGGTATTTAATTAGGCAGGGTGTCACATTAACATCCAAGGGCTTTAATTGGAAAACAATACTTGAGTGATCAAGAATGTATGCAACTTTTACTTTTTTGGGAACACCAGACTCCCTTATGATCTGCTCAATATATATATATATATTTTCAACTATAAAATCAATATGAAACCAAGTGTCACATAAGATAAATGTATTCGTTCCATTTCCAATATCATGAATAATATACCTTCTTTTGAAGAGAAGCAAATATCTTTCCAAGAAACATTCCCTTTGCTCTTAGCCATAATAGGAGAAGACCATATTTCTTAATTGTTTTTATATTAATATATGCACTGGCTGTATCAACACAGTACTCAAATAAACTTGCATGATTAAGAGGTCACTCTGAACTAGTTGTAACCCCCATCACATGAGAGGTATTTTTAGTCAATTCGAGGCAAACGATAACTAACTTATAGTTTGAAGCTGTGACTGAATCCCATGTACTTCATTAGCATTTTAACTTGATTGAAATTATGTTAGAAATATTGAACTTTGCAGCATCAGAAAGACCTCCCTAGTATATTTTAATCTTGGATAGGTTTGTAATAAGACCAGAAACATTTGCAAATTCTTTTAAACATTGATTGACCATAACAATGGAATATTCAGTGCCTGAATCTCATCATTTGTGCAATTTTTATGATAACTAAAGTTTGGATTAGTTATGGCTTCCTGCTTGAGTAACATATCCAGTGGTTTGGAACTTATTTGATAGTTTAAAAGGAAATTGTATCGATACATCATGAGTAACTAATCGTACATAAACAAATCCATACAATCGTACATGAACAGATCCATACAATCATACATGAACATATATATGGACATACATGATACACATATATAAAACTATATTTATATTCTATGCATACAATCAAACAAACCAAGACACACAGATTCATATAATCGTAAATGAACAGAATTATGGACACACACACACACACACACACACACACACACACACACATATATATATATATATATATATATATATATATATATATATATATATATATATATATATATATATATATATATATATATATAGTGTATGCATACAAATAAAGTAACCATGACACACATAGCCATACAATCATAAATGAACAAAATTATAGACATAGATGATATGGATATATATAAGGCTATATATATAAACTATATGCACAAAATAAAAGTAAGCAACACACACAAACCCATACACAATATATTGTATATATAAGACTATATATAATAATACTAACGTAGTTTAAAAATTAAAAACAAGGTTTAATGTGTAAACAACAAATCTTAATTTAAAATATAAGACTGAGTAAAATCAATAACAATAGCTAAACCATATTGGTAAAGAGAAAATCGGATTCCATGTTTGGAGCAAGCTCAGCAAGTCACTACATGCCTATATATAATAAGATACTTTTATCTTGTATTCCTTAATTTATTTTCATTTTTAATTCAGAATCTAAATTTGATATGGATCCGAAGACAAAGAAACAAGTGCTATCTAATATGTCGCCTCAAAGGAATTTTTTTAAAGGAGATTTGACTAGACTTTACGTCAGACCATTTAGAGATGAACCTGATCAACTCAAGCATCGGCTAGAGATGTATTAAAAATATATTGAACAGGAGGATTGGGAGGAATTCATAAAAGTGATAATCTAAAGGGGGTTTGGGGTATATAGCAAATGGTTAAAATCATATATTTTTCTAAGTTATATGTATAAGTTTCTCATGCTTATGTATTTATACGGTGCTAAGCACGACACAAGCTGAAAGATGGGAAAATAATATATATAACCATCAGATGAATAAGAAAGTCTATCCTGGACTTACCGAAGACCTTGTATGTACTTGTTTTTCTTGACAAAAATTGATATTTGTGAATTAAATTACACATTCTAAGTTCACCCAATTTTTTTTATCTAATATTTTAACCGAAAGATCCAGGTGATAAGTTTGATGACAATGATAGGGCTTATCTGTGGAAAAAAGGTCGCCAAGATAAAAATGAGCGATTTGGTGATGAGGCTACTAGGGAAGTAGTTGAATAATATTGTGAGTTTCTATTATGAGTTTGTTTACATAAATATTCAACATCAAATTCATCTAATTGAGTTATGGTTAATGTTATATATCTTCATTTGATTGATTTTTTTGCAGGATGTGCGAAACAGTCAGGTTAAAGCTGGGAGATTTGTCACCGAAGGAACCTCAAACTTCCTAATTTTGGCATTAAGGACACTCGAGCACCCCGATCGTGTTAGGGGTAAAGGTCATCGAGTCACCCCCACAACCTTTTTCAACCTCACTAAGCGAGGATCAAACAAGCATATTAGTGAGTTGGAGTCTAAGATGGATGCGAAAAGAGAAATAGGCAAATAAAAAGATGAGCGAATGCAAGTATTGATGGAAAAGGCGTTGAGTACGAGAGGGTAATGACGAAAGTTGGGTTAAACACCCCAACAAGTGGCAATGGATTGCACAAAATAATTTCAGTAAATAAAAGTTCATCATGTGATTCGCCTGCCAAGAAGATAAATAAGAAGAAAAATAACAATGTAAGTGTTGATACCAAAATTAACATGCTGATATGGACGAATAATACGAAGACACGTGTCAATCTACATGGCACAATAGCAACGAGGAAGTTCATTTACCCGACCAACTCATGTTCTCTCCGAGCAACAAGGATACACCGAGGAACTTTAGCACTCCGAGGTACTCCAGCGCTCCGAGGAACTCCTGAGCAACAAGCAACTAAGGCGGTCCGAGCTGCACCTCGGCCCCATCATTGATTTCCAGATAACCAACAGTTCAACTATTCATTGAATGCTTATTATCTTGACGCACACGCTGCATTAAATGTATTACCCTTTCATATGTGTATCATTTAATGTAACACCCTTTCATGTACAGCCTAAGGGCTATAAATACCTTGTATCACCCTCATTCAAAGGGACCGGAATTTCTTGAGAGAACTTGTACTCGAGAATTCCCAAACATTCAGCAATAACATAACAGTGGACGTAGGCCATTCATATAAGGCTGAACCACTTTAAAAATCTTTGTCTCATTTTATTTATCTGTGATTGAATAATTAGAGCGATCTAATTTTTTACATCAACAGATTGGCGCCGTCTGTGGGAACGATTGTTACTATCGTTTTTCACCAAAAATCATTCATCATCAATGGCGGATAATCCAGAATCTAGCAATCGAAACGTTGGAAATACTGGAAATCCTCCGAATCCCTCTGCACCTCCAGATCTAGCCGGGATTATGACAAATCTGGCTCAAGGACAAACTGCCATGCAAGAAACAATGAGGCAACTCATACAAACCCTTCATGGTGGTGCACCTGCACGTTCAGGACAGCAAAGTGATCAGAGGCAAACTTATTTACTTTCTTCACGATCCAGGCGTACTGAGTCATACCGTAATGAGGAGTCTGATGATTTCTCTTATCAGCCTGGGCGAACATCGTCAATAAGGGCTACAGATACTGATCAACATATCACCCTCTCTTCAGAAAGACCCAGTGCTTTAGAAAGACTGAGTAGGGAGTCTCCTTTCAGTCGATTAGGCCTTAGTAAGCATAGGAGTCCACCTAAGACCATATCGAGGAGTTTTCGATAACCAACAGATCTAAGAGAAGGAACAGCACAATCACGACCAGTTGCTCGTCAAGATAAATCTCAGGAGGCTACTTCAGAACGATCTATTGCTCGAACTAACAAGCTCGATGAAAGAAATGATGCGTGGAAAGGTTCCATCCAGCGATTGGAGGATAGATTGGGAGAAATGGCTAAGGCAAAGAACCCCCTACAACGAACTTTTGTTCGAGGAACACCTTTTGTACAGGCCATTGTGGATTTTCCTACACCATCGAAATTTAAAGCACCCGTGGTAACTCCCAAATATGATGGAAAGACAGATCCTGTTCTTCACATAGAACAATATCAAGCTGCTGCTGACATCTATGTTGTCCCCGACGAGATAAGATGCAGAGCATTCTCAGGAACTCTTACTGGATCTGCCCAGATATGGTACAACAATCTTCCTCGGGGTAAGATTTCAACTTTCTTTCAGTTGGCCGAGTTGTTTATTGGCAATTTCTGTTTTGGAGAAAAGCCAGTAAAACGAGTAGCACACTTGTTAAGTGATAGACAGAAATCTGGTGAGAGTACTAGAGATTACATAACTCGTTTCAATAACGAGAAACTGGAAGTCATAGATTACGAAGAGAAGACAGCAATCACCGCCTTGGTGAGTGGGTTGTTGCCTAATAAATTGTATTACACCTTGGCGAAAGATCCACCTAGAACTATGTCAGAGTTGATGGCAAAAGCGGCCAAAATCATGAATGCCGAGGAGGCTATGGCTGCAAAGAAGAATATGGATAAAGAAACCAAGGTGGAAGTCGACAAATCTAAGAAGAAAGAGCATAAAAGCAATGGTGAAGATAAATATTCCAAGAATAAATGGGAAGTCATGAAGAAGTACGATAATTATACTCCTTTGAAAATGGGTATTAATCATGTCTTGGAAGAAATCAAGAACAACGAGGAGGTAAAATGGCCAAAGAAACTGAGATCAGACCCTGATTCGAGGAGTAGGGATAAATATTGCGAGTTTCATAAAGATCATGGTCACATGACCAAAAACTGCATAGCTCTTCAGAACGAGATTGAAACACTCATCCGAAGAGGAAAACTAGCAAAATATGTTGATCGGGGAAATTTAAGAAAAAATAATGATCGAACTAGAGAAAGGACTAGATCTCCTCGTCGTGAAGAGGAGAAGAAGAAGAGGGACCACGAAGATGATCCAGATGATGACCCCGATCTTCCCAAGAAGCCACGACAGTCGGAACGAGAGGTATTTTCCATACGTTTTGGATCATTTGATTGTAATGTTATTACAGGAGGGGATGCAGGAGGAGGAGACCTTACTGCAGAAAGAAAAGCTTACCTTGGAGAGGCTCAAGCTTGTTCATATATTCAGCGAATAAATCTGGCCGAGGACGATCATCCGAGGAAGGTAAACAAAGAGAAGCTGGTCATTGGCTTTTCAAAAAACGACCTGGCAGGTGTTCTTTATCCTCACGACGATCCTCTGGTGATCAAAATGAGGATGAAGGAAGTAGTGATTTCAAGGGTGTTAGTAGATAATGGAAGTTCGGCAAACATCATGTACTATTCATGCTTTGACAGCTTGAATATGAAATTATCTCAATTGGAACCGTATCACAACCCCTCCTGGGTTTTGCCGGCGAGAAAGTTTTTCCACTTAGGACGATCAAGTTGGATATACTCATTGGAACCTGGCCTGCTTGTCGAACAGAAAGAATACGCTTCTTTGTGATGGATAAGAATGTGCAGTCAGCCTACAACATCATCACGGGAAGAGTTGGTTTGAAGAAGTTCAAAGCCGTTCCATCTACAGTGCATCAATGCTTAAAATTCCCAACAAACTTTGGAGTAGGAGTTGTGAAAGGTGATCAAAAAGTAGCTCGGGAATGCTATTATTCATCTACCGAACAAGAGGAGCTTGAGGAATCAAGGAAAAAGACTACTACCTACCAGGTGGAAGAAGATACAGAGATTGAAACTCTCGATCCCAGAAATGAATCCCAACTTGTAAAAGGATAGGTGGTGGAATCTACAGAAAATGTTATTCTAGACGACGAGCACCCTGAACGAGTAACCCAGATAGGTTCAACGTTGGATGCCTCAATAAAACAGGAGTTGATAATTTTCTTGAGAAACAGGAAGAAAACTTTTGCATGGAGTTATGAGGACATGCGAGGAATAGATCCAAACTTCTTATGTCACGAGCTCAATGTGAATAGGGAGATCAAGCATGTGAAGCAGAGAAGAAGGGTATTTAGCCCCAAGAAGAATCAAGCTATTCAAGAGGAGGTCGACAAGCTCCAGAAAGCTCAATTCATTGAAGATGTGAAGTACCCGGACTGGTTGGCAAATGTGGTGATGGTAAAGAAGAAAAATAACAAATGGAGAATGTGTGTTGATTTCACTGATCTCAACAAGGCCTGCCCAAAAGATCATTTCCCATTGCCCAGAATTGACCAGCTAGTTGATGCTACATTGGGGCACGAGCTGCTCAGCTTCATGGACGCTTACTCTGGCTACAACCAGATCAAGATGAAACCCGAAGACAGGGAAAGTACTTCTTTTATTACCCCTAGGGGTATTTATTGTTATAATGTTATGCCTTTTGGTTTGAAAAATGCGAGAGCGACATACCAGCGGCTGATGAACAAGGTTTTTGACGAACAAATCAGTTGCAATATGGAAGTCTATGTCGATGATATGCTGACAAAAAGCAAGAAAGCTGTATCATCTAGTTTATTTAAGTCAGACTTTTGATCAACTGGATAAATACCAAATGAAGCTCAACCCGACGAAGTGTACATTTGGAGTACGAGAAGGAATGTTTCTCGGGTACATTGTCAACCAACGAGGCATTGAGGCAAATCCAGAAAAGATCAAAGCTCTTTTAGGGTTGCGATCTCCAACAACAAATAAAGAAGTGCAGAGTCTTACAGGACGAGTTGCAGCGCTCAACAGATTTCTATCTCGAGCAACAGATAGATGCTTACCATTCTTCAAAACACTTCGAAAAACTTTCGAGTGGAATGATGAATGTGAAAAAGCCTTTCAAGACTTGAAGAAATATCTGGGAACACCTCCACTGTTGTCAAGGCCAATAACGGGAGAAAAGTTGTACTTATACCTGGCAGTATCAGAGCATGCAGTCGGCTCGGCATTGATCAGATTGGAGAATGGAGTCCAGAAGACAATTTATTACACAAGTAAGGCTTTCCGAGGTGCAGAGATCAGGTACCCAAAGTTAGAAAAATTGGCATTGGCATTAATTGAAGCAAGTAGAAGAATGAGGCCATATTTCCAGGCCCATACCATCATCGTGTATACCGACATGCCATTAAGACAAGCCCTTCATAAGCCAGAAAAGTCAAGGGGACTGATGTACTGGGCAATAGAGCTCGGTGAATATGATATTATGTATGAACCCAGATCATCATTGAAAGGGCAAGCTGTAGCAGATTTTATAGCAGAATTTACATATCCTGATACCCCCGAGGAACAAAAGTTGCTCGATGACCAACCTGTGGATGTTACAGGATCAACAGACATAAGTCCAGACCAACTCCGGTTGGTAAAGGGGCTTATGGATGTAGAAAGATCATCAAATTCAAACCCAGACCAACTCCGGTTGGTAAAAGGGAGAGAAGAGATGGTCGACGAGGAGCAAAAATTAACAGGGGAGGATGGAAGAGAACAACAGATATTTCACCGAGGAACTCTGTCAGATAAGAAATTCGAAGACGAGTTACCTACATGGAGATTGTATGTAGATGGGTCATCTTGCACAGCAGGTTGTGGAGCAGGGATTATTTTGAAAATCCCAGACGAGATTGACATAGAATATGCCTTGGGATTTCAATTCAAAACCTCCAATAATGAGTCTGAGTATGAGGCCATGATAGCAGGTCTTAATTTAGCAAAGATTATGGAAGCACAACAAGTGATGGTATTCAGTGATTCTCAATTAATTGTGAATCAGATGATGGGAACATATGCGGTTAAAGGAGAATTAATGGTCAAGTATCATGCAAAGGTGATGGAATTATTGGCAGAATTTGATGCCATTCAGTTGATCAGAATACCCAGAATAGAAAATGCACAAGCAGACGCACTGGCCCGACTAGCATCAGCTACTCGTACCGAGCTGCGAAGAACGATACCCATTGAAGTACTGGAAAGTCGGAGCATAGATGAAGACCTGACGATGAATGTTATTACCCTTGATTTAGGACCATCTTGGATGGATCCCATCAGGGCATATATTGAAGAGGGAGAATTGCCAGATGACAAGCTCGCGGCAAAGAAATTGAAGTTTAAAGCTGCTCGGTATGTACTAACTAATGGTGTTTTGTATAGACGAGGAATTATGGTAGGTTTGCAGAGATGTGTACTCCCTTCCGAGGTGAAAGACTTGATTGAAGAAATCCATATTGTGGAGCACATGTGGCAGGTCGGACACTTTTGCAAAGAGTGATGACGCAGGGGTATTATTGGCCGACGATGAGGTTTGATTGTATAGCATATGCCAAGAAATGTGACAAATGCCAACGTTTTTCCTCCATCCGACGAACTCCACAAGCATTGTTGACACCCATAACTTCTCCTTGGCCATTTGCCATGTGGGGAATTGATTTGGTTGGACCATTGCCAACGACCCGAGGAAGATTCAAGTACCTCGTTGTTGCAGTGGATTATTTTACTAAGTGGGTAGAAGCTGAGCCACTTATTGATATGACGTATGAGAAGGTGTACCAATTTGTTTGGAAGAATATCATCTGCCGATATGGTCTCCCTCATGCCTTCATCACAGACCATGGAACACAATTCGATAACGAGGAGTTTGCTGCTTATTGTCAACAATCAAACATCCTGAAGACCCATTCAGCACCAGGTCATCCTCAAAGCAATGGGTAGACTGAGGTGACAAATAGAACACTACTAAACGGTTTGAAGAAGAGGATAAGTGAGGCTAAAGCTAATTGGATTAATGAGCTACAGTCAGTATTGTGGGCTTACCGAACAACTCCCCGAGCAGCAACTGGAGAATCACCATACATGCTGGCATTTGGAAGTGAGGCTGTAATACCTGCTGAGTTGGGTCTCCCAACACACAGAGTGCTGAATTTCAATTCCCTAGTCAGTGACTTGATGAGAAGATTAGATTTGAACATGCTCGAGGAGGTTAGAGAAGAGGCATCCATTAGGAATGCTGCTTACCAACAACGTACAACTCTGTTCTACAACAAGAGGGTGAAGAAATGCGACTTAAAAGAAGGGGATTATGTACTAAAGAAGGTCATTCAGAAACACAATAAGCTGGAAGACAACTGGCATGGACCTTACCGAGTTACAGAAGTTGTTCGACCAGGAACTTACAGAATAGCAACTCTAGAAGGAGAGGAATTTAAGAATGCATGGAATGCGGAACATCTACGCAAGTATTATCAGTAATGTAAAATGTAAAGCAATTCCTTCATTATGAATAAAACGAGGATGTTTCACCATCTCCTTCCTTTTATTACAAGTTTTTGGGGAATACTAGTGTGATACACTACACTGATAGTTCGAGCGTGATCAACTTCTGTTGGTAAAATAGCGAGAACAAATTATACTCCTTTGGTTAGGAGGCGTACACTTGCGTGATCAACTTCGGTTGGTAAAAGAGCTTGTGGACAAGATAGTTCGAAAGAACCTGATAGTTCGAAAGAACCTGATAGTTCGAGCGTGATCAACTTCGGTTGGTAAAATAGCGAGAACAAATTATACTCCTTTGGTTAGGAGGCGTACACTTGCGTGATCAACTTCGGTTGGTAAAAGAGCTTGTGGACAAGATAGTTCGAAAGAACCTGATAGTTCGAGCGTGATCAACTTCGGTTGGTAAAATAGCGAGAACAAATTATACTCCTTTGGTTAGGAGGCGTACACTTGCGTGATCAACCTCGGTTGACAAAAGATCTTGTGGACAAGATAGTTCGAAAGAACCTAATAGTTCAAACCCACGACCAACTTTGGATGGTAAAAGGGTAAGAACAACATTCTTAAAAATGCCAATTTTGGCTGGTTAAGAAACAAAATATGCCAACAAGTTGGTCGGAAAGTACAACCATTCCAGAAAATACAAAATATTCCAAATTGAGCCAAGTATAGTTGGTCGGGGATAAAAAACCCACTAACTGTAGTTGGTCAACGAGGAGAACTTATTGACGAGGAGGATCCATCAACCTGGTTGGTCGGACACATTTTATGAAAACTCTCGCTAATTATACTTGGTCGACGAGTACAATTTAACAACCTTAGTTGGTTGGAAAATTTTTAAACATTTTTATACTCATTACTTTATTATTAAGTGATCGAGCAATATTTTTGATACTTGTAACTGTTTATTACTAAATTGGTTGATGAACAACACAAAATTATTATCTTTTTAACAGATACATACATAGTATTTAGCACAGAATAATAGCAATACAAATTTGCAAACAAAAAATGAAATTCTTTCATTAAGGTCAAAATGTATTACAAATTACATGTGTACTAACTATTACATTAAGATCCCTACTCTATTGGTTTCTTTCCCTCGGTTTTTGAAACAGGTTCCTCGCCAGCAGGAGGATCTTCCAGGTAAAGAGGAGAATTAATGAAGTTAATATCTCTGAGCATTCTGACGTTCATCACAGAAGGTGTGTCCAGTAGATGTTCAGGACGAGATACCTCGATTTGGGAATGAAGATTGTAATCACCAAGGTATTTTGAAATTAAGCTCCTAGGAATGGAACGAGCTGGGATCCATTCCATGTCCAATTTATAAGGTGGCACGGGCAAATCTAGTAACCCAGGAGCATGATAATCCCATAAATAATGCCCTTGCTCCAATTTTAATACACCCAGGGCATTCAACCATCCCTGCTTATAACCTTCATTATTGGCGTGTTCAATACGAGCATCTAAATGAACTAGAGCTTCGGTGTATCCAGCCATCCAAAATTCCCTGGGCTGTTTATGGAATTAGAAGGTTATCCAATTGTTCATGAAGGTTTTTAGCAAAAAGGTCCTTGGTATGTAAAGAAGACTTCATCGCAGTAAGTTGATCTTCCAAAGATAGGTTTTTCTTGGACATTTCAGACAAAGCACGATCTTTTGCATTCAATTGGAACGCTTGAGTTTCCAAAGTAGACTGAGTGCGAGCTTCTTCAACATTACGGCTGAGAACTCTTGATCGACTCCGAGCAGGTGGAGAACTTTGCTCCTCGACAACATTTTGAACAGCTCTTCCTCGCCCACGAGAACCTCTTCCTCATCCTCAAGCAGTAGTAGAAACACCAAACTTTCTTAAAGTATCCAACTCTTGCCTTAATTTGGCATTTTCAACCTCTAAGAATGAGAATCCTTCATCAGTAACCGGTACCAAGGCAGTAGAGGATGAAGCTACAGACTCATATTGTGCCAATTTTTTCTGCAAATTGTTGTTCTCTTGTTCCAGCAGCTCGGCGATCTGTCGGCAGGCCTCAACTTCATCTTTTAGGGTTCTCTCCCTAACATCGTACCCAGCGATGATCTTTTTGTGACTTATCTCAGAGGAAAGCTGTTGATACCTATTCTCATATTCCTTGTGCAACAAGGCAGTTGATTCATTGTGCTGATTCTGAAGATCTTCTAAGGAACAATGAAGCTCCTCGATCAATTTATAGCAGGCCACATTATTGGCCACAGCTCGGTCAAGTAAAGCTTTCAAGTACCGATAAGCCTCAATTGCCTGTTCTGAAGCATGATGGCCAAGGATGTCAGCAATTTCTGATACACTTAGCTCTGTGTGACCAGCCTTATAGTATTCGTGACATTGTTGCATCAGTTTTGTATCATTGGCAGATAGCAATTCCATCCTGGCCATAAACTAATGAAGAGGAGACAACAGTCAACAAAAACAAATCGTCAACAACAGAGAAGAACAAAGATGTATTTTATTAGATCATAAAAAGATTACATTGTTTGATTACAAATGGTAATGAAAGATAGAAATGATACCGAACAACTTCACACCTTTTCCTTGTCTCCCAAGACTTTCTCGGGAGGCTGGGACGAGGAGCTTGGTTGCTCGGTGGTAACAGCAGCTTGATCAGCAGGAGTTGAAATTTTCTCAGGAGGAGGAAGTATGGAAGAAATGTCCTCGTTGGCAGAAGGTAGAGAGGCAGGGACTTGATCACCCATGTCCATGGAAGATTCATCAGAGATAGCCTCATCCTCTTCTTCTTCTACAATTGGTGGGGGAGGACCAGGGAGGTGTAGCTGAAATAGCTCAGAGTCGTCTTTGATCTTCAATTCCTGCAGGGCATCTACCCAGCCATCTCGGAAGTATTTCAACTTCCCGTATTGTACTTGGGATGTCATCGTAGCAATCCCTTTGTCCCATCCTTTATCCCAGCCAGCGCTGAAGGATTTTTTAACTGCGAGCTTTCTTTTCAGTTTCTCCGAGGAGAGCTTCTCAGATAGAAGATCCTCGGCAATCTTTAACTTCACATCCAATTCTTCTTTTTGTCACTTGACATCTCGTAGGATGGATAACTCTTACTCTGCCTTTTTCAGCTTATCTTCAAGCTCTCCAAAGTTCTTGAGCTTGTCGTCATACTTTTGATGCTCGACCTCTAAACTTGTCACCTTATTCTCCAAACTCTTGGAGATCTCAGCCAGCTTCACCTTCTCAGCTTCAACTATAGACAACTTTTTCTCCCAGTCAGCTTTGTCCTCATTATACTACTGACGAGAATCCTTCAAGGATTGGGTCAAACCCAGCAGAGCATCCTCTACCCCCGACGAGGAGCTGGAAGCTTTAATTGCTTCATCTTTCTTCACGATGTTGTTAAAGCAATTCACCACCTAAATAAGGGAAAAATTGACAGGTCAGTACAAAAATACAAGTATTCAAAGAAAGAGAGGAAATTCAGAGTGTGAGAAATTTACTGAAGCAAGGTGACGGGTAGCTAGGGATGTCAGCATATCCCTAGAAATCTTTTCATCAGTTCCTTGGACCTCGGGTATGATCCAAGTTTTTACCGAGCTCATGGCAGAGCTCGGAGGAATGATGGTTGGAACACCAACACCACCAGCTGGTAGAGAGGAGATGGTTTCAGCCAAATTGACTGAGGATGATTTCCTCAATCTCCTCAAAGGGACTTCAGCAGTTTCAACCAAGGAAGAGATCTTGGTCAGAGAGATAGCAGTCATCTCCACAGGATTAACCTTCTTGCTCGGAGCCACTGGGGGCTTCTCGGTAGCTTTGGAAGGCGCAACATCCACCTTCTTAGTCCCCTCTGGGACATCAATTTTGCTTTTCTTGGCCTCAGCAGCAGAAGTAGTGTCATCAAATAGAGCAGGAGGAGCTCTTTTCCTGCCCATTCTCTGACTTAAAGGGATGTGAGAATCTGAAGAGGAATCCTCTGGAGTTGAGGCTGGCTCAACAGATCTAATCACAGGACGAGAAGTATAAGAAGTCGTATAGCTCCTATACTGCAGCAAATATGATGCAGACCTGATGTGCTCATCTGCAACGTTCTTATTCAAACCCCAGATAAGTTTCAGATGCTTAATATTAACCTCTGATTCTTTAGGAGTTTTTCTCTTGCTATTAACTGCAAACAAAAACAATTTGAAATGTCAATCATGCATTTATTCAAACATGATGAAGTCATAATTTCGAGAATAAAATAAAATTAGAATAACCTATCCCATTGCAATATGGGGGGAATTTGGGACCCTCATACACTCCGTCTCCGACTAAAGGAGCATGTTGCCAATTTTTGAAAACTAACCCATGTTCAAAATAATCCCTGTTGACATCAGGGAGGTTGACTACTAAAGCTCTATTCAAAAACCTGGTTTTTAAATAATAAACGTTATCTAAAACAGCCCATCTATAACAATACATAATCTCAGGAATTCCTATGCGAGTTCTATGAGTTTGATTTAATTTATGCACCCCATTAACTATTCTCCATGTATTGGGGGCTACTTTTGCAGGAACAACATCAAAATGTTGGCAGAATTCTAAGCATAAAGAGTTGGGTGGAAAAGAAAATCCACACTCAGCAATAAAGAGGCTGGGGAACCAATGTCCCTCAGCCAAACGAAAATAATCAAAGGGCTCAGGAAGATTCTCCAGAGTTACCCAAGATGGAATGGAATAATCAGAACGGAATTTTTCAATAGATTCAATAATGTAAACCATGATGAATAAAAGAAGAAGGAAGAAGAGCTTACAGAGTAAAAGTAGATCTGTTGACAAACAAACGAAGAAAAAGATGGATGCACAGGAGAAAGAAAAGCTATAGAAAACTCGAAAGCAAGAAAATTGGAAAAGGTAGAAGACGATATGATTGCTTGGGAAGTTTAAATACCTTGCCTTGGGAAATGGCGAAAGAAATGATTACAAAAAAGAAATTGTTACGCTACCGGAGGCTAAAAGGACAAAAAGGGCATGAAGACCGAAGCGCCTGTAAAAGTGCAAAATGGCGGATTCTGCGAATTTGGAAGGAAATTCAAATATGAAGAAAAGGCTCCTAAAACCCAGGAAAGTCATTTAATATCGCCATATACCGAGAAAGAATGTTCCATACTCCTCAAAGTTCGAAATATGAAACATTGGGGGCTTCTGTTGATACCAAAATTAACATGCTGATATGGACGAATAATACGAAGACATGTGCCAATCTACATGGCACAATAGCAACGAGGAAGTTCATTTACCCGACCAACTCATGTTCTCTCCGAGCAACAAGGATACACCGAGGAACTTTAGCACTCCGAGGTACTCCAGCGCTCCGAGGAACTCCTGAGCAACGAGTAACTAAGGCGGTCCGAGCTGCACCTCGGCCCCAGCATTGATTGCCAGATAACCAACAGTTCAACTATTCATTGAATGCTTATTATCTTGACGCACACGCTGCATTAAATGTATTACCCTTTCATATGTGTATCATTTAATGTAACACCCTTTCATGTACAGCCTAAGGGCTATAAATACCTTGTATCACCCTCATTCAAAGGGACCGAAATTTCTTGAGAGAACTTGTACTCGAGAATTCCCAAACATTCAGCAATAACATAACAGTGGACGTAGGCCATTCATATAAGGCTGAACCACTTTAACAATCTTTGTCTCATTTTATTTATCTGTGATTGAATAATTAGAGCGATCTAATTTTTTACATCAACAGTAAGAAATAAATATTATATATTATTGTTGTTGGCTTTTGAAACAAGAACATGTTATTGATTTGAGTTTTTATTTTTATTTTTTACTTATAAATGCTGGAACATGATGGAAAGAGATTCACTCACATGACATCTTCGAATCCCGTACTTTATAATGGCATGGACAAACCCTGTAGATTGACCTTTTAATTCACATACCAATATTATCACTAAGGGTTGTGTTTTTGAGAGGTTTGGGCCAGACGACAAAGTGCACCATAAACACTTGAGAGAAAATTACGTGTTAGTGTCTGTTAAATACTTTTTACACTTCGGACGCCCCCCTTATTGTACCTTGTGGTGATGAGTTAGTAACAGTTATAAATGCACATAATTCACAGGTTGCGTGGCCTAAAGAATTTGTTATAGTAAAAACAGAGGTAAAGTTGTGAGCATTTTTCTTTTATGTTAAAGATAGCATTGTTGATATTTTTATACGCCCTCTCTCTTCACTCTTTATTAGTCTCGTTCTCACTCTTAAAAATATATATTTAAATTAACTATTTTATAACCAATGCAAACCAGGAAAAAGATAGAGAAAATGGTGTTTAGAGAGGGGCACTTATGGTATTTGCAGCATGATAGATTAAATCATGACAAGTAATACCGTAAAAATTCTGTTTGGGATATATGAAGACGAACTTTAATCAACATACATTCCTAAATATGAGTTGGTGCATTTTTGTAAAATGGAGGAGCTTGATGCTAGTTGTCTAATCGGATACATGAAATGAGAGAATAAGTAATTTTCATCTTAATTTTATTTCGCTACTCCTTTCTAATATATTTTTATTTTTTTTAGATTCTTGTACTAGAGTTTTCAAAATAATAGGGATTTTATTTTATTTGTTAATCCCAGGGCTACTTAACAAGTTTATTTGAAGGAAAAATTGCATATTTTTATCAGGAATGCAATGAAAGATGCTAAAGAGAACCAAACATATTTTATGCCAATTAATATTGGGTATGTATATTTATTGTCTTAAGTTGTTATAATTATATCAAAACATGTTTGTATCATTGATGTTAACAACTCAAATCATTGTAGGTTTCATTGATCTTTAGTCATTATCGATTTCTCATTGAGGAATATATTCTATTTAGATTCTTTACATATGGAGCCAGACCGAGACTTGAAACTCTTTACAATCACGTGAGTAATGACTTGTATACACACATACACACACACACAAACAATCAGGCTCTCTAACATACCTCACTTAACATACCCATTTTTTTTTAAAATAGTAAAAAATGTATTTTTTTAACCAAACTCTGTACATATGATCTACATAATAAGAAGACCATCTACAAAAAATTTAACCCGTAAGTGGATGAGATGATGGAAAAAAATTTGAACGATCGAAAAATGCTCATATATACCCACTTTTCATTTCATCCATTTTCGGGTTGAATTTTTTTATGATTATTTTTGTAGATGATCTGCTCAATATGTAGATCATATATACCGAGTTTGGTTAAAAATACTTTTTTTACTACTATAAAAATAGGTATGTTGCTAGGAGGTATGTTGGAGAACTTGACTATATATATATATATATATATATATATATATATATATATATATAGTCTTTGTACACATGCTTTTTATTTCAATCTTTGTCTTGAAGTGAATTTAAAACATTGGTGGTATCGATAGGAGGAAGAATTTCACGTTTAAATTGGGAGAATGTAAGGTACGGTAATAGTAATGAATATACATTAATGACTTATATCTTAAATTCTAATATAAATATTATCTTCAACATGTCATTCTACAAGGCCCTCTACAACTGAGGAATATCGAATGTGGGTTTTATATATTGAATTTTATGAGAGATCTAATGGAGAATCCATTTCAATCTACTAAACTAAAGGTTATAAATATTTATTTTATAATATTTTCTTTCCATACTAATTACTTTTATGAGGAAAAATTGAATTCAATTTATGTTATTTGATTTGTTAAATGAAGGAGTTGGCTGAAAAAGCAACCTATGAAAACCATAAGATAGAAGTTCAGCATGAGTTCATCGATTTCCTTCAGGATTATTTTTAGTGAGCTGCAATTATGTTTCAGGTACCTTTTTTTTCTTCAATCTTATTAATAACTTTGTGTCGATGTTTATAATATTTAATATAGAGAATCAAAATACCATATATGAAAATATAACAAAAATCATAATTAATATTCTCAAAATAATATTATAATATGATGTAAAGAATAATGCTCTTATTAGTGAATGGACGGGGTGAGATTTATATTATTATTGTTGTTGATGATGCTGAAAGCCCGAGATGGGCATTGTATTGTTGATGGTGAATGATCGGGGTGGGCATTATTTTATTTATGGTGAATGCTCGGGTTGGGCTTTATATTGTTGTTGTTAGTTAAACATGTCATGCTTAATTTTGGATTATTAAAAAAATAAAGGAAACTTTGCGAAAATTTGCATTAAACCTTTTCCATTTATCTCTCCCCCACCTTTAAAAAGAATGATGTCAAAATTAACTTTGAGATTATGCATATGTTTTGTGATGCCCATGGCGACCTTTATATTGTTGTTAATTGTGAATCCCAATGGTAATATTTATATTATTATTATTGATAATGAATGTGCATGATGGTAGTTATATTGTTATTGCTAATAGTGCATGCCCGCGGTGGGATTTATAGTGTTTTGTTTGATGATGATGCTGAATGCTCAAGGTGGAATTTATACACATCATGTTTAATTTTGGTTTAGTTACAAAACAAATGAAACTCTGCCAAAATTTCCATAAAACCTTCCCCATTTATCTCTTCCACGCGTTAATAAAGAATAAAGTGAATATTAACGTTGAGATTATGCAAACGTTTAATTCTGATTTCCATTTGGACCTTTATATTGTTGTTCATTGTGAATGCCTAGGTTGGTATTTATTTTATTATTATTGATAATGAATGCACATGTTGAAGTTTATGTTGTTATTGTTGATAGTGAATGCTCGGGGTGGGATTTATATTGCTATTAATGATGTTAAATGTGTGGGCTGGGCTTTATATTATTATTGATGGTAAATTCCCATATTAGGCTTTATATAGGTGTTGGTTAAAAATGTCATATTATTTTGGATTATTAAAAAACAGAGGAAACTCGGCTGAAATTTTTATGATATTTTCCCCATTTATCTCTCCCATGCCTTAAGAAAGAATGAAGTAAAAATTAACTTTAAAACTATGCAAATATTTATTTTTTGATGCTTGATATTATATTAGAATATCATTATTGTTTTAGCTATATACTTTATATGGTTAATAAGTTTAAGTCATTAACTGCAATTTGTTTCCTCCTTTTGTTCAGATATCGATCTTGTTGTTGCCTATTGCGTATCCAATGTATCTATTGCTAATTTGGATTTTCATGCTACACGAATGGAGCTAATGTTGCAGTTTAATTTTCTAGTTTTTATGTCTATAGTGTAGGTCGTTTTAGATATATTTTTGTTTGTGAGTTATCCAGAAGTCAATTAGGAGACTATTGGTATATATTTATTTTATTTAATTTCAAATATTAATGACATTTTTTATACTTGTTGTTCAAGTTATATTGGTACTTAGAATTTATTGCTTTGAGCATGAAAATTTGTGCTTTGAATTGACATATTGTAACTTTTATGACGGTTTAGAGTTCACAGTAATTATAAAAACGAGCATGTTTTATGATTGTTTTATGTACGCTGTCATTATAATGAACAAAGTAACCGTCGTAATAGGTACCTTTTATGTCTGTCTTATTAACATCCATCATTTACATAAGTTTATAATGACGGTTCAATGAACATGATATTATTGTTAATGAAGGTTTGTAAAAAAAACCATATAATAGGATGGTTTGTAATGATGGTTTTGTCAAGATCAATTTTATTATGACACGTAACGTTACGATTGTTTTTAAAGATTTGAAAATTGTCATAAATAACCTTTAATGACCCTTTTTCCCCATCATAAAAATTTCTATTTCTCGTAGTGCAGGGAGTTTTCCTTCTTCTTATAAAATAGGGTTCGAGCTCCCCAAAAGGAGACACTAGGGCGAATGAATCCCTTGCTGGTCAATTCTTCCAACTGAACACTCAACTCCTAAAATTCCACCGGAGCCATCTTGTGAGGTGGTATAGAAATGGTTGAGATACTCTGATGCACCTCTATAGAAAAGTTCACCTCCCAGTGTGGGGGTAAACCAGGAAGATCACCCGGGAACTCCCTCGAGAAAGTACCGCACTACTGGGTAATCTAGCAAAACACCCTCCGGCTCATCTTGAGACACCATACCACTCAACTAATCGAAATACCACCAACGTGTTGTTCACTACTTAAATAATGGAGAGACTCGTCTAGAAGAGATATCGAGACACTACGTCGATGGCATTGGATGGTAGTATCAAAACATGATAGACAATCTATATCGAGGATCACCTCGAACGCATCCATGTCAATGAGAATCAAGTCATACTCTTGAACATAATCTCCGGCCATAATTATGCAACTATGGTAGACCCTATCAAGAACTATACCGTCGCCGACTGGAATTCCTATGAATACAGGAGGGTAAAACTGATCTACCTCAAATCCCAAGATGATTGGTAAAAAGCATGAGATAAATTAATATGATGTGATAGAATAAAACAAAGACTTTACCCATGTGCTGAATAATAGAATCTTACCTTCCATTATGTATGGATCACTAAAAGGGGCTACAAATTGTGGCATGCCATAAGTGCGTCTAAACCTGTTTCTCTAGCCACTGGGCACCTGACCTGGCCTGTGATTGCTTTGTACCTAACTAGGACGTGAAATGTCCACGCTATGCCTTATCGATTGATAATACCTAGAGGAAAACTAATGCTGCTATTATTGGGTGGGGCACGTGTAGGTAGAACTTCTTTCCGGTACATAGTTGATAGCATGTTGACTGCCTTACTGGTTACTCGAAGCTCTCTATGAGCAATCCCTCTTGAAGAGACCAAGGAACCCACACACAAATCGATTCCTCTCAATAGGGGTTATGGGACTCTGGTCACTGGTACACTGGGTGGATGATGAACCAACCCCCTTAGGCCTTCAGCTTAGTAAAGAAACCTCGAGCGCTGCTCCTGATGATTTATGACCACTGCCCTGGGACTTACTGGGCTCCCTCTTCTTCTCACTAATGGCCTTTCCATACTCTTCCTTTGGTTCTAGCCTGATGAACTTATTTACCATAATTATGAAGTTTGGAAGATCCAAACTAACGATGATCCGCTATGTACTGAGGTTAAGGCCCTTGACAAATAACCTTATCTTTTTGTCCTCAACTTTCTGCACTGCATTCATGTACTTAAACAAACTCTAAAACTTGACCTGATACTCATTAACGGACATCTTCCCCTGAATCGGATGAAAGAACTCGTCTTTCTTAGCATCTTTAAATTTCTAGGGAAGTTACCGGTCGAGAAATGCGACCTTGAAGTTGTCCTAACCTATTATCTCTGCCACACTAGAAAAATAGGTGCTCCACTAGCACTGTGTCTGCTCTGTGAGATGGAAGGTCGCTATCTAAATATTGTGCCTAGCTGGTACGTCAAGAATCTCCATAACTCGAGTGACCTCATTTTGCTACTCCTCTAAAGGTGGGTTGGTGCAGCCTCCTGAACTCCTTCAGAATAGAGGCCGAGTTAGTGCTCTCAACCGTCCCACTATGATTGTCTCTCTTTTGCTGAGAGAGGGAGTGGACAAGTTGACGCACGACATGTTCCAAATACCTAAGCTCACTGTTCCCTACTCCACTAGCCCCACCACGGTGTGTAGTCATCTACACAAGAAAGGAGAGTTCAATACATAATGATTAAAATGATAGAAATAGTGGAAGCAATTAACTTAAAATAATAACTAAAGTGCCAACCATAACGGAAACGCATAAAGTAAGCGTACTAAGAAAATGTAAAAAACTCTGTCACACCCAAGGATCCTTTTGCTCTAATATCATTTGTAATGCCCCAACCCGAGTTTTGGTCACCGTTGGTTCAAACACACTCAGTCAAGGAGTTAAAGCGAAAGAGGGAAAGTCTAATTTTATTTTTTAAGAAAATCATTTAATTGCACTATTTTATAAGGACCAAATTATCGATTTTAATTTAAGAAACAAGTGACCAATAATTAGGTTGATTAACAAGTTTTATTTATGAAAATATTTTGAGTCCAACAATGCTTTATAAGTTAAAACACTTATTTTGTAAGAATGGTTCATTTTTTAAGAAAATCATTTAATTTCACTACTTTATAAGGACCATATTGTCCTTTTATTATTACAACACTTGGCCCAAGTCCCAAATAAAATGGTTTAGAATATCCCAAATCCAATGTTTTTAAAAGAAAGGTTATAAATATAATGGCAGAGCTTTTAACGATAACTATTACCCTTTGGGGCCTTATCAGTGTCCTTTCCAACATCCCTACTCGATGTACCTGGGGTGGGGGTGGGGGTGGAGGTTTTCAACATAAAAAGTAGGGGTGAGCGAACGATTGGAAAATACTAAGCTATACGTTTTCTATGAAAAAACTATGCATATAAGATGTATTTTTAACAATTTCGAAAACATCTTTCAACTTAGCCAGTATTAATGCAACTACTATGCAATGCACCCGAACGATGTGCTCATACTCATAGTTAACAATTTTATGCCACCCTTTACCGGGTCTATAGACTATTTAATCTTATTTTACTCCTTTGTCTACATTTTATCCCTTTTTGTTAGGTTGTCTTATTTACATTCCTTATGCACAACCAAATTCAATTTCATTCTCATTATCTTTTCTCGAAATCCTCTAAATAACTGCATACTGTAACGATCTCCACACCGTTGGCTATGCTACCATATACTCTGATGAGTGATTTTGTATCTTTCGCCCTTGGGCTCTTGGCCCTTTTTAATTATTTTTAGTCTCATCTGAGTCCATGTTAATGTTTTTTAATATTTTTACCAATGTCCACGCTATTCCATTACTTTCATCGTTTTCATGCCATTTTATTCATTTATCCATTTTTTCACAAAACCAAACTACTAGGACCCTCTAATTTTACCAAAATTTACTTTTTACCATTCGTTTACCAAAATCTTGTGGACAATATATTTTTCCCATTATGGCATCACAAATTATCATTTTATGTTCGAAAACATATTTCATATTTTTATTTCCAAAAATCATACATTATCCTTTTTCTCCCAGAAAATCCCATTTATTTATATTTCGTTTCAAAAATCATATTTAATGTCATAAAAACCATTTTTTCAAAAATGTCTACTCCACAAACACATGTGTTGAATTAAATGTCATTTACTCTTCGTTTCATCATGATTTTACAACATATTTTGGGATAATATTTCCAACTTCTTTACTTCATCAAGAAATCCATTTTTAATTCCATATATCATGTTTGTAAGTCCTTCTTTAACATACTACGACATTTTACACATTTTGGGGAGGATTTCAAGCCTAGAATTCCTTAAATATGAAACCAAATATGATTTTAGCATGGACATATATTTTAGCACTTATTTCCTCATATTTTAAGATGAAAATACCACTTGTTCTTCAAGAATCCATTTACACTAAGTTTTGTCAAAAATACCATTTACTGCAAGAAAACTTTAAATAAATATACTAGAAAATATAATTACAAAAATAAACCCTTCTATCATGATCCTAATATCTTTTAATCTTAAAAACATTTGGGGGGAAACCGTACCTTGGATTTTAAGAGTAGAAACTATAGGGAATGACTTGAAAGCTGCTAAAAACTCCATAGGTCCAAGAAATCTCCTACTTCTTCAAGAGAGCTCCAACAATGGTTTATTATACCCAACTTCTTTCTCAAAATAGGCTTGATATGGGTGTATTTACCCTTGTAATAGTTAAAAAAAGGCTTGGGATGGAAGGAGGAACCTTGAAAATGGTGGAAATGGGTTGGAAACGGAAGAGTTTAGCTTACAGAGAGAGATCTCAAAATCTGATGGGAATGACCTATCAATCCCCTAGCACATCAATTTAAACCTACAAACACTTAACACATTAACCAATGGTCCAACTCCTTACTGAACAACGTTATGATCTGAGCCGATGAGAGCACAATAGCTCATCCAATCCAATGACCCACGTCGAGAGAACAACTACCCCCGGGTACTCTGTTTTGATTATCTCGGCCATTCCGAACCCAATGGCGGAGTCGAAATCTCCATCCGAGTCACTTAACTAAAATTTACTATTTTGACCCAACACGTTCAATACGCGTGTTTTCCAATTTAAAATATTTTCCTTTGTCGCTTTACCCAACTGCGACATGTAATAAAATAATCTACTCATATATTTAGTCTCGAAATATAATCCACGTAAATATTAATCTGTCACTCGAAAACTAGTATTTACTATTCACTTTATAATATTGAATTTATTTAATTTCACTCATTAATCCCAGAATTACTATCCACGATAATTTTTCAAATAACCAAATTAAATCCATAGTGTAATTTAATTATCTTTAAAAGTACGGGGTATTACATACTTCCCCCCTTACAACGGAATTTCGTCCTCGAAATTCAGACATAGTTTGTACCACTATTCTAGGATCGGTATATACATTACGTCCTAGTTTAACCAAATTTTGATATAGCCTAACACAATGGTCTCCCACTATATTCCAGCCATCTCAAGGCGTATGCTCATATATATATAGT
The DNA here is from genome assembly GCA_949130495.1 of Sambucus nigra. NCBI lineage: Eukaryota > Viridiplantae > Streptophyta > Magnoliopsida > Dipsacales > Adoxaceae > Sambucus > Sambucus nigra. The sequence goes on from OX422210.1 coordinate 314,048,947, forward strand.
CTCCTCGTCTCTAAATATTTACACAAATCGTGCACCCTTTTATTAAGATGACTTGGCGCAAAGTATTTATTATTAATACCATATCTACTAGTCTCACACAGTAGAAATATTCACAAATCCATATATATACAATTAATTATCATTTACTCTCCTGAAATTTGGTACTATATGCACTCCTTCTTTTTTGGAGTATGTTAACAATAATGTCATGTGTAAGCCATTCGTCAAAACTCGTTCGAGTAAGATTTCGCTCTACTTTCTCACAATAATTTGGTATCCTTTTCATCAAGAGGTACCTTTTAAATGAATTTCCACAGCCTTTCAACCCATCTCGGGTGTGCTAGCTCTCGTTGCACGAAAATGCTTGAATTATCTTATCTCACACAACATTCAATTCGTCATACCATATTAACCTTGTTTATAACTACCTTGCAACATAAAGTCTAGCTTTATATCTGCACGACCATTGTAAACGTCCAACACGTAACACTCTTCTCTAAACAACGGCCTTATTTCTTCGGGGTAATACTCACACATGGGTTTTCCTAACCCGCAAAATTTAATTCTTATTATAGTTGGAAATCCAATCCTTCTTAAGGTTAACCAATTAATCTTCTTGTGGTTAACTTCCAATAATTTCCCGATATGGACGTCACTAGTACTACCGGTCTTACTTCCTAATAATTCTAAGATCAAAGCGTTTCCTACTTACGTAAAATAGTACTATCCTAAATTGTGTCCCTAGTGCCTAATACCTCTCTCAACTTCCGACATTTGCTCGGTTTTATGCATGGGATGTCTCACAAAGAGAAATCCAAATAAGGAACCTTCCCCATACACTACTGTCTCGCTTCGTCGATCATCGAGATATAACGGTATAAGGGACACCAACGGGACGTTCTAAATCCTACCTCGTTAACCTACTAATGCACTTTTACCACAAAATCCTTCCATCTTGTCCAACTGGAAAGTCCAACTAATTAGGGCACCTATTCTCTACAAAACCATTATGAACATCACACCCAAAATGTATTTCCTCTCAATTTGCCTTCTATTCAAAGTCTGGCTATATGTCTCCAATCAATTTCCTTTATTTTACCTCACCCACCTACTTGCAGTGATAGGAAAATTTTAGTGCTTTTCCATAGCACTTATATCTCTATATAATTATACAGTCATCAAATGGCTCTCACTCTATAGTGTTTCCTCTACACTAGGTGACTTATCGTCAAAACCAACATTCTTGCATTTTCTAATATTTTTCCACTACCGACGTCATTAAGGTTCACATATGGAGTGTCTTGTTAGTTTTAAATATACAACCGGGATAATCCCATCCCATCTACTAATAAAATATGGTCAGAACTCTCAATTCTGTCAAGGAGCCATACCATAAGTGCTTGCACTAACAATAAGTCCTTCACGTGAACAGCAACAAGCTTAAACTCCCAGCTTAACTATAATTCCCGTATACCTTAAATTATATCTATAAGGTACACATGCACTCAAACCATGGTAATGAAACATCTCCTCATCGAAGTTCCATCTAAACATATAATCAAGGTGAGCTCATCCAGAATTTATCTCGCATTCCATTCTTTATTATATCCGTATATATATATGTTTCACATATCATATAAATATTTATACAATATACTATACACAACAAGTATATCCATATTTATATATCACACACTATATAAGTATAATAACCATCCCTCAGAGCTATAACTCAATGGATGCAGTCTCTCAATGCTATCATCTTTCAGGAAATTACTCACACATCATCCTAGGTACCAGTGGTCGGACTATCACACCGACTCGGTAAAAAACTTATCATATAAGTATACCAATCACACACATATATATTTAACATATCAGATATATACATCTGAATATGCCCGTATATATACATATATATACATATATATATAATATTATTTGGCTAATCGTGCATATTATTCGCTCACTCATAAATTTTAAGTTACTTGACATTCGTACAGGCTTAAAACTCTTTTAAATAAGCCTACGAGAAGTTCGGAACAAAAATCGGGCCTTAAGAGTCATTCTGGAATCTCGTTAGAAGACCTAGAATTCTCGTTCGAACGAGCTCGTTCGAACGACATTTCATTCGAACAACATTTCCGACATCGAATGAACTACCTACTGGAACCTCGTTAGAATTCTCGTTAAAAGTCTCGTTCGAATGACCTAGGCAGACTTCTAACAAGATTTATGCAGGTGCACAGTTCATCTCCAAAATTTGTTCTTCCCATTTTCCCTTCTTCCAATTCAATCCAAAACTCATTCCAACCCAAATACAAGGTTTCCAAACCACTCTAAGTCACCCTAGAACACTTCTTAGCATAGTTTAGGGATTAAATCCTTTCAATCTTCAAGTCAATCCAACAAATCCATAAATTTTCCCATGAGTTATATTAACATAAACCCATATTTTTCTTCATCTATAAAAACTCCATTTTTATTCCGTGCTTAACATCTAATTCACCAAATTTCACATTCTTATTAAGGGAAAAATCCATCTGTAAGATTAATTTATGAGCAATACGTCATGCTCCCCCAAATATGGTGACTATCGTCCCCACCATTTCAATATTTCTCTCACGAGTGAAAAAAAAATTTCCTCAAATTTTCACATATGGGTAATTCCATACCCAACTCTAAGCAAGAGCTTTTGAGCCTTCTACTTGTTAATTCAAGTCTAGCACCATTCTCAAGTACAACGGTTCTTAATAATTTTAACTACTATATTTTAGTAGTCGTTGCTGCAATCCGACAATGCCATAAGGAAAATGACCTTTACCGCGGTCCTCATTTCCAACATTAATCTACAAGTCTAATTAAGCCTCGCCTCCTGCTGCCCACACAATGGACTTCCCTAGTCTCCCTTCATCGATCAACACACAAATCCCGAATGAGCGAGCAAAAAGATTTACAATAATCTTACATAATGGCAGGAGAACGATATCTCACAAGAGGATATGAACAATCCTAATCATAAGGCTCTATATCAAGTCAAAAGTAACGCTGAAAGCGTAGTACTTTCGCACAAATTCCTAAGGACACTAGAACCTGATGCTCTGATACCACCTGTGACACCCCGCCTAATAAAATACCGGGAGATCACTCCTATATCAAATTAAAACAGGAGTCTCATATGGTTCATTCTTAGCATCACTGTCGAAAACCAATTTAATTACTAATATCCTATTAAGCCGGCGTCAAATTTTTAATTAACTAATCTTTTTAACCAAACCATTCAAATAAAAATTACAACAGTTTATATGCAACAACTGAAATGAAATAAAATAAAATAACCGAACACTCGGTACAATAATACAACCAAATCGAATGCCGCACTAAAAGGAAATAAAAGAATAAATGAGTACAGTTGGGCCATAAGCCCGAATGTTTCTACAATACCTCATATCTAGATCTCAATGATAGAAGCGTCTAATATAAACATGCTTGCACCACAGCTGCTGCAGCCAACGTCTGACTCGAAAGAATCATCATTCAGGCATCCCTGTGTCTGGACACCTATATATATAGATATAGATATAACAAGAGGGGAAAAATATAGAAACGAGTCAGAGCCCGAGTTGTGAAAATATTTTGCAAGTGCATAAATACTTTATTTAGGAAATTATGGTTTATCTCATATTTAAATTGGTATCACACTCCCATGAGATACCCCTCACCCCTCTTCTAATAGTGCACAACTATCGCATACCTTTTTAAATAACCTAGTTAAGCTACCCTGCCTACTAAGGTATTTCCCTTATCTTCCAAAATCCCAAAAAAAATCGAGTACTAAGGGCTAAGCTTCTCCCCATTCCGAACATTGCGTTACGTTCATGCGTGGGGTGTCTCGCGAAGCGAAATCCAAACAAAGAACCCCCCGGATACACTACTACGTGACAATGTTGATCATCGGGATCCATTAATCCATAAGTACATACCACATTTATACCATCCCGTATATATATTAATAGTTCTCATTAACTTATGATCCATATTCATATAAATGCGGATATAAATCTACCCGAAGGAGTATATCACTTTATTCATTATTTTTCCTTTTATACAGGGTTACGTTATATGATATCACATATCATATATATAAATAATATACTACGCGCAACAAGTATATTAATCATCCACCGAGCGATAATATTAAGCAACCGTGGATTATCTCACGTACACATATATTTTATTCTCAATAAATATATCCATATCCGGCACCCATATGCTTAACAGCGGTGCCCACATACTCTGCTATCCAAATCCAAGTACATCTCATACAAAAAGGATTACCCGTTACACATCACTCAGGAACTGTAACAATACAAATCACACGTATTGGAGGCGAACATAGTTCACGTACCTACGGGTCACGCACATACCTACGCTCCCATAAGCAACAGACTTATCAACTCACAAATAAACCTTTCACAGCCCTATGTTCTTGAGGTACCAAATCTAATATCCCCCGAAGGCAACACAAGATAATATTGTCCTCTTACGAACGCCAACCTCCCGTGATAGCAAGTATGGTAGGTATGTCATACACATAATAAACAATCATATAGGTACACATTCCACCTATATAAAATACCATCAATTAGGTATTCACACAACCATATTATAATTATAGGTATTTCTCTCACCTATACATAATTCCCCATATGTAATTATTTAACCCACGTATATATTAACATCCGGGCATACGCACAACCCGTATAATAAATCCCCTATGATGTATATTTACATCTTGAATATCCTACGCATTTATCAATTTTTGACTAATCCCCAATATTTTATTTCCGAGATTTTCTCACCGCACATTGATAATATCAACAACCCCGATATATTCATTCGTCTCATAATATATATACTTTAACGACATCGTATATATATATGATTTATATCCCTTCCCAATATATTATGGCTATAATTTCCAAACTCTTATAACGATAGCCAATAACCTCAAACATTCTCATTCGCAATAATATAAGCCGTCACACAATTAAAACACTACCCCCAATATGTATTCCCTTATTTAATATTCAAATCACACCGAAACATCTCTTTAAATGTTATTCCCCACGAACACCCCTATTTGGGTAAATCTTGGATTTTACTTTCAACTAACCCAATGTATACGTCTTACTAAAAAAAATATTTAGAAGTCCCCACACTATTTTTAGGAACCCCAAATATTTATCTCCAAATAATTCTAGCATCTATTTTTTCAATTTCCGAGTGCATTTTCAAGTTGACAATTTCACCCCGGAACTGCCATCTTCTAAAAATCATAACAATTCAAAGAAAAATCATAAAAATACGCAATCAGTGCTCACGCGACCGTATCGAAAAGATCTACAATTTAATGTTTTGGCCAAGATCTGAATCTGCCCTCTTCCGATCCGAATTTACCCCGCAAGCTACGGAGTTACTATTCATCATCTTCTCCAAAATCCCAACCTCCATTTTTCTCCATTTTTGCTATTTCTAATCTCATCCAACAACTCTATAAACATCTAATCTATGTTTTACAACTAACACATCAATTAATTTGGGGTATTAAATCATTTCCCTTAGATTTAAACCCTAAAACCATAAAAAAACCAACTTATCATTTTAAACCATTTCAATCCATTTCTTCACTCCATTTACATGGATTTAATACTAGAAAACATTAAGAGTTTACATTACATCAATATGTAAATTCATATACATATTTCTCCAAATTTATTTTAAGGGTTTACCAACCATAATATTAAATAAATGCTCAAAATAAAATAAAGCAAGTATACACTTGCCAAGAGGATGAAATTCGACGACCTCGAGTCGAATCTGACGGAGTTTTGGTCGGAAATCTCTTCTTTTCTTCTCTTTTCTTTCTTCTCTTATTTCTCTCTTCTCTTTCTCTCTCTTAAATCTAATTTTGGGGAAGAAATGAGGGTTTTCTCTTATTAAACCAGAAATTGGGTATATATCCAATTGTTAAATGACTCATGTACTCATTTATGAGTCCCTACTAGTCCAAAAATGCCCGGAACCCAAATATTACCCCGGGTACTCTGTTTTGACTATCTCGTCCATTCCGAACCCAATGGCGGAGTCGAAATCTCCATCCAAGTCACTTAACTAAAATTCACTATTTTGACCCAACACGTTCAATACGCGTGTTTTCCTATTTAAAATATTTTTCTTTGTCGCTTTACCCAACTGCGACATGTAATAAAATAATCTACTCATATATTTAGTCTCAAAATATAATCCACGTAAATATTAATCTGTCACTCGAAAACTAATATTTACTATTCACTTTATAATATTGAATTTATTTAATTTCACTCATTACTCCCAGAATTACTATCCACGATAGTTCTTCAAATAACCAAATTAAATCCATAGTGTAATTTAATTATCTTTAAAAGTATGGGGTATTACACAACCCACCCTCAAGGTGATAAAAACGCAATAATCTACCCTTACTAGTCCCATACCTAGAAGACGTAAATCATAAAAGGTCTAGCCGCTAGTCCCATACCTAGAAGACATCCTAAAGTACCGGGAGAGAAAAATTACCCAACAACCCGTCGTCACAAAGGCAATATAATAATACCAAAAATTCACACAAATAAGCATAATTAATCAACGTATAAAACTACGCATGATAGTCCAATTCAATTAAACCTTTAATTAAATTATCACAACGTCAACAATACCTAAATAATCTCATTTAATTATTTTGAATTAAATATACCAATTTTTCATCATATATACATCAAAACCCAAATTTCGTTATCTCTACATGTATTACATGAGTTATACGCACCCAAAAGTTATTTATTTTAAAACTAGGGTTTTTCTACATGCAACCTACACCAATAAAACCCCAAATCACTCATGAATCCTACGTACCCAAAGGGTTATGAATATTATTCAGATTAAAAGATTTTATAAAAACAACCCCATAATTAGTGTTCACTTTTTCTAATTAAGTTACTAATTATTTTTAAGAAAATATGTAATTAAGTGTTTAGGCGATACTTAAAGCACATTATACTAAAGGAAAAGAATAGAGTATTCATGCCTGTGAAGATTGTGTTGAAAATCTGATTAGAAATCTGGATTCCTCTCGAAAAATTAGCAAATAAGTGTTCTTGACCAATCTTGATTAAACCCCAAATAAGGCTTCAAATCTGGTGACAAAATCTTGATTATGTTGGAGGTTGATGATTATGGTTGAGAGGAAATATTTTTATAAGTGTTCCCGGGTAAAAAACTTGAGAAAAAGTGATTATGAGAAGTCCCTCCACGAATTAGAGCCATTATATAGCCATTAAGAAACCTAATCCTAATAGAACTCTAATAAGATACAAACACTAAAAAATTTATTCCGGACGATCGGACCGTTAGAATTAGATGAAATTTTACAGAGAATTAGTTGAAGACGATAGAAAGCTACAAAAAAAAATTCAGCTCGATTGGACCTTTCAATATTTTTAAATATTTTTTTCTAGAGAGTTTTATGCTTCAAGGACTCTTAGAGAGTTTTATGTTTTGAGGACTCTTCTATATAATAAAAATTCAATTAAAACTCCATTTTAATTTCGATTTCGAAACTATTTGAAAATTTATTTTTCAAATATAAAAACCAACATTTTAAATTATAAAATTTATAAAATCCAAAATTTTATTTTTCTTCGATTATTCCAATTAATTAATTAAATAATTAATAAAAACACGGGGTGTTACAATAACTTGAAAAGTTTAGGTTTGAAGTAGAAATTTATCCATGCATGCATGTATGATTATATATTGTATCATAACGATCACGATGAGAAGGACGAGTGTCCTATATGCAATGATCCTAGACATGCGCCTTGTGAGAATCAAAAAGTCAAGAATGTAAAAAAATTATAAGTGCTCACGAGTTTCACAGAAGGTTTTGAAGTATTTTTTCCCCGAGCCACAGTTAAAGTGGATTTACATTGTACTGTGGATAGTATAGGCCATGACATGGCACGCTCGATGCGAGATGTTTAGGAATCTCACGAGTCATACGGTTGATTCACTCATTTAGAAAATTTCAAATGCATGATACCATAAATTTGCAAAGGAATTGCACAATGTATGTTTTTCATTATTAATCGATGGATTTAACTCTTTCGATAAGTTAAGTACTAATCAGAGTTATTGGTCAGTTCTCATGAAGCCTTTAAGTCTTCCTTCGACACTGTGCATGAGAAATAGGTTCACATTGTTATCTTTATTGATACCCAGGCTAAAGGCTCTCAACGATGATATTGATATATTATTAGCCCCATTGGTCAAAGAACTTAAAGAGTTATGGGGTAAGGCATGATGATGTTTGACTTTCATATAGATAAAGAGTTCACACCTAAAGAAAATGTGAGATGAGCGATCCATGACCTTCCTGCTTATGGAACCTTATCTAGTTGCAATGTTCATAGTTATATGGATGTCCCATATGTGGGGAGGAAACTGAAGTCATTTGGCTAACTCGTAGTTTTAAAATGAGTTATACGGGTCATCGTAGATTTTTGTCGACTAGTCACCCTTTTAGGAATGATAAGTTTAACTTCTTACCTATTGGTCACGAGCATCGGACAAAACCTTCTCGGCTGGTTAGTAGATTAAGGAGAAGGCGAAGGTTGAAGATAAGGGGAATACGTATGTAGGCAAACACCCTCAGTTTGTAAACTTGAAGCGTAAAACCAGGGGGGACCCGAACAACCCTAGTAAAATAAAGGCAAGGTCCCGAGGATCAACATTTTTTGAATTTTCGTATTGGAAAGATCAACATGAAAGACATATAATTGATGTATTGCACATGGAAAAGAATGTTACGGAACATATGATGGGAACATGTCTGGGAGGATCTCATTTTAAAGATGGAGAGTAGGTACATCGCGATCTACAAGATATGTAAAAGAAGAAATTGTGATTAAAAAATGATCCTTCAATAGGAATAATTTATATCCCTCCGACTTCTTTCACTTTGACTACTAGTGAAAAAAATATCCTCTTATACATGTTTAACTTGAAGACTCAAACTGGTTATTTTGGTAATTTGTGAAGGGTAGCAAACTACTAAACAAATGACCTAAAACTGTGCAAATCTCATTACTAGCACATTATCATTCAATTAATACCTCTGTTATTTCAGTATTTCTTATCTGAACACAAATATCTCCATCGAGCAATTATGCAAATCAGTTTGTGATTTAGTGTACATTGTGCAAAATGGTAAATAAAAAGCACATTAAAGTTACGAATCAACTTCAACGGAGACATTTTATGTATTTGAGAAATATTTTCCTTTGTCATTTTTCGATATCACCATCCATCTGTTTGTGCATTTATGCGATGAGGATTTATTGTGTGGTCTCGTTATGTATCGTTGGATGTATACTTTTGAGCGCTTGATCAAAACCTTTAAAGATTTCAGAAAGAATATACAGTAATTGGAGGGTAAATTGGTAAAGAATACGTAACTGTGGAATCATCGTTGTATGCTCGGGAACATAAGCCAGAACAAGAGCTAAGGAGGTTCAATACTCGAGGGGGATGAGTTTAAAGATGAATTTCCTTTTGAGAACCCTAAAGAGGTAAGACTCACTAATATACAATACGAGCAAGCATCATGTTATGTCTTCGAATCGCAAGATGAAGTTGAAGATTGGAGAGAGTAAGTAGCCACATAATTAACAAAATTAAGCTTATTTGATTTTATATTTTTTATACATTATGATGTAAACTATACAATTTACCTTTGGGAAGTAGGAGAACAAAATTTACAAAAATTAAAGGATAAGTTACATGATGAATGATTTTAGGCCATGGATATTGTAGGGGTTATTGGCCCATAATAAAAGCTAAGATTTTCAGATTGGCCTATCCTAATTTCCCACCATGTGCTTCTCACGTGGATTTCCACGTGTTTGGCCGTGTGAAGCCAATTTGGTCGTACGCCCCTCAAAAATCAAAAGAGGTAATTTTCACCTCTTATGTGTGTGGTTATTCAATCACATGTGGTAAAAACAAGTTCTAATATAAATTTATTGATAAATGTAGCTTAGAAAAAAAAAGGTTATGTCTCGTAAAGGCCTTCAGGCTTAGCAAAAAGTCCCAAATTTTGTGCAAAAGAGTTTAAGAAATTCCACACCAACGGTTTTGATTTTGTTGCATATCCATATGAGGAAATGTTTTTGATGCAAAACAACGAAATTTCAATTTCTTCATTGATTACCCATGTTGCTAGCAAAAGGGATAAAAATCCAAAAGATACGGTGCTAACATAATATGGGATTGTTTAACAAATCCTAAAGCTCGATTATTTACATTAACACAAACCATATTCAATTATGACTTGGTGAAGGTGGCGGACACTAAGAATGAATGTAAAGTTAATGTTGACTCCAAACTTATCATGGTAGATTTATTAAAGATGAAGATTAAAGATCCCATAGTCGACAAGGCTTTTATTTGTGCCTTTCAAAATGTAAAAAGGTATTCTACTTGAAGTGCATAAATAATGGAAATTGTTTTATTATTGTGCATGAACCAAAGGGTATGACTACTGAGACATACGCATTAAAGGGTACTAAAGAGTTCCAGTTTGCTCTTAATGAAAACTCTAATTTTAAGGATCTTTTAGTTGGTTTAGAGGAAGATTGAGTATCAAAATATTATTTTACCCCTGGAAATCCTATTTGGATTCTATTATTATATTAGGCCTTGATAATCCTATTTATATCCAAATTGTATCCTATTATGATATTGACACTATACTAGCACTTAAGTTTGATTTATGAATATTTAATTTCATTTACATATGTTTAGTTTGATTAATGAATGTTTAGTTTGAATTATGAACGTTTAGGGGCACAAACACCTCAACGGGATGCCCGATTTGATTTACAAATGTATTTATCTTGAGACTTATTATCACGTACGAGGTATAGTTGGTTGTCCATGTTAACGCGTGTGACTTTCTCTCTCAATTGTTCGTCCTTTAACTTTCACCTTTTCGAATCAACTTCCATCTCGAGCTTTTCCAACACAAATTTTCCATATTTATTTTCCCTGGCATCGTATTTAGTTTTCATGATTTATTCTTGATTCATCAAATTTTTTTCGATATTGTCAAACTAGAACATCACAAAGTCTGATTGTATAGACATCACGGTGAGCACTATCCCAGAGATCATTTCTCCCATCCGATAGCATTTTGCATCACTACACCAAAAAAGGGGTTTTGTCACCTTTCACCCGTAAGGAGTTTTTACAATCAAAAACCTTGACAAAAAATATGGAGATCTTATCACGATCTTTGACCCTGACATGATCATAATAACTAGTTATAACGGTCATATCACGATCAAATATCTTGACAACAGTGTTGTCACGGTTAAATATCTTGACAACAGTGTTATCACGTTCATGTTAGGGTGAATGACCGTGATAATAGTTGTTTTATTATCACAGCCATGTTAAGGACTGTGACCATGACAACAAAGTGAAGTTAAATAACAACCTCTAATTATTTCTCACTCACTGCCTAAAATGAATCCATCTGTCTCTCTCTCTCTCTCGCTCTCTCTCTCTCTCTCTCTCTCTATCTATCTATCTATCTATCTATCTATCTATCTATCTATCTATCTATCTATCTATCTATCTATCTATCTATCTATCTATCTATCCATCCATCTATCTATCTATCTCTCTCTCTCTCTCTCTCTCTCTCTCTCTCTCTCTCTCTCTTCCCTCAACCATCGGCACCTCTTCCTCTCTCTCAGCCACAACTACTCAACCACCATCACCGACCTTCTATCAACCACTGTGTTCTCTCTCTCTCTCTCTCTCTCTCTATCTATCTATCTATCTATCTATCACAACTACTCAACCACCATCACCGACCTTCTATCAACCACTGTGTTCTCTCTCTCTCTCTCTCTCTCTCTATCTACTCAACCACTATATATCTATCTATCTATCTATCTATCTATCTATCTATCTATCTATCTATCTATCTATCTATCTATCTATCTATCTATCTATCTATCTATCTATCTATCTATCTCTTCCCTCAACCATCGGCACCTCTTCCTCTCTCTCAGCCACAACTACTCAACCACCATCACCGACCTTCTATCAACCACTGTGTTCTCTCACCTCAAAAGGTATACATACCTATGGATTTATTTGTCATTTATTTCTTAGAATTTGTGTGTAATAATATTTATCTAAATTAATAAGCATTTGTATGTAATTTAGGCCAATATAAAGATTATACCTACAATATGTGTGTAACTTGATAGAATCTATGTTCAGACCTCACACCTTCAATCTGTGACCATATGTCATCATTGTAACTGTCATAACTAATTTTATTTTCTTTACATTACTCAATCTAGGGATTTGAAAAATGTAATTTTGGTGGGTACCATATTTAAGTTTGTTATGTCAATATTTTCCCCCTTGATTTTCATTTTCATTTTTATTACAGTAATTTGTTGTAAGAGCATGCGTTGATTATTCTTTTGGATAAATCATTCAATAGGTTAGACCTATAAATGAATTTCAATATCCATGTTGCTAGTAGGTTTATCCATAATGTCTCCCGTGATGTTTTAATTATATGTAGGCATAGTTGATTGCCCTTGCAGATGATTTTTCTATTGTTATCAAACAATTCTCTTTTCATTGTTTATGTAACCATTTTTATAATATCATGTTGATCTTGATTCTTGTTTGGTAACTATTAGGGATTATAATGGATTATAGGAGATGGGTGCAATAATATCAGTAATATCATATTAGATGTGCATTGAAATCACGTCTGGATAAGAGTCACATGGGATGTGGATTATGATATTGAATATGTTGACCTTTTAGGGGTACTTTTTTTTAGCATGTGAATGCGTAATGCTGAACTCTGTACTGAAAAGTTTTTTTTTAATTATTATGTCGGTGAACCTAAATGTATGTTGTTTGTTTACACTTATTTGGTTATGAATGATGAAAATTGTACTGACAAATTTAATGACTTGAAGGGTTTAGATTAGGGTGAAAAAACTTGTATGCCTAATTAGACTCGAGGAATGGGTTTTATTTGAAGGCTTATAATGCGTATATATGTACAAGGTTTTGAATATATTTTGTTGTGATTTATGTCATAGATACCAATAATTGATCTCTAAATCAATAGACAAATTCTCTCCCATAATATTTTAATAAGTAGCACAATCCGGTGACCCTAAACTAGCAGAACATTTGGGTGAGACTTTATCACAATATCATGCACTAGCTTATGTGATTAGTATAAGGCAGATTCTTCAAGCGGTTTTTAAGGTTTTGGGGCAGATTCAAATCGTTTAGTTGATATGTTGATATGTTGTTTAGTTTATATTGTTTAAGCGGATTCAAATCTCATGCACTAGTTTATATGTTTTGTTCAAACTCACCACTCAATTCAAAATTTGAAATATTGAAACAACACATGTTCAAATGCACTACTTAAATTCATTTTTTTATTCAAACGCACTAGGTATTGTAGTATCTAACCTAGGGTTCTTGAATTTTTCCCACTTTTGTTGATATTAATCTATGAATATATGCTTCTAACCTATAATAGGTGATTGTTCGTAGTAGTTGTGATGGGATATCCTCTATAAAAAGAGCGGATGGGTGAGACAAATAGACTAGGGGATGAGTGTAGTAGAGGTGCTAATGAGGTTGTAAAATTCACAAAGATGTGTATTAATGATGTAGAGTTCACATGTCCATATGCACATTATAGGAATGGTAAGGTGTTTGAATGAAAAATAGTTGAACTACATCTATTTAGATGTGGTATGCAAGATAGTTATTTGTTGTTCTTTTTCACGGGGAATTGTTTATTCCTTTTATCCCCGAGAAACCTTTACAACAATCATCAAGTAGAATAGATGTACAAGGCTAGGAGGATAATGTAGATTATAATATGTTAGAAGATTTAATTGATGATGCTTATGGAGTTCATGAAGTGGAATAAAATGAGGTCACTGATAATGTAGAAGGTTTAGGTGCCCATGAAGATATTGGGATAAACCTTGACGATAAGTATCAAAGTTTGAAATTTAAGGTGACTCAACCATTGTACCATGGTTATGGAAAGGATCAAACAGCTTTTCATTCCATGGTTGGCTTACCTAATTTGAAGACATAATATGGCTTGTCTGGCAATAACGTGATAAGAATTTTGAATTGGGTGAAGGACTTGCTACCCAAGCAAAATACGCTTCCAAATAGCAATCCTAGTATGAAGAATCGTTTAAAAGGCTTAGGAATGAAGTATAAATAAATTAATGCTTGTACGTATGACTGCATACTATACCGAAAGGAGTATGAAGATCTCGATCAGTGTCCGATGCGTAGAGAACCTATATATGTGCAATCTACTTGCAATTAAGGCACACTCTCAAACGTTCCTCAAAAAGTATTGAAATATTTTCCCATTGGGCTTAGATTGAAGCATTTTTTCATAGTACCATGGATAATTGAGGTCATGACTTGGCATGATAGGGCAGAAATAGGGGATAATCTCATGTGCCATCCTATTGATTCTACAGCTTACAAGAGGAAAAATTATGATATCCTAATTTTTCTCTAAAATAGCATAACATTCATATGTAAATATCAATACATAGTTTCAATCCATTTGGAATTCTATGCACTAGTCAGAGTGTATGGCTTATAATACTAGCACGATTTAACCTCCCCCCTTCAGAGTATATGGGACCTACAATTTTAATGTTATTTTTGTTGATACATGGGCCAAAGGCACCAAGTGAAGACTTTGATGTCTAATTGTCTCCTTTAGTAGATGAATTAAATGATTTATGGGTAGAGGTTGGAAAGCGTTTGACTCTTGTAAAAATTAAGAGTTTATACAGAAAGCTATGTTGATTTGGGCAATTCATGACATTCCAACTTAGGCACATTTTTCGGTTGCTTAGTTGATGGTTATTTAGGGTGTCATGTTTTTGGAGAGGAGACTAAATATAAACATCTTAAGGCAAGTGGAAAAATTAGTTATCGTGGATCAAGAGTCCGTCTTACGGTGTAGGACACGGTGATCGAGAATGAGCAATTCTCATTGGCAAATTGGCACTAGTTTGTCAATAATGAGATATCAGATAAGCAGTTGTCCTCTCGTCAATCGAAGAGGGAAAATCAACCCAAGAAGGTGGACGTGCACTACTCCGAGCGTATGTTTTACGCCGAGGTAGAGCATAGGATGGTAATTTTTGAATGCTATTTCATTTTAACTTTATTTATTCTATTTGGTGTTAATTATTTACTAATTCACTAATTTTGCATTATTTTATTTTAGGAGATGGGTGGTGGTAGTGGGGGAAGCCACATAGGCCCGATGCCTATTTGGCAATTTGAATGAAGAAAAGAAAGGATAAGGAGGTCAATCCGGCCATAGCCGCCACTATTGTAAGTTATAATTTTATTTATGTTAATAATTCATTATTATAATCACATATTTTTGTTATTTCTTCTAATCACGTACTTTTTGTTATTTTAGGAAAAGCTTAAAGAAGTCTACAACTCCCATAGTGATACTGACATGGTTACTTATGGCGTTATCTCTCGGGTGGGGAAGTCAAAGCTCATCAGAATTACGTCGAGAAACAGCGGACTATCATTCAATGTTGACGAGCTGAAGACCAATTCAAAACAAAAGTTTGATAAAATCGAAAAATATTAAGTAAAATTTTTTCGATGGTTAAGCAATCTCTTCAAGGACGATCCCAGAGTGGCTCAGGGAAGGTCAAAGAGAAAGTAGTGGATGCGGGTAATACTACTCCCTCTTTCTAGACCTCACTGATACACCCCTCATCTCTGTATAGTTTATATCCTCCCCCCACCCCCGTCCTAATTGTCCCAACTCCATTTACAATTGGTTGGCAGAAAGTTTATTTACTAGACTTACGGGGAGGCGATAGGATTGCCAGGTGGTTGAGGAGCCCGAGTATACACCCAGGTTCCTTGGTGCATAGTTATCCGCTGCAGTCTCACGAGGTCGGGGTCCACATCACTAACGTTGGGGTGGGGAAAGATAATGAAGCCTTGTGATTGAATGAACAATGCGATGTGCGATATATTGAGGGTTGTATTGGTTCTTATATTGTATGGCCTACCTTTCTCCTCCAACCTGAAAATCAATGAATATTTACTTTTATGTAATAATTTGTATTTAATATTCAAATTTGGGTTTATATATCGTGTTTCTTATTTATATTTTGTTATTAATTGGTTATTATTATAATAATAGTGTTGATTGTTGTTAGTAATGGTTAAAATATATCATTGATTTTTGCCACAAGATAAATAATATACTGCAAGATAGTGGCAGTGGCAATACTTCCCTACAATTTTTTACTTTGCTGCCCAGTATTGTCACGGACTTTGACCATGACAAGTTCGTGACAAGGTTAACTTATCATCATGGACTTGTCACGGTCAAAGTCCGTAACAAGTTTCCCTTTGTCATGGTGAAAGTTCATGACAAGTTCTTCTTAGTCACGGACATGTCACGAGCTTTGATCGTGACATAAAGGATATTTTCATGGTCTTTAACTATGATAAGGGCCACTTGTTAAGGTATTTGACCGTGAAAAATAATATGTTTTGGTGTAGTGCATGTTCGAGTTCGACAATGTCAAAAAAATTCTGATGAATCCAGAATCAATCATGAATGCCAAGTAAAAAGAACACGGGGATTTTTTTTGGAAAATATCGAAATGGAATTTACTTTGAAAAGTTTCAAGTTAGAGGTCGAACACCTAAGAGAGAAACTCACCCGCATTAACGAGGACTTCAACTGTACCTCATTATAGAAAATAGGGACTAAAATAAATACAATAGGCTACTAGAGAAAGACAATGTTGTGCAGTTAAAGAGTGCCAAAACTATTACAGTAATAGAATATTCTTTACTTTAACTCATATTTTTATATACTTGAGATGCATAATTTTTTAAATGTTTAATTTCTATATGATTGTTAATTAAGTGCTCATTTGGGAGTAAAACAAAAATAGCTAGACTTAGGCTTGAAAACATGTCTTTATAGGGAGAATATGCAAAACAACCCCCAAATGGTTCCGTAAGAGGCACGAATACCTCACATAGGACCATTATAATATCCAGCAGCTGATCGCATCATGGGACTACTGGTTTGAGAATATAATCAAAACTTTCAAATAGTTAAACTGATGCTCGAAAATATGTTGTTAATGGATGACAACACAAAATAGCCCCCAAACACCCCCAAGCTACATGACTCTGTATTCACGGAACTCCCGATTTGTGAATATAACCAAAACTTTTAAAAAAGCCTCGCAAGAGGCACAAACACTGCGCACAAGACTAATGTAACACCTAGCAACTGACCGCATAGTCACTATATTCTTGATTTCAGAATATGATCAAAACTTAAAAATAGTTATACTTAGTATTGAAAACATGTCGTTAAAGGGTGAAAACGCAAAACATCCCCCAAATGGCCCCTTAAGAGGCACTAACAACTCGCACGGGACCAACGTAACACGTAGCAACTAATCACGTAGTCACAAGACTTCCAGTTTGAGAATATTATCAAAACCTACAAATAGTTAGACTTAGGCTTGAAACATTCCATTATAGGGGAAAAAAATAAAACAACCCCAAACCACCCCGCAAGAGGAATAAAAACCTCGCACGAGACTAACTTAATATGTGGTAACTAACCCCATAATCACGGGACTCCTGGTTTGAGAATATGACCAAAACTTGAAAATATTTAGACTTCGGGTTGAAAACATTCCTTTAAAGGATGAAAATGAAAATCAACCACCAAGCTGTCCCGTACGAGGCACAAACACCTCGCTTGGGGCCATGATAACTCGTTGAAACTAACCGCATAGTCACGAGGCTTCCGATTTGAGAATATAATCAAAACTTACAAATAGTTAGACTTAGGCTTAAAAATATGTCGTTAAAGGGAGAAGACACAAAACAGCCCCCAAGCTGCAGCGCAAGAGGCATAAATACCTAGCACATAGGCTTGATCCTATTCTCAAAGTCATGGGACTCCCGATTTGAGAATATGGCTAAAACTTGCAAATCGTTATACTTAAGATTGAAAACATGTTGTTAAAGAGATAAAATGTAAAACAGCCTTAAAGCTGCCCCATAACAAGCACGAACACCTTGAATGGGACCAACGTAGCGCGTAGCAACTAACCGCATAGTCATAGGATTTTTGATTTGTGAATATGACTAAAACTTACCAATAGTTAGATTTAAGCTTGGAAACATGTCGTTAAAAGGAGAAAATGTAGAATAGTCCCTAAACGGCCCAACAAGAGGCATGAACACTTCGTACTGGACCAATGTAACATGTAGTTACTGATCATGTAGTCACAAAACTCCCGATTTGATAATATGACCCAAACTTGTAAATAGTTAGACTTGGGCTTGAAAACTTTCTGTTAAAGGGGAAAATTCAAAATAACCCCCAAACGGCCCTGCAAGAGGCACGAACACCTCTCACGGGACCAACATAACACGTAGTGACTGACCGTATAGTCACGAGAATCCTGGTTTGAGAACATGACCAAAACTTTAAAAAGTTAGACGTAGGCTTGAAAATATTTTGCTAAAGGGTGAAAATGCAAATTAATCCCCAAACAGCCTCGTAAGAGGCAAAAACACCTCACACAGGACTAACGTAACACGTAACAACTGATCGCGTAGTCACGAGACTCCCATTTCGAGAATATGACCAAAACCTGCAAATAGTTAGACTTAGACTTGAAAATATGCCATTAAAGGGTGAAAATGCAAAACAACCCCTAAACGGACCCATAAGAGACAAGAACAGCTCGTACGGGACCACCGTAATATATAACAATTCACTGTGTAGTCACGGGACTCCCAATTTGAGAAAAGATTAAAACTTTCAAATAGTTAGACTTATTCTTGAAAACATTCCGTTAAAGGGCAAAAATGAAAAATAGCCACCAAATGGCCCCGTAAGAGGTATGAATACCTCGCTCGGGACCAACATAACACGCAGCAAATATAGTATAGTCAGGAGACTCCAAATTTGATAATATGATCAAAACTTTCAAATAGTTAGACTTAGGCTTGAAAGCATGTCATTATAGGGCAAAAATAAAAAACTTCCTCCAAACGGTCCCGCAGAGGTACGAACACCTCGCACGGGACCAACGTAACACGTAGCAACTGGCCACGTAGTCAGGAAATTATTGGTTTTAGAATATGACCAAAACTTACAAATAGTTATACTGAGGCTTGAAAACATGTCGTAAAAGAGTGAAAATGCAAAACGGCCCCGCAAGAGGAGCGAATAACTCGCACAAGATCAACGTAACATGTAGCAACTGACACATCACTAATCCACTTTTTATTATCATATATGAATTCACATATATTTTCATAAATAAAAACCCAAAAAGGGGGCCTCTACCACAATTTTTAATTTAGAGTGTTCTCATAATTTTTTACACTTTCAACACATTTTACATATATTTTAATAAATCAAATAAACACCCTAGATTCAAATTATGGGTTAGCCCCAACCTGGTTCATCTTATAAATTATGCGGACTTTGATACCCTTTCTAGCTACGTAGGCATTCCAAAGTTATTTTGTGGGATTCAAGTCCTTTGCTACTTACCATTTAGGACATTTTGAAGTTTTTCTTGCAGGCCTAGTTGGATAAGAAACATTTGGACCATTTGGAACATAGTCACGCAAGCATGCATTGTATTTTATTTGTGTTGTACATATTCATGCATTCAAGCATGGATTGTATTTTTGTGTTGTACATATTCACACAAGTATGCGTCGTATTTCATTACATATTCATGCAAGCATGCGTTAATCATGTGTTAGTTAACTTTAATTACGTATTGGCCAAATATTTATTTCTATAAATGTAAACGGGGTTGAAAAATATACAAGTTTTTCTGGGATAAGAAAAATAAATTATATTTTTTTATATTTTTTTTATTTGGCCACAGTCCAAAATAGTGACCAAATATATTTTTTTAATTAAAATAAATCGTTAGCTAAATATATTTGGTCACGGTACACAACCAAGACTAATAGGGTGACCATTAAAAATAAAATAAATTTGGTCATGGTCTAAAAAAGTGAAAAATAGGGTCGCGATCAAAAATAAAATACATTTGGTCACAGTTTTGGACCGTGACCATGAGTATGACCAATTATATATATCACACTAGGGGTCATGGTAATGGACCGTGACTAATAGTATGATAATTTTAATTGGTCATGCTCATGATCACGGTTCTGACTATCACCCCCAGTGATATGGTGGTCACGTCTTTTGATCGTGACCCACGTCCTCCTCTATTGGTCATGATTTTGGACTGTGCCCCCATTTTGTCACGCTTATCGTGACCCATAGGTGTGGTCATGGGCTAAACCGTGACCATTGGCGATATATGGTGTAGTGTAATAACCTTTTTGTTGATTACAACGTAACTAAATTGCACCATTTTATCCCGACCATCTCAAGAATCATGTGGTACACCCATACAAAACCGTCACACCACCATAGGCACCTGCTTCTCAGTGCTAGAGCCACCGTAGTCACCCTTTACTCAATGATGGATTTCCATGTAATGCACCAAAAGTACATATCAAACAGTATTCCATAAATAACCGCCACATCGCCTTAACCACCTGCTTCTCAGTGCTGACGAAACCGTGGCCACCTGTTGCACGGTGAAGAATTTCCATGTGTTGCACAAACATCTCATTACACATCTTATCTCCAGCTTTTGTTCGCATGGGCGGATTTAGAACTCATATAATACATCGAAAATCCATATAAAAATAGACTCTTTGAGTGCACCAGCAAAAGAGTTTTCTATATAAGAACAAACCCTTTATACTTTTAACATGGATTAGTCAAGATACATTTACTTATCCCTAATATCCAAAATCCTAACCTTCTCTAGACTCCATGCGCCAGATGTCTTAAAAATGAAATCTAAATAAGTAGTCCCCCAATACACTTCTATCCAGATTGGGCAAGTCATCAAGAATAGAAGAATTACCGACCCTACATTCTCCACTGTCAAGCACCTTATTCGAATCATTAATCATACATTAAGATATAACCATAATAAATCTTCATCATAATTATTTCCCTTCATTTGTCTCAAGGCACTTCACACGTTCTTTGACATGTCATTTCTCATAATTACACTCTAGTCATCATCCACACATCTCAATAATCACGCTTCCATTACCTACACTTTATCTACTAAAATAACTTACAAGACTTAATATAACTAAACAACTAACTCCTAGCTTCTCTAAAATCCATGTGCGGGATGTCTTATAAATTAAATCCAAACAAGGTACAGACCCGATACAATTCTTTCAAGATTAGATAGTTGTTAAGAGTGAGCAGACACTAAACCCAAGGTTCCATACCTATTACCTTAACTCCATTCAATTCAAAACACAAAACCCACATGTATTCCATAACCCACTTTATGATTTCCAGCGCACCTCATTACATTACCCAACCTCAAAAAATTCATCGTACTCCCAAGAATCCGAATCACTCTTAAACCCCACACTCACCTAAAATATGAATTTCTCTCAGCATTATTTATCCTTAGAATCCATATATGCAATTCTACATTAAATTCTCAACTCAACACTTTATGCCAAAACAAAAATTCGCAAAAATCATTCCCTGTATTCATTTCAAAACCTGTGTGTACATATCCCATGTTATATAAACCCAAATTCAACAACATGTAACCCCAAGTGTCATAGCTCCCAAAGACAAACAACATAATCCAACATCGTTTACCACCCCTTCAATAACATATAATCAACAATATAAGCCATATTCACAATCATTATTACCTAGTGGACAAAACCTCACCAAAACCAAATATCATCAATTGAACCTAAGCCTTATTAATAATTTAGAATAACGACCTATGAATACAAACCCTCTATTCAGCAATCCCAACATCCCAACTTCCACAATAATATCGCTAATAACTCTTTAACACTCAAACATATCATAAAGAAAAAAATTATTGTTAAGAAAAATACTTGGGATTGAAATTTAAAATGCGAAAAAATGTCAGCCCAAAGATATTTGATTAATCATGCATTGAAAATTAATCAAAACTAGGTTTAAAAATTCAAATGAGGATTCAAGAATAAAATACCATAGCGAATCATGTTGTGATTCGTATGAGGAGACAGAGGTTAAAGAAGATAAAATCCTTGCTTCCCTCTAAGGTATCCAAAAACCTTCTTTGAATGCCTCGAATCGTCTAGTATATGATCCACCCAAAGTAGGCCTTATGTATGGGCCCTCTTGGAGATGACATCATGGTGGAATATGAGAGAATTGGCCTTCTCTCCACACACCCCTTAACAAAAACGTGAATAGTATTTTCTTCTCCCTCTTTGATCCTATATTATGGGTTGTTACTCTAAAACCCTAGCTTACACCAATATATATAGGTATGGGCAATGGAATTTAGTCAAACTGGGCTTCCAAAGAGTTTCAAGCCTACTACTTGGGTATTGGACTAGAATAGGGACCCATGACAAATAATATATTGGCATTCAAATAAATACTCAAAAATTCCAAATTATAACCTCATAATTTATTTCCTTTCTTATTTAATAGCGATTAACTCCACTAAATAATCACGACTGCACTCCAATTTAATTATCTCTAAAATTACTTAGATATAAAGAGGTCTTATTTGAAAAGTTGATTATGGTACATAATATGATTCGTCACATTAAGTGTTCGATGCCCGCTTAGTCGAATCAATTTGCTACTAATCAAAATTACCAATCTAATCAATTTCCTTGATTATCAGACATAACTTATTTACTACTCCACCGGGATTATAAAATGATCCACCGACCATATTTTACTTGGTGCAAATAAAATATGTAACTCAGTCAAGGGGTATCATAATCCAAGGTATCCCCTCGATGTGGGTTCCTCTGAATTATGATCTCAGACCTACTCACACAACTGTCACCCAATATGCGGGGATATTTTGACCCGGTATAATATCATATTTCACACATAACAATCAAATTGACATTTGAGAAAACATCAAAATCCTAATAATTCTCAGGATTAAGATTTTATCCACCCTTTGCAATTGGTGCGATATTGCGTAAGTCTAATCAAGACAACCCTTAGGCTCAAATCTCATAGATAGACCCATTTAATACATTCTTGGGATGTATCGATCATAATCCTTTATCAAACAAGTTCTTTAGCCATCAACTAGGTTCTCGTAACTTGAGATAAACTACTAGATTGCATCGCAACCGTTCTGATAGGATGCCAACTTTCCATCTCAGTTGTGAATCTTTCAATAGTGCTAGAGCCAGAATTTTGATCTCTTTATATCAACCAAAAGCCTACTCATCGAAATTCGTACTAAGCACTATTAACCGATATGTCTACAATATATTTAAACCAAATATAGGCATTCTCGTAACTATGATTCCAATTTCAAAGTGAACTGACACACCTTTACTTTAAAGTAAACGTCATACATAGTCTTAAGAATAGAACCCAAAAAATATCCCATTTAGTTTTAAAACTATGTATCCAACCCCAAAGCCATTTATATAACAGTTTTACGTGTATTGGTAGAAGGACTAATCGGGTGTTATTTGATATAACTTTGGTCAAATTATTATCACCCACTCTGTTCGATGTCTCAAACTAAGTGAAACCTTTATTTAATGTGTTTAACCCTTTTATGGGTTACGGGTCCTCTCGAACTTGCAATCATACCGCCATAAAGACTAAAAGTGTTATAACTAATCTCACTTTAAGGAATATCACAAAGGTTACTTAAGAAGTAACCAATCCATATAGCCTCTTTAGTTCCCACTGAAGTGGCAACAACTTAGGCATCCTTGGTGGAGTCAGCAATCTAAGATTTCCTCACACTCCTCTAACTCATAGCTCAATCTGCTATAGCAAACACATATACCGAGGTAAAAAACTTAGAATCTTTATCTGACTAAAAACCTAATCTTTTTGTATCATAGAGGTATAAAAGTATAAGACCAAAATTTTTTGACCATGCCGAAGGCCTAGAAAATTTTGGTGTAGCACACAATATAGCATACCCGAGGCTACCCATTGTTGAAGCATTACATTTATTTCTTATTGCCTCTATGTAATCAAGTGTTTCCATTAATTTCTAGAAAGAATGATCCCATGCTTGAAAATAAACTCTTTTCATGGAATCCCAATGCTAAACTTGTGAATACAACATCGATATGATCGAATTGGGATAAGCCAAACATCGTTTATAATTGATCCAGCGAAATCTTGATCATAAGGATGTGCTTGGCTTATCCTAAGTTTTATATATTGAAAACTTGAACAACCACGCTCCTATTTGAGACAATACTCCCACCTCGTTCCCCACTAGGCAAGTACTATCCACAAATTATACTTAGAATTACCACACGTTTATGTCACGCCTTTTCTAAAAATAAGTATTTTTTAAGTTTTAATCAACATTAAGACTTGATTACCTGATCAAGCCGAATGACCCAAGACCTTGATGTTAGATTAAACCCATAAATGGATTTCATAAGCTCACATCACTTTTCTTTCCCGACTTCTTACTATGTACTTATAAGATAATCATTCAAGAACGCAGTCTTGACGTTAAAATAATCTCGATAGACTTTGGCACGGCTACTATGAGATGTTTTTCTCACAATAAACCCCTTTATTTCTGAGTAAACGCTTTCGCAAACCTTTCTTGGAAGGTTTTCACTTTCCCATCCATCTACCTTTTAAATTCTTGTAGGTCAACTTGTGCTTGATGGGTTTTACCCGATAAACATATCTACAAGTCCCAAAACTTGATTCGAATACATAAAATCCCTTTTGTACCAAAGTCATACATAAAAATAAAATTCCTTATCTTGTAATGCCTCGTTGCGGCACTTGTGACCTGATTTTTGTTTTCCTGGGGTCATATCAAAATGACCACCCAAAGCACTAACCATTCAAGATGACTCCAAATGCTACCACTATGACGTGGCACACTTTCTATCTAGTATTAGTTACACATGTATCCTTATCATTGATAATACTCCCACTATCGATCGAAAGTGTATTATCGATATAAGATTGTATTTCATCTTGTAAGGGTGGTCTAGTGACATTAGTAATATAATGTTCAATTTTTTCTTGTAGGTCCAACTTACACTTGGGCCGGTGGTTTATTACAAAATCCTCTTACAAGAATCGAGCATTGATGTGATAAATGTCCTTCTTATACTTAAAAATATTATATAAACTACCTTTATATACTTTGGTATAGCCAAAAATAGACATATCTCTCTTATTAATTTCAACTTCCATGGCTTGTTCCACAGCACGAGCGTCGAGCGCCCTTATATCCAAGCATGTCCTAAAATGATATTGTGCCCATTTTAATGTTAAATGAGAGTTGAAGAGACCAATTAAAAAGAAATTAAACTAGAATGTATATGTTCCTGTCTTTTAAGTAGTATCTTAATAAGAGTGTTGTAGTCCTGAATAACTAGCCATGGACCTTATCATATTTAAAAGAGTTTTATTTCTTCCTTATCCTCTACATCATTTAAAAATGGAATACTTTGTGCAGATAATTTGGATAAAATCCCACACTTTCGTTAAAGGATCCATTGACTATCCCAAGAGGTATACTCCCTAGGATCAAATCATAGATTTTGAATTAGCTTACCTCACATATGCTCCACCTTAGCCGTTTATACTTTGAACTAATGAAAAGATTCAGACTTATGGAACATAAGGTAAACATATCCATACCTTTAAATGATAATTAATGAACTTTATGCACTGCACCATATACCAAGAATGGTCACAGAAGGTGGGTAACGATCCAAATCTGTGACCCCACGAGTCACGGTCTAAAATCGTGACCACACTAAATATATCATGACCAAGACCATGAACCCTTGTATTGGTGACCTATATAACACATTGATCATGGTTCCAGACAGTGAACACTGTGGTCACGGATCTATATTGTGACCCAACCTATTACCAAGATGGAGGGAATTTTGGGGACAATTTACACACGCTGAGGGCTACGGTTCAGGACTATGATCAAACCCAAATGACCGTTACAAAGTTAAGTGAAACATGGTTTTGGTTCTGAACCATGACATATTTTTAATTTGAAATGGTTACGACTTTATAATCATAATTTGGGATTGTGACCAGTTGTCGATGACAAACATGGGTCACGATTGGGATCCATGATCATCCTGGGGAATTATGATAAATTTTATTGGTTATAATAGGAGTTACAATCCTAAGTAGTGATGAAATATCTGCTATATATATAACCCCTTAGGGTTTTATTTTATTTCACTATCAATTTCAACTTTCTCTCACTCTCGAGAATATCTTTGTCACTATTCAATATCTATCTCTCCACTGATGCTCTGTATTTCTCTCTCCACCATTGGGGTCGTCTCTCCATCACGGTTCTCTCTCTCACTCATGGTATATCTCTCTCTCCCTCTCTTTGTATATATATATATATATATATATATATATATATATATATATATATATATATATATATATAATTGGGTATAAATCTAAAATTGGGTATTATGTTGTGTTAATATGAAATTGAAATTAAAATTGATTATAAATTTGAAATTGGCTAAAATATTGTATAAATCTGAAATTAGGTATAATGTTGTGTAATATTCTTTACCTTTGTTTTTTTTATTTATACCCAATTGAGTATATTGAAATCTAAAATCATATATGTTATTGGTATAAGGGTATAATCGCAAGTTCTTGGTGTAATTTGATACAGTAGCATAGTTTTACATGTTTGGACATTTCATACGTATTCAAATAGTAACTTTGTAATTATTTGTACCTTTGATGAGTTATTTTATATTTTGGGTATGGAATTAGAAGATTAGGAATACACGTATATACATATATACACACACTCATACATATATATTCACATATAATCACATGCGCACATATGCATATACACATACGTGCACATGTATAACACATAAACGTATATATATGTACTTTAACACCATTGCACATATATAAACACACGCTTATATTCGCGCAAATCAATATTAAAACTAAAAAGGAAAAGATTCATGAGAAAATGAATATATAAACACGTGAATTCCTATACAAACATGAACTTCCCTGTACACTCCCACGAACACACATACACATACACATTCACACACACACATACATACACACACAATTTCACACATATATACATATATATACCCATCCATACACATATATAGACATATACTCACACGTGCACATATATATACACATATAACACATACATGTATATATGTGTTTTAACAAAATTGCACACATATATAACACACTTACACTCGCACAAATCAATACTAAACTAAAAGGGAAATAATATGTGATAAAATGAATATATAAATACATGAATTCCTATACATGCATAAAATCCCTGATACACTCACGCGTGCATACATACACGCCCACACATTTTAGAATAGAGTAATATGTAAAAAATTTAGAGTGAATAATATATTAACACATTTTCTTCCTGTTTCATGTACGCATGCAATTGGAGAATAATTATTGAAGCTTAAATCATTCTAGGTGATTTCTTTATTAGGGTAATTCTACTTATATTTTTTTTATGTGACATAGTCTTATATATAGTTATAACTTCTTGGTTAATTACTGCGATTGTGTTCATCCCTTCCTTAAATGGTTGTTGTTTGAGTGAACACAAATCGATGGAAGTGCTTGCACATTTGATGGACACATAGTAATTTTAGAATTAATTTAATTTAATTGTACTTGTTGATATTGTGCGGATGAATATTAATGCACATATCTATTGGTTAACTATTGTGGCCATGTTCTCCCCTTAAATGGTTGTTTGGGTGAACATAAATTGGCGAAAAGTCTTACACATTTGGTGGTTGCATAGTAATTTTAGGATTAATTTAATTAAAATGAACTTAAATTGGACTTGTTGAAATTGTGTTGATGAATATTAACGCATATATCTATTTGGTTAACTGTTATGGTCGTGTTCACCCCTTCTTAAGTGGTTATTATTTGGGTGAACACAAATTGGTGGAAGAGCTTGAAAATTTGGTGGACACTTGGTAATTTTAGCATTAATGTAATTATTATAAACTTAAATTGGACTTATTGTGCATGATTGATCGGTTGAAAAATAATAATTATTTTAGGATTAATTAGAGTCATTACCTTTAGGACTCATATTCACACCCTACTTTTATATATTTTCTCAAGAAAAATATCAACAAGAGTACGAGAGGTTGCAATTGGACCGTACTAAAACATCTTTTATTAAAGTGTGACATATAGACGAATCTCCTATTTATAAGTATGTGAATAGTAAAATTGAACACTTTAATTACCTTACCAATCATGGAGTTATTGCAAGCGTACTTGTTCGTATTCTGTTTTCCTTTCCAGAATGATGGGATGAGGCAATAGAGAATATAATTTTCCTTCACAATCCCATAAGGGAACTGACGTGAATGACAATTTAAGAAAAGTCAGAAAAATATTCATCCATTGTGGATATGACTCCATAAAGAGAGTATTCTCCGAGATTGTGACGTCTCACAACATATGCACATTAAAAGTGATTTTGCAAATAAGTTGAAGAAGAAAGGCTTTTAAGTTCCTATCAGGGACCTTTATACGTCAATCATTGATACACTTCTGCCTAGTTAGCCACATGCAAAATTTCATAAATTTTTATCCCTATTAATCGAAGAACTTAAAGAATTATGGGATGAAGGCGTGGTGTCATTTGACGGTCATAAGGGTGAAGAGTTCACACTTAAAGCAATGGTGTTGTAGGCGATCCATGACTTTCCTTCCTATTGGACCTTGTCCAATTGAATGTTCATGGTTATTATGGATATCTCATATGTGGGGAAAAAACTAAATTCACTTGGCTACATCATAGTGATAAAATAAGTTATGCCGATCATCATAGATTTATGTCGAATAGTCAACTTTTAAAGAACGACAAGTCTAACCATTTACCAGTAAGTCACGAGCGTAGAACAAAACCTACTCAGCTTTTTAGTCATCAAGTAGAGGATAAGGCGAGGGTGGTGACTTTGGGGAATAAGTTTGTAGGAAAGAACCTTTGGTTTTTAGGCTAGAAGCATAATGCTAGGTAAGATAAAAAAATATCCTAGTAAAATGAAGGCATGGTCTAAGCGGTCAATCCTATTTGACTTATCGTATTTAAAAGAGCACCGTATAAAGTACCTAATTGATATGATGCACACAGAGAGAAGAATTTTGTGTAACATTCGATAAGAACATGTCTGGGTGGATCTCATTCGAAAGATTGAGAGAAGTTGCACCACGATCTAAAGGAGATGAAAATAAAAAAAAATTATGGTTAAGATCTGATCCTATAACATGAAGAAATTAGATCCCCAATGGTGCTTTAACTTTGACCACTAGTGAGTAAAATATCCTCTTAAAAACATTATTCAACTTGAAGACTCTGACTGGTTAATTCGGTAAATTATGCAGGGTTGTAAGCTACTGAATAAATTACCTGAAATAGTGCAAGTCTCACGATTGACATGTCATCAATCAATTAATCCCTATATTGTTAAGGCATTACTTTCCTGAGCATAAAGATCTCCATGGGGAAATTATGCAGATTAGTTTGTGCTTCACCTTACTTTGGAAAAAAATAGTAAATATAGAGCACATTAAAGTTGCAAAATAAACTTCAGTTGAGGCAATTTGTGTATTTGAGAAATATTTTTCTCCTTCGTTCTTTGAGATCAACGTCCACCTGCTTATGTGTCTATACGACGGGGCTTTGTTGTGTGCACCCATTAGGTATCGATGGATGTATCCTTTCGAGCACTTGATGAAAACCTTCAAAGAATACATTAAGAATTCATGTTATATTATACGATCAATTGCGAAAGAACACATGACAAAAGAATCATCGTTATATGCTCAGGAACATTTACCAAAACAAGGGCTGAGCAGGTTAAATCCTTGTGGAGAACGGGTGATCTAGGAACCTAATGAGTTTGAGGATGAATTGTATTTTGAAAACCCTAAAGAGGCGAGGCTCACAAATTTCCAATACGAATAAGAAGTTTGCTATGCCTTCGAATCGCAAGATGAAGTTGAAAATTAAACAGAATATGTAGTTACATATATAACTTATTTTTGTTTGATCATCTGTATTCTCGATAGTACCATGCAAACTCTACAATTTTATGAACAAATTTTGAATGTATGAAAGAGAAATTGCCCAAAATTAGAAGAGAAAATGCACGATGAATGATTTTAGGACATGGGTATTAAAAGAGGTAATTGTCATCACTTTTGTTGCGGTTAATTATGTATGCATTGTAAAAAATTCCCTAATACAAATCCTGAGAGTGCGCCAATAATCAATAATTAATTTGTTTAATTAAATTCCAATTTTTAATCCCAAAAAATCCTAACTCTTGCAAAAAAATTGTGATAGACTTATTAAATCAAACCAAGCATGCAAAGTCAATCACAATATGACAAAAAATCCCCTAAAGGGGCAAAACCATTTTATTTCATTGTAATTCGTAACAACTTACAATTACAACAAAATACAGTGACACGCGAATACCCACAGGCATCCGTTTGTTGTCGTTGATGTTGTCAGAAAGAGATCCCGCAAGAGCTTCAATTCAGCAATGGAGAACAACCTTCTTCTCCATAAGATTAATCTAGATGAGTAGAACAATTATATCTAGGGCTTATAAGACTCACATATAGATTTGGGAATGATTTGGTAATCACAAGGGTTGAAAAACCACAAAAATGAAGTCTTAAAATATGCAGTAATTCTGCAGTAACGTGAGTGCCAAAGACTTGAAAATTGTCTAGAATGAGCACTGGTTTAAATACAGAAATTGAGATGGCGCGTCGCTCGAACGAAATACAGTTGTCACTCAAATGAACAGCCAAGTCGCATGAACGACTTCGTGCGAGATGTCTATGTCGCTTGAACGACAAGCCAATCTCTCTCGAACGACGTCAACAATATTTTTTCCCTTCGCCTTTATACTTAGAAAAAATTCTTTTTCCGAAGTAAAAACGTTCCACACCCTTAAAACATATTTTTAAACATTTCCCAAATATTTATGTAAATAATAAACACTCCAAATATATCATTTTACCATAATCGTGAGTGGAGTAGTGGGAACGGTTGAATAGCACGTTGCATGTTGTATAATGCTCGTATAAAGATGATGGAAGCGAGGATTTGGATCAAGGCCGTCATGGATGATCGTATTAACATGCCGAATGTAGCGGTATCAGACATACTAAATGTGATCTAGGACAAATAGAAAATTCCTAGATTCTAACCCGAACATTTATAAAATCATGTCACAAATCTCCCCCTATGTCTATGCCGGTACATAAATAAAAAATTCGAATTATGCTACCCAAAAAAAAACAAATGGCATACAATTTAATATCCCCATTAAACCCAAAAACTGGAAAGACTAAATGATATGTCTTCAAATAAACTTCAACATCTTGAAATCTCCGACTCTTCAATCTTTCTTTGTCATCATTAGGGTGTGCAAAAATAATCCTTAATTAAGTACCTGCACACATGAGACAAGAAACAATACCTGTGATGCACAAAAGTTTGAAATATAATAATAAGCAAAAGTAAGTATCAATTAATGCTCAAGGAAATCACTATTAAATCAGACAAAATTTCTCCCCCACAATTCGTTCTCCCCCTTTTTTATGATGTCCCCAAAGAGACAAAAATGAAGACCATAAGGCAAATGCATAATGGAGAATGTCACAAGGTAATCAAACTTTCTCTTTTTGAATATTTTAAAAAAAATTCTCACAAAATATACAATAAAGAATCACACCATGAAAGAACACGAAAACAACCAAGTCGGTGACAGCGAAAATGTAGGGATGTGAACAAATTTGATAGGAAAATCAATACATACAACCATAACATATGTGCACGATGAAATTTGGATATTCCTAACGAATGAACTCAACATCTTCCTTAGGTGAAAAAATGATGGAATTAAAAGACATTGACTCAATCAAATCAACAAATCAAAGCTCAAAGTGATTCCCACACTAATAACGTCCAAAACGTTGTAACGTTTTTTCATGACTTTCAAGGACGTACAAACCCGTTTTTCATTTCTTTCCATCCAATCTCCCTCGTAAATAATTATGCATTATATTTTTCTTTTGGGGTGATGAAACTAAAACCTATTGGCCCATTGAATTTGGCATATTTTTCTTTTTACTGCATTTTTATTTTTTCTCGGGCTCTTTTTAAACGGTGGCTTTCACGACGAGTTAATTTTGAACTCTCGTAGCCCTTTACCTTGATTCACTCGTTATTTTTTATTGCAATTAAGTCCTCGTGATAAATGGTTTTTACGTGCACTACTTTCTTGTCAAGTTTTATCGCATTTTGGTCATTGTATAGACATAATTGAGATGGAAACACTCAAGTCAATATGTGATAGACAAGTACAATACTCAAATAATGCCGCACACTTGTGCAATAAAGGAGATAAGGATCCAAACACGTAGAAGATATCACTAATCACATCTCAAAGGCTCCAAACAATGTAAAGCACATGGATGAAATGATGTAGCATATCAAATCACTATCAAACAGTCACATGGAATATGGAATGAAGTTGTGACTATGGCTATCTCAAATGTTCATCCAGAAATGGTGTAAACAAAATTACAAAACTCTTTTTGTGTTTTTCAAAAATTAAAAAAAAAAACTTTTTTTGACTTTTTTTAAAAAAAATTCAAAAATAAAATCTTCTTGGATTTTTTCAATTTTTCAAAAAATAAAAATAAAAACAAACAAAAAATAATGATACAATCTAGAGATAGGAATCATATGATATGAACATGAAAAAATGCATCACACTCTAAACATGGTGACCACCCTTTAGTCAAATGTGCAAATTCCTAAAGACTTTCCAAGACTTTCAAATCTAAAGGCTTCGTGAAAATATCGACTAACTCGAGGTCGATAGATACAAAACTCAAGGATACGACCTTTTCTTCTACAAGCTCATGGATAAAGTTCTTGCATATCCTAATGTGCTTTGTGTGTGAATGCTGGACTAGATTACGAGATATGTGAATCGCTCTCGTGTTATCACAGGAAATAGTCATGGTGTCCTGTGATATCCGATAATCCTCCAATATATACTTCATCCACAGAAGTTGTGTGCAACAACTCCCGACGCTATGTACTCAGCCTCCACAGTGGAAAAAGAGATGGAATTTTTATTCTTGCTCAACTAAGAGATAAGAGTTGAACCAAAGAAGAAACACCCACCAGAAGTGCTCCTACATCCATCTGCATCCTCGGCCCAATCGGCATCCGAATAGGCAAATAAACGGTCATTGGCATCAAAGGAATACCAAATGCTAAGTGAGAGAGTCCCACTCACGCATTTGATAATACGTTTAAGATAGAGTAAGTGTGACTCTTTCGGGAACGCCTGATATCCCACACAGACTTCAAAACTAAAGGAGATGTCGGGACGACTGGCAGTTAGGTAGGAAAGAATATATATTATACTCTGATACAAGGTTTGCCCTATGTCCTTGCCTGAAGTGTCCTTGCTAAGATTTGTTGAGGTACTCATCAGGGTACGTGCATGCTTAGCGGAGTCTAAACCAAATTTCTTCACAAGGTCTCTAGCATACTTGGATTGGGAGATGAACATCCCATAATCTAGCCGATGAACCTGGATATCGAGGAAGAAAGTAAGCTCACCAGCTGTCCTCATCTCAAACTCACTCTCCATATCCTTCTCAAAGTTGTGAGCATGCTGGGAGCACGTGCATCCAAAGACTATGTGACACACATAGACATGGGAACCAAAATAGCACCATCATCTCTCCTGACAAACAAAGTCATATCAACTCCCTCTCTCTTGAAGCCACGAGCTAAGAGATAAGAAGTAAGCCTTTCGTACCAAGAACGGGGAGATTTCTTCAAACCATACAAGGCTTTCCTCAAATAGTAAACATGATTAGGGTGCTTAGGGTCTTCAAACCCTTTTAGTTATTCCATGTAAAGCTCTTCCTGTACAATGCCATTTAGAATGGCACTCTTGGCATTCATCTGATATAACTTGAAGAGAAGATAACATGCAATGGTGAGTAGTAAGCAGACGGACTCAAGCCTAGCAACAAAATCAAAATGTCTCGTCAAAGTCTACACCCTCTATCTATGAGCGACCAACTTTAGATTTATTTCGAATAATAGTATCAATTGCATCCACCTTATTCTTATATATCCACTTGGTACCTATCATATTTGTCTTACTAGGTTGGGGGACCAGTTCCCAAACATCATTATTTTAAAATGAAGCAACTCATCCTGCATAATGCATATCGAGTGTTTATTTTTTAGCGCTTCCTTATAATTCTTCGGCTCGACTTTGGACATGTAGCAAACATGGCTAACAACATTCTCTAGCTAAGCACGAGTCTTGACCCCTAGGGTGAGATCTCCTAGAATAGTAGTAGGATCGTGACTCTGATGAAACCAAGCAGGAGTGTCCCTTAACTCAGGAATAGGATCCACTCTGAGTGTGGTAGGCACAATGGGATCATCAGAAAAAAGTGCATCACCCTCACACAAAAGGTTAGAATCAACAAATGCCGGTGGTTCATCATCTTACACGGTGACGTTTATTGACTCCATAACCTTAGAGCTACTCAGGCTAAAAACTCTATATGCTCTACTAGTCGTTGAATATCCTAACAATATCCCCTCATCGCTTCGGGAGTCAAACTTTCCTAATTATTCTCTATCCCATAGGATGTAGCATTTACTCCCAAAGACACATAAATATAAAAGGTTGGGCTTATTTCCAGTCCATAATTTGTAGGGCGTCTTAAGTTTGTGTGAATGAAGGTAAACCCTATTCATCGTGTGGCATGCGATAGACACCGCCTTTGCCCAAAATCTCCTACTAACTGTACGACCTAGAAGCATAGATCTAGCCATCTCTTGAATCGTTTGATTCTTCCTATCAACAATCCTATTTTACTGAGGAGTCTTCAAGGCTGAAAATTCATGTTTAATCCCGAGGCAATCACAGTAAGTATCTTTAGCTTCCTTAAACTTAGTGTCATTTTCACTATGTATTCTATTGATAGTGACTCCGTGTTGATTTTACAGGACACGGTATTTGGTCATAAGAAATTCCACAACATCGGATTTCTCTCTCAGAAAGCCTACAATCAAGTATCGAGAGAAATCATCTACCATCACGAGGATATACCTTTTACCACCCAAACTCTCAGTACGAGTGGGACTCGTAGATCCATGTGTATCAACTCAAGCACTCATGAAATGGTAATGGAATTCAACTTCCTTTGGGAGCCTACGGACTTACTTTCCCAACTGACAAGGTCCATAAACTGTAAAAGTTGGCTTTCTAAGTGATGGCAAGCCATGTACTAGGTCCTTTTATCTAATTTCTTCAAATCTATAAAATTCACATTACCTAGACGTTGATGCCACGAATCCATAGGAGTGATTGTGGCACTGTTGTAGATAAATGAGGACTTGGGAACAATCCCATAGAAAATATCTTCAGTTATCACCCCTTGCAATAGAAGTTTCCAGCTTGATCATAAACATTGCATTCGTTACTATCAAACTTTACTGCAAAGTCAATGTCGCATAGCTAGCTAATGCTGACAAGGTTTGCTTTCAAAGCTTTGACGTAAAAAACATCCTTTAGATTAGGAAATCCTGGTATGTCTATTGTACCTCATCCTACTATGATATATTTTCTTCCGTCTCCAAAGGTGACTTTACCTTCCTTGCGATCCTCTAGGTAGGTAAAAAATAATACATCACACTATCGAAATACCACTAATAAGTGTTATGTGGTTTAAGAGCAACATGAATAACAAGGGCTTTTGCGTCGAGTTTAGGCACCCAAGATGCGGTAACCTTCTGTTTGTCCTTGTCATTGTTGGCTCTAGTCAGGATATTAGAAGTGTACGTTGATGGCATAGAATTCCGTTGTAAATCTTCCATTAGACTCTGAGAAGTGGCGACTAGAAACTCAACCTGCTCTCTAAGACTCAAAAAATCGCTATTGGCACGTGACGGAGCAATTGTACATCGTTTCCAACCTAAAATATAGCAAAACTCCCTAAGGTAGCCCTTTCTTTTGCAGTAGATACAGAAGTACACAGTCTTTGGCCAACCTTGGTTTGCTTTTCTTGGCTGAACTCTTCTTCGGGGTTTTTGGTCATGGATTCGTAGTAAACTCAAGAACTGATTCCGGCGTCATATGGTTTTGTAGTAAACTCGGGCCATATGGATTCGTAGTAAACTCAGGAACTGGTTCCGGTGTCACATGGGATGTGGAGGCACCATCAAAACCAATTCCCTGCCTTTCACCAAAACCTAAAGCAGGAGCGAGGAGCATCTTTCTAGATTTATCCTCTATATTTACCTTGACCACCCTGGCTATCTCAAGGTCATGAGTAAGCCAGGCTACAATTGTTGCAAGTTACTTCCGAGTGTCCATAGAGGTCTAGAGGTCACTCTTAAGACTAGCCACATGATTGGTCAAGTCCCCTTTCTCTTTTTCTAAACATCTCTCTCTCATACACCAAACTGACTCTCTCTCTCTCTCAACACAAATAGTATCTCTCTCAAGGCAATGCTAATAGAGGACTCTCTAGCTCTCGTCTCTCCTAAATCTTTATCTAAGGCAGCTATCCTAAGTGCTAATGCTTTATTATGCTTTTTAATTTTAAAAGAATCAGTATATAAATCAGCGTACGTGCGTCGTAAATCACTCTCGCTCTCACTTGCAGCATCCTCCCCCTCATTCACATCGCTTCCACGGTCGAGGTGTCCCTATCAAGTAGCATCCTCATCGTCGTGAGGCACGCTGTCAGTACTCACATGACTAGCCGTGAATGCGGTGAAGTTACATTCATGCATTAACTCACCTCCATAATCCACCGACTCGACCTCACTGTCGTCACTAAGGGATGCATTAAGAGAAGCTTTGCCTTTTCCTTGACGTCGTAACCTAATAGGACACTCTAATGCCTTATGACCTTTATCGTCATACTCATAACATCTCTCCTCGTCTTTCTTAGGCACGTCCTTTTTATCCTTTTCATTTTTCTTTTCAAACTTAGTTTTCTCAAAATTCTTTTTATCTTTGAAATGACCATTTTTCATTAATTTGAGAATTTCTTGAATTTTTTTGCAAACTAGGCTAAATCATCTAAGTCAAAATCAAACTCAGAATTAGATAACCCTTCATCTCTTCTCCTAGATGACTCACCTATCTTTTTTATTGACCCCTCACTCTTCCTAGCCTAGGCTTTAAGTGCTACCCCTTTATCTATTGATTTTATCGTATTAGGAAACATGTCAATTTCATGAGCCTGGAGGTCTCCTACCAATTCTTCTAAGTTCAGACAACTCAAATTTCCTAATGAATTTAGCACAGTGACTTTCGGGTTAAAATTCTTAGGAAGAGATCTCAAAATCTTTTTAATTACTCTAGCATCGGGATTGTGTTCACCTAAGTTGAAACTAGTGTTAACAATATCAGATAAGCATGCATAGAATTCATCAAAACACTCAGATTCAAGCATGTTGATTGTCTCTAATTGTGTAGTTACATTTTGCAATTTTGGATTCTTTAACTGCATTAGTGCCTTCATGGGTAAGATGAATAACATCCCATGCTTCTTTACACATGGTACACGTCACGATGCATGGGAACTTGTCGGGGGTGACATTTGTGAAAATAACACTAAGTTCGCTTGAGTTATATGTGCTCCATTTAAATTCATCCTCAGTCCATGCAGTCACAAATTTTAAAGTAGTTATGTTATCTACAATGACAGTAGGAGGCATCCACCCTCTTTTACACACAACCCAAACATGTTCATCAAGGGACTTTAAGTGATATTTCATACGAGCTTTCCAATATGCGTAATTTGACCCGTCAAAAATTGGCACTCAATTATACAAGTTTTCCATTGAAATTGCGCTTCTTCAAAAAATAATTTTTAAACCAAAATTGATTTACGAAAAAATTTACACAGTATAATTGTGTAAATGGATCTGATATCAATTTGAGAGTGCTCCAGGAATCAGTGATTAACTTATTCAATTAAATTCCAATTTTTAATCCCAAAAAAATCCTAACTCTTGCAAACAAATTGTGACAGACTAATTAAATCAAACCAAGCATGCAAAGTCAATCAAAATATGAGAAAAAATTCCCCAAAGGGGTAAAACCATTTTATTTCACTATAACTCGTAATAACTAATGATTACAGCAAAATACAGTGACACATGAATACCCGCAGGCATTGGTTCGTTATCATCGATGTTGTCAGTAAGAGCTCCAATTCAGTAATGGAGAACAACCTTCTTCTCCACAAGATTACTCTAGATGAGTAGAACAATTATATCTAGGGTTTATAAGACTCACATATATATTTGGGAATGATTTGTGAATCAAAAGGGTTAAAAAAACAATAAGAATGAAGTCTGAAAATATGCAGCAGTTCTGCAGAAACGTGAGTGCCAAAGACTTGAAAATCATCTAGAATGGGTACTACTTTAAATACAAAAATTGACACAGTGCATCACTCAAACGAAATACAAATGTTTCTCAAACGAATAGCTAAGTCGTTCGAACGACTTCGTGCGAGATGGATATGTCTCTCGAACAAAAAGCCAATCTCGCTCGAACGAGGTCAGCGAGATTTTATCCCTTTGCCTCTACACTTAGAAAACTTTCTTATTCCGACGTAAAAATGTTCCAGACGCTTAAAAAATATTTTTAAATATTTTCCAAATATTTATGTAAATAATAAACACTCTAAATAAATCATTTTACCCTAATCATGAGTGGAGTAGTGGGAACGGCTGAAGAGAACGATGCATGTTGCATGCTGCACGTATGAAGATTATGGAAGCGAGGATTCGGATCAAGGTCGACATGGATGATCGTGTTGACGTAATGAATGTAGCAATATCAAACATACTAACTGTTATCTAGGACAAACAAAAAATTCCTAGATTCTAACTCGAACATTTATAAAATCATGTCCTTACAAATCCATTAATAAATGTAACTTTTAAAAAGAGGTGATGTCTCTTGAAGGCTTGCACACCGAGCCAAAGGTCCCAAATTTCGTGCGAATGAGTTCAAAAATTTCACGTCAATAGTTTTGATTTTGTCTCATACACATGCAAGGAAAAACTGTTGACAGAAAACAACAAAATTTCAATTTCTTCCTTGACTTTTTACGTAGCTATTAAAGTGATAAAAATCCAAAGGATATAGTGTTGACCTATTATGGGACTGTCCAACAAATCTTGGAACTATATTGCTTAGATTTTTTAGAAGTCCTCTTCTATTATGACTGGGTGAAAGTGGAGGACACTATAAATGGCTATAAAGTTGATCCTACCTCAAAACTTGTCATGGTAGATTTAGCTAAGATGAAGAGTAAAGAGTGTATTGATGACGAGCCTTTTATACGTTCCTTTCAAAATGTGAAGAAGGTATTCGAATTAAAGTGCATAAATGATGACAATTGTTCTGTTGTTATGCATCCACCAAAGGGTTTGACTACTCAAGTAGACGCTTTAAAGGCCCCTATAGAGTTCCAATTTGCTATTGATAAGCCTAATTTGAAGTCTCTTTTAGTTGATTTAGACAAATATTGAGTTTCTAAACATTGTTTTATTGTTACTTAGTTAACCCATTATGTCAACCTTAGTTATATCGTATGTATTGGAACAACCCTTGTATTTATTTACAGTAGTGCCTCTTTAACTCATATATTTATTTCTCTTGCACTTTTTTCCTCGTCGCTCACATTTTGAATTTTTTTGTGAATCTTATTAAGTTTTTAATGAGACATTAGTAACAAACCCACAATCTAAGGTAACCATATGAATGGTCAGGATTTCTATTGATGTTCACTATTTATCTGGTTGCCTCGATAGGTGGGTTGTAATATGTGATGTTCACTGAGACACAAGGCATCAAAGTTTCTTATTGGTAATACTAATCCCATTTTCTAATATCATTCTATCACTAATCCTATTTTATTTTGTTTGAGCACCCTTAAATTATTTCTTGGGGGTCTAACCAATCAAATTCATTCAGGATTTCAAGCCTAACAAGGTTATGTCATGTCTTGTTATGAAGCAAGGAACCCCAGATGCATTAGAGCAGTTAGACCTCCAAGAAACTATTCAAGGATACTTAGACAAAACTACAGACGCATTGTAATATCCTATTCCATTTGTAGCTTGTTTATAATACTTCTATCACTAATCCTACTATTTTTATTATCATATGTGCATCTAAATATATTTTCATAAACCAAAAACCCAAAAAGGGCCTTATACCATAATTTCTAATTTAGAGTGTTCACACAATTTTCTATATTTCCAACACATTCGACGTCTATTTTCATAAATCAAAACTGTCACCCTAGATTTGGATTATGGGTTAAACCCAGCTTTATTCATCTTACAAACTCCGCAGACTTTGATACCATTTTTTGGTATGTAGGCACCCCAAAGACAATTTGGGATTAAAGTTATTTCTTACCATTCGAAAAACATTTTGAAATATTTACAGGCCTAGTTAGAGAAAGAACACTTTGAAGATTGAACACAAAAATATTATTTGTGGAAGGAACACATTATTGATTTAAATATTTATTTGTATTGAATTAATGTAATTAATTTAATAGATTTAATACTTAGTTAATACGTGTTGTATTATTATTTTTTGATTGATAAATTAGTTGATTCTTTCATGGATATGTAATCAAGTTTGAAAACATGTACAGGTTTTTTTAGAGAGGCAAAATTTTTTTTAATAAATTTTTAATTAAATCTATTTTTTGTCACAACTTAGAATAATGACCAAAACGATGATTTAAATTATATTAATATATGGTCATAGTTCAAGACTGTGGACATTATTACAAATTAAATAGTCATGGTCACGGTTCTGAGTCATGACCATTCTGGTCATGATGGAGAGTCACAACTATAGACCGTGACTAGCAATAAAATTTCTTCGAGGATGGTCATGGTTGAGGAATATGACCAAGAAAACCACAGTGCACTATCACGGCTTGGGTCATGGTTCAAAATTGTGATCATGCCCCTAATATTGATGTCACGAAGAGGACTGTGGCCACCTAATATGTTCACACCCAAAATTGGTCACCCTCAAAATGGTTATGGACCCAAACCAGGTTCCTTGAACTTTGTCATGGTCCAAAACCGTGTCCATTTCCACTATATGGCGTAGTGGTTAAGAACTCAAAACCACCTCTTAGACAGATAGCCACCTAACCAAACTATTCGAAACGAACCATTTCCAACATATATTTGGCTCTTTAGCTTTAGGCTATGAAGGGCCCTTTTGTCACTTTATCTTCTAAATGGGTTTCAAGACTGGAAGTGTCTCTACTTCCAATGAACTCAATTGTCCATTTTAAACCATTCTTCGAATCCTTTTCAGAATAAGATAGCCTTAGTGTAAGTGTCAAAATTGTGTTTGGTTCTTAAAGGAAACTTTCTCTTTAATGATTGTCCGTTAAATTATTCATATCAGTATTTAGCAAATAAAAATTATAATATATATTATTTTCCAATATACCAGAATAGATAAAAGATATCCAATTTTGATCAAACATTTTATAAAATAAATTAAATATTTTTTTAAAACTAATTTAAAAAATCGAAACCAACTTTTCTAAAGCTAGGTACATTAAATAATTTACCTACGTTATCTTTATATCTACAATATAATACAAAAGGATATCCCACTACTAATACCGTTACCT
The DNA here is from genome assembly GCA_949130495.1 of Sambucus nigra. NCBI lineage: Eukaryota > Viridiplantae > Streptophyta > Magnoliopsida > Dipsacales > Adoxaceae > Sambucus > Sambucus nigra. The sequence continues at coordinate 314,091,122 of OX422210.1, forward strand.
AATTCTAACTGCCATAACTAAGAACATATCTTTTTTAAGTAATTACCCGATTTTCTCGAACCTCTGCAAAGAGTTGCAGTCCTGATTTGTGGTTCTTGAGTCTACGTACCAGGTTGTCATAGATTGGACCATAAATCATGCATTTACTTTAAGAGAAAATCCATCACTTTGTCCTTTTCCTTACAAAGTAATGAAAATCAGACACTGATGTTATAAAAGTTCAAAATACTTGTATTGAGAATACCTTCCTTTCAGTTATTTCATTATTAACAAGGAATACGAACTTTATTAACCCAAATAGTTGTATCCGATACTTAGCCTTATCCTCCCACTTCCCTTTCGGTAAATAAATAAAACTCTTCTTAAACAACTAATACAACCTATGGTTACCAATGATCCTCACTCACGGAGTATGAAATGGTACCGGGTTTTCCCACCATCTTTAATCCAAAGAATCCTCAGTTCAATAATTGATGGATATTATTTCAAGAACATGATTTTTACTTGAGTGTCAACAACTAATATAGGTGTTAAAAAATTCTCATTGGTCAGTTCTTTAAAATTAATAAGTTCGTATAGAACTTCTCCGAAGGGGGGATTGAACATATCTAACACTTAATTTAAAATATTTAATATATATTTTAAAATGTTGTGATTTTACAATTAAAACCATCTGATGGAGGTGTGACACCCCGCCTAAATTAATAACGGGTGGCCAGCCCTATAGTACCTTAAATTGAGAATCTCAGATTGCTCAGTCTCAATATCAACTAACAGTACTAAATAGTATAAGACTAACTACCCGAAATCATATAAGCGAGATGCCAAATTTAATAAAATATCGAACAGACAACAAGCCAACACTATAGAACTACTAACAAAGGTAAAACATACACAATTACATGATAAATGAAGTGCTAGAATAAAATGAAATAAGTATATACAAATGAATATACCCGAATAAGCTGTTGGGTCACACACAAAACAATAACTTAAATGGAATAAATATAAACATTTATAAATATCCCTTGGATATAAACCCGATATACAATATGAGTCCTAACTAGATTTTCAAAGAAATAAGAAGTGACTACAATCTAAAACCCGCAACAGTCCGCACCTGTTACGTCTCCCAAGACTCTGGATGGAAGGGGATCCGGCATCCAAGCGGTAGGACACCTGTAATAGTATATACATACGTATATAGCAAAAGAGAAATAAAAACAGGTCAAAGACCGAGTGTAAAAAATGTTTAGCAAGTGTGTTAACCGTGCATAATAAATATCAATGCACTTATTTCATAATTAAGGTGGAATCGCACTCTCGTGAAACCCCAAACTCACCTCTCATCTAATAGTGCGCACCTATTCGCGTCCTGAAGTCTTAATTAGGTTACCCCGCCCATAAGGACAACGTAACTTACCATAGGCACTGCCTATCCCCACAAGACCTGCCATCCTAGTATAACCTAAGAATCCTTCCCATTCTAATCAAACTTAAATGTACATTCGCATATATGTCATACTACGCTTTAATGAGTCCAATTTATAACCTAAACAGCTATCAGCTTTATTACTTCATATTTTAACATTTAGCTTCAATTTAAGAGTCTCTACTCTAAATAACATGCAGAATTTAATAAGGTAAAAACTTCTCTCTACCCTCAACCTTGCACTACGTTTCGTGCGTGGGGCGTCTCGCAAAGCGAAATCCAAACAAGGAACCCCCCGATACACTATTGCTTGGCAGGGTTAATGGTAGAGATCCATTAGGCCCATAATAGCATCTATTATATAAATACCTATTGATATATGAATATACATATTGTATTTGTTCTTATATACATCTTACAATATACATCCGGATCTAACTCCCGGACTGAGGTGTATTCTATACTCATTTTTATCTCTTTAATCTCATTAGAGATATGTATTACATTGTTCTCATAAACAAGTAATATATCATGCACACATGCATACAAACCATCCCACTAAGCTATAACTCGAGTATACGGTCTCATAGTGCCGATCCAAAAATATCCGGGTTTGCTCATATACCACGGTATCAGCTGGAATCCTCAACAGTCTGGTAAAATACACAACGGTGGAGGCGATCAAGTTCCCTCTAGGAGTGGGAGATCTCACAAATCTCACTCGTACACGGGACGCAAATGACCTAGGGACTATACTCTCCCTGCTCCTCGAGCCAGGGGATTCATCCACATCGCGCAACCTCCCCAGATCGCACTAGAGTAATATATAACTGCGGCTATCCCAACCCTACACCAAAGGAAAGTCTGTGGAAAGTAGCCAATCTAAATGCATACATATCATCACATATAGATATATATATACATACATAAGATCCCATCATATAAATAAACCTTCACATACGGTTTATATATATTCATAACATGTGTATACACTTTTGTTCATATCTCTACCGATATATATATATATATATATATATATATATATATATATATATATATATGTAAACTATCTCTCGTTCATATGTATAGGATTTATAAACCCGGCTTTAAGTAAACATAATCCCTTACATACTAGCCGTCGTCCCAACACATATAATTTACCTCGATATGTGAATACGATCCCTCACTTGAAGCATATTCATCCATTTCTCCTATGATATGAATAATCTTCCAACATATATATATATATATATATCTAACATTAAGGTTATCACCCAAAGTTTAGTGTAGGAACCATCACTACACATCTCATCTATATCCTAAAGTACATCAATATCTCTAGTATTAATTTCCACTATTGGTATGCACATAACTAATAGTCTACAAACCTCCAGCTTAACTCAAATTCATTTCAAGTATTGGAATCCCATTTGTTATTCACACACTTAATAGTTTGTAGGCCTCAAGCTCGAAACTACATTTATCTTATGATCTCATAATATTTTGGGATGCCCATAGTAAATCACGTGCTTATATATATATATATATATATATATATATATATATATATATATAGTGTTCCGACGATAAGTATACCCATAACTATTGGTCGGCAAAGAGTTAAATTACCCTCACTTTAGATTATGGTTCCATGTATCATAATGAACCCTTAATCTTATTGTATTATAGTTTGTTCCTCAATTTAAACATTCCTAAGGATACGTGACTATTCTCTCTCTCGTTGTCCCCCAGTTATAACTTAATAGAATCCTATCACTATAAGGATTCAACATGAATATCGGCCTATAATTTCCCAACATACTCTCGCAATTGTCTCTCTAAGAGTTCTTAACTTCACATCATCTCTAGACTCACTTTTGATCTATAAATTGGGTTTCCATCTCCAATGAGGTTTCTCACGATCTCCATACGCACACATACTCCAATGCATACATCTAAACATATACTTTCCTTAATCTGTTTAAAGAAATCCCCAAAATCATAATAAGGGAGAAACCCTTTATAAGTCTCCAAAACCTAACTCTTACATCATAAAAGAAAGCCCCAAATAAATAAACCCAACCAAAAAGGGGTAAAAATCATTCTAGAAAAATTCCATAAAACTGCCCTGTTTCCGAATCGATTCGACCCAATTCCTAATCGAATCGACCTCCAAGGCGAATCGATTCAGGTCCAAAGACCTGGGCTTCTGTCTCAGTCCGAATCGATTTGCCTTGGGTCCGAATCGATTCGGTCAATACAGACCTGCCAATTTTGCCTAAGGCGAATCGATTCGCTTAAGGGACGAATCGATTCGGGTCTGCAGAATTTGAAGGGTTCTTCTTCTTCATAAAAAACCCATAAATTCTAAACCCTAAAATTTCACTTCTAACCCCTAAACCTTCATCATATCATGATTATAAGCCAATAAATCAACCCAAAGTTACTCCCAACCATTTCTACACCATTAAACCCACTCTTTAAACATAAATTTCAAGATTAGATCCAAAATCTATGTTTTATATTAATACCCAAAATCCATTTCTTTTACCCACAAATTATGAAATCAAATACACAAATGACTTATTTAGCAAGATTAAACACTTGCTTGAATTTTGTAGAGGTTGGATTGTCCTCGATGTCGCGTTTGGGCCAGAATCTGCAAGCTTTTCTTCCTCTCTCTCTTCCTTTCTTCTTCTTTCTCTTTTCTTTCTCCCTCTAGGGCCTTTTGTCTCTTTCTCTCAAATGAGAATGGCTTAATCCGTAAGCCTCTTAAGCCTTTAAAATATAAGTCCCAGTTTTAAATGTTAATACACACTTTAAATGACTCATTTACTCAAATTCAAGTCAAACTGACTTAAAAATAATCCGGAACTGAAATAAAACCCAATGACAGTCATTTTGACTATCTCGGCCCATCCGGGATCGATGGTACACTCGAAATCATCATCCGGAATACTTTAAAACGTCCTAAATTTTTGGACTTCAATTCCCAAATTTTAGAATTCTCCAATTTAATTAAATTTTATTTTCCCAAAAATTTAATTTCTCAGTCTCCAAAGTCACGGATTGTTACAGGAGGGGAGACAAATCAAGATGACATGAAGAATTAATCGCATCACAATTTCAAAATATTGATGGGAATTATGACTTAAAATAGTTTTTATCCCCTTAAGTTAGAACAATGTCTAAATTATATTTCAGTCTTAGAAACTTATTCCAATTTAGACTTTAAGACTAATACCAGTGAGAAAAGGTTGAATTCATTTTCGAAATCTTTGAATAGTCAAATTGAAAAAAATAAAATTTTAATTAAAAGAAAAAATTAATTCGATTAAATTTTAAATTGGCATCCCTCAATCACCAACTAAAAAACTAATTCCGTCGGATATCCTAGTTCCCTTATGGTATGAGATTTCTTGACGGGAGATTAAATCACACCACTTTGAACTAGAACGATTTTTATCTTTCATTATTCTATCCAGATAATTCAGAAAACGTTTATCCAATATAATGAATCATCGACGACTTTTGGTCCTAGTCCCAATGATAGTGACTCCGATAAGGAGGATATCAAAAGTTATTTATAAGTGTATACCATCGGTTTATTTATTGAAATCAAACCCCCTCGTGAAGAACTTCCTCGATGATAGGACCAAACTAATCCACATTCAATTGTAATAAACTATCACTTAAGAATCTCTAGAATAACGGATGCCATGATTAAATCAATTCGATGGAAGGGCAGATCAAGCTAGCATGAAGGAGTAATCACGTCACAATTCTCAAGACAGAAATGGAGATCGTGGGGTTTATGATGGAACCCCTCTCTCACTTAGTATTTTAAAACATGAGAGTTTAGAAAAAAAATATGATTCAATTCTAAAAAATCGAATTAAATTCTTAGTAATTTCTAATTTATTTGTACAAATTAAATCACCCGGTCTCATTATTTTAATTATGAAAAAAAATAAATTAAATAAATCTTGGAGATAAAAATTTAATTTATACCTTAAAATTAATTACACCAATTTAATTGAATTTAGAAAATAATAATTAAAATGAATTTTTCAGAGAAAACAGTGATCTAGTGAGTCTAAAAATTAAATCCATGTTTTCTATAAAAAAAGGTGTTCCTAATTAATCCAATTAACATGCCAAATTATAAAACCTAATAACAAAGAGAATGATTCAAATAATTAAATAAATATAGTAGAAAATAAAAGGACAAAAAATGTCCCTTTCCATCATGATCTAAACTTCTCCTTGAAGTAAAACTATTCAAGCCTAGGAATCCTTGTTGAAGAAGGATTTCTTATCGTGTAGAGTTAAACTTGAAGTAGACTTCAATACAAACATGAGTTCTTGATGATCTTCCCTGCTGGAAATAGTTCAGTCTGGTATGGGAAGAGAGATGAGGAAGAGCCACAAAAAAACACCTCCAAATACATCGATAAACCAGTAATTACAAAAAACTAATTATTACAACCATATATAATCTAGGAGAAAAATATAACTATGGATAAACAACCTTAGGATCCAATCACACTAAGTAACCATATACGACATGATGTAAAGGATACAAAAATATGTTAGTATGATATTATACATAAGGTTTTACAATTATACAACATGTAAAAACTAGGTTTTCATGGTGGAAAATATGGACCTTTCCAAAACATAATCAATCTCAATCGGGGTTCTAATACCACTTATTAAGAAAAAAAAACATGGGATTGACATTTGTAATGCGAAAAAATTGCAGCCTTAAAGATCTTTGATTAGTTATGCATTGAAAAGAAATCAAGAAGTAGGTTTAAAGTCTATACCTAGGGTTCAAAAATACAATACCATAGCGAATCATGTTGTGATTCGTATGAGAAGACAATGGTTGACGAAGATTAAATACTAGTTTCCCTCTATGGTCACCAAAACCTTTTTAAAAAGTTTTGAATGCCTCAAATATTCTAACATATAATCCACCTAAAGTAAGCCTTGTGTGTGGTCACTCTTGGATATAACACCATGGTCAAATATGAGATAATTAACCTTCTCTCCCCTAACCCAAATAGTGTTTTTTATGTTCCTCTCTAACCATCTATTATGGATTCTTAGCCTAAAACCCTACATTACACTAATATATATATATATATATATGTATGGGCTATGGGATTTAGTCAAACTAGCCTTCCATAGAGTTTCGAGCCCACTAGTTCGGTATTGGACTATACTAGGGACCTAAGAAAAATAATTATATTGGCTTCGAAATAAATACTTGAAAATCCCAAATTAGAACCTCGTAATTTATTACCTCTCTTATTTAATCATGAATAACTCGCCTCAATAACCACGATTGCATTTTAATTTAATTATCTCTAAAATCACTCGGATATAAAGAGGTCTTATTTGCAAAGTTGATTATGTTACATAATATGATTCCCCGCATTAAGTGTTTGATATCCGCTTGGTCGAATCCTTTTTCTACTAAATAGATTTTGACCAACATTGAATCAATTTTCTTGATTCATAGACTTAACTTATTTTCTACTCCATTAGGATTATAAAATAATCCACCAGCCATATTTTACTTGGTGGAAATAACATATATATCTATCAAAGGGTATCACAATCCAAGTTAACCCCTGGATGTGGATTCCTTCGAATTATGATCTCAGACCTACTCACACAACTATTGCCTAATGTGCGGGGATATTTTGACTTGATATAATATTATACTGCACCCATAGCAATCAAAGTGACATTTGTGTAAGCATCAGAATCCTTTTGATTCTCAGGATTAACAATATATTCACCCTTTAGAAATCCTATAAGGATTTCTTGAGTCTAATAAAAAATTACCTTTAGATTCGAATCTCATGGGTGGTCCAGTTCAATACATTCTTGGAATGTACCGATTATAATCCTCTATCGAACAAATTATAGAACCATCAATAAGGTTTCTAGTGTTTGAGATAAATTACTAGGATTTCATCTCAAACGTTCCGATATGATGTCGATTCTCCATTTTGGTTATGAACATTTCAATAGTGCTAGAGATAGAATTTTGATATTTTTGTGATCAACCCGAATTTGTACTAATCTTTATTGACTTATATGTCTATAATATATTTAAAACAAATATAAGGAATTCTTGCAACCATGATTATTATTTCAAAATGAACTGACACACATTTACTCAAAAGTAAACACCACACTTTTTTTTTAAAATAAAACACTAATAGAGCCAAGTTTCAGGCCATGATTAGAAAGGTCGTACTCGGTGTGTCATGTCGTAGATTGGAAAGACGAAGTTGATTGGCCTTACTAGCGACCAAAGAGCCTTATCCTTTGGTCCCCTATGCAACCTAAAATAAGAATCCCTGCGCTTCATACTAAATTAGTCCCCTGCGTGGCTTAATATAAGAAGCATTGCAGTTAAAAAAAAACGATCACCTAAGCGAACTAAAATAAGAAACCTTTCACTTCAAACCAATTTGGTACCCTATGCGACCTAAAATTAGAAACCCCATGCTTCAACATGCCATCGAAACATCACAATTCTGCATCTAGTCCCCTATGAGACATAAAATAGCAAGGGGTTGGAATATTCTTGATATTTACTAAAACTAAAGTAAAAAACTTGGATACCCTGCACACCCTGAAGATTTCTCCCTCTTGGTGTTTTGATTACTGTACGTTCACACTTAAGCTATCTATATTCGATTTCCACTAACTAAGAAGGTTAATTAGTTGTGATGTGAACTTGTACCTGAATAGATGCCATCAAAATATCATGTACCTACGCCTAGTCCCCTACATGACCTAAAATAGGAAGGGTTTCGAGTATTTTAATATTTTCAAAGGCCAAAGTTTAAAATCATGAGACCTTACACCCCCAGAGCTTTATCTCTCTCTCGTTATTTAAATTATCGTATTTTCAAACTTAAGATACCTATCTTCAGTTCTCGATAACCAAAAATGTTAACCAGTCGTGAGGTGATTCAAAACCCCCAGAGCTTTATCCCTCTCGTTGTTTAAATTTTCGTATGTTCACACTTAAGCTACCTATCCTCGATTCCCGCTTACCAAGAAGGTTAATTAGTAGTGAGGTGATAAAAAAATCGAAGCCTTGTACCTCTAGGTGTTTGAATTATAAGTTCACACTTAAGCTAACTATCTTCTATTCCCTCTAACAAAGAAGGTTAACTAGTAATGCGTTGATCCAACCCCCCCCCCCCCCCCCAAAAAAAAAAAAAAATCTCTCTCTCAGTGTTTGAATTACCGTACATTCACGCTAATGTCACTTATCTTTGGTTACCACTAACTAAGAAGGTTAATCATTTGTGAGGTAATACTAAATAACATTCTAAGCCTTTATGAAGCGTCGAGCACCCATCATCAGTACTACACCACACCATCAAGTTCACTTTTGTTATAGGTCCCCATACGACAACAATAGTGACCTTTCAAGCCTCAACGTACATCGAGCACCCATCAATTGTCTCGTAACGCATGTTTGGGTTCCCATTCAACTTTAATAAAGACCTTTTGAGTTTCTATCACACATCTATCCCCCGAGGCACCGAATCCTTCCACCATTAAAGATCGGCGTGATCACTAAATTTTAACAAAGAGTGTCCGCAAGCACACATTCTTAGTCGACTACCCATGCTGACAACCCGATCCTTAATGTCACATCATCATCATGACCCACCGTCTTTTTAAAATAACGCAAGGCGATTTCTTAAAAATCTCGATATCGAAAAATCTTAAATCTTTAATGATTATAAGGAAACTCCCATAAAACATGCAAAGCTTGATCATAATGGGCTTAACCAACTTTATAATGTACCTTATATATCCAAACAATTTTTATCATATCTCTCTTATGCCCATTTGCACCTCACTTAAAAGGACGAAGATAAAGGCATTCCTAATTGAGATTATTTATAGTAAATATAAATTTATGGATATTTTGGACCTAAAAACTTCATAATTTGGTACAGTGATAAACACGAAAGTTTTATATATATGAAATATCTTTCCAATGGTGAAATTCGGCCAATCGAAGCTAGCATCAAATCCTTAAGGTCCCTAGACTGAAGAAATTCAAACTACTTACCACTTTATGGATGTTTTGTACTTACCTAGTTTCATGATTAGGAACATTTAGAACCATAAATAGGTATATCTGTAGGATGGTAGTGTGACTGGGATCTGGTAAGGTGCTGAAACGGGTGAGGCATAACCTACTTTAATGAACTCTGCCTTTAAGGTTTTTCAAGAACTTCTAGAGTAGCACCTGGATAAAACCTTCTCCTTTTTGTAAAAATAGAACCAAATCAAGAACCACCCTCTTTAAGAATATGAACTTCACAACAACAATATTAAGTTTTCTCAAGAGGAACTGCTGAGAATAATGGTTGTTAGTGTGGGAGTGAATAAATAAGCACTTAGCACTTAGAGAGAGAGCGGGAAAATAATACTAGGTAGTCTGGTGTGATTTTGACAGAGTAACTGTATGACTTGAGTTTCTGATTATGACTTGACCTTTCTGAGGGGTCCTATTTATACTTGGTCACTAGGGATGAGTTGTCACTTTTGGGCGCCAAAACTAATGGGGTTGGTGAGGGATGATATTAAACACTTTTGTGTGTATTTGGTCGTTGCTTGAAAGTCCTATAATCAAAAACTTTCATACCTACAAAAATATAATAAAACTATAGTGTAGAGGTAAGTAAGGGAATCAATCCAAATCATAGGGTGAAACATGTAAGAGAGGAATGCAATTCATTTGCTCATTATTCTCTTTTTCGATTTTTGCATTTTCTATTTTTTTTACTTTTTCAAATATTAAAACAATTTTGTGAGGATGTGAATTTAAACTAAGAAATAAATAAAAAGAGGGTAATCAAACTAAAAGTAAAAATATTAAAAACATAAACTAGTGAGTGATGAAAATGAGTGAGATGTAACTAAATGAGAGAAAAATATTATAGGGATGGAAAATCCACCCTCAATTCACACAAATTAATCTAGCATACACTAATGAAGTAATCGAATATTCTTTTTGAAAAATAAGTTTAATTCCCATAAGCACTACTCTAAATGAATTAGAATCAATTAAATGAATCATCCTCTAGGGTCGATTCATCAAATAAATATTAATTAGACAAAATAAACACAAGAGTAGATGAAAATTATACTAACATTTAAATCAAGTGATTAGCCTATCTCTAGTTTGAATCAAATGATCAAATGATAATACAATTCTCAATGTGAAAATAAGTAGGAATTAAATTTACTAATCAAAGGAAACTAACAAAATTAGAATTAACAATTAAATCAAACTGGATTCAAGAGGGTTTCAATTCATCCCTGGAATGGGATGATTAGCCCTCCATAATCATTATCCAATAAAAATTAGAATCAAATGAGAGCATAAAATAAAAATTAGAGAGGAGTAATCAAACCAAAATTGACTTCAATTGCATTAATTCTTCCATTCTTCCATCATCTCAATTAATTACAAACACTCAATTTATTGAGTTTTTTCTCTAATCTAAAAAAAACAAATTACTAAAAAAAAGGATGTTTCTCTATCTAATTCTCTCTCTATCCTAACTCTTCTCTTCTTCTTTGGGTCTTCTTCTTTTTTAAATAGTAGGCATGGAGCTAAGGGTAATTTTGGGAAATGCACACTTATGTGCATGAGGGGTGTGAGGTGTCAGGATATTTGGGTAACGGTAATTACGGTAAATGGGCACACATGTGTTATGGGTGAGGTCATGTGGAAGAAGTGGGGAAATAATTTAGGGAATAAGTTGGGGGTATTTTTGAAAATAGTGGGTTAAGTGGTTTATAACATGTGGGTTAATTGAATTTGGTCTTTATTATTTTTTGGGGAGATTGGCTTTGGTTTTTATGTAGAATAGTGTATTGTAAGGACATAAATTTCCCATTGAGTCCCTGTATTATTTTGACTTAATTCCGTGAACAAAACTGTGTTTGTAATATGTCATAGGGAGATTTTATTTTGTCACGATCCCACTTGGTCTATGACGTATTAAAGAAATTGAAGACGCTGCGGCAAAGCTGCAAAGAATTAATCATGCCAAAGTTTAAATTGGTGCAAGTTTATCTATCTTCAAGTTAATTGCATTCCGAGATCACACAGGTATGAATGCGTATAAGTAATGCTGCTCGGAATAATTTTTTATATAAGGTTAAGGATGAATTGTATAAGGAAAAATATTTTAAACTGTTTTAAGAGTGTTTTAAATGTTTTAGACTAAGTTGTATTCTGATAAGCTCAAAATAGAGTTTGACGTAATGAAACCTCTTTTGGAAGAGGCGTTTTAAAGAAAAAGTCAAAAAGTCAAACTGCCATGCGTGTCGTTCAAACGACAAGCTGGCTGTAAGGACCAATAACATGATTAGGAAGGTTAATTACATGATTAATTATAACTTAGGATTTATAAGTTATAAATTGGTTATGTGTATTAAACATGTTAATTATCATGTTTAGGGGATGCATGCCCATGTGATATATGTGTTGTTTACATTAGGTGCTAATTGATCTTATGATCGGGGATACCATGTTTAGAACATATGATTAGTTATGTGATTAAATGCATCATAAATTATTCTTTAATGCATGATTATGTTTATAAAAGTAAATTAGTGTGTTGATACGAAATTGGCAATGTTTGGTCGCCAAATGTGAAAGTTTTGAGATTTTCGATAAATTGCTACTTTCTTGTTCAAGCCCAAATTAGGCGTATTAATTTTAAGATTTTGGGAAACCACAAAATATGAAAGTTGTATATATTTAAGTTATCTACTCATATACATAAGGAGGGAGTAAATCGGGGCCCATGATAGTGAGTAATGGTAATTTTACCAAGGTGGGACAAATGTGTCATTAATGGAATTGTCTAATTCGACCTTTCATCCAACCAATCACATGTTACCACTACCCCTATTGCTATTGGACCACTATAAAACGTATTTCTGATTATAAATGAGAGTTATGTCTTATTCCTCATAAGAAATAACAAGTTTTGCCTAAAGAGAGAGAAAGAGAAGAAAGTTAAGGAATAAATCTTTCGAAAATTTCTATAAATCGAGGAATCCTCGTAAGGTAATTACATCTTTACTAAAGTTGGTCACATTGATGATTTCTATACTTGACATGTTTTTATTTTTTATTTGGATATATATTTTAATGATACCCATATTGCTGAATTGTGTTGGGACAAGGATGGGTTAAGAACATAAGTTAGAACTGGAGCTAGGATCGTAAATGCATACTTTAAAGTCCTAAATTTACATCATCTTTTTGTAAAGCATTTTGATTTATAAAATTCATGATTATGATGTATATTTCTGCTAAAACATGTTTATTATATGTTTTCATGAATTATACCCGAGGTCAAGGTTATGTATGCTTAAGAATGTTAAGTTATGCCTTAATGTTCTATTTTGACCTAGTTATGCTAAAAATGGCATAAATCATGGCATACTTATTGGAATTGACAGATTCAAGTTGGAGAGTAAAATATACTCATACATGTATAACATGTCCGAAAATTGTGTAAAAATACCAAGGAATGAACCCTTGGTGATAGTTTGAAGTTTTGGCTTAAAATCTGCCCTAAAGGAGCAAGAATGCATACCAGGTGTTTGACGTTTTGCTCGACATAGAAAATGAGACCAAAAAATTATGAAACATTAATTTTGTATGATTCAATAGTTTTAATGATATTGGGTGGAATATCATGCAAATTTATGTTGTATAAAAAATTATGAAAACTCCAGGAAGTTGAAGTTGTGTTACGGTTTTTCTTGAAAAACGATTTGGGAAAGGTTGTAATAAAATGGGCATAACTTTGTCTAGTGAATTGGTAATTTAATTCCGTAAATTGTTTTACAACCCTAATTACTTGCGTGTTATAGAAATGTGAAGTATCATATTTATTTCCTCCCTAGTTATTTCTGATTGGCCAAATGATGTGATGTATTACTAGGTTTAATATTAATTGGTGTATTCAGATACTAATGACGTTGACTTGTTAGGTGGGGAAGCAGCTAATACTACCATACCAAGGAAGTAGTTTGGTATTAATCTTAGCACCAAATCCAAGGTGAGTGACATGTCCTATTAAATATAGATGATTAGATGTTCATATGGAAATGTGTAGTTCAATACATGTGTTAAAATGCTTATGGGAGTGATGTTGTATTTAGGAAACATATGCATATGATTTAAATGTTAAGTGATGTTATTTAATGTTAAGGACTGTGGTGGATCCTACTGGATGTGGCGGTCCTGTTAATCCAACTTAAAGTTTTGTGTACTCGGGCCTAATAAAGGGATGTGGTGGTCCCCAATAACTGTGGTGGATTAATTGGGTTGTGGCGGGTCTAGGCATGCGAGAGTTTCACAATTCTTGTTGGGTTATAGCATTAGAACAAAATAAAAATGGTTATTTAATTTGGTTATAGGTGTGGTATATGGTCATTCACTAAGATTATATTGCCTACACTCCTGTAATGTTATGTTTCAGGTATGCCTATCGTTTGGAGTTCACTGCCTAGTTAGGACCTTAAAACGGGGGAGTGACGAAAATCTAGTATGGTTTGAATATCAAGAATATTGTTGTGTAACTATTAAACTAAAGATCTTGGTTATGTAAGGTTGTGTAGTACTTATAGGTGACATGTAAATGTAGTTATGTTTTCATCTACACATACCTTGAAAAAAAATCTCATGCTATTTTTCCTTAGAGATTTAAATTAAAGCATTGTTTATTATTTAAGGCAATTTATCGCCAACTAACAAGGATGACTTTAACTTAATTAAGTCGGGGCACGACAACTTGGTATCAGAGCGTGGTTATTTGGTTATGGATTGTGTGTGAGGGTCTAGATTGGCAGTGGGCGCTAGAAAGTTAATTTGTTATGCACCTGGATTTTGACTAACAATGTTAATATTAAATTGCTGCTATTGTATTTTGTTTAAGTGAAGTATATTGCAGTGAATGATGGATCCACATCAGCCGCATGATGGAGCAGAGGGTCAGGCATCTTATATTCCTAATAGTCAGCAAGGACATAGACATATTCAAGTTGAGTAACCAGAGGTGAAACAACAACCTATTGATGACGTGGGAAGAATCTTACGTGCTGTGGCACAACTTATGGAACAATCAAGAGGTGGGGAAAATGGTGGGGATAGGGACAAATTGCATGAGAGGTTCATGAAGTTAAATCCGCCAGCATTTACTGGGACTACGGATCCGTTAGTGGTAGAGGGGTGGATTCGAAAAATGGAAACAATATTCAAGGTGATGGAAGTGAGAGATGAACAAAAGGTTTTGTTAGCAACCTTTGGATTGGAGGATGATGCAAAGTTATGGTGGGATGCTACAGAGAGGTTACTTACTACGATTGGGGGAGTAGTGCCAGCAAATCCTCCACCAATTACATGGGAGAGGTTTGTGAAGGTGTTCTTTGAAAAATATTTCCCAAGGCTTTATAGGAAAGAGAAAGAGGAAGAATTTATCAAGTTGAAACAGGGGAACCGAACAATGGCAGAGTATGAAGCTTTATTTATATCCTTATCTATATTTGCACCTAACTTGGTGAGGATGGAAGAAAGTAAATGTGATCGGTTCCAAACCGGGATGAGTGTAGATATAAAAAGAATGGTTGCTAATATGAAGATCACGAATTACGTGGACTTGGTGGATAGGGCCATGGTGTCAGAAAAGTCAATAAAAGAAATGCAAGTTGAACACTCGAAGAAAGCTAGACATGATGGTATAAGATCATATGGATGGGAGGCGGGAACCTCAACTCAGAGTGTATCACGAGGAGTACCTAAGGGCCAAGAATTTAAAAATAATAAAAATGCACGTGGAATATTTCAAGATCGAGGTGGAAGGACTGGGATAAATCGGTCAGAAAATGCATCTGTGATGGGACCGAGGGCCGTATTTTGTTATAGATGTGGTGGTGAAGGGCACATGTCTCGGGAGTGTACAATAGCTGAGATGACACCTTTATGTTTCCATTATCATCAACCGGGGTACTTACGAAAGAATTTTCCAGCAATGGGAGCTACAACTTCAGTTGGGAGTGTGACAGTAGGGATAGGATTTCTGCACCGAAAGTACACAGGGGAGGTAGAGGAGGCGTGTCTCAAAACCAAGGCCAAGGCAGAGTGTTTGCACTGACGCAACAACATGCACAAGCTATTCCTAAAGTAGTGACAGGTACACTTCCTATTGGTGATAAAGATGCTTATGTGTTGATAGATCCTGGTTCTACACATTATTTTGTGTCTTTACTTTATCTGTTGCATCTTAATAAACCATTATCATCATTAGATTCTGGTTTAGCTATTGTTACTCCAGTGGGGGGGTTGGTTTTTATTGAGAGGGTATATAGGGGTGTGTGGTGCGAGTGGGTGAAAAAGAATTACTAGTTGACTTATTACCTCTCGATATGCGCGACTTTAATGTAATACTGGGTATGGATTGGTTAGCCTCATATCATGTATGTTTGGATTGCTTTAAAAAGGAGGTAGTGTTTTGATTACCGGGTGAACTTGAATTTAAATTTATTGGGGAACGAAATGTCACTCCAACATGTTTGATCTCTGCCACAAAATGTTATGAACTGCTAAGGAAAGGATGTGGGGGTTATCTTGCTCATGTGGTCGACACACGACAAGAGGCTGGAAAACTATCAGATATACCAGTAGTTAATGAGTTTGCAGATGTCTTCCCAGAAGAAATCCCAGGGTTAGCACCGGACCGTGAGGTGGAATTTTCGATTGAGTTGGTACCAAGAACTGCACCAATATCTATTGCACCATATCGTATGGCACCTGCAGAACTAAAAGAGCTAAAGATACAGTTGCAAGATTTGTTAGATCGTGGTTTTATAAGGCTTAGTGTATCACCGTGGGGATCCCCAGTATTATTTGTGAAGAAGAAAGATGGAACCATGAGGTTATGCATCGATTATCGTCAATTGAATAAGGTGACTATCCGTAACAAATACCCACTACCCCGTATTGATGACTTGTTCGATCAGTTGCAAGGAGCCAAAGTGTTTTCCAAGATTGATCTCAGATCCGGATATCACCAATTGAAAGTAAGAGATTGTGACATTTCTAAAACTGCTTTTCGTTCCAGGTATGGACATTATGAATTTCTTGTCATGCCATTTGGGTTAACAAATGCACTGGCCGTATTCATGGATTTGATGAACCGTATATTTCACCCATACGTGGATTCTTTTGTTATTATCTTTATTGATGATATTTTGATATATTCTCGTAGTAGGGATGAGCATAAACACCACCTGCGTATTATTTTACAAACCTCACGAGAGAAGCAGTTGTATGCTAATTTTTCTAAATGTGAATTTTGGCTAGACAGGGTAGTATTTTTGGGGCATGTTAATTCTGCTGATGGTATTTGTGTGGATCCCAAGAAGGTAGAAGCAGTAATGAATTGGGAAAGACCAACTACTGTGACAGAGATACATAGCTTTTTGGGATTGGCGGGCTATTACAGGAGGTTTATACTGGGGTTTTCTTCCATTGCATTGCCATTAACTAAGCTTACCAGAAAGGAGAACAAGTTTGTCTGGAGTGGTGATTGTGATAAAATCTTTGAAAAATTAAAGGGTAAGTTGACATCAACTCCAGTATTGACTATCCCAACAGGTACAGAAGGTCTAGTTATTTATAGTGATGCCTTATATCAAGGACTCGGTTGTGTGTTAATGCAGCATGGAAAGGTAATTTCTTTTGCTTCTCGACAGTTAAAGATATATGAACGCAACTACCCCACACACGATATTGAGTTCCTTGTCTGCTGCCTATATTAAATCACAAAGGGAATATCTAGTCGATCGTGTAAAAAGAGATTTTGGCCTCTATCACACCTTCATAGCCTCTCTCACAAATTTCGAGTAGGAGTTTGTGGCAAAGACAAACGAGCAACCCCATGTGGGTCTAGGTGAGTCTTCTGACCTTCCTAATGTGTTGTATGACCTTCCCATTATGTTGATTGATTCAATTCTTAGGGTTCAAGTGGATAGGGGTGACTTTCACCATTCTAACATTGAGGCCCAATCTTGTGTGAACGCCATAGAGGAATGGGGCCTTTGGGTAGATCATATCTTATCCACTCCTCCGCTCAAGTATGTCATTGAGGGGATAGGTATTCTAACCACCATCAGTAGCCTCAAGTCCTATTATATTTCCAAATAATCCCCTATATTTACTTTTTTATCTTCTGACTGGAGTAGAGATTCGCACACTTTTGTTACTGGTTGGGGTGAATTTACTATTACTTTGGAAGATGTCTGCGAGTTGCTCGCCCTTCCTTACTTAGGAGATCATAGACTCACTGATGGTTTCGAGGATGAGACTGGGGAAAACATGGTAGGGGAGCTACACTCAGCTTTGGGTGAGTGCTCAAAATATATTGTTATCAATCAGACTGGCATCACCAATCATTCCTTCACCAAGTGGCAAAGATATTAGTTCAAGTATTTCGAGCAGTTTCCCAAGGGTGAGAGCTCGAGCAGGGCCTTGAGGAGTCAAGAAGTCCCAAAAAAAATCCTCATCACACTTGGTAGCATTCTTTGTTACCTTTCTTAGTAGGTTCTTACTTCACTTTGTAGCATTCTTTGTTACCTTTATTAGTAGGTTCTTACTTCTAGGGAGGCCAGATGACTCTCCTCATGAACTTCTCTTCAAGTTGGCTATGAGACTTGCTCGAGGGAAGGAAGTCCCCTTGGATACTCTAACATTGGGATTATTGTACACTTTTCTAGATAGAGATCATGTAGATGTTGATCACTCCTGTAGGCATCATGATGCCATTAATTTTACCAACACTTTTATTCTCATGTCCTTTTGATTGAGAGATTTCCTTACTTTTCCCCAGAGGCCAGGGCTTGTCATATCAAGGCTTCTCGTGCTACGAGGTGGCACAAAAAGACTCATAAGGCCTCTCTAGGGTCTTTGACTGATAACATTGATGAGTTCTCTTTCAGGCCTTACTGTAAGACGATTGGTGTTATTTTTACTTGGAGCTCCTTCTCTGCTTGTGGGTCCTTCTATTGCCCTGTTGATGCTGATTTTGTTTCCACTTGCCCTCTTATCTCTGTAATTATCATGCTTCTACCTTTCATTTTGCCTTCATTAACTGACTTGGGCCAAGGTGTAGAGTTTTATCATTCTGAGAGGGTGGGGAGGTGGTTTGGCTATGATTAGGGGGTTCACACTCCTACTTATCCTTCGAGCACCTCCCCCTCTGAGATATACCTTGAAGCCTTTGCTAATTTTACATTTGAGGTTATAGTTCACAGAGTTAGCCATCTGGTAGGTCTATTTGTGCCTTCCCGAGACTACTTTCCTGCCTTCACTCATTTATGGTTCACTCTCTGGCAGAGGCAGGTCCTCATCATTCACAATTGCGTGAAGAATGTCCCCCGTGAGATTATTTCTACAAATATTGCCAACAACAACATATACCTAGGCAAAAGGGCCCAAAAATTATTGTGGTACCGAAGCACCATCTCCAAGGTCCCTTTCTAGAAGGTCCACCAGTATTGGTGAGGCCCTTGATCGATGAGTCTATTTATTCTAAGCAACTGGAGCCCCAACCTTCCAAGCCTAAGTCAAAAGGCAAGGCAAGGCAAGGCAAGAACCCCCGCTGCATCTAAGAGGAAACATCCTGATGTGGATGTTTCTAACATTATACCAATTACTACTGGTCCACCTGCCACTGCTGTTACTACTGCTACTGCCCTGCTTCCACCCTCACTAGTAAGGAATAGGGCCAGCAGGAAGAAGAAAAGAACTAGTGTTGAAGTTATCTCTCCCTCCTCTGCACCAGACCAGGGGTCTGACACTGATGACATTGGAGTAGAGCAGACATACTAAACTGTATGAGAGCAGGGCTATGAAGTCTTAGGATTATCTGTTATGGAGACTACAGTTACTTCCATTCCTATTGGTGAATGTACTATTCCTTACCCCTTTTTACATAGTGAAACTGACTTTCTTGAGGTTTCACTTGTTGGTTCCCCTTCTCAATCATAGGAAGAGGAACTAGTCGATTATAGAAGCACTCCCCCGTATGATGATGACGATTCTTCTTCAAATGAGATGAGTGTACTTATCCTTACAATGATCAAAACCCTGGTGCTTCTTCTATATTACCGATTCCAGGAGAGTCTTCCAGCAAGGGTAGCATAATAGATTCCCCATCCGCCAGCAACCCCACTATTAAAAATCAACCGTATAGGCAGACTGTTCGCTCAACCTTGTAAGTCTTTTCTCTTAATTATTTTTTTGCAGTATTCATTATTTACTTAATCCTTACTTTAAAGGTTCATATTCAAACTGTCGTTCTCTTTGCGGACACTTATAGGGAGCCTTTGTTGCGGTAAGTGATCCTTCACCTCCTCCCCCTGCCTGAGGGCCTTTTCCTAGGGCTAGGAATTCGATGTTGGTCTCTTCTTTGGGTTTGGATAGAGAGGTTTATTGCCTCCTCTTCATTTTAATATTATTCTCCTTTTATAATTTTCTTTGTTGACATGATATGTTCCCTTACTTTTCCTTTTCAATTGTCTTTTCTGTTCCCGATGATCCCGCAGACTTTTTCCATGTCATCCTCTTATGTCTAGGTAATCATTAGCTCTTATGAATATTTTTTGCTTTGACTTGTCATAATTTTAAGCATATGTTATAAGGCCTTCCTATTTTGTATACATAGGTGACTGTTTCTATTACCCGCACTTCCTCACTTCCCACCTCCTCTGCAGCGGGTGGTTCTTCTATCGAGCCGTCTGAGGTATTTTGAGTTTGTCACCTCTATTGTATTTCTCTATTCAACTCTATTTTTTATATATAATTTTATTTTCTTTGTCTTTATTTATTGCATGGATTATCCACCAGTGGCCCTTGTTCTACTGGGGAGATAGTATACCTCATTGGAGGCAATGCCCTAGGTCTGTCACCTTCGGGAAGGATTCCGTCTCCTTGGTCTTCATGCCCGTGGACAATAGGCCCCACATACAGCCTATACATTCTTAGCCAATTTTCACGATTACCCCTGGTGAGCCTATTACACAGGATAACTCAACCACTCAGGAATTTCTTACTCCTGTTAGGCTCAGTTTCTTTATTTATCCATATTTGGTTCTTTGACAACTCTATAATGATCAGGCCATTACTTCTGGTGCAGCCACTTTGTTAGTCATCTTTCATCCCTCTTCCTTAGAAGCAATTCAGGTACACTTGTTTCGAATCTTTCATTTCTTGGTTCATTTTTTCTTTGTCGTTGGGATTTCATTTTGAAACCTTGTTTCAATTTGTTTACATTTCAGCTAACCAATGTCGTTGCTTCACAAATTTCTTCTTTAGTTTCTCCTCCAGTAACTCCTATGGCTAGTGAGGGGGCTCTGAATTCTATTATCTCTATTGGAGGCATTGTCATAGAACCTCTCCTAGTAGTTATTCTAACCTTCTTATGCTTCTTTTTTATATATTTTCTTTATTACTATGAATAACTTTTCATCATTCATATTCTTCTTCTATGCGCAGGTTGTTGCTACTGAGGCCTCTTCATTCGTGGCACCTATGATGAGGGCCACAGAGACAGCTCTTGAGGCACCACCCATGGGTTTATTATCAACTTCTGTAGGGGAGGCTGCTTTAGCCAGCCTAGTTGAAGTTCCCTTGTCTGAGGGGTCCGTTCCTTGCTCTAGTGGTATGTTAGTCTTTGCACACCTATTTACTATATTTATTACATATTTGAACGTTAAGAAGTTTATTCTGACATGTTTGTAGTTGTGGTCCCTTTATCTGTAGGACTTATATTTGAGCTCTCAAGTCAGCATTGCACCAGTTTCTGTCTCTGAGGAGGCTTTACCTAGTGTCCTGGAGGAGACTAATCCAGTACATATGATTCTATGTATATTTTTTATTTTCATTAACTCACTGTAGACACCACATTTTAGGACCCCTAAGTCTCTCCTTAGGCCCTTAGCACCTCCCCATTTCACTACAAACTGTAGGTCATACTCCGACATTCGATCTAGAGGCCATCGGATGCTCTCGAGCCATGTTTAACTCTGATCAGCTCTATTGTCATAGCTAAATATCTTTGAATCTTATAAGGTCTTTGAATCCCCTTTACAACTGTCCACCCCGTGCATGAATCGGCATGACGGTTCAGACGAACGGACCATTTTACTACCAAAAATTGATCTGGAGGCCAATGGGCGCTCTTGAGCCCCTATTTGACCCCAATCAACTTCATCTTCAGAGAGAACTCTATTTTAATCTCAAAAGAAAACTTAAACCCCTTTTCAATGGTCCACCCCGTACGGGAAATGGCAAAACCATTCAGACGAACAATCCGTTTTGCCCTAAAAATTGATCTGCAGGCCACCGGGCGCTCGTAGGCTCTGTTTGACCAAGGTCAACTCTTTATCTCGAACGATACTGAATAAATATTTGAAGTCCACTGAATATACTTTCCAATGTTCCACCCCGTGTGCGATTCTAACTTTTGGTATGAACAATCTATTTTACTCCAAGAGGTCACCGAGCGCTTCCGGGTCCGATGACCAAGGTCAAATTTTCGAACCAAATGAAGATATTTAGAATGTCTAAGTACCTCGTATAACCTTTTTAATGGTCAACCCCATGTGTAAATCGTCATAACAGTTCAAAAGAATGGAATTTTATTACCAAAAATCGAGTTGGGGGCCATCAAGCGCTCTCAGGCCCCAATTTGACCCAATCAACTTTATCGTCAGAGTGAAAGCTCTTTGAATCTTCTAAGGGAACTAAAACCCCTTTTCCAACAGTTCGCCCTGTGCATGATTATGACTTACCATTCGGACGAACGATCCATTTTCGTCCGACGATCACTTTCGAGCCACATTTTACCCAAAGTTAACTCTCACACCCAGGAGTGATCCAAAGGACTATTGAAGGTCTCTGAATTACCTTTCTAATGTTATGCCCCATGCATGATTTGGATCAATGGATTGCATTCTATGATCATTTTTTCAAAAAAATCTGCACGAGACTGCCGATTGGCATGTCCATTTTCCTACCAATCGACATTGTGTCTAGGTTTACCTGTCGATTGGCAGGGCTAGGACCATGCCGATTGGCACCACCCATGACCCTATAAATAGAGGTAATGTTGCTCCTCCCAAGACACACCTTTGATCCATCAGTACCAGTAATCTCAACAGCATTCTCTTGCAATCAACAAAGTTTCCTTATGTGACTTTCCATTACATCTTAAATTTCCATCCTTTTCACACCGGATTTGGAAAAATCTCATTATCTCTCATCCGACATTCATCTCAACATTCAAGGGAGTTCATCCATTATCAAGATCAAGCTTTAATTCTTTAAAGAAGTTCCAAATATTTTCCTTTCTCTTTAAATTTCTTATTTTTGCAGTAATTACATAAGTTCATAATTTAGTTCTTTTACTTTATCTCATACACATTAACACCTCACATTTTCATTAGTTATATTGCACATACTTTATTTTCTACAAAAAAAAAAAAAAAGAGGGCTACCCTATAAATTCCAACGAGATTATCCTTCACACTTTTTCAAAACTAAAAACATATTTTCCACACACGCACATATAATAAAATCCCATTCGAATCTATGGGGTAAACCCCACCCTTATGCCATATGAGAACTACATGGACTTTTATGCCTTTATAGGCTACGTAGGCATTTCATATTAAAACCCGAGACTCGAGTCCAATTTTATAATTTACTAGTTTTTCAATTTTCCAAATTCCCTATTTCTACTTTTATTATATTCTCGCATCATTTTAATACATTTTATGTTTGTGATACTTAGAAGCGTTTTATCTCACACATATTACCATTTCATTATAACGATCCATATCATGATAAATGCATAAATTATATTTTAAATATTATATTTGGAAACATTCGTATGAATGACCTCACTCTATCTCCTTCATGGTATGAGTTGGGCAATTCCGATCTGCATTATATATACTTGCACACCCATTTCATGAAGAAATAAAGAAAAATAGTAACACAAGCCCATGAGAGATCGAAAGGGTGGAATGGGTGCCTAACACCTTCCTATTCCGTAACTTAGAACCCGAACCTTTGAACTATTGGTTTCGTAAGCATCATTTTATCTTTGATTCCGCTCTCTCGAAGCGGTAACATGTTCTTTTGCCTTTTTTTGCAAAATAGGCTGGAGACTCCATCTCTTTACATTCACCCCACACAGTTGACAGCCAAAGAGCTCAAAGAGAGTACAAGGGTGTGAGACCTTTTTTTCCTTCCCTTTTCCCCCCACCCCCGCGGGAGGAGAGATATGGATGGATGCATTGGGGATGTCCACACTCACGTTGTTTGTGCAAGGGTTTATTGATACCCTTTTGCTTTGTTATCTGGTAGGTTAGTGTTGTTCATATTTATGCTGCTGCAGGGTCTCTTGACAGGGTCTCAGAGGAGAGCCCCTGGGTACATACTTGGTCTACTTAGACCCTTTGAACTTGCATTTTCAATGTAAGTGTTTGCTGACACTAATTTGTTTCCTTATCTTTAGGTTAGCACCATAGATGTTCCTATGATTTTGGAACATCGAGGGGAAGTTTCTGCGAGAGAGGTATTATGTTTTCATACCATATTATCTTTTATATTTCCCCTTGCTTCTTACTTTTAACTGTGCGAGCATACTCATCTGCACTCCCCTGGTTCCTTATTTTCAGGTTAACGAGGCGCTCGTCCCTAGTTTTGCACGACATACGCTGAGTGTTGTACTACACACTCCCCATGTATTAAACTTCCATACCTAGATAATTTATATTTGTTAAAGTTAGTACTTTTTCTCTTCTTTTCTTAACAAGCGAAATTCTAACTCCTACCTATTTTTTGTTAGGCTGGTGTTCAGGGTCACATGGTGCCTCCTCGATTTGGTGGCAGAATGCTGACCCCTCTGGGCTAAGGCGTGAGCTTTTCATGGTCTTTGTTTCAATTTGAGAATGGGTATTCTACCACTTGCTCCTTCCCTTCTTTGTGACTTATCTCTTTTTGTTTGCCCATATATAGGATCCATTTGGTAAGCCTACTGAGGTGACTGGTGAGGCTAAGCAGATCTCTGAGGCTACCGGTGATGTTGTCTTTGGCGAGGACTCCTTTCTTCCTCTTTCGAAACAAGAGTCTCAGAACACAGGCTATGACGATATTGAGGTGGAGGGTCTAGGAGATTTTATGAGCTCACTGTGGCACTCAGAGCTACCTTTGAGGTTCCGCATGCATAAGCGGGAGGTGTTGGAGATGCTTCTGGAGAACCATCCTGAGACCTTTACGTCTCAGAGTGTCCTGAATAAAAATACACTCTCACGATCTTCAATTTGAAGGCCCTGGCCAACCATCTCAACGACTTCTTATCTACTTCTCTTGCCGATATGATCGCTTAGAGGATCGCAAAGTTCCTTTAGGCTCTTCACAACCTTCAACGATGCTATCACTTCCAACTGGACTGGCTCGATTCTTCCGTTCGTTATTTTCTTAGTGTCACTTTTAGAAAAATAATGAAGTTTCATACTTCCAGGCAAGCTAGGGTGAAGTAGCGTTAGGTTGAGGAAGTTCAGATCTAGGTTTAGATTCAGTCCCTCTAGGCCAAGCTGGCCAAGATAGAGGCTGGTGATGGGGAGGATAAGGGCTAGATGGTTAGGTAAGAGGAACAACTTGTTTTGGAGGCCGGTCCTTCTTACACAGGCCTGCGCTCCTGGCATGATTTATTTTTTATCTTGTCTAGAAGGTAGATAGTCTTGTCCATAGGGTAGATAGTCTTGTTATATTTTGATATCTGCTTACTATGACTTGTTCTAATTTTCTACGAGCATTTAGTCTATTTAAATTTCCCCGTATACTGTGGGGTACTTGCATATTATTTGAGCAAGTTAATATTTTTTTAGAATTTTACCTTATAACTATGAGGTACTTGCATGTTATCTGAGCAAGTTAATATTTTTTTAGAACTGCCCCTTCTAACAATGGGGCACTTGCATGTAATATGAGGAAGTTAATATTGTTTTAAAACTTCCCCTTCTAACTGTGGTGTACTTGCATGTTATCTAAGCAAGTTAATATTTTTTTTAGAAATGGCCCTTCTAACTGTGGGGTATTTTGCTACATACATACATTTTCGAAGGAATTACCGGGGGGTAGCTTTTCTCCTGTAATACCCCGTATTTTTACGCATGGTTACTTTATTATGAAATTATGGAAATTTGGATGAATTAATTTAAGAGAAAAAATTTAATTTATAATTAATCCGACTTTAATAGTAATAATTACTAGCATGACGAGAGTTAGTAGTTATCAAAAATAATTATGTTGAAATCATGTTGAGTAATAACTATGTTGAACATTACGTAGTGAGTAACATAATAGATGGTTTCAAAAATAATATTATAGTCGGAGACGAGATACATGGCAGTTAAGATATAATTATTTGGGACGGGCGTATGAGTCACGTCACTATTATATATTTTGGGGGTTAAAAAGGAAAATTATTTTTATATATCTCGAATGACTATTTTGAGTGCACCAGTGTGTCCGAAAGGGTCGAAATAATGAGAAAATATTACATGGGTGTTATATTTAGAGTCAGGGGAATTTTAGCCCAAAATGACACCCCGGAGGGGTATTTTAGTCTTTTGAGATTTTTGAATAATTAAATGGACGAAAATTAGGTTAATTAAAACCTACGTGGGTTAGAGATTTGTCAGTTTCAACTTATGAGAGAAAGAGAGTGTGAAGCAAAGAGGAAGGAGAACCATAGGAGAGGTGTGACACCCCGACTAATTAAATACCGGGTAGCTACTCCTTTATTAAATCAATACAAAATGCCAAGTTGGTTCAGTTAATAGCATCACTGTCGAAAACATTTTAATGATTACTAACCACCTAGTATATAAAAGCTAAGTTGCCAAATTTTAAATTAAGTCTGATTAACATGCAATAAAAGAATAACGGAAGAACAACATAATTCATTCACCATAACGAAGTAATGAAATAACTAACAAATAGTAATAAGTCCGGAGGAAAACTCCTCACAACAATCCCACAACTGAAAATAATATGACAAGTCTGAATCTTGAATTAATTACAGGCCAGAAGTCTGAATAACTGAAATAAATGAAATGTCTCTAAAAGAAATGGGCGACATGCCCTACAACTGATAAATGCTGAATATAGAGTCAAGATAGATGAAGCGTCGACAAGCAAAGTCATGTAACTTCCACAACAGCTACAGCTCGTCACCTGAATGACGATCCTAAGCATGGTGTCCTTGTGGCTGGGCACCTAAAATGGTTTTTACAAAAATAGATTTGAAAGCAAATGGGTCAGAGCCCGAAAGTGGAAATCATTTTAAAAACAGCAAGTGTTTTAATAACATTAAAACATTAAAGGTAAAATAAATGTTAGGACGTGCTCTCACATGAAATTCTCACATCTCGACTACATGTGCACTCCTAACATACCATACCCATCTAAATGACATACATATCTAACCAAACCGTAATAAGTTCTACCCCTTACTACTCGATTCCCATATTACATTCTAGCGTTATCAATTTAATAGAGAGCAGACTTATTAACATCCCAATAAGTCTTTCTCTGACCTATGTTCATCGAGGTACCAATCTAAATCCGGGCAACACAAGGATTAGAGGGACCTAAGCGAACGTAAACCTCCCGTAATAGCAAGTATGGTAGGTATGTCATACACAAAATCATATACATGTACTAAGTAAGCACACATCTTAGTAATCACCATAATTTATATGTGGTACACTTCTCATTCTCGTACCTACGTATAACGTTACACAATTTACATATTCCCGGTTGATACAATTATACAAGCCATTAATTGTTCTCACGTCGTAATAGACACTCACGTCCTAATCCATAATTTCCATTTGGTTCGAATCACACTTCTAGGTTTTACTCCTCTATATATCTCAAATGTCCCTACTATATCAATTTATTATCAAGGGAATGTTATCTCTACCATTAAATAAGGTTACAGGACACGCGAAATCAAAACAGGCTAAAAAGCCTAAACTGTCAACTCGTTAGAAGTCTCGTTCGAACGAGGCTGTTCGAACGAGAGTTTGTTCGAACGAACTGGGCCTTCTAACGAGATCTCGTTCGAACAAAATTCATCGAACGAACATCCCTCTCGTTAGAAGTCAAACTGTCAACTCGTTAGAAGCTCGTTCGAACGAGCTTGTTCGAACGACCTGGGCAGGTCTTCTAACGAGTGGCCAGATTCGAGCCCAGATTTTCCCTATATCGTTTTTCCAACTTTTCTTCACCTCTAATCTCATCTAAACATCAATACAACAATTTTTCATGGGTTCTAATCATTCCTAAACATACTTAGGTCATATATTAACGTTTATATAGGGCCAATTCTTCCTAAACATCATTGAATCATCAAATCCCTTCATTTATCCCCAAATCATATGAACATGAACCCTAAAATTTTAAAATCACCAATGGGTATAATTAAATCCGCTTTTGTTATGAACAAGGTGTATTTCCATCAGGATAAACCTCCTAACACAATTCTACATGCAATCCTTTCATCAAAATATAAAGTTCTAATTCCAATTAATGGGTTTTTATCAAACTCCCAAGAACAATACCAATTTTGTCAATCTCCTACGCATGGAAGAAACATTCTTTGTAATAAATGAAATTAAACCACTTGCCTTATGTGTATCTCTGATTTTGATGTCGAATTGATGAAGTGTTCTCTCTCTCTCTGCAGAATTCTCCTCTCTTCTCCATGTCTACAAGCCTTCTTCTCCAAGGTGACAATGGTGGCTAGGGTTTGCCTTAGGAACTCTTTTGGAATTAATTTAAATAACCTCCGTAGCCCATTAGGTTATTAGTGGGTTTAGTGGGTAATTGCCAAATCAGATATTAATTCCTAATTTTCGTGGGTTTTAATTCCCAAAAATCCAAAATTACCAAACTACCCTTATACATTGCCGGTATGGCCTAAAAATACCCCGGGACCCAAACTAAACCCCCGGCTAGTGTTTTTTGACTATTTCGACCCTTCCGGACGCGTTGGCGCACTCAAAATGACCATACGGTTAATAGAAATAAAATTCACTTTTTAATTAAATAATAATATTCCTGACGCGACTGTCACACGCGTCTCAACTAAATTTCCCAAATTGCCGTATATCAATCTCATGACAAGTTTCATAGTTCAATATTCATATATAGTCATATATACACATTATAATCAAATACCAACTCGCATCTCGCTAGTATTTTAATCCGGATTAATTTCCAAATTAATACACATTTAATTAAATTAATCCCATAAATAAATGTCACAAAAATACGGGGTATTACATACTTCCCCCCTAATAACTGAATTTCGTCCCGAAATTCGGAACTAGAAAGTACCTGGTAAGAACAACTCTGGATAACGTTCGCGCATCTCATCCTCGCGCTCCCATGTGGACTCCTCGACATTATGATGTCGCCACTGAACACGTACTAGCGGAACTATCTTTGACCGCAGTTTCCGCTCACTTTGGTCCAAAATAGTAATCGGCCCCTCCTCGTAGGAGCTATCAGGTTGGAGATCGATGTCCTCCAAAGCAATGTGAGAATGAGCCAAATCGTCTCTAAGATATTTCCTTAGCGAGGAAATATGAAACACATCGTGAATCCGATACAAATGCTCTGGTAACCCAAGTCTATACGCAACCGGTCCAATCCGCTCAATAATAGGAAATGGTCCCACATATCTCGGTGACAACTTCCCTTTCTTCCCGAAACGCATAATCCCCTTCATAGGAGATACTCTGAGCAAAACCTGGTCCCCCACTTGGAACTCTCTGAAGAACCTCTCCGCATCAGCATAGCTCTTCTGCCGATCCTGAGCTACCCGAATGCGACTCCGAATCAATTCTATCCTCGCCGAAGTATCCTGAATCACTTCCGGCCCAAGTAGTTTGTTGTTCCCCACCTCCAACCAACATGCTGGGGAACGACAAGGTCTACCGTACAACGCCTCAAATGGAGCCATGCCAATGGTGAACTGGTAGGAGTTATTGTAAGAAAACTCTACCAGTGGAAGATACTGCTCCCATCCACCCCCGAAATCAATGATGCACATACGTAGCATGTCCTCCAACATCTGGTTTGTACGCTCGGTCTGCCCATCGGTCTGCGGGTGATACGCCGTACTCAACCGCAATTCCGTGCCCATGGCCTCCTGAAAACTTTCCCAAAACCGTGAAACAAATATCTTGTCTCTGTCAGACACGATATTTAGGGGTACACCGTGAAGTCTCACTATCTCTGCAATAAAGAGCTGGGCATACTGTCCCGTAGTGTAGTCTGTCCTTACGGGTAGAAAATGAGCGACTTTGGTCAACCTGTCCACAATTACCCAAATGGAGTCGTGACCTCTCTGTGACGTAGGCAACCCCGTGATAAAGTCCATGGATATGCTCTCCCACATCCACATCGGGACCTCTAATGGCTGTAGAAGTCCTGCCGGTCTCTGATGATCCACTTTTACTAGCTGACAAGTGGCGCATTTTGAAACAAACACGGCAATATCTCTCTTCATCCCGCTCCACCAATACTGTCGTCTCATGTCTTGGTACATTTTTTCACCACCGGGATGTACCGCGAACCGTGAGCCGTGCGACTCTGCCATCACCTCGTGTCGCAATTCCTCCCCTTACGGAACTGCCAATCTCCCATTGAAGCGTAATCCCCCGTCTGAGCTAACGGTATAGGACTCGGCTCCCTCTGCTAATAATCGAACTATCTGCTCCTGACAGAACGAGTCATTTGCCTGGGCCTTTACCACCTTCGTGACAATCTGCGGCGTAACAGTCATCACAGACATGAATGATTGGGCCACTGCATCTTGGTGTCCCAACTCCTTCCACTTGGCCTTCCACACCCCTGCCACCTCATCTACTGGCCTACGGCTCAACGCGTCTGCTACCACGTTAGCCTTCCCCGGGTGATACTGGATATCAAACTGATAGTCCTTCACAAACTCAAGCCACCTTCGCTGCCGCAGATTCAACTCTTTTTGCGTGAATAGGTACTGTAGGGACTTGTGGTCCGTGAACAATCGAAACTTCTCCCCCAAAAGGTAATGTCTCCAAATCCGAAGGGCAAATACAACTGCCGCCAACTCCAAGTCATGAGTGGGGTAATTCTTCTCATGAGGCTTAAGCTTACGGGAAGCATAAGCTGTGGCCTGACTCTCCTGCTGTAACACACCTCCAAGTCCTTGCAAGGACGCATCGGTGTAGACTAGATACTCAACTTCCGGTCTCGGCAATGCTAACACAGGTGATGAGGTCAACTTATCCTTCAACTCATCAAATGCCAATTGACAGGCATCACTCCAGATGAATGGCACACCCTTACGAGTCAGATGTGTCAAAGGACCCGCTATCTTCGAAAATTCCCTAATGAACCTCCTGTAGTATCCTGCTAGTCCCAAGAAACTACCGATCTCCGTCGGTGTTGTGGGCTGTCCCCACTCCCTCACCGCGGATACCTTCCCCGGATCAACAGATATCCCCCGGTCGGAAATAATATGTCCCAAAAACTGGACCTCCTTCAGCCAAAACCCGCACTTCTCGTATTTTTCTTACAGCTCGTTCTGACGTAGCGTCTGCAAAATCTGCCTCAAATGCTCTGCATGCTCCTCCTCGGTCTGGGAGTAAACCATAATATCATCGATGAAGACAATGACGAACTGATCAAGGAACTCTCTGAACACCCTATTCATCAAGTCCATAAACACGGCTGGAGCATTGGTCAAACCAAAAGGCATAACCCGAAACTCGTAAGAACCATATCTCGTTAAGAACGCAGTCTTCGAGACGTCCTCCTCCCTGATACGCAACTGATGGTATCCCGATCGCAAATCAATTTTTGAGAAGAAAGAAGCTCCTCTCAACTGGTCGAATAAGTCATCGATTCGAGGCAACGGATACTTATTCCGTATCGTGACCTTATTCAACTCTCGGTAATCCACACACAATCTCAGTGAACCATCTCTCTTCTTCACGAACAACACAGGGGCTCCCCACGGAGAAGTACTCCTCCGTATAAACCCCTGACCCAACAACTGCTCAATCTGATCTCGTAGCTCTCGCATCTCTGCCGGAGCCATGCGGTACGGTGCGCGTGCTATAGGTCTCGTATCTGGTAATAAGTCTATGACAAAGTATATCTCTCGACTGGGGGGTAGGCCTGGTATCTCCTGAAACACATCGGAATACTCCCTGACAACTGGGATCGAATCTAAAGGAATCATAACCTCCTTAGAGGTATCCTCCTCTATGTAATACAAATGAGCGGTCGAGCCTCCCTCTGGGCGAGGCATCGCCACTACAAACATCTCTTGCCCCGGAATGGCAAAAAAAATGCTCCCACCGAAGCAATCAATCATGGCTCTATAGTCTGCGAGCCAATCCATACCGATAATCACATCGTGCACATGCATATCTAATACCAACATGTCTGCAGGTAATACCAAACTACCAATCTTTACCCCCACTCCCCGGCATATAAAGAAAATAAGTGACCCACTCCCCAATGGTGAGTCTACACACGTCACTGTGCTCTCTGCTGTGGCTAACAACCCTAAGGCTTTCGCAAAATGCGTAGCTATAAAATAATGCGTTGCCCCCGTATCAAACAAACCCGACCCATAGTACCATGGATAGAAAACATACCCTCAATCGCGGGTGGTGCCTGTGGAGCTGCTGCCTGGTGGACGTTATAGACACGTCCATACTGTAACTGCCCCTGCTGCACAGGAACTGCTGGAATGGTTGGTAGTGCTGGCACCTAGGCTGGAGCTGGGAGGGCAGGTGGAAAAAGTGGCCTCTGTGGCTTATGTCGAGCACCCTGCTGCTGCTTCGGGGCCCTGCCCCTATCAAGACAGTCCTGGCGTTTATGGCCAGTCTTAACACAAACGAAACACTTCCTCGAAAAGTTCCCCCCTCTCTTTCCCTGCTGCCGTCGGCCCTGGTGGCCGTTACCGTTCCTCCACTGGCCCTGTTGGCCCGCCTAAAATTATTGTTGATCATTCTGACCCTGCTGGTTCTGATGGCCGTTCGGACCGTGATGGCCCTGCCGAAAACCTCCCTGTCCGTGCCTGAAATTTCCCGACCTGAACCTCTTGTGATCCCCCTGCTGGGAACCCTGGTCGCCCTGTCTCTGCCCCTGAATAGACTGTGCCCCACTGGCACCATTTCCTCCAGTCCTGCCCTGATGGCTGGACTCTCCCGATCGCTTGCCCTCAGCCATGTGAAAGCGGTGATCCTGGCAATGGAGCAGTGCAACGTTAACCACATCAGAGTAAGTGGCCAACTATAGGTTCCCCAACAAATGCTGACGGATCCTCCAAGTCAACCCGTCTGTAAATTTTTGTATCTTCTTCTCCTCTGTCGGTATCTCATCCGGAACAATGTTCAGAAGATTAGTGAATTCGGCCTCATACTCGGCCACAGTCTTACCCTCCTGCTTGAGGCTCATCAACTTCCTCCTCATCTCCGTGTGAACAGCTGACGGAAAGTATTTGCCGTCGAACCGCACCCAAAACTCCTGGATAGTGAGAGTATCTCTCTCCTCCACGGTGGTAATAGACTCCCACCACTGAAGTACAGACCCCACTAGCTTAAAGGTAGCTAGTATCTGCTTCTGGACATCGGTGCACTCATACATCCTCAAGTGCCGCTGAATGTCTTTCCTCCACTGACTAGAAACCACAACATCGGAGCTACCTGCAAACTCCGGAGGGTATGCTTTCTGAAAAGCATCACGTAAACGTTCCCAAGCAGACGGGAATGCATGTGCCTGAATTGGCGCGGCTATCGGCGCCTGAGGTGGTGCCTACTGAACTACGGCTAGTGCGGCATTTACCGCCTGGGCCACAATGGCTGCAACCTCAGCGGCATTCATCGTGCCCTGAACTGGTGCGGGCTGTGGTTCTGGCATTGCATCCCTGGAAATCCTTTGTGCACGTCGTGGAGGCATTCTGAAACAAGAATAAAGTCTATAAGTTCGCAGTTATAAACTCAAAATAGCTGAAGAATGTAGCATATACAAAAGAATACAACAGTCCTAAAATATAGGGCTCTACATCAAAGAAAGCTCAGCGGAAACATAATAAGCCGTACATATCCTAAAAGACACTAGAACCTGATGTTCTGATACCACCTGTGACACCCCGACTAATTAAATACTGGGTAGCTACTCCTTTATTAAATCAATACAAAATGCCAAGTTGGTTCAGTTAATAGCATCACTGTCGAAAACATTTTAATGATTACTAACCACCTAGTATTTAAAAAGTAAGTTGCCAAATTTTAAATTAAGTCTGATTAACATGCAATAAAAGAATAATGGAAGAACAACATAATCCATTCACCATAACGAAGTAATGAAATAACCAACAAATAGTAATAAGTCCGGAGGAAAACTCCTCACAACAATCCCACAACTGAAAATAATATGACAAGTCTGAATCCTGAATTAATTACATGCCAGGAGTCTGAATAACTGAAATAAATGAAATGTCTCTAAAAGAAATAGGCGACATGCCCTACAACTGATAAATGTTGAATATAGAGTCAAGTTAGATGAAGCGTCTACAAGCAAAATCATGTAACTTCCACAACAGCTACAGCTCGTCACCTGAATGAGGATCCTAAGCGTGGTGTCCTTATGGCTGGGCACCTAAAATGGTTTTTACAAAAATAGATTTGAAAGCAAATGGGTCAGAGCCCGAAAGTGGAAATCATTTTAAAAACAGCAAGTGTTTTAATAACATTAAAACATTAAAGGCAAAATACATGTTAAGACATGCTCTCACATGAAATTCTCACCTCTCGACTACATGTGCACTCCTAACGTACCATACCCATCTAAATGACATACATATCTAACCAAACCATAATAAGTTCTACCCCTTGCTACTCGATTCCCATATTACATTCTAGCGTTATCAATTTAATAGAGAGCTTTACTTAAACTCAGATTCTCAATTAGTAATACAATTCACTATCGATTAACCCGTTATGTTTTCTCAAAACGTTACCATAATTATATTCACAATACCAACATGAAAGTTCCCATTAATTTAGTGTATATTATTCACGTCATAAATATACAATACAAGCAC
Source organism: Sambucus nigra (assembly GCA_949130495.1). Classification (NCBI taxonomy): domain Eukaryota; kingdom Viridiplantae; phylum Streptophyta; class Magnoliopsida; order Dipsacales; family Adoxaceae; genus Sambucus; species Sambucus nigra. The sequence goes on from OX422210.1 coordinate 314,125,886, forward strand.
CCCGAAACTAAGCTGCGGTGCACACATACTCTGCTATCCATCTCGGTACATCACATACATAAGGATCACGCATTCCGAATCTCTCAGGAATCGTTCTCAGATAACAACAATCACAAACAATGGAGGCGAACACAGTCACATCACATGGGTCACGCACATACCTACACTCCCACGATCAGTAGACTTATTAACATCCCAATAAGTCCTTCTTTGACCTATGTTCATCGAGGTACCAATCTAAATTCGGGCAACACAAGGATCAGAGGGCCCTAAGCGAACGTAAACCTCCCATGATAGCAAGTATGGTAGGTATGTCATATACAGAATCATATACATGTACTAAGTAATCACACATCTTAGTAATCACCATAATTTATATGTGGTACACTTCTCATTCTCGTACCTACGTATAATGTTACACAATTTACATATCCCCGATTGATACAATTATACAAGCCATTAATTGTTCTCACGTCGTAATAGACACTCACGTCCTAATCCATAATTTCCATTTGGTTCGAATCACACTTCTAGGTTTTACTCCTCTATATATCTCAAATGTCCCTACTGTATCAATTTATTATCAAGGGAATGTTATCTCTACCATTAAATAAGGTTACGGGACACGCGAAATCAAAACAGGCTAAAAAGCCTAAACTGTCAACTCGTTAGAAGTCTCGTTCGAACGAGGCTGTTCGAACGAGAGTTCGTTCGAACGAACTGGGCCTTCTAACGAGATCTTGTTCGAACGAAAGTCATCGAACGAACATCCCTCTCGTTAGAAGTCAAACTGTCAACTCGTTAGAAGCTCGTTCGAACGACCTGGGCAGGTCTTCTAACGAGTGGCCAGATTCGAGCCCAGATTTTCCCTATATCGTTTTTCCAACTTTTCTTCACCTCTAATCTCATCTAAACATCAATACAACAATTTTTCATGGTTTCTAATCATTCCTAAACATACTTAGGTCATATATTAACGTTTATATAGGGCCAATTCTTCCTAAACATCATTGAATCATCAAATCCCTTCATTTATCCCCAAATCATATGAACATGAACCCTAAAATTTTAAAATCACCAATGGGTATAATTAAATCCGCTTTTGTTATGAACAAGGTGTATTTCCATCAGGATAAACCTCCTAACACAATTCTACATGCAATCCTTTCATCAAAATATAAAGTTCTAATTCCAATTAATGGGTTTTTATCAAACTCCCAAGAACAATACCAATTTTGTCAATCTCCTACGCATGGAAGAAACATTCTTTATAATAAACGAAATTAAACCACTTGCCTTATGTGTATCTCTGATTTTGATGTCGAATTGATGAAGTGTTCTCTCTCTCTCTGCAGAATTCTCCTCTCTTCTCTCTGTCTACAAGCCTTCTTCTCCAAGGTGACAATGGTGGCTAGGGTTTTCCTTAGGAACTCTTTTGGAATTAATTTCAATAACCTCCGTAGACCATTAGGTTATTAGTGGGTTTAGTGGGTAATTGCCAAATCAGATATTAATTCCTAATTTTCGTGGGTTTTAATTCCCAAAAATCCAAAATTACCAAACTACCCTTATACGTTGCCGGTATGGCCTAAAAATGCCCCGGGATCCAAATTAAACCCCCGGCTAGTGTTTTTTTACTATTTTGACCCTTCCAGACGCGTTGACGCACTCAAAATGACCATATGGTTAATAGAAATAAAATTCACTTTTTAATTAAATAATAATATTCTTGACGCGACTGTCACACGCGTCTCAACTAAATTTCCCAAATTGCCGTATATCAATCTCACGACAAGTTTCATAGTTCAATATTCATATATAGTCATATATACACATTATAATCAAATACCAACTCGCATCTCGCTAGTATTTTAATCCGGATTAATTTCCAAATTAATACACATTTAATTAAATTAATCCCATAAATAAATGTCACAAAAATACGGGGTATTACAAGAGGAAGGGGCAAAATCAAGATATTTCGCACAAAAGTTGCGCCAAAGTATAGATCGTGATGAGAGGATCAACCACATATCAATTTCAACCTGAGAATCAGAAATCCATTCCAAGTCAAGTGTTTATCTTTCTAGTTTATTTAGCATATATCGTTCCTGTTAAACTCTGTTGATGATTTAGACATAATATGATGAAATTTGGGTATCATTAGGTTTAATCGTATAAGAAAATTAGATTTTGGTGACGGGTTGCATGTAGAGGATTTACCCCATTTGTAGACTGTTAAATCTAGATATTTTATGTACAAATCACGAATTCAATTAATGGTTTGAATAATTAAAGTGTTGGGTTCATTATATGAGAATTCTTAGAGATTTTAGAAATTATTGGTTTCCCTTTTGAAAACATAAAGATTTGAACACTAATTTGTACTAAAATTTGACCCATAATGATTAGGGATAGTTTATAACCATCTAAATTGATGTTGGAAGAAATTTAGATTGAGTTTGAGGTTTGGAATGTTGGGAAAAGGGATTTTGGGGAAGAATAGGGACAGTTCGGAATTCTCATTCGAAGACAACCTACCCAGGTCGTTCGAACGACCTCGTTCGAATGAGAATTCCAACGAGTCATCCAACGAGATTTAGAGTTAGTTTGAAGTGAGGATTTAGTTCCAACGACCTCGTTCAAATGAGAATTCCTTGACTTCTAACGAGATTTTAGAATACACTTTTTGAGTCCGGTTAGGTTAAAAAGCATCCTAGGGTTATCCAAGTGAGAGAAATAACCTACGTGAATGACGAGTGACCTAAAGTCCGAATTAATAGTGAATTGGGAGTGTGATTATTCTCAGGATGTAGAGAGTTCATATAACCGAGGAGAGTTTGGTTCAAGTGAGTGTATACATATATATATTATCTACGGAGAGGGTAGAAGTAATAATATTGATTACGTATTATGGTAATTGGGTTGCGTGAACGTCGATTTAGTTATATAAGTTGTGTGCATGATTATTACATGGAATATTATGTGTATGACATACCTAGCTATTGGCTATCGAACGGAGGTTAGCGCGTTGTGGACGACCATATCTTGTGTGCCTTCGGGGAATTTTGAGTCGTACCACAAGAGCATCGAACCTAGCTACGGGTTATCTGTGAGAACAATAGTGATGACAATTTCATGGGTGTGTAAGTATGTGCGTAGCCCATCATCTTAAAACTATGTTCGCCTCCAATATATGTATATGTTTTATTGGTTCTTGAGAGATTGAACCTGTTGTTCTTTATGCGTGAGCGTTGCAGTGGGACTAGATATCCGAGTATGCCTAGCACCGGGAGTTCTAAACCATGGGTGTAGTATTGATATATATATATTGGTATGTATACATAGTTAGATTTTATATATGTATACCCAGTTCCAATTATGTGTTACATGTTGGATACTTTATTAAAGTATATACATATTGGGTCCCTAGTTGAGAAGTAAGAATGCTATGAGAATAAGTTAAAGCATCTTTAATCTATTCCTAAATAATAGAGATATATGGTCTTCAGGTTATTTAGATATTTTATTCGGCATACTGGTTATACTACGTATATTCAGGCAGAGTATCGTGACTTGTATGGGTAGTTAGACTCGCTAGGTGTGCACATTAGATGAGAGGTGAGCATCTCAAGTGAGTACGCTAAGTTAACATGAATAATATTTATACGAATTAACCAATTTAAGCACTTGTTATATTTAAACTGTTTTCTACTCGGGCTCTGACCCGTTTTTTTGCAAATCTCTTTTCTTTTTCTATTATTTTAGGTGCTCAGCCACAAGGACACTAAACTTATGGGATTCCATTCATTTGTGGAGCTGTAGCTGCTGTGGAAGCTACAGATTATTGCTAGTAGACGCTTATAAGTTTATTTCTCCTTATCTATCAGTCATTTATTTCAGTTGGACATGGCGTCCATCTTATTTTACATTCAGAGATTTAGAGTTGTTTTATTCTATTATTAGACTTCGATTTCATGTTATTGGATTGTTGTGGGGGATTTTGACTGGAAGTGTTTACTCCAGTTCTTTATTTAAATTCAGTTAGTTCTTTCCTTATGCTATTGTGATATATGGTGATGATTAGATATTTCCCTTTAATGATGATGGTTAATAATAAGATAAAATTTTGACACCAACCTTTTTAAATATTAGGTGGTTAGTTTTTATTAAATGAAAATTTAAACTTTCGATAGTGATGCCTTATCTGAACCAACTTGATATTCTAAAATTAATTAATTAATTAAGGACTGATCACCCGGTAATTTATTAGGCGAGGTGTCACATCTCCTTCCCATAAGCTTTGAATATAATTTATCAATTTAAGTAAATAAAAGTGGTTATTTTTCTAAGAAATTTTTCCCTTGGTCTGCAGGGTCCATGTTCTAAGTAAGTTTCTTAGGAACCTCTTTTCTAAAAAAAAAATTAGAGTGAGAGGGTGTAGACCCCCTTCTCCACAATTCTTGTGAACTGGTCAAAGTTAAAAAAAATCGAGAACAGAGGTTAGAATTTATTATGCAAGCTATAAATCTTCTTGTAAGATGAGTAATAAAAAGAAAACAAACATATTCTTTTTTTTATTTTATTATTAGGAGGATAACCTCCTTCTGGTCTGGTGATGGAAGAAAAACAATTATGTGGAGACTTTTCTCAATACACTTATCCTTTGGGATATATGTACCCCCAAGTGTGATGATGAAAGTTTCTTTTGTCACGAACCCTCTTCTAGCTTAGTAGAGAGTGGTTCTAAAATATTCTTGTGTATCTAGCTCATACAGCAGGTAAGTAAGCAAAATAAAAATCATCCATACAGTGATCAAAAAGTGTTGCTTTATTCATTCCTTTTCATATTGTGTACTGTTTACAAGATGCTGTTGCTCTATCATTTTTACAAAAAAGAACTTTTTTAGTATTAGTGAAATTCACTCACATTCTTTTACAGAAATGAATTTTAACAAAAACTAGGCATAGTACCTCTTCAGCCACTTACAATTGATGGATTGGAGATAGTCACTCGTCGGCTCCAAGATTTGGCAGTACCCTGACTTGCCTACACCTGTCACCACAAAGTAACCTACCCAATTGAGTTTGAACTTTGATGCTGACATGCTACGGAGGTCATGAGTGGATGCACGGAGGACCAAATCCCCCACCTAGAATTCTCGGGGCTTGACTGGGTTTTTGTAGGCTCTGAAGAGCTTCTGGGTGTAGAATTTAAAGTTCTCTTTTTCTTTGTCTCAATGCTACTCTAGTGCCTCCAACTTCACATGTCATGGATCCGAGATGAGCTCGTTGCTTAGAGAGACCCTAGCTGATGGCACCGCCAATTCCACCGATAGGACAGCTTCGATCCCATACACAAATGAGAATGGAGTGAAACCGATCGAATTTCTTTTGGAAGTGTGGTAAGCCCATAGTACCATAGGTAACTTCTCATCCCATGCCCCCGGCATGTCTTCCAGCATCTTCTTCATGATATTGATCGAGGTTTTGTTAGTATCCTTTGCTTGGCCATTTCCTTTTTAGTAGGAGATGGTTCACCTGTTGTGCACAATCTTATATTTATCCGCGAGAAGAGCCATATCCTTGCATACGAACTTTTTCCCATTATCTGTTAGAATCACCTTGGGTATACCGAACCTTCATATGACATATTCCTTGATAAACTAGGTTACCATTTGGGAAATCTCTCTTCTTAGAGGAATGGCATCTGCCCATTTAGTATACAATTTTGCAGCCATAATAATAAAAGCTTTGCCACGAGATGTTGGGCTAATTTTTCGAACCAGGTCAAATGCCCATATGTCGAAAGGGTAGGGAGATGCTAGGCTTTGTAAGCTGACTAAACGAGCATTCACCATGTTGTCATGCACTTGACAGGCTCTGTATTTCTTCATATAACCGATGGAGTCAGCCTCTATGGTTGGTTAGTAGTACCCCAGCGTCATCAATTGATCGTACAGTTTAGCACCTCCCATATGAGAGGGATCATGAGGTTCCTTCAACACTCTCCACCTATCCTCTTTGGTTATACATTTCGGTGCTTTCTCATTGTAGCCTTTCCTATAGAGCTCTCCTTCTACAAAGTAGAAATGAACTACTCTCTTTCGAAGATAAATTTCGTTTGCTCTCTCCGTTAGCAACTCAGTATATTTTAAATAGGTTATGTATGGTTGCCTCCAATCTTCAAAGACCTCCACAAAATTAGCTTCTATTGGCTGGTCAAAATGGGTTTGGCACTTTAAACAGCCGTATTATAGATGAGTAGCATCTACACTCATAGCGAGCCAATAATAGCCCCACTACTGTAACAGGAGATAAAGAGGGATATCAGTATCTTTGCAATGTTTTTCATGCATCACTGCTAACCTCTATGTAGCTTACTTTTCTCCAACACACCTTGCTAAGAACCCTCTAGGGCTCTTGAAGTAAAGTGTTCCCGGCAGCAGGTGGTAGTTAGCCAATTCTAGCTGTTTCACAACTAGGTACCTCCAATATTTTGACTCATCACTTGGAAACAAAGACTTCACTGTGGTAGGTGATATTATTCGTCGTACTGTGATTGTTTCTTCTGGATCATCCATGTCTAACTTTTGTGCTATTGTAGCTAGCGCATCAGGATGCCTATTCGTTGTTCATTCATGTCGCTCAACGGTTACTTCCAGTAACTACCCAGCAACTTCTGGATAATGGATTTGTAGGGTGCCAAGTTAGCATGTTTGAGGGTGAACTCCCTATTAACTTGTTTGACCACATGGTTAAAGTCTCCTTGTATGCATATTACGTTAATACCTCTTCAGAGACCTTCTAATATTCCAAAAATGAGGCCATCGTATTCAGCCTCATTGTTCGAGCATTTGAAGTTTAACTTGAAAGAGAGAGTGATCTTCCCCTTACCATCTCTTCATCCATCCACGCTTGGAAATTTTACCCAGGTAGCTCTTCACTGGTAGGATCAAAATTCCCACTTGGTAAGTGGGCCAACTGATCATCTACCGCTTGACTTTTGATGGCTTTGGGCACTATAAATTTCAGATCATGCTCCAACATAATTTAGAGCCATCTTGTTGCTCATCCTACCAAGGTCTTTCACACTAGGAGGTACTTGATAGGGTCACACTTAGTGATTATATGAACTGTGAAGGCTAGTAGGTAATGTCTCAACTTTTGAGCCATAAAAACTAGGGTAAGGCAGTGTCTCTCCACATTGGTATATTTAAATTTTGTACCTAAGATCACCCTTGATAAGTAATACACTGGCTTCTCTACTCCTTCCTTCTCTTAAGTCAGCATTGATCTTATAGACCTTTAAGTTGAAGTGAGGTAGAGCAACAGTGGTACCCCAGCTTCTGGCGGGATCATCGTGAATGGAGAGGCTAAAATTTATTTGATCTTCTCAAAGGCTTTCTTTTATTCCTCTCCCCAAATCCACTTGTCTTTGTCTTTTAATAGGGGTGTAAATGGGTGGGTCACTTTCTCTAACGTAGGTATGAATCTTCTTCAGGTAGAGCACCTTTCCTAAGAAGCTCTTGAGAGGCATTTGACTCTTTGGAGGTGTCATCATCACTATGGCCTTATTCCTTTCTATGACTCCGAAGGCACACTTCGAGGGATTCATCCGCATCTTATACCTTAGGCATCTCTCGAACACTCTATGGAGGTCTTGTATATGCTTTCTCTCTCTTTTGGACTTCACCACCAAATCATCCATGTAGAATTCCTGTACATTATGAAATAAATCATGAAAGATTTCCATCATGGTCCGCTGATAGGTGGCCCCATCATTCTTCAATCCAAATGGCATGACTTTATAGTAAAAAATTCCAGTGGCGTGCAGAAGGCAGTCTTCTCTGCATCCACCGAGTCTATTTTAATCCGACTATAGCCGACGTACCCATCCGTAAAACTATACATTCTATGGCCTCCGGTAGCATCAACCAAGCTATCTATACTGGGTAGGGGAAACTCATCCTTGGGACATGCCCGATTTAAGTCACAAGAGTCCGCACAAATTCGGATTTGACTATTGTCCTTCTTTACCACAAGTACAATGCTGGAGAGCCATACAGGATGCTGGATAGGGTTAATGAACCCCGCCACCAATAGTTTCTCTACTTTGGCTTTTATCTTTAGCTTGACGTCAGCTTTGTACGTACGGTAGCTTAACTGACTAGAAGATCATTGGGAAGAACCTTTATTTTTTGGGAGCTCACTTATGGATCTATCACTAGCATTTTTTTATATTTTCAGGCAAATATGTTAGTGAACTCTTTGAGCAAATTGATGAGATCTCCCTTTTTCTTTGGATTTAGACTCTTAGAAATTAAAATGGGTATACTTTCACCCCCTTCTACTCCCAAGTTTATTTCCTTAAGCTCTTGGAGCTGCTCCTTAAGTCCATCTTGCATGCACTTTGGAGCCTCTTCTAGTTCCTCAATATGTTCAATGATGTCGAACTCATCCACCATAAATCACTCTGGTATCGGGTCGGCATTCTCATCACAGAACTCCGCTCGCGTAGACCATTATAAATGGTATATGACTTTTTCACTAGGTAGGACCACCTTCTTACAGGTTTGAGGAGGTTTAGCTACCTTATTTACTTTCCTTTTGCCTTTTTCTATGTGGGGAACCACCCTCTCTCCTAAATGATCGTGGAGAGATTTCTTTGGCTGAGCACTTCCTCCAACCACTTGCCTTTTCTCTAACTTTCTTATAGAACTCTTTCTTTCCTCATCAAACTCTGTGTAAAATTCTGCATCTTCTGTGTTACATTGATTATGATATTCGTTCCTCGAATATTAGCTTTTGCACATTAGTGTTACATGGAGGTTACTATGCCATGGGTATGCGTCCACACCCTTCCGATGAGTAAATGGTAGCTAGTGTTGGCATAGATGACATGGAACTTAATGTGGAAAGTGAAATTCTCCAACTTAATACCCACGTTCACATATCATAGGGATTGCATGCTAGCGTTGCCAAAGCCTGAAATTACTAACGACACATGTACTATCTTCTCCTGATCGATCCTCGTCTCAAATAACGTATTGATTAGCATAATATTTATGGAAGCCCCTCCATCCATCAATGCTCTAGGTAAGGAGATTCCATTGATCATAGTTGTCACGTATAGCGGGCGGTTCTGGAAGTAAGGCACCTGCATATCATCCTCAGAGAAAACCACTTCATAGGTGTCTCTTTTAATCAACCACCCAATTGGTCCCTACCGAATTAGTAAGGGATCTCCAGGCTGATGTGATGCTTCTAAACCCTTCCTTGTGATAAGAACCCTGGTGTCATATTTTACTCCTATTTGGTAAAAAAAACACTTAAACTTAGGACTCATCATTATGGCTTCACACTCAGAGTCTAAGTCCACCTCATACGTTTGGGAATTACAAACATACTCTGCCTTAGATATCCCTCCCTCGCCAGAGAAAGGATAACATCCACCTTACCTTCTGAGGGGGATCACTTGCTCAACCCCTTCACATCCAGCCTCTTCTTAGTCAGGATTGAAGAACCACTCCCCGAGCCTCCTTTCCTTCTCAATCTTTTGTTCACTTTTTAGCGCTAGCCCTTCAAGCTCCTTGCATAATTTCCCACTGCCTTCCCATTACATCTGGTCTCGAGTTGCTTTTTCATCATATGCTACTACCATATTGGCAGTACCAAAGTGATGTGCTGGGATTGGATTCTCGTTAACATCTATTAGAGGTATTTGCAAAGTACCATTGGCCACCTGCTCGCCAACGATCCTCCTTAGATAGTTACAATACTTAGTGGAGTGTTGCACCCTCGGATTTAACTCACAATACTTAGGATTAGCTTCATCGACTTTTATTGGGATTTCCCCATTCAAATGAGGGGGACCGCTACCTATTCTCGTACCAATGTATAATAACGGTCCATCCCTTCCACTACGCTGCATGGTAGCAGGGGTGGGGAATCCTCCCCAAACTTTCTCTTATTACCTGGGCTTTTGTTTTTAGATCATGGGCCTCCCTTCTTTCCCTTTGAACCTCCATCTACATAATTGATGACTTTCCTCCTCGAGACTTGAAATCTTCCAGAAGTCAGTGGCACTTGTGTCCTCCAACTTGAGGATCTAGGCTTGATTATCATGGCTATATTATTGGCAACCCTGGTAAATTCTCTAAAAGTTCCCTCCCTTATCTCATTGATCAAATGGAGTTGGTATTCCTCCAAGATCCCTTTAACACATATTTTTAGCATCCTTGACTCTGCCACGTCCTCCTGAACATCTAGTGCCCTCTCACAAAAATGCTTGATATATTGCATTAACTCCTCACCAGGCTTCTGTACCTCTTGCGCCAAGTGTCTCAAAGTGAACTCATCCTCTTCTATAAAGAACTTTTGGAGGAACTACCTATGCATTTCTTCCCATGTGGGGATACTGTTGGGTGACAAGTTGGAGTACCACATGTAGGGCTTCCTCATAAGGGTCTTGGAGAACTCTTTTAACCTCAGATTTTTGTCATTCCCATGCACTCCTAGGTACTCGACAAATATCTTCATATGATCTCTTGGATTCTCCCCTTTTCATTGAAGTTGATAAACTTTAGTGGAATATACCCCTCTGGGTATGGCATCTCATTCACCCCTTATGGATAAGGGTCCTAAAGCTCCTCGTATAAATGAGAAGCTTCCCTCTAAGAGGAGGAAAGCATCTTCTTCACTTCCTCCATGGTAAAAACTATCTAGGGAGATTCCTCAAAACCCACTCCCTTTGCTACTGGTGAAATCAATGGTGTCGAAACTTTCCCTGGCACCACCTTCCGCGGTGGAGCCATTTCCACCGGAATCGTTGCTGGAGTGGTTGCCCCTCCAGAGGGGGCAGCTATTGGTGTTACACAACCTTGACCCAAAATTTCCAGGTCTACATTTTTGTGTTTCAAAAACTCAAAAAACATGCCCATAAGGTTCATACCTGTCATCAGAGATACTGCTGATGAGCTGGTTTTCCATCTCTAATGAGCAAGTGCTTTATCTCAAGTCACCACCACATCCTCCTGAGTGGTCTGATCAGTTTTAGTTCCATTTCCAGGTGGAATGTCTTCAAAAACTAGTTGCTTAGAAATGTTAAAACCTTATTTGTACAAGATCTTTGACTTATCTTTCTAATAGTAAAAACCACGCATTAATTGGAGTCATGAGTCAAAAGTTATGACTAAAATACAAAACTGCCAAACGGTTAAAGACCTTTTAGTTGATCGGTTAAACCACCCTTAAATCGATTAGTAAAGGAAAAAACTAGCCTTTAACCAATCGATTAAAGGACAGACCTCCGTATAACCTAATGGTTAAAGCCTTTAACTTAATGGTTAACCATCGGGGAGCAATGATTAAAAAATCTTTTCAAATCCCTCTTCAACCCTACACGTTTCCTTACCCACGATCCATCCTACGCGTGTCATAATAGCCCTTTGACATAATGGTCAAAGGACCTATATCAGATCCTATAAAAGAATATCAGAAATACACAATCTTAAAAGCCAATGCGAATAGACATTTGTATAAAAATTATGATGAAGATCACTCGGTATTATATGTAGTGATTAGTTTGCATAATTTGAAGCGTTAGCATAGTTTGTCAGGCGAAAACATAACTAGAATTATTTAGTGAGACTAAGACATTCTCCCAAATGTGAATATGTTACCATATAATTATCCACAATCCAAGTTTGAGGATGAACAGCCTTTTAGGAACCTTAAAGATGTGGGACTCATTAATCTTCAATTTGAGAAAGCTTCTCGTTATATCTTTGAATCGCAAGATGAAGTTGAAGATTGTAGAGAGTAAGTACTTACATATATAACGTATTTTTGTTTAATTATGTTTATTCTCTACATATATAACCTATTTTTTCTAAATTCTATAATTTTATGAACACGTATAGGAAGTATGAGATTAAAACTTCCCGAAATCATACGCAAAAAGATTCAACAGACGTGATGAATGATTTTAGGTCATGGGTATCAAAAGAGGTAATTTTTTTTTGTTGTGGTAACTTATGCATGTCTTGTAAAACATACCATAATACAAATCCATTAATAAATGCAACTTCTAAAAAGTGTTGATGTCTCTTTAAGACTTGCATGGTTAGACAAAGGTCCCTGTTACATCATAAATAAAATACACCACGTGGAACCTTTGTGGTATGACATGGATCCTCTCTTAGGGGAGAAAGAGAAGTCAGTGTGGTTAAAAATCATAATTGGCTCAGGTACGCATGTGTTTGGCCTCATATTTCACCTATTGGCCTAATAGTTTTCTCGCAGCATTAATTAACCCAGCTTTCTAACTCAGTCAATACATGTCACATCCGTAATTTTATGCTTCAATGGTAACCAAGGGATAATAATATATAGGAAATAATTGAAGGAATGATGAATTTAAATGTTTTTATTATAGGGGATGTTAGGCATATTATTACATTCATGCATCTAAGATAAGTAAAAGTACATCTTTATTCATACATGCCACACATAATAGGAGAAACTCGTAGAAAACATAAGGGAAATAACAGGAGATAATAAGTTGTGGTATAGATATTCCAGTGGGGACTACCATCCTTGTCTTATAACGCCCATATGTATGTTATTAAAATAGTTTTCAGGGGTAAAACGGAGTAAAAGTTCATAGGCACGGGTGGCATTTCGTCTTCTTAGAGATCAGTGTCCATCTAGAAGGAAACAATTAAGCAAAAATGCCAAGTAGATAATTTATTTCTATACAATATGTGAGTAGCATGTATTGTCAGAATATAACTGGAATCAAATTATGAAGATGTTATAGATAGAAACAAAAGGAAATATCGAGAACTACCAGGGGTATACTGAAGTCTACTGATATGTATAAGAATAATATTGTGAATTGCAATTGAATACATCAAGTTACATGGATAAGGGTTCAGATTATGACCAGATAACCTATACACTATTGGCTATAGGGGTTACAATTGCATAATCATACCGTTACAATATCATTCAAAGCACATAATACATTTGGACAAGAAATCCCAAATAATTAGGGAAATATAAATATCTTAGCACACTTATCTAGAATGGCCCATATGTATGTAATAAATAAAAATTAGGAACCCACCATTTGAGTCTAATACGCTAATTTGAACTGTTATGGTATACCAGAGCCAAATCCCTAAATTGTAAGGTATGATATTAGGGTTTCACTGATAAAGGGTACAAATTGTATAGTTTATTACAATTAAGCCAAATAGGATGCAAGGTTATACCACAATTAAGGGTTTAAAGCAATTCAGTGGCGTATTGAATTTATAGGTTGTGTCTATGTATCAGGATTCTGAAATAGTTGAGATATCGATAAAATCAATATTTACGATAAATATGAACTACAGTAAAGAGTTCGTAATAAGGGTATGAGTTCAAATTATCACATAGTGATATAACAACACAGTAATGTGCAAAGACATAAGCTCAATTGTTTAATATTGAAAATGGAATCACCTACCTTATAAATACGATTTGCAATTTTGTGCATCTATCTCACGATAGTTGAGTGGATAATCTGAAATCGGGGAGACTATAAGTGGTCAGTAGAGGTCTAAAATAATGCTTATCTGATACGGTAGAATGATAAATTGAAATAAATTTCAGTGTAAAATAAAATTAAGAGGTACAATATATAATTTAAAAAGTTTAAAAGGTAATATTTTTCTTAGTTTCCATTTGGATTTTGACTTAGTGGAAAGAGACAAAATGACTTTATTTTACCTAAAGAATTTATGGAAAAAAGTTTGGGAATGTTATTAAATACTTGAAAAATTGGTCAGGGGGTTATGTGTAAGATGAAAGTTGGATTTTTAACTTTACAACAGGTTTTCTCGAGACTATCCTTTCCAGGTATCCAAATAGGATGATGTAATATATCATTTTATTCTGAATTTAAAAATTGAACCGTTGGAAAAAAATAGATTTTTCTGATTAGAGACGTGCTCTCGCGATCTTAGTCAAACATCACATGCGCCTGGTTTGACTTAACCTCCACTCTTCCGTGTGTAACCCACTTCACCTTCAACCTTCGAAAGTATGACTTTAGAGTTTTGAAACTTTGATTATATATTCGATATGTTTTAGAAATCCATTTGAGTTTTTTTCTAAATGATAGTTGTGTCATTTTTGAAGAGGAATCCAACCATACTGGCTTCAAAGATTTTGGTGGGCTAGTTCAAGCTATTGATTTACTGTAAAATGGCAAAATTTTGACCTGAGAATAAGTGATTGAAAGTTATGATTCTTATTTCATCATAGTAATGGTTCAATTTCTATGTTTAAAATACAATCAAATAGGCTTGGTTTGAAGGATTTTAGTTGACTATAACTCTTGAATTCAAATTCTGAAACTTTCACATCCGAAAAATTCAAAATTTAATTTGGGTCATTAAAGCTTGGTTCTGGTTCAATTACACATTGCACTTAGGTTCCTGAGGATAAAATTTTAAGTTTCCTCACCTTTAAACTGGTTCAAAGTCAAGGAAGCATAATCCACAATTGGAGATCAAGTTTCAATGGAGTTTTCTGGTTTTTAATCTTATACAGTGCATTCGCATGTTAATATTAACATGTAAATACATATATTTACTCTATATAAGTGCATAAACATAACCAAATGAAAGAAAATAACACTCGCACATAAATGATAGAGATGCATAAAAATTAAAAAATTTACTTTGAAAGTGTGTTAAGCTGAAGTGAGTTTTCTCTAGGGTAAATGGTGTCTTTTATAGGGTTCATGGAGGAGAGTTCATTTATGGAATTGGAGGTGGTTTGTAACCTAGTTTTGTGAGATTTTCATCCAAGGTACATCTGGGGTTAAATGGGTACCATGTGTACTCCATTTGGTACATGCCATGTCGGCAGTCCAACTGGTCCCGCATCAGCGGGGAGGTAAGTGGAATTAAGTTAGGTTTTTGGTTAGGTCCTAAGGTTGTTTTGGTTTAGAGTTTAGGGATTATAAGTTACTTTTCAAAATTTTTAGGGCTTATGTGCAATATCTCAAACTTAGGGGAATTGTCCATGATATTCATGTAAAATATAAGTTATTTAGTCAAACTTTACATCAAAATTGGGGTTTAATTGGTATGGAAAAGTATATAATAAGATATTATTTATTCAATGGTATTCTGATAATTTGACAAAGTCTAAACCCTGAACCCTAAATCCTGAACCCTAAACCCTAAACCCTAGAACTTAAACCATAGAACCTAACCCTAAAATCAAAACACAAAAACTTAAATCTTAATCCTTAACCCCTAAAATCGAAACCTTAATTCCCTAATCCTATCAAATAAACCTCAAACCCTAATTACTAAACCTTAAATCCTAAAACCAAAACCCTAATTAACAACCCTAAACCATAAACCCTAAAACCAAAAACCTTAGCCCTAATCACTTAACCCTAATTACTAAATCTTAAAACCTTAAACCCTAAAAATGAAACCCTAATTCCAAAAATATTCAGAATTTTAAGACTTTGAAGGGACTAAATGTCTATTTAGGGTGTGTTGTTACAATCTTCCCACCTAAGAAAATCATCCTTGAAATTACTTGTGAAAAGTGCGGGGTACTGTTGTCTCATAGCATCTTCAGTCTCCCATGTTTCTTCTTAAGTTCCTTGTTGCCACCAAAGAACTTTTACTAGTGGGATGATTTTTCATCGGAGGACCTTCTCTTGTCGATCAAGTATTTGGATAGGAACTTCCTTAAATTTTTGGTTAGGGTTGATGATTATTCCCTACCAGGCGATTACTTGAATTGGGTCGGGGATGTACTTTCATAGTTGGGAAACGTGAAACACATCGTGTATATTAGATAATTTGGGTGGTAATTCAAAATAATAGGTTACGAGTCCAATACGCTAGATTATTCTAAATGGACCAATATAACGGCGTGTTAACTTTCCTTTTTTTCCAAACCGAATTATTCCCTTTCTTAGGGACACACATAGGGATAGTTAATTATCCATAGGTAACTCTAAACGCTTTCTAAGGTGTCGGCATACCTCTTTTATTAACTCTGGGCTGAATGAAATCTTTTTCGAATAAGACTTATCTTTTATGTGGTTTCGGTGATAATTTTGGGTCCAAGTATACGATTTTTTCCTAATTTATTCAAGCATAGGGGTGAGTGGTAGAGTCATCCATAAAGAGCTTCATAGGGGTTGGTCTAAATGCTGGTTTGGTAGCTATTATTGTAAGACAATCAAGATATGCTAAGTGGTTATTCCATGTACTTGGATAATCTAACGTGCATGCTCATAACATATGTTCAAGGATTTGAATTACTAGATCAGATTGTCCATCGGTTTGAGGATGGAAGGAAGTACTTAGATACTGTTGGGTTCCCATTGAGGCTTGTAGGTCTTACCAAAATTTTCCTATGAGTCGAGGCTCTCAATATGAAATAATAGAAAGAGGTATACCATGGAGTTGAACAATTTTTATGATGTAGAGCCTACTAAGTCATTAGAAAGAATCAATGGATTGAGTTGGTATAAAATTGAAAGATTTTGTAAGACATTCAACGATAG
The DNA here is from genome assembly GCA_949130495.1 of Sambucus nigra. Classification (NCBI taxonomy): domain Eukaryota; kingdom Viridiplantae; phylum Streptophyta; class Magnoliopsida; order Dipsacales; family Adoxaceae; genus Sambucus; species Sambucus nigra. Next base: position 314,142,480 of record OX422210.1, read on the forward strand.
CCCATGTCGAATTCAAGCCTTGAGAAGTTTGGGGTAATTTGATGACAAAATCCACGGTAATGTGATCCCATTTCCATTCTGGGATAGGGAGTGGTTGAAGTAATCCGTTGGGGTGTTGATGCTCAATCTTCACTTGTTGACAAGTTAAACATTTGGCTACGAAATGGGTTATATCCTTTTTCATACGTGATCACCAATAATGTTGTTTGAGCGTCTGATACATTTTAGTGCTTCCTAGGTGAATCATAAATTTAGAATGGTGGGATTCCTATAGGATTTCCTTCCGTAATGAGATATGGCAGGGATACATACTCTACTTTTGAATTTTAACACTCATTCGGGGTCCAGGTTTCAGTCTTTTTCAGAGAGGTTATTTTGGAGTGTTTCTTTTAGGAGTTCAAAAATTCATCTTGGACTTGGAGATCAAGGATTTTCTTATGCGGGTTGGGGTGACCTACGGTGTTTTGCAGGACAATTTGTGTTTCGAAAGAGTCCCACTGTAGGTTGTAATCTCCTATTATTTCTAAAAATACAAGCATACCATGGAGGTTTCCCTGGGCTTTGCAGCTAAAATCCTTAGCAACTATGTTACCTTCTCTGGGATGATAGAGTAAATTAAATTTATAGTCTTTCAAAATTATATTCATTGTTTCTATCATAGGTTTATATCCTTTTGAGTGAAGATGTACTAAAGGCTTTTATGGTCAGAAAATACCTAAAATTATTCTCCATATAAATAACATCTCCAATTTTTAGGGCAAAGACTACTGTTGTTAATTCGAAGTCGTGTACCGGTAATTACATTCATCAATTTTTAATTGTCGTGACCTATATTCGATCAATTTTCCTTGTTTCATTAACACATAACCTAGTCCTTGCAAGGAAGCATTCATATAAATGTCATAACTATTATTACTAGAAGGAATGGTCAAGACAAGGGTAGTGGTTAATTTTTCCTTGAGTGTAGGAAGATCTTGTTTGTAGTTGGAGGTCCATACAAACCAGACATCCTTTTTGGTCGATCTCATCAAAGTTTAAGCAATTCTAGAAAATCCTTACATCAAGCATCAATACTATCCGGCAAGTCCGAGAAAATTGCATAATTTCGTAATGGTGGTAGGTTAAGGCCAGTTAAGTATGGTAGTGGTTCTAATAAGGTATACTTGTATGATTACTTTGGTGACTACATGTTCAAGAAATTTCATCTCTTTTATGAAGAAGTCACATTTTCTCTAGTTGGCATAATGTCGATGTTTATTAAAGGTGTCCAATGCTATGCACAAGTGTTCCTCATGTTCTGCCCTAGTCTTGGAATAAATTAATATGTCATCAAGAAAGATGATTAGGAACTGATCCAAAAAGGGGGGAAATACTCTATGAAATCCATGAAAGCGACAGGGGCGTTTGTCAATCCAAAAGATATGATCAAAATGAACATATCATGTTTGAAAAGGAGTCTTGGGTATATTTTCTTCCCTGGCACGAAGGTGATGATAACTAAATCTTAAATCAATCTTTGAGAATATTCTTGATCCTCGTAATTTCTCAAACATACCTCCTATTCTGGGCAAAGGGTATTTGTTTTTTATGATTACCTGGTTTAACTTTCGATAATCAATGCATAATCGAAAAGTTTTGTCATTCTTTTTAACGGATAGAACTGGAGCTCCACTAGATGATGTATTGAAGTGTATAAATCCTTTTGTTAATAATTCGTCTAGTTGTGTTTGGAGTTCTCACAAATCTAGAGGATCCATACAATAAGGGGGTATTAAAATAGGAGAGGTATTTAGCAATAGGTTGATAAAGAATTCAATCTCTCAAGGTGGGGGCATTCCAGGTAATTATTTAGGAAACACGTCCTTATATCTATCTAAGAGGGTGGAAAGGCAGGAAGTTTCCACTTTACCTCTTTAAAAAAGTAGGGGTTGATGAGGATTTCTTCCTCAAAATGGAATGCAGGTTGATGGGGTGGTTCAAATGTTACCGTCTTTGCATGGCAATCAATATGAGCAAAATTTTGGAATAATACGTATATCCTTATGATTAAATTGAACTCGATTAGATCAAGAAATATTAAATCTATGGTTAATGTACTGGTTCCAAAGCGTAAGGTGTGACGCTTACAAATCCTGTCGAAAATAGCCATTTTCCCCCTTGGCATTCTCATAGTGAAAGGATGAGCAAACGAACTAGAGAATAATTACAGGTGACTCATACATGAATGACTAATGAAAAAGTGTATGGATCCGAAATCAAATAATACATATGCTAAATATTATATAAAGGAAGATTACATTCTAACACACAGTGGTAATTTTGATTTTTTGCTAGGAGAAGGGAGAAATTATTACCTCGGGTCCTATTGGGTGGTTCTTTCTTCTTCTCGTCAAAGTTTTATTACAATAGGCGGTTAATGTTTTTAGTTGGATTCTCAAAGGAAGGTTTCGTAAATTTTGGGGAGGTAGAGGGAGGATACATTTGTAAGAGGGGGAATTGGGGCCTAAGGTGTCCTACTTGGGTGAATTCGTGACAACGCAAAAAAGTACAATTATTGTGATGATGGATTTGACTAAAATTTTGACCTTCCTTGGGCTTGATGTAAGGATGATCTCGCTAATTTTGTTGGTTTTCAATGACATAAGGATTTCAAGGGGAGTAAAAATTCGTGTTGTGTTACTAGATGCTAAGTTATTTTCTATAATTGAATCTATTTTTGACTATTCTGCATATATCTATAAAGGGATAACAGAGGATTTGATGTTCTGGCATAACCTTCGTTCAAAATGCTTGAATTTCTTGATTTTTGTATCAACATACTCTTGGTCATAACGCGACAATTATGTGAACCTATCCACATATTGAGCCACAGTCGTCTACTGCTATTATAGGCTTAGGGAATCCATGGTCATCTGATCCCCAATGGACTCTGAAAAGTACTTGTTGAAGAAGATTTCTTCAAACTGCTCCCGGGTTAACCCGTTCACATTCCGCGAACGTAAGATAGACTGCCACTAGAAGTCTGCTTCTCCTTCGAATAAATATAAAGCCAATCTTATCCTAAATTCTGGACTAATGCCTACTCCGTTAAGAATCTTGAGTGTTTGACAGATCCATTATCTACTTTGGCAGCACCGGGTTTCCTAAAAAATGTTGGGGGTGATTCCTCAAAAATTCCTTAACAGCACTCATCATTTGAGTTTCTTCTAGTATTTCATTATTAACTAGTAGTGGGGGTGGTATGTTTTGTTATTGTTGGGTTAGTATAGTTAATTCTTGTAGACAACGCATAATTCCTTCATTAGTGGTAGTTGGATTAGGCATTTTTTGTAATTGGTCATTCTTCTTAGGTCCCACTAGTAGTTGCACAAGTGTTAACCATCATATATAGACACTATATCGATGGATAAATTACAAGTAGTGATAAATCCACCAACTTGTCATATTATATTAGGTAGGGTTACATATAGTATTATATAGTCAACTTGTATAGAGAAAACAAACAACAGTACATATCCGTAGGATTTTATTTTATAAGAAAAGAATGATTAACTACTATAAAAGAATGATTAGTTCAAATACTGTCATCATTAGGGAATATGTGATTTCTCTACTAGCATACCACACTTGCAAATTTTATTTATTTCTAGCCATATTCTGTCGAAAGTCTTCAAGCCATTTGAGGTACAACGTGGTCAAACTCAAGGTCGGGTTCTGAAGGATCGGAATCATCGAAAGAGGTAGCGGTTGAAGGGGTAAAATAAGTAGTATTTGGTGAAATGGAGCCATAGTCAATAGGGTAGTCGGTAGGAGTTACTATGATCTCATTAGGTGACACTATATCCCATGCAAGATGAATAGCCTATTATAAAGTATCGAGGTTTTCATAGAATTACTTCGCTTGTCTAGTTGCTTGGGCTTCTCCTATCAGGCATCCAATGAGAAAGTTGTGTTTGATCTCGGGGATAACAATAGCCTAGTCACGGTCGATACTCCATATATGTTGACATAACTTCGCTTAGCCTATATCCTTGATCATTTGTTCAAAACTCTCGTGGGTAGTTCTGTAGATATTAAGATAGATGTCGTCACAGATATTCATTATTGCAAAACAATATGAGTTCTAGAATGCAACAAAGAAACTTATAGGATACTGAGATTATAAGTAGTAGACAAAAGATTCTTATGCTCGATTCTGCATAGGTATAAAACCTGATGATGCCCTGATACCATGTTGTCACATCCGTGATTCTATGCTTTAATGGTAACCAATGGATAATAATATAAAAGAAATAATTAAAGGAAAGTGGAATTTAAATGCGTCTATTGTAGGGGGATGCTACACATCTTATTACATTAATGCGTATAAGATAAGCATAAGTACATCTTTATTCCTACATGTCGCACATAATAGGTGAAAATCGTTGGAAACATAAGGGAAATCACAGGATCTGATAAGTTGTGGTATAGATATTCCAGAGGGGACTACCATCCTTGTCTTCTATCACCCACATGCATGTTATTAAAATAGTTTTAGGGGTAAAACGGAGTAAAAGTTCTTAGGTGCAGGTGGCATTTCGTCTTCTTCGAGATCAGTGTCCGTATGGAAGGAAAAAAATTAAGCAAATATGCCAAGTATATAATTTTATTTCTATACAAGATGTGAGTACCATGTATTGTTAAATATAACAGGAATCAAATTATACAGATGTTTTATATGGAAACAAAAGGAAACAATATATAACTAGAAGGGGTATACTAAAGTCTATTGATATGTACAAGGATAATATGGTGAATTGCAATTGAATATATCAAGTTACAAGGATAAGAGTTCATATTATAACCAGATAACCCGTAAATTATTAGTTATAGGAGTTGCAACTGGGTAGCATACCATTACAATATCATCCAAAGCATATAATACATTTGGACAAGAAATCCCAAATAATTGGAGATATATATATCTTGTCATACTTAGCTAAAGTGGCACCCATATGTATGTGGAAAATAGAAACAAGGCACTCACCATCTGAGTCCTTTGGCCAATTAGAACTATCGTGGTATACCATGGTCTAATCCTTGAATCGTAAGGTATGCTACCAGGGTTTCACTAATAAAGGGTATAATTTGCATGTTTTATTGCAATTAATCCAAATAGGATGCAAGGTTATACCAAAATTAATGGTTTGAAACAATTCAGTGGTATATTGAATTTATAGGTTGTAACAGTGTATCGAGTTTTTGAAATAACTGAGATATCAGTATAATCAATATTTATGATAAATATAAACTACACAAAAGAGATCGTAATACGGGTATGATTTCAACTTATCACATAGTGATACAACAACACAATAATGTGCAAAGACATAAGCTCAATTGTTTAATATTGAAAATAAAATCACCTACTTTGTAAATATGGGTTACAATTTTGTGCATCTATCTCAAGGTAGAAAATTGGATAGTCAGAAATTAGGGGGAGTATAAGTAGGTAGTATAGGTTTGAAATATTGCTTATGTGATGCAGAAGAGTGATAAGTTAAAATAAATTTCATATAAAAATAATTAAGAGGGTACTTTATAATTTTAAAAGTTTAAAAGTTAATATTTTTCTTAAGTTCCATTTGGATTGGGTTTAGTGGAAAGAGACAAAATGACTTTATTTGATCTACAGAATTTATGAAAAAACTTTGGAAATATTTTGAATTACTTAAAAAAGTAGCCAGGGGGTTATGTGTAAAATGAAATTTGGATTTTTTACTTTATAGTTGGTTTTCTCGAGATTATGCTTTCCAGTGATACAAACAGCGTGATGTAATATACCATTTTATTCAGAATTTGAAAACAGAATTTTTGGAAAAAAATCAAATTTTTCTGATTGGAGACGCGCTCTCACGCGCTTAATCAAACATCACACGCACCTGGTTTGAACCCCGCTCGCGCGCATGTAACCCACTTCACCTTTAACCTTCGACAGTTTGACTTTAGGGTTTTGAAATTTTGACCTTATATTCGAGACATTTTAGAAACCATTTAAGTTGTTTCTGAATGAAAGTTATATAATTTTTGACGGGGAACCCAACCATATTGGTCTAAGATTTTGGTGGGATAGTTAGAGATATTGATTTACTGTAAAAATGGCAAAAATTTAACCTGAGAATAAATGATTGGAAGTTATGAATCTTATTTCGTCATAGTAATGTTTAAATCCGTGTTCAAAATTCAATAAAATAGGCTTGGTTTTGGTTGACTATAACCCTGAATTCAAATTCTGAAACTTTCAGCCCCGAATAAATCAAACTTTGATTTGTGGCATTAAAGCTTGGTTTTGGTTCAATTACACATTGCACCTAGGTTTGTGAGGGTAAAAGCTTAAATTTACTCACTTTGAAACTAATTCAAAGTCAAGGAAGCAGAATCCACCATTGGAGCTCAAGCTTCAATGGAGTTTTCTGGGTTTTATGCTTATCTTGTGCATTCACAGGTTAACATTCAAATGTAAATACTTATATTTACTCTATATAAGTGCAGAAACATAACCAAATGAAAGAAAACAACACTCACACATAAAATGGAAGAGATGCATAAAAACTGAATTTTTTTCTTGAAAATGTGTTCAGCTGAAGTGAGTTTTCTCAGCGGTAAATGGTGCCTTTTATAGGGTTCGTGGAGAAGAGTTCGTTGGTGGAATTGAAGGTGGTTTTTAACCTACTTTTATGCAAGTTTCAACTAAGGTACATGTGTGGTTAAATGGGTACCATGTGCACTCCATATAGTAATGCCATGTTGGCAATCTAGCTCGTCCCATGTGAATAGGGAGGTAAGTGGAAGTAAGTTAGGTTTTTAGTTGGGTCCTTGGGTGGTTTTGGTTTAGAATTTAGGGCTTAAAACTTTCTTTTCAAAACGATTAGGGGCTTATGTATAATTTCTCAAACTTAGGGGAATTGTCCATGGTATTCCTATAAAATATAAGTTATTTTTTCATTCTTTATGTTAAAATTGGGGTTTAATTGGTATAGGAAAGTATATAATAACATGATTCGTCATTCAAGGGTATTTTGGTAAATTGACAAAGTTTAGGGTTTCTTGGGAATTTTAGGACTTTGAATGGACTAAATGCTTATTTAGGGTGTGTTGTTATAATTCCATTCTCATACCTACCTATACACGTAAGAGAAGCCCATTAGTCACACTATAGACATTTGAGCACGTGATGAATATTCACGACTGCCCACGCTGATTATGATGTAACACACTCATTCTTGTCTGTCCCCTCATGTGTAATGGGTGTAACTGTCTGACCTATAAAGTCATTCCACATGTCCCTTAATATTCTTGGGAAACCAACTATAAATAGCACAAAATCCCACAGAGATAGGGGACTGAGAGCATCATTTCTGCATGAACCCTAAACATGTATCCATTCACAGAAACTGATAAGTGAACCATCACTGCACATGTGGATTTAGGTACCATTTCTGGATCGAAACACCTAAATCATGTCTTATCACTTTGTCTCTCATCTCCATTCTCTATTTTATTTTTTAAGTAAATTAGTAATAATTTGTTACTGTTTATTATTGATAAGCCCCTGGCTAAGACATAGATTTCCTAATTCAATTTTAGATGATAACAAACTGGCCACGTTAATGGGAACTCGACAAGTCATTATTATTTCCTACTGTTCATCAATTCCCCTTTTTCTCTTCTAAAATCCTCTGATTCCCAAGAATGGCTAAAAACATAGAAAACATCTGTATGGAGAAGTCCCTGACACCCTCCACTCTGGTGGGTATGGGCGACATAAACGTTATACTAATGAGTTTGGAAAAAGGAGAGGAATCTATGCAAGAGATCATTAAGCAGCTGATGTAGACACTAGAGGCTAGATAGGACATGCTCACTATGGACCTTTCCACTCTAGCCGAGAGGGGGCATCGGAAGGAAGAGGAAGGATGCTACCTCCAGCACCTACAAGACAAAAGGCATGCATAGAGGACATAAGCCCTTAAGAATTACAGGATATTAAGCTTGGGATCACGTTACAATATAAGCACATCCCGATAAATCGTGTCACCCCACGATCAATCATATCGCCCTAGTATCACCTCCTCCTTTCTATCAGCAATCCTTTTCTGAAGAAAGACTCAACGTGTTGAAAAGGCTAAGTAGAGGATCAACCTTTGATTGGTTGGGCCAAATATGGATGAGAGGACATGCTTTCATATCCCTCGGGGAGCATAACGCGTTGTGAGAAGAATCAACCCTATCAGTCACTAGAGGATCACACTTCTCTATCAAATCCAAGAAAAGCATAAAAGCGTCAGCCCAGGCTGAGCAGACTTCTTAAGAAGAGAGATCATCTGCAAGTCGAGGCCAAATGGTCAAATCTACCACGGTGAAGGTTAGACCATAGGATCAACCCTGGAAGGGGTCTATCCATCACTTAAAAGACCGATTGGGGGAATGGCTAGATTAAAAAATCTTGTCTACAGGGACTTTATGAAGGGATCTCCCTTCATCCCCTCTATCGTGGGTTATCTGATTCCCCAAAGTTTAAACCTCGTGTGATCACACCAAAGTATGATGGAAAATCTTATCCCATTTTTCATGTGGAGAAATACCAGGCAGCTGTCAACATCTACTTTATCCCGGATGAAATGCATTTTTGAGTTTTTTCTAACACGATCACTAACTCAACTCAAATCTAGTATAACGATTTTCCTCGGGGACAAATCTTTAGCTTTCAACAGTTAGCCGACCTCTTTGTTAGCAACTTCTGCTTTGTGGAAAATCCTAGCAAGAGGGTTGCCCATCTGCTCAGTATGCGATAGAAGGTCGAAAAGACCACATGAGATTTCATCACTTGTTTTAACATTAAGAAATTTAAAGTGGTGGATTGCAATTAACAAACCACCATAACCAAATTGATGATTGGGTTGCAATCGAAAAAATTATTTTGTGTCCTAGCAAAAGAGACGCCCAAGACTATTGATAAGCACCAAAAAGTGTACATTTTATACCCCGAATAGACGGATTTTAGTTGCCAATTCTCGGCAATTTGGGTCTTATGCGCTTTAATATCTATTTTTTAGGTCGAATGCACGTTGCGGTGTTCAAACGCGTATTTCAAGGCAATTGTGCGGATATGGAGCTAATTACCAATCCCGTAACCCTAACCTAGCCTAAACTCTATCCCAAGTCGTGTGTGTTTGATTTGTTCCCTTTCGTATTTTTTATATTTTTAATTTTTAGTTTGAATCGTTTTTATTTTTAGGATTTATTTTTTTATTTCTTTTTATTTAATGTTGTTTTATCTTGATTTTTAGTCTTTAGTTTTTATTTTATTAGGATTAGTTTTTTAGGAATTCATTTATTTTTTAGTCTTATTTGGATTTACATTTTTGGAGGTCTTTAGTTTTCAATTTTTAAGTTTTAGGAATTTATTTTTTTACTTTTATTAGTTTAATTTTTTAGGACTTCAGTTTTTATTTTATTTAAGTTTTTATTTTTACTTTTATTTTTAGGATTTAATTTTTAATTTTATTAGTTTTAGTTAGACATTTTTTAGGGGTCATAAGTTAAACACACACAAACCCCCTCACACCCAAATACACCCTCACCCACACCTCACTCTTCTACACCCTCAGACACACAACCCTCACCCAACTTCATCTTCTTCCCTAAACAGCAACACCCTTTCTCTTTCCTCTCACCAAAACACCATTACAAAAAATCCAAACAAACCCATAAACCCTCTGTCCAAACACCGATCTGCCCCGGCGTCGACCCCATAACCTACGACTACCCCTTCCACTGCCACCTAAGCCAAACCCATTCCCAAACTCCCCCAGCCTTGAACTCCGGGCGTAACCCCTGTCGGAGCTAACCCAAACGCCCCACCAGTGGCGCCCAAAACCCAGAATCGCACCCCCTAATACCCGCAAACCCGTGCATCCCCCATACCCGAAATCTGTCGCCCCAACAACCCGCGGCAACCCTCCGACCAAACCCTTCAACCACCCCTTATACCTCCGGCCAGAAAACCAAGAACCCCAAACCGCCATCAACCCACGAGAAGCCCAGACCCGCAAAATCGAACCCGGAAACCCATTCCTACCTTGCCTCACCAACCCGGATACCCTTTTCAAACCCAACCAAAAACCCAAACCCATTTCCATTCTTCTCCACAATCCACGACCTGTTCAAAACCAAAGACAACTAAAGTCCCGACATGTCAATTAAAACCCATTTAACCCCTTTTTCCTATTCTACCCCTAACTACTCATTTTTACCCAATGCCCAAAATACCCCTCAAACCAAATCTGATTTTATCCTCGCCACCACACTTCCCATATGACCTCACCTCTTACCCATGTACATGTGTGCATAATTCCCTAGATACCCTCACCCAAATACATTCCATATCCCATACACCCTTGTCTTCTCATTTTTACCCCCATGATCCATACCTGAAGATGACCATTTTTGAAGAGGAAGCTTCAGAAAAGGATTTTGTAGAGAGAATTCTAGAGAGAGATAGTTAGAATAGAAAATAAATTAGGTAGAAAAATATTTTGTAAATAGTTTTTATTTTTATTTTTATTTTTATTTTTATTTTTAGAAATTTGTGAGGATAAATTGTGAGTAATTCAATTAAATATTATATTGAATTGATTATTGTTGGATGCTCATATTGGATGGATTGTGCTTGATTTCAAGGAAATAAGAGTTCAATTTCACTTCAAGAGATTGGGTTTGATTGTTCTCTTCTCTTCTCATTTATTTTATGCCTTTGATTATTAAATTGTCAAATTTCATACCATGTTAGGCTAAATCCCCTTTCAAGGGGTGGGGTGAACCCTTATTTGATGTTATTTTAATTTAATTAGTTTGTTACTTGAAAATTTTCTTTGAATATTAATTTTGATTCCTCACCCTTAAATTTACCCCTCGAGAGAGGGTAAATGATTTTCGAGAGAAAATCAAAATTCTAGTTATAATACACATTTTAGATTCGAACTAGAGATAGGGGTTTCTTAAGTGGGGTATTGTTCCTTGAATTTCAACTCTAAAATTCATTTTTTAGATTTACATAAATTTTAATCGATCGATCCTAGAGAGTGATTAATTAAAACAAGTGTAGATCTATTTTTTAGAGTTGTGGGGGGTTAAACTTAATTTTCTAAAAGATTACTATTAAAATTACATTTGCAACGAGAGTTGATTTGTAATTTTGATATTAATTTGGGAGAATTCAAATAATTAAATTAATTAGTTAGAATAGCTAAAATTTGTGGTGTAATCCCACTCCTTGATTGTTCTCACATTTATTTACCTCATTTATCTCATATTTTTGTGTTAGACTTTATTTTTCATTTTAGTCACTTTTTAGTTTGTCATTTAATCTTTCATTTAGTTTAGTGTTATTTCACATCCTCACCTCACAAAATTATTTTAATATTTGAAAAGCTAAAAACAAAAATAGAAAAGAAAAATTCCAAAAAGAAAATAAAAAGTGAATTACAATTGAGTTTGTCTCTAGCTTTACACCCTTGATGTGGATTGATACCCTTACTTACCTCTATACTTGAGTTTGATACATTATTTTATAGGTATTTTGAGGATTTTGATTAGAAAAGCTTTTCAAGCAACGACATTCACGCAAAAGTTCTTTCTATCAACTATGACGAAGCTTTTGGACTAAGCGGGAAAGATCATGAATGTTGAAAAGGCTATGGGGGCAAGGAATCGAATCGTCTAAAAGCTACATCCAAAAAAGGTAGCAAGAGGAACAACGAGAAAGATAAGAAATTTGAGAATTCAAAAAAATACGATGAGTACACTTCCCTAACAATAGGCATCAACCATATTCTTGAGGAGATCAGAGGAAGCAAAGACCTCAGGTGGCCTGGTAAACTCAAGGACCCAGTAAACTGAAGATACATAAACAAGTACTGTGAATTTTACAAAGATCATGGCCACAACAAGGATAGTTGTGTTGCCCTCAAGAATGAGATAGAAATCCTCATTAGGGAGGGTAAGCTGTCCAGATACATGGACAAAGATTGATGCGCAGACCCAATGAGCATAAGGCCGAGAGAACTTCAGAATCCCCTTACAGGAAGGTTGATGAGAATAAAGGGAACGAGATAAAGATGAAAAGGATGATTTGGATCACCCAAAGACAGTCCATGAGGTCTTTATGATGTCCTTTGGGTGCCATTTCATTACTGGAGGAGATATCGGAGGAGGAAAAGAGTTAACAGATTAGAAGCCTTATCTGAACGAGACAAACGCCTGTGCTCATATCAGGTAGATTAGCCTAACAAGAAATGTGGATGCCCATCCCAGGAAGGTAAATAAATATCGCCTCTTTGTAGGATTTTCTAAAGATGATATATCTGGAGTTTTGCACCCACACGATGACCCTCTGGTCGTCACCATGATGATCCACGAAAGCAAGGCCACCAGGATTCGCGCAAATAATGGCAGCTCTACAGAAGTCATGTTTTATAATTATTTAAGAAAGTTATATCTTCGGGACATCAAATTAATGTCGTATCATTAAACCTAGATCGATTTCTTGAGGGAGGAGGTGTACCCCTTGGGAATTATAAAACTAGAGGTCATAGTAGGTTCTTGGCCAATATGCATCGAACAGAAATGGTCCATTTCTTTATCCTATACAAAAATATTCTATCGCCTTATAACGTCATCTTAGGAAGAGTAGCGAGAAAAAAATTTGAGGCAGTACCCTCAGTAGTTCGTCGCTGATTGAAGTTCCCAACCCATTATGGAGTAGGCTTGGTTAAGGGAAACTATGTGAGGCTCGTGAGTGCTACTACACTTCAGCTAACTAGGAAGAACAAAAAAGGTTGACCATCACTAATCCGCGAAACAAATAAAAATTGGTCAAGGGATAGGTGGTCAAAGAAATCAAAACCGTTATGCTAGATGAAGAAAATTCGAAGAAGACCGTCTTAGATCCATACCTGAAGAAAAATCTGATCGACTTCCTTTGATAACGAAAAAGCATCTTTGCCTGGAGTCATGAAAACATGCTTGGGATAAACCCAGAATTCATAATCCACGATCTGAGTATAATGTGGGGTGCTAAGTCGATCAAGCATAAGATATGATTCTTTAATGCTAAAAAGAATATAGAAGTCCAGGAGGAAATTCAGAAGCTGCAGGAAGCCAATTTCATATAGGATGTCAAATATCGTGAGTGGCTCCCTAACGTGGTCATGGTGCACAAAAAGAACAACGAGTGGAGGATGTGTGTCGATTTCACTGGCCTCAATAAATCCTACCCTAAGGATAATTATCCCTTACCAAGGATCGACCAATTATTTAATGCTACCTCAGGCCACGAGCTACTCAATTTCATGGTTGCTTATTTCGGGTACAATCATATTAAAATGAAGCCCTCGGATAGAGAGGAAACATCTTTCATCACTAGTAAAGGTACCCACTGCTATAATGGCATGGCCGTCGACCTCAAGATTGCCAGAGTGACATACTAAAAACTGGTGAATAGATGTTTAAAGATCAGAACGGGAGGAATATGGAAGTATATGTGGACGAAATTCTCATCAAGAGCAAAAAAGCAACCGACCTTATAAAAGATTTGCAGCAGACCTTCGACCAGCTAGATAGACATCAAATGAAGCTCAACCCAACCAAATGCATATTTAGGTAAAATTAAGGAATGTTCTTGGGCTTCATTGTCAACCAACAAGGTATTAAAGCTAATCTAAAAAAAATCCAAAACTTTATTAATATGCAGTCTCCAATAACGAAGAAAGAGGTGCAGAGATTGATGGGACGTATCGTCTCTCCCAAAAGGTTCGTATCTAGAGCCACTGGTCAATGTATCCTTTTCTTTAAAGTCTAAAGGAAAACTTTTGAATAGAATAAAAAATTTTAAAATGCGTTCTTGGAGTTAAAATGGTAATTGGGGTCAACCCCTCTCCTATCGTGACTCGTATTTAGAGAAAAGCTCTACCTATAGTTGGCGGTATCAGAATCTTTCGTCAGTTCGACTCTAGCCAGACAAGAGGAAGAGATACAGAGTCTAGTATATTATATCAGCAAATCATACTGGGGAGAAAAAATCCAATATCCCGAGATGGAGAAACTAACCCTCGCAACTAATTTAAGCTTTGAGAAGTTTGAAGTCATACTTCCTAGTCCATACTATCGTTGTTTATACAGATCTTCCCTTACAACAAATTCTACATAAATCGGAGAAGTCAAGATGTCTAATGGACTAGGCAGTGGAACTGGGTTAATATGATATCCAGTACGAGCCAAGAATAATTATAAAAGGCCAATCCGTGGCAAACTTTATAGTTGAATTCACGTATGAGAAGAAACCTGATGAGCAGACTCCTCGAGAGAACTTAACACTTACAACATTAAAGATTTCTCCGGAAGAGAGCTTTGCCACGAGGGAAACCAAGCAAACTCCTCTGGGAGAGATCTCACCCGATGAAAAGAACGAGCAGACAACTCCAACACTAAATCCCCGTATGGATGTTCCAGAATTACAACCAACAACGAGGACCCTATGGACGACCATGAGCAGTTAAAACATTTATTCAAATTTAGAGAATTTGTAGAGGAGAGTTTGATCAAGAAACTACAATCTGGAAACTCTTCGTGTATGGATCATCTTGCACGACGCTCAGTGGAGCAAGTCTCCTTATCACCACTTCAGATGAAGTAGATGTGGAGTATGCACTCCGTTTTTAGTTTGTAGCCTCCAATAATGAGGTTGAGTATGAAGCACTAATAGCAGGTTTTGGATTAGCCTCGTCATTTAGAGACGAGAATATTTTGGCACATAGTGACTCTTAACTAGTGGTCAACTAATTACTTAGGCTTTATGAAGCCAAAGAAGAATCCATGATCAAGTACTTGGCCAAGACGAGGTGGTGGATGACCAAATTTCCAAGAGTAAAGGTGCAGAGAACCCTAAAATGGAAAATGCTAGAGAAAATGCAGTGGCGAGATTAGCATCAGCTGTTCTAGTAGAATTGTGAAGAATAGTACCAATCAAAATACTTACTCACCACAGCACAGACGAAGAAATGACCAATGTCATGGAAGTAAAACCCATCCTATCATGGATAGACCCCATATAAGCTTACATTGAGACTGATGTTGTTCCATCTGACCTGAAGGAAATAAGAAAGATACGATACAAAGCCTCCAATTACATGTTGGAGTCAGAACTTTTGTATATGAGAGGTTAGATTGTTTCACTATTGCGATGCATTCACCCAACAGAAGTGAACAACTTGATCAAAAAGGTACATAAAGGGTGTTGCGGGACGCATTCAATAGGAAGATTGCTACTAAAGCAGGTGGCTACACAAAGATATTACTGGCCAACCATGAAGGCAGATTGTGTCGTGTGATAAGCACCCAAAAGTGTTGATTTTATACCCCAAATAGATGCATTTTAGTCACTTGCTTATGATAAAAATGGCCTTATGTTCGTATTTATCTATACTGCAGGTCAATCGTCAGTCGCAGCATCAAATAGTGCTAAATCCAGTCAATTGCGACACAATAGCTGTCAAAAGCGTTAAATCAACAAATTCAAAGATGCCGTGAAAATAGAAGTTTGATTTATGAGCATACCCGAGGAATTCTGATGCCCTAAACCTTTTTTGTACCAAACCTAAGCCTACACCGAGCCTAAACCATTACCCGAGCCTCGTATGTGTTTAGTTTTTATTTTTATTATTTTTAGAAATTTAATTTAATTCATAAATAATTTTTAGGATTTTTTTTATATTTTATTTATTTGTGTATAGATGTAAATATTAGGGTCCGAGTGTTTTTAGTCGGTGTGTCGAGTTTTTATATATTTTTATAATAGCGATACATATTTTATTAGATTTTCATTTATTTATTTATTTTTAATTTTTTTTTAGTCAGTTAATTTTATTATCATTATTTTATTTTATATTATTTTAGTCTTTTATTAATAGGTTAGGAATTTAATTTTAGTAGACTTTATTTTTTTTAGTTTTATTAATTTTATATTTTAAGAGAGTCTTTAGATTAGTTTATTTTAAAAAAAATAGTTACAAAGAACACACACACCCCTAACTCCCATACACCCTACTACACACACAAATACCCCAATCATCTTCCACCATCCCATTTCTCTCTCCTCTCACCTCCATATCCAAAACCTCACCTCACCTTACAATAAACCCATAACCACTTCCCAACCCGGAATACACACTCCTACATCGGTAACTTCGGCCTCCCCAGCTCCTGAACCCAACACTAACAACCTCCAGCCATGAAACCCGTCGGCAACCCTTAACCCGTCACCAACCCGCCTACCTCATTGAACTTTCAACCAGGCCACAAACCAGCATCATAACCCGCCAAACCTAACTCTGAACCCGCTGCCCTAACTTCTCAAAATCGGACCTGCCAACCTCTATACCTATTGACCCATTCCACATCATCGGACCTCCTTTAACCCGGAGGTACCCTTTCCTGAGACTTTCCAACCCGAACCTCCTAGTCCGGCCAGCCATAGCAACCCGATCCCGACATCTATATACATCAGCACCGGGCAGGACCTCCAAACCCAAAATCAGCCTTTACCCCCATAACCCATTTGGCTTTGATAAAAAATTCCAAGAAAATAGAAACTAAGCGACCAGCCAAGCTTTCAAATAAACCCACTTGTCCCTTTGACTTAGTCAAAGACCGAATCCCACTAAATCTTCCAACAAAGCAGATCGTGGGTTATAAAATAAGAAGGGGCAGCTCATATAGAAAGAGACTCTCGTGTATGAAACTGAAAAAGAGAGAAAGTCAGTGTATATTATGTACGGAGTAGGAATATAAAAAAATTCAGTAAAATACAAAAAAATTAGTTTAGTGTAAGAATAGATTTTTAGGTTTAGTGTTTGTTTTTATTTGTGTAATCAAGTGTTGGATTTTTGAAGACATTGGGAGACATTTGCATGAACGCGTTCAAGGAATCAATTCAAAAGGAGACTTTTGCGTATTGTATTTTTGCTCTACTCTTTAAATTATTGTTCCATGTTTGTGACTGTGATTGATTGTTTAATTATGTTTGGCTAATCACCCTGTTCACGAGGTGGGATGCACTGCGTATGATATTAAATTAATTGATTAGTTTCATTAATGCTATATTTATAGGTTAATTAATTTCAATTGTCACAAATTAATTTATGTAACGAGAGTTAGTAAATTGATTTTAAAAAACTAATGTTGATTTTGTGAGTCGAACTAAAGATAGGTTTCTCCTAAAATTAAATATCAATTTGGTGTTGACATTTGAGGATTCATACATTTTTTATTAAATTGATCCCAGCGGGTAATTTCTTAAAAATAGTATGATTCTTAATTTTATCATCGTGTGACATTTTTAAATTAGTTTTTCGAAAAAGATTTTATTAAATTTATAATTGTAATGAGAGTTAGATTATCAATTTAATATTATCTCGAAATATTTCAAATTACTAAATTGAGAAATTAAAATAATTGATAATGCTGTGTAATCCCATATCACGACTTTCTCACATATTTCACACTTGGTAGCACATTATTTTTCGTTATTTAGTCACTTCATAGTTTTAGTATTTAGTAGTTAATTTTTCCCTTGAAATTATTTTAAAAAATTTAAAAATAAATTAAAAATTAAAAAAATATTTTAATTATAAAAAATTGAATTGCAACTTTTCGTAATAATTGTTTCACCTTGTAAGTTGGATTGATACTCATACTTACCTCAATACGAGTTGTTTTAAACAAGTTTTGTAGGTATTCGAAGGATTATGAGAATGGGCTTTGAAGACAACGACCACACGCAAAAAACCTCTTATCACCGAGTATGCCAGAAAGTGCAACAATTGTCATAAGTATGCAAAAATCCATCACACTCCAGGAGATACTCCAACGTCGATCAAATTCCTATAGCCATTTATAATCTGGGGGATTGATCTGGTCGACCCGCTGCTTAAAATAAATGGAAGGTTCAAATACTTAGTGGTTGTTGTGCATTATTTCACCAAATGAGTGGAAGTTGAACCTTTAGTAGAGATGTCGTACGAGAGAGTCTTCCAATTCATCTGTAAGAACATCATTTTCCATTACAGCATGCCTTACGTGTTCATTACCAACCACGGTACCCAGTTCGACAAGCAAGAGTTTGAGGGCTACTATATTCACTCGAAGATTCATAAGCACCATTATACCCCAGGGCATCCCCACTGCAATGGCCAAATTGAGATTACCAATAAGACCTGATTGGATGGAATTAGGAAAAGGTTGAATGACACGAATGAGAACTCAATCAATTAACTACATAGTGTCCTACGGGCTTATTGGACCATACCCCGGATTGCCAGGGGCGAAACACCCTGGCCTTTAGTGCAAAGGTAGTGGTTCCCACCGTAGTCTGCCTTCTTAGCCACCTTGTACTAAATTTTAATTCTCCATGAAGCGACCTAGTGAGAAGGTTGCACATTGATCTCCTGGAGGAAGTAAAAGAAAATGTAGCACTAAGGGTTGCTTCTTACCAGCAGAGGACAATCCATTTCAACAATCGCAGAGTTAGGCCGAGCAACTTGAAAGAATGTGATTATATCTAGGAAAAGGTCTTTCAGAAGGGGAACAAACTGAAGTCTAACTGGCACTGTCCTTAGTGCATTTCCAGCGTAACCAAATTAGGAACCTATCGCATCGAGACTTTAGAAGGCGAGCAGTTCAAACTTGAAAGAATGCCAAACATTTGAGGAAATATTATCATTATTGCAAACAACAATAATCATTCCTTTCTCATTATCGTGTATTTCATGTTTTCTATAAATAAAATATTCAATTTTCCCTTCGTTCTTGTCTTTTTTTATTTTTGCAGGCATGGGATGTGTACATATTAACACTTAATACTAAAACTAACTCATGTACAATCTTATTACACGAGATTGTGAATAATAGATAATAATATCAATCTCGTGTATGAATTTATTGAACAAACAAGTCAAGAACGAGAGGTCAAACTTCATGTATGACTTCGTTGAATATATATTCATGAACAAGAAATCAAACTTCATGTACGATCCCATCATACGATAGATCACGAATAAGAAGTACCCCTACCAAAGTAAAATGGTTCCCTACTTTATGGGTGACTGAGGCCTGATCATAATCTGATGCAAGGATAACCACCTCTGAAACTTTGGAACCAACCAAGGTAACGAGTGTTGACACATAATTTTCCTACAAAATTAACCCAAACACTGGTAAAATCCATGTTCAAACACACTCAATATGTTTCCAAGTTCAAATTCATTAAGAGTTGGTAGTCAAATAATCACAATGTGAAAAGGTTTCATTTATATAAAAGAAGCTAACAAAATTAAACTACGATGAATGCATAAGAAGGAATTGAAAAGCATGGTTATGTCATTCACAAACCATGACATTACAAAAAGAGCATATACAAAGCAAAAAGTTTTGTATTACATCCAAAACCAAAAACAACCCAACATTAAGAGCTTCACTGGGGGATCAGTTTGCAAAAATCATTTCATTATTGTTACTAAAAGGATCATTCAGATTAGATGGCATAGGCACATCCTCACAAATAGGATCATCTATGGCCATCACATATTCACCCGTTAAGGCAGTAACCTCATCTTCATCACCCTTCCAAGAGCTCACCACCTCAGCAATGTCAGGATAATGGGTCATCAATTTCTTTTACAGCTCTTTATAGCCATCCATAAAAAAAACCATACAGTTTACATTATAATCTCCAGAGGATTTTTACATCCCCACTTCTGCTTCTTCAGCGATAGCCAAAGCCTCTCTAGACTTCCCAAGATCCTGTAATAGCTAAACATTGGTCCAGGTGGCCTTTAACAGGTGATCCTTAGATTTATTTACATCTTCGTCCAAACTTTTCAATTTGGTTTCATCAGCGGTCGCTTTGGCACTGAGTTTGGCATTATCCTCTTTGGTAGAGCTAAGGGCCACTATCTTATCCATCAGCTGGTCATCACGATCTTGTAATTCCTCACCGACCTTCTCGAGGTCCTCAGCAACCTGCTCTATCTCTAACTTTAACTTCTTGTGCTCATCTAATAACTCCTCAAAAGCATAATTGTTACATACGGCCTTCTCTTGCAGTATAATGGAGGCATTTATAGTCTAACAGCAAAGGAAAATATGCCAGGTAATGGATAAACAGTATGAAATGGAGAGACAGTAGAAAAGGCTTACCACTAAACATATATGTTGAATTATCATCCACAGTGAGTCAAGGTCATATCCTCTGAAGAACTCTAAGTCCTTATTATATCCATGGTACCCAAAGAGATTGGTGGAATTATTAGCACGGGGGAAATGGATTCAAAATCGGCCCATAACTCATTAGATGAAATCATATGTGTATGATCAAACTTCAACTTCTCGACCTCTCTATAATAGGGAGCAGAACCCTGACCTCTCACCAACCTGTGAAGGGGCCTAGATTCTATTTTTATTAGTATTTTGGGGATGTTTTGTCTAACTGGGGGTCCAAGGGACATTTATCACCCACAAAAGGTGTTGAATAATACATGGGACCCTTCCCCCTAGACTTTTCCAAGGTGGCAGCTACTTCATTAATCTTTTTCAGAGCAGTTTGCTCGGCCTGAACCCTATCTTCTTTAGCTTTTTTCATATCGTCATCATCCTTTATCTTCTCGGTATCTAACCTATTAGGATCTACTTTTTCCTTTATCTTGTAAGCAAGCTCTATAACTTTCCGATCGATGTGTCGGGGAACCATTCTAAAAATGGATTCAGATGGATGGTCAGAGGTGACTAGAGATAGAGCTGGATGAGCAAAAATATTAGCGAGCCGAGAAAAAATAGATAAGTACAGGCCAAGAATATAAGACATTGGCACCTGTATGGGGGTCAGCTTCAGCCTCAGAGTCAACTTCAAATCCTAGTTTCGTCTCAAATAAGACATACTCCTCCAAAGGAACAGCTACTTCCATGGGGGAGCTCTATTTGTGAGAGTGTGATATCCAGCAGAAATAAACTTCTCTACTAAAAATAAGCCTTAAAATTTTAGGAGCTTTTTTATATAGTATGATTCAATCAGATATCTCACAGCAACAGGCAATCATGGGGCCTTTTTCGCTGAAAAGAGAAAATAAAAGGGTCAGCATCAGAAAATAACATATTCAAATGATAAGATTATATAACAGCTTGAAACTTTAGCCATTGTTTGGACCATTCCATTCTTGAGGAATTCTACCATATCTATGTTGTTCGTGACTCATAAACTCCCATTCACCCATGGAAAACACAAACCAACCCTTCTAGCTATAGTTACTGGTTTGAACTACCCTCACCATCCTCAAGTTGGACTTTCTATGAGAAAAATAGTAATAACCAAGGCCTTTGGCATTGTCCCTTAGCCCATGGACATATGGGAAAATATCACCCATAAGGTCAAACCCGATCACTATTTTCTAGAACATCATCGCCCCATAATAGTCCTATAGTCGTTTGGAGGAATCTGGGTTAGTGTGACACCATATCAACTAAGGATAGACCTAATGGTGGGATGGAGAGATAATCTGAGTCCCACTTACAGAGCCTAAAAAGGAAGGAAAATTTTATCAAAATTTGAATTTTCATATACTCTCTCTTCGAGGGTGGGAATTCTGGTCTGGATGCTGATGGGATACATTATTTCTCCCTAAGGAAGTCCCGATCATCCTTTAGAATGTCACTAGCATACCACCTCTCATCTGTGGTAGAAGGATCATAGGAATTTGAGGCATGAGCAGTGTCCTGATCCTCATTGTCCGTTCCTTCACTAAGGGGATCATCTACAGGAGAGGTGGAGCAGAATAGTTCCACACTCTCAAGCCTAATGTCATCAGCCTTATCAAACCTCACCTCTTCAGAAAAAGGCTCTAAATTTATAACAGACATGGATTCTCTAATCTCTAAATCCAAACCCTCTTGAGGTGGCACTG
Organism: Sambucus nigra; assembly: GCA_949130495.1. NCBI lineage: Eukaryota > Viridiplantae > Streptophyta > Magnoliopsida > Dipsacales > Adoxaceae > Sambucus > Sambucus nigra. Next base: position 314,164,529 of record OX422210.1, read on the forward strand.
ATCAACCTACGCCCTGATCATCAAATTAAGGGAAGTAGAGGGAGGATCCATAGGGAATGGAGTTGAATCACTAGAAGATGTTATTTTGGGAGTGTAATTAGAATGTTTTAGTTCGTCCTCCGACTGGACCATTTGCAAAGGTCATGGAAACCTCCTGGAAGTAATACATAGACAAATGGTTTCTAACTCAACTAATATCTCAAATGAATGTTCAACGTAGGGCGGGAAGCTCATCAAGGCAACAACCAAGACTTTTAACACAGAAAATGGAGTTGGGGGCTGAACAAAAAGAAGAAAAATAAAGAAAACATCAAGAAAACCTAAAAACGTTTAACTCCTAGGCCAACCAACTCAGTGGTCCATTAAAAGCTCAAATATCCAACCGAATACACAGCAAAATAAACCCAACAGCAATTTTAATGGACACGACGCATGAAAACCCCAAAAATGATGGGGAAAAAACCCTTAAGATCCTTAGAAAGCAAAGGGGTGCGTACCTGCTACTCTAAAAAGGAAAGTCGAGAGTGAGAGCTAGGAACTGCACCAGGGAAGATGATGGGGCTCTCAAGCTATAGGGGATTAAAATCTCTTGATGTAACAGAGTTCTCTTTATCTCTGTAGACGAAATGCTTGCAGAATTTAAAATGGGTAATTATAAATGAATGTACATGGCCCTTTGAATGTGTTGGGTTTGGAGTCAAAGGGTCACATCATTAAATGACATAAGTACTGAAAAGCTAATCGACGATATAGAGTCTTTGTATCTACACGCAGGAGTAATCATTACCTAGTAATCATTTCCCACGGTTTGACATGTGTACTTGCAAAGCAAAGTACTCAAAGTCCATCTTCTAGGCCCAGGCCGACTAGAAAATGGAATGATGAAAATCTCATTTTATTGACCAAAATTAGTACTCCCCCCATTCATTCCATGGAACAACCACTCGGCACCAGCGCCAGTCTAGAGAAGCTGCTACCACACTCCACCCATGCATGAAGTCTTAAAGGATTTGTTACATCCTAAATAAAATACACCACGTGGAACCCTTGTGGTATGACATAAATCCTCTCTTACGGTAAAAAGAGAGTTCGTCCTAGTTACGAATTGTGCTCGGCTCAAGCTTTCCTGTGTTTGACCTCACATTATACCTATTGTCCTGACAGTTATCTCACGGTATTAATTGACCCATCTTGCTGACTCAGTCAATACCCCTTCCAAACCTCCCTATAAACATAAGAGAAGCCCTTTATTCACGCTTTAGACACTTGAAAATGTGATGCGCATTCATAACTTCCCACTCCGATTGTACTGTAACAAACTCATCCTTATCTATCCCATTATGTGTAAAGGGTGTAATTGGCTGGCCTATAAAGGTACTCCACTTGTCCCTTAATATTCTCAGGTAACTAACTATAAATTGAAAAGAATCCCACAGATTTAGGGGACTGATATCATCATCTCTGCACTAGCCTTAAACTTGTATCCATCTTAGAAATCGATAACTGAACCATCAATGCAGCTATGGATGTAAATACCATTTCTGGACTGAACCACCTAAAGTCTGCCTTCTCTCTTTGTCCCCCATATCCATTCTCAATTTTTTTTAATTTGCGTAGTAATTATTTATTATTGTTTATTATTAATAAACCCTGGGTAAGACACAAATTCTTGAATAAAATTTTAGACGATAACAGTCCATGTTTCTGTGCAAAGAAATTTAAAAAATTCCACGCCAACGGTATTGATTTCGTCTCATATCACTGAGAGGAAAAAATATTAATGCAAAATAGTGAAATTTCAATTTCTTCCTTGACTTCTTGTGTGCCTATCAAAATTAATCAAAATCCAAAGGATATGGTGCTGGCCTAATATGGGATTGTCTAATAAATCCTGGATCTATATTATTTAGATTTCAAACGAATCGTCTTCTATTTTGACTAGTTGAAGGTGGAGGACACTATTAATGGTTAAAAAATTGATCCCTCCATAAAACTTGTCTTTGTAGATTTATCTTAGATAAAGAGTAAAGATTGCATGGTCAAAGGGCCTTTTGTTTATGCCTTTCCAAACTTGAAGAAGGTATTCTACTCAAAGTTCATAAACGACGACAATTGATTTGTTGTTATGCATGAACCAAAGGGCTTGACTACTCAAGTAAACACATTAAAAGACCCTATAGAGTTTCATTATTCTCTTGGTGAAAACCCTAATTTGATAGGTCTTTTACTTAATTTATATGAGAATTAAATTTTAATACATTATTTTATTGTTATTTACTTAAACCTTGTATGAAACCCCTGTTTGTATTATATGTATATGAATAAAAGTCGAAACAAAGCCCTTTTATTTATTTACATTTGTGTATGTACATATGACACGACCCATTAGAACAACCTGTTTATGAGTGGAACAAGCCGACACAATAAAACAATATGATAACACAACACAAAATTAAACAAATATAGAGTTTTGATTTATTATTCTATTGTTATTTACTTAACCTTTGTATCTATGCATGACACAGCTCGTTAGAAAAAACCCATTTATGAATTGTCTTCTATTGTGACTTGTTAAGATAATGGTTTTTGATTGGTAATTCTTATACAACTATCACGATAACACGACATGATAACACAACATAAGATTAGAAGTTAATGTTATTATTAATTTGATTTATGTGTTCACTGATTAAAATAGTGAATCCAAAGTCTTTTTAGCATCGACAAAGAGTTGTTCATAAGGGATTAACCTTGTTGGGGCATCAAGAGTGGTTCTAATCGATATTGTGTGGAACCCATAAGTTGAATCGCATGCTATTGGTCAGCCTTATAGGCTTGGCCAAATTGTATCTACACATAACTTTCTAGTGGCCAAGCCTATAACCTCGGCTAATAGCATGTATTTTAACCGACGGGTTCTATAAATTTGGAATGTGATTTTTTTTTTATAAAATTGGTATTCAATAAGGGTGTGGGTACCTCATCCATTTTTCTAGGCCCAAAGCAGTGGTCGGACTAAACCCTATTGAAAATAGGAAGAGTTCGGTCCAAACTCCAAAGCCTCAAACGCAGTTAGTTAGCAACAACCCATCCTGTTCCTAAAATTTCTCACGATATATTCTAGGGATAGTGGGATAACGTGGGAGTGCCCAACACCCCCACTCTCCAAACTTTTACTGCATATATGATACCTCTGGCCAGGGGCAAAGGGCATGAAATCAGAAACACACCCCTGGAGAAAATAGAAATACAAATTGAGAGTACCACCGTGGACGTAGGCAATTTGTCGAACCATGTATATCTTTTATCGTGTGTGATTGTGATTATTCTAATTCGTGTTCTTTATTTTTTTGGTCATTGAATTTACTTATAATTTGTGTTGAGATTTATTGTCACCATAATTGGAACCGTCTGTGGGAAGCAATAATTCTTCCTTTAAGAAAGCCTTCACCAATAAGAACCTAGAATGTCTTATCACAGCAACAATACCCCTCAAGCGGGGGATATCTAGGAGCAACCTAACCCTCGTAGGGTTAGATCTGAAGTTTAACGCTCAAACCCAAGGCTTCTTCCTGAACGACAAGCCTCAAAATAAAGCCAAGGACCAGCTAGGTCTACACAAGTTTACAGGCTGATCGACACATATGAGGTCAGGCTGCAAGAACAGGAGGAGGCTGCTCATAAGAAAGAAGTCGAAAATGCTCGCCTTAAAAGGAACACAGAGAAAATGGAGAGAGAACTCCATCGTAATATGAAACAACGTCATTATCGGACTCCTAGCCTTTAGGCGAGCAGATCTCGCAGCCGAGGAGGGAGCCCAAGGTGTGGATCCCAAAGAATTGAAGGACACAGGTCAGATAATGACTGGTCTGAGCAACAATAATGAGCTCGCCATTATAGGAGCCCAGGACGAAGGAACGATAATATGCAAAACTTGGTTTGGAGAGAGATGGATCAACACCCAGCACATCGGGATGACAGAACGACAAGAAAGATAGCCAGGCTAGCTCTCAAGACCCAGATGAAATCCCCTTTTTTAATGGAAATAGAGGAAGAGGAAGCACCCAAGAAGTTATCCATGCCCAGGTTTAAGATCAATGATGGAAGGACTGATCCCATCGACCGTGTCAGACACTACAAACAATCCATGACCCTTTGGAGACATAAGTACGCACTGATGTGCATAATTTTCCCATCGAGCTTGCACGATGTGGCTCAAAAGTGGTTCGAGAAACTCCCCCACAGATCCATTAGGAACTTCGAGTCCCTGGCAGATCTCTTCATAGCTCGCTTCATTATCAGCAGCTCCTATCCGAATAGGATGGATTCTTTGTTAACAATGAAGAAAAATCCCCATAAGAGCCTCAGAGACTACGCAAAGAGGTATTGGGAGTTATTCAATGAGGTCGAGGACTACTCGGAGCAGGTCGTCATTGCATCCTTTAAGATTGGTTTACCCAACTCCTACCTCTTACACCAGTCCCTCACTAAGAAGGAGGCCACAACCATTGATGACTTGATGGCTCGTATTGAAAAATATGCCAAAGTCGAAGATGTGACCCATCTCAGTGCAGGAGAAAATGGTCGCGCCCAGGTCACCAGCAAGGGGAGCGATAAGAATGAGGGTCAAAAGAAAGGGAGTTAGAATTAGGGCAAGAATGTCCCTAAGAATGGGAGCAAGAGTAATGCCATGAAGGCATTTCGAACAGTAAATACAGTTTTCAGAGAACCGATCTATAAAATTTTGGCAAAAATCAAGGACGAACCGTTCATTAAGTGGACCAAAAAAATGGGTGGAGATCCTTCAAAGCGGAATAACGCACTAAGATGTGCTTTCACAAGGAGGGCGGGAACAAAACCGAGAACTTCAAGGCCCTCAAGTCTCACCTTGAAGAGTTAGCTCAAGCTGGACACTTAAGCGAATTTGTGGAGAAAAAGGCAGAGAAGGTGGATGCCAATGGAGATCAAAGGCTCGATAACGTGCTCGAGGAAGACATCGGCCATGAGTTCTCAGTAATACATAGGGAGTCCGACCTTAAACAAATTCAAGGAAATATGGCTCGGATGGAAGTGAAAAAGCTCACAGTAGTAATGCAAGATTTTCAGATCGATCCAACCAACACGCAAGCTGGGAAGCATCGACGAGTGAAAGATATCGACTACAGCAACCATATTTTGTTTGAAAATGAGGACCTAGTGGAAGTAATAACCCCATATCATGACGCGCTGATCATTACACTCAGGATAGCTAACTAAGATGTCGACAGGTTACTCGTCGACCAAGGTAGCTCATCTGAAGTAATGTATCTCGACCTGTTCAGGAAGTTGAAACTAAGTGTCTCCGACCTAAAGGAAGCCACCGTTCCTCTAGTTGGCTTCGCTGGAAAAGAAATCATCCCCTTGGGAAAGATCGTCCTGCCAGTGAGGGCAGGAAACATCTCGAAAATGATCAAATTTCCAGTGGTCAATATTGATTCGCCCTGCTAAGTGATCCTCGACATAGGATGGCTGCACACGATGAAGGCCATCCCATCTACCTACCATCAGAAGCTCAAATGTGTGATTGGACGAGGAGTTATGGAGATCCATAGAGATCAGGCGATGGCGAGGAAGTGCTTTATGGAAGCCATCCGTCCCAAATTAGAAAAGAAGGTTGAAGAAGTTAGAAGCAAGAACGAATAACAGGAGAGGCTAATGCCCTCCAAATACCAACTAAGATATGGGAGACCAGGAGTGGAGGAGACCAGGATCATCCCCTATGAAAGAATCATCGAGGACCTGGAGGAAGTCACAGCTAGTAGTAGTTCTAATGAAAGAAAGTTCTTGATCAGAACCTCACTTACCGACCACAAAAAGAGGGAGTTGGTCACCCTACTTTGGAGTAACTTAGATGTCTTTGCATGGGAGCCTTATGAGTTACTCGGGATTGATACTAACATCACATGTCATCGACTGCATGTTGACCCATATTTCAAACCAATAGCACAAAAAGCTCGACGAACTTCTCCAGAGAAAGCTAAGGCAGTGGATAAGGAAGTTGTAAGGACACAAATTTTCGATTAAGTCCTTTGTAGTTTTGGCCCAATTCCGGATAAAAACGTTTGAGTTATAGGACAGAGTTATTGATCATCCTTCAAGCCTATGATGTGTTTGTTGAAGACGTAGCGTCCAAGATATTAAAGCTTCATTAAATGTCGAGTTTAATGTGCCTCGTTTCTACGTCAACAACGTTGGTTCCATTGCTCCTAAGGTATGAATGAATTTTAATATATATAGGAGCTTGGAACATTTCATATTGGGTGAACGTTTTATTTAAAACTGTTGTTTAATTTCAGAAATATTTCATTTAAACTTTAAAATAAAGTATATAAAGTTTATGGGCAAAAATTAATTTTTTCAAACTTTCTGGAAGTTCATTCGAAGTGTCGTTTGAATGAGTTTGTCGTTCGAATAGTAATGTCGTTCGAACGATTTTACCAATGAGTTCCCATATTGGCCACTGGAATGTCGTTCGAAGTGTCGTTCGAACGAGAATGATGGTTTGAACGAGATATCCAACGAGATTTCTAACGAGTTCACACTGGAACTTCGTTAGAAGTTCGTTCGAACGAGACTTCGTTCGAACGAAAAATCTCATTCGAATAACATTTGGCGGGAACAGGTATTTGGTAGTTTTGAACAGTTTTTTTCATGTTTCCCACTTCCTTACCCCACTAACTTCTGACAGAACTTAATAGTGCGGGAACCAACCTTTTTGGTTTAATTTTTTCATAATATTCTAACTCCTAGAGAGTGTTTTGAGAGTTCATCTTTCCTAAGAAAAAGTTCAAGTTTAAGTGTATGTTTTTCAAGAAAAAATTGATTAAACACTTGTGTTACACCCATTAGTTTGTTTATCCAAGTTCCAATTATATATATCATTGCTTGGAGTGTTTGGCACCGATTTTGATCTCTACCATTTTAAGAGAAGGTTGGGTTTGCTTCTAAATCCCATAAAGAAGAAGTGCTTATTTTGCAGCAGCATTCTCATGTGGTAAAAGGCACCATGTGTGGTTGACGATGTACCTATGTCTCATTGGTGGATGCTAAGATTCCGGTGGAGCTCCGGGGTTGTCTACTAGGCGGAGGTTTTTACAAGAAGAAGCGTCGGGGCTTGAGAGGGATCGAGTCGAGTGTTGTAAGTCTTACTGTCTTGTAATTGTAAATCCATACTTAGTGGACTTAAGCCTAGGGCCATCCGAGGTTTTTTCCCGTTGTGGGTTTTTCCTCGTACATCACGGCGTAATGATTCATTGTTTATTTTATCTTTTGCTAAACTCACCTAGAATGCATGCTTAGGTAAAAAGATAAAATTTTGTTTAATCACTACTTAATTTAATTTGATGCTAATTTAATTTGGGTAATGTGTAATTAATTCAAGTCAATAATTTAATGTGTTAAAGTTTGGTTTGCCTAATTAGATTAATTGATAATATGACTTAGGCAAATTTCTAGGGCTTGGATTAATTATTTTTGTTTTAGGGAAATTTAAATTGGGTGTGTATTTCATCATATTTCACTTTGTTTAATTTTAATTTGAAAAGAAATTAAAATTTGTATTTTGTTATTTTGTTGAACCATCATCTTTACGCTTTCGCATATGTAACAAGGAAATTATTACTTTGTGAAGTAAAAAGAATTTTGTTATCTTAAAATTGGGGGATTATCGTTCCAACAAGTGGTATCAGAGCTTTGATTGAGAAAAGCTCTCGCTTTCAAATTGGTATCAGAGCCAAAACGATAAATTATTTCGTTAAAGATCCTTTAACTATTTTTGGCTAAAATGGAATTTTCCCCATTTTCAAAATTTCCTATTTTCGATGGTTCGAATTACGCGTACTGAAAAGCGTGAATGAAATTGGCACTTAAATCTATCGACGAGAGGGTTTGGTTATCTGTAGTTAATGTGTGGTCTCCACCAACTCATTTAGTAGATAATGAACGTGTTCCCAGACCGGCCGATAGATGAAGTGAGAATGAGTTTAAACTTTCAAATTTTAATTCCCGTGGTTTAAATGCCTTTTTTAGCGTTGTCACGCCGGATGAATTACGTCATATTATGAAGTGTGAAACCTTTAAAGAAGCTTGGGATATTTTACAACTCACTCATGAAGGTACAAGTGTCGTAAAAGCTTCGAAAATTCAAAAACTCACCACTCAATTTGAAACCATCAAAAAGAATGAAAAAGAAACTTTTGATGAATTTTATGCTAGACTTTCAGATATTGTTAATTCATCTTTTAACGTGGGAGAGAAAATGCCTGACAACCGAGTAGTAAAAAAAAAATTAAGGTCCCTACCCGATAGATTTATTCCAACAGTGACCGTTTTAAATTTTGTACCAACTTTAGCCTCTACGAAATTAGAAGAGCTTGTAGGTGATTTACAAACCTATGAACTGGACATGTTTCCCTCTAAAACTGAAAAGAAAATAGAAAAGGGAGTTTCTTTAAAAGCCCAAAAAGAGGAAAAATAAGTAGTAGAGTGTGAAAGTGATAGTGACTCGGATGACATGGCTATGTTTGCTAGAAAATTTTAAAAATTTCTTAAATTGAACAGACAAATTTAAAAATGACTTTAAGAAATTTGAAAAACCTAGGCATGACAAAGCCGAGAAGATCCCTAAACCTTTAATAAAAATGTAAATAGGGACGAGTTCGAAAAATGTTTTGGTTGTGAAGGGTATGACCATAGGGCTTTTGAATGCCCCACTAAACTAAGGAGAGAGGGTAAAAAAACAGTTTCTTTTAATGAAACCCTTAATGATAGTGATATTGAAGAGGGACCCGATTCCCCTACTAAGCCCAACTTTGTGGCTTTCATGGATAGTCATGTGAGCGATAGTGAGAACTCGTCTATTGATGAATTTTTAACACATGATCCTTCCAAGGTCATAGTTTATGATTCCCTTGCTTTTGATGGTAGTGAGAGTGAAGAAGAAAGAGAGAGTGAAAATGAAGAAGAGGTTAATGTGAGTGAACTTCAAAATGCTTTTCAAGAACTTTATGAAGAATCTATTAAATTAAAAAGAGCTAATTTGAAGTAAGAAGCTAGTTTAAGAGAGCGTGTCAAGGTCGTTGATGAAAGTAGGTTGGTAGAAGACCTTAGGACACAAGAGAGATCTCTTCGAGAGAAGCTAGAATATATAGAAGGCGAGAGAGATAGCCTTAGAGGTTTAATGGAATCCTTAAAAAATGAGCTTATCGAGTTTGAAGAGAGAAATATTTTATTAGAGTCTAAAATTTTAGAGTTTGAAAATAAATTAAAAGACTCTAGAAAAGTCAAATTTGATTTGGAGTGTAGGGCCGAAAAACTAGATAAAATCTTAGGCACGGTCCAAATCAAAAATGGCACTTGTGGTTTAGGCTTCGATACTTGTAATGAATCTACTCATAAAGACAAAACCAACGTTTTAGGAGAATCACCTAGGAAAGCCTTTAAAGGTCACTCCTTAGGTAAATCTTTTCGCCGTAAGTTTAAGTGTTCACATTGTGGTCGAAAAGGTCATCTTAGAAAATTTTGTTTTGATCTTAAATGAGTTCCTAGAAAATCTAAAGGTAAGACAACCTAGGTAGCCAAGATTCCTACACCCCGAGATTGTCATTCGTTATTAGTTTGGGTTAGGACATCCGACTTGGTAGCTTGACAAGATAGGGTTTTTTTATTCTCATTTACTTTCACATGCTTCCTCCCTTGCAAAATCTAAAGGTTGAATGTGTTAGTTTTTTTTTTTGCATACTTTATCTTTTGTGCTTCATGCTATATCACCCATGCTAATTGTATGTTTGTTTAGTCATTTTCTAGTCATTGCTTTATTTCATATCCTATGCTAGAAATCATGACTTGTTTATCTTTTGTATTATATTTTCTTCATTTTTGTTTGCTTTAAATGAAAAATACAAAAAGATTTTTGTTTATCATTTGTGTTTTACCTTTTAGTAATTTAGGCTTAATGAAAAATACAAATGATTTTTGTTTGTCTTTTGAGTATATATTTTTATTTTTGGTTAAAAATTGCAAAAACTCAAAAAAAAAATTATTTTGTGTGTATTTTAGTTTGACACACTTTATGTGGCATACACTTGTGTTAGAATCTCATCTTTTACGCTCCGATGTGGCTAAAACTTTTGGTTTAGATTGTCAATTCTTATTATGTTCTTTACCATGCTTACATGGAGTAGTTGGATTTTGGGTTGATCTAATGGATTCTATTTTTATATGCCTTTATTCACACATGTACGAGCTCTTTTGAAATTTAACTTCATATGTATATTTGAGCTTTATGAGGTGTTCTCCTACTAATTTTGTCATCTACATATTTACGACCTAGGAGGACTAGTGCATATCAAAATCCGTTGCACGTGAGATATGTGTGAGATATAAAAAATGATAAATATAAATGTGCACGGGGAAGGGCTCCGAAAGGATTTATTATCCTTTGCGAATAGTAAGCCACCGTTTGTTTGGACCTAAAAGAAATACGTGGTCCAAAGGCCTAAAAGAAAATATGGCATAAAAAGAAAAATAATTTGCCAAGGCCTTATATGTTTAGTTGATTTATTCATTCAAAAGAATAATATATATGCTTATTGAGAGAGTTTGGATGATATATCAACGGTTTGCACAATGTCCGTTTATCCTAGTTGATCTTTCAATGTCCTGACTCTATTGGTTTGTAGAATCATCAACATGTTAGGCTTGTATGCATTGTGTATGTTTGTTCATTGAGTTCAATCTATATTGTCACATGATGTAATATTCAAATGTGATGAAGTTTGCAATCAATTGAGAACTCCATGAACATGTTTTAAGTGATTGGGTCTAAATTTAATTGTTACTAGTTCACACCCCAACACTTATGTTTCCATATGACACATTTATGCTACAAGAGTGTGGAAAAACTTATGTTATTTAGTTTTATGTCATTTGTGTGTTTATATCTATATGTGTGTACTTATGCTTAGCTTGTATCTATTATGTATACATATATATGATATTTTGTTTATGTCTTTGACATGTTTAGCTAGTCCATTTATGCTTCAATTCATAATTGGTACCTTGTTTGTTGCGTAGTTTGTTTGATATCACATGCTTAGAATCTTATGTGTCAAATTGGTATCATTTATTTTCGCATCATAGTAGGTAATCATTTGTATGGATTAGTTATGAGTTTGTTGCCTATGTGCTTTAATGTTCTCATCACTTTATGCACTAATGCATATTTAGCTTGTTATCCCATTCTATTTATACCTTGTTTAGTTTAAGGGGTGTATTTGCTTTAATTTGGGGAGATAAGTTAATGTTTGATTCTTTAACCTTTGTCTATTCTGAACAAAAAGGGGGAGAATGATAGGGAGAGAAATGGTATCTAATCCTATTGTTATCGTATCTTAGTTGAGGGAGACTTATCTTAGGGGGAGACGTCTTTCTAAGTTAGTCAATTATTTTGATAAAGGGGAGAATTGATATAAGGAAATACTTACCTTAATTTCATTTAATATTTTGATATTCCCTATTTGTTTAATGTGTTTGCTCAAGTGTGCAGGAATTATATTCTAAGCGGAAACTTTCACCGGCAAAGATTTTGATCCTTTGGGTTGTTTGAGTCAAGCATTGTATTTTTATTTTGGGTGGGACTTTTTGTCAGTCTAGTAGAGCTTGACGGCCCTTTAGGATTTTTGTTTTATTTTTATCCCGGAATAGCCAAAGGCAGAGATTTGTAAGGGCACACATTTCCAATTGAGTCCTTTGTAGTTTTGGCTCAATTTCGGACAAAAACGTTTGAGTCATAGGATAGAGTTATTGATCATCCTTCAAGCCTATGACGTGTTTGTTGAAGACTTAGCGGCCAAGATATTAAAGCTTCATCAAATGTCGAGTTTTAGGTGCCTCGTTTCTACGTCAACAACATTGGTTCCATTGCTCCTAAGGTATGAATGCATTTTAATATATATAGGAGCTTGGAACATTTCATATTGGGTGAACGTTTTATTTAAAACTGTTGTTTAATTTTAGAAAGATTTTATTTAAACTTTAAAATAAAGTATATAAAGTTTCTGGGCAAAAATCGATTTTTTCAAACTTTCTGGAAGTTCATTCAAAGTGTCGTTCGAACGAGTTTGTCGTTCGAATAGTAATGTCGTTCGAACGAATTTACCAACGAGTTCCCATATTGGCCACTGGAATGTCGTTCGAAGTGTCGTTCGAACGAGAATGATGGTTGGAACGAGATATCCAACGAGATTTCTAACGATTTCACACTGGAACTTCGTTAGAAGCTCGTTCGAACGAGACTTCATTCGAACGAAAAATCTCGTTCGAACGAGATTTGGCGGTAACAGGTATTTGGTAGTTTTGAGCAGTTTTTTTCATGTATCCCACTTACTTACCCCACTTACTTTTGACAGAACTTAATAGTGCGGCAACCAACCTTTTTGGTTTAACTTTTTCATAATATTCTAACTCCTAGAGAGTGTTTTGAGAGTTCATCTTTCCTAAGAAAAAGTTCAAGTTTAAGTGTATGTTTTTCAAGAAAAAATTGATTAAACACTTGTGTTACACCCATTAGTTTGTTTATCCAAGTTCCAATTATATATATCATTGCTTGGAGTGTCTGGCACCGGTTTTGATCTCTACCATTTCAAGAGAAGTTTGGGTTTGCTTCTAAATCCCATAAACAAGAAGAGCTTGTTTTGTTGCGGCATTCTCATGTGGTGAAAGGCACCATATGTGGTTGACGGTGTACCTATCTCTCATTGGTGGATGCCAAGATTCTGGTGGAGCTCCGGGGTTGTCTACTAGGCGCAGGTGTTTACAAGAAGAAGCGTCGGGGATTGAGAGGGATTGAGTTGAGTGTTGTAAGTCTTACTGTTTTGTAATTGTAAATCCATACTTAGTGGACTTAAGGCTAGGGTCGTCCGAGGTTTTTTCCCGTTGTGGATTTTTCCCCGTACATTGCGGCGTAATGATTCATTGTTTATTTTATCTTTTGCTAAACTCACCTAGAACGCGTGCTTAGGTAAAAAGATAAAATTTGGTTTAATCACTGCTTAATTTAATTTGATGCTAATTTAATTTGGGTAATATGTAGTTAATTCAAGTTATTAATTTAATGTGTTAAAATTTGGTTTGGCCTAATTAGATTAATTGATAATATGACTTAGGCAAATTTCTAGGACTTGGATTAATTATTTGTGTTTAAGTGAAATTTAAATTGGGTGTGTATTTCATCATATTTCACTTTATTTCATTTTAATTTGAAAAGAAATTAAAATTTGTATTTTGTTGTTTTGTTGAACCATCATCTTTACTCTTCCGCATATATAATAAGGAAATTATTACTTTGTGAAGTAAAAAGAATTTTGTTATCTTAAAATTGGGGGCCTATCGTTCCAACAAGTGGTATCAGAGCTTTGATTGAGAAAAGATCTCGCTTTCAGAAGTTGAAATATTGTTGGACGCAGGATCCATACGGGAAGTCCAATTACCCAAGTGGCTATCCAACCTAGTTGTTGTACCCAAGAGAAACAGAAAGTGGAGAGTCTGCATCGACTTCACCGATCTCAACAAAGCATGACCTAAAGACGGCCTCCCCCTCCCAAAGATCGATCATCTAGTGGATGCCACGGCAGCACACTAAAGGATGAGCTTCCTGGATGCATACTCCGGGTATCACCAGATCCCTCTGCACGAGTCAGATAAAGATAAAACAGCATTTATAACCATAGTTATCTTATATTGCTATAAGGTTATGCCCTTTGGGATCAAAAATGCGGGAGCAACTTACCAACGATTGGTTATGAAAATTTTCAAAGACTAAATGGGAAGCACTATGGAGGTCTACATCGATCACATGCTCGTCAAGAGCAAGCTCAAATATGACCACCTCTCTGACCTATAAAGGACCTTTAAAATCCTCAGGAAGTACCGAATGAAGCTATACGAGAGTAAGTGTTCCTTCGGTGTCCAATCAGGAAAATTCCTTGGGTACTTGGTCAGCAAGAGAGGCATTGAAGACAACCTGTACCAAATTAATGATATCACCAGGGTGCCCCCGAACGGTAAGAGACGTGAAGAAACTGACAAGAATGCTCACCGCCTTAAATCGGTTCATCTCAAAGTATTTCGAAAGGTGCCAACCTTTCTTTCAGTTATTGAATGTGGAGTGGAACGAGGATTGCTCGAGGGCATTGGAAGGGATCAAAGCTTACCTCAGCAAACCACCTTTGCTCGTAATCCCTCAAGAAAATGATTCTCTGTACCTTTACCTTACAGTATCCAGTCATGTTGTAAATTCAGCACTCGTATGAAAAAAAATGGGGATCCAGCACCGAGTCTATTACGCGAGCTAGACTCTTTTGGACGCCGAACAACGATACCTACCACTAGAAAAGCTTGCCTATGCGCTAGTGGTACCTCGAGAAAATTAAAATGTTATTTCAAATACCACTCCATCATTGTACTTACAAATTACCCTCTTAAAGAAGTCTTGAGGAAAGAAAACCTTTCAGGTAGACTATCCAAGTGGTCGGTCGAGCTCGAGCGATTTGACATTCAGTTCCAACTAAGGACTGTCATCAAAGGGAAGGTCCTCGCCGATTTCATTACTGAGTTCATAAGAGAGTAGCCTTGTGAACAGCCCCAAATTAGTTATCAGAACGAAGTTCCCCCCGCACCAGAAGTCTAGAAACTATTCGTTGATGGAACCTCCAATTCCAAAGGGGCAGTAGAAGGCATCATGCTGGTTACCCCCGAAGGTGCCACTCTCAAATAAGGAATCAGGTTTGGATTTGAAGCCTCCAACAATGAAGAAGAGTATGAGGCACTGATCGCGGGCCTACAAAAGGCGCGAATACTTGGAGCAAAGCGACTCCAAGTTTTTGGCGACTCATAGTTGGTCTCTAACCAGATAAGTGGAGATTTCAATGCAAGAGATGAGAGGATGGCAACCTATCTCGCCATTGTGAAAAAATTAATGGCCAACTTTGAGCACATCAGCGTCTAGTAGTTTCCCAGAGGATAGAACAGTCATGTTGATGCCCTAGCAGTCTTTAGCTCAGCGATCAACTCTGACTTGAAGAGGACAATTCAGATTGATTTCCTTGCCTAGCCAAGTATCAACCAGATCAATGAACTGCCGAGCATAAAATATGTTCCCCAGATCGAGACATCCCCCAGTTGGATGGATCCCATAACAGATTATTTGAAGGATGGTGTACTACCAACAGATAAGAAGACCGTTCATCAGATAAGAGTCAAAGTTGCGCGCTTTCACTTATCTCTTAAGGGCAAGCCGTACAAGAGATCTTTTACTGGCACTTACCTCCAGTGAGTTCATCCAAAGGACGTCGAGCAAGTCCTGCATGAACTCCATGAGGGAATCTGTGGAGTCATATTGGGGGCTGGTCACTAGATTTTTGAGCAATGAAAGAAGGGTAATGGTGGCCATACAAGCAGAAAGACGCTGGAATCTATGCTCAAAAGTGCAAAAAGTGCTAACTTCACGCACCGATGATTCACCAGCCAGCCAGTGACCTGAAGTCACTTACTAGCCCTTGGCCCTTCGCCAAATGGGGTACGGAAATTATGGGCCCACTACCAACTGCAGCCGGTAATCGCAAATATCTGTTGGTCACAATAGATTACTTTACCAAATGGATAGAGGCAGAACCACTGGCAAACATTATAGACACGAACATGATAAGATTTGTATGAAGGAATATCGTCACTCGCTTTGGGATCCCCAGTACTATCATCACGGACAATGGAACCCAGTTCGAAAGTGGCCTCTTCCAAGGTTTCTACAGCGACCATGGGATCAGGCATTACTTCAGCTCTGTGGCGTACCCTCAGAGCAACAGACAGGTTGAGGCTTCCAATAAAACAGTGATTGATGGATTAAAAAATCATTTAGAGCAAGCCAAGGGAGCGAGGGTAAAAGAACTACCCCGCATCCTATGGGGTTACCGCACCACCCCAAGGCGAGCAACTGGAGAGACACTATTCTCACTTATGTATGGGATGGAGGCAATTATCCCTTTAGAAGATGGTCTCCCTACCATGGGGTCCACTCTGATCGACCAAGGCCAGAACGATGCAGCATTGCTCGCTGAACTTGACTTAGCCGAGGAGAGAAGGGAGTTGGCTTTAGTAAAACTAGCAGCCTACCAGCAACATCTAGCCAAGCGTTATAACGAAAAGTCAATCCAAAAACATTCCAGGTTGGGGATTACGTCCTGAGAAAAGTTCTTGGCAGCGCTGTAAAACCATCAGATGGCCAGCTAGGACCAAACTGGGAGGGACCATTCAAGGTGATAAAAGACGACCTACAAGGAGCCTACCACTTAGAAATGCTAGAGGGCGGGGAGATACCAAGAGCTTGAAATGCAACGAATTTGAAGAAATTCTACTTCTAGATTTCTTTTTTCTTTTTGAACCTCAATGTTGAATTTTCAATACTTCTCTGATTAATAAGATTTGTTCTGTAGTGGCATTTTCTCAACCACATTATAATATTGCACCCTTTCTAAGTTACAAGCTCCCTTTTTTAACATGCAAAACTAAGAGCATGAGATACTTATTGACTAAAGTAGCGGGGTCAATGTGTAATGACCCTCCTCAGGCATTCGTCAATTAACACAAATGACCTCCTAGCTTGACCTTGGAAATATATGAAGCCCTACAGGGCAACATGGCCAACCCAGGTTAGTCGCCAACATTGTCTGGCTCAGAAATCCTGCTCGAAAAGAATATTCGATACCAGGTGTATCCTCGCCATTGCCTCACTTAGGCCTAAGGAAATGTGACGACATGACCTAAAACGTAAAGTAAGGCAGAATGGTACACTTAAAGCATACTAGACTAGGGGGATACTCACTCAACAATTAACTCTGTCTAAGTCATATCTAGTCAGTTGAAAGAGACGAAGATAACTGAACAAGATATTAATTGAGTAAGAAATAACACAACACATGTTTAGTCGGCAAATCGCCCAAAATAAAAATATTTAATTATATAATTACATGTAAAAAGAGTTACAGATACTACGTAATTAAAACCCCAACGAGTACCAGGTCGTTGAGCGGGGTAATCAACTACCCGCTCTACTCGCGCTCTTCGGCCATCATCTGGGTGAGGAGCGAACTCCTCCTCGACTTCGTATAAATTTGACTCCACAAGCTGTCTTGGGATCGCATTTTTAGGAACCCAACGATCATCCCTTCTGAATGGATTCGGCATCAAAGTTGAGGGAGAGATTTCATGCCTATAC
The DNA here is from genome assembly GCA_949130495.1 of Sambucus nigra. NCBI lineage: Eukaryota > Viridiplantae > Streptophyta > Magnoliopsida > Dipsacales > Adoxaceae > Sambucus > Sambucus nigra. Next base: position 314,181,837 of record OX422210.1, read on the forward strand.
CAGAGAGAAGAGTTCCTGAGAGAACTTGTAACTCCCTGAGGGCACTCAACCACCCTCTTATAAAAGCTAACTCCTCGACTTCCTTCAACTTCATTGGAGCATCAGTCCAACCCTAGTCGTATCCATCCACCCACGCCTGTCGAGGACCATTTTTAACAACTGTATCAACCTGGTAACATCTCGTTGAAGCCCGACTGCAATCACATAGGCTCGAACAACATCCCCTTTCATCTCGGTAATCTCCCTCTGAGAACTGTTGGGAAGGTTTCCAGCTCGTTGTGTCATTGATGATGATGAAACTTGGATAAGCAACGGAGCCGTACTCGACGCATTCTCACTCAAGCGGTCAAGCTCTCGATTTAATGTAACATTCTCTTATTGGAGCATCTCGCCAACCAAGTTGATTTCAAATGTCTGTAGGAGTTTCATTTTGAGAGCATTGACCTCTTCTTGAACGAAGCCACCAATATCACTCATTTCCGTGAGTCTATATTTTAATTTAGCAACGAGCTCGGATTGGTTCTTATATTCTCAGTTCCTAGCTCAGAGGGACTTGTAAGTTCTTATAAAGGCACGACGGACCTGGTCGCTCACATTAGTACCAAGGATTTGGCCTAAATGAGAAGGAGTCGGGATATATTCCTCAAGATCGATAAGCTACAAATCATACAATCATCGAGAATAAATAAATCAGTATATGAGAAGCAACAGAACTCCATTTCATTAAAACTAAAATAGTTCAAGTACATCAGCGAAAAGAAAAAGAGAACAACAAAAATACAAGGGCCCCCTAAAAATACTAACTGGCAACCTCAGTATGCTCTGAGAATGTTGGTTGCTTCCTCTTATCCGAAGTAGCCTCATGTGCACTTTCCTCGGATGGAACAGCCACCATTCCCTAATCAAGGGGAGCATTAGCAGCGGTAGTTGGAACAGCTGGAACACCTTCACTGGCAGCAGGAGGGGGCATTCCATCTATGACAGGCTTCAGTCCAGGGTCGTGCTCGTTGAAGAGAGGGGAATCAATATCCACCTCAGCAGTGAGCAAAGCCCTATCCTAACCTTTCTTAAAGTTGAAACGGTTGATTTAGCCGATCTGAGCCTCAGTATCCTCGTATGCTAGGATCCACCCAGCATTGTAAGAACTCTCCTTGATGGGGGAGGCCTCAGATTCCAACTTCTTCGTCTTCTCAGCAAGCGCTTTATTCGCCTCGACCACCACCAGCTTACTCGTGCAGACTAATTCATAGGACAACCTCAGCTCCTCCAGCTCCTTAGATGCTACCTCTTTTGCTTTATTAGCTTCAGCCAAAGCAATATCAAAAGATTTCTAAGCAGCACTGGCAACCTTTAAGCTCACCTCTAGCTCGTCATTTCTCCTCGCCAGCTTGTCGCGGCTACGAAAGAGGACGATGAAATTAAACACAAACCTGCAGAGAAGTAAGAAAACGTTATTAAAGGAGGTATGGGAAAGAAAATTTCAAGAGCAAAGAAGTGAAAATAAACTTACCAAGGCTAGCCCTTGACTCTCCTTTTGGGCTAGCTGGTCGATCCCTATGCTCAATGACCTCTAGCGGTCTGCTGGCAAGACTGCTCTCTCGAGCACTATCGAAGCCAGCTAAGGACAGAGAGAGACGAAATCTCCCTCAGCTAAGGTAGACACGGGAACCAAGGACTACCATTTCTTTATCCGTGCCTCTTCTCTCCTCTTCTCTTCTTCTCCATCTCGACCCTCTTCCTCTCTTCTTCCTTCTTTCTCTCTCTCCCCCTCACCAATGCCTCTTCTTTCTTCTTCCTCTCCCTTTCATGAGCCACAGTTTAGGAGTCAGTGGTTGTATCCACACTCCCAGACTTCTGCTTCTTCAGCCTGCGAGCCAGAGCAATATTATCCTCAACATCATCCTGGATTAAATTCTTCCTAAGAGGACCCACAGTCTCCTCGCTGAAACTATCTAAATTCTCTGAACTCTCTGAATTCTCTAAACCCTCCTCCGAACTGGAAGATTCCTCACCACTCGAACTCTCCTTGCTAGAATCACCCTCGACTCCACCTATGTCATCCCCTACACTGTCTTCACCAGAGCTACTCTCCTCCTCGTCTAATTAAATTGGCTCAGTAGTGACCTCTTCTAGGATATCGAGGTGTGGAATGCTATTAACAGGACGAACGATGAAGCTGGTGTCGGTGTTCTTATACTCTAAAAGGAATGCAGATGATCTCAGATGCTCTTCATTAGCAAAAGATTCCCTTATCTTCCAAGCTTTTATCAGCTCAGCAACTCGAATTTCGTGGAGTGCAGGTTTCAAGTTCTTTATCTTCGCTGAAAAAGGAAAAAGGAGGACATAAGAAATAAAGTACACTAACAGAGAATCAATGAGCAAAACAAGAAAAAAAACTACCTATGTACTCCTATTGGTAAAAAGGAATTATAGTCCCCCTATACCTCGACTCCCCAGTCTGGGGAGAAAACTGCTAGTTCCTGGCAATGAAGCCTTCATGCCAATAGTCCTTATGGGAATCAGGTAGATTGACTACCAACACCCTGTTAGGACTCCTAGCTTTCAGATAAAGGACACCAGAGCTCGTTCGAGAAAAGGTATAGCAATAACAGAGTTCAGCAAAACCTAAATTGGTGCCATACAGCTGATTGATCCTATGTACACCGTTGAAATTTTTCTAAACATTTGGAGAACATTGGGCAGGAACTATGTAAAAATAACTAAAGAAGTGTAAAAACAAGCGATTTGGGGGGAAGGTTAGACCCCTCCTGAGACAACAGGAGAACATGAATCCAATGCCCGTCCTCAATGTCTTGAACATTGCGAGGAACAGGGAAACATTCAATGTCTACCCAGTTAGGGATATTATAAAACTCCATAAACTCATCTATCGATCTATTACCTATTCTTGCCATAAATAAACCCTAGCAGTGATAGAAAAGAAATTTCAACAGAAAAGAAAGAAGAAGAAGTTTGAGAGACTTACGAAGTAAAAATCAGCTTGAGACGATGCGAGACCACAAGAAAAGAAGACAGAAAAATAAGAAAAAGCTCAAAGATGAAGGATGAGACCTGGAAGTGAGAAGACGCAGTAGGAAGCAAAAGATATCTCGAGAGTGCAAAACTTGTGAAGCGACGTCAAAAAGGGCCTCTTCTAACAATTTTAAACCCTCTCAATGATGACGCATGAAGAACGAAGTAGATCTGCCGCCTAAATCTACTAGGAAGAGACGTTACGCTCCCTAAAGCATTGCTCAATTCACAAAAATGCCATCAGAGCTATTATTTAAAATTATTGAGCCCAAATTGTGACCCAAAAATTTTGGGGACAATTATGGGTACCTCATCCATTTTTGTAGGCCCAAAGAAGTGGATGGACTAAACCCTATTAAAAACAGAAAGAGTCCGGCCCAAACTCCAAAGCCTCAAACGCACTTAGTTAGAAATAACCCATCCAGTTCCTAAAATATCTCACGAGATATTCTAGGGATAGTGGGCTAACGTGGGAGTTCCCAACACCCCCACTCTCTGAACTTTTACTGTATATATGATACCCCTGGCCTGGGACAAAGGGCATGTAATCAAAAACACTCCCCTAGAGAAAAGAGAAATACAAACTGAGAGTACTACCGTGGACGTAGGCAATTTGCCGAACCACATATATCTTGCGTCGTGTGTGATTGTGATTATTCTAATTCATGTTCTTTATTTTTCTGGTGATTCCATTTACTTATAATTCGTGTTGAGATTAATTTTCACCACAAATTATACTTCCTATTTTAGTTTCAATTTTGTTTGAGTACCCTTGAAGTTTATTTTCAATATGTAATCCGTCAAACTCATTCGTAATTTAAAGATTAACAAGGTTTTGTCATAGTCTTGTTATGAATCTAGGAACCCCGAATGATTTGGATTGGCTATATTGTGCAAAAAAAATTGTGCTTACATAAAATTAAAAATAAAATAGTAAACATCCTTATTAAATATTTATTCTCTCGATAAAATTCACAATTTCAATTTGTGGATCCCATCGGTTGAAATGCAGACTATTATACGGGCTTGTAGGCTTGGACAATATAAGGTTGTGTACAGCTATAATTTGGCCAAGACTATAAGCCCGCCTAACAATCGACATTTTAACCGACGGATTCCACAAAACATCGATTCGAACCACTCTTGATGCCATGTACAAGATTAATCCCCTTTGAACAACACTTTATTAATGCTAGAAAAATCTTGGCTTCACTATTCGGATTATTGAACACATTAATAAAATTACCAATAGGACATTAACTTCTAATTTTGTGTCATGATAGAACTAGGTGGACATCGATGCCATTTTTAGCTATATAGGCATCCTGAATTTATTTGGGGATTCAAGTCCTTTCGTACAAATTTCCTTTAGTTTATATTCATATATTATCATCTCATTGTCATAGTTAATATATTATTCTCATATATTTAGTTATCTTGCATTCATTACTTTGTTGCTCACATTTTGAAAATCCTTTATGTTTTACTAGTTTCATAAATGCTATTTTTCAAATTTTAGTGTTCTTAATCCATTTGCAACTTGTGTATTCTACTTCTATCACTAATCCTGCTATTTTTATTATCATATATACATTTTCTTTTATTAAACTAAAAAAGAAGACTTATACCATAATTCCCAATTTAGAGTGTTCTCACAATTTTCTACACTTTCACTACATTTTATACCATTTTCATAAATCAAAAGAGACAAACTGGATTCGGACTATATTTTAGATATTAACCTTGTTCATCTTACGAACTACGCGGACTTTGATGCTATTTTTTTCTACGTAGGCATCTTTAAGTCATTATGTGATTCAAGTCCTTTCTTACCATTTGAATAGCTTGTAACATTTACAGCTCTAGATGGGTGAATGCGGATGTCGATTACAACGAGATCGCATATACTTTAGAGAAGGAACACTTTGTGGATTTTAATAGTCCTAGTTTTGGATTCATGTAATTAATTTGATGGGTTAATAATATTTATATTATTTCTATTAATTGATGTATTAGTTAGTTTTTATAATGTAATTGTATACATGTTATCAAATATGTACAAAAAACATTTGGAAGCAAAAAAAACAAAATTATTATTTTCAACTAATTAATTATTGGTCACGGTCCAAAATCATGACCATATGCATAGCAAAATTTTAATGGGTTAAAAGGTGGTCATGATCAGGAACCATGATCATAGGAGTTGTGGTCACGATAGGGCAATCAATCAAAGTTAATGGCAGGTGGTTATGGTCAGTAACCATGATCACAGAACCTATTTTCATGGTAAGGGGTTACGGTTCATGACCGTGACCATTGAAATGTGGTAACGGTTTGGGTCACTGTTCATGGCCGTGAACATATACCTAACATTAGGGTCACAAAAGTCGACCATGACTCTCAATTTGGTCACGATTTTAGGCCGTGACCCCTAAACTGGTCATCCTTACAATTATCGTGGTCTAGGATTATGACCAATGTCGTTGGTCATGATCCAAAGCCAAGACAATTTTCGAGTTTTGGCATAGTGTTAGATTTAAAAAATATATAAATTACAAATTGGAATCCACGTTACATTTAACAAACTACATACTACAAATTACAAATTAGAATCATCACCATTTGCCCAACCAAAATTACCAGACTAGATCCAGATTACATTTAACAACCCAAATAAATCTACTCGACTAAAGAATATAAAATTTTCTTTAAGTTCTAGTTAACGTCCAAACTGGATTAATAGTCAATAGGAGCTGTCAGGTCATCCACACTACGGGCGAGACATTTTGGCGCATGTAAGACAATTGATCAGGCTTCATTGTTGATATACTCCTTGTAAAACACTTGCTTGAGCTTTTTAAATGCACAAACAAATGGTTCATCATTCATATGTTCCTTGCTCTTCATCTTGGACAAGTCTGCCATTATCATATTGGTAGCATAATCGACTTTGCAAGCCTTCTTCTCCTCAACTCTTAACCAATTATAATAAAACACAACCTCTTTGAAATATATATATATATATATATATATATATATATATATATATATATATATATATATATATATATATATATATATTCTAATTCAAAAATGTTTTTAATTACACCAAAGTAAGTCATTTATGCTTCAACGAGGTTTTTTACTTTGGCACAATCCCTAAAATATTTAAGAGCCTGATCTGAAATGCCAATATTTTGTAACGTAGTAGTTTACTTGTGCAACCTCATATAGAATACATAACAATTAATCTAATGCTTCTTAAACTTGTGTGCCATGAAATTGGGTGCATTAATGAGAAGATCAAGATTTGACATGGCATCACCTATATTCAAAAACTAAAATTATGGATTATATAAGTTAATTAGATATTCTTTAAAGCTTGTGGTCATTTATCATTTAGTAAGGGACGTTAGATGTAATAATTACCTCTTATAGCACCCAAAAATGTGGAATGCCTTTCGCTTTTTGTTGAGACCGAATGCATTATATTTATTACATCGAATTGAAAAATTTATCAAGAAGGTGATAAAGTAAATTAGATAACAACACGAAGTAAATTACTACATGAACTTACTATCTAGGTTCCCCGCAAACTGAATAATGATCATAATTTTTGTACTCCTTCTGGTATAATATACAATCACACTTATAAGCATTAATTAGTTGATACGTCATGCCCAAACCTTTCAAGATTTTCTTCATACTTGAATAATTATTTAATGGCGTGAAATGTTTGGGGAGAAAATCCTTCACCCACTTCAGAATTTATGTCGCGCCATTGCCAAACAAAATAAAACGACCCTTCAAACGATGACAACCAACCAGGGCATACAAAGTTATGTGATCTTTTTCACAGTTGGGGTAAAATGGTTGGGTAAATTTAAATTTCAAACTTAAATAGTCATGGTCAAGTTTTATTCAAGCACGGTAATGAGCACTGAAACCTCCACCACGAGATTCATTGTCTTTCCTATCACAATTAATATTAAAATCCTTATTGTCTTGAAACACATGAACTCTGTATGCATCGTCCATCAGGTCATCTAACATATTATGTTCTACAGTATCCTCATGTAATTCAATCGATATCTTACTTGATGGTTGTGTGGGTGGTTATTCGAGGACAAAGGGATAGTGTATTTTCCCATGAAAAACTCACATTCGATAATCATGTTGCATACCCCATTTAAGAAAAGGTAATTAAATTGTTTTCCACTCAAATAGTTTACCATTTATACAACGTACGTAAGGACAATCGAACTATTCATTATTATGAGACACCTCTTTGCGAATTTTACAAACTCTCTAGCACCTTTATGGTAAACATCCCCGAGTATATTTGTCTCACCTAACTACCTTTTGTATAGAGGATAGCCTATCATAACTTGTAGGAATTGTTACCTACCATGTGTAAATAAATGGGGTAATTAAATCACGAGTTAAATCATGCACAAACGCAACCCAACAAGTGCAAACCAACAACAACCCGATAATAATCTAATTACAACAATCCAACAACAACTCAATAAAAACCCTCAACAACCCAATAACAGGTACTGGATAATAATAATAATAATAATAATAATAATAATAATAATAATAATAATAATAATAATAATAATAATAATAATAATAATAATAATAATAATAATAATAATAATAATAATAATAATAATAATAATAATAATAATAATAAAGAGGTTAAGTTCAAATAAAAAGTTATGCTTCGTGCAGGCCATGGCGCTATCATGTTAAACCCCTAAATCGCATATACACACCAAATTAGTTTAATTCTACTTAATAACCTAATCGAATCCAACTTTTAAAACCTAGGTTCATTTGAAGAACGGTGAAAAATATCCAAGAAAGTTCGTTGTGTTTTTTTCCTATTTTCATCCAAAATCTCAAAATCCATTGCATTTTTAAATAAACCAAAAATTATATTTTTAACCAAAATGATTACATTTACAATAGTCAAATACATTATAATGGAGGCCAAACAAATATCACAAGCAAATAGTTACATTTTAATGAAGAATAGTTTAAATGTTCCCAACCAATATCAATGTCATACATGTATATACAACTAGTTTACAGCAGTCATGCACGTTACAATGAAGGCCAGACAAATTTCAAAGTCAAATTTTCACACTTTAATAAAGAATGTCTTGAATGTCCAAACCTAGTTTTTGCACAAATTATTTTCAACCAATATCAAGGCCATATATTGTATTTACAATAGTCAAACACATTATAATGAAGGACAAACAAATATCAAAGTTAAATATTCACTTCCTAATGAAGAATGGATTGAATGTTCAAACTTATTTTTTGCACAAATTCTTTCCAAACAAATATTTTGGCCATATGTATATACAACTAATTTACAACTCATATTGAAGAACTACACACACACACACACACACACACACACATATACATATATATACTTTATGCTGACAAGATAATAGAGGTTTTGACGAAAGAGAGAGACAATCGGGTTGAAGAGAGAGAATAATGAAAAGATAAAGAGGCGTGAAAATAAGGTTTTATTGGGTTATGGTATTGTCAGAATTATCACAACACTATCATGCTCAAAGCCTCTCCAAAAAAAGGTGAGATAATTTTGGGCCTTTGGTCTAGTGTAGATTAGGAATGAATATTAAAACGTTTTTGATAATAAATACAGCTTTAACATGTATTTAATGCACAAAAGCGAATTCTAAAAGCAAGACCTTTCAGTGGATGAACGTGCAACCCAAAATAAAATTTATTAAACTTATATAAATAACTAAAAATGTGTTAGGTAAATATTTACAAACAAAAAAACATAAAATGCTATTACCAAAATACTTGCAAAATCAACCTTTCAATTTGAGTTGGGGAGGTTTCATCCAAGAGTTGTATGACTTAACTCCATGTACCCATAGTTTAGCATCGTGGTCCAAGGTTCTTAGGAGAAATCATCGTCATACGTGGGTTCTGGTTTCTAGTATGAAATGTTGTGTAGGAGGGAGTACCAACTGCTTTTCATGCCTTCTCAAAGTTACTTGATCATCCATGTATAATACGAAATAATGAATCATAATGTAATATCGATTTGTATCCTTCGACGGTGGTGCTTTCTCAGTGTGCTTTGTTTTTTTCCCGATGATTCCTTTTTATATATTTTGTATTTGTTTGAAATTTATTTACAAGATAAATAATACCCTCAATTTATAAACAAGAACCATTAAGTGAACAATCGATTTCAGATTACCAAACCAGTTGAATAACATCTGAACATATTTCATATTGAAAATATTATAGGATTAAAACATAAATAATTACTGTGAGTATTGGAAATACCAAAAATATTAATTTGTTGAATGAGAAGCAAATCAACGGAGCAATATCTAGAAGTCATCAGAGGTGGAGGAGAAAAAGGATGGAGGTGGAGCAACAAATGGTTTTCCTCTTGAAATGTTAATGTTCTAATAACAAGGGGATTAATTCAATTCGAATTTCCTAACTGCGAAATCAATTTAGAAAAAAACTAATTGATTTCGCATTTGGCAAATGCTAAGTCAATAGAAATTGAGGTTGTCAACCACGAAATTAGTTTAATCCACGTTATTAATAAAAATTAATGATGTTATTAATCAACAATGACTTTGTGGTCTAGAATACGCAATTGTCAACTGCGTAATTTGAAAGAGCCATATTTTTTAAAATATAGTTTCAACTACATTATTTTTATAAATATATATTTAAAGTGTATTTTTAATTAAAAACTCATTAAAATGGTTATTGAATATGGAAGGAGGAGTTGATGAATCTATTTATATTTGAGAAAAAAATCAAATTTAACCCTGAAGCTTGGGGTGATTTTAATTTTAGACCTGATGTTTCAAAAGTTACAATGTTAACCCCATAATCGATCCAATCAAACCCACTGTCACGTCTCCATTAAAAAATTAATGAATATACTAAAGTGTAATCCTATATGGAATTTTTAATAAGTTGTCCAATGAGATAGTGTTATATGGCACATTGAGTGACACCTTAATTAAAAATAAACAAAAATAAATAAAGGAAACACATATAAAAGTAAAATCTTTGCAATTAAACAAACTCATTAACATTCCTTAAATACGTAAATCTTCTTTAAAGAACAAGAATACGACGTAAACCCACTTTTATATCCAACCTTTGCTTCCACCACCACCACTTTCATCATCGTTCTATGTCGTCTCCACTGCCAGCGCGTCCATCTCTAATCTTCATTGTCGTCGCCCTCCTCTCTCTTCTTCTAAGATCTCTCCATCTTCGACGTAAGATTCGAGATTTAGGTTCATTTTTTAAAAGAATGGTTTATAAAATCATATTGGGTTTAGAATCATCTTTTTTTTACATTTTTGTATATACATGGATTATATATATGGATCTATGAAGGGTTTTTTAAATTTAGTTAATCCATTTTTTTCAGATCTGGTCTTATAAATAGTAGATTCGGTGGAAGGGGAAATGAGAACCTCAATGGTGGGTTCAAGAGGATAGGGCGCATTGGGAGAAGTTTCACAATTAGTGGATATGTCAACACAATTGTCAACTTGGGGTTCGGACCACTAGGTGGTCTCAACATCGAGATTCTCAGGAAGATAGGGTTGGTCACACTCAAAATCAGTGGCACAAGATGACACATCATCTTCCCACACGGGTGCAACAATGGTTTGACTTAGGGTGAAATCCGACTCGTTCGCACACTCAAAATCATTTAACCGTTGTTCAAGCCTTTGAAGGGATTCATTTTGAGATTGAAGAGTGTGCGCAAACTTTTGCAAGAGGCTTTCAAGAGCGGATAGGCAAGGTGGTGGTGAAGTGGTAGTGGGTGGCGGTGGTGGTGGATGTGGGAACAACTCACTATAAACACTAGGTGTGGAGAATAGTCATATGAAGTGATGGGAATGGGGTCAAGTTGGTCATACACGGGAGAAGCATCTCCATGAGAGACAAAAAGGTTGAAATACATAGTAAGGGACTGATAGGTACGAGGTGCACGAGGTGGCGATGATGACTGTTGGAAAACGTAAGGATCTACAACATGGTATTGAGATTCATATTGCATGGAAGGATGATCAGGCCACCATGAATAGTTGGGGTACTCATACCCCTCGACATTAGATATGTCATGACAATACGTTGAGGATGGGTCCAAAATAGTGTCATAGGGATACACATGTTCCATGGTGGGTTCAGGTGGAGAGAAAATAAATTGACACTCATTGGACAAGTGATCGACAAGAAAGCAGTGTGTGCACAATTAAGCATGGGATGCGTTAACACTCAACACCGGAGGAAGTGGAGTAGGAGATGTGGGCGTGAACGACACATGAGTATCAACGGTGGGCATGTGAGAGTTAAAGCCACGAATTAATGAATAGAGGTTAGATTCGAGCTTAACATTAAACAAACATCGAGAGAATAGGAAATGACCAAAGTATTCCCATAAAGGACATTCTTCGGCCATGACGAGAGAAATATTTTTTGGTTTTTAAATATTTTTCAAAAGGAAAGAAAATCTTTTTATGATTTTTGAAAAAAAGAAAAGGAAAATATATTTGGCATTTTAAATATGGGAAAAAATCATTTTAGGATTTTTTGTGAAATATTAGGAAAAATAGGAAAGTATTTTTGGGATTTTTCGGAAAAGGGGAGAAGTTGGACTCTTGATTTGGACGAAGTAATTAAAACCAACTACCTAAAGAATTGAATTGGACACACACGAGTCAAGAAAAAATCCTTACGAGCACGTAATCGATTATTATCTTCAAAATTAGTGAAAGGGATATTCAAATTTTAATTAAGTCCGCGGGTGACAAAAATCATGGAACTTATCTTTGTGATCGTCTGTTGTAAAAATATGGTCTTATTAGGCTAGCTAGTTGATTGATTTTAAATTTAATGATAGCTCGGGTAGCACACAATGGATAAGCGAGTGAGTCGGGTGATGAAATCCCTTCTCGTTTCAACGATCGGTGTAATACCCTGTATTTTTGTGGTATTTATTTATGGGATTAATTAAATTAAATGTGAATTAATTTGGGAATTAATCCGGATAAAATACTAACGAGATGTGAGTTGGTATTTGATTACAATGTGTATATATGACTATATATGAATATTGAACTATGAAACTTGTCGTGAGATTGATATACGACAATTCGAGAAACTTTGTTGAGACGCGTGTGACAGTCGCGTCAGGAATATTATTATTTAATTAAAAAGTGAATTTTAATTCTATTAACCGTATGATCGTTTTGAGTGCGCCAACGCGTCCGGAAGGGTCGAAATAGTCAGAAAACACTAGCCGGGGGTTTAGTTTGGGTCCCGGGGCATTTTTAAGCCATACCGGCAACGTAAAAGGGTAGTTTGGTAATTTTAGATTTTTGGGAATTAAAACCAACGAAAATTAGGAAATAAAAATCTGATTTGGTAATTACCCACTAAACCCACTAACTACACCTTATGACCTAATGGGCTACGGGGGTTATTAGAATTAGTTCCAAGAGTTTCCTAAGGCAAACCCTAGCCACCATTGTCACCTTGGAGAAGAAAAGACTTGTAGAGAGAGAGAGGAGAATTCTGCAGAGAGAGAGAGAGAGAGAGATTCATCAATTCGCCATCAAAATCAGAGAAATACATAAGGCAAGTGGTTTAATTACATATTTTGCAAAGAATGTTTCTTCCATGCGTAGGAAATTTATGAAATTTCATTGTTCTTGGAGAATGATAAAAACCCATTGAATTGGATGTAGAGATTTATAATTTTATGAGGAGATTGCATATAGAACAATGTTAGGATGATTATTCAGAGAAAAATACATCTTTTATACCATAAAAACGGATTTATTTATGTCTATGGATGAATTTAATTTTCTAGGGTTCATGTTCATGGGATTTGGGGAAAACTGAGGGGATTTGATGATTTGATGATGTTTAGGAAGATTTGGCTATATATAAATGTTTAATTATGACCTACGAATGTTTAGTGTGTATTAGAAACCTTAAAATGTTGTTGGGACGAATTGTATATGGGATTAGAGGTGAAGAAAGTTGGAAAAACGAAAAAAGGAATTTCTGGGCTCGAAACTAGCCTCTCGTTAGAAGACCTGCCCAGGTCGTTCGAACGAGCTCGTTCGAACGAGCTTCTAACGAGTTGACAGTTTGACTTCTAACGAGAGGGATGTTCGTTCGATGACTTTCGCTCGAATGAGATCTCGTTAGAAGGCCCACTTCGTTCGAACAGCCTCGTTCGAACGAGACTTCTAACGAGCTGACAGTTTAGGCTTTTTGGCCTGTTTTGATTTCGCGTGTCCCGTAACCTTGTTTAGTGTAGAGATAACATTCCCTTGATGATAAATCGATATAGTTGGGATATTTGGGATATAGTGAGGAGTAAAACATATAAGTGTGATTTGAATTGAATGGAAATTGTGGAATAGGACGTGAGTGACTATTACGACGTGAGAACAATTGATGGATTGAATAATTGAATTAACCGGGAACATGTGAATTGTGTAACATTATATGTCGGTACGAGAATGAGGAGTGTAGCATAAATAAATTATGGTGATTACTAAGATGTGTGCATACTTAGTATATGTATATGATTTTATGTGTATGACATACCTACCATACTTGCTATCACGGGAGGTTTACGTTCGCTTAGGTCCCTCTAATCCTTGTGTTGCCCGGATTTAGATTGGTACCTCGAGAACATAGGTCAGAGAAGGACTTATTGGGATGTTAATAAGTCTGCTGATCGTGGGAGCGTAGGTATGTACGTGACCCATGTGATGTGACTGTGTTCGCCTCCATTTTTTTGTGATGTTGTTATCTGAGAACGATTCCTGAGAGATTCGGAATGCGTGATCCTTATGTACGTGATGTACCGGTACGGATAGCAGAGTATGTGTGCACCGCAGCTTAGTGTCGGGGTGCTTGTATTGTATATTTATGACGTGAATAATATACACTTAAATAATGAGAACTTTCATGTTAAGCATTATGAGTGTAATTATGGTAATGTTTTGAGAAGTTATAACGGGATAACCGGTAGAGAATTGTATTGCTATTAATTGAGAATCCGAGTTTAAGTAACGCCCTCTATTTAGTTGATAATGCTAGAATGCATAATGAGAATCGAGTAGTAAGGGGTAGAACTTATTACGGTTTGGTTAGTTACGTATATCACTTAGATGGGTATGGTACGTTAGGAGTGCACAATTAGTCGAGAGGTGAGTATTTCATGTGAGTGCACGTCCTAACATGTATTTTGCATTCATTATTTTAATGTTATTAAAACACTTGCTATTTTAAAATACTCTCCACTTTCGGGCTCTGACCCGTTTGCTTTCAAATCTATTTTTTTGTAAAAACCATTTTAGGTGCCCAGCCACAAGGACACCATGCTTAGGATCCTCATTCAGGTGACGACTGTAGTTGTTTGTGGAAGTTACAGGACTTTGCTAATAGACGCTTCATCTATCTTGACTCTATATTCAGTTTCATCAGTTGTAGGGCATGTCGCCCATTTTTATTAGAAAGATTTCCTATTTCAGATTTTCAGACTTTTGGCATGTAATTAATTCAGGATATATTGTTTACTTATTTCAGTTATGGGATTGTTGTGAGGAGTTTTCCTCCGGACTTATTTATTTTGGTTGGTTATTCTATTGCTTCGTTATGGTGAATAGTTGTTATTCTTTCATTATTCTTTTACTGTATGTTAATCAGACTTAATTTAAAATTTGGCAACTTACTTTTTAAATACTAGGTGGTTAGTAATCATTAAAAATGTTTTCGACAGTGATGATATTAACTGAACCAACTTGGCATTTTGTATTGATTTCATAAAGGAGTAGCTACCCGGTATTTAATTAGTCGGGGTGTCACAGGTGGTATCAGAGCATCAGGTTCTAGTGTCCTTTAGGATCTGTACGGCTTATTATGTTTCCGTTGAGCTTTCTTTGATGTAGAGCCCTATATTTTAGGACTGTTGTATTCTTTTGTATATGCTACGTTCTTCAGCTATTTTGAGTTTATAACTGCGAACTTATAGACTTCATTCTTGTTTCAGAATGCCTCCACGACGTGCACAACGGGTTCCCAGGGATGCAATGCCAGAACCACAGCCCGCACCAGTTCAGGGCACGATGAATGCCGCCGAGGTTGCAGCCATTGTGGCCCAGGCAGTAAATGCCGCACTAGCCGTAGTTCAGCAGGCACCACCTCAGGCGCCGGTAGCCGCGCCAGTTCAAGCACATGCATTCCCGTCTGCTTGGGAACGTGTACGTGATGCTTTTCAGAAAGCACACCCACCGGAGTTCGCAGGTAGCTCCGATGTTGTGGTTTCGAGTCAGTGGAGGAAAGACATTCAGCGGCACTTGAGGATGTATGAGTGCACCGATGTCCAGAAGCAGTTACTAGCTACCTTTAAGCTAGTGGGATCTGCAGTGGTGGGAGTCTATTACCACCATGGAGGAGAGAGATACACTCACGATCCAGGAGTTTTGGGTGCAGTTCGACCGCAAATATTTTCTGCCAGCTGTTCACACGGAGATGAGAAGGAAGTTGATGAGCCTCAAGCATGAGGGAAGGACTGTGGCCGAGTATGAGGCTGAATTCACTAATCTTCTGAACATTGTTCCGGATGAGATACAGACAGAGGAGAAGAAGATACAGAAATTTACAGACGGGTTGACTTGGAGGATCCGTCAGCATTTGTTGGGGAACCTATCGTTGGCCACTTACTCTGATGTGGTTAACGCTGCACTGCTCTATTTCCAGGATCACCGCTTTCACATGGCTGAGGGTAAGAGATCGGGAGAGTCCAGCCATCAGGGCAGGACTGGAGGACATGGTGCCAGTGGGGCACAATCTGTTCAGGGACAGAGACAGGGTGACCAGGGTTCCCAGCAGGGGGATCACAAGAGGTTCAGATCGGGAAATTTCAGTCACGGACAGGGAGGTTTCCGGCAGGGCAATCAGGGTCCGAACGGCCATCAGGGCCAGCAGGGTCAGAATGGCCAACAACAGTTTCAGCAGGGCCAGCAGGGCCAGGGGAGGAACGGTAACGGCCACCAGGGCCGGGGGCAGCAGGGACAGAGAGGGGGGAACTTCCCGGGGAAATGTTACGTTTGTGGCAAGACTGGCCATAAACACCAGGACTGTCCTGATAGGGGCAGGGACCCGCAGCAGCAGCAGGGTGCTCGACATGAGCCACAGAGGCCACTTTTTCCACCTGCCCTCCCAGCTCCAGCCCAGGTGCCAGCACTACCATCCATTCCAGCAGCTCCAGTACAGCAGGGGCAGTTATAGTATGGACGTGTCTATAACGTCCACCAGGCAGCAGCTCCACAGGCACCACCCGCGATTGAGGGTAAAATTTCCTATCCATGGTACTATGGGTCGGGTTTTGTTTGATACGGGGGCAACGCATTATTTTATAACTACACATTTTGCAAAAGCCTTATGGTTGTTAGCCACAACAGAGAGCACAGTGACGTGTGTAGACTCACCATTGGGGAGTGGGTCACTTATTTCTTTATATGCCCGGGAGTGGGGGTAGAGATTGGTAGTTTGGTATTACCTACAGACATGTTGGTATTAGATATGCATGAGCACGATGTGATTATCGGTATGGATTGGCTTACAGCTTATAGAGCCATGATTGATTGCTTCGGTGGGGGCATTGTTTTTGCCATTCCGGGGCAAGAGATGTTTGTAGTGGCGATGCCTCGCCCAGAGGGAGGCTCGACCGCTCATTTGTATTACATAGAGGAGGATACCTCTAAGGAGGTTGTGATTCCTTTAGATTCGATCCCAGTTGTCAGGGAGTATTCTGATGTGTTTCAGGAGATACCAGGCCTGCCCCCCAGTCGAGAGATAGACTTTGTCATAGACTTATTACCAGATACGAGACCTGTAGCACGCGCACCGTACCGTATGGCTCCGGCAGAGATGCGAGAGCTACGAGATCAGATTGAGCAGTTGTTGGGTCAGGGGTTTATACGGAGGAGTACTTCGCCATGGGGTGCCCCTGTGTTGTTCGTGAAGAAGAGGGATGGATCGTTGAGGTTGTGTGTGGATTACCGGGAGTTGAACAAGGTCATGATACGGAATAAGTATCCGTTGCCTCGAATCGATGACCTATTCGACCAGTTGAGATGAGCTTCTTTCTTCTCGAAGATTGATTTGAGATCGGGATACCATCAGTTGCGTATCAGGGAAGAGGATGTCTCGAAGACTGCGTTCTTAACGAGATATGGTTCCTACGAGTTTCGGGTTATGCCTTTTGGTTTGACCAATGCTCCAGCCGTGTTTATGGACTTGATGAATAGGGTGTTCAGAGATTTCCTAGATCAGTTTGTCATTGTCTTCATTGATGATATTCTGGTTTACTCCCAGACAGAGGAGGAGCACGCCGAGCATTTGAGGCAAGTTTTGCAGACGCTACGTCAGAACGAGTTGTATGCAAAGTATGAGAAGTGCGGGTTTTGGCTGAAGGAGGTCCAGTTTTTGGGACACATTATTTCCGACCGGGGGATATCTGTTGATCCGGGGAAGGTATCCGCGGTGAGGGAGTGGGGACAGCCCACGACACCGACTGAGATCCATAGTTTCTTGGGCCTAGCAGGATAATACAGGAGGTTCATTCGGGGATTTTCAAAGATAGCAGGTCCTTTGACCCATCTGACTCGTAAGGGTGTGCCATTCATCTGGAGTGATGCCTGTCAGTTGGCATTTGATGAGTTGAAGGATAAGTTGACCTCAACACCTGTGTTAGCATTGCCGAGACCGGGAGTTGAGTATCTAGTCTACACCGATGCGTCCTTGCAAGGACTTGGAGGTGTATTACAGCAGGAGAGTCAGGCCATAGCTTATGCTTCCCGTAAGCTTAAGCCTCATGAGAAGAATTACCCCACTCATGACTTGGAGTTGGCGGCAGTTGTATTTGCCCTTCGGATTTGGAGACATTACCTTTTGGGGGAAAAGTTTCGATTGTTCACGGACCACAAGTCTCTACAGTACCTATTCACGCAAAAGGAGTTGAATATGCGGCAGCGAAGGTGGCTTGAGTTTGTGAAGGACTATCAGTTTGATATCCAATATCACCCGGGGAAGGCTAACGTGGTAGCAGACGCGTTGAGCCGTAGGCCCGTAGATGAGGTGGAAGGGGTGTGGAAGGCCAATTGGAAGGAGTTGGGACACCAGGATGCAGTGGCCCGATCATTCATGTCTTTGATGACTGTTACGCCGCAGATTGTCACGAAGGTGGTAAAGGCCCAGGCAAATGACTCGTTCTGTCAGGAGCAGATAGTTCGATTACTAGCAGAAGGAGCCGAATCCTATACCGTTAGCTCGGACGGAGGATTACGCTTCAATGGGAGATTGGTAGTTCCGGAAGGGGAGGAATTGCGACACGAGGTGATGGCAGAGTCGCACGGCTCACGGTTCGCGGTACATCCCGGTGGGGACAAAATGTACCAAGACATGAGACGACAGTATTGGTGGAGCGGGATGAAGAGAGATATTGCCGTGTTTGTTTCAAAATGCGCCACTTGTCAGCTAGTAAAAGTGGATCATCAGAGATCAGCAGGACTGCTACAGCCGTTAGAGGTCCCGATGTGGATGTGGGAGAGCATCTCCATGGACTTTATCACGGGGTTGCCTACGTCACAGAGAGGTCACGACTCCATTTGGGTAATTGTGGACAGGTTGACCAAAGTTGCTCACTTTCTACCCATAAGGACAGACTACACTGCGGGACAGTATGCCCAGCTCTTTATTGTAGAAATAGTGAGACTTCACGGTGTGCCCCTAAATATCGTGTCTGACCGAGACAAGATATTTGTTTCACGATTTTGGGAAAGTTTTCAGGAGGCCATGGGCACGGAATTTCGATTGAGTACGGCGTATCACCCGCAGACCGATGGGCAGACCGAGCGTACAAACCAGATGTTGGAGGACATGTTGCGTATGTGCATCATTGATTTCGGGGGTGGGTGGGAGCAGTATCTTCCACTGGTAGAGTTTTCTTACAACAACTCCTACTAGTTCACCATTGGCATGGCTCCATTTGAGGCGTTATACGGTAGACCTTGTCGTTCCCCAGCATGTTGGTTGGAGGTGGGGGACAACAAACTACTTGGGCCGGAAGTGATTCAGGATACTTCGGCGAGGATAGAATTGATTCGGAGTCGCATTCGGGTAGCTCAGGATCGGCAGAAGAGCTATGCTGATGCGAAGAGGTTCTTCAGGGAGTTCCAACTGGGGGACCAGGTTTTACTCAGAGTATCTCCTATGAAGGGGATTATGCGTTTCGGGAAGAAAGGAAAATTGGCACCGAGATATGTGGGACCATTTCCTATTATTGAGCGGATTGGACCGGTTGCGTATAGGCTTGGGTTACCGGAGCATTTGCATAGGATTCACGATGTGTTTCATATTTCCTAGGTAAGAAAATATCTTAGAGACGATTTGGCTCATTCTCACATTGCCTTGGAGGACATCGATCTCCAGCCTGATAGCTCCTACGAGGAGGGGTCGATTGCTATTTTGGACCGAAGTGAGCGGAAACTGCGGTCAAAGATAGTTCCGTTAGTGCGTGTTCAGTGGCGACATCATAATGTCGAGGAGTCCACATGGGAGCGCGAGGATGAGATGCGCGAACGTTATCCGGAGTTGTTCTTACCAGGTACTTTCTAGTTCCGAATTTCGGGACGAAATTCTGTTATTAGGGGGGAGTATGTAATACCTCGTATTTTTGTGATATTTATTTATGGGATTAATTAAATTAAATGTGAATTAATTTGGGAATTAATCCGGATAAAATACTAACGAGATGTGAGTTGGTATTTTATTACAATGTGTATATATGACTATATATGAATATTGAACTATGAAACTTGTCGTGAGATTGATATACGGCAATTCGAGAAACTTTGTTGAGACGCGTGTGACAGTCGCGTCAGGAATATTATTATTTAATTAAAAAGTGAATTTTAATTCTATTAACCGTATGGTCATTTTGAGTGCGCCAACGCGTCCGGAAGGGTCGAAATAGTCAGAAAACACTAGCCGGGGGTTTAGTTTGGGTCCCGGGGCATTTTTAAGCCATACCGGCAACGTAAAAGGGTAGTTTGGTAATTTTAGATTTTTGGGAATTAAAACCAACGAAAATTAGGAAATAAAAATCTGATTTGGTAATTACCCACTAAACCCACTAACTACACCTTATGACCTAATGGGCTACGGGGGTTATTAGAATTAGTTCCAAGAGTTTCCTAAGGCAAACCCTAGCCACCATTGTCACCTTGGAGAAGAAAAGACTTGTAAAGAGAGAGAGAGGAGAATTCTGCAGAGAGAGAGAGAGAGAGAGAGATTCATCAATTCGCCATCAAAATCAGAGAAATACATAAGGCAAGTGGTTTAATTACATATTTTGCAAAGAATGTTTCTTCCATGCGTAGGAAATTTATGAAATTTCATTGTTCTTGGAGAATGATAAAAACCCATTGAATTGGATGTAGAGATTTATAATTTTATGAGGAGGTTGCATGTAGAACAATGTTAGGATGATTATTCAGAGAAAAATACATCTTTTATACCATAAAAACAGATTTATTTATGTCTATGGATGAATTTAATTTTCTAAGGTTCATGTTCATGGGATTTGGGGAAACTGAGGGGATTTGATGATTTGATGATGTTTAGGAAGATTTGGTTATATATAAATGTTTAATTATGACCTACGAATGTTTAGTGTGTATTAGAAACCTTAAAATGCTGTTGGGACGAATTGTATATGGGATTAGAGGTGAAGAAAGTTGGAAAAACGAAAAAAGGAATTTCTGGGCTCGAAACTGGCCTCTCGTTAGAAGACCTGTCCAGGTCGTTCGAACGAGCTCGTTCGAACGAGCTTCTAACGAGTTGACAGTTTGACTTCTAACGAGAGGGATGTTCGTTCGATGACTTTCGTTCGAACGAGATCTCGTTAGAAGGCCCACTTCGTTCGAACGAACTCTCGTTCGAACAGCCTCGTTCGAACGAGACTTCTAACGAGCTGACAGTTTAGGCTTTTTGGCCTGTTTTGATTTCGTGTGTCCCGTAACCTTGTTTAGTGTAGAGATAACATTCCGTTGATGATAAATCGATATAGTTGGGATATTTGGGATATAGTGAGGAGTAAAACATAGAAGTGTGATTTGAATTGAATGGAAATTATGGAATAGGACGTGAGTGACTATTACGACGTGAGAACAATTGACGGCTTGAATAATTGAATTAACCGGGAACATGTGAATTGTGTAACATTATATGTCGGTACGAGAATGAGGAGTGTACCATAAATAAATTATGGTGATTACTAAGATGTGTCCATACTTAGTATATGTATATGATTTTATGTGTATGACATACCTACCATACTTGCTATCACGGGAGGTTTACGTTCGCTTAGGGCCCTCTAATCCTTATGTTGCCCGAATTTAGATTGGTACCTCGAGAACATAGGTCAGAGAAGGACTTATTGGGATGTTAATAAGTTTGCTGATCGTGGGAGCGTAGGTATGTGCGTGACCCATGTGATGTGACTGTGTTCGCCTCCATTTTTTTGTGATGTTGTTATCAAAGAACGATTCCTGAGAGATTCGGAATGCGTGATCCTTATGTACGTGATGTACCGGGATGGATAGCAGAGTATATGTGCACCGCAGCTTAGTGTCGGGGTGCTTGTATTGTATATTTATGACGTGAATAATATACACTTAAATAATGAGAACTTTCATGTTAAGCATTATGAGTGTAATTATGGTAATGTTTTGAGAAGTTATAACGGGATAACCGGTAGAGAATTGTATTGCTATTAATTGAGAATCCGAGTTTAAGTAACGCCCTCTATTTAGTTGATAACGCTAGAATGCATAATGAGAATCGAGTAGTAAGGGGTAGAACTTATTACGGTTTGGTTAGTTACGTATATCACTTAGATGGGTATGGTACGTTAGGAGTGCACAATTAGTCGAGAGGTGAGTATTTCATGTGAGTGCACGTCCTAACATGTATTTTGCATTCATTGTTTTAATGTTATTAAAACACTTGCTATTTTAAAATACTCTCCACTTTCGGGCTCTGACCCTTTTGCTTTCAAATCTATTTTTTTGTAAAAACCATTTTAGGTGCCCAGCCACAAGGACACCATGCTTAGGATCCTCATTCAGGTGACGAGTTGTAGCTGTTTGTGGAAGTTACAGGACTTTGCTAATAGACGCTTCATCTATCTTGACTCTATATTCAGTTTCATCAGTTGTAGGGCATGTCGCCCATTTCTATTAGAAACATTTCCTATTTCAGATTTTCAGACTTTTGGCATGTAATTAATTCAGGATATATTGTTTACTTATTTCAGTTGTGGGATTGTTGTGAGGAGTTTTCCTCCGGACTTATTTATTTTGGTTTGTTATTCTATTGCTTCGTTATGTTGAATAGTTGTTATTCTTTCATTATTCTTTTACTGTATGTTAATCAGACTTAATTTAAAATTTGGCAACTTACTTTTTAAATACTAGGTGGTTAGTAATCATTAAAAATGTTTTCGACAGTGATGCTATTAACTGAACCAACTTGGCATTTTGTATTGATTTAATAAAGGAGTAGCTACCCGGTATTTAATTAGTCGGGGTGTCACAATCGGGTCCAGGTCTTAGGTAAATTAAATCAGCAAACCATTCAATTTAGGTGAAATGTAGAAATTAAAAGCACACGGAAGAAAGTAAACACACAAAAATTGACTAGCTGACAAGAGATTAATGAGGGATAAAGAAATGTACCGCCCACGATTGTTACACACGTGGGGTGAAGACTGAGTTGAGTCGATCGGGGGGAGATCTCGCCTATCTCAGTCATACATAGGAGTCCTACCGACCCAAAGTAGAGACGCTTCTAAATCCTCGCCTACGGACGCCTTCTCTCTACCTTACCGGTTTCCCTTTTCGCTTTTTTTTATGGAATAAATTATTACAAAAATAATATGGTGTCAAAATGCACCCCAAATAATGACAATGCCTCAATAATCCTATACAACCAGTCTGAGGAGGGAGATGAAGGAAGAACTAGACTAAAAAAATTACAAGGCTTCAACTTTGTCTCCACATCAAGAAAGCGGCAACGGCGCCATTTGATAATAAGGTTTTAGCGTATGATCGTTGTCTTCAAAAGTCAATCTCAAAATTTCCTTGAATTACCTAGTGTGATAACGAAAATTAATGTGCAACCGAGTGTGATAAATGTGATAAAGTCAAGAGATGGGCTTACACCACATTATCAATTATTTTAATTTTTTAATTTATTAATTTGAAATGTTTCGAGATAATATTAAATCGATAATATAACTCTCGTTATAATTATAAATTAAATAAAATATTTTTCAAAAAAAATTTTAAAATGTCACACGATGCTAAAATTAAGAATCATACTATTTTCAAGAAATTACCCGCTAGGATCAATTTAATAAAAAAATGTATGAATCCCCAAATGTCAACACCAAATTAATATTTAATTTTAGGAGAAACCTATCTCTAGTTCGACTCCCAAAATCAAAATTAATTTTTAAAATTAATTTACTATCTTTCGATACGTAAATTAATTTGTGACAATCACAAATTAATTTTCCTAAAAATATGACAATCAATAAAATTGTTAATTAAACTAACATCATACACAATGCATCTCACCCCTTGAACATGGTGTTTAGCCTAACATTCTCATATTAGAACATAACACAATAATCAAATATATGTCAAGAATAATATAAAATTAAACAAGAGGAAGAAATATATTATGCAATTTTTCCTATCGAATCATGTTCTTGAAACGCATCTCGACATTCATCCAATCTTCTTCACAAATTTTATCACTTGATTACACCAACAAGACTAAAACAACAAACCTAAAAATTAATCTAAACCAAACTAATTTTTTTGTGTGTTTTTTTAAAAAAAAATTATGATCCTACTTTGTACATAATATACACAATGTCTCTCTCTTTTGCTGTCTCTCTCCTACGTGATGAGAGTCTTTTTCAGACCCCTCTAATGAATTGCCCTTCTCTTTCTTTAGGGATCGTTTGCGAGTTTCGGAGAGAAAAGAAAAGAAAGGAAAGTTTTATTAGGAGAGAAGAGAAAAGAAAGGAAAAGAAAGTGACTTTCTTTCCTCTGTTTGTGAGTTTACGAGAGAAAAGAAAGGAAAGGAAAGTGACTTTCTTTCCTCCTTGTTTGTGAGTTGAAAAGAAAGGAAAGGAAAAAAAAGAAAAAATACATTTATACCCTTATAACTAACAACTCCTGTTATAACATGTTAAAGAAAATAATAACATATTAATTCATCATGCATACCAACACAATAATAAATAATAAGACTTGATAAACAAATTATAATAAAATGTCTCAAACCATAATAATAAGTCTTAAACATATAGTTAAAAAAATGGCACTAAATTATTCATAAAATAAGATATCTCCAAAACATAAACTTCATAATGCATCACGGAGCACGAGTAGTCGCCATCATTTTCTCCAAAATTATCAAGCGTCTCTCGAAAGGGCAACCGAGCACTATCCTTGCTTTGTCGGGATTTTGTGAGAGAAAAAGATATGCATCATCGATAACATGTGAATGTACTCCAATAGCCACCAACTCCTCAAAAATTTCAGACTCCGAGTAAACACGTGGGCGGGATTCTTTAATAACTGTATTTCCCTCTCGAATTGCATGGGCCACATTGTCAAGGGCACTCTTCAAAAAATTATTTTCATCTTCATTGTGCGAAGTCTTCTTTTTTTTTCCCTTTGATGTTGATGTGTCATCACGTTGATTATGCATTTGATTGAACATCACGTCCCCCCCGTCAACTGAATCACTACCAAAACTTTCTAGAATAATATCATCATCCAAATCAATATCATCAATGGTAATACTCTCACTCTCATCAATAGACCTATCCCAACGACGCTTCTTTTCCTTAGCTGTCTCAGCGCCGTCACCTGTGGCTCGATTATTGGCAAATAGCTCTGCCAACTTATCATAGTTGTTGACAGGTTTTGTCATCCATTTTTTCGCTTCAGGTTTCGCCTATCATAAAAAAAATAATTAACAATTAATATACTATCGGTACCAAACTAATTTACTTAAACTTAATTTGGAATACTTACTTGGACTAAAGTTTCCCAAACTTCAGACTCAGCGCTCCACATTTTAGTTGTCGGACTCCAGGCAAAACCGCTCAAATTTTTAAACAAATCATAGCATTTATTGAAATGCTCTTTTAGGATTTTATGATAAAAATATTAACATAAAAAATAAATAACAACATTTATATCAAATCAAACTCTCCAATGCTTATTATAATTCAGCTTTTAATCGCTTCAAATTAATTGTACGAGAACTTGGAATCACAACACATAATCATTCTACATATTAGTCGCTATGCAATTTCTTATATATTCTCCTCGTGCGACATCCTCATCCCCATCCCTTGGAGGGCCAACTTCATCGTCTTCATCTGGGTCTTCATTTTCAAGCTCTTCATCAACTGCTTTTAAAATAGCTTCATCAGGGTCTGCCTCCATTAGGTAATTATGTAGAATACAACATGCTAGAATAATTTCAGATTGTGTGTGAATTGAAAAGAATGATTCGGCTCCGCTTCTTATAATTGGAAATCGCCTCTTCAATACCCCAAACGCTCGTTCAATTGCATTGCGTATTGATGCATGACGATGGTTATATAACTCTCGAGTATTCTCAGGTTCTCGAGTGGAGTATTCTTTTAAGTGGTAACGAACACCTCTAAAAGGTGCCATAAGCCCGCTCCTATTCATGAACCCCGCATCGACAAGATAATATTTGCCATTAGGTATTTTCAATTTATCTTCTCTTGTCAGTGCATTTTTAATAATCCTAGAGTCGGAAGCAGTCCCTTCCCACCCAGGTAGTACGTAAGTAAATTTTAAATCAAATGTACATGCAGCCAACACATTTTGTGTTGGAAAATCCTTTCTCCCACGATACCTCGCAGCTTCCCTCTCAGCCACTTTGACACGAACATGGGTGCCATCAATTGCCCCAACACAATCCTGACATAAATATGATACGTGAATGTTCATCTATTTCAATATAATTGCAATTATCAAATTGAAAACCAGTTGCATTAAGTTACCTTAAAGTAAGGAAAAAAACGATCGTTGTGAAGTATTTCAGGAGGAACTTGTGCTCCGGTGGGTTGTCGCAAAAATATTTCTTCCAAAGTTATTATTGCTTTCAAAACTTTATGAAAATGACGACTTACGGTTTCAGTGGATCGGCGAAAGAAAAACGAAATTGTGCGGTTCCTCATATCTTTTGACAGTATGTGAAGGAACTTGGCAACTTGCTCTTCAACTGACACTCGTTGAGTTGGTAACAAACCACCAAAATTTTCTAATGTCTTGCAAAGTGTTATAAAAGCTTGTGGCCCCATGCATATAACATCGCGACACCGTTCAGACGTGGTAATTTGTAACATTAATTCATCTCGAACTCTTTGTCGTTCGGTCAGTGAACCCCATATATGTCGATCTCTACGAAGTCTTTGATGTGCAATATAATTAATTATTTGATACATAACTTCAACCGCAATTAATTGTCGACTTCTCACCAACATGATGAGTTCATTTGTTTTCTCATTTCCTTGATTATCCATCTAGTAAATGGAAAAAGCTTAATTAAAAACATAGAACTTTTATAATGATTAATATAACTATAACTATAACTATAACTATAACTATAACTATAACTATATATATATATATATATATATATATATATATATATATATATATATATATTCTTGATTATTCACTTAAATTTTTTTTTCAGAGTTATGAAAAGATTTTACCCTTAGAAAATTTGTAAATTTAGAGTTGTGCTCCACCCCAAAAAAATTCAAAATTGTACCCTTACAAATTTTTTAACCCAAAAATTCAAAATTCAAACCCCTACAGGTATATATATAGTCTGCTATATATATATATATATGTATAGCTGTTCGGAGGTATATACCTGTATAGATATATCATATAGTCTGTTCGGAGGTATATATATATGATATATACATGTATAGCTGCCTGTATAGATATATCATATAGTCTGTTCGGAGGTATATATCTGTTCGGAGGTATATACCTGTATAGATATATCATATAGTCTGAGGTATATATATATGATATATACCTGTATAGTTGTTCGGAGGTATATATATATATATATATATATATATATATATATATATATATATATCAGACATCAGACTATATATATGATATATACCTGTATAGCTGTATATATATATATCAGACATCAGACTATATATATGATATATACCTGTATAGCTGTTCGGAGGTATGATATATACCTGTATAGCTGTTCGGAGGTATATAGCTATTCGGAGGTGTGTATATATATATATATATATATATCAAGGTCTGTTTGTAACAGATATGAAGGTCTGACTTCCAATATGAAAACAGAATATACAACCTGTTCGGAGCTATATATATATCAAGGTCTGTTTGTAACAGATATCAAGGTCTGTTTATCAACTTCCAATATGAAAACAGAGTATACAACCTGTTCGGAGCTATATACTACAACTTCCACTACAAACAGGTATATATATATATATATATGAAAACAGAGTATAAAACATACATATGAAAACAGAAGATACCTGAAAGTTGTCAACCACAAACGCTGATCTGGTGAATGGGAAGGCTGAATGATTTTATAATGGAGCAAGTTTATAGAGTTTTATGAGGGATGGACTCCTTTTCACAATATATATCGGATTGTATCAGGGGCAAATAAGGAAGTGTAACAAATATTTAGAGCCGTGGCTTTCTCTTCTCTCCATTTCTTCCCATATTGGACGGAAAGTTTTGGAGAGAAAATTTTGATTGAATCTAGAAAAAATTTCTCTCCTTTTCTCTCCCTTTCTCTCGGAATAAACTCTCAAACAAAGGAAATACCAAACTTTCTCTCCCTTTCCTTTCTTTTCTCTCCATTTTAAAACTCCCAAACAAACTCTTATAGTTCACGAATTGGTCTTTTGGAAGATTTTGTGGGATTTTAAAAAGCCAAGTCAAAAAGCTCTTTGGATAGGCACGTGAGTTTATTTTTGGATTGCCTTTGGCTTGTTCCTATTTTTTTTGGCTTGCCAAGTAGGTATTGGTTTGGCTACGGGTTTGGTTGTGTTGGGTTGCAGAAAATCGCGGCGGGTAAGAAGTTGCTTGGGTTTTGCTCCGGGTTTGGAGGCTCGCTGGCGGTTTTACATGGCTGGCGGTGTTGAGGCGATTAAGGATCCCGCGGGTCAAGGCAGGTATTTGTCGGACAGGAAGGGAAAAAGGAGCAGGTGCCGACGGGGGTTATGGCCGGAGGTTCCGCAGTGGGTTTGGGAGAAGGTTCGACTGGTGTTCAGGTTCATAGGTCTCGCCAGATTTAGATGGGTTTCGGTTGACAGGTACGGGTTGTATTAGGTTAATGTTTGAATTCCGGTTATGAGGGTTAATGGTGGATAAGAGATGAAAGAGAATGAGGGTAATGGGTTGTAGATGAAGGGGTGTGTGTTAGTGTGTGGGAGAGGTGTAGGAATGTTAAGGTGAGGGTGTGGGTGTAAATTTGGTGTATATGGTGTGTATAAGATAATGTGTGTGAGTGAGTTTGTACCCTTAAGAAAAAAAACTATCTCATTAAAATTAAATAAAATTATAATCTATAAATAAAAGACACAAAATAAAAATAAAAATAAAAATAAAAATGAATTAAAAAGAAATGAAAATAAGAATAAAAAAACTTTTAAAACCAAAAACTAAAATCCTAAAATAAAACTAAATAATATCTAACAGATTCCTAAAAACTAATCCTAATAAAATATAATAAACATAAAAATTAAAAACTAATCAAAAGAAAAAGAAAAATACACTAATAAAAAAATAGAAAATAAAACCTCGAAAATTCTAAATAAATCCTAAAACTTGAACCGAACTCAAACAAAAAATCTAAAAAATAATAAAAGTACAAACTCAATACACACAGGGCTCGGGGAAAGATTATGCCAGGTCTGAGCTAGGTTTAGTATGGAGACAGAGTCCGAAACATCGAAAATGATCTCGTCAAGCTCAAATACGGAGTTGAACTTCATGATGCTTTGATTTCTTCATTGAACTCTTTTAATCGCTTCTGTGTCGCAATTGCACTGATTTAGCACTATTTGATGTCGCGACTGACGATGAACCTTCAATATAGATAAATACCAACAGAAGGCAAATTTTATTAAAAATGAGTGACTAAAATGCATTTATTTGGTGTGTAAAATATACACTTTTGGGTGCTTATCATGGGACTTGAACCCATGACCCAACCAAAGAAATCTCAAAAGTTACTCCTAGGGCATAAACGTATGTTGTGAGTATTTCATTCACACTAATATATAATTCTGATGGTACAGTATAACCTT
This sequence comes from Sambucus nigra, assembly GCA_949130495.1. NCBI lineage: Eukaryota > Viridiplantae > Streptophyta > Magnoliopsida > Dipsacales > Adoxaceae > Sambucus > Sambucus nigra. The sequence goes on from OX422210.1 coordinate 314,211,466, forward strand.
CGGTCTATTTTTTCTTTCTTTTTTTGTTGATAGATCGAATGGGATGTGTTAATAGTGGGCGTTGGCTTCAGTTTTGGGATGTGAATGTGGGTTTTGTGGAAAAAAAACTAATGAAGAGGAGTTTATGTTCGATGGTGATGGGGCCAAGATTTTTCTAATACCAAAAGTGTTGTAGCACCGACAAACATATGAAGAGAACTTAACTAACTATATTAATATATAATAGAATTTTAATTATCAACCATAAAAATAAGGTTTCTTTCTCTTGTCAAATACTTGTTAATTTGAAGGGATGATTTGTTAGAAGATTATAAGTAATAAAAATCAAAAGGGCCTTGAAACATGGAAGAAAACAAGGTCGTGTTTTAAGGAGAAAAGGAAGGAAGACAATGAGTCAAGAAACATAGACGAAAATGGGTCATATTTCAATGAGGAAAATAAGGAAGAAAAGAAAAAGGAGGGATTATTTGTAACATACTTGTTGCTTATAAATTTAGGTTCCTTGTATTGCAATTAGAAAACTAAGTTAAGCCTTGGGCGATAGATTCTAAGTGTAGATAGAAAATAAATGTCGGGATTGAAATTTCTTCGACCGAGACAATTAGTTCTTGGGAAATTCTATAAGTGTATGTGTACAGGGGTTTATGGGTCTTGGATTTTGTTATTTAACTCGAGTGTATCTTATACTACTTGTATTCTCAAAGTTAAGAACATATATCTTTCGTGTACATAGGCAAAATTTGTTGAACCACCTTAATCTCATGTGCAATATATTTATTTCTTTATTGTTCTTGACATTTCACTAAGGGATAATCTTAGAGAGAATTCGTTAATTCCTAAAAAATGGTATGAGAGAGTTGGTTCCTTGTATACTACAAATTTGGTGTGGAAGTGTGGATATGTACATTGTACTATTCATTTTTATAATTACTATTTAAGTATAGGATTACTATTCATATATACAAAGGTACTATTCACAGAGCACTAGTACAAAGCAGAAATGTTAGATGCTCAATTTGATATAGGGAAATTGAACGGGAGAATAAATTTTGGATTGTGTCAAATACAAGTCAGATATGTGATGATCCGATCTAGGTTACACAAGTTTTTGAAGGGGAGACCACCACCTGTTTCTAGCAAAGATGCTGTAAAATACGAAAAGAGCGATAGATTGGGAAGAGATGGATTTAAGAGCAGCAAGTACAATTTGTTTGTGTTTAGCCAAAAGTGTTCTTGAAAATGTGTTCGGAATGTTTGCGGCCAAGGAACATTGGGAAAATATTGAATAATTTTTTCATGCAAAAGACGTCTCAACTCATGTGTGCTTGAAAGAGTAGTTTCACACACTGCGTATGAGTGAAAGAACAATAATTTCAGACCATCTAAGTGTTATAAATGGAATTGTCTCTGGACTAAAGGCCATTGGATAAAAATTAATTATGAAGATAAGGCTTTAAGACTTAGGTGGTCTATTCCATCTTTTTATGAGCACATGGAGCCTATTTTGATGTATGGGAAGGAGACTGTAAATTTTCAGAGGCTACGAGAAAACTCTTTTCTGAAGAAAAAAGGCTGAAAGATGAAAGTAAAATTTCATTTGAGAACTCAGTATTGGTAGTTTCAAATTGGGAGAAGAAGAAGAACTCCATAAAAACCACTGTTCTAAAAAACCCGCCTAGGCACGCCTAGGCTTAAGGCTTGGAAAAAACGCCTCGCCTTACGCTTTTCACGCCTTATTCTTGGTAAAACCCTTAAGGAGCACTTTTTTCTAAAAACAACAATGCTTTAGTGAAACGATGTCGCCTTTTAAAGAATTTCTTTACAAACCGGACCATTATCTCATCCAAAATAATCAAATAGTATTTTAATTTGCATATATTCAGACATATTTTTATGATATGTGCAATTTTTGTATTTTAATAGCCTTGTTATGGTTAAAAAATATTAAAATATATTAAGAAGGACTAAATGCCCTTTCACGCCTTTTTACGCCTAGGTCCGCCTAGGCTTCTAAGGCTTGGCCTCCACGCCTCAATCACGCCCCGCATTTTTTAGAACCTCGATAAAAACTAATGTAGTCTGTTGGGGGTGTGGATAACCTAGGCACCTAAAAAAATTATCTGAAAGGTGGAGCACTTTCAACAAGTTCCTCCAAAATAGATATTGATGGTAACATTAATCGTGTGTCTTTCTTGGGAGACTATAGCAAAGCTTTGTGAAAAGGGCATATACAACCTCATGGCATGCTACTAGTCTACAAATGTTTCCGTAACATAGGATGTGTTACTGCTAGTGGGTCCATAAGTTTTCACACGGGCATTAGTTTGGTATAGATGCAAGGTTTGTGGTTGAAAAGTTTTTGATGGCTGATGAACTCTAGGGGAAACCAAGTTAGAGTTGCACCATAATATTCAGCGGGTTAGTTCAACATGTGTCGAGGTAAAATTCTTAGAAATCTAAATGGTATACTCTTTATGGTGGAGTATGATAATTATCTATGTTGAAAATTATGACTGTTGGGAAATACAGTGGTGATAGAAAAAGCTATGTTTATTTTTAATCAAGGTGAAGATTGTTAAAAATTAATTAAAAATAATAAAAGTCAAAAGGGCCTTGAAACATGTAAAAAAACAAGGGTCATGTTTTAAGGAGAAAAGTAAGGAAGACAATGAGGCATGAAACATGAATGAAAAGGATCATATTTCAAGAAGAAAATAGGGAAGAAAAGAAAAAGAGAGGCTCATTTTTAACATCCTTGTTGCCTATAAATTTGATTTCCTTGTATAATTAAGCCCTAGATGGGAGCTTGTAAGTGTAAAGAGAAAACAAAATACAAGAGTGCAATATTTTCGGTTGAGGTAAAAAGTTCTTGGAAAATTCTATGATTGTATGTGTATAAAGTTTTATTGGACTTGGGTTTTGATATTTAACGCAAGTATATCTTGTACTATTTGTATTCTCAAAGTGAAGAACATATATCTCTAATGGACTTTGGCAATATTTGTCGAACCACGTTAATCTCGTGTGCACTTTTTTATTTCTTTGTTATTCTTGATATTTCACTAAAGGAGGATCTTGGAGGAAATTCGTTAATTCCTAACACAATTGATGTTTAGACTCTAGGAGCTAAGTATATTTTGCACTTATTCCACCCTATTTTCTTATGTTTCAAAAAGTTCATTTTCTACTTTTTTGACAAATTTTTCTTAGGGTTGAGGATAAGAGAAGAAAGAGTCTTCGTGACTGTTTTATATTGTGAGGGACTTTTTAGAATAAGATAAAAATGATTAGACTAAATGTTAATTAAAAAATTATTCGATGAACTTTTCTTCAGATGATCCTAATTTATAAGCCTCACAAAAGATATAAATCCAAATAAAATAAGAAACTAATAATTATCCCTAACAAGCTCCTAATTAAACCTAATATCATAAATAAATTAAAATAAAAAATATTTTCTTCCACTTTTCTTTCGGACATTTGTTTTGAAACCTGACTCTTTATCCCCATCAAATTGTTTAAAATGCAAATGACTTTGGTGAAACCCAACCAACCTTAATTTTTTGAACCTACAAACCAAAACTGTTTAAAACAATGATATTGATGTCACATGACAACTCTTCACCATCTTCATTCCACCACCACCGTATATGATGCAATATTCACCTTCAATGGAATAATTAATGCTAGAATACAATATTTTTATGTGGGGTTGAGGTTGTACCCTTACATTATAGTAGCAATAATCAAGTGACACCTATAAACTAAAAATTTGGCAAATCACCGATGATGTTGACATACGTTGGAAGATATAGTTCCCAAAGTATAACTTCTTTGTTTAGTGGTTTAGCGATGGGAGGAGAATGATATGAACAAACAGATGGAGGTTAGAAAGGAATTGCTAAGGGACTAGTGGGAATAGTGAGCATGATAGAATGAATGAGAGAAAAATAATAAGAGTTGGGGGGTTACTAAATTCCAGAGAGAAACATAAAGAGATGCAGTTTTAGTGTGAAAAAGTATGCAAAGATTAATCAATATTATTTGAGTCATTCTACGCCGATTCTTATTTTTGAATCATTGGGTGTAACTCACTGACATGTCGCACCCGTATTGGATCGTGTTTGGATAGTGGGCCCGAATCGAATTTTTTTAGGAACATATCGAGATAGAATTTGATTTGGTTAGACAATGTATGTTTGGTAAACAAGGATCATTTTTTAGCAAGGTATTGATAAACCCAAAAGAACCAGATTTCGTAAACAACATAGAGGAAGAATGAAGGGAATATCTTATCAAGGTAATAATATTTGTTTCAGTAGCTGTGCTCTTTAGGAACTTGAACCTGCTTGTATCACATCTAGAAAAATAGAAGTAGGTCGACAAGCAATGACACAAAATGCTCGTCGTGGCGGAAAAATATGGGTGCGTATATTTTCAGATAAAACGGTTACAGTAAGACCCGCAGAAACACGTATGAGTTCGGGAAAAGGATCCCCTGAATATGGGGTCACTATTGAGAGTCAGTCTAGAATTATTGAAATTATTTTATTGAGAGATAAAAGTTTTTTGTTCAGACGATAAATATAGAGAGGTGGGTGAGAAAGACCCAAATCAGAGATAATGATAAAGTGCAATGTAGTTTGCTAGTTTTCTACGTGTAGCTCTTCCAAGTCCATTTTATAAGTATATTAGCATGCAACCCGCGCAATGCGTGGGCGCTTTAGAAATTATTTACGCATATATATATATATATATATATATATATATATATATATATATATATATATATATATATATATATATATATAATCTTCTGAAAAGTGATTTGTGTAGGCTAGTGATTGTGTTTTTGTTTGTAATGGAATAGTTTTTACCGTATTGATATTATGTCTTCTATATGGCTTGTACCCTAAAATTTGTTACTTGTAATTCAAACAGCTACTCCTAATAACATATGTTTAAAGAAATAAAGCAAGAATATTAGTCTAACAAAGAGGGGAAATGCAAAATAATATTAGTCATATTTGGCACATGAAGGTTAAACGAATAGAATGTTTATAAGTTATAATCAAAAGATTCCCATTCATTCCACCACAAATACAACAAAAAAGTGGACATTCTTAAACCAAATATTGGAGATCTATAACAAGTTCAACACACTCCTTAAAATGTCTTCCTACATCTTGAAAAAATTCCTATGATACCATTTATTCGTTTGTCTAAAGAAAAATAACCACTCGGCAAAAAAATTAGAAATTTAGTATTTATTCAATACTTGTAAAGATTACTCAAAATAAGCATATAATCGAACATATGATTCATTAAAAAAACCTCAATAAATAACCTTTGCAATCTCATTAGAATCATGAATAATAACACCATTTTGATAAGGTGATAGACCCTTCTTCACAAACTTGAAAATGTTTTCCTCAACATCCTGAAAGGAGATATTAAGACAACTTGGTGGGGTCCTCTTGTATGGCAAAGCTCAAGCAGAAATACTCTTACCTTGACTCGACCCATGGTGAATGTTATGTGGAATTTGGTAAGGCTGTTTCACTATGCACCCTAGAACCCAATTGTGTTTAGAGAACTTTCAAAGATGATAAAAAGGATAATCTAATCGTAATCCAAATTTTTATTTCATCAAAACCTTTAAAGATTTATATATAAGAAAAATATAATTATCAAAATCCAAAAGTTTACTTTAAAAACACATCAAAGACAAACCCTCATCATTAATCCATGGCAACCATTTAATATTCTTCACAATTAATGATAATTTGATTTCACTACTAAAAAATATGAAGAGAGAGAGAGAGAGAGAGAGAGAGAGAGAGAGAGAGAGGGAGAAAGAGAATTGGGAAAAGTGATGATATTCTAATTTCATTTCTCTATCAAAAAATATAAAGCAAAATAGAGAGGTGGGGAAAATAGGGGGATTGAAATTGAAACATTTCATCTCCTTAGAGTTTGCTATTAATGCTATGGGAAGATGAAGGGATGAAATGATGAGGAAGAGAGAGATGGAGGTAGAGGAAATAATCAACAAATGAGAGAAAAGAGGGAGAGAGAGTAAGAGGCGGATTAAAGATGAATATAAAGTATTAATGAATGTAATCATTTCACAAATTGAGAGTAATGTGAATAAGCCAGACGAATTTCAAAATTGATTAAAGTCTTTCGTATTATAATAATATAATAACTATAAATTATATTGGATTTAATAGATTAAGAAAGAATGATAAAACGAGACATAGTCATATATATTAAGCTATAACAAGGATTGTGTATCTACACAATACACACCTGATCAATAAGAAAATATTGATTATTTTCCTAAAATAATATCTCTTGTTCACATGGTTTGACACAAAACTAATGAATAACTACACAAATTCAATAGAGGTTCCACATATTTCTATCATCTTACACGTTGATGCAAAAAACTAGACTATTTCTAATTATTTGATCACAGATAAATAAGTAAACAACAGACACAAAAGATTTTTAAAGTGATTCGGCTAAAGGGGAAAAGCCTACGTCCATTGGTATATATTGCCTTGTGTTGTTTGGTTATCTCTTGTTTCGTGTCCCATGGCTGTAGGCATTACAAGGTATTTATAGCCCCTGGGGTGTACAAGAAGTGGAATATTAAAGGATGGAATGCCTGTATAACATAGACATTTACATTTGTATAACGTTCATAATGTATACAACTAATGGGGCTTGATAACCCGTGATGGTCGGTCTTCCTGGTGTTGGTCGGTCTTCCTAGTGTATGTTGGTCAGCACAATACATTATTGGTCGGCATTCTTGGATTCATTCTGATAAATAGGACTTGATGACTAAGACCAATGCCACGGCGGATAACACATGTCTATTTCTGATTGGTCCATGTAATAGGACAATTTTTGGTATCAACAGAAGTCCCCAATGTTTCATGCTTAAGGTTTTTATAAGAGTATGGAACATTTAGCCCTTAAAGTTTCTTGGTAAACAATTTCAAGTCTTGGTCGGCTACCGACTTCCCATACTTGTAAAGTTAATGTCTTGATTATCGGCTTATAATGTGCATGGCATTTTTATAATTATCTATAGTTTTAACGAATGTTTTGGGGCAAATGTGTCTTTTCTGGCTTTAGCCGCCAACAGTTCAATCGATGCTTACTTTAATCATTACCTTCACCTATTTCGAGGCAACTTATAAGATGCAAAAAAAATCCATAATTGTCTTTTACCTTAAAATCCTTAGAGTTTTTGTTGTTATCTCTTTATGCTCTATGTTCGATTGTTTCCTCGTTCTTCGGTTCTTGCTGAATCCCTAAATTCTTGTAAGAATCTTTTCCCTTCCCTTTTTCTTCTTCTTCGAATATGATTTATTATGTAACCTATTTAAAAGAATTCATAAATTAATGGAATATCCCTTCGTGGGTAGAGTTGGAACTTCCTAGTCTTCCCACTGGTCCTTTTTCTTTGCCTGAGAGCCATTGGTTACCTTCCCTTTTCATTGCTGAGTGTGGGTTTACTTTTCTTCCAAACCCATTTTGTCTTGAATTTTGTCAGTACTTTGATGTCGTTCTTGCTAGAATAGCTCCCAACACATGTAGAGTGGTTAATGGGGTTTATAGGTTAAACCAGCTCCATAGGACCCGTAAAGGGATCCCAAAAATTATGTTTTGTTACAAATGGGTCACAAGTGACACGACATATTATTTAAAAACATGGGATGTAAACAAAGCTTTAGTTATTAATCTTCCTAACTCCGATAGAGATTACTTTCATTATGGAGTAATTGTCAAAAATTGGCAACATGTTCCCATCACTGGAAATGCTGAGTATCAGGGGCCTAGGTACCCCCACCAAGTGGCAATGGGAAAGGTTGCATTTATTTATTTATTTATCTTTGCATATTCCGCTAAATGTTAATACTGATGTTTACCTTATTAATTTTGATTGCAGTTGATCGAAAAGAAAGTGTCCCAAATAGAGTGACATCAACCTTAGAGAGTTGAAGTTCATCTAGGGCATTCACCAAAAAATTGGGGAGGAGCATACCAGATCAACCTCATATTTGTTGCAGTATCGGAATACTATTACTTCTTTCATTTCTCGCCCCACTGTAGTTGTGCCTTCACCCCTTATTGATTTTGACCAAGATCCCATCTCCATATCCTCAGCCACTGCATCTAACAGTGGTGAACTTGTTGTTGCTTCCCCCTCATCTCTAGACTCAGATTTACCTCTTGCTACTGCCATGAGGAAAAGGAAGTTTTCCAATAGTTTGGGCGATAATGATGCTACTGGTTCCTCCATGTAGGCTGCTGATAGGGCCAATAATAAAGAGGATGTTGGGACAAATCCCCCAGCTAATAAGGGGGGTGTTAGGAAGAAGTTCTCAGCATGAAAGCCATCTCAAGTGGCTGAAAATAGGGCTCCCTTCTACTCTAGTAAAAGTGTATTCAGTCAACACCGACTAACAAGAGTTGGTTGATTTATCTACTTTTGGCTCGCTAGTGGCCCTTAGCCCTGGATTAGCCAGATGACTAATAAAGTCTAGAATATTGTCAGACCACAGGGGTGCTTTTTCTACAATATCCCAATCAAAATTTTTTGAAAGGGTTGCTCAAAGCCTGGCTAAGGTAAATGATATCATCTCTTATTATTTTTACTTAATTTTTTACTACTCTTTACACTAACTTACTCTATTTTCTTGTTGCAGTTTTTGGTCGACTTCAACAACATATTGGAGAAGGATGATGTTATGTGTTCTTCTTCAACTTAAGTTTATAAGGCTTTTGACGAATTAAAGAAGTCAATGCTTGACTCCCAACAAGCATTGGCTAATGAAAAGAAGAAATGGGAGTTCGAAATAAAGACTGTTGAAGATGATTTTGTTGCTACTCGGGGGCTGGTTACTGATCTGTAGAAAATTTTGGATGCTGAAAAAGCTAAGGTTATTACAAAGAAGGCTAAAATATCCAAGGCTGGGATAAGGCCATTGGAGCAGCTTCTACGCAAATTGAATTTGCAAAGAAAAAATTCTTCAAGGATGGTTGGTCGGCACCCTTGGTAGAGGTTGGCACTCCCAAAGAATTTAAACTATTCCTCACACATAACCCAGTGTCTCCTCCTAACATGGATGAGGAGATTGAAGATGAAGGGGGCTCAAGTGAATCCAATTTGGCGCTTATCTCTTCTGACCAACACTAAACTGCTACAATTGACTCCTCTGCTCCTCCAGCTGGTGGTCACCCAACCTTGCATGCTTCTGCTTCCAATCATATTGGGTCTACTTCAGATATGAAGAAGGTGTAGACCAATTTCCTGAGCAGATTTTTATTTTATTTTCTTCTGTAGTTGTAATTTTTCTTTTCTTTTATGCTGATATACTTGTATTCAACAGTTTATCGATAAAAAGAAATTTTACTTCTAATTTTCCTATATTTTCTCCTTACTTCACATACTGTTGTTGATTGGAAACTTTTCCTGCTCTTAATAGTTCATAGATAAACTGAACCAATTCTCTATAACTGATACCGAGCTACTTCAGAGATGCAAATAACTTTTCAAAATTAGTCACCTGTCTTTGACCGAGGAAGAGCTATCAAAGTTGTTTGGGGAAGATATTTCAGATCAAGCTAAGGAAGCCTACCATTATCTAAAATTCCTCCTTGATCGGGCAGTGGCCAATGACATAGCTTACTATAAAATGATTGATGAACTACAAGAGAATCATAAGGAAGACAAGGCCCTTTTGCATGCTTACTACGAATAAAAATATCAGGCTTTAAGCGAAGGTTAGGGTTTTAAGCAGAAACTGGAGAAATATGCTTCCCATTTCAGAAGACAAGAGTTTTTACTTAATTGTGAAGTGGAGGAAGCTAGGGCTATTTCCAAGTTGCTAGAGGAGGAGAACAACAATTTGAAGGATGAGTTGAACGCCTTAAAGACTTCCTATTCTACTGTTGTTACTACTGATGAAGGATTTTCGTTCTTAGAGGCTAAAAATGCAAATTTAAGGGAAGAAGTGGAGTCACTAAAAAAGACCAAATCTGCTTCCTCTTCCTGAGGAAGAACTAAACTTGGTCGAGCTACTAAAGATGAGGCTAGGACACAGAAGACTTTTATAAATCAAGCTTCTCAATTGAAAGCCAAAAATCAAGCCCTTACTGAAATGTCCCAGAAGCATCAAACATAATCCGACCAACTTGTTACTCAGTATTTTCAGTTACAAGCCAAAGATAGGGTGATGAAGAAGTTACAACACCAGGTCGATAGGTTAACCTTCCAATTCTACAAGTAACCTAGGGAAATATGGATGGAGGGGTACAATGAAGCTTTAGGACATTTTGATAAGCGATTTAAATAAGCCCAGAATGAAGGTTATAAATGGGGCTGGACCAATTGCCTAATGGTACTGAAGGTGGAGCAAAACAACCCTTTCTAGAAATGGTATGATCCTGGGTTATTGGACTTTTAAGATCCTCCTTTTAGGTTGGATGTTGATTGGATTCTTGTCAATACCATTCCCCAGTGCCTGATTTCCAAGTATTTAGGGGACTATGGCCTTCAGGATGGACTAGAAATTGTTCATCCTCCTCATCTATTAGATCGACCAAGCAGCAGCAATAGAAGGATGCTCCAAAACTTTAACTTTATCAATTCTCCTTACACCCTAGAGGTTCCTCTAGCTGGTATGTATCCATTTTCTAAGGCTGAGGAAAAACCTCCCTTAAAATAATCTTCGGTAATTTTGTTATGAACAAACGCATGTAATGATCATTAAATGAATGAAATATATTTGATCAACTTATCTCGTTAATCTTTGGATGTGATTACCTTCTATTTTCATTAGTTCTATTGACACCCTTAAGCATCAATTACCAAGGAATACATAGGTTCTACTAGTATACTTAGATTAAAATATAAATTTAGCACTAGTTACCTATGTGCCTTCAAAGGTTCTACTAATGCACCTAAGTTTTTAGGTTTTCTGCATTAGTTACCAGTGGTGTGACCAGGCGTATGTGGAATATGTGTCTACATTCCTCTTGAGGAATGTCCACAAAGTTCTTCCTTCACTTTGCTCAGTAGGATAAAGATCTTGTTTTATCCTTATCTTTGTTAACCAAGTTTCATGAGGTCTTAATATCCTGTTGTACTTGGGTTTTTATCTGCTCCCGATCAAGTTATGTTTATGCCAAACAACTTCTTGCCTGAGCCGACTAACATTTGATATCAACTATGTGGTTGTTCCGATAGACCCATTCTGAGTGTCGACCAACAGTGTGGAGCAACTTTTGAAGTTTTTCTGGCAACTTGATATTATAGTCCATAGCACTAGTATTCCCAAAAAAAATTAAAAATAGAAATGAAAGGAATCATCATTTTATTGATACTGAAAATTGATATTAAACAAAGCATAATTGATTACATAAAAGGTAATACTTCCTAAGGTGCTCGGCATGCCATGGACTCTTGAATTCTTCTCCCTCTAAAGCCTCAATTATGTAGGTTCCAGGTCGGACAACTGCTGAAATACAGTATGACCCATGATAATTGGCCTCAAGTTTTTTGTTCTTCTAGATAACCTTTTTTAGCACATAATATCCTTCCTTTAGGTTGGTCGTCTCATTTGCTTATTGTAGAAACGTATTGTTCATTGCTGTAAGTAGCGTTTCTCAAAGCTACATCTTCACATACTTCTGCCAATATATCTGAATCTAATATTCGCATTAGATCACTTACAGTAGAGTTAAAGTTCAACACTCTATGGGATGGAAGGCCCAATTCAGCAGGTATTACGGCTTCAGTCCCAAATGCCAGTATGTATGGGGATTCTCCAGTTGCATTCCTCGGGGTTGTTAAGTATGCCCACGGAACAGAATGTAACTTATTGATCTAATTTTCCTTGGCATCATCAAGTCTTTTTTCCAACCCATTGAGTAGGGTTATATTTGTAACTTTAGTTTCCTCATTACTCTGAGAATGACTAAGAGCGGAGTGTAGTTTATGGATATTGGACTGAGCACAATAGGCAGTAAATTCATCATTGCCAAATTATGTTCCGTGGTCGGTGATAAAGGCATAGTTAAGCCCATATCTACAAATGATATTCTTCCAAATGAATTGATAGACCTTCTCATAAGGCATGTCTATCATTGGCTCTACCTCAACCCACTTCGTAAGGTAGTCCACAGTAACAACTAAGTACTTGAATCTTCCTCGAGTGGTCGAAAATGGCCCGACCAAGTCTATACCCCATATGGAAAATGGCCAAGGTGAAGTTATTGGGGTTAGATAAGCCTACGGAGTTTTGCGAATGTTAGAATACCTTTGGCACTTGTCACATTTTCTGTCAAAGTCTGCACAATCTCTTCACATTATAGGCTAATAATATCCATGTGCACTGATTCCTGCAGCAATGTTCTTCCTGCTATGTGGGCTCCACAAGATCATTCATGTACCTCCTAAATCAAGTCTGGAACCTCTAATGGGTGAACGCAACGTTGCAGGTTAACTGTCAACCCTCTCCTATATAAGACTCCTTTATCTAGCACATACCTGAAATCTTTATACTTTAATTTTTTGGCTTCAATCATATCTGGTGGCAAAGTTCCTTCTTCAATATATGCTTTGGTGGGATCCATCCAAGATGGCCCCATGTCTACTGTAATGAAATTGATCATCAAATCTTCATCTATACTCCTATCAGTCAAAATCTCAATAGGAATAGTTCACCGGAGTTCGACTCTTGTTGCTGAAGTTAGCCAAGCAAGTGCATCTGCTCGGGCATTTTCCACCCTTAGAATTCTGCTCATCTGAACAGCTGAAAATTTCACTTACCTCCAACACTTTAAATAGGTATCTGGTTGTGAATACTCCTTTAACACCATACAAGTTTAGTATTTGATTTACCACCAACTGAGAGCCACTGTATGCTATAACTTGCTCGACATTCAGTGATTGGGCTAAACTTAAACCTACAATGAGAGCTTCGTACTTCACTTTGTTGTTTGAGGCCTGGAACTGGTATCGTAAAGAATGTTCAAATCTATCCCATCAGGAGTGTTAAGTATTATACCTGATCCACTGTCGATTGCACAAGATGACCCATCGACATACATGTGCCATATTGGGACATTGTCGTTGAACGTTTGGTCTGTTAAACTTCCATAATGGAATGTTTTTCTCTTTGCTTCCTCATACTTTTTGGACATGTCATGTGTTCGAGAAGAGGAATCTGGTAGGTCGATAGTGGCTTCTTTTAATTTTTCCTCTGATGAAAGTTCCTCGAAAGTTTGATTGTCATCAGCTTTTTTTGAACTATTTCCTCCTAATTTTTGTTCGGCCTGCTTATTCGGTTGCTCAGGAACCTCGGGGTAGGTGAATTCATCTACGAAATTCGCTACTGCTTGGCCTTTTATAGAAAACCTTGGTTCATAAATGATATCATATTCCCCCAGTTCTACTGCCCAGTACATTAATCTACCAGACTTCTCTAGTTTGTGTAAAGTTTTCCTTAGAGTCATATGAGTGTATACTGCTATCATATGGGCTTGAAAATAAGGTTTTATCTATTTGGACGCCTCAATCAATGTCAGTGCCAACTTCTCCAGGTGAGGGTACCTAATTTCTGCTTCTCGAAAAGCTTTACTGGTGTAGCAGATAGGTTTTTAAACTCCATTCTCTTCTCTAATCAATGCATAACTAACGGCTAATTCACAAACATTTAAGTACAAGTACAATCTTTCCCCTAGAATTGGTCGGGAGAGTTGTGGAGGTGACCCCAAGTACTTTTTTAACTCCAGAAAATCTTATTCGCACTCGTCGTTCCATTCGAAATTCTTTCTCAATACTTTAAAGAATGGTAGGCACCTATAAGTAGCTCGGGACACAAATATGTTCAGAGCTACTACTCGCCCAGTTAGCCTTTGTGCATCCTTTTTACAAGTAGGGGACTACATCTCAATCAATGCATCTTATCTGGGTTTGTCTTAATTCCCCTTTGATTTACTATATACTCGAGGAACATTCCCTCCCGCACTCCAAACACACACTTAGTTGGGTTCAGTCTCATCTGGTGTTTCTCCAGTTGGTCAAAAGTCTAATTGAGGTCGGCAGTATGAGCTGATGCTTTCTTGCTCTTTGTCAGCATATCATCTACATACACTTTCATATTTTTGCCTATTTTCTTTTCAAAAACTTTGTTCACCAACCTCTGGTAAGTAGCACCTGCATTTTTTAAGCCAAATGGCATCACATTATAACAGTAAGTTCCTCGGGGAGTAATGAAAGAAGTGCTCTCTCTGTCTTCAGGCTTCATTTTGATCTGGTTATAACCTGAATAGGCATCCATGAAACTGAGTAATTCATGTCCTGATGTAGCATCCACGAGATAATCAATTTGTGGCAGAGAAAAATTATCCTTGGGTCATGCTTTATTTAAATCCATGAAGTCTACACACATTCTCAGCTTATTATTATTCTTCTTGACCAAAACTACATTGGCTAACCAATCTAGGTACTTTACTTCATCAATAAAAGCGAATTTTTAAAGCTTTTCAAATTCCTCTTGTATGGCTTGGTTCTTCTGGGGGCTGAACACTCTCCGCCCCTGCTTTACAGGCTTAATTTCTTTATTGACATTAAGCTCATGGCAGAGAAAGTTGGAATCAATACCTGGCATATCTTCATGACTCATGTGAACACATGATTTTTCTGTCAAAGGAAATTTACTAGTTCCTATTTAGGAACAGGATCCAGTGTTGTTCATATTTGAGTGGTGCGTTCTGGCTTGTCGTTGTCCAACACAATGCTTTCCGTTGCCTCTACTATCTGTCACTTCACCAATTATGTTTCCCCCCCTTAGATCTAAGGTTTCAACCTCAGATTCTTCATCAGGTTCAAAGGTGTCCACTTGGTAAATGGTGGTTCTTTTCTTTATTTCTTCTAGATCTTCCTACTCGGCAGATGAGTAGTAGCATTCCTGAGCTACTTTTTGTTCGCCCTTTACAACACCTACTCCAAAGTTGGTCGTGAAATTCAAACATTAATGTACTGTAGATGGTATGGGTTTGAACTTCTTCAACCCTACTCTTCCAATAATCATGTTATAGGCTGAATGACCATTTTGTTCATTGCAAAGAAACGTATCTTATTTATTCAGATGGCTGTCCAGGTGCCGATCAGCACCTCTACCTTAATTGTTCCTTAAGGGAATACTTTCTCACCAGAAAAATCTATTAAAGGTCTGTGGTGGGGCCCTAATTGGCTGAGCTTAAAATTCATACTTTCAAAGTAAGGATAGAACATTATATCTATCGAGCTACCATTATCAATTAGTACTCTGGATATAATGATATCCTATTTTCTGACTTTGATTACTAGAGGATCATAATGGGGGTAAAATACTCCTGAGAGGTTATTTTTAGAGAAATCAATCACCAGTTTATCTCTGTTCAACTTCCTCGATCGATCTTCTTCAGCTAGATTGATTCTCTATATATAGGAACAAGTTTGTGCCTCATTGAGGTAAGCCTTCCTCTTTGTTGTATGATCTCCTCCTCCTGAATCTCCACCTGTAATCATTTGATAATCAAAAGAACCAAAGCTGAGCATGAATACCTCACGTTCTGGTTGCCTAGGATTATTGGGTAGGTCGGGATCATCTTCCTGATTATCTTTATGGATCCTCTTTTTATAGTCTATGGGCTTGCAAGGAGATTTTGACTTTTATCGAGCTCCTTCGTTATTCTGTCGATTAACAAACTGGTTTAATTTTCCTCTTCGAATGAGAGTTTTAATTTCATTCTGTAGAGCAATACAACGATTTGTAGTGTGACCGTGGTCTCTATGAAATTCACAGTATTTGGATGTATCCCTCTTGAAAGGGGAGCTCCTCAACTTCTCAGGCCAACGTACATCTTTGTTATGTTTAATTTCCTCCAAAACATGGTGAATACCCATTGTTAATTCAGTGTAATTATTTTACTTCTTGATTCGGTCTGTAATCCCTTTTTGCTTCGATTCCCTCTATTCTTTGGCATCTTTATGTTCCTTTTTGTCAGTTTTTCTTTCACCTTTGGTCTTCGAGCTCCGCTTAGCTGCTATTGCCTCCTCTACATTCATGATCTTGGATGCCTTTGCTATGAACTCTGCCATTGTCTTTGGGGGATGTTTAGCAAGCATGTAGTAGAGTTTCTTGGTGAGCAGTCCACTCATACGAGCTGTTATAGAAATCTTCTCCTCATAATCCATAACCTCCAATTTCTCGTTGTTGAAACGAGTGAGGTAGTCCCTAGTACTTTCTCCTTCCTTTTATCTCACACTAAGCAAATGAGCTACATTTTTTACTCGTTTGGCCCCAAAGAAAAAGTTACTAATGAATAGCTCGGACAGTTGATTGAAGATGGAAATTTGCCTCCGAGGAAGGCTATTGTACTAGATTTAAATAGGACCAGTAATTGTTCTGGAGAATGCTCTGCACCTCATCTCATCTAGGACGGCATATATATTAGTTGTTGCGTGATATTGCTCGATGTGAAGGATAGGGTCAGTCTTTCCATCATATTTGGGTGTAACCACAGGAGCTTTAAACTTAGAAGGTGTGGGAAAATCCATAATAGCTTGTATGAAAGGAGATCCTTTCACCAAGCTTCTTTGCAAAGGGTTCCTGGCTTTAGCCATTTCTCCCAATCTATCCTCCAAGCTATAGATGGAACATTTCCATGCGTTGTTTCCAGCATCACATCTGTGTGTTACAACTTTTTCATTCCTACCAACTATTTGTGCTGAACTTTCTTCTTGCGATTATTGCTCGGTGCGGGCAGTTCATCGAGCATCTGATCTAGATTGGGTTGAGCCTTCCCTTTGATCGGTTGGTTGTCATGTATTCCTCGACAATGCCCTGGGAACATTTCTATTCCCTCTGGGTTCTAAACGGTCAAAAGAAAATGCCCAGCTGAGCCTTTCTAAGGCACTTAATCTTTCAGGAGTAAAAGATTGATCATCATAGGGCTCTGATATTCTGAGCGAAGAACTTACTCTTTGGAGATAAGAGGTATCTCTAGTAATCCTAGATTGTCTATGTCTACTACTTCTTGAAAGAGGAGGTGGCATCTTTCCACGAGCAGTTAAGGAAGGTGACATGGCTTGCAAGGTCTGTGATAAATGCCTCATGGTATCTTACATAACCTTTTATCCTCTGGAGAGACTGGCCAGAATACCAGTCAAATCATTGGGCTTTAGTGGGGCAAAAGGAACAAGCGGGATGCCATCATTTCTGAGTCTTGATTCAGGAATATCATCCATTTGAATGAATGAATGGATGAAAATGATTAGAAACACGTTCCCACAGACGGTGCCAATTTATTGATGCAAAAAACTAGACTATCTCTAATTATTTGATCACAGATAAATAAGTAAGCAAGAGACACAAAAGACTTTTAAAGTGGTCCGGCTAAAGGGGAAAAGCTTACGTTCACTAGTGTATATTGTCTTATGCTTGTTTAGTTATCTCTTGTTTCGTGTCCCATGGTTGTAGGGATTACAATGTATTTATAGCCCCTGAGGGTGTACAAAAAGTGGAATATTAAAGGATGGAATGCCTTTATAACATATATATTTACATACGTACAACGTTCATAATGTATACAACTAATGGCGTTGATAACCCCTATTGGTCGGCCTTCCTGGTGTTGATCGGTCTTCCTGGTGTATGCTGGTTGGCATTCTACACTGTTGGTCGACAACCTTGGATTCATTCTGATAAATAGGCCCTGCTGACTAGGACTAAAGTTACGACGGATAACACGTGTCTATTCTTGATTGGTCCACTTAATACGATAATTTTTTGTATCAACATTACATATTAATCATTTTGGAACCTATCATACCCATTTAGTATTTTTACCTAAGAACATCCTGAGAGCATTGGGCCCTTTAATTGAGCGAAATGTCCCAATGCAATTATTCTTAATCGAAAAAAACATCCCTAGAGATATGAGTCGTTGGAGCATTCCTAACGTAGTCCAAATCACTCCCAACACAATAGAATCCTACTCAGAAACCCAACAAGATACCAACGGCCAACAGCCAAATCCCAATGACACTTTAACATCTAGTTTTAAAAATTACAGATATACAACCAAAATTGAATATTTTTAACTACTCATCTAAATATAAACTCACATTACGTATTTGTGTTTTTTCATAAGTACATAGTCTCAAATTCAATCACTCCTAACCCAATGGAATCATACTCTCAAACTAAACAAGACCAATTTCAATAGAGTATTGAAACTCAAATGTCAAGAAGTGAAACACAAAAGGGTACAGGGAGCCATCGAAAGAAAATTTTATTTGAGGTTGAAGATGCATTTATTTTATATGTGGGGGGGAATACTTTAGAAGATATGATCGACGGTCTGATCTAGGGCTGTGTTTCGGCCGAATCGGATCGGAAAATGATCTTTCGGAAAAAATTCCAATTTTTTCGGAGATAAAATATTTGTTCCAATTTCCTATCCAATTTTTTCGGAAAATCAAAAAAGTTTCCGAATTCGGAAAAATCGGAAAATCGGAAAAAAATCGGAAAAGTTCGGAAATTCAAAACATATACTAAAAATTCAGAAATTTTGGAAATTCCAAAATTTCAAAAAAATTAATATAGGATTTTCGATTACTCGAAATTCTCATTTTAAAGAAATCGAAAAAAAGATTTAACCCAACATGTAAATATGTAAGGATTTAACCATTTTTTTCATTTGTGTAGAGGATAGAGGGATATTCTCCTTTTATATAGGACTTTTTTGGACCTCTCTTCCTCTCCTAGCCAATGTGGGACACATGAGAATGTTTAAAAAAATTAGAAAAAATGGAAATCGGAAAATATTTCGGAAAAGATCGGAAATAATTCGGAAAAATCGGATCGGCATGGTTTCGGAAAAATCGGATCGGAAAAATCGGAAATTCGGAAATTCAGAATTATTTCCAATTTTCGATCCGATTTTTTTCGGAAAAATCGGAAATCGAAAAATCAGAAATCGAAAACCTTATATACGTTCCAAAATCGGAAAATATCGGATCGGATATCGGAAAAATCGGAATGTTCGAAAAAAAACACAGCCCTAGTCCGATCAATGAGACAAAGCAAAGGAAGTTGGAAATATGGGAAAAGATTGCCCATAAATTAAATGGCGAGACCCTATGAGGTGAAAATCGGACTGTGGGTTCTTTCATAACACAATTTAATACTAAGCCCTGGGTATATTCTGTTCCATTATTGGGAGTCGAGCGGGGATTGAGGAAACGTCACATCAATCACAACATGTTTCCTCTCATCTATCAGACATACAAATTGAAAGGATGGAAAATTTTTAAGTTCATGAAGTGCGATATTGATTTGAAGGACACTTCAAAATGAAACCATGGGCTTTAAACATGGTGAGATGTGAACAAGAAGGCTACAACCTCATCAACATTGGTTAGGAGTGCGTCCACCAACTAAAATCTTCTCCCACTTAAGATTAGCATGTGTATTTTATGGATGGTGTGTTGTTTGGAAATGACTCCCTCCTCACAGTTTCTCAATTGAGGGTTGAGCGGCCAATCGACGGAAATGCCGCGAACGACAAAAGAAATGCTGACAATAACTCCTTCAAAAGTTTTCTCACTTCATGACAAACCTGAAAGCATGCTTGGATTACCGAGATCAATCCTGTACCACGGAGGCTCAAATTAAGCAGGCCTTGTTGGAGGCAAAATTGAGAAGCGACCTTAAAAAAGAATATGTGGTGGAAAGAAATGAATAAAGAGAAAGAGTGAGCCATGGCTACTACACCTTGAACACACGTGCATGCACATTGAGGAGAAAAGGCAAACCATCCTAAAGAAGTGGGAGGCAAAGTATACAACTGATGGGGTGTGACCGGCGCAACAATGGGATTCAGATTTGTGGATGAATGGTGTGCTATGTTATTTTTTAGAAAACAAAAGTTGATGTTTTATTCTCTAATTCCATAAACTTTTAGTTTTTAAATGCTACAGTTTATTAGTTAATCAATTGTGTAATTAATTTAAATTTAGGTAAGTTCTCTAATTAAACTAATATCGTCGAGATTAATAGACTAGTTGTTCTTAATTTTAAGAGTTACTGGGTGTAAACCCGAGTGAAACGCGGGCGAAGCGTAATGCGCGACACATAAGTAATAAGAAAAAACATAGATCGAAAATTTAGATCAAGTAAATATTTTTTTTGCCACCATTTTTGAGAAATTTATGCAAGCAATACATGGACAATACGAAGATAAGAAAGATGATACGTTTTAGATATCCGTTTGTCTCTATGTAGTTATAACTTGTTGAAGCATTTTATAAGGAAAAAAAATCACATTCCGCTACAACTACAACCCCAAAAGAATTTAATAATAAAACAAATCAAAAACTTATAGATAATAATGCTCAAAATAGTTGGTGAAAATAATAATCTAATTAAAATTGAATAAATATATGTAATTTCAAATGACTAAATAAATGTAATATAAGTTGATTTTTCTTTAAAGCATATTAAAATGTTCAAGATTATAAAACATTATCAATTCACTTACTAAAAAATGCATATGATTAAAACTTTGATTAAGTGATTTTTAATTTTAATCTTTAACAGAGATGTTAACACTGAGATGTTAATTTAATAAGGAATACCCCAAGACATAAAATTATTTTGAGGATGTGTTGACAGATATTTTGGAATATGTAGCATTATTCTTCTGTTTTTAGTATAACCACATGTCAATAAATGAAAAAAACTACATCATCTACTAAATGCACGATTGATCCCACTCCATTTTTTTCAAAAACCATCCTGTCAACCCAACCAAGCACCCACACACAGCGTACGATGTGTATTTGTTTCTCGAACACATGTAACCAACCCAACAAAATCATTATGAAAATAATACCCATCAAACTCAGACACTGTTTTATACAAACTATTTAGCACTACAATATGTAAATGTTCATTGAAGTGTGTGTGCTTAAGTATAACATTCCGGAATAAATTATCTAAAAGCCAATTGTCAATAGTGGATATCAAAAAAATACAAAATCAATTGAATTAAAAATTAAAAACAAAGGATTGCATTAGTTGTATATTAGACACATCGCTTTCCTTTTCTACATCTTGATAACCCGTCCATGGCACAAGCATTTTGATTAAGATGGATGTAATTTTATGAAACCAAATTTAAGCTAAGACATTATTGGATGTTGGATCTTTGTGTACAACATTCAAAAAATCATTAAATGCTAGGAACCAAATATTAACAATTGATTACAACTTCTCTTCAAACTAATAGTAGAAGAATATCATTTTTAGCATTAAATAAAATTTAAAATACCGTTATAAATAACAACCCCTCTAAAAGTAGTGTTGATAGAACCTGTAGAGGAAAATAAAATTGCTAAATGTTAAAAAACACTATTGATTTTTCACCACCACAACAACTAAACAACCCCTCTAAAAGTAATGTTGATAGAACCTATTAGTGTCGTAAAGAATGAGAAAGAGGAAAATAAAATAATTAATCCCAAACATCCACCGTCCCCCCAGTTCCTTCTCGCCTAATCACAGTTGTAAATAGTAAATATAAAGTGGATCATAACTAATATGTATTGGGATCGAACCACAAAAAATGATTTTAGAGGGAGAGATCTGAGTCAGAATAACAAAAAAAATGTAAGGATCTAAAAATAGAAAAAACAGTGATATCACACAATGAAACGTAATTGGAGCCTAAAAAAACTCTTCTAAGTAGGTTTTCTAAAGTCAATACATACAACTAACACAACACATATTTACAAAGGCTTTTTCCAATCAGCTACAAACTGGTATTCAACGCTTTAATAATATTTAGAAAAAAAATGTGAAAAGTTCGAAGACCCAGAGATGAAGAATGAATAAAAGGTAAAAGCCTACTAATATTCTTATTATTCTTCATAATATACCCAAAACTAATGCCAATCAACCCTACTAGAAAAACTATTGGAAATTTCAATATGATATAATATTTTAATTATATTAATTGGTGTTTTATTTTAAACATTAGTTGTTAATTTTATTATATTAATTGATGCTTTATTTTAAACATAGTTTGGGATTTATTTTAGAAAGAAGAAAAATGAACAAATCGGTGTGAAAGATATGGGAGTGCTCAAAATCTCATATTGTCCCACATTGGAAGAGTACCCCAAAAAATAGTGGTATATCAACTAAAGGATAACTAAAATTC
Organism: Sambucus nigra; assembly: GCA_949130495.1. Classification (NCBI taxonomy): domain Eukaryota; kingdom Viridiplantae; phylum Streptophyta; class Magnoliopsida; order Dipsacales; family Adoxaceae; genus Sambucus; species Sambucus nigra. The sequence continues at coordinate 314,233,765 of OX422210.1, forward strand.
TTAGTTGACAAGTCAAATAAGAGGCGTCCTATTCGCTTACGATGGGACGCCTAATCTGAACCGTTAGATCAAAGTCGTTCCAAATAGGCACAATTCAACGGCTACTGAGTCGCTACATGAAGAGCTGTGACTCTTGAAGAACAGTCACAGAAATGGTTATAAAAAGAGTTCCAGACCTCTGTTTTGGACACCAAAAATTGTTAATTTCTCCTCTCTTCATCCTCTATATTTTGGCATTATCAGATAATAAATTCAAAGTGTTCTCGGTTTGATCAAACGGTACATAGTTTAAATCAAACAAACTGTTCATACACTACATTGTATCCTGAAGGCAGATTCTATAAAACCCAAAGTGTACTCGCAGTTCTGTCCCAATCGGATTGAGAGAAATTTTGCCTAAAAGACAGCGTTCACAGAACGTGCCTTGCAGAAATTAATTTATTATTTAGTTCTTTCCATAGGAAAATTCCAATAGTTTTAGCCAAAAATATTCTTATTACTCCAATGGAAGGAATAGTGGCACAATCTATCCAAGTCATGAGTCAAGACTTAATCCGACTCGATCGTTTTGATGGCAGAAATTTCACCCGTTGATAAGAAAAAGTTATGTTCTTACTCACATCACTTAAACTAGCATACATTCTAGATGACAACCTTGAACAACTTCCCGAGCCCACACCCGAAGACACCGAAGAAATAAAACAGAAGCGTGTGAAGAGAAAAGAAGACGAGTTTATGTGTTGAGGACACATCCTCAATGCTTTGTCTCAAACTGTTTATAGTGCTCATCGAATGATTCCGATGGCAAAAGAATTATGGAAGGCGTTAGAGACAAATTATCAAAACAAGGAAGCGAGCAACCGTAAGTTTTTTATTTCAAACTACATGAATTTTAGAATGAGTAATGATAAAATCTGTCGTTACACAAGCACATGAACTCCAACAAATTGTTGGTGACCTTAAAGCCGCTAGAATTAATCTTCAAGATGAATTTCAAGTAGGGGTGATTGTTTCAAAACTTCCATCCTCTTGGAATGGCTTTAAGAACAAAATTAATCATGATGAAAAGACTTATACTGTGGAATCCCTTCTTCATCACCTTCGTATTGAAGATGATACTCGTATTCGAGAAAAGAAGGATAAACAAGGTGAGAGTCATTCAAAAGCCAATATGGTTGAGGATCAAAAATCCAAGAATACCAAAGACTCAAAATTTAAAGCAAAGAATTATTCAAAATTCAAGAACCAATGTGCAAATAAGAAAAAGAAGGGCAAATGTTTCTTCTGTGATAAACCGGTCCATTATTCTCGAGAATGTCATCTTAAAAAGAAGGCATTTAAGGAAAAACAAGGATCGAAGGAAACCAACAATGTTGAAGATCTTATTGCTAATGTATGCGAAGAAAATTCAATTAAAAATGAAAGTGGATGGTGGCTGAATAGCGGCGCAACGGTCCACATATGCAAAGATCGCTCTTCATTCAAAACATATCAAAAAATTGATGGAAAAGAAGTGAAGATGGAAAATAATCTTCATACCATTGTAGTTGGGAAAGGCACAATGGAATTAAAATTAACTTCTTAAAAGACTCTTACTTTAATTGATGTACTTCGTGTACCTGATATGTGTAAAACTCTTGTGTCTGGGGACCTTCTCAATAAGAGAGGTTTCAAACTTATATATGAGTCTGATAAGTTTAACTTATCCAAGAATGGCCAATTTATTGGCAAAAGGTAATCTTGTAATGGCATGATCAAAATTAATGTAATCAATGATATTAGTTATGCTTATATGGTTGAGTCTATTTCTTTATGGCATAGTAGATTAGATCATGTAAATTATAAAAGTATAAAAAATATGACTAATCTCGGCTTAATCTCGGATTATAAATTTGATAACCTTTCTAAATGTGAAATTTATGCTCAATCGAAGATAGCTAGAAAGTCGTTTAAATCTGTTGAGAGGACATCTGAAATGCTTGATCTTATTCATAGTGATGTATGTGATATGAAGAGTAATATGACTCGTGGTGGAAATAAATATTTCTTAACTTTCATTGATGATTACTCTAAGTATGCATATACATATTTGCTTAAAAGTAAAGATGAAGTTTTCGAGAAATGTCTAATTTTTAAAGCAGAAGTTGAAACTCAACAAAATCGAAAAATTAAAGTCCTACGATCCGATAGGGGTGATGAACATTACCCGAGTGATTTTATACAATTTTGTAATACTCATGGGATAATCCATCAAGTTACGGCACCTTATCCCCACAACAAAATGGAATGGTGGAAAGGAAAAATAGGACTTTAGTTGAAATGTAAATGCAATGTTAATTAGTTCTGGTTTACCTTTGTCGATGAGAGGAGAAGTGGTTTTATCCGCATGTTATATTTTAAATAGAGTTCCACTGAAAAATAAGGATATTACACCATACGAACTATGGTTTAATCGTAAGCCTAATCTTAGACGTCTTAAAGTTTGGGGATGTCTTGATTATATAAGAAAACTAGAGACGAAAAGACCTAAACTAGGAACTAGGACTTACAAATGTATTTTTATTGGATACTCTAGTAACAGTACGAATTATAGATTTTTAAATCTTGAAACTCAAGAAATCATTGAGTCAGTAGATGTGCAATTCTTTGAACATCTAACAAAGTGTAGTACTTTAAATCAAGGTTTAGAAAATAATAATCTGACTGTTGACTCCTCACCTTCAGAAGAAAATTCACAAACAATAACTTCTTCAAAAACAACAAATGACGTTGAACCGTGAAGAAGTAAAAGACAAAGAACTGAAAAAACATATGGGCCCGACTTTGTTATCTATTTGGTTGAAGGGGATTTAAATGAAACGAAGTATAAAACTAAATTTGTTCTTAATATAAAAGATGAACCGATAATATTTCATGAAGCGGTAACATCTAGGGATGTTGTTTTTTGGAAAGAAGCAATCAATGATGAAATGAACTCAATTTTGTCAAATAAAACTTGGGTTCTTTTCGATCTTCCCCCCGGAGCTAAACCTATTGGGTGCAAATGGATATTTAAAAGGAAATTAAATCCGGACGAATCTATAAATAAAGTTAAGGCAAGATTAGTTGCTAAAGGCTATAAACAAAAACATGGAATTGATTACTTTGATACATATGCTCCTGTTGCTCGAATCACTTCCATTAGGATATTAATATCTCTTGCTTCTATTCATAATTTAGTAATTCATCAAATGGATATCAAAAATGCTTTTCTAAATGGTAATTTAGAAGAAGAGATTTATATGGAACAACCCGAAGGGTTTGTTTTTGCCCGGCCAAGAAAAGAAAGTGTGTAAAGTGGTTAAATCTCTTTATGGCCTTAAACAAGCTCCTATGCAATGGCATGAGAAGTTTAATAATATTTTAATATCCCATGGATATAAAGTTAATAATGCCGACAAATGTATATATAGTAAATTTGAAAATGGTGTTGGTGTTATTATTTGCTTATATGTGGATGGCATATTAATAGTTGGGTCTAGTCTCATATATGTTAAAGAAACCAAAAGGTTTCTATCATCAAAATTTGATATGAAAGATCTTGGAGAAGATGATGTGATTTTAGGAATCAAAATTGTGAGAAAGAATAATTCTTTAGCATTATCTCAATCTCATTATATAGAAAAAGTTCTTAAAAGATATAATCATTTTGAACTTAAGCCAGTTGCTACACCAGTGAATCCTAGTATCAAATTAATAAAAAATAATGGGCGTGCTATGGACCAACTTAAATATGATAGTATTATTGGAAGTTTAATGTATGACATGCATTGCACTAGACCAGACATTACTTATGCAGTGAGTGTCTTGTGTAGATTTACAAGTAATCCAGGACAAGAGCACTGGAATGCAATTTCTAGGGTGCTTAGATACATGAAGAGGACTTTGGATTATGGATTACATTATGTAGGATATCCATCTATTTTAGAAGGATATGGTAATTAAAGTTAGAATAATCTTGAATGAAAATCCAAGCCAATTACTGGTTGGATTTTTACATTAGGAGGAGAAGTTATCTCTTGGGGATCCAAGAAACAAACATGTGTGTCAGATTCAACAATGCAATCTGAATTTATAGCCCTGGCAGATGCATGTAAAGAAGCAGAGTGGCTTAGAAATGTGTTTTATGATATTTCTTTATGGAAAAATCCATCTCCTTCTATTATGATAAGTTGTGATAACCAAGCCACAATTTATAAAGTTTCGAACAAAACTTATAACGAAAAATCTAGACACATTAGTCTAAGGCATCAAATTATAAAAAAATTACTCTCAAGGAAGGAGTAATTACAATTGACTATGTTAAAACGAACAAGAATTTAGCAGATCCTCTGACTAAAGGTCTTGTTAGGGATATGATATATATCAGCTCAAAAGTAATGGGACTCGGGTCTATTAAATAACACAACTATATTTAATGGGAACCCAACTCATATCTTGAAAATATAGATAGAGTTCAATGTGGTAAAAACAAGTTAGATTATAGTTATGAAACACTAGGAACTGTATACAAAAGTTCCATTCTTATATGCCTAGTGTTGGTTTGCTGCATGTTACAGGATGAAGGTTACTTCTTAATAAATCATATAAGTGTGACTCGCAGAATCACTAAAGTTGATTTACCTATACGAGGGTTGAAAGTATGGCCGCTTTCTATGGAATAAAGACCGATCCTAAAGCGCTCGTGAAATCAGGATTAGCACAAGGCCATAAATGTGCATGCTAGAAGAACACTGATAAACACAGAAATCGGTAAGTGTGATAATTCTGGTTCGTCTCAAAAGGTCCTTAGTTCAAGATACGTTCACCACAGCACCTTGATGAAATTTTGAATTGTTTACACTATATGAAAGTTCAAGTCCGAAAGATACTTCTCATTTATGTACTAGATTTCAGCGATAGTGCCAAAAGTTCTCTTTTGTCTTTTTGTTTTGTGTAATCAATCATTTGTATCATATCTTGTGTATATTGAAATCGGTGGGGGAATTTTGGAAATTTCAATATAATATATTTTTTAACTATATTAATTGGTTATTTATTTTAAACATTAGTTGTTAATTTTATTATATTAATTGATGTTTTATTTTAAACATAGTTTGGGATTTATTTTAAAGGGAAGAAAAATGAGCAAAAGGGTGTGAAAGATATGGGAGTGCTCAAAATCCCATATTGTCCCACATTGGTAGAGTACCCCAAAAAATAATGGTATATCAACTAAAGGACAACTAAGATTCTTAGTTAATAATTCAAATAAGAGGCTATGATCCTACGCATTGCGGTGGTGCTTAAGCACCACCAATCGAGACACGCGGCGCGCAAAAGGGCGATTGGACGACTTAGGGCGCATTGCGCGCTTTGACACCCACTTGGCACTTTGTACGTGCGCATCGTCGCTTGGAGCGTGGGAGCCTAAAGTTTTGACGAAGTAAAACAGATCAACGGCTCTGATTAAACGATCTGATCAAAGGGTTTAAAATTTGAAACGACTTGATCTCAACCGTTAGATGAACTCGTAGCATTTCGTGTAGGGGATGTCCATTCGCTTATGACGGGACTCCTAATCTGAACCATTAGATCAAAGCTGTTCCAAACAGGCACGGTCCAACGGTTGATGGGTCGCTACATGAAGAGTTGTGACTGTTGAAGAACAGTCACAGAAATGGCTATAAAAAGAGTTCCAGGGCTCTATTTTGGACACCGAAAATTGCTAATTTCTCCTCTCTTCATCCTCTATATTTTGGCATTATCAGATTACAAATTCAAAGTGTTCTCAGTTTGATCAAATACTACATAGTTTGAATCCAACAAAATGTTCATACACTATATTGTATCCTGAAGGCAGATTCTATAAAGCCCAAAGTGTACTCGCGGTTCTAACTTAACCGGATTGGGAGAAATTTTGTCTAAAAGGCAGCATTCACAAATGTGCCTTGTAGAAATTAATTTATTATTTAATTCTTTCCATAGCAAAATTCTAACAAAAACATATATAAATAGGATTCCCCCACATCTTCTGCTACCTTTATGACTCAAGAGCTCCTTTAAAAGATTAAGATATGAATCAGAGGACAACAAAAAAATTGTAAGGGTCTTAAAATAGAAAAGTAGTGATATTTTTACCTTCATCCACTGCCCTAAACCAACTTTCTTAAAGTCCTCAATTTCATCATCAGTCGTTTCTAGATCCTCCATCTACGGTGTCAATGTCTCCCCTTAAACCCTAGTACTGACCTCAAGCACCCAGATCGCCCAATCAGCGGGTATAAGTTACTCTATTAGAATACTAACTTAATAAAATGGGTTTTGAGATTAGAAGTATGGATAAAAAATGATCGAACCAACAGTCATCAATTGATGAAAGATTTTAGGTGTAAATAATTATAAATAGCTTTTTGACAATTGTAGCTTAGGTGGTCTTATCCATCTATATTACAGTTGTAACTAACTTCCGTTATAGTGTTATTTATAGTTATCCTCTTTGTTAAAATGATGATTGGATTCAATAACAAATTTCCTGTTCTACTTCTCTCATTTATTCTCTTTCATATTATGGTATCAGAGCAGAAGTTCCTCTTCACTGTTTCTCGAGAATTCTAGGTTATTCTCAATTTTGCTAGAGTTCTTCCTCAATCTCCTCCATTGATTCTTCAATTGTCTTCCTTATTTCTTCTATCAATTTTCATGGAGACTCCGGGATCAGAAAACTCGAAGATGCCCAGTGGTAATTCTGCCATTGTTAATCCTTCAAATCCTTATTTCCTTAATCATTCAGATAGTCTAGGTCTCATTCTTGCTTCTTAACCATTAATCGGAGACAGATATGCCTCTTAGAGTCGAGCAATGTTAATCGCTCTCTCTGTCCAAAACAAACTTGGATTCATAGATGGTTAGATTCCTAAACTAGAAGATATTGATCCAAATGTTCTTAGTTCCTAGATTAGAAATAATAATATTGTGATTTCACAGATTCTGAATTTTGTTTCTAAGGAGATATATGCTAGCATAATCTTCTCTGATTCACTTAAAAAATATGTCTTGATCTTAAGGATCGATTTTAGCAAAGCAATGGTCCTAGAATTTTCCAATTACGTAGAGAATTGATGAGTTATGTTCAGAACTAAAACTTTGTTAGTGTTTATTTTACTAAGCTTAAATCCATATGGAAAGAGTTGAGAAATTATAGGCCTAGCTATACTTGTGGTAAAAGCACTTGTGGAGGTGTTAAATAGTTGAATTCTCATTATCAAATGAAGTACCTAATCTCATTTATCATGGGATTACATGACTCTTTTTCTCAAATCCGAGGTCAGCTTCTCCTTATGGACCCTTACCTCACATAAACAAAGTGTTTTCTCTTATATCTCAAGAAGAGCATCAAAGGAAGGTTGGTATAAACCATGGCTCTTCCTCTGATTCCACCAATACTATGGCCTTTGTTGTCAACAGAAACGATTCTAAAAGATCTGGTGATAGAGGAAATTACAATTCTAATTCTCATAATTCAGGAACTTACAAAGGATATAAGCAAGAAAGACCTTTTTTCACACATTGTCAGTACCATGGTCACACTGTTGAGAAGTTCTATAAGATCTATGGTTATCCACCAGGTTTTTAACCATGACAAAGGGATAATCAATCTTATTCTAACAATCAAGTAGTTGTGAATCAAGTATCCAATTATCCATCTCATAATTCATCTCCTAATTACTCATATTCTACCAACTAAGCTGTTGTGAATCAAGTCATCGGTCAGCCATCTTATAACTCTTCATTTGTTTGTCATGAGGCTAATGTTGGGAATTTGATTCAAAATCTCAATTCTAATCAATATCAACAATTAATGTCCATGTTGTTCACTCATTTGACTGCTTCTGCTAGTTCCACTAATCATCAAGAGACTTCAGCTGCTACTAACTATTCTGCAGGTATATGTTTTTCAATTTCTTTGAGACCAATATTCTCATATATCTATTTTTAAATAGTTGATTCATGGGCTACTAGGCATATTTTTTCAAATGTTAATCTCTTCACTAAAATGAAATCCATTTAACACTCTGTTGTCACATTACCTAATCATACACAGATAGTTGTGGCTTTTTCTGGTGATATTAAGCTTTGTGATCGCCTTATTCTCAAGGATGTTCTTGATGTTCTTCAATTCAAGTTCAACTTATTGTCAGTCGGTGCTCTTACTAAAGGATCACAATTTACAGTAAATTTCTTTCTAGATTGCTTCGTTATTCAAGAAATCAACAGTAAGAAGACTATTGGCAAGGGTGATAATCTAGAAGACTTGTATGTCCTTGATACCACTACTTTGAAGTCCCAGTCTATTGCTTATGTCAACTTTGTTTCTGCTCGAGTTTGAAATAATATATTAGGTCATTTATCCTTTAAGAGACTTGATACTTTGATAATCCATTTACACTTTGATACTATTAAGTACAATAAGGATGATCCTTGCTATATTTGTCCTTTGGTTAAACAACGAAAACTTTCCTTTGTTTCCAATAATCATATAGCTAAAAGTCCATTTGATTTAATACATTATAATGTTTGGGGTCCTTATGATGTCTCATCTCAATCTGGTTCTAGATATTTTCTCACTTTGGTCGATGATTGTACTCGTTTTACGTGGATTTTCTTGCTTAAATATAAATCTGATGTTAATACTATTATACCAAGATTTTTAACATGGTTGATACTTAGTTTAATGCTAAAATCAAGATTTTTAGAACTAATAATGCTCGTGAGTTGCAGTTCACTGAGTTTTTCTTGTGTGGAAAGGCCACAACAAAATTTCGTGGTGGAATGAAAACATCAACACCTTCTTAATGTTGCTCGGGCTTTGTACTTTCTGTCTAGAATTCCAATTATTTTTGGACTGAGTGTGTTCTCACAGCTACTTTCCGCATTAATCGGGCATCTTCTCCGTTGATTCAAAACAAGTCTCCTTATCAAATTCTATACCAATCTCCTATTGATTACTCTTTCTTCAGGATATTTGGGTGCTTGGCTTTTGCATCTACTCTCTCTGCTTGTAGGAATAAGTTTCAGTTTAGAGTATTAATGTGTGTTTTTCTTAGTTATCCTCTTGGTATTAAGGATATAAACCCTATGATGTCCAGATCAAACAAATCTTTATTTCTCGAGATGTTATTTTTCATGAGGGTGTTTTACCTTTTCATACTTTGGTCTCTTCTGAACATTTAATTGATCCTTTTCCTGATTTGGTTTTGCCTCATTCTGCTCTGGATGTTACTCCAACCCAATTTGTCTTTCCTTCTTCTTTTATTACTCAAGAAGTGCTTGAGGCTACTAATTCAATTCAGGATCTGATACACCTAAGGCTTCTACAGTTATACCTACTAGAAAATCCACAAGACATAATAATCCTCCATCCTATCTACGAGACTATCATTGCAGTCTGGTTTTTCATAAGGAATTACCAAATTTGACCACTTATTATCCTTTATCCAAGTTTTTATCTAATAACTCTTTATCAGAATCTCATAGAGTTTTTGTCTTAGATGTATCTTCTCATTTTGAGCCATAATTTTTCCATCAAGCTGTGAGATTTCAGCATTGGCGTGATGCTATGCAAGCTGAGTTAGATGCTATGGAGGCCAATAATACGTGGTCCCTCAATGTTCTTCCCAAAGACAAACATTCCATTGATTGTAAGTGGATTTATAAGATTAAATATAAATCTGCTCCATAGAAAGGTATAAAGCCCGTTTAGTTGCTAAAGGCTACACTCAGCAGGAAGGATTGATTTCATTTAAACTTTTTCCCCAGTGACCAAACTTGTTGTTGTCAAGGTTCTTTTGGCTCTTGTTGCTAGTCAACATTGGCATTTAGTCCATCTCCATGTGAATAATGTGTTTCTTAATGGTGATCTTTTTGAAGAAGTATATATGGATGTTCCTCTTGGATATGGTAGTAAGGGGGAGATCATTTCTAAAGGGAACAAACTTGTTTGTCGATTTCATAAGTCCATTTATGGTTTAAAACAGGCTTCCCGACAATGGTATGAAAAATTTTCTCAGGCTCTTATTCGATTTAATTTTACTCAATCCAAATCTGATTATTCTTTATTTACAAAGGGTCTAGATTCTTCTTTTATTACCTTACTAGTTTATGTTGATGATATTATCATCACTAGACCTAATACTCAATTTGTAAAATGTATGTGTGATAACGATTAAAACCAAAGCATAAATTTCCAATTCAAACTTATTTAACTACAGTAAATTTTTAAACCAAATTAATTCAGCCCAAAACAAACAACTACGTGTGTGCGAAAATTAAACCAGCATAAATAAAACATGCGACGCAAATTTCAAGAAAAATCCCTGAAGGGCAAAAACTTTTATTTCACTATAATTTGTAAATCGAAACTTATACGAATTACAATGAAATACAGTTTGACACACGAATACCCGCAGGCATCGGTCGGTGTCCTCAGCAATTAATTACGCGCAACAATCCATAAGAACACGCAGTTCTATCTTCAGCAAAGATCCGCACGCAACGAACCTCAATGATCGCAGTCGTCAGCCCAGTACCTCCTTCAAGTGGTACCTAGATCAGCAGTAGGTTACCCTCCCTACAAGAGCAAACATGAACAAGATATATGTTATTGGGTTCCAAAATAATTCGTCTAAACATTGGGATTTTTATGAATTGAAAACAAAAGGGTTTTAGGCCCTAAATGAAGAAGACGAAGTGTTCTGCCATTTGCAGATTATTGGTCACAAAATCGAAGTGATTTAACATGCTTTATAAAAAAAATTAAGGCGACGCATCGTCCGAACGAGATCCCATGTCGTTCGAGCCAGAAATTTCGCAAAAAATAAATTTAATTTTTTTTTTCAAAAATTCATCTTTTAATCTTGGAAAATTCATTTTGACGAAAAACAAAGCCTCAACACTTAGAAAATATTTATGAAAAATATCCCAAAATTCAAAGTGAATAATTCTGGAATAAAAACACAATCTTTACCAAATTTATCTTGCAGAGGCTTGAATGTTGAAGAACTTGATATTCGGTTCCGTCTTGATGCATATTTGATCTTGAACACTCTTTGACGGTTGTAGCGGTATACGACATACTCAATTGATAACGGACATTTATAAATCATGTCCTTACACAATTCATTAATTCCTTAAAAATATTTCTTAAGGATCGATTTAAGCTTAAGGATTTGGGGTCTTTAAAATACTTCGTTGGTCTTGAAATTGCCAAATCTAATAAAGGAATTATTCTTTCTCAAGGTCATTATACTCTTCAGTTGCTTGAAGACACATGTTATCTTGCTTGTAAACCTGCCAATTTACCTATGGATCCCAAAGTTTCTTTGAGTGATGATAACAGTGATTTTTTGGTTGACATATCTCAATATAGGCGTCTCATTGGTCGCCTTATCTACTTGACTTTGTCCAGACTTGATATTACATTTATTGTCCACAAATTAAGCCAATTTTTCACCAAGACTTGAATGCCTCATCTCAAGGTAGTTCATCATCTTCTTCGTTATCTCAAGCCTCATCTTGGACAAGGGTTATTTTTCCCTTCTTCTTCATCCTTCCCAATTCGTGATTTTCCTAATGTTGCTCCCTCTTCCCTCAATTTGAAAGCTTTTTCTGATTCGAATTGGGCCTCTTGCTTGGATTCTAGGAAGTCTGTTACGAGCTTTTGCATTTTCATTGGTGACTCTTTCGTTTCATGGAAATCAAAGAAACAATCTACAGTCTCCAGATCCTCTACTGAAGCTGAATACAGGGCCTTGGCTGCTAATGCAATTGAGTTAGTTTGGATACATTAATTGTTGAAGCATTTTTAAGTTGATGTTTCGTCTCATGCTCTTCTCTTTTGTGTTAATAATGATGCAGTTCATATAGCTTCTAATCCAACCTTTCATGAAAGGACTAAACACATAGAAGTTGATTGTCATTTTGTCTGAGAGAAGGTTGTTGATGATTATATCCGACTCATGCCCATTCATTCTCAACATCAGTTAGTTGATGTCTTTACAAAGCCTTTCCCTTCTTCTTTATTATTTCCACTTCTTTCCAAGATGTCTGTAAAGGACATTTACACTCCATCTTGAGGGGGAGTTTTAGGTGTAAATAATTGTAAATAGCTTTTTGACAGTTGTAGCTTAGGTGGCCTTATCCAGTTGTAACAAACTTCTGTTATAATGCTATTTATAGTTATCCTCTTTGTAAAAATGATGATTGGATTCAATAACAAAATTTCCAGTTCTACTTCTCTCTTCTATTTGCATTAAAAGATTTGAAGTTCATTAGGAAAACTTTGAACTCATACATAAAGAGAGCTCTATGTAGGGAAGTGGAAAAACATTTGGGGATTATTTAATTGATGGGCTTCTGTATAAAGATATCCTTAAATAATTGGTATGGAAGCTTTTTTAAGAAAATCCAAAAAATTGAAGAAAAAGAATAAGAAAGACAAAGCGAGAGAGACGAGGAGTGGTAAGTTGTATAGAGGGGAGATGTATGTTTCTTGAGAAAATCAAAAGCTAAGAGATTTAAAGAAGTAAAAACGGATGAAAAAGTAGAGCCACGTGTACACTTTAAAATAAGGGGAGTCTTTGAGGCCTGTACCGTATTTTAGAATATATAGATAGATTTGGAGTTTGAAACCCATTAATTATTTGTTATTGAGTCAAACTCCCATAATTTTTACTTCTTGCATTTTGGCCCCATTTGTTTTCGTTAATTGACCGTTAACTAACTCATTTTCATGCCTAAATTGTCCAATATCCCTCATTCATTACGTAGCAATCACTATTTATAAAATATATATATATATATATATATATATATATATATATATATATATATATATATATATATATATATATATATATATATATATATATATATATATTGACTCCTCGTTTTATTAAGAAAATGGTTTTAACTATTTTTAAATTTTGTTTTTATAAATAATTGTTTAAAATTATTTTTAAAAAATAGAAAAAAAAATTACTTTAATTTAAAAATTATTTTTTACAACAAAAATGTACGTTATTTTACATTTTTTATACTAAAGAAAATGTATGTTTTTTTAAACAATATGTTTTCTATTGTACGTGTGGGTACCGTGAATTTAGCATTATAGGCCTGGACGAGTAGCCTCGCCTTAGGGGCCCAAAGCCCAGGCCCATCACCTTTTGTATTGATTCGATTACTCCACGATCCCATAAAGAGAAGTTGTGGGGGAGCACGATCCCATGTAAGAAAGTTACAGGGGAGATGGCTAATAAGGAGGAACCCATCACCCCCACTAACCAACATATACATGTATAAATTAAACCCTAAGTCCGGGGCAAAGGACAAGTTGTATTCTCTGTACTTATTCTTCAGAATATAGAGAAATAACACTGACTGCACCATCGTGGACGTAGGCACATCTTTGCTGAACCACGTATACCTGTTGTTGTGTGATTGACATTTTATTTATCTTTTCTTGGTCATTACCTCTTTGATATTTATTTGTGTTGCATAATAATTGTCACCACAATTGGCGCCGTCTGTGGGAAGCGTTCATCTTTCCCTGAGAAGAGCCCACGCCGAGAAAAAATCTAAGATGTCTGGTCACAGCAGCAATGCTCCTCAAGCAGGAGATATTCAGGAGCCACATGCTCCTCGCAGGATTAGGTCTGAAGTCTGACGTTCAGATCAAGGGGCTCGCTTAGAAAGGCCAGCCTCAGAAGAAAGTCAAGAACCAGCAAGGTCCACGGAGATATCAAGATTGATCGATGCATACGAGGCAAGGCTCCACGAGCAGAGGGAGTCTTCTCGCAGATATGAGGCTGAGAATGCTCGCTTGTAAAGAAGACTGGAAAAACTGGAGAAGGAACTACGTCCTGATACCAGGAGACGCCCCTATCGCACTCCTAGCCCTCAGGCGAGCAAATCTCGCAGCCGAGGAAGGAGCCCTAGGCGGCAATATCAAGGGGACGAAGGTGTCGACTCAGACGACGACCTCCGCGAACAACTAAGAAAAGCTCGCCGCTACCAGAGCCCTGATCGCAGCGACGACAACATACGGAACCTGGTCCGCAGAGAGATGGACCAACATCCAGCTCACCGCGGCACCAGGTCGACCAGAGAACTCGCCAGGAGAGCCCTCAAGACCCAGATGAAATCACCCTTCACGAGGGAAATTGAAGAAGAAGAAGAAGAGGCTCCCAAAAAGTTTGCCATTCCAAGGTTCAAGATTTACGACGGGAAGACCGATCCCATTGATCATGTCAGGCAGTACCGGCAGGCTATGACCCTCTGGAATCACCGAGATGCACTGATGTGCCGTATATTCCCCTCGAGCCTTCATGACGTGGCCCAGAAATGGTTCGAGAAACTCCCTCACCGATCCATCAGGAATTTCAAATCCCTGGCCGAGCTCTTTACGGCTCGGTTCATCACCAGCAGCTCCCATCCCAAAAGGATGGATGCTCTATTAACAATAAAGAAAACGCCTCAGGAGACACTCCGAGACTACGCGAAGAGGTACTGGGAGTTATTCAACGAGGTCGAGGACTGGGCAAAAGAAGTGGCAGTGGCTTCATTCAAAATTGGGCTACCTAGCTATTCTTTCCTTTACCAGTCCTTGACAAAGAAGGAAGCTACGACCATTGATGACCTGATGGCCCGGATTGAGAAATACGCAAAGGTGGAAGATGTCACCCGCCTTAACATAGGAGAAAACGGTCGAGCCAAGCTCACTACCAAGGGTAGTGAGAAAGTTGAGAACCAGAAAAAAGGAGGAAAGAGTGGGGGCAAGAATGGCTCCAAAAACGGAGGGAACCCTGACGTTACAAAATCGTTCCAGGTGGTCAACACCGTCTTCAAAGAACCAATTTACAAAATTCTCGCGAAGATCAAGGATGAGACTTTCATCAAATGGCCCCGGAAAATGGGAGGAGACCCCTCGAAAAGAAACAATGCATTAAGATGCACTTTCCATAAAGAGGGAGGGCATAAGACCGAGCACTGCAAGGCTCTTAAGTCCCACCTCGAGGAGTTGGCCCAATCCGAGCATATGAATGACTTTGTGGAAAAGAAGGTAGTGACTGCCCGCAAAGAGGCGAAACCTAACAACGTATTGGAAGATGACGCCGGACACGAATTCGCAGTAATCCACGGAGTATCTGATGTTAAGCAAATCCAAGGTAACTCAGCTCGAATGGAGGTAAAGAAACTGACAGCAGTAATGCAAGCTTTTCAGATTGATCCAGCAAAATCACAGTCAGGGAAACGTCGGCGAGCAGAGGACATCAACTACAACAAGCATATTGTTTTCACGGATGAAGATCTTATGGGAGTAAGGACCCCACATCATGATGCTTTAGTCATTACACTCAGGATAGCCAACTTTGACATCGACAGGCTGCTTGTCGATCAAGGAAGCTCATCCGAAGTAATGTACATTGACCTGTTCCGGAAATTGAAGTTGAACATCGCCGACATAAAGGGAACCACTATCCCTCTGGTCGGCTTCGCTGGGAAGATGGCCATGCCTCTGGGCAAAATAGTACTGCCAGTGCGCGCTGGAAATGTTTCCAAAATGATCGAATTCTTGGTGGTCGACATCGATTCACCGTATCAAGCCATCCTCGACAGGGGATGGCTTCATGCAATGAAGGCAGTCTCCTCGACCTACCACCAAAAACTCAAATATGTCACCGAGCGAGGAGTGATGGAGATACATGGCGACCAGGCGATGGTAAGAAAGTGCTTCATAGCGGCCATCCGACCAAAGCCAGAGAAAAGAGCTGTTCAAACCAGCGAGAAGGTGGAGGAAGGTGCAATTCCTTCCAAATAGCAATTAAAATATGGAAGGCCTGGAGTGGAAGAGACCAGGCTCCTCCCCTCCGAGCGCGTCGTCGAGGACCTGGTAGAAGTGTCGGCTAAAGAAGGCGATAATACCAGAATCTTCCTAATCGGAACCTCACTCACTGACCAAGAGCAAAAAGATTTGTCAACCTTACTCAGAAGAAACATAGACGTTTTCGCTTGGGAACCCTATGAGCTGCCAGGATTCCATCCCAATATGGTCTGCCATCAGTTGCACGTCGATCCCACATTCAAGTCAATAGCGCAGAAGGCACGACGAACTGCCCCCGAGAAGGCCAGAGCAATAGAAAAAGAAGTCGAAAAACTACTGGATGCAGGGTCCATACGGGAAGTGCAATTCCCCAAATGGTTATCCAACCCAGTGGTAGTTCCAAAAAGCAACGGGAAGTGGAGAGTTTGCATAGACTTCACTGACCTCAACAAAGCCTGCCCCAAGGATAGCTTCCCTCTTCCGAAAATAGACCAACTAGTAGACGCCACCGCAGCTCACGAACGAATGAGTTTCCTGGACGCATACTCAGGTTATCACCAGATTCCCCTGTATGCCCCAGATCAGGACAAAACTACGTTTATCACGACGGTTGGTTTATACTGTTACAAGGTCATGCCTTTTGGGCTAAAAAATGCAGGGGCAACCTATCAGCGGCTAGTTACTAAAATGTACAAGAATCAAATGGGAGACACAATGGAGGTCTACATCGACGACATGCTCGTCAAGAGCAAGGAGAAGGAAAATTACCTCTCGGACCTATCAAGTACCTTCGAAATCCTCAGGAAGTACCGAATGAAACTCAACGCGAGCAAGTGTTCCTTCGGTGTCCAGTCAGGAAAGTTTCTTGGGTATTTGGTCAGCAAGCGAGGCATAGAGGCTAATCCGGACCAGATTGATGCAATCAAAAGAGTGCAACCTCCTCGCACAATCCGCGATGTACAGAAGCTCACTAGAATGCTCGCTGCTCTAAATCATTTCATTTCTAAATCCTCCGAGAAATGCAAGCCCTTCTTCCAACTCTTAAAAGGCAGCAAAGCAGTAGAATGGACCCCAGGTTGCTCACGAGCATTAGACGAGCTCAAGTCCTACCTAAGCTCCCCACCACTTCTTGTCATACCACAGCAAATGGACTCTTTGTACCTCTACCTCTCTGTATCCATCCATACTGTCAGCTCAGCGCTAATGTGTGAAGTTACAGGGATTCAACATCCAGTCTATTACGCGAGAAAAACCTTATTAGATGCCGAGCAGCGCTACCTACCATTGGAAAATCTCGCATTTGCCCTAGTAATGGCCTCGAGGAAACTGAAGCATTACTTCAAAGCTCATACGATCATCGTCCTTACATCACACCCCCTCAAGGTTGTCCTAAGGAAGGCGGATTTATCGGGCAGACTGTCTAAATGGTCAGTCGAGCTCGGTCGATTTGACATCCAATTTCAACCAAGGACAGCTATCAAGGGTCAAATCCTTGCTGATTTCATAGCTGAATTCACAGGCGAAGAACCCTTCGACCAGCCTAAGCCAACAGAACAAAATAACCAGGCTGCAGGGGAAAGCTGGAAACTATTCGTTGATGGAGCCTCCAACTCAAAGGGGGCAGGAGTAGGAATTGTTCTCATCACTCCAGAAAATACAGTCCTCGAACAAGGAATCAGGCTGGGATTTGCAGCCTCCAACAACGAAGCAGAATACGAAGCCTTAATAGCAGGTCTCCAAAAGGCGCAAACTCTGGGAGCAAAGCATTTGCAGGTATTCGGAGATTCGCAACTAGTTTCCAATCAGATAAGTGGAGACTATAACGCGAAGGATGAGAGAATGGCAGTCTACCTCTCCTTGGTAAAAAACTTAATGACGAACTTTGAAGAGATCAACATCCAACAGTTTCCCAGGGGGCAAAACAGCCACGCTGACGCCTTAGCGGCCCTGAGCTCGGTAGTTGATTATAGCCTTAAAAGGATCATCCCTATCTATTTCCTCAGTTGCCCAAGCATTTACCCCAACTGCGAGCTGACAAAGGCAAAACCAATACTCCAATTAGAGTCAGCCCCCAGCTGGATGGATCCCTTGAGAGACTATTTAAAGAACGGAACGCTTCCAGAGGATAAGAGGACTGCCCACCAGATAAGAGTCAAAGCTGCTCGCTTTCACTTATCCACGGGAGGCGACTTGTATAAAAGATCTTTCTCCGGCCCCTACCTTAGATGCGTCCACCCAGGCGATGTCAAGGCAGTGCTTCACGAGCTTCACGAAGGAATCTGCGGGAGTCACGTCGGAGGAAGATCTCTAGCCTTCCGAGCAATTAAGGAAGGTTATTGGTGGCCATATATGCAAAAGTACTCCGCAGTATATGTCCGCAAATGCCTAAAATGCCAACTTCACGCTCCCATGGTCCACCAGCCCGCCAGCGAGTTAAAATCCCTGACCAGTCCCTGGCCCTTCGCCCAGTGGGGAATGGACATCGTGGGACCACTGCCCACCGCTGTCGGCAATCGCAAATACCTGTTGGTTGCAACTGATTACTTTACCAAGTGGATCGAGGCAGAACCACTGGTGAACATCCGAGATGCTGACATGATGAGGTTCATATGGAGAAATATAATCACTCGATTCGGGATCCCCAGAACCATCATCACTGACAATGGAACGCAGTTCGAGAGTGGCCCTTTTCAAGACTTCTGCGACAAACACGGGATCAGGCACCACTTCAGCTCGGTGGCCTACCCTCAAAGCAACGGACAAGCTGAGGCTTCCAACAAGACAGTGATCGCTGGATTGAAGAAGCGGTTAGAGCGAGCAAAAGGCGCGTGGACAACCGAGCTACCGCATATCCTATGGGCGTACAGAATGACTCCTAGGCGAGCCACAGGAGAAACGCCATTCTCACTAGCATATGGTATGGAGGCGGTCATCCCACTAGAAGCAGGATTGCCTACAATGAGATCCGACCTTGTCGAGCAGGGTCAGAACGATCAGGCTTTGCTCGCTGAACTCGACTTGGCCGACGAGCGCAGGGAACTTGCCCTAGTAAAACTAGCGAGCTATCAGCAACAGCTCGCGAAGTACTACAGCAAAAGGGTCAATCCGAGGAAATTCGAAGTTGGGGACTATGTTCTAAGAAAGGTCCTGGGCAACACAGTGAAGCCATCAGACGGTAAACTGGGCCCGAACTGGGAAGGACCTTATAAGATAATTAGAGACGACCTGCAAGGTGCCTATCATTTGAAAACGATGGAGGGCAGAGAGATACCACGAGCATGGAACGCAGCTAATCTCAAGAAATTCTATTTTTAGGAGTTCTATTGTTAGATCTTTTATTGTATTCATTATGTGAAAGGACAGTTCATTTCTCAATTCACCAATGAAAATATCTCAGTTGATCACTCTCTAATTAGTAACAGTTATATCTTATTACACATCCCTTCCAAATTACAGGCATAATGGTCGACATAGCAGGGGAACACCCCTCCTCAGGTCATCGTCATGAAGCATGACAGACCTCTTAGCATTGCCCATGGCAATATATGAAGCCCTACAGAGTATTCTTAGGCATCAAACCTACTTTGGTTAAACAAAATCCTGACCGGATGAAGACGTCCAATACCAGGTGTGTCCTCGCCAATTGCCCTACTTAGGCCTAAGGGAGTGTGATGACACGACCTAAAAGGTAAAGGGAGGGCACAATGGTATTCTTATACTGGACTGGGCGGACACTCGCATGACAAAATAAAGGATTGTGAAGCTGCAAAAATATAAAAGATTGGAGGAACACGTTTAGTCGGCAAAATTGCCCAAAACTCAAACTTCTCATTAATCTTTTATATTTACAAACAATGATAGTACATGTTTAGTCGGCGAAGCTCGCCCAAAGCATTTACAATAATTAAAAACAAAATCTTAAGAAGGTGGAAGCCTCCGAGCAAGATAATTAGCAACTTTAGCTCTCCTTCCATCATCAGGAGCAGGGGCGAGCTCCTCCACGACCTCATTTGCGTCCAATTCCAATAATCGCTGGGGAATAGCATCAATGGGTATCCATCGATCATCCCGCCTGAATGGATTGGGCATCAGAGTAGAGGAGGACATCTCGTGTCGATACCACAGTGTCGAGTTCCTCGGGACCTGCAGCTCTTTGAGGGAACTCAACCACCCCCTGATGAAGGATAACTCTTCAAACTCTGATAGTCTCATCGGAGCTTCCAGCCAGCCTTGATCATAGCCATCGGACCACACTTGTCGAGGACCGTTCTTGAACAAATGTCGTAGACGGGTGACGTCCCTCTGGAGCCCAGCAGCAGTCACATAAGCTCGCCGAACATCGCCGCGCAGCTCCTCCATTTCCCTCTCACGCTGTTCCTCTACTTCCCTATTCCTACCCCTGGTACTCCTACCAGCACGCGGGAGGGGAGGCCGAGTAGCTCGCGACGAAGAAGAGCCTTGTAGGACTGCCGAAACGATGCTCGACGAATGCTCCTTGAGCTTCGAGACCTCCCGCCTCAGGTCTTCATTCTCCCGCTGTAGAAACTCCCCAACTTGATTGATCTCGGTGGCCTCCAGTAACTTCGCTCTCAGCTCGCTAACTTCTTCTTGCACTGAAGCACCAATCTCTTCCATTTCCTGGAGCCTGTCCTTCAAGTTGGCCACTAGCTCAGACTGATCCTTATATTTCTGGTTCCTTGACTTAGAAACCTGCAAAGTCTAGCAAAGGCCTGGCGAACTGCAGGGCTTGCATTAAGACCAAGAGTCCTACCTAGTTGGGAGGTAACAGGAATATAGTCATCCACATCAACCAACTACAAGTAAAAGAAAGAGAAAAGAAAGAGATCAGCATAAACAAAAATGAAGTATTTTCATTGATAATGAACGAGGTTACATCAGATCAAAAAAGAAAAAAATTACAAAGAAGCCCTATCAATTAGCAACCTCGGGTGGCCCAGAGGTGGATGGACCCTTGTCCTTATCAGCATCAGCAGGGGCATTACCCTCTGCAGGGGTGTCCACTGCCCTCTCGACCAAAGGAGCATCAGTAGAAGTCGCCTGAGAGACAGGATTGGTGCCTTCAGCAGTTGGGGCTGGGTCCTCATCTACGACTGGCTTTTGCCCTGGATCGTGCTCGTCAAAGAGGGGGGATGCAACGTCTACCCCAGCAGCCACAAGAGCCTTATTCCACCCTCTCTTGAAGTTCAGACGGCTGATATAGCCTATCTGAACCTCAGCGTCCTCATACGCAGCAGCCCAGCCAGAGTTGTACGAATCTTCCTTAAGAGTGGCTGCCTGGGCTTTCTCCGCCTCTAGTTGCTTATCCAGAGCCCTGTTCTTCTCTGCAAGGTCTAGCTTGCTCGAGCATACCAGGTCATACGCCTTCCTCAGCTCGCCAAGCTCCCTGACAGCATCATCTCTCTCGCGAGCAGAATTAACAAGAGCCAAGGCAAATGAAGCTCGAGCTGCATCAGCAGCCTTCAGATCGGCCTCCAGCTGAGAACCCCTGGCTACCAGAGTAGATTTTTGCTGCTCCAGCTCACCATTCCTTCTCACCAGCTCGTCGCGGGAGCGATAGAGCACAGCGAAGTCGGTCACAAACTGCAAAGAACAAGGAAAGGATCAGGAAGAAGAAACCATCAAAACTGGTTAAAAGAAATTGAGAATTAGAAGAGAAACTTTACCAAGGCGAGCCTCTAGCTAGCCTGCAGAGCCAACTGATCGGACCCCAACGCCCTCTCGCGATCTGCAGGAAGAACTGCTCTCTCGAGCAGCGCAGGGGCAAGCTGAGGAGAGGCGGCCACCGAAGCCCCCTCGGGCAAGGCAGACACTGGGACCAGGGCTTGACCAGTTTTGGTCCTTGATTCCACCTTCCTCCTCTCCTCCTCTTTTTCCCTCTCCCTCCTCTTTCTCTCCTCCACTTTCTTCCTCTCCTCCTCCTTTTTCCTCTCTCTCTCTCTCGCCTGCTCCTCCTCTCTCTTCTTCTTCTCTTGCTCCTGAGAAGAAGGCCGAGAACCAGTAGCTATGGCCCCAGAGGCAGTCTTCAGTTTCTTGGACCTCTGTGCAAGGAGCACGTCATCATCATCATCATCATCATCTCTGATCAAATTCTTCCTGGGAGGCATATCTTCACCAGAACTGCTGGTAGTGCTCGACGAGTCTTGAGCCTCGGAATCCCCTTCAGATGAACTGCTACTGTCAGCACTCCCTGCACCCAAATTACTCACAACGGCTACAGGCTCACTCTCCGAGCTGCTCTCTTCTTCATCCAACTGGATGGGCTCAGCCGAAATCTCTTCGGAAGAGTCAAAATCTGGAACACTATCCACAGGTCGGGCTATGAAGCTGGAGCCTGTGTTCTTGTATTCAAGCAGAAAAGCAGCAGACCTAGATGCTCGCCGTCACCCAGAGGCTCCCTAATATTCCAATCTTTCACCAGTTCCGAGATACGAACCTCGCTGAGAGCAGGCTCCAAATTCTTTGTCCTCGCTGTGAAAGAAAAAGCAAAGAGAGGTTAGAAAAATCACAAGTCAGCGAAGGTTGAAACAATAATATGACATCTACCTATATATTCTTCCCCATAAAAGGGAACAGTGAACCTCTCAGACCTCTACCCTTTAAATTGGGGGGAGAGTTGCCAATTCCTAACAAGAAAACCTTCTTGCCAGTAGTCCTTATGGGAATCAGGTAAATTTACTACCAATACCCTATCAGGGCTCCTAGCCTTAAGGTACAGGACACTGAACTCGTTCGAGAAAAGGAGTAACAAAAGCAGACCTCGGCAAGCCCTAACCTTGTGCCGTACAACTGATTTATCCTATGCACGCCGTTCACTATTTTCCATACGTTGGGCGAACATTGTGCAGGCACAATACTAAAATAGCTAAAAAAATGCAGGAACAGATCATTTGGGGGAAAGGTAAGTCCCCCCTGGGAGAGCAACAAAACGTGAATCCAATGCGCATCCTCTATATCCCTAACGTTTCTAGGAGGCGAGGCGCAACACTCAATCTCTACCCACTCAGGAATGTTGTAGAATTGTCTAAACTCAGTGACTGACCTATTTCCAATCTTCGCCATTGAAAAAATACAAGAAAAACTATAAACCAAAGAGAAAATGAAAAAAGCACGAGAGACTTACAAGACAGAAGATCAGGTCAAATGGCGAAGAAGCAACGAAAGTAGAGATCGAAAACAGAAGGTACAAAGCGTAAGAGTTCTCAGAAGATAGAAGATTGCTGAAAAAGCTGAAGCGACGAAGAGAAATGTGCCTTATTCCAACAAGCCTTCAAATCTAATCATAGCGCACGGATAGCGAAGCGGGTGCCGCCAAAGCAACGTCACAGTTTTCAAATAAATCAACCATAATAGCTGATCATTTAAATTCATTGGACCCATAGAAATGGCCCAACAAATTTAGGGGCAATTGTGGGTACCCTGAATTTAGCATTATAGGCCTGGACGAGTAGCCTCGCCTTAGGGGCCCAAACCTAGGCCCATCACCTTTTGTATTGATCCGATTACTCCACGATCCCATGAAGAGAAGTTGTGGGGGAGCGCGATCCCATGTAAGAAAGTTACAGGGGAGATGGCTAATAAGGAGGAACCCATCACCCCCACTAACCAACATATACATGTATAAATTAAACCATAAGTCCGGGGCAAAGGACAAGTTGTATTCTCTGTACTTATTCTTCAGAATATAGAGAAATAACACTGACTGCACCATCGTGGACGTAGGCACATATTTGCTGAACCACGTATACCTGTTGTTGTGTGATTGGCATTTTATTTATCTTTTCTTGGTCATTACCTCTTTCATATTTATTTGTGTTGCATAATAATTGTCACCACAGTACGTTATTTGAAAATTGTTTATAATTGTATTTTTATAGTAAGAATGTACGTTAAAAAATGCATGTTGTTTTTTGACTCCTTGTCATTGAAACAAATGCTTTGATTGTTTTAAAAAACTATATTTTTATTTTTTAAAAAATTCATTAAATAAAAACTGTTTCATTATATAAAACTATTTTTTAATGATTTTTAGCAATAGGTCTCGTTTACTAAGTTTATAGTCAAATATGTTCTATGAATTTTTCCTTGGTCCATTTGAACCAATTATAAAACATTTTTGCTCCAATAAACTCCATTAGAAAACAATTAGTAAATATCTACTACCTATGCAACTTGTGCAAAGCATATAGTAAATATCTACTACTTGTGAAAAACATATAATAGGACCTATTAGAAAAACTTTCTTTTGATTGGTCTAATTAAGAAATATCTTATTTATGTGAGACTTATTAACAAGCTCCCTTTTTAAATATAAAAAATCGTAGGCTATTAACTGTTCGTACATTTTTTCAAAAACTGTATGTCTTTTATTTTACACTATTAGACACTGTTTTTAACTGTATTTTTTATTTTTTTTTAAAATGTACGTTATAAAAGAATGCACACTATTTTTTAACTCCTTTTTATTTTAAAAAGGGTAAGTTATTTGTTAAAAAAAATAAACTTGTTTTATAAATAAAACATTGTGTTATTTTTATTTTTATTTTTAAAAATTGTACGCTATTTATAAAAAAATATTGTACGTTATTTATTAAATAACTTTTTAACTGTTTTCTATAAATAAAAATTGTAAAAAGCAATTAAAACATTTTTTTAAGTGAACTACAACGTTTTAATTTCTGTAAAAAATTATTTCTAAAAAGAATTCAATTGTTTTGTTTAATTTTAAAATAGTTAAATAAATTTTTTAATTAGTTAAAAACATTTTTTATGAAAAATATATACATATATGCTTTTTAAAAACAGTTTTTAATTAAAAATAGTTTCTTTATAAGAATAGAAAACTTCTTTATGAACAGTAATTTTTGTAAAGTAAATATTAATATTTTGGATATATTAGCGTTGATATAGCATATGAATATTTAAGTGAATTATGGCCTTATAAATATGGTTGCATGTGTTATATATAAGTAAATATATGGACGTTTATATAATAAATAAATATTTATATTCCTATATATATTTGTTTTAAATATAAAATATATGTTAATTTTTACCTTATATATATATATATATATATACTAGCGGATGCCCGTGCCGAGGGCACGGAGATAAATTTTTCCCCTTAATAAATAATAAAAATTAAAGAAAAAATAAAAAATATATTTTAAAAATATAAATTAAAAATATTAATAAAAAAATATTAATAAAATATAAATTAAAAAAATATAAAAAATAAAATATTTAAAATTATTGCCCTTTTTAAAAATAATTATTTCCCTTTTAAAAAAATATAAACAAAACCCTTTTTATTAAAAAAAAAACACTTTAGCATGACATTTTATGCATGGACATGAAAGAGAAAAAATCATACATCCAAAAAGTGAAGATATTTTTCAAAAAATTTCAAAAACCATACTATCATATTATGTGGATATTATAAGAAAGAAGATTCTTAAAAAAAATAAAGGTTAGGTATTCCAATTAATATAATATGTAGATATTTACATTAATAAAAAATTTATTTATATAAAATATATATTGATATTCACCTTATAAATGTGTTTTTATATATACAAGTTAATATAATAAAAAGAAAGAGGATTTTAAGATAAAACACAATGATTAGGAATTCTATGTGAAATGTGGTTAAAGATTATAATTGAGTAGGGTATTGAACAAATTATCCTGAAAATGAGCTAATTAACAGACAATCGGAATCCGTCAAAATGGGAGGCAAACTCCAAAAAGTGAATTATAATAATTAATGATGAACAAACACCAAATAACTTTAATTTTAATTGACCTTTGGAGTTAATTTTTTTTAAATGGACACACTAGAGCTGCAGTCCATCTACCGCAGAAACCATTGGCCCCATTTTTGGATTGCGCACCCCTGAAGTGTTAAAACTACCAAAAACATTGAACAAAATACATTATCTTGATTTCTCATTTTTAACATGAACAAACTGATGGCTTTATTAGCAGTGGTAGAGATACAAAAAGTTAGATATGTGAAATACCTTTTTACACAGTGAATAGCTGAAAATAGAAGCGAACATTTAAATGCATTACATTTATTGAATAATGTTTTTTGAGTCCCCAAAAAATCCCCCAAATCTTTACCGAAACAGCATTAAGTGTTGTACTTTAATGGTATGAATCCCACCAGAAAACAACACTATAATGCTTTTTGGATGAGGATTTGGATGATTTTTGGGGGGACTCATAGCACTACTCTACATTTATTATGTAGCAGTCAACATTTTCTACAAAAGAAAGTCATATTTTGTAAGAGAAAAATTTCCCTTGCATTGAAAAGCCAATTTCTATCCATTCTCATATAAACAAATAAAATTAAGTTAGGATCACATTTTTAACTTTATTTTCTTGTAGATGATTTCTGGCTAAAGCTTTTATGAAAAAATATCCTTAGCTATAACCTAACACTCAACTATTGGTTGTTAAACAATGGAATTAAATGACTGAAGAAATTATGTATACAGCACAAAATCTTTGTATATTGAAAGCTTCCTATAAGCAAAAATCATCATTATTGCAACTTTTGTTCACGGGAATGGCCTTCTCCAACACAGCAGCTTCACTTTCTGCTAACTAAATGATATTGGTCTTCCATTGTCACAGGGATGAAGGATCTGTTTAATGAGCTTCTCTGGTAGTTTTTTACTTGCCTGCAAAAGACACCCAAAGAGAGTCTAATAAGATCATATGACCCAAAATGGTCTGCTATTGTATCAACAGAGAAGGGGTGAATATCAAGGAAGCTAACCTGAAAGTGTCTCATATGCAGAATTGGCTCACAACCAACATCTGCAATTAGTTTTCCATTAGGGGTACGCAAACTGAACCGTTCCGCTTCGTAGGCTGAAAGGCTGTCTTTGTCATTAGGCAGGTGGTGGCAAACTTTTAGGAGCGAGGTAAGAGAATTCATCTAATGGATCAAAATAGGTCAAAAGTTAGAAGCCTACTTGGAATATGAAACATTGAAAATATATAAAAGAGCAAAAAGACCTGCCAAGTGCAACGTCATATGATAAGCCAGGGTCTGGTAAACACCCGGTGGACTCATAACCATTCTATTACGACTAACCATCGCTTAGATCAAAACATTAAAAAGATTCAAGATCAGGTTGGATTTGACTCGATATGGCTAGAAAGTCAATCTGGACACTTTTATCAATGAAGGTTCAGGAGGAAGGTCACACACACACACAGAGATGTTGCCAAATCTAAGAAGCAACTTGGACTACCACTGGTAAACTCATAGGAACTAAGGGTGCATTTTATTATAAAGTTGGAAAAGATTAAAAAAACAATTCATTTTTATGAAAAGTTGGAAAAATATGTCTAGGTGAGAGACTCTCTTGCTTTTCCATTTAATCATTGAATCCACTTCTTACAAAAGTGAACATCTCATCAAAATCACTCATCTCTTTTTCCATCCTTTTGCGAAGTCTCTATTAAAGTGAACTATTTTTTGCTACTTCTCTCAACTTTGTAATCAAATGCACACTTAGGAATTACAAAGTGGAAGAAATATTGGAAAAACGCTCACTTACAAAAGTTGGCAAGAGAATGAAAAAGAGAGGCATAATTTAGAGACATGCTCTCTTACAACGACGAATTTGATTATAAAGTGCAAGAAATATTAGAAAAACAGTTCACTTCTATAAATTGGAAAAAGACTGAAAACAGAGATAAATAGCTTGGTGAGGCAATTCTCCTTTTTTCCTCAGTTTTTCCATCAAATCCTATTCTTTGGGGGTAGGTAAGAAATGTTTCCCAATAACAGTGACGTGTGACGTGTGACAACCCGAAACCTCCTAAACTATTTCAAATGCAAAAAACTCTCTTGAACTATAACTTTTGGTGCAAAGAAACCCTTGTTGGAACTTTTATCGAGAAAAAAGATAATTATTAGCGACACATAGAGGAGTGTATGCAATAAAACACATAATTCAGATGGTCTCTGCATAAAAAAAATACGTAAGGGAGTTTCTTTCAAAAATGACATAATTCAGTTTTTTTCGCACTTTATCCTTCTATAAACAGCAAAAGTGGGTAAATTCTGTAGTATTTCATCATGATAAAAACAAAAGAAAATTATGCAGTAGTAATTGAAAATAATACACCGACCTTCATGTACGGACAGGATGCACAGCCACCGTGAATAGAACACCCCTCCCCACTGGCAACTCCAGGTATAACAGGGACTTTCATGAAATCTCCCACTTCACCCAAATTTACTCCCAGGGATGAACTTGTTGACGTTCTTGTCACTGCATCTGATGAGACAGGAAATACAATCTCAACACTGACTTTGGCTCCTCCAAAAGAGGACTCCACAGAACCTAACAATTTGCGAACTGCTGCAACAATTGAAGTCACCATTCCAGATTCTGTACCCAACACAAACTGAAGATGGTCATTGTCATTTCTATCTAAAGCCTCTTGTACCCTCTCCTTAATGAAGTCTAATATGTTTTGGGTGGAACCCACCACCCCCATTCCTCTTCTCTTTGCTTCCATAGCCAAAGAGAACATTTCACCAGGGACCTCAAAATGAGCAGTTAGGAATGCGTCGCAATACATTTCATTTATCTTCTCAACAACTTCATACCCAAAGAGGTCATGAACGATGCATGTTCCATCCTGACACCCATAAACATAAAAAAAAAAAAAAAAAAAAAAGAAGAAGAAGAAGATTGAGCAACCAAGCTTGGAAACTAATCAGATTAAAAAGAAATTCAAGAAATAATAATTTATCTAGTCTTTCCCTATCAACCCTCAATGCAGGGCCAGATGGCAAACCAAATCCTCTAAGAAACAACTATCAACACCGCAAGAGTACAGTGGGATATACTTGCAAGTATATCCTTATAGTGAAAATATTATACCTGATATACAAAAGCCTCAACCACTAATACACCCTAGAAGGTCATCCCCAAGTTTAACGTAGTTTAATTGTCTTTTATTCTTCACCCTTTTATTGTTATGTTTTTCAATGGAATCCTAAACTTTTGACAAGCACAATATATCCAACATCAAGTTAAACAATTGAAACAGATTACTGAACTCTTCTATGCATGCTTTGAGAACAGATTACGTGTAAATTTCAGATATTGGTACTAATTAAAGAAGCAACGGTAACAATGCCGTTACAAATGCTAGTTAAAGATGAACTCACACCAAATATTCAAGATCATCAAGAAAATATGTTATCATAATTCTCCAATTGCCAACACTAAAATTACCTGATAATAGTGCAGGCGAGGCAGCAAGGATTTAATTGTGCTTTTATTGTGTTCTGGATGTATCTCAGCAATTTCTTCATCAGTCATTAAAGTCATTTGTTGAAACAACTCCACGATATTTGCACCCATGTAGGAATCAGGACCATACCACACATTCAAGTTTGGTACTTCAGCAAATGCCTGAGGAAAAACACATTTAGACTCCATTAAAATTAGTACACTAAAAAACATTTCACGGAATCAATTAAAGATGGAGTTAAATGGACCTGCAAAATGGTTGGCACAACATTGGAAGATGTACATGTTATTGTCGGCACAAGTTCATGAGCATGTGCTTTTGTCTCTAATGAAGTGTTTATGTAGACCACATGCAAAGCGGGATAAGAGCTTGATGAAGCTGCTGCTAGATAATCCATATATGCTGGAGTAGCTGCAGCATCAGCCAATGAGCAACCGATGCGTTCGTTTGACATCCTGTACACACCGACCTGCAAACAAAAAATCACCATCAAGATATGAAACTACAAATCCTTACACCCATATATAGAACAAATGATAGCCAACCGAAATATGGAACAGATATGCCATGTCTAATACATGAACAAAAGCCACAAGAAAACAGCAGTAATCAAATAATCTCCCTCCTTGCTCAGTCTCTTAGTATTCTGACAGTCCGTGTAAAGGACAGAGCTCAGGTCGACGTAAATCAACAACTTTGTATTGTAAAGGATGCACTTAATAAGAAATTATACAAAATAGAGAGCAATAAAACAGTGAAGTAACCATCACAAAAACAGCTCACCATGTGACTGAATAAAAGCTTTGTTTTAGGAGTGCAAAAGGAGGTGTACTATACCAAAAGTTTCATCAATAATAATTCAAATAATGTAACAAGCTGAAAATTTCCTTATAATGAACATATGGCTTGCAATAAAGCGTCAGTAGGTTCACCGAATAAGATGGTGCTACATTCCAATGTTCTAAAAGGTACGCATATGCGGTGCCAATGCGCGCATATGTGTGACGCTTTTTAGAAACGCAACGCATAAGGGGTATGCGTGGGAAAATGCGTGGTCAACGATTTTTAAGGCGGTCAACGGGCGTGATGCGTGCATAGGCGCGCAATGAGCGCATAAAGCGTTTTTTTATAAAGCAAAACGATGTCGTTTTACCTTGGGGTTTTTTTTTTTAAATATTAATTTTTTTTCCCATGTACTAAGTTGATTAAACAGATATTAAAAAAAAATGGTGCCTTTCCATCTCTGTTTTTAACAAACTTAAAAAACAAACAAACTTATATCAAAAAAACAAACATTGTAATGTTTACCCGTTCCATTGCAAAACAACAACAAAATGTAACCTGCTTTTCCCAAAACTCCTTCCGCCGAAAACTCTAAAACCCAAAAACTTCTAGCCGAAAACCCTACTTCCGGCCGGCCTTTACCAGAAAACCCTACTTCCGACAGGCTTTTACCTCTGATTTGAGTTGTCAAATGGTAAGTTTTCTGATTTCTTTCTTTACGTCTGATTTCTTTCTTTTGATTTCTTATTTCTTTCTTATTTTGCCAAAAACCCAAAACATTGTAATGTTTATGAACAATTTAATGTTTATGATTTACGATTTTACAAATTCTTAATCATAAACATTGTAGTGTTTATTTTTATTTTGGTTTAAGAAATGGTTATAATGTTTGAGAAACGTCAACAATTAAAGAAATGTTAATGTTAAAGGCTGACAGTTAAGAAATGTTAATGTTTAAGAAATGTCTGCAGTTTATAATGTTGAATGCAACAGTTAATAAAAAATTCTCCTCTTATGCACTGAAGGCAACAGGTATGTTTTATTTTATTCGTAATTTTGATTCAATGTTTATGATTATGTTTTTTCTTGTAAGTTGTGCTTAAATTTCTGCTTTTATTATTTTACAAGCCTCGGTATAATTAAAAAATATTAAAAAAGGTAAAACGCCTTTTCATGCATAGGCTTCGCATAGGCGTCCTATGCCCCTAATGCTTGATACTTGACCTCCACGCATCGCGCCTTTTAGAACCTTGCTACATTCTCTTTCATAAAGGGATGATCCATGATAAATATATTGATTTAATCCCTAAATTAGACCTATCATTACAAAGATAAGAAGAAAAAGAAGACACAAACACGATGCGACTAATATATTACTGTGTGAGCCATGATGAGAAACCATAAAGAACGTTCCACACAATGAGCCCTGAGCAATAAAAACAAATACCCCCAACAAGGAGACTCCAGGTTTGTAGGGATGAAAGTAAGATTTCCAATAATTTAACTATTATCTAGGTCCATATAGAGCTCAGCAGGAAAGCACTCGCAATATTAGGCGCCCGTAATTGAGTTTCAAAGCTCCTTATGTTGAATTAAGCAAACCTATAATAGGCAAGCATAGACATTGAGAGTACTTAACAAGAGATATTAATGCTGTTAAGACACAGAATTCGAACCATCCAAAACTTTTAACTTTTGAGGGCAACATAGCAATGGCAATTGAAATCCATGGATGCTCGGTTCTCCCACATTAGTATTCTCTCCGTCTCAAATATTGTTTAAAAGTTGTCACATTTTAACGGAAGGTAACATGATTTTAGTTAGTGTTTTATATAATTTTATAACATAAATTTCATAAACATGACTCCTGAGTTAAAATGCTCCAAAAAGAAAAATGCAGCCATTAATCTGTGACGGAGAGTAAATAAATAGCTTCGTCTATTAAGGAACAAGTTTACATTGCAACCATGACAACATTCATAAATATTAAACATGACAACTAGGCAATTCACGCACCATCCTTCAATTGTAACTTGGTTGCAAAAGCGGAAAAGATAAACCCTTCGAGATGCTCCATAATATCAACTTCCTTATGTAACAAGATGGTCCGTGCATCCAAATTTCTCATATAATTAACAAATCATTCTAGGACACTGTGACATGTTTGCTTAATTGAAACTATGCCCCCCACCAAAGTTGATGGAAGCAAAATTCATGTAGACAAATTCCAAGACTATCCCAAGTTTAATAGAATACTGTAAAAAAAACATGCAGAAGGCCAGCCTTCGGAAAGGGGAGGGTTAATCAAGTGTGAAAGACATAATGTCATGTCACGTCAATTTTTAGAGGCTCGGGTGACAATCAAATTGACGTATCCGATGGATGGATGGATGGGACTAGGGGTATTTTTTTTGTCTTTTTCATTGTTGTGTTATTTGTGGGACAATTGTTCTTGTTTTTATCATATTACAAACACCGTCAATTTTCTTTTACTTCTTAGTATGGTGCAAGACCTATGTTATAAAGCTAGGTTCTAGAGTTTCGTTATCCTTTAGTGTCTTGTTGCTTTGAGCACACTTCCAAAGCTATATAAACTCTTTTACTCACCCATTTGGGATTATTTTGTTAAGGATAAATTACACCAAGCCTCCCTCAACTATCTCGGGTTTACGCATCCCCCCCCCCTCCCAAAAAAAATAAAATACCTGACAAACTCACCCCATAAACTATCAACCCTTTACACATAACCCCCAAAACCGGGTTCCCGCCTATTTTGAGTCTAAAAGAACAAAAATACCCCTCAAATCAAATTTTAAAGCGCCCCCCACCCCCAAAAAAAAAAAATAAATAAAACCCAAAAAAAATTCAAATTTCAACCCCCCCCCCCCCTCCCTCACGAACCTTCTCACAGAAAAACCACTTAAAACCCATAACCCCACCACAATCTTCACGGTACCACCATCTTTTACCTGCTCCAAAACACATCAACACCACCCAAATAAACCCATACCCATACCAGATCTGAAACCGAACCCATCAACACCTCCCAAACAAAATCAGTATCGCTTGGCGGAGTACGGCGGAGAACTGTTTGGTTTTGTGGACACAACCCCATTTTTGTTGCTAGAGGCGAAGGGAGAAAAAGAGGGGTTTAAGATTTTGTTTGTTGCGGTGGTGGGAGGGAGCTAGAGGGTGCTGTGGAGAAGGGGCAACATAAACAGGGTTTGATTTGGGGGTGTGGTGGTGGCGGGTGGGTGCAGAGTGAAGAAGAACTAGGGAATATTCGTTTTGATAGGTTTTGTTCAAGTTAAGTAGGTTTGTAGTAGTGGGGATGTGGGAAGGTGGTGGTGGTGGTGGTGAGGCAGTTGGGTGGGGTTGGCGGTTGATGGAGGGGAGAAGGGGTCGGTGGTAAGTGTGATGCGTGTTGAAGGCATTTTGAAATTTGAATTTTTTTTAAGGTTTTTTATTTTATTTTGAGTTTTGGGGGGGGGGGGGGGGGGGGGTAAAATTTGATTTGAGGGGTGTTTTTGTCCTTTTATACTCAAAATAGGGAACCCGATTTGGGGGGTTATGTGTAACGTGTTGATAGTTTAGGGGGTGAGTTTGTCTAGTATTTTAATTGAGAGCGGTGACCCGTAAACCCGATACAGTTGAGGGGCTTGGTGTAATTTACCCTTTTTATAATTGATATATATATATATATATATATATATATATATATATATATATATAGAGAGAGAGAGAGAGAGAGATTATTCTAATTTGTGTTTGCTCTTATTTGTCATTCAAACGCCCTTACTCAACACCATTTTGATGGTGACCATAAGCAAGGGCACAAATATCATTTTGGCGAAGAAGCGGGCACCAGTTAAGCTTTAACTTCTCCAAGACCCCCACAACTCCCAGTCGACGTTTCTAAGGGAACCTCGGAAGGAGGAACCAAGAATGGGTGCAACAACCCTCACCTCGTAAGACTGTGTTTGGGAATTTCGCGGGATAAAGTTCAGTGATGATAAACGTCCCGAGGTTGATTCGGTGCCATTGACACAATATATGGGCCAATACATAGAGCAACGGGAGTGGAGGACGAATTTCTCTTCGTTTGATGACCTAGGTCCTAAGGTAGGCCCCTATGTTCCATTAGAGCAGTGTTCGTGTATTCTACGTTACAAAATAGTCATGTGATGGACAAGACGATCTGCATGCATGCCCATTTAAGCGGGAGGAGGCCTCATGCCTCGAATTGAATAGAGTTGGAAATCAAATGATGGGACCATTTGATGGACAGTTGAACCCCGATGCCTATGTAGATTGGCTTGATTCAATAAAGAAGGTATTAAAGTACAAAAATTTCAGGGAGTCAAATGCGTGAGATCAATTGTGACGAAATTCCAAGGCTAGGCTAATGTGCGGTGGGATGAGGTGACGAGGAGGTGAGAGGTTGAGGGTTTAGAGGCCATGTGTACAGATAAGGTGATGGTACAATTTCTTCGGGAGACCGTCATTTCACACTCTTACCGTCATAACTTAATCACCTGCCTTCACGTGTTGCAGCAGGTTTTCTCTACGTTAATTATACAAAAAGGTTGCAATTGCTTTATTAACGCAAAAAACTATACAAGGAACAATTGATAGTTGGATATCTTCAAGCCCTCCAGCCCCACATTCGACAAAACCTTCCCAAAAACACTCCATATGGCAATCTATGACAAAAACAATTGCATACCCACTCCTTTTTGAGTAATATTTCTTATGTGAATAAAGGGCCTTTTTCGTCATTTTGTCATTTTTTTTGTCTTTCTTTTATTTTTAATATTCAATGTATTTTTCCTTTTTTTTAGCATTTAGAGGAAGGAAGGTTATTTGGCACTTAAGGGCATAATTGTAATTAGATTCTTATCTTAGAGGTCAAGCAACCTCCTTATAAATACTATTTTGTTGCCTCATTTGAAGCATTATTACATTTTATGAGATAGTGATTTGAGAGAGTTTAGAGAGATTTATCTTTTCTTGCTCCCATTTGACGTAATTTACTTCGACTGGTATTAGAGCATGTTCTACCCGTTGTTGTTGTTGTAAGACAAAAAACTCTTAAACAACGTCACGTGGGTCCAAGAAAGATGAACACCTACGCGGCAACTCCTCTCGATCAAATCATGGAGACCCTCAACCGATTTATGAACTGAGTAGATGAGATTGACACACGAAATCCTCCGTCAGCAACCCCCATTGACCGCCCCCACAATGCCTCGATAACATCTCAAAACCCTAAACCTAATTCCCCCAAGTCAACCCATTCTACACCTCTACCTCAACAAAACCCTAATTTTGCAAACCCTAACCCCAATTTCGGTCAAGAAAGCACCACCACCGAGGATGGCGCTCCACCAACACAACCCACCGGCCGGACCACAAAAAAAAAATCTAAGATCACCCCTACCGACCCGAAATTGCCATTCCCCCACCGAAACTCCCCGTCGAACCCTCCTAAGCCCAAAACCCAATCGCCGCTGCCCTAAGGCTGTCGAAAACCCTCCACCAATCTCCGGTAATACCCTCCAGAGCCGAAAAACCAAGATTTAGAGCCAAACAGCCCCGATCCCGCCGCCAGCAGCACTGACCGAGCCCTCCGGCCTAATCTGCACTCGACAAGGGTCCAACATTTCCAACGAGGGTTACCATGCACCTTCGACTCAACAAGATACTTGTCCATTAATTCTTTCCGCAATGTGTGTTCAAATGACGCACCTCATGATTGGAAAGTACTCGACTATCGTCGAGATGATCCATGACATTCGGCATGCCAAAGGTACTCATCCCCAAGCAAAGGAAACAATTCCGGTATCAAATGAGTCCTACATGCATCTCAACCCAAATCTTGAATACCAAACCCTAGAGTTTTAATCATCGCACATTCCCAATACCCTCACCCTCCAAAATTCTCTCGCACCCCCACATACGCTCCACCACCCAAAATAACAACACATCACCATATACCATTACCACCCCATCCTCCACATCTTATTCTTGTTTCCCCCCAGTCACCATCACAAAACCCCCACAATTACCCCAACCCCCCTCAACATGACCATCCCTTCCCTCATATCTCCATTTACCCTCGCCATCATCCACAAAAACACCTTGAACCTCCCCATCTTCCCTCCATTCCCCCCACTCCATCCGTTACCACACCCTCACCCACCCCATCTCGCATTTCTCACACTTTCGCGCCCACCTATTCTCCACACCTCACCACCACCCGGTCACCCGACACATGTACTCACCATCATTCTACATGGGATGCCCGTTCCATTCATTTCGCACCCGTGAGCGAGTACAGGAGTGGATCAATCTACCCCCACATGATGGCCCCCCCGTCACCCCGACTCCACTCCGCTCCAGAGTTTGAGTCACCCCCTCCTACAGAGTGGAGCACCAATGTCTCTCCTTTTGACTCTCTGAGTCCGAAGGTTACTCCATACGTACCTCTCTTCGAGGGCCAGTACTTTTTGTGTTATCAAAAGGGGGACCAAATGAACCACTATCCCTACTGTCAGCCATTGGTTCCAACTCCACCTCCTCCACGAGAGACCATTCCGCCTCATACTCCCCTACACACGCCCTTTTACCACCCCCACCAGCTCCCGACTCTCCTCATCCACCGCCTCGGAGACGCCCACGCCGAGCATTACTTCCCAAGCCTCCGTCGGGCGAGATGATGACCTAGATGAGGATGCCCTGACCCTACAGGGTGGTGACGCCATTACACATCTAGCACTTCAGTTACTCTCAAGGAGCATGCAGGGTGACATTCGGGTAGATATCCAGATGTTTGACGGTCACCTACAGCCCAATGTCGTTGTTGATTGGCTTGCCACCATAGAGCGGGTATTTGAGTACAAGCGGCTGAAAGGTCACCGGTGTGTCCTGCTAGAGGCCACCAAATTTTAAAGCTACGAGCATGTCTGATGGAATGACTTGGAGCAGCGTCGTGTTCTTGAGGGTCGGCGTCCTATACAAACTTGGGCAAAACTTCGTGCACAGTTGATGACCGCTTTTGTTCCCGCCACCTACGAACACGATCACTTTTTGCAAGTCCAGTCTCTTTGGCTAACACTACAGTCTTAGACTACACCTAGCGCTTCCAGATTCTTTGTACTCGTGCCCGCCTCGGTGAGAGCAAGGAACAGAGGATCAGTCGGTATATCCACGGCCTTCAGAGCCATATCCAACGTGAACTCGCTTTACGTGACGTCACCTCCTTTGCGAAGGCGGGGGAGTACGCCACTAAAGTTGAGTCCTTCCATCAGTCTGCTCCTCCTCGTGGCCGCTCCACGACAGCTCCTCCAGCATCAGCGACTTCTGCTACTCCGCTACTCCTGTGACTTCGTCTACTGCCGCTACTCCTACTCTCACGGTTCCTCCTCCTGTAACATTCAAATGTTACAACTGTGGAGTGATTGGCCATAGAGCCTCAGATTGCTCCCTTCCCTGCCGTTGCGCTCCCCTAACTTCGAAGGATCTTGAGTATCTTGAGGAGACCCCGAAAATTCCACCCCAGCCTGCTCTCATTACTATACTCGATGGTGACACCGAAGGCCTTCTTTGAGTTCAAAGACGAACTCTTTCAAGGGATGGAGAGCGATGTGAATAAAAGGCCTTTTTGTCATTTGTCATTTTTTTGTCTTTCTTTTATTTTTAGTATTCATTGTATTTTTCCTTTTGTTTAGTATTTAGAGGAAGGTTATTTGGCAATTAAGGGCATAATTGTAATTAGATTCTTAGCTTAGAGGGCCAAGCAACCTCCTTCCTATAAATACTCTTTTGTAGCCTCATTTGAGGCATTCTTCCATTTTATGAGATAATGATTTGAGAGAATTGTGGAGAAATTTATCTTTTCTTGCACTCATTTGACGTCATTTATGTCAATTTCCAATCCATCCCGAGAACTGCTACATTTTCTTAATTGATACCTGCGAGGCTTTAGAAATCGGGTTGGGCATTCATTTAGAGCCCTTCAAGTATTAGGTGTGGGATAGCATGTCACAAAGCGTTCGACTGTCCACAAAAGAAAAGGTTGCCAATCTTAGCCGTGACAAAGAAACAAAGATATGCGTGAGGCACTAGTTGCTCACTTCTGGGAGGCTATATAAACTCCTATACTCACCCATTTGGGATTATTTTTACATTTGATATAGAGAGGGTTTATTATAGTATGACTTGAAGATTCTAGTATGTCTGAAGGTTCTCTAAAGTAGTGTAGGGAATGGAAAAAAAGCATGTTTATATCTTATACGTAAAAGCTTCTATAGTTCTCTAAATTTCTTAGAAAATTATGAAGTGTGATGGAGGTGAAGAGTGTAAAAGTATTATAGAAATGTGTAAATATCTTAAATATTTAAGAAGAATTCTATAAAGTTGAGGTGTGAACCATTTTGAAAGTTAACCTTAGCCATTCATTATGACTTATCTTCTTCATCCAAAAAAAGAATCTGAAACTGATGTACATTGGTGACACGTGGCACGTGATTGTGCTCCCGAGAGAAGACTATATTTTTTTCTATTTTTAGTTTAGGATATTATCGACATTTTCTTTTATTTTTAGTGTTTAATTAGTTTCCAAATATGATTGGGGCTACTTAGTCAATTTTAGTTATTAGTTGCCATTTTTAGTCTTTTTGGATCTTAGCTTGGTTAGCAAGTTAATCTCTCCTATAAATAAACCATTGGCCTTCATTTGTAATGGGACTTGAATATTAATAAAAGAATATAGAGAGAAAAAGAAACTCTTTTTAGTTTAGTTTTATTTGGTGTATTTAGTTGGTGTGTATTGTAATAGTAACGCTTCCGTATTCTTGATTCACATCAATTGATATCAGAGTTGCGTCTGTTCTTGATGTTGAATTGCGTTTGTTCTTGGTGTTCGTCGTGGTACATGAAGTGGGTATCGAGTTGAGATTAAAACTCGGGCAACCCTTCAATCAGGTGGATTGATAAATGTCCAAATGAGAATCAGGTGGATGGAAACCCAAAATTCCATCACCGCTAAAAGGGGGATACCAACCCTTTTAGCCTCCTCCACCATCACCTTCCTCCACCTCCATCTCCTACCGCCACACAACCACCACCATCGGAGCCCCAAAACCATCGTCTCTTCCCCCACTCAAAACCCTCGCGGCCCCCTCCCCCCCAGCTACCCCGCCCAAAGAACCCTAACCCTAGCTATCCAAACACCAGACCGCTGCCCTCCTCCACTTCTTTAAACCCCATCGACAAGCGCTAACCCTAAACCCTTCCCTAGTTTACCCCACCCTTATTTTTAGCCTATTTTCCCATTTTTCCCACTCATTAATGTCCAACCATGATCAAACCCAACAAAAATGGGTTTCCCTACTCCGATCCAATCCCCCACCCCCTATTTGACCTCAAATCCGGTCAAAATTGGTCTTATGGCCTATTTGTGACACAACTTCAGACTTCCATGAAAAATGTATCCCACTTGGGATCCATTTCCGACTATTTGCCATTTTGGGTCCGGCTTTCCGGAATGTCGTCGTTTTCAGTCCGCTTGTTTGCGATCGCTGGAGTTACCGTCCGGTCAGATTCAAGGATCCACCACACCAAGTAGCAACCATGTGCTTGTGGTGTCGAGAAGACGGATATGGTTGTCAGTTTTTGATTGCTCGGATTTCGTTGAGGGACGTCGTCGGGATTTGGGTTTATTAGACCGATTATTGATGAGATTCATACACATGGGCTAATTCTAATTGGGCAGACCGCTTTTGGTTGATTTTGATTGGGGTCCAAAGTTTTTCTTGGTTCATATCATGTGGCATTGATGAGTCACCCTCTATGCTCGAGGACGAGCTTTTTCGAAGAAGGGAAGAATGATGTACATTGGTGACACGTGGCGCGTGGTTGTGCTCCCGGGAGAAGACTGCATTTTTTTCTATTTTTAATTTAGGATATTATTGTCATTTTCTTTTATCTTTGGTGTTTAATTAGTTTTCAAATTTTTTTTTTTGATAAGTGAATGATTCAATAAAACGCACCCGCCTAAGGGGACGGAATCCCGTATACAGGAAGTATACAAAACAACATAGCAAAGGGCCGAAACCCACAACAAACTAGACAAGCCCCTGGACCTCCTCCAAAAACTCAAAAAAGAGCGACAACGACGAATCATGCCTTTTCCTATACCAAGTAAGAAGAAGGCTCAGAAAATTATACCGAATCTGAGAAGGATCAAGCTCGACACCCTCGAAACATCTCTTGTTCCTCTCCTGCCAGATGGTCCAAAGGATACAATGAGGGACCATCCGAGGGTCAGCCCAACCCCTTGGCCTCCCCTAAGCCGCCAGTGCCTCGCACACCGAACTAGACATAACCCAAACAATATGGCTAAGAGAAAAGAAAAATCCCAAAGACCCCTAGTCACCTGACAGTGCAGAAGAAGGTGATTGGTCGTCTCCTCCTTGCATAACCAACATCTACTGGTCATCCTCCTACCTCTAATCTGAAGCCCCTCAATAGTCAAGATGGCTTGTCTGGCAGCGGTCCACACAAAGAAGCAGACCATGGGAGGCGCGTGACACTTCCAAATGGCTTTCCACGAAAAAGAAGCATCCCCTCAACACAGAATAATGACTCTTAACAGAATACAAGCCATCCTGATAGCACGTCCACCTCAGCCTATCAGCCCCCACAGATGGAGTCGGCGCCAACCTCAAACATTGAAAGAACTCATCTGCCTCCTCCAGCTCCCAGTCTCGAAAACCCCTCCTAAACTTCGGGTCCCACGCCCCATGATCCCCAATCCTCTGCCTATGATCCTCAACTAACCCCTCTCTGACTCCAACAAAACGAAACATCCCCGGGAAAAGGACCTTCAAAGAGCCCCCCGCACCCCACTTATCCTTCCAGAACCTGGCATGACTCCCACTCCCGAACTAAAAAGAGGTGTGCAAATCGAACTTCCTCCACCCAAGCGCAATATGCCTCCACCACCCCACCCTGTGAGTAGAGTGCCCCACAATAGGACCCCATCCATGCTGACCCACCCCATGCCTAGCAACCACCACTCTCCTCCACAATCTGCCACCTTCCCTATTAAAATGCCACAACCACTTTCCCTTGAAATGGGCTAAGCTAATCACCCCAGCCCCACCCTCTTTCAGCGGCTTGCACACTTCATCCCAGCTCACCAAGCAATATTTAAACTGATTATCATTCCCTCTCCACAAAAAATCCCTCATGAGCTTCTCGAGCCGCTTGCCAACAAACCCAGGTAATGGGAGAACAGACAAGAAGTATGTCGAAAGGCTAGATAAAACACTTTTGATCAACGTCAACCGACCACCTTTGGAAAGGTAACTATGCTTCCAACCTGCTAACCTCCTCCGTACCCTCTCTAGGACCGGATCCCACATTGCAGAAGACTTAAACTTAGCCCCTAAAGGGAGGCCAAGGTAAGTAGAAGAAAGCCAACCCGACAACCGAGCACACTAGCCAACAAGTCCACATTATCCACCTCACCAACTGCAATCAACTTACTCTTACTGACATTGATACGTAAACCCGACACAGCCTCAAAGCACACCAGAAGCAACCGCAGAGACCTCACCTCAACCACATACGCCCGCAAAAGATAATTGTATCATCAGCAAACAGAAGATGCGAGACCTCAACTGAATGGGTGATAGAGTTCCCAATCATAAAACCCAAGATCACACCACCCTCCACAGAGCGACTCATCATCCGAGAGAACGCCTCCATAACCAGTATAAAGAGGAAAGGGGACAATGAGTCACCCTGCCTAAGTCCACGTGAACTTGAGAAGAACCCTTCAGGCACACCATTAATAAGCACAGAGAGGTTAAAATGTACCTCTTCATCCACCTACACCACCGCTCCCCAAACCCCATCCTCCTGAGCATATAGAGAAGAAAATCCCAGCTCACATGATCGTAAGCCTTCTCAATGTCAAGCTTGCATAAGATACCAGGAACCCCACCTCTCAACCCGGAATCTATCCACTCATTCGCAACCAACGCAACATCAAGAATCTGACGGCCACCGACAAACGCGCTCTGAGCATCCTAAATAAGAGGATCAATCACCTTTCTAAGTCTAACTGACAAGACCTTAGAAAGGAGCTTGTAGACACTGCCAACCAAACTAATGGGCCTGAAATCTCACATCCGTGGCCCCCCCTTTCTTAGGAACCAAAGTAAGAAGCGTGGCGTTCAGCCTCGTCAGAAAGTAACCCCTATCATAGAACTCGCTGAACACATCCATCACATCCGCTTTGAGAACCTCCCAACAGTGATGGAAAAATGCCACAGTTAATCCGTCCGAACCAGACGCCTTATCCCCGCATATAGACCGTAGCACCTGGACGATCTCCTCCTCTGTGCACATCCGCTCCAATCGAGCCACCTCGTCCTCTGAAATGCTTGCCACAGGAAGCCCATCCATCTTCGGTCGCCATGGCTCTTCCTCCATATACAACCTCTCGTAAAACTAACTGATCTCCCTATGCACCTCACTCTCCTCGGTGAACTCCACACCCCCAACTACCACCTTACCAATATGATTAAATCGACAATGGGAGTTAGCCGATTTATGAAAAAACTTAGTGTTGTAATCCCCTTCCCTAAGCCAAAGAGCCATAGACTTCTGCCTCCAGCTCACCTCCTCCTGGATCAGACGCTTTCCCACCTCCCTGATTTTCATGACCCTCGCCGCCCTATCTTCCCCCGACAGACCTCCCACCCCTTCTTTTTCATCGAGAGACCGGATATCCTCTAGAAGTTGCTCAATAACTCCCCCCACATAACCAAAGACATCTCTATTCCACCGAATGATATCCCCCTTGAGGCGAAAAAGTTTAGTCGCCAGTCTGAAGCTCGCGTTCCCCTCCACCTCATGCCCCTACCACCACTCGTGCACCAACCCTAAAAAAACCTTCCTCCTTTAACCACATATTCTCAAATTTAAAAAGGGTCCCCCCCCCACCACCACACACACACACACACACTCCAACAAAATAGGCGAGTGATCCGAAGTCACTCGAGGCAGACAAGATTGAGTGGCCCCTGAAAACTGCTCTCCCAGTCAGTTTAAACTAAAAACCGATCCAATCGAGAAAGCGATGGCTCTTCCCTATGACTGGACCAGGTGATGACCCCTCCCTCCAAAGGGAGGTCAATAAGCTCCAACTCATCGATGAAGTCCGAGAAGTCCCACATATAGGAGTTCGACCTCCCCCCACCGCTTCTCTCAGAGGGGAAACGAACGATGTTGTAATCTCCCCCTGAACACCACGGAGCGCCCCAGACACTCCTAACCCCAGCCAATTCCTCCCACAACTCCCAACAAGCCGAGTCGTCCACTGGCCGGTACACCCCAGAAAAGCTCCAAGTGAAACCATCCTCCACACACCTAAATAAACACGAAAGGGACCACTGACCTACTAAAACATCAATTTTTTCCACCACTCTATCATCCCACATCAAGATCACCCCTCCACATGCCCCCTGACAGCACCACTCTACCCTACGACCTCCCCATATAGACCGAGCCAACTCCCTATCCATAGAACTCAATTTCGTCTCCTGGAGACGTACAATATCCGGCTTCCACCGCGAAAGCGCCCCACTAACCACCCCTCTTTTACCGAGGTCATTCAAACCCCGTACATTCCAAGATATGATTCGTAGCTTCATTGAAAACCGTTTGGAACCCCACCCACCCCCCTCTCTACCGCCTCAACTCTCTCCCTCCGCCTCTCCTCTATGGTTCAGAACAACGAGAAAGCCTCCTTTAGATTCCCCTCAAAAGTAATCCCTATAAATTTACTAAAGTCGCCTATCACTTTACAAACCCACTCCTCCGACTCAACCTCGCTAGCTCTCTTGAACCCCCTACCTCCGGACACCTTTCTTCCCCCCTCCGAGGCACCGAGCTCGGCCCACAACCTGGGGGACATGACAACCAAACTGCCCATATTAACCTGTCCACACGACTCCCCAGATGTGCCAGACAAAACCTGTGCACATCCCCCCACGCTCTCCTCCGGCCTTCTCCTCAATCATACAAAGCGTGACACTACTATAGGGTGGCGTATCGGGCAAGCAACCTGAAACTCTGCCCTCGGTCATACCCTGAGTCGGGGCCACACCAACAGCACCATGGTTCAAAGTCTCGGTATCGGTATCGGACACCCGATTTTCAACTCGGTCGCGATATCGGGCGATACGCAAAGATATGCTAGTTAGAGAGCGCAAAAAAATCCGAAAAAAATATAGAAAATTTTTAAAAAATAAGATTAATAATGTGGACCAATTAGACACGTTCAAAACCATCCTTTAATATGCATTGCGTTGTACAATTGGTTATATTGAAGCGCAGCGGACTTGTCAGATTCAATATTCCATAATAAACTAATTTTAATATAGAAAAACAATCTAACGACACATATAACTTGATTAAAAAATTACATTGAAGATAAATAGAAATGAGTATAATGTTTTGTCATAATCATCTCCCTATCTA
The DNA here is from genome assembly GCA_949130495.1 of Sambucus nigra. Lineage (NCBI taxonomy): Eukaryota > Viridiplantae > Streptophyta > Magnoliopsida > Dipsacales > Adoxaceae > Sambucus > Sambucus nigra. Next base: position 314,278,313 of record OX422210.1, read on the forward strand.
GTTGCGATATTGATCATACGGATGTGGAAAGGGTAATTTCCTTCAATAGGGTAAGGGAATAAATATGAACCAACTCAAAAAAGATGCAAATGTTATTTTTTTAGTAGGTTGTTTTTTTACAAAAATGATACAAATGTTATTTTTTTTAGAAGATTATTTTTTATTACAAAAAGGATGATATTTCATCATTTTTGTAAAAAAAATAACCTACTAAAAAAATAACATTTGTAAAAAAGGATATTCATCCTTTTTGTAAAAAAATAACCAAATAAAAAAATAACATTTATATCTTTTTTGAGTTGGTTGTTTTTTTATAAAAAGGATGCAGATGCTAATTTTTTACAAAAAAAAAGGGGGGTATATACCAAATAGTCCCTCAAACTTTTTTTAATACACGTTTAGTCCAAACCTTTTTATTTTGCACCAAAAAGTCCTATACCATTTATGGTAAAGTCTTTTTGACATGGTGAATGACTCCTTGGTACAAAATAAAAGGCTTGGACTAAACATGTATTAAAAAATATTTGAGGGACTTTTTGGTATTTGATCCAAAAAAAAAAACTACAAAAAAATAACATTTATATTTTTTTTGAGTTGGTTGTTTTTTATAAAAAGGATGCAAATGTTGTTTTTTAACAAAAAAGATACAAGTGCTATTTTTTCAGTAAGAGGAAATGTTAATTTAGTATGTTATTTTTTTTATATTATAGACATGTTTTTCTAGTATGTAATTTTTTTTAAAAACATGATACAAATGTTATTTTTAGCAAAAACACTATGCCTTTTTTTAATTTCCTTTTAATAAAACAGGATAAAAATGTTACTTTTTTATTTATATATTACTATATAAAAAGAGGTTATAATGATCCTTTTTTTAATTTGTACGCTCCCAGTTTTATATTACTTTTTTTTAGCAAAACAAGATACAAAACAGATGTTACTTAAACAAGTACAAGTATTAAACAAGTACAAGTATTAAACAAGTAGGGTTAGAAATGTTACACAACCAGCCGACATGGAGAGAGAAAGAAGGGCTAGAAAAGAACGGAGGTTAGGTTTCTTACACAGCAGCAATTCAGCAACTTCTTCTTCCTTAACAGGTTTCTTCCTTTACACAACTTCTTCTCTTACACATCAACTTCTTCTTCTCTTACACATCAACTTCTTCTTTTTCTTTTGCAATTCTTCTTCTTCTTTTTACACAGTAACTTCTTTTTTTTTTGCAACAAAACAACTCGCCCCATATCTCGACCGTTCTTTTTTGTCGCGGCCGATATATCGGGTAATATCTCAGGATCGCCGAGATCATGCGATTGCGATATTTTACTGATTAATATTTTTTTTTTGAATCGTGACACGGAATCGGAACGGTGACTGCCGAGACCGAGTCAACTCGGTCGAGACTTTGAACCATGAACAGCACAGGCCTCACCTCCGGACAAACTATGCTTGCCTTTATCAACCACTCTTTTCCACTTACTCTCCTTTCTAGCCCTATGATTTTTTAAAAATATCCTATGTTTTAACACCTAGCCCGAATTAAGACAAGGACCCATCTTAGTAAAATTCGACCCAAAATTGCCAACTTTATGATTGAGAGATGAAATGTAATTATCCTTGCTTAAGGAAATAGGAGCACGATTTATCTGCACCAGCTCATGTCATTTCACGCCATCTGATTCCAAAGAGGGGGGCCCACTAGAGTTAGTAATATGCAAAGGGGCAGCATTAAATATAGCCTTTGCACAATTTCTAACACCACAGGAATCCCCTACCAACTCGTGAGACAACTTAACATGTGGCACCTGCAACCCAATCCCATCACCCCCAGAAGAATCTGCTAAGCTGGCCCTATCGCCTACTTTCTCACTCAACCCAAGATCTCCATCAACCCAGGTCTTGTCCGCTACCCTACTCCCCTCCTCACCCAAACCTCGTACCTTTTCCTGTACACGAGCCAAAAGACCACCCGCCTGTTCCCCGTGCCTGTTCTTACCCGGAGAAGGAACGCCTGCCGGAGCTGAACAGCGTTTCCCGATCTGTCCTCTACCCTTGTTCTTAACATAGGAACTGCTACGAAAAAATTTAGAGGTCTCAGGAGGACTATCTGCTGCCGGCGAATAGACACTCTTACCTGGCCCATTACCTCGTATAACTCTGGCTCCAACGTTGGAAAGAGCGTGCTCTACTAATGCCGGAGAGACAGCCCCGCCGGTAATCTCCTCAACTTCTGAACGAGGAGGATCATCCACCTGCTTGTACCGCTCCTGTACCCTTCCCAACTCCTTCATAGTAAAACTGTCACCTCTATAAAAACACGCAGGGGTTGACTCAACATAGACGGGAAGAACAAAAACCCATCCACCAGCCATAATGGAAATGTTCTCTGGAATACTCACTAGCCCTCTAACCAGAATCCTGACCCACCTCAACTCTACTCCCGCCTGAGTGTCTTCGTCAATGCTCAAGAATCCCCCGCACCGGTTGCCAACGGCCTGGAACACATCCATTCCCCACAAATGGAGAGGCAGCCCCTCAATCCTAATCCAACGACTGGACGGACTCCTACCATTCTTTGAGCAGCCTCCCAACGGATGCCACTTATCCAATAACAGATGATCTCCATGCACAGACCAAAGTTTCTCACCCAAAATCCTATTCGCTTCCTGCTCGGACATAAAAATGAAACAGAATAAAGCGGAGTTCAGATGTCTCACCACCACCCCACCACCCGGCCTCCAATGTGTGTTCACCCATGACTTCATTTTCTCCAACGATGGTGATACGCCCTCTGCATTACCAACTCTGCCCACCAATGCTCTCTTAAAAAAACTAACTTTAGAAAAACATGAAGCATCCACAATGGAGATCTCAGGTTCCAAAAGAGGATCAACCCGTACCGTTAACGACGAAAATGGCCAAGGCCCCACGGAGACCGCTTGCAAGTACGATCTATTGTCGATTAAACCCATCCTACTCCCCTCCCAAAATACTCATTATGCTTTAGTGCACATAATAGCATTCTATCAAGTGAAGTTGGATTTTTATCACAAATGGATTTTTTTTAGTTTCCAAATATGATTGGGGCTAATTAATCAATTTTAATTATTAGTTGCCCTTTTTTGATCTTAGCTTGGTTAGCAAGCTAATCTCTCCTATATATATATAGGCCGCCTTCATTTGTAATGGGACTTGAATATTGATAAAGAATATAGAGAGAGGAAGAAACTATTTTTAGTTTAGTTTTATTTAATGTATTTAGTTGGTGTGTAGTGTAACAGTAATGCTTCCGCATTCTTGATTCACATCAGAAACCCATAAGTCGTCAAAGGGTCATCATTTAAAAGAAACTAATGTAAACACAAATTCGATCTTAAATTGATTTAGTTATGCGCATAAAAAAATAAAAATAAAAAAGAAAGTCATCTAGAAATGCAAGAAAAGTTCCAATGACCACGGTTGAGATTATAGGTTTGTGTCGGACAGATCTCATTCGAAAGGGGCCAAACAAACTAATTTTGAACCAACCCTATTCAACAAGAGCATCTCAAGAAGTTTTCACTAATCCTTTTATAGAGAAAATTAAAACATAATTTTAAGTATTAGCAATTCATAAAACAAGTATATTATAACACCAACTCAAATCAACATCTAACTTTGTTAAAAAAAAAAATCAACATCCAACTTTTTGAGATAAAATATACACCCAATAAAAATAAGTGAAGAGATTTACCTCTGCAAAACCAGCTTGATCAAGTATTGCACGCACATTTTCTGACATAAAATCTACACCCAAAACAGTAATGAATTCACATCCCTCTTTTGCCATCTTGACAGCCATATCTGCCATAACCAATGAGTCAGATATATGGATGTGAGGCCACAACTTCTGTGCAGAGGTTAAAACGCCTTGAACCTCGGGGTCCATATAAAAATGTGCAACAACGCCAATTTTCCTCTCTTTTAACAAATTGGCGAGCTCTTGAACCTTCAAGTCCTCAGGGAATAAAAATCTTGCCTGTAATTATACAACTATACAACTTAAAATTTTAACCCAAAAAAAAGGTATGAGAAATAATGTTTAATTATTAAGGAATTATAAACCTTTTTGAAGATATAAAAAACTCATCTTTCTTGCAAAATAAGCCCACATAAACGATTAAGTCCAAATCAATTAGATATAATTGAAAATCGTATTGAGTCATGTTCATCCTCGGCTTATCATGCTCGAATCCTATCGGGCTTGTGTCTAAACCGGTGATCGTGATTTTTTGGGGTTAAAAACCATATCCAAACACCATTCATTATCATAAATGGGCAGGTTCTGTTCACCCGTTATTATCATTAAGATAAAAAAAAATCATTTTGGGTCTGTATACAGTTGACACACTACCAGTTGACAAACTCAAATTCATCAATACATTACCATTACAAAACTCTCATTTAATAAAATTTTATCATTATCAAACTAACACAACTATATATTCCCTATGTCTCAAATTAAGATTTCCTTTTCCCTTTTAGCCAGACATCAATGGACCAAATGTCAAATGAACCAAATATCACGATTGATAAAATGTCTTGATCTTGGTGCATCCTTAATAAATGCAAAAGTTATGGTGACTCTAAGTTAGGACGAAAGGAGTTTTGTTGACAATAATTCTTATTTACGTAACTTAGTGGATCTTAATGATCTTAAAAGTTTTCAACGGGTGAAGCGGGTCAGCACCAAGCCCATTGGTTAACTAGCGTGACAATCATATAACCTGACACCAATAAGGGTTTAATCTGTTAACCAATATCTTTGAAACAATTCGTGTCATGTTATAATGTTGTGTGTCATTGTTTCGGGTCGAATGGTAGAATCAATGGGGCAAAAATTATAAGACAAAAAACTTGAAGAAAAGATGTATTAATCAAAGGTGACGTGACAATGGAGAGAGAGGGCCGAGATAATTAAAAAGATTAAATTTGCGATTTTATTGATCTTTGCTTTAATTTGCTTGTCTATTTAATGAAAAGTCTAATTATGTAGTATCCTGGGGTATTATTATCACTATTTGAGGCAGGATTTATCGACATTAGTTTCCATTTCCTACCGGGTTTCTTGTTTAACAAAAATCTCTAAACACAAATATATAAGAGACGCTTGTCGTTATAAAAGACACTTTTGTGTGGTTTGAATTTGTGTGCGCTCCCACCTTTACATCAAAAGAAGTTCTAATTATTGACAAAGACAAAAAAAGGTCATTGCAGGAAAGAATAGTAGAATTTTACCTAATTCCTAGGTATACGGTAACTTAGTTATATTTAGCAAGTGGTTTATAATTTTTCCAATCACTTGTTGAGTAATGTATATTGTTAATAATTATGTATGTGAGTGGTGGAGTCGTGATAGAATCATATAATTAGTGGTCCGACATGAAGCGAACAATAGTGCTAATTCATTGTGGTATTCAATTGATTGGTGTCAAAGCTATGCTCGCGCTAAAAGGGTCCGAACTCAGAAGGATAGAAATCAGTGTGATAAAAATGAAAAATTGAATCCACCACCGTCATTCGAGTGTACGGCATTATTATCAGCACAAGACCATTCGAGAGAGACTATAATCATTGTTGGCTTTCAAGCTCACTATGTTGGAGAGATGGTTTAGGCAACAATCAATGTTACAGCGAAGAATCAACAATGTGGATTGATATGCAAGGAAAGGTTGTGAGATACATGTAAAGCGACAAATTGGTGCACACTAGTGTTGCCTTTCAAGCTCACTATGTTGGAGAGATGGTTTAGGCAACAATCGATGTTACCGCGAAGAATCAACAATGTGGATTGATATGCAAGGAAAGGTTGTGAGATACATGTAAAGCCAACAACTGTACATATATATTGGGGAAAGAATGTGCAAAAAGGGTCTTGTATTTGGTCAAATCACAGTTGCAAGTCGAGACTTGTGACCTATGAAGCACGGACTCGACACGTAATACGTGTTTCGACACGACACGTAACACCCAACACGTGATTTTTTCAAAAACTACAATACGACACGCTAGGATACGTATAATATATAATATATATTTAAATATATATATATTAATGAAATAAAATAGATTTTTTTCATAAAATACATTATTAAAGCATTCTTAACATGAAATTATGAAAATGGACCATACAAAAAAAATTCAAACACACTTTAACATAAAAAATCATAAATAAGGCAGAATCACCATCACATAAGAAAAATAAATAAAAATAAAAAATAAATAAAAGTGTCCTTTTACGTGTCGGCAACGTGTCCAAACATGTCCCAGCGCATGGTTCAAAGTATCGACTGAGTCAACTCGGTATTGCCCGAGTCGACTCGGAATCGCAGTCCACCGAACCGATAACGAGTCACGAATCAAAAACAAATATATCGTTAAATCTCGCCGATATATCGCCGCTCCCGAGACGACTCACCGATATCTCGGCCGAGTCGGCGATATCTCCCCGAGATGAGTTTTTTTATCAAAAAAAAAGGGGAGGTGAATGTTTGGCAGAAATAGAAGAAAAAAACAGAATTAATGGGGAAAAAACTTACCTTTATGCGTCACGGACTAGATTTGGGTTGAAAAAAGCTATAAAAATGTTTGAATCTGCTTGCTTTTCAAACCACAAACATCTTCTCTTAAACTATACTGATTTCAGCCGGAATCCCCCTCTTTTTGTCCTCCGATTTCAACCGGAAACCCCTTTCCCTTCTCCCACTTGTGTCGGCCGATGTGGGTTCTTTCGGTAAGGAGAAACCCTTTTCTTTTTTTTCCGCCAAGAGTCTTGGCCCAAGACTGTCTTGTTTTTAATCAGCCAAATCCCTTGTTTTTAATCGGCAACCGTTTTTTTCATTTATTTTTTGAAGATAAACCGAGAAGTGTTAAAATGTTTAAAATTGTACAAAACATAATATTATTCATTTTTTTGTATAAAAATGTTTTAATTTTAGCAAAATGTTTTAGTATTGAATATTTTTGTAAAAAAAAAATTGTACATTTTTGTACAAAAACATTTTTTTACAAACTACATTTTTTTACAAAAATGTTCTTTTGCACATTTCTGTAGAAAACATTAATGTAAAAAAGCTTCTTTTTTTTTTGCGAAATGTTTTAATATTGTACATTTTTGTAAGCATAAATTTTTCTACATTTTTGTAAAAACATTTTTTACAAGTTTTTTTCATTTGTAAATTTTTGTAAAAAATATTTATGCAAAAAATGTTTTAATTTTTACAAAATGTTTTAATATTGTACATTTTTAGAAAAAAGATTTTTTGTACAAAAAATACAAACTACATTTTGTAAAAACATTTTTTACAAAAATGTTCTTTTGTACATTTGTGTAAAAAATGTTTTAATATTGTACACTATTTTTGTACATTTTTTTGCAAAAAATACAAACTACAAACTACATTTTTGTACATTTTTATAAAAAAACATTTTTTGTACAAAAAATACAAACTACATTTTTGTACATTTTGTAAAAACATTTTATTTTACAAAAATGTTCTTTTGTACATTTATGTAAAAAATGTTTTAAATTTTGCAAAATGTTTTAATATTGTACACTTTTTTTTGTACATTTTTTTGCAAAAAATACAAACTACATTTTTGTACATATTTGTAAAAATATTTTTTTACAAAAATGTTCTTTTTCATTTTTTTTGTTCCAACTCTCACAAATACTACAAATGTTGTCTATAAAACATTTTTGTATAAAAAACAAGGTTCTAAAAGGCGCGAGGCATGGTCGAAGCGTAGAGGTCAAGCCTCAAGCCTTAGGAGCCTAGGCGTAAAAAGGCGTTTTTTCTTTTTTTATTATTTTAATTATTCCAAGGCTAGTAATATAATAAAATAGTACATAGCTTGAATTTTGAAAATATATTCGTATGTTTGGTAGCCATCTTTCTCATATTCATGCTCCATAACCATTATTTGTCAACTAATCCTTTGTTTTTTTTTTTTAAAGTGTGCCTTAAGCCTTTTACCAAGAACAAGGCGTAATAAGGCGTAGGCGATGCGTTTCTCTCAAGCTTCAAGCCTAGGCGGGCCTTTTAGAACAGAGATAAAAAATGTATAAAGAAATGTTTTGTATACATCTATTTACAAAACATTTCTTTGGACACTGTTGATGTAAAAAACTAGATCGCTCTAATTTTTCAATCACAGATAAATAAATAAGACAAAGATTTTTAAAGTGGTTCGGCTAGGAATAAAGCCTACGTCCACTGTTATGTTATTGCTGAGTGTTTGTGGAATTCTTGATTACAAGTTCTCTCAAGAAATTCCGGTCCCCTCGAATGAGGATGGTACATGGTATTTATAGCCTTTAGGCTGTACATGAAAGGTCCAATACATTAAATGATATACATATGAAAGGGTAATACATTTAATGCAGCGTGTGCGTCAAGAATATAATGAATAGTTGAACAGTTGTCCGTCTGGTAATTAATGATACGGCCGAGATGCAGTTCGGACCGCCTTAGTTGCTTGTTGATCAAGAGTTTCTCGGAACATTAGAGTACCTCGGTGCTATAGAGTTCCTCGGTGTGTTAAAGTTCCTCGGCATGATAGAGTTCCTCGGCGTATTCTCGTTGCTCGGAAAGAAGCACGGTTGGTCGGGAAATGATCTTCCTCGCTGCTATTGTGCCATGTAGATTGACACGTGTCTTCATCTTCTTCGTCCACATCAGCACATTAATTTTGGTATCAACAGAAGCCCCCAATGTTTCATATTTTGAACTTTGAAGAGTATGGAACATTCTTTCTCGGTATATGGCAATATTAAATGTACTTCCCGGGTTTCAGGAACATTGTATTCAAATTTCCTTCTTATTTCGCAGTTTCCGCCTTTTTGATAAGCGCTTTGATATTCGTGCAAATTTTGTCCTTTTAGCCGCCGGAAGTTTAGTAGTTTCTTTTTGGTAATCATTTCTTTCGCCGCTTCCCAATGCAAAGTATTTAAACTTCTTTGGTAACCATACCGTCGTCTACGTTTTTCATTCTCTGCATTCAAGCTTTCTCTTCTCTTCTTCTCTTGTGCGTTCATCTTTGCTTCCGTTCGTTGTCAACACATCTCCTTTCTTTCTGTAAGATCTTCTTTCTTTCTTCTGTATCTCTTTTATTCAATATGGTTTATATTGTGGAGTCTGTTGAGAAATTCCGTTCTGATTTTTCCATTCCTTCGTGGGTAACTCTAGACGTTCTTTCTGAGCCTTTAGATTACTTTCGATTGGCTGAGGGACATTGGTTCCCCAGTCTTTTTGTTGCTGAATGCGGTTTTTCCTTTCCACCAAACCCATTATGTCTTGAGTTTTGTCAATATTTTGATCTTGTTCCTGCAAAAATAGCCCCCAATTCATGGAGAATAATTAACGGGGTGCACAAATTAAATCTAACTCATGGGACTCGTATTGGGATCCCTGAAATTATGTTTTGTTATAAATGGGCTGTTCTAGATAATATTTATTATTTAAAAACTAGGTATTTGAATAGGGCTCTTGTAGTTAATCTCCCTGACTCAAATAGGGATTATTTTGAGCATGGGTTGGTCATAAAAAATTGGCAACATGCGCCTTTATCTGGGAATGAAGTATACAACGGTCCCAGATGCCCCCCATACGGCAATGGGATAGGTTTATTTTTCATTTTATTTTACTTATGAAATTATGCTTTCATCATGTTTGACAAAATGTATGACTGATATTCCATTATGTATTTATTTGCAGTTGATAGCAAAAGAAAAACTCCAAAAGAGTCAGAAGTGAATATCAAGCATTTGAAACTTATCTGGAATTTGCATAAGACCATTGCTGACGAGCATATTAGATCTGCTTCATATTTACTACAGTATAAGAGTTATACAACCTCTTATACTGCTCGCCCTGTTGAACCAGCTTCAACACCAGAAAGTTCATCTTCAGATTCTCATATCCCCCTATCTCAGAGAATGGGCAAGAAAAGAGCTCCTCCCGCTCTATTTGGTGACACTTCTTCTGTTGTTGGAGCCCAGAAAGGCAAAATTGATGTCCCAGAGGGGACTAAAAAAGTAGATGCTGGTTCCTCCAAAGTTGCCGAGAAGCCCCCAGTGGCCCCGAGCAAGAAAAATGCTCCTGCTGATGTAATTGCCATCTCTCCGACCAAGACTTCTTCCTTGGTTGATGCTGCTGACCGTCCTTTGAAGAGATTGAGGAAATCATCCTCAGTTAATCTTGCTGGAACTGCATCTTCTCTACCCGCTGGTGGTAGTAGTGTCTCAAAAATCATTCTTCCGAGTTCTTCAACGAGCTCAGTTATACCCGAGGTTCTCGGGGTTGATGAAAAAATTCCTAGGGATACACTGACATCCCTAGCTGCTCGCCATCTTTCTTCAGTAAATTTCTCATACCTTTGGTCTTTCTTTCTTTTTCATGAATTCTTGTATTTGTGTTGACTCTATTGTTTTTCTTATCTTTCAGCTGGTGAACTGCTTCAATACCATCGTGAAGAAAGATCAAGTTATTAAAGCTTCCACTTCCTCGTCCGATGTTGACGATGCTTTGTTGGGTTTAACCCAATCTGTGATGGAATCTCGCCAACAGTACATCGAGGAGAAAACTGTTTGGGAGAAAAAATTGGCTGCAGCTGAGGCTGATAAGATGAGGATGGCTGAAACCTCCAAGAATTTGGAGGAGAAAATTAAAGATTTGGAGGTTAAACATCAGGAATCTGATGATAAATTGAAGAAGGCAGAAGAAGAATTATCTACTCTGCGAGATATCAAGGTTAAGAAAGAGGAATTGGAGGTGAAGCTTTCCTCGGAGAAGTCGAGGAGAAAAGTCGCAATCAAGAAACATTTCAGCGTTGGTTGGGAGAAAGGATGGGAGAGAGGGATAGCTGCAATGACGTCCCAAGTTCAATATGGGGAGTTGAAATACTTCCATGATGGTTGGGTAGCTGCTCTGCAAGAGCTAAAAGTCCAAGACGATTCTGAGCTATTCCAACGGCATCTCCCTGGTCCTCCTCCACCAATTGTGGAAGAAGAAGAAGACGAACCTGCCTCAGATGAGTCTTCTATCGCTATGGGTGATCAGGTTTCTGCTTCTCAACCCTCTATCACCGAGGATGTTTCTTCCATGCCTCCTCCTCCCGAGAAGAATCCTACCGATCAAGCTGTTGTTACCACCGAGCAACCGAGCTCCTCGTCCCAGCCTCCCGAGAAAGTCTTGGGAGACAAGGAAAAGGTGTGAAGTTGTTCGGTAGCATTTCTGTATTTCCTTGTAATCGAACGATGTAACTTTTTGATGATCTAATAAAATATATCTTTGCTCATCTCTGTTGTTGATAACTTGTTTTTGTTGATTGTTGTCTTTTTCTTGTCATTAGTTTGTTGCTAGAATGGAATTGATCTCTTCTCATGATACCGAGCTGATGCAGCAATGTCATCAATACTATAAGGCTGGTCATACAGATCTTAGTACATCGGAAATTGCTGATATCCTTGGTCATGGTGCTTCAGAGCAGGCTATTGAAGCTTATCAGTACTTGAAAGCTTTACTCGACCGAGCAGTGGCCAACAATGTCGCTTACTATGAGTTGATCGAAAAGCTTCATGGTTCCTTAGAGGATCTTCAAAATCAACACAACGAATCAATGGCTTCGCTGCATAAGGATTATGAAAATAGATACCAGCAGCTCTCTTCAGAAACGGGCCACAAGAAGATCATTGCTGGGTATGACGTTAGGGAGAGGACCCTAAAAGGTGAAGTTGAAGCCTGTAGACAAATTGCCGAGATCCTGGAACAAGAAAATAATAATTTGCAGAAAAAATTAGCTCAATATGAATCTGCTGCTTCATCTTCTACTGCATTAATACCAGTTACTGATGAGGGCTTCTCGTTCTTAGAGGTCGAAAATGCCAAACTAAGGCAAGAGCTGGAGGACTTAAGAAGATCTGCCATTTCTGGAACTGCTCGGGGACGAGGAAGAGGTTCTCGGGGGCGAGGAAGAGTCCTCAGCCAAAATGTTGAAGAGGCTCGCACTCAGTCTACTCTGGAAACTCAAGCATTCCAGTTGAAAGTAAAAGACCGTGCTCTGACTGAAATGTCCAATAAAAATCTGTCTCTGGAAGATCAGCTGGCATCAACGAAATCTGCCTTGCATAACAAGGATCTCTTTGCCAAAAGCCTTCATGAACAATTGGATAGATTAACCTTCCAATTCCATAAACAGCCAAGGGAATTCTGGATGGCAGGATACAATGAAGCTCTCGTTCATCTGGATGCTCGCATTGAACATGCTAACAATGAAGGTTACAAGCAAGGATGGTTAAATGCATTGGGTGTATTAAAGTTGGAGCAAGGGCATTTTTTATGGGACTATCATGCTCCATCATTATTAGACCTGCCTGTACCACCTTTCAAATTGGATATGGCATGGATCCCAGCTCGTTCCATTCCTCGCAGTCTAATTTCAAAATACCTTGGTGATTATAGCCTTCACTCCCAAGTTGAATTATCTCGTCCTGAGCATCTTTTGGATACACCTTCTGTTATGAACGTCAGAATGCTCAGAGATGTTAATTTCATCAATTCTCCCCTTTGCCTAGAAGACCCTCCTGCCGGCGAGGAACCTGTTTCTAAAGCACAGGGCAAAAAAACAATAGAATAGTAATATCCATGTAACAATTTAGTACCTTCTTGTAATTTGTAATTTATTCTAGATTAATGAAAAGATTTTCATTTTCTGTTTGCCAATTTTGTTAGTCTTGTGTTTATCAAGCACATTTATATTTGTACATATGTATCTATGTATCTGTTAAAAAGATAACAATATTATTGTTCAATAAGCAACTTAATAAAAAGTTACAAGTATTAGTAATGTTTCTCGATCACTTAATAATAAAGTAATGAGTAAAAATGTTCAAACTGTTTCCAACCAACCAAGGTGGATGAATAATGTTTGTCGACCAATTACAGCTGATGGGTTTTTATTCCCGACCAGCTATACTTGGTTTATTTATAAAATTGCGTCCGACCAACTAAGATCAATAATTTGTCCTCGCCGACCAACTACAGTTATTGGGTTTTTATCCCCGACCAACTATACTTGGTGTATTTTTTAAACATTTTGTTCTTCAAAGAACTCATTGTAATAATATTACCTCCCGACCAACATAAGTTGTAATATGAGAGTATATTTTTATCTTACCAACCGTAGTTGATCATGCTGGTGTACACTTTCTGGCTCCTTAAAGCTTTTGGCTCCTTAGAGCATTTTTTGGCTCCTTAGAGCATGTCCTCCTAACCAAAGGAGGTTGGCTACTTATAGCACTTTTTGCTCCATAGCGCTGTCCTCCTAACCAAAGGAGGTTGGCTCCTTAGAGCATGTCCTCCTAACCAAAGGAGGTTGGCTACTTATAGCACTTTTGCTCCGTAGAGCTGTCCTCCTAACCAAAGGAGGTTGGCTCCTTAGAGCACTTTTGTTGTGTAGTGTATTACACTAGTATTCCCCGAAAAACTTTCATCCAGAAAGAAAAATGGTGAAACATCTTCGTTTTATTCATAATGAAAGAAATGCTTTACATTTGACATCATTGATAATACTTGCGCAGGTGTTCAGCATTCCATGCATTCTTAAATTCCTCTCCTTCTAGAGTTGCTATTCTGTAAGTTCCTGGTCGAACAACTTCTGTAACTCGGTAAGGTCCATGCCAGTTTGCTTCCAGTTTATTCTGCTTCTGAATGACCTTCTTTAGCACATAATCCCCCTCTTTTAAATCACATTTCTTTACCCTTTTGTTGTAAAACAGAGCTGTTCGTTGTTGATAAGCAGCATTCCTAATGGCTGCCTCTTCTCTGACTTCCTCGAGCATATCCAAATCCATCCTTCTCATCAAATCACTGATCGGAGAATTGAAATTTAACACCCTGTGTGTTGGTAGGCCCAACTCGGCAGGTATTACAACCTCACTTCCAAATGCTAGCATATATGGTGATTCACCTGTTGCTGCTCGGGGAGTTGTTCGGTAAGCCCACAAAACTGATTGTAGCTCATTAATCCAATTTGCTTTAGCCTCACTTAACCTCTTCTTCAACCCATTTAGTAATGTTCTGTTCGTTACTTCAGTCTGTCCATTGCTTTGGGGATGGCCTGGTGCTGAATGAAACTTCAAGACGTTTGACTGATGACAATAGGCAGCAAATTCTTCATTATCAAATTGCGTTCCATGGTCTGTGATGAAAGCGTGGGGGAGACCATACCGACAAATGATATTCTTCCATATGAACTGATACACCTTCTCGTACGTCATATCAATTAGTGGTTCAGCTTCCACCCACTTAGTAAAATAGTCTACTGCCACGACGAGATACTTGAACCTTCCTCGGGTCGTCGGCAGTGGTCCAACCAGATCAATCCCCCACATGGCAAATGGCCAAGGTGATGTTATGGGTGTCAACAATGCCTGTGGAGTTCTTCGGATGGAAGAAAAACGTTGGCACTTGTCACACTTCTTAGCATAGGCTATACAATCAGCTCTCATCGTCGGCCAGTAGTATCCCTGTGTCATCACCCTTTGCAGTAGAGTCCGACCTGCTACATGAGCTCCACAAGATCCTTCATGGATTTCTTCAATCAATTCTTTGACTTCTGATGGATGCACACATCTCTGCAAACCTGCCATAATTCCTCGTCTATACAAAACACCATTAGTTAACACATACCGAGCAACTTTATACTTCAATTTCTTGGCAGCTAGTTTGTCCTCCGGTAGTACTCCTTCTTCAATGTATGCTCTGATAGGATCCATCCAAGACGGTCCTAAATCAAGGGTAATAATCTTCACCGTCAGATCTTCTTCTATGCTCCGACTTTCTAGTACTTCAATTGGTATTGTTCTTCGCAGCTCGGTGCGCGTAGCTGACGCTAGTCGGGCCAATGCGTCTGCTCTAGCATTCTCCATTCTCGGTATCCTCACCAATTGAATAGCATCAAATTCTTTCAATAACTCCATCACTTTTGCATGGTACTTCACCATTAATTCTCCCTTCACTGCATATATTCCCATCATTTGATTCACAATTAATTGAGAATCACTGAAAACAATTACTTGACGTGCCTCCATAACTTTCGCCAAATGAAAACCTGCTATCATAGCCTCATATTCAGCCTCATTATTGGAAGCTTTGAATTGGAATCTCAAGGCATACTCCATGTCAATATCATCTGGAGAATTTAAAACAATCCCTGCTCCACAACCAGCCGTGCAAGATGATCCATCTACATATAATCTCCATGTATGTAACTCGTCTTCAAATTTCTTATCTGTTAGAGTTCCTCGGTGAAATATCATCTGTTTTCTTTCATCATCCCCGGGTATCCTTCGTTCCTCGTCGGTCATTTGTTCGCGCCCCTCTACCAACCGGAGTTGGTCGGGGTTTGAATATGATGATTTTTCTACATCCACAAGTCCTTTTACCAACCTTGGTTGGTTTGGATTTGTGTCTGTTGATCCTGTATCGTCCACAGGTAGGTGAGCAAGCATCTTTTGCTCCTCGGGGGTATCAGGGTATGTGAACTCTGCTATAAAATCTGCCACGGCTTGCCCTTTCAACGATGATCTGGGTTCATACACTATCATATTCACCGAGCTCTATTGCCCAGTACATCAATCTTCCTGATTTTTCTGGCTTGTGAAGGGCTTGTCTTAACGGCATGTCGGTATACACAATGATGGTATGGGCCTGGAAGTATGGTCTCATTCTTCTACTTGCTTCAATTAATGCCAGTGCCAATTTTTCCAGCTTTGGGTATCTGATTTCCGCACCTCGGAAGGCCTTGCTTGTGTAATAAATTGGCTTCTGGACTCCATTCTCCAATCTGATCAACGCCGATCTAACTGCATTTTCTGATACTGCCAAATACAAGTACAGCTTCTCTCCAGTTATTGGACTAGACAACAATGGTGGGGCTCCCAAATACTTCTTCAAATCTTGAAAGGCTTTCTCACATTCATCAGTCCATTCAAAACTTTTTCGTAGTGTTTTGAAGAATGGGAGGCACTTATCAGTTGCTCGGGATACAAATCTGTTGAGTGCTGCAACTCGTCCGGTAAGACTTTGCACTTCTTTCTTCGTCGTCGGGGATCGCAGCCCTAAAAGAGCTTTGATCTTTTCTGGATTTGCCTCAATACCTCGTTGGTTGACGATGTATCCGAGGAACATTCCTTCTCGTACTCCAAAGGTGCATTTCGTCGGGTTAAGCTTCATCTGGTATTTATCCAGTTGATCAAAAGTTTGACTCAAGTCAACCAAATGATCTGCAGCTCTCTTGCTTTTGGTGAGCATGTCGTCGACATAGACCTCCATATTACGGTTGATTTGTTCGGTGAACACCTTGTTCATCAACCGCTGATATGTTGCACCTGCATTTTTTAAACCAAAAGGCATAACATTATAACAATAAGTTCCCCTTGGGGTAATAAAAGAAGTACTTTCCCGGTCTTCAGGTTTCATTTTGATTTGGTTGTAGCCAGAATAAGCATCCATGAAGCTGAGTAGCTCGTGTCCCGAGGTAGCATCCACTAGTTGATCAATTCTGGGCAACGGAAAATGATCTTTTGGACATGCCTTGTTGAGATCAGTAAAATCAACACACATTCTCCATTTGTTGTTCTTCTTCTTTACCATCACCACATTCGCCAACCAATCTGGATATTTCACATCTTCAATGAATTGGGCTTTCTGGAGTTTCTCGACCTCCTCTTGTATGGCCTGGTTCTTCTCGGGACTAAACACTCTTCTTCTTTGCTTCACAGGCTTGATCTCCTTATTCACATTGAGTTCATGACATAAGAAGTTTGGATCTATTCCTGGCATGTCTTCATGACTCCAAGCAAAAGTATTCTTCCTGTTTCTCAAGAAAGTTATCAACTCCTGTTTTATTGAAAAATCCAACGACGATCCTATCTGAGTTATTCGTTCAGGATGCTCGTCGTCCAGGATAACAATTTCTGTAGATTCCACAACCTGCCCTTTTACGAGTTGAGATTCATCCCTTGGGTCAAGAGTTTCAATTTCTGTGCCTTCCTCCACTTGGTAAGTAGTAGTCTTTTTCTTTGATTCTTCAAGTTCCTCTTGCTCGGCAGACGAATAATAGCATTCCCGAGCTATTTTTTGATCACCTTTCATAATTCCTACTCCAAAATTCGTTGGGAATTTCAAACACTGATGTACTGTAGATGGAACTGCTTCGAACTTCTTCAATCCAACTCTTCCCATGATGATGTTGTAGGCGGACTGCACATTCTTATCCATCACAAAAAAGCGTATTCTTTCTGTTCGACAAGCAGGCCAAGTTCCAATGAGTATATCCAACTTGATCGTCCCAAGTGGAAAAACTTTCTCGCCAGCAAAACCCAGAAGGGGTCTGTGATAAGGTTCTAATTGAGATAATTTTAAATTCAAGCTATCAAAGCATGAATAGTACATGATGTCTGCCGAACTACCATTGTCTACTAACACCCTTGAAATGACCACATCCTTCATCCTCATTTTGATCACCAGAGGATCATCATGAGGGTAGAGAACACCTGCCAGGTCGTTTTTTGAAAAACCAATCACTAGCTTCTCTTTGTTTACCTTCCTCGGACGATCATCCTCGGCCAGGTTTATTCGCTGAATGTATGAACAAGCTTGGGCCTCTCCGAGATAAGCTTTTCTTTCTGCAGTAAGGTCTCCTCCTCCTGCATCTCCTCCTGTAATAACATTACAATCAAATGACCCAAAACGTATGGAAAATACCTCTCGTTCGGGTTTCCTTGGCTTCTTGGGAAGATCGGGGTCATCAACTGGATCCTCTTCATGGTCCCTCTTCTTTTTATCCTCTGCACGACGAGGAGATCTAGATCTTTCTCTAGTTCTATCATCATTTTTCCTTTCACCTCTGCGATCTACATACTTTGATAATTTTCCTCTTCGGATGAGTGTTTCAATCTCGTTCTGAAGGGCTATACAATTTTTGGTCATATGGCCATGATCTTTGTGAAACTCGCAATATTTGGTCTTATTCCTCAGGTCGGGATCTGTCTTCAGTTTCTCTGGCCATTTGATTTCCTCGTTATTCCTGATTTCTTCCAAAACATGATTAATACCCACTTTCAATGGAGTATAATTATCATACTTCTTTAGGGCTTCCAACTTCATTCTGTTATTCTTGGAATATTTGTCACCACCATTACTTTTCTGATCTTTCTTCTTAGAATTGTCGACCTCCACTTTAACTTCTTTATCCATATTCTTCTTCGCAGCCATAGCCTCCTCGGCATTCATGATTTTGGCCGCCTTTGCCATCAACTCCGACATATTTTTAGGTGGATCTTTGGCCAAAGTGTAATACAGCTTGTTAGGCAGCAAACCACTCATCAGAGCAGTGATTGCTGTCTTTTCTTCATAATCTATGACTTCCAACTTTTCGTTATTGAAACGAGTTATGTAATCTCTAGTACTTTCACCTGATTTTTGTCTAACACTTAGCAAGTGTGCTACTCGCTTTACCGGCTTTGCTCCAAAACAAAAATTGCCAATAAACAGCTCGGCTAACTGAACAAAAGTTGAAATCTTACCCCGAGGAAGATTATTGTACCATATCTGTGCAGATCCGGTAAGAGTTCCCGAGAATGCTCTACACCTCATCTCGTCGGGGACAGCGTAGATATCTGCAGCAGCTTGGTATTGTTCTATATGAAGTACGGGATCTGTCTTTCCATCGTACTTGGGAGTCACTACGGGTGCTTTGAATTTCGACGGTGTAGGGAAATCCACAATGGCTTGCACAAAAGGTGTTCCTTGAACAAAAGTTCTCTGTAAGGGGTTCCTCGCCTTAGCCATTTCTCCCAGTCTATCCTCAACCGTTGAATGGAACCTTTCCATGCTTCATTCCCTTCCTCGGGCCGCTTAGTCCGAGCAACTGATTGCTCTGACGTAGCTTCCTGAGATTTATCTCGACGAGTGGTTGGTCGTGATTGCGCAGATCCTTCTCTCAAACCTGGTGGTGGTCGAAAACTTCTTGATAGAGCTCTCGGTGGACTCATGTTCCTCCTTGGTCCTAACCGACTGAAAGGAGACACCCTGCTTAATCTTTCCAAAGCACTAGTTCTCTCCGGAGAAAGAGTGATACGTTGATCTGTATCCGTAGCCCGTATCGATGAAGTTCGCCCAGGTTGATAAGAAGAATCATTAGACTCCTCATTGCGATATGACCCAGTACGCCTGGATTGCGATTGCCTATGATCATTCCTTTGCCCTGAATAAGTAGGTGCACCGCCCTGAAGAGTTTGAATGAGTTGCCTCATAGATTCTTGCATGGCGGTTTGTCCTTGAGCCAGATTCGTCATAATTCCAGCCAGATCTGGGGATGCAGATGGATTTGGAAGATTTCCAGTATTTCCAACATTTCGATTACTGGATTCTGGATTATCAGCCATTGGTGATAAATGATTTTTATGAAAAACGATAATAACAGTCGCTTCCCACAGACGGCGCCAATCTGTTGATGTAAAAAACTAGATCGCTCTAATTTTTCAATCACAGATAAATAAATAAGACAAAGATTTTTAAAGTGGTTCGGCTAGGAATAAAGCCTACGTCCACTGTTATGTTATTGCTGAGTGTTTGTGGAATTCTTGATTACAAGTTCTCTCAAGAAATTCCGGTCCCCTTGAATGAGGATGGTACATGGTATTTATAGCCTTTAGGCTGTACATGAAAGGTCCAATACATTAAATGATATACATATGAAAGGGTAATACATTTAATGCAGCGTGTGCGTCAAGAATATAATGAATAGTTGAACAGTTGTCCGTCTGGTAATTAATGATACGGCCGAGATGCAGTTCGGACCGCCTTAGTTGCTTGTTGATCAAGAGTTTCTCGGAACATTAGAGTACCTCGGTGCTATAGAGTTCCTCGGTGTGTTAAAGTTCCTCGGCATGATAGAGTTCCTCGGCGTATTCTCGTTGCTCGGAAAGAAGCACGGTTGGTCGGGAAATGATCTTCCTCGCTGCTATTGTGCCATGTAGATTGACACGTGTCTTCATCTTCTTCGTCCACATCAGCACATTAATTTTGGTATCAACAGACACTTTTGTAAAAAAATTAAAAATATGTTTTGTAAATAAAAAATGTGCAGTTGTAAAAAAAATGTACATTTATACACTTGTAAAAATTAAAAAAATGCTTTGTAAAAAAAATTAATGTTTCTTTGTACATATTTTTGTAAATAAAAAAAATGTACAAAGAAATGTTTTATAAATAAAAAAATATACAAAGAAATGTTTTGTAAATAAAACCTTGCTACATAATTTTTTGTACACTGGTTATTTTGAAATTTATTATTTAAAAAAACTGTGTGTACACTTGTTATTTTGAAATTTATGAAACTTGCTATTTTGTAGAATGACTCCTGAACCAGATATTGGATGAGAGCGTGATAGGATCCGGAGAAGTGCAACCACGAAAGTGTCGGACTTAGAGTTAGGAATAGAATTCTTAAAAAAATTGTTTTGTATTAAAAATATTTAGAATTCTTAAAGAAATGTGCATCTAAAAATAATTGAAATTCATAATAATGATGTTTTGTACAAAAAATGTTTAGATGTTTGGAATTTCTAAAAATTCCAAAAAATAATGTTTTGTATAAAAAATGTTTAGAATTCTTAAAAGAAATCGAAATTTCTAGAAATTCCTAAAAATAATGTTTTGTACCAATAATGTTTAAAATTCTTAAAAATAATGTTTAGAATTTCTAAAAATTCCAAAAAATAATGTTTTGTACAAATAATGTTTAGAATTCTATAAATAAATTGATTTATTATGGAATATTGAATCTGACATGTCCGTCGCGCTTCAATATAACCAATGATACAATGCAATGCATATTAAATGATAGTTTTTAACGTATCTAATTGGACCACATTGTTAATCTTTTTTTTTTTTTAATTTTTATATTTTTTTCCAAATTTTTTGCGCTCTCTAAATAGTGTATCTGTGCGTATCGCCCGATATCGCGACCGATACCGCGACCGAGTTGAAAATCGAATGTCTGATATACCGAGACTTTGACCCATGTCCCAGCGTGTCAGCAACGTATCAGAGCGTATCGCGTGTCGAACTCGTGTCAAAGCTGACTCGTGGCTTCCGGAAGAGTGTCGGTGCTTCATAGATTGTGACACTTTGGGTGCTAATGTGTGAAGTCAACCAGATAATCAACAATTTAGTCTTCTCAATTACTAGCATATTGCAATTGACTTAGATTACCTAAATCAAAAGACGTTGCATTCTCTGTTACCAATCTTAGTATTAGGACGTGACGTTTGGTATAGCCGAGAGAGCCACCTCATCTGTAAAATATAACCTTCGGTATTGCATCTTAAGCTAACATAAACTAAGAACTTTATGAGAGGCAATGGGGTGTTATAGAAATTGGAACATTCAAATTATAACTTGTAATCTTCATGCAGTCTTTTGTATGAAGCATCAAACAAATGATAACGTTAAAAGAAGCTCTTGTTTGACACCAAGGACAATCTGGGATCATATACAATGGCATGGAAGTCACCATCCCTATCAAACCATACTTTGAAGACGAATTTTTGAATTGCTGAAGTACGCTTTTCCATTCTCATAATAATTAACTCATATCGACGTTGTAAAAATTATAGCTTATGGTCCTTGGACCCTCTCAACCACTATTAAAGCATATGGATTGAGTGAATCCTACAAGTCCTGAATTAGACTTGCATACCAAATAACCTAAAGATAATCCATAAGTGATGTTCAATGACTCTAAATCGTCTAATATTTAGATTGAGAGATGTTGTATTTAAAACTAAGAGAGAACTTTTAGTATAAAGAGAGAAAACTCTTCATAACTGACAAAGAGACGTACAGAAACAAATTGGTCACCTGAGCTTCAGCGTAGCTTCCGAGCGCTTGTATACCATCGGCTCTCACCACCAGAGACGGGAAGGGTTCACTTTGGGGCTTCCCCTCACGCTCTGCCAACAGAGCCTTAGTCCTCTTCTGCATGCTAATCAAAACATTATGCCACGTATTTGCCCTAGATTTCCCACGCCCCTGCAAAGCACCAACACTCAATGCCCCCAAATCATCCGTAGTCAGCCTCAGCACTTCCTCGGGTGCCGCACCATCCAGCACCCAAACCAAACACGAACAAAATCCCTTTGTAATCTCAGAATCGCTATCGGCCTCAAACTTCATCCTCCCATCCCCATCCATTCTCGCGCACAACCACACCTGAGCCGTACACCCCATAACTCGATTCCCGGTTACCTTTAACGACTCCTCAAACGGAGGGAGGAGCGTTGCGTAGTGTAACAGCCGTTTTACGCGGTCGATTGGTTCGGAGATTGATTGGAATTCGGAGATGAGGCGTTGGAGTTTAGTCGTGGAAAGATCAGCTGGAGGAGACGTCACCGCCGAAAACGAAACGGAATTTCGAGAATTTTGTTTGGATAAATGAGGGTTTGGAGTTTGTATGCTCTTGATAGGTTTGAAGAAAGAGAAAGCGGGAGGGGATAGTCTGATAGGGTTAGGGTTTGGTAAATTTGAGAAATAAGATGATGAAGCTGCTCTCATGGCTAACCTTTGGGAGTCCATCACGGAAAATAAAGTAAAAGACGACTGAAATTGAAAGAGAGAAGAGAGCCTTAATCTGTGGGCTTTGATGTGAAAGAAGATTGGAAGAGAGCGATAGAAAGAGGTGCGCTGCGTATGGATGGATACGGAAGGGAGAGCCTTTAATAAACACAAGGTCCAAACTCCAAAGCCAGTAGGAAAACACACCCGCCAAAAGGAGAAAACGGAGAGGAAAAAGAGTGGTGCTAAACAAACAAAACAACTGTATTTCAAATCGCCTTGCCTACTTCGTTTGACTACTTTTTTTAGGGAGGTTTTTAAGCATGCAGTGGTCCCCACTAAATTACAGTCCCTTTATCGTGTAAATGGCATTTATAAATAGGTTTGTAACGTGTGTAATGGATAATTATGACTCAAATTCCTATTGTGGGATGATTCATTAATTGATAATTTCATATTTGTTGTCGTATCTTATTTTATCATTCATCAAAACTTGAAAAATTAGATTAATCAACTATTCGTAGGATAAGCTTTCGTTAGATTGATTTTTTTACGTGTGCTTTAATTTTGGTTCCAAAAATTATAAAACGAAATGGTTTGGTTTTGTTCTGATTTCAAAGACTATAGATTTAATAATCGGGATAAAACCCAACGTGAATCAAATTAATGATGGAAACAAACTGAAGTACATTTGATGAGTAATTCTATTTGTACTGCCTCTAAACCAAATTGGAACCACCTGATTATGTGGTAAAATACATCTGATTTCACACCATTTTTATCCAAATAGAAACCACCTATGTAGGTGGCAATCATAGGTTGTGTTTAACTGCATAAAAATTGAAAATTAGTGGGGTCACTGATATACCCGTATATACCCTCGACCAGGCCGAGGGCATCCTCCACCTGGGCGAGGTCAAGGTGATCTCTCAACCAATATCAGACGACCCTCCGAGGGGCCGACCCCTCATCATGGTCCAGACGACCCCCTAAGGGGCCGACCCCTCAGCATGCCCTGGACGACCCGTCAAGGGTACGACAGTACGAGGCCCGAATTAGACCAGTCTCACTGCCAGCAGGAACTTTGTCATCGGCCCCATGTTATAGGTCGAGGGTGACGTCATTACAGCGCATGATTTGGGAGACGCGTGGAACAGTGCGCGTGGGACTCATATGGCACGTGAAAGACCGTTATAACAATATCACCCCCTCACGTGAGGGAATATTATGTCATCATTAATCACAGGTGGCACCTCCAGATGTCAGCACAGGATTGGACGGATCATAACTCACATGCACCATGCATGCTTGGGGGGTACACTACACCCCCCAAGACCTATATATACTTGTCACCTACAACCCTACAAGGGGATGGATAATTGTAACCCTAGCTAAAACTATGCTTGTACACACAGTAGAGAGAGAAAGTGAGCTTACGTGCATTGTATCCAAGGCCATTAGTGCCCATACTTAGTGAATCACAGACTCACAGTGGATGTAGGTCTAATTGACTGAACCACTATACATCATTGTCTAATTCTTCTTATACTCATCCCCTTCTATACACTTATACATACATATCTCTATGGTTGCCATTGTTATCACTGTTTGAGCTCTACACCTCTTATCTGGTGGTGCTAAATCTTAGCTTCATCAGTTTGGCGCCGTCTGTGGGAAAGAGAAGACATATCTTCCTTTGTACAACTTGACCTCACCGGGCACTCTGGTGGTGAACCAGTTCTCCCCTTTGTGGAGTTGTTTCACCATTGAAAGAGACCCGTTAAGGTTCTCAAGCTTACCAGTCTTTTCTTCAGTTCGGCTCTTCATAACTCAAACATATGGCACCAGAGATGCCACCGCCACCTCTCCCTCCGTCAGATAGTGGGGTGGGACCCGGTTCCAGTCAACCACCACCTCAGTCGGAGATGGCTGATGTGGCGGATGCCTTGAAGTCTCTGGCAGCAAGCCAGCGGATGATGCAGGAGCAGTTTACTGCTCTTAGCCAAAACATACTAAGACCTCCAAGAGTCTCACCGGAGATGATTACTCCGGCAGCAGCTCAGGGGCAATATGAGGCCAGGAACCACCCCAGGCACCACGCAAAGACTTCCCACCTCTACAGCGACGGAGGGATATTGCTGACCCCCGGCGTCTACGCCTGGGGAGGCAAGGAAACCCTTGCCCAGAAGACAAATATGATGATGTGGAGGGGGAAGAGGCCCCTATAGAGTGATGGGAGCCGTATGAGGTCTCCAACAATACTGTGCGGCCTATCCAGGAGAGCAGAGGGAAGTGTGAAAGGCAAAATCCCGACGATCGCCCGAGAGGCTCTGCTTTTGATCGTCTGAACCGGGGGTCGGCCTTTGAGAGGCTAGGCCCAAAAACTTTCCCGATCGAGAAGTGTTGCGAGGTCCAGAAGGGAGACAGCAGATGGCCGACCCCACAGACGGGACGACGATTAGGGATAGGGCTGTGTTTCGGCCGGATCGGATCGGAAAATGCCTCTTCGGAAAAAATTTCGATTTTTTCAGAAATAAAATAACTATTCCGATTTCCGATCCGATTTTTTCGAAAAATTAAAAAAAAAATCCGAATTCGGAAAAATCGGAAAATCAGCAAAAATCGGAAAAAAAAAATCGAAAATTCACAAAATATATTAAAAATCTAGAAATTTCGGAAATTCCAAAATTTCAAAAAAATAAATTATGGATTTTCGATTACTCGAAATTCTCATTTTAAAGAAACAAATAAAATGGCTTAACCCAACATGTAAATACATGAGGATTTGGCCCATTGTTTCATTTGTGTAGAAGTTAAGAGGATACTCTCCTTTTATAGAGCATATTTTGGGGCCCTCTTCCTCTCCTAACCGATGTGGGACATGAGAAACTTTCAAAAAATCGGAAAAGAAATTGAAAAAATCGGAAATCAGAAAATATTTCCGAAAAAATCGAAAATAATTCTGAAAAAATCGGAAAAATCGGATCGGCATAGTTTCGAAAAAATTGGATCAGAAAAATCGAAAATCAGAAATTCAGAATGATTTCCGATCTAATTTTTTTCGAAAAAATCGAAAATCGGCAAACTAAAATGTCATTCCAAATTCGGAAAAAATCGGATCGGAAATCGGAAAAATTGGAAAGTTCGAAAAAAAAACACAGCCCTAGTCAGGGAGAAGTAAACAGCCGACACAGACCTGCCGCAGCAGAACCCTCTGTTCACCTCAAAGAGGCGACAGGGAATAACATCGGCCAGGCCGACCCTACGAGGCCATGGAATGACTCGATACAAAGGTTGGAGGATAAAATTGGTGACATCCTGAAGAGCCGAAACCCTCTTCAGAGAGGATGCTCTATAGGCTCACCCTTTGTGGCGAAAATAGTCAACTTCCCGACGCTATCCAAGTTTAAGCCCCCTGTGGTCACCCTAAGGTATGACGGGAGTACCAACCCTGTTCATCATATTGAGATGTACCAATCAGCGACAGATATATACTCTATCTCAGATGAGATGAGGTTTCGTGCCTTTTCTGGCACTTTAACTGGGGATGCACATGTCTGGTATATGTCTCTACCAAAGAACTTCATTGAAAACTTTAAGTAGTTAGCGGATCGATTTATCCATAACTTTTTCTTCGGAGTGAGGCCACAGAAGAAGACAACACACCTGCTCTATGTTAAGCAGGGGAAGAACGCGAGTCTAAGAGACTACATAGCCATATTTAACAAGGAAAAGTTAGAGGTAGAGGACTATGAGGAAAGCATAGCTATGACAGCCCTAATTGGGGGACTCCAAAAGGGGAAGCTACTCTGGAAGCTTGCTGAAGACCCTCCGAGGACGATGGATGAATTGTGGTCAACAGCAGGAAAGGTTATGAACGCCGAAGAAGCGATGGCAGCAAAATAAGAAGACGAAAAAGGAGGCACCTGTGGGGGTAAGTACCAGAAAAAGAACAA
Organism: Sambucus nigra; assembly: GCA_949130495.1. Lineage (NCBI taxonomy): Eukaryota > Viridiplantae > Streptophyta > Magnoliopsida > Dipsacales > Adoxaceae > Sambucus > Sambucus nigra. The sequence continues at coordinate 314,304,930 of OX422210.1, forward strand.
AGAGGGGAAAATGAGGTCTATAGATGACAAATTCGTTGATTACACCCCTCTGACGGTCAGCTGCGAACATATTCTGAATGAGATCAAGAGCTACCGGTCCTTGAAATGACCTGAGAAGTTGAGGGCAACCCCCCACAGAGAGGAACAAAAATTTGTGGTGTGAATTTCACCAAGACCATGGCCATGTCACCGACAAGTGTTTTACTCTGAAAGATGAAATCGAGAAAATGCTAAAAGAAGGGAAGCTTAGGAAGTACGCTGATAGAGGTGTCTTTAAGAGGGGTCGAGGGGACGACCCCAAAAAGAAGAGAGATGATGCATGCCAAGAAGATCCTCCAAACAGGAAGGACGACCCTTCAGATGATGAGGACGACCCTGACCTCCCGCCGAGAGACGACCACGGCCCTGTAAAGAGACTTAATATGATCTCACTCGGCATTGGGATGATTTTCGGGGGACTAGTAGGAGGAGGGTCAGAGGTCCCAGACAGGAAGGCCCATGTAGCTGAAGCCAAGGTAGTGGCAAAAGCTGTACACTCAACCTCTGTTGAAGCAAAGTCAGAAAAGAGGAAGAAGGTTGACATGGATACTCTGATAGTGGATTTCTCAATAATGGACTTCAAAGGCCTCTTAGCCCCACATAATGACCGTCTCGTCATCACTACCAGGGTGCACGAATGTGAGGTGTCGAGGATCTTAGTAGATAGGGGTAGATCCTCAGATTTGATGTTTTGGCCATACTTCAAAGCCTTAGGCCTCAGCCGTGCTAGACTCGTCCCATACCATCATCCATTGATTAGGTTAAGTGGGGAAAAGGTTCTTCCTCTAGGAGTATATGAGGTCGATGTCAGGATGGGGTGTGATTGGTCGAGATGGCTTACCAAGAAGGTCAGCTTTTTTGTGATGGATGAACATGTCTTCTCGGCCTACAACATTATACTAGGGCAAGTAGCCCTCAAGGGGTTTGAAGTTGTGCCGTCTACGGTTCATCAGATGATTAAATTTCTAACCCCTTACGGGGTAGGGGAAGTTCAGGGAGACCAGACGACAGCACGAGAATGTTACTTCAACTCCGCCGAAGATAGAGAGGCACACAAGAAGGCAACAACCACTTATAATATTGATACCCTCGACCTCAGGGATGAGACAAATCTTAAAAAAGGAGAAGCCGCAGAAGAGGTAGAATCCATCATCCTCAATGAGGATGAACTGGAAAAAACCATCCAAGTAGGCAAAACTCTGAAGCCAAACATCAAAGAATACCTCATCAAGTTGTTAAGGAGAAGACATAACGTCTTTGCATGGAGTCATGCAGATATGTCGGGGATCAACCATGAAATCATGTGCCACAAGCTCAACGTGGTAGAGGGTACAAAGCCGGTAAAGCAGAAAAGGAGAATTTATTCTCGAGAAAAGTATGAGGTCATAAGGGACAATGTCAAAAAGCTAGAAGATGCTGAGTTTATCAGAGAGGCCATTTACCCCGAATGGATGTCCAACGCAGTCATTGTCCCAAAGGCCAACGAGAAGTGGAGAATGTGTGTGGGCTTCACCGACCTCAACAAACATTATCCCAAAGACAGCTTTCCTCTCCCCCGCATTGATCAGATGGTAGACGCTACCGCAGGCCATGAGCTAATGAGTTTCATGGATGCCTATTCAGGTTACAACCATATCTTAATGAGCCCTGGGGACTTGGAGAAGATGGATTTTATTATCGACAAGGGGACATACTATTATAGGGTCATGCCCTTTGGCCTGAAGAATGCGGGGGCAACGTATCAGCGCCTTGTGAATAAAATATTTGAAGACCAAATTAGGAAGTCTATGGAGGTTTATGTAGATGACATGCTGACCAAGAATTTGAAGGAAGAGGATCATGTGGCCAACCTCGAGAGGACCTTTAACACGATGGACAAGTACCGGATGAAGCTCAACCCAGCCAAATGTGTCTTCGGGGTTGGGGCAGGGAAATTCTTGGGGTTTATCGTGAATCAAAGAGGCATTGAGGCCAATCCTGAGAAGATAAAGGCCCCCAAGACCATTAAAGACGTCCAGAGGCTCACGGGGCGAGTGGATGCTTTGAATAGGTTCGTGTCCAGAGCCATAGATAAATGCTTATCGTTCTTCAAAATTCTGAGAAAGGCCTTTGAATGGAACGAAGAGTGTGATCAGGCTTTCAAATAATTAAAGTCGTACCTAGGGTCTCCCTTGCTGTTGTCATGACCAGTTCAGGGTGAACGACTTCATGTGTACGTAGCTCTCTCAAAGTTAGATATCAGTGCAGTAATCGTCAGAGACGAAGACGGGGTACAGAAGCATGTGTATTTCAACAGTAAGGCACTCTAGGGGCAGAGCAAAGATACCCACGAATGGAGAAGTTAGCCTACGCCTTGATCAATGCATCAAGGAAGATGAAGCCGTACTTTCAGTCCCATACCGTGGTCATCCTCACTGACTCTCCTCTTAGGCACGTCTTACACAAGCCAGAAAGATCAGGTAGGTTAATGGCCTGGGCTATAGAGCTGGGGGAGTTCGACATTGTGTATCAACCTAATACGGCCATTAGGGGGTAAGCATTGGCAGATTTTATGGCTGAATTTACTTGGAAAGATGATGAAGATGAAGATGCGAGCCTCGGGAAGACAAATACCCAACAAGGCAGACTCGCCGACCCATTCGTAGAAAAGACTGAGACAAGCATCGCTAGTGGAAAAGTGGCAGAAAATGAAGAGGGGAGATATCTCTTTAAACAGGGGTCCCTAACCGAGGGAAATTTCTCAGAGGAAAAGACCGTGTGGAACCTCTTCATTGACGGGTCCTCTTGCGAAAGTGGAAGTGGGGTTGGATTAATTGTAACAGCACCTGAGGGCGCAGATATTGAGTACGCCCTAAGGTTCAACTTCAAAGCCTCTAACAATGAGTCTGAATATGAGGTCGTGATAGCAGGCCTCTCCTTGGCTAAGTCCCTCAGTGTCGACCGTATTGTGGTCCATAGTGATTCAAGACTAGTGGTGAATCAGATACTAGGAGCCTACGAGGCTAAGGATGAGAGAATGACCAAATATCTAGAAAGGGTAAGGGCACTATTAAAAAGCTTCAAAGAGGTAAAGTTGAAGAAGATACTTAGGCATGACAACGACTGAGCCGAATCACTTGCTAGGCTGGCCTCAGCAACTAGGACAGAAGTCAGGAGGACAGTACCAGTAGAAATCTTTCTTTGACCAACGATCAAAGAAGAAGAGGGGACACTTGGCTTTTGCTTAAACATTGACAAGGAAGATTCATGGATGGACCCTCTAATCAGATACATTAAAGAGGGGGAGATACCGGAGGCAAAACAAGAAAGGAAGAAGTTGAGATACAGAGCTGCGAAGTTCACTGTCATCGGGGACACCTTATATAAAAAGGGGTTCCTGCTCCCCTTGCTCAGATGTGTGCACCCGTCTGAGGTCCCTCGCATTCTGCAAGATGTGCACAAGGGGTCATGCTCAAGCCACATTGGGGGGAAATCGTTAGCAAAGAGGATAGTAACCCAAGGATACTGGTGGCTGACCCTGGGGAAAGACGCCACGGCGTACGTAAAAAAGTGTGATAAATGTCAAAGATTTGCCACCATCCCTCGGCAACCCCATCAGCCTCTTACCTCCATTACATCCCCATGGCCATTTGCAGTGTGGGGGATCGACCAGGTAGGACCTTTGCCTAGGGCCGTCAATAACTATCTGTACCTCATCGTAGCAATTGACTATTTATCTAAATGGATGGAGGCGGAGCCGATGGTTACGATTACCGAGCAGAAGACCTTCCAGTTTATCTAGAAAAATATTATATGTAGATATGGCCTCCCCAATACCCTCATCTCAGATAACGGGACTCAATTCAAGAATACATCTCTGGAGAAGTAGTGTGAAATGGTGAGTATCGGACAATTCTTCTCTACCCCAGGTCGACCTCAGGCTAATGGGCAAACAGAAGTTACAAATAGGACAATCCTATACGGGATCAAAAAGAAACTTAATGAGGCAAAAGGAAGATGGGTTAAGGAGTTATATGTTGTACTGTGGGCCTACAGGACAATGGCAAAGACCTCTACCGGAGAAACCCCATTCATGTTGTCTTATGGATTAGAAGTCGTCATCCCCACCGAGATTGGGTTTCCTACCCATAGAGTCCAAATTTATGACCCCCAGAGAAATATAAAAGAGAGGAGACTTGACTTAGACCTGATCAAGGAAAAGAGGGAAGACGTCGAGATAAGGCAAGCTGCCTACCAGCAGAGGACTGCTAGGTTTTACAACCAGAGGGTGAAGCAGAGGCCAATTGCAGTGGGGGACTTGGTCCTCAAAAAGACTTGGCAAAAGCATAACAAGCTCCACCCAAATTGGCATGACCCATATAGGGTCATTGATGAAGTTGTCCCTAGAACCTATAGACTAGAAAACCTAGAAGGGGAACCCTTTTCCAACCCTTGGAATGCAGATCATTTGAAGAAATACTATCAATAATTTTGTAATGTCCTATCGGACCATAGTTGTAATGATTGTGTTGCTCCAATAGAACACTTAAAATTTTAATGAGAATGTCGCATTGGTCCCTCATTTTGTGTTTGATTAATTTTAGTATGATTGGGGTTATGCTCGTTAAAACCTTCCTCGGTTATGATGAGGGCAAATGGTGGGGACAACCCCCCATTTACCCTTAAGAAAGACGAGGGGGGGGGGCTTAAAATTTAAAACATCATTAAGTTGGTGGAAACCACCCTCGGTTATGATGAGGGAAAATGGTGGGGACGAACCCTCATTTACCCTCAAGAAAGACGAGGGGGGACTTGAAATTTAACACATCATTAAGTGGGTGGAAATCACCCTCGGTAATGATGAGGGCAAATGGTGGGGACGACCCCTCATTCACCCTCAAGAAAGACGAGGGGGGACTTAAAATTTAAAAACATCATTAAAGTTGGTGGAAACCACCCTCGGCTGTGATGAGGGCAAATGGTGGGGACGACCCCTCACTCCCCCTCAAGAAAGATGAAGGGAGAGTTAGTGAGATTGTTAATTTAAAACATCACAATATAAATCATATAAGAGACAAGCATAGAAGATAGAAAGAGGCATTATATTATAAAATGTTGCAGATGTTTGTCCAACAAAATTAAGGTACAAGAATGTGTTACATGAAGAGGGTATTGGATACAAACAACCACCCTATTGAGCGGCGTCAGAGGGCAAGGCTTTAACATCAATGGGAGTTTCTTCTATGACCAAGAAAGGCCTATCCTCAGATGTGCCGGTACCTTCGGCGTGCACTTGGGACTCCACATGGGCTAAGGCCTCGGTAATCATGGGGTCATCCAACTGAACCGCCTCAAGAGAGGGGCGGACTGAAGAGACAGCATCAGCAAACTTAAGGACGACACACCGACAGGCCGTCCTAATCCCCCTCTCCAAGTATTCAAGGCCGAAGCCTTAAAACTCGTCTGAGAGTTTGTAAGCCTCCACAGCATCGGCCTCGGCTTTCTTCACTGCCTCGGCTAGCTCGCCCTTGAACTGGGCATTCAGGGCTTCTTCCTTTGCCTTGAAGAGGTCATCCTTCGCCTTCAGATATGCATCGTGCTGCCTCATAAGCTCATCTAGGACCCTCGCATGATCGGTCCTAACACTCTCTAATGTTGCCTTGGCAGTCTCTAGTTCGGTCTGCAGCTCAGCCTCATGCTGGATAGCTCTCTCGGCTTCATAATTTTTTTGTTGATTCTCGGCCATCCATTTGGTGGCCGACGTAAAGGCACAAACAGACTGCACAAAAGCAAGCACGAATTAAGAGGCTGAGGAAATAGTTGGTGAAAAATTGACTGAGGAAATGAAGTAAAAATAAATACCTGGGCCAGAGTATGCAGACCGTAATCATACACCTTTGGCGGGGCATCTTGGATAGAAAGTCGTAATCAGTAGCCGAGGGAGCAAAGAACATTAAAGCCTTGGCTGTCCTCAGATTGGCTATGAGGGAAGATGGTTCAGCCTTCAAAAATGTCAAATTCTGAGACCAGTAAGCCCCCATACTGGAAGAGGAGCCGGTCCCCTCAGACGTCTCCACCCTTACCCTCGTCCTAGAATCCGGGCGAAGGTCAACAGATAGTTCTGGCTCTTTTCTTTTACGACTGTCGACAGTCGGCTCAACATGTGTCAGCCCCACGGCCTTTGTCTTCCTCGGAGGCTGCTGAGGCTCTTTGCCCTTTTTCTTTCCCAAACCCGACAGTAAGCTCGGGGCAGTCATTTCCCAGAGTTGGTCAGAGATATTTGTAGGATGACCTGAAAAGGAGACGACATATCAGAAAGATACAGAGACAAAGATGAAACACTTGGAAAAAATCAAAGATTAAGCAAAAAACTACTCACATAGTTCTGTCAAGGGGCCGTCCCTCAGACCAGCTTCTTTGAGGAAGCGAGGGGTCATCAAATCTTCAAATTTTACAAGTTCACCCTCTTTCCCTCGCTCTCTCAGATAGTCAACGATGACCCTCTCCTCCAAGCTAGGAGCGTGCTTTCATTGAGGGATTGGACCATACCCTGGGTACCCTCGGACCATCTTCCACGGGCTCGCCCTCGGCGGGGAATTCCCAATCCCTGGAGATAAAGAAAAACCTTTTCTTACAATCATGATTGGAAGTCTGGGCCACGTGGAGAAGCTTTTTGTCAGACTTCCTAGCCCCCAAATGAAAATACCCAGGTTGTTTACACGATGAGGTGATATTGTAGCAGGCAAGGAATACATCAGTCGAGGGCTCGTCGGTAAATGAATTCTTTCAAAGCGAGATGTAGCCCAGGATAGTCCTTCATGAGTTGGGAGGAAGTTGAGAAGGGGAATCCCAAGGGCAGACAAGATGTCGACTATAGAAGGGTGTAGAGGGAACCTAACACCTATCCTTAACATCTGCTCGTAAATAGCAATCTCTCCCCCGTCCCCCTAGAAGACCCTCTCATCCTTAGTTGGGACCCTCATATTTATATTGGACTGTACGCCAAAGATGTGCTTCCATACTAAGAGATCACGGTCCTTAACTGATGATACATAAGTTGAGGCACTTGAAGTATCAACTTGACCATCATCATCATCAAAACCCTCATTGTCATCCTTGTCCCCGGATCCCCCAGCCTCGTCGCCTATTGGAATGCCATCTAGAAAGGCTACTTGAAATGCAAGAGGGGATAGGGATATTACAGGGACAACCTCAGAAGGTACTGTGCCCTCGGCCTGTCGTCTTGGGCTAAGAGTGGATGTCTCTCCCCTCCCAGAAGGACCAGCACCTGTCGGCGACGATGCTCTCTGATCCATTTTCCCCTCATACGATTGACTCTCGGCTGGATGACCAGACGACCCACAAGACTCAGGGGGTATGATAGTGGCTAATGGAATGGAAAAAATGGGTCATACCCAATTAGGTTCGGCCCCTCGTCTTCTCTCCTCCTCTTCCTCTATTCGCCTAATCTTTACGAAGAACTTCTCTCTCAGGGATGGGAATTCCTCGGCTAAATCATAAAGCCTCCTAAGCATTAAGGGGAAGACCCAACACTTAAAAGAATTTGGCTAGCCTAATTACAAACAAGTTTGCAGTTGACCAAGTTGGACTTTTTGATTAAAACCAAAGAAAGAAAGGGTTTTAATCAAGAAAACTCAAAGAACAAGAATAACAGCTCGCCGGAGAAGAATGCCAGAAAAAGTAAGTAACTAAGGGGAAAGCGAAAATAAACCCAAATGAAAATTATAGTTGAAGACTCAAGTAAGAATCTAAAGCAAAGGAATGTTACCTGAGAATGAAGGCAAAGACAGCGAGGCTTGATGCAGAAGAAATCACAGAAATGGCTATGGAGCTGTTGAAAAGCTAGAGAGAGAGTTAAGGCGCGAAGAAGAAGAAACGAAAATGGCTTCAAAAAATTATTTAAATATCTTGCTAATGAGTGGGCCCATTAACCAAGGCAAAATACTCCCCACGAGGAGAGTATCATTAGGGCACAAAGTCCGAGGCTAAATGTGCAGCCGCCACGCCTGAGAAACTAGAACGACAGCGAATATCTACCTAGGTGTCACATCAGCTCGACATGTGTCACTCACCAAACTGGTCATATACTTATCTCCAAAACAACACTATCCCCCAGCCATCTCAATAACATCGATGGCTAAGGGTTGTGGGGTGATTGATATACCCGTATATACCCTCGGCCAGGCCGAGGGCGTCCTCCACCTGGGCGAGGTCAGGGTGATCTCTCAACCAATATCAGACAACCCTCCGAGGGGTCGACCCCTCATCATGGTCCAGACGACCCCCCAAGGGGCCGACCCCTCAGCATGCCGTGGACGACCCTCCAAGGGGCCGACCCCTCAGCATGCCCTGGATGACCCTACGAGGGTACGACAGTACAAGGCCCAAATTAGACTAGGCTCACTGCCAGCAGCAACTTTTCCCTCGACCTCATGTTATAGGCCGAGGGTGACGTCATCACAACGCGTGATTTGGGAGACGCGTAGAACAGTGCGCGTGGGACTCATATGGCACGTGGAAGACCGTTATAACTATATCACCCCCTCACGTGAGGGAATATTATGTCATCATTAATCACAGGTGGCACCTCCAGATGTCAGCACGGGATTGGACGGATCATAACTCACATGCACCATGCATGCTTGGGGGGTACACTACACCCCCCAAGACCTATATATACTTATCACCTACAACCCTGCAAGGGGATGGATAATTGTAACCCTAGCTAAAACTCTGCTTTTACACACAGTAGAGAGAGAAAGTGAGCTTATGTGCATTGTATCCAAGGCCATTAGTGCCCATACTTAGTGGATCACACACTCACAGTGGATGTAGGCCTAATTGGCTGAACCACTATACATCATTGTCTAATTCTTCTTATACTCATCCCCTTCTATACACTTATACATACGTATCTCTATGGCTGCCATTGTTATCACTGTTTGAGCTCTACACCTCTTATCTGGTGGTGTCACAAACAATCTTTAATTGATACATACACATTTGGTTTTTATTTAGTTCAAGATGTTGGTCTAAATAAAGTTTTCGATTAAGAAAATATATTTTAAACAAACAATGATAGTGTTCGGGTTTATTTTATATTTACCCTCCCATTATTTTTACCTAAAATCAACATAATTGAACTAAAATATGTGACATCTGTCACAAATTTTTTTAGCGCAACGCAATTAAAACGTGAAAAGACATAAAGTCGTATTATTTTACCTAATACTAGCACAACTTAATTAAAACACGACACAATATGACGTATTTTTTTACCTAACACAAACACAATACTACTTTGCATTTGTTTTATAAAATTAACATGACCCGTATGAAACGCGATACGACATTAAGTTGTATTTTTTACATGACATAAATACGACACAAAACTGAATTCATTTTTAAAAAACACATTTTTTATCCCACTTTTTCCAAATGATTGAAAAACGAATTCATTTTTTTTTAAGTGGGATAACACAAAACCAGCTATAAATCTGATCGCAAACAAATTAACCAAACATAAAAACTCGTATATTGAACATAAAATAAATTGAGGTCGTTCCCTGTATTTCTTTATCACTTGGACACAAACACGACTCAATTAAAACGCAACACGTCATGATATACTTTTTTCCTTAACATGAACAATATCGAAACGCGACGCGACATAACACAATACTTATTTTCACATAATTTTTATTGGGTCATGTTCGTATTAGGTAAAAAAATACGACTTAATGACGTGTCACTTTTTATATGGGTCGTGTTCATTTTCTAAAAAAAAGCGAAGTCGTGTCTTGTTCGTCTTACATAAAAAAAATAAGATTTCACGTTATGTCGTGTTTTAATTGGATTGTGTTCATGTTAGGTAAAATAAATTCGTGTCATATTCGCATTAGATAAAATAATACAACTTTATATCATTTCACGTTTATGGAAACCCCATTTATACGAACAATCTCGACCACATATAAATGTGTAAGCTGCTCAGTCGAATAGTCAGTACGAATTGCCAAAAAGTGTGTCACCTTGGTACGGCGGTCAATAATCACCCAGATAGAATTATGATGTCGGGGCATTAAGGGTAGCCCCGTGATTAAGTCCATCGAGATGATGTTCCATTTCCACTTAGGAATGGGTAGAGGTTGAAGCATACCGGAAGGCTTTTGATGGTCCACCTTCACCATCTGACAATTAGTGCATCTCGATACGAACTCGACCACATCCTTCTTTATATCATTCAACTAATATTATCGCTTTATATCTTAGTACATTGTAAGGACAAATTTCCAATCTAGTCATTTGTAGTATTGGCTACATTCCGTTCGACAAAACTCTTTTGGGTCATTTCTAATCAAGATTCATACAACCTTAGAGAATCGGGCATCCAAAGTTCACGCGACATCAATATGCATTTCAATTCCACTCTCCTAAACATGTATATGACCAAAATCATTTTTATGTGTTGGAGTAATTTTCACAAGAATTAATTTTCATAAAAACCATTTTAGAAATTAATTTTAAATCTTTTTTAAAGAAAAAAGAATTTTCATTCAAAGTATTTTCCAGGTCGTTCGAACGACCTGGATCTAACGAACTATCCCAGCATGCACTGGTATCTCGTTAGAAGTTCATTAGAAATGCCGTTCAAACGAAATCGTTTGAACGATATTTCTAACAACTTATCTAACATTTGTACTGGACTATTGTTAGATATCTCGTTCGAACGAGATCTGTCAGTTTTGAAAAAAAAATTTAACTGTTTTCCTGCAGTTATTTTAAATAACTGCTATTGACCACTACTTTTCCAGTTTGAATATATCGACGAAAATCAGTTCTTTTGACAGGGAAGTTTTTCACATTATTGATAACAAAAATTTCATATCTTCCTTTTTGAGAAAAAAAAACCTTCTCCAACACAATTTAACTTTTTAACCAAAACCCCATGCTATCAACCTAAAATTCAACAAGTACACTTGCGGTGGATTTATGTGTTCAAGATTTTTGGAGACGGTAGTTTGGGCTTCGGTGGATATCGCGACACAAGTAGTGTTGAACAACACATTGGAGCTTCGCGTACTACAAATTCGGAGGTAGAGGACGGCATCAGCATGTCTTGTTGAGTCAAAGTCTGTAAGTCTTTTGAGTCCTTTGTAAAACCTATTTGTAGTGGATTTGTCTAGGCCCAGCCGTCCGAGTTTTTTTCCATTTGGATTTTCCTCGTACATTGGCGCGTTGTGGTTGTGATTTTCGCACTTTACTTTAATTAATCACATAGATGAATGCGTAGGATAAAAAGGATAAAATTGGCTAATTTTATATCTCTTAATCAAGATAACAATCCCATCATTTTAATTGTTAATTGTTCATGCTAATCTTCAAATTTGCAAAGGAAATTAAAATTAAAACATTTCTCTACTTGGAAATTTTTTATATAGTGTAGTGTGTGCATTCTACGAAATAACCTAAATTCATATGACCTTACAACTTCAAATTGGTATCATAGCAAGTCTCTAAAAGTTATTTAGATGAATCTTGGAGGTTATATGGAAAGTTTTTTCGTCGAATAGACCACCTATGTTTGATGGAACTAATTACACCTATTGGAAAGAACGTATGAAATCTGCCCTCAAATCAATTGATGAACGTGTTTGGGTTGTTGTTGAAAGAGGATGGTCCCCTCCTACTATGATTATTGATGATGAAACTATCTTAACTCCGGTAGAAAATTGGAGTGGGGATGAATTGAAATGGTGTAACTTTAACTCTAATAGTTTAAATGCCTTGTTTAGTGCGGTGACTCCCGATGAATTTCGTCGTATAATGACGTGTGTGACGTCAAAGGAAGCTTGGAGTATTCTCCAAGTTATTCATGAAGGAACTAGTGTAGTTAAAGCTTCAAAACTTCAAAACTTAACAACTCAATTTGAAACCATCACCATGAAAGAAACTGAAATGTTTGATGAGTTTTATGCTCGTATATCTAATATTGTTAACTCTTGTTTTAACTTAGGTGATAAAATTTTTGAAGATCGTGTTGTTAAGAAAATTCTAAGATGCCTTCCTAAGCGGTTCATTCCTAAAGTTATTGTTCTTAATTCCTTAGGAAATCTAAATATTTTAAAACTTGAAGAGCTTGTTGGTGATCTTCAAACATATGAATTAGATATGTTTCCTAAAGATAACAAAACCAAGGATAAGGGTGTTTCATTGAAAGTAAAGAAAGAAGAAGTATCTGAGTCTGATGAGTTTGATATAGATCCTGATGATATAGCTCTATTTCCTAACAAAATTAAAAAAATTCTCAAGTTCAAAAAGCAAAACTCAAAATTTGAAAAACCAAAATTTGAGAACAATAAAAATAAAGTTAATAGAAAATTCAATAATCAGGATTCTAAGAAGTTTAATAGAGAAAAATTTAAAATGGATGATTCAGAGAGATTCTTTGAGTGTGAGGATCGTGGTCATAGAGTGGCTTGAGTGCCCTACTAAACTTAAGAGACAAGGTAAAGAAAAGGCAGTTTACAATGCTACTCTAAGCGACAGTGATAATGCGTCTGAAGACTCTGATGACTCTAACCCATCTAGAAATAATTTCACTGCATTTATAGCAAGTCATGCTAGTAATTCAAGTGAGTCACATCCTAATGTTGTCAATTATGAGCAAAATCTTGAGGTTACTTCCACTCACTCTGCTATTAGTGATGAAACAGGAAGTGAGATTGAAATAGATGAGAGTGAATTACAATCCGCCTATTCTGAACTATACACTGAGTCTCTTCGTATTCAAAAGGTAAATAAAAGATTAACCTTTAAAGTTTTAACTTTAGAAAAGGAGTTGAAAAGTATGAAGGAGAAGGAGTCTTTAGTTAGTCAACTCGAGGCAATTAAGATATCTCTTTCTGAGAAGCTTACCTTGGTAAGTAAAGAAAAATATGACTTAATTATCTCCTTGGAAGGTGTAAACAAAGATCTTCATGAGTCTTTAGAGATTAGAAAATATCTCGAAGCTAAAATTGTCCGACTTGAAAAAGATCTTGAGTCCTCTCGTGAAGTCAAAGTCACACTCGACGATAATCCAGGAAGAATGGGAAATTATTTATAGGTCCTGTTTTAGGATATAAGGAGAAAGGTTATCAATAGAGAAAAGGTATAGGATATGAAGAAGGAAAGTCATCCAAAGTCAAATCCGAACCCGTAGCTAAGTTGTTACCAAATCAAATCCACCTAAACCTTATCTACCTAAAATAAGTCTACCTAAGCAATCTCCAAAAGTGACTCCAAAACAACCCTATGTGTGCACTTATTGTCACAAATGGGGTTATCTTAGAGATTTTTGTTACAAGCTTGGGAAGAACTCTTATTTCAAAACTTCTAAGCAAAACTATAGCTCCTTAGCTAATCTTAAGATCCAAGTTGAGTATTTAGTTAATACTTCTAAAGGTCTTATGGAAGAATTTCTAAGGTTCTCTAATGTCCAAGGAAATAATTCCGACCAACATACTAGAGTCAATAAAGGGAAGAATACAATTCAAGCTTAGGATAAGAAAGATAATACCAATAAAGCTTTTGTTGATCATGTTGCTCTTAAGGCTGAAAATACCTCTCAATGGTATTTTGATAGTGGTTGCTCGATACATATGATCGGTGATAAATCTTTGTTTACCACTCTTGAAAACTATAAAGATGGTAAGGTCACCTTTGGGGATGGAAGCAAATCTCGAATCATGGGTAGAGGATCTATTGAAATTTTCGGGTTTCCTAATCTTAAAGATGTCCTTTATGTTGATGGTCTCAAGGAAAATTTGATAAGTATTAGCCAATTATGTGATGAAAATCTTGATGTCAAGTTTAGTCAATCGTAGTGCACCGTTTATGATAAATCCGGTGAGTCTATTTTACAAGGTGTGAGAACTAGTGACAATTGCTACGGAATAGTTCTTAAATCCTCTTTAGTTTGTAATAGTGCAAAAGCCTCGTCTGTCGATCTTTGGCACTAAAGGTTAGGTCATGTTAACTTTATAGATCTTGATCGATTAGTTAGAAAAGATCTAGTTCGAGGTTTACCATCTCTAGGAAAACCAACCTCCACTATTTGCGGGCCTTGTTAATTAGGAAAGAAAATTAAGAATCCTCATAAAAAGTTAAACTCAATAACTACCTCTCGTGTCTTAGAATTGATACACATGGACCTTATGGGTCCCACTCGTACCGAGAGCATAGGAGGAAAGAGATATATTTTAGTAATGGTGGATGATTTATCAAGATACTCCATAGTAGGTTTTCTAAGAGAAAAATCTGAGACTGTTGATTTTCTCACTGTTAAATGTAAAATTCTTCAGAATCAACACGGTGTTACCATAAACCGCTTTAGGAGTAATAATAGAACTGAATTCAAGGAATCCGGTGTAAATGCCTTTTGTGATGAAATAGGGATTAAGCATGAATTACCGCCAGTTCGAACTCCACAACAAAATGGTATAGTTGAAAGAAAAAAATCGAACGATCCAAGAAATGGCAAGATCTATGCTCCTAGGAAGAAATGTGCCTCGTAGGTTTTGGGCCGAAGCGGTTAACACTGCATGTCACACCGTAAATAGGGTTTATTTGCGTCCTAATACTAATAAAACACCATATGAATTGTGGACTGGCAAGAAACCTAAATTGGCCTATTTTAGAGTTTTTGGTAGTCCTTGTTATATCCTTCGGGATAGAGAACTCCTAGGTAAATTTGACTGAAGGAGTGATGAAGGTATTCTCCAAGGATATTCTCAAAATAGTAGAGCTTTTAGAGTTTTCAACTTAAGTAGTTCAAAAGTCATGGAATCAATAAATCTTGTAATAAAAGACGATGCTCCCACTACACCAAATCTGTCGAATTATCACGACCATTGACCTTGACAAGTTTAACTTGTCAAGGTCAATGACCGTGATAATTCTGGGTGAGATAACTTTTTTTGTTACGGACTTGTCACGGTCATTGACCGTGATAAGTTCATTAGAATTATCACGGTCGTATCACAGTCCTTGACCACGAAAAGATTTGTCACGATCAAGGACCGTGACAAGCCCGTGACATTCTTTAAAAAATTGTCACGGTCATTGACCGTGATAAGTCCGTGACAACTTTCTTTGTCAAGAACTTGTCACGGTCAATGACCATGACAATTCTGTGTAGAATTGAAAAAAATTCTGCTGGGCAGTATGGCCACTGCCACTGTCCAGCAGTATATTTGTACCTGTTATAGCAACGTTGTACCTGTTCAAACATCATATATCCAAATAAAATAGAGATAATGCAAATATACATTCAAAATAGAGAGAATATGCATCACCATAAAATCCAAATATAATTCAAATGTAACAATTTAAAACAATTCGATTCAACCTTAAAACAATTCAATTCAAACTTAAAATAATGTCACTAAATGTCTGGGGTATGGTTAACTCTGAGGAGGTGAGTAGGCCACACGATATACGAATTGACACACCCACTAATATACACCGTTCCGCATTGCTCGCTCAACCACAATGAGGAGTTCTCCTTCCCGGGCATCACATGCGTGACGAGCACCCTGGACTCGATGTCTTGAAGCCCACGTCCATGAACTAGTGCACCCTGGACGATATTCGGGTCCCTCAACCCCCGCCCTATCCGCTGGTCATCAAATATGTCCATTATAAACACGCTCGGCCAATCAAGTGTCAACATCAATCTGTTGAAGGGAGCCAAATAGGGAAGTGGATCATCAAAGTCCACACGTGTCGGTGATGAAGCAGCGAGGTCCACATCCTCATTCTCTTCCTCCCACGCCTCCTCCTCCCTCA
Source organism: Sambucus nigra (assembly GCA_949130495.1). NCBI lineage: Eukaryota > Viridiplantae > Streptophyta > Magnoliopsida > Dipsacales > Adoxaceae > Sambucus > Sambucus nigra. Next base: position 314,320,800 of record OX422210.1, read on the forward strand.
ACTCCTCTTGCACCCCCTTCTCCTTCCCTTTACCCTTACGGTTTCCACCCAATGAACGCTTCACGAATGAAAACATATCCTGGACCGTCGCCTTTAAATGGGACAGCTTCACGTCATGTGAATCCACCGTTCGAGCTAACCCGGTGTCGCTCGTTTCCAATCCGATGATCCTAGATTTGGCCACCCGCGAGCTCACCCCCCTGTCCTCCCCTTGCGATCAGAGCCAAGCACTTGGCTGAGTGCGTCTATGGACAAAGATGCCTTGTCGGCATCAGACTGCGACTCATGCACTTCCTTAAGCTTTTCCTGAAACGACAAAAAGCACATGATTAGTAAAATAAGTAAATTAAAAAATTATAATGTAATTAACAAAAAGTAAACTGTCGGATTACTTACAATCGTGGCCGCGACGCTTGGGGACACCTCCTTGTCCTTCCCCTTCTTCGTCCTAAGAGCCACATAAGTATCGAGCCTATGTGGCCTACCCCCAGGGCCACTCTCTGTCCCCTGAAATAAAATAAAGTAAAATTAGTATTGGCCCCGCAAAGTAAAATAATGTAGAATAATATATTTTATGTAGTTATAGAAAAATTAAATCTTACCATCATCCTATGCTCCACCTCGGCATAAGACGTCCGATCGGAGTAGTGCACGTCCGTCTTTTTTGCCCGATTTTCCCTTCCCGATTGGCGAGATGCCAATGTAGCTCCCCCGATCTCATTGTCAATGAACCTTTGCCATTGTGCCAATGAGATCAGCTCCTTCGGCGGGACGGATTCACGCCTTTGGATAATGAACTCTCATGTCTTCCCAAAGTACCGGGTCCGCATATTTTTCTTCCACGTCTTGTGTTGCTCCCTCAACTGCTCCAAGACGGAATCGCATAGCTTTAGATCCAGGTTGAATTATTCCTGTCCAACAAATACATTGTTAGTTGCAAATAAATATAAATATAAATATAAAATTAAATTAAAATCGAAATTGAAATTGAAATTGAAATATTCATATAAATATAAATATAAATATAAATATAAATATAAATACATTACCTGTAGTGCCACCCAAACAGCTAACTGGAGCTCATGTGGCACCTCCTTCCAACTAATGTACCCCGGGCCGATGATCGTCTTTACCAGCTTGAGGGATCTTGTTAATAGCCCCGACTTGTTCTCGATGAGCATCCCCAATTTGCTATATTTGGGGAGACTAGGGGCCGAGGAGCCCTCGTTGCCTCTGCTACCACCGAGCCCAGACGACATCATCATAACCAGCATCATCATCCTCGCATTAATACCTGAAGGAGACATTTGCTGTAAAAAAATATTATTAGTACATATCAAAATGAATTAAAAGAAGACATGCCAATATGTACAATTACTACAAATAAAAATGAATTGTTACTATTAAACACTTCAATTCTGAATTCCAAAACAACAGCATCTAGCTCATAATATGTACAAGAGTGAAACATCCCCACCCCTACTGCCCACACACATGCACACTACACAAGAGTGAAAATGATAAAGTGCAAATCAATTAAAAGCATTAAAAATGGATGTTTCGGTACAAATTGGAATATTTATTACAAATTAAAAAATTGTTTGAAATTCAGGTTATTATAAAAAATGGATTGATATTCGGTAGGAGCAGCCAAGTCAACCACACTACTATTTTGACGCTTTGGCGCGTGTTGGACAATTGACCACGGCTCGTTGTTGATATACTCTGAGTAAAACACTTGGTTAACCTTTTGAAATGCACAAACAAATGGCTCATCGCTCATGTGGTCATTGCTCTTCAACTTGGACAAGTCAACTATGATCAAATTGGTGAGAGGATCAACTTTACAAGCATTTTTATCCTCAACTCTTACCTAGTCACAGTAAAATACAACCTCTTTGAAGCTTATATAATCCAATTCAAATATATTTTGGATTACACCATAGTAAGTCATTTTAGCTTCAACAAGGTTTTTATCTTTTGCGCTTGCTCGAAAGAAATTAAGAGCTTTGTATGAAATGCCCGAGTTCTATACATTTGTACTTTCCTCGTACACTTTAGCGCCGAAAATGTAACCGTTCAATCGATACTTTTTGTACTCTTGTGCCACGAACAAGGGTCCAGTGGCTAGACGAGCAAGCCTTGATGTTGCATCACCCGTCTTTAAGAGCTGAGAATATAGATAAATTAATTATATTAGTGATAAAATTTGAGTGTAATGTAACGTTATATAACGACCATTTTCATTATAATTACCTCTTGTGTCAACCACTACCTAAATTCGCTGTCTAATTGTACCATTATTTTTCGTCTTTTATTGTTCTCACAGGCTTCATATTTTTTGCATATTACAAAATTAATCATGTATAAAATAATCTAAAATAATGTTAAACATTATAATAATCGAAACTTACTTTTTCCATTCTTCGACATCTTCATGTGCGTCAAATAGATAACGAGCTACTTGTTTATGTTGCAAGCTCGTTAATTTAACTCGTTTTCCCATCACATGACCACCATCATCGACGAACTCATCAGTCTCATCAACGCTAGTTGAGTCAGGCATATATTCCAGAGTATATATTGATGACTCCACGGTGATGTATACCTCTGCAATTGATCTTGCAATGTATCGCGTATTCTTGACGTAATCTTTAAAAACTTTCATCAATCTTTCAAACGGATACATCCACCGATATCTAACTGAACCACAAAGAAGTGCCTCGTCGCATAGGTGTACCAACAAATGGAACACTTATGTCAAAGAATGTTGGGGTAAAGTACTTCTCCAATACACAAATCGCTTTGGTCACCGCCAATTTTGCGGCCACTATGTGTTCTCGATTGACTACCTTCTCACACAAGAGTAAGAAGGTAATACTAATTTGCATAATAGCCCTCCACAAACATTGTGCTTGGAGAAACAGTGCTTAAACAATATAGAAAGCAATTGCATGATCACATGCCAATCGTGGGACTTACACTTATATAAATCATGAGTATCATAATTCACAATACTTTGCAAGTTGGACGAAAAAGTAGATGGGCTCTTTAAATTATATATTGTGTCTAAAAGCACCTTCCTTTCCCCACTCGTCAAAGTAAACGCACCAGGGGGAATTATTGTCCTTCCCTTACTATCTTCTTTCAACCATAGTTGTGGCTTAAGTTTCAACGATTTAAGGTCTTTTCGTGCATTTTCTCCATCCTTCGAATGACTCCCCCAAAGCAAGTGCCCACAATATGTTCAACGAAGTTCTTCTCTGCATGCATCACATCTAATACATGGCGCACCGGGTTATTCTTCCAATAACGCAAGTCAAATAAAATTAACCTCCTAAACCATGCCTTTCTTGTCTCAGTTTCATTCTAAGTTGGGGTCTTTTATGCTTGACGTTATTAAATTTGGGATTCTTACCTGGCATATTAGGGTCACATTCAGAAGATTTACTTTCAATTTCTGAACCCGAAAGTTGTCTCGACGGTAGCCTATGTTCAACCCCGCCCAATAAAAAATTGGAACCTTTCTCAGATCTAAAACTATAAGTCGTGGGTAAAAACCTCCTATGGCAATGGTATACATTTTTTTAGCTAAAGGATAGACGAAGAGATTCAGTCTCCTCTCCACAAACAGGACACCCCAAATAACCTTGTACTACACAACCGAATAATGTCCTATAAGCTGGAAAATCATGAATTGCCCACATCAACATAGCTTTCAGCGTAAACTCCTCTTTTCTAAAAGAGTCAAATGATTGCACACCCTCTTCCCGCAACTCATTTAATTCTTCTACCAAAGGAGTCAGGTAGACATCGATTTCATCACCTGGTGCCTTTGGCCCAGGTATCAATAAAGCCATCATCAAAAATTCAGGTCTCATACACTGTGAAGGAGGGAGGTTGAGTGAGGCTAGGATCACTGGCCATACACTCTGATTGGTGCTTAGATTTCCAAATGGATTGAAAACATCTGTTGATATAGCCAAATGAATGTTACGTTGTTCTCGAGCAAAATCGGGATACTCGTAATTCATCCACCTCCAGGCAGTAGAATCAATAGGATGACGCATGATATTACCCCCTACTTCTGCCCTAGCATGCCAAGTCATTGCCTCTGCTATCCATGGTACTGTGAAAAATTGCTTTAATCTAGGCCCAAAGGGAAAATATTTCAATACTTTTTGAGGCACTTTTGAGCTTATGCCTTCCTTACTAGTATATTGGACATATATAGGTTCATCGCATACCAGACAACGATTGAGATTTCCATACTCCTTTTGATATAGTATGCAGTCATACACACAAGCATGAATCGATTTATACTTCATTCCCAAACCTTTCAAACTGTTCTTCATAACAGGATAGCTATTTGGAAGTGTATTCTCCTTGGGTAATAAGCCCTTCACCCATTTCAGAATTCCTGTCACGCTATTACCAGACAAATAGTACTGCGTCTTCAAACTGTGCAAACCAACCATGGCATGTAAAGTTATTTTATCTTTCTCACAGCCAGAGTATAAAGGTTGGGTCACCTTAAATTTTAAACTTTGGTGGTCATCGTCAAGTTTTATCGTGATATCTTCACGAGCACTTGAACCTTCTACATCATCAGTAACCTCATTCTCCTCTGCTTCATAAACTCCATACGCATCATCAGCTAAATCCTCTAAAATATTATGATCTACGTCATCCCCTTCTACATCTATCCTACTTGTTGATGGTTGTTGTGAAGTTTGGTCGGGTACAAAAGGAACTTTCAATTCACCGTGAAAACACCAAAATTGATAACTATCTTGCATACCCGATCTTAACGAATGTAGTTCAACTGTTTTCCACTCAAACACCTTACCATTCTTACACCTAGCACATGAACACGGAAACTCTTCATCATTATGACATCTCTTTGCATATTTCACAAATTCATTAGCACCTCTGCGAAACACACCCCCCATTCTATTTGTCTCACCCATCCACTCTTTGTATTTCGGATATCCCATCACAGCTACCACAACTAATCACCTATTAAAGGTACGAAGCGTATATTCATGGATTAGTATAAATAAAACTTATATTTATAGTACGTTTCTTTTAATTATGTCTTATTTATATTCAAATTCAATTTATAATAGAAATTTCTATTTCCTCTATCTCCTCTAAAGGGTGAGTGGTCCTATCCCATTCAAGATCGCATTTTTCTGTAATATACTTAACAACTCATGCACATTGTTACAATTTGAAAACAATTCGGCAGCATATCTCGTAGTTCTCCAAGTACACGACGTAGATTAGCAAGTGTGAGTGTTATTTCAATTGATCAATTGAAATAACAATCACACTTGTCAATCTAGTATGTACCCAGCGAACATTAGGATACGACTGCAGAACTTCCTCCAAAAGTAAGAACTTTAATCCACTAAGAATATTATACATAAATTATGCAGTCCCAAACTGTCCAAACGGGACAATTCGAGAGATCTCATTATAGGGGTAATGACTCTCGAACGGGTCTAAGGGCTATTGAATGCGTACGCATAAGAACTAGAAGGCTAGTATCTATGCGCACTATATGTAATTTCATGTATGTTTCATTTAATTATCATACTATATATATATATTGTTCGATATACAAAGTAATTTTAAAAAAAGTTGAAAAATTTCACCCCCATATGGACAATAATCCAGTGGTCATGCCACTTTTAAAATTAACCAACCCAACATCAATCCACTATAATCCAACAACAATGTCAACAACAAATGTGTATCCCGTACTCATTCTAATTCATCTACTCAATTAATTATTTTCATCAATTAAAGTATACAATTATTAATTTACTAATTTACAATGAGGGGCAATCCTACTTTCATAATTAATCATATATTAATTTACTAATTTACTATGAGGGACAATCATATATTAATTTACTAAAAAAATTAATAATCAATCAATTCGTTTACAAGGGACATTACGCACAAACAAGCACACTACACACACATATACACACACGTGCACACACACACACACATACACACGCAGCCCCTACCCCTACGCCACCACCCACTCACCCATCCCTACCCCCTCCCCCACCCTGGCCCCCCTCCCCCCCACCCACCACACACATGCACACACACACACACCGCACACACCTAACAGCCCTCCCCCACCCTGCCCCACCCCTACCCCCACCACCCACGCACGCACGCGCACACACACACACACACACACACACAAAACAGCCCCCACCCCTACCACCACCCCTACCACCCCCTCCCCACCCCCCAGCCACCACACACGCGCACACACACACACACACACACACACACACACACATATATATATATAAATGGAAGAGAGAGAGAGAGAGAGAGAGAGAGAGAAACTAACCTGAAAGTAGAGAGAGAGAGCAGCGTAGAGAGAGAGAGAAAAAGAAGGAGGGAAGAAACGGCGGGAGAAAAAAGAAGGGGAAAGGTTTTTTTTTACTGCGACATTTGTCAAGGTCGTGTCACGGTCATTGGCCGTGACAATATTATAAGAATCGTCACGGTCATTGACCGTGACAAGCCTTTGTCACTGCGTTGTCACGGTCATTGGCCGTGACAAGGCTAAGCGCTAGAAGGGTGCCAATTTACTCATTTTGGTGTAGTGTCCAGCCACATCTATTGAAAATGAGGAAGATTTGCCATGTGAGTGTGATGTTGTTTCCGATGTAAAAAATATTGAGTCTCACACAGACTTGGTTGTTCCAACTACTGAGAGAAAGGATCCTTCTTCTTGGGTTCGTAAAATTCATGACCCTTCAAAAATTATAAGAGATCCCGAGGTAGGTGTCAAGACTAGGGCTCAATTAGAAAATAAGTTACCTATTTGTTTTATATTTCTAAAATTGAACCTCAAAACTTTAAAGAAGCGTTGAAATATGAACATTGGATTAATGCCATGCAAGAAGAATTGTTTCAATTTAAGAAAAACGATGTTTGGGAATTAGTCCCTAGGCATTCTAATACTAACATCATTGGTACCAAATGGATTTTTAAGAATAAAATGGATGAAAATAGTGTCATTGTTCGTAACAAAGCTAGGTTGGTTGCCCAAGGATACACCCAAATAGAAGGTGTTGACTTTAAAAATACTTTTTCTCCAGTTGCTAGGTTAGAATCGGTTCGTCTTTTACTAGCCATAACATGTCACCTTAAATTTAAATTTTATCAAATGGATGTCAAAAGTGCCTTTTTAAATGGTATTCTTTAAGAAGAATTCTATGTTGAACAACCAAAAGAGTTTGAGGACCCGAAGCATCCTAATCATGTCTTCTTTCTAAAGAAAGCGCTATATAGCTTGAAACAAACACCCCGTGCTTGGTATGAAAGACTCACTTCCTATCTCCTTTCTCGTGGATTTTTGAGAGGGGGAGTAGATATGACACTATTTGTCAGTCGTTATGAAAAAACTATTCTAGTTGCATAAGTGTATGTCGACGACATAGTGTTTGGTTCTACATGTGATAAACATACTCAATTTTTTTTAAAAGAAATACAAGATGAATTTGAGATGAGTATGGTCGGTGAACTTACCTTCTTCCTAGGTTTTCAAGTTCCTCAACTCGAAAGTGGGATATTTTTGTCCCAAACTAAGTATGCTAAAGACATTGTTAAGAAATTTAAACTAGAATCCGCTAAGCATGAACTTACTCCAATGATTTCATCTATTAAACTTAGCAAGGACACCGAAGGAAAGGATGTAGAGCACACTCTCTTTAGGAGTATGATATGTAGTCTACTTTACCTAACCGTTAGTCGTACGGATATTTCCTTTAGTGTAGGAGTTTGTGCTCACTATCAAGCCGCCCCAAAAGAGTCTCATTACTTGCCATTAAACGTATCATCAAATATGTTAGTGGGACTCTATCTTTTGGGATTTGGTATTTCTTCGACACAAATGATTTTCTATTAGAATATTCGGACGCCGATTGGGCATGAGATGTTGATGGATGCAAAAGTACATCTGGCAGTTGTTTCTACTTTGGAAGTGCACTTTTCTCGTGGATGAGCAAGAAACAAAATTCTGTTTCTTTGTCCACAACAGAGGCCGAATACATAGCCGCCGGGAGTTATTGCACTCAACTCATTTGGATGAAACAAATGTTGGAAGATTACGGTATTTCTCAAGGCACTATGACTATCTATTGCGATAATACAAGTGCAATTCACATTTATGTAATCCCGTTCAACATTTTAGAACCAAGCATATTAGGATCCGTGAACATTTTATTCGTGACTTGGTTGAAGAGAAAATCGTTTCCTTAAGCTTCGTTGGCACCGATCAATAATTGGCCGATATCCTCACAAAACCTCTAGATGCTCTTAGGTTTGAAAACCTTAGGAAATCGATTGGGGTTTGCTCCATTGATTGAGATCGTAGTCGCCTATCTAGTTTAGGTTGTGTTTATTGTCTATCTTTTGACCTATGAACTAAATTATCTTTGTAAATATTTTATTCAAATTTCAAAATTATTTTTTTCCTTTTCGAGGAAAACGGGAATGGTTAGAAAAGTTTTCACAAATTTTTTTCCATATGGTTTTGTGTTCGATGTGTTCGGATCACTATTCTATTTCATGTCCACGTGGCTTTCAATGAGTAGTTAAGCCGGACTTCGTTTCTCTTGTGCACTATAATGCTATTTTATGATATGTATTTTTGTGATTGCCTCATATATTTTTCTTATTGCACACACTTTTCACGAAATTTTGTGGATATCTTTTTCACATTGCACTTGTATGGTGAAATTTGGTCTCTTTTTAATCTTAATCACATCTCTTATAAGCAATCGAAAGTGTGCATGATCATCCATTGCTCGGATTTAATAAAAAAAATGTAATTATATTCATTCGGTTGTTTATTGTTTCTAGCAATGGACTCGGGCTGCAAAAAATAAAAAGTTTTTGCGTGAATAGCCTCCATTTGCATTATAGAATAGGTGCCTAAAATTGAAGCATTGAAAAATGATATATATAATGCCAAGGACAACATTTTTTTAGCTTGATTGATTCTTCGAAAGAAAAGTCTCAATCTAAAGTTCCTAATGGGAGAAATAAGTTGAAGATCAATGGGCATGCACAGTTATTCGATACATTGCTTTCTAATTTTGATAACATTGGAGAGAGAAACATCTATCTTGAATGCGTGTTGCTTTAGTGTTTGAGTGTCCTATGGTATTTCTTTATTGACACAAGGCTGATGTGAGTGTATATTGCGTCTATATATTGTTTGGCATTCCGCACTTGTGCGTTGTCTTAGGTAAAAGCTCTCAAGAGTATTATTCACACCCCTACATTTCCGCTCCCATGGTTTGGATATGTCTTCACAACCTAGGACTGTTAAAACATTCATTTTGAATTTTTTTGGCCTTCCCAACTCCTTCATATATGTTATTTTATTTTTATTTTATTTTTCTTATTTTTTCAAACTGCTTGAAGTTCGTCAGAAAATCTCGTTCAAACGAGTTTTTGAACGACATTTCCCAATTCTAGACTGTCATATCGTTCGAACGAAAATGTCGTTCGAACGAACTTCTAACGAAGTTTCTAACGAGGATCATTAAATGTTTCTGGGATATCATTCGAAAGAAATTGTTCGAACGACTTGGGTTTATTTTTTGCGGTTTCTCTTCCCAAATTTCTGCCGCTTCATTTTTTCTCTCTCTCTCTCCTCGTTCCCTACGATTTCCCCATTTCCCCATTTCCCCAAATCTCTCCATCTCTTTTCTCACATTTCCCCACTTACCCTCTTCCCATTCCTCCTATTTCCCCAGTACTCCCATTTACCATTTTCCCTATGATTCTCCCCTCACCTCCATTTAACATATTTCTTCCTTCCTGAACCCTTATTCCTCTTCTATTTATCATTTTCTCTTAGGGTTCCGAGTTGGAGTTCTTCCTCTTCTCTTTTCTAGGTATCTTCTTTCTCTCTTTTCTTTTATTTATATGTATGTGTATATATATATATATATATATATATATATATATATATATATATATATATATATATAGCTTTTTCTTTGGGTTTATAGAACATATCATAATTTTTTGTTGCCCCTAATTAAGTTGAACTCCCTGAACATTATCTTTTTTTTTTAAATTAACTTTTTTTTTGATAATTTCGAGGAACTTCACTTATTATTTTTTTCATTTGTTTTTATTTTTTTCTCTAACGGAGGATGGGAATTGTTGATGTTTTGGTTTATTGGTGTTGTTTGGCGGTTTGGATGGATTTTGGTTGGGTAGGTCCTAGTTTTAGTAATCTCGAATGGCCCCTCGTGGTCATCGCACCCGTCGCATAAGCGACTCTCCCGAGGAACGCTCTTCTTCCTCATCTTCATTCTCATCCGATGAGGACTCCAATTTTAAGTCGTCTATTCCCGACCTTAAATTGCGTCGGAGGACTCTCACCAGTCATGCCCAATACCATACACAGGGTTGTTCTACTAGGTCCATTGTCCGTGAAAAACTTGTCCATCTCACATCTCTAGCACGCACCATAGTCCACTCTTGGAAATCTGACTTAGGATGGGACCCCTTGTTCAACCTCACTGACACAATTTTCCCGACCTTATTCGGGAATTTTATTTTTGGATGTCTGCTCGTGAGGATCATATTTTCTCTCGAGTGTGAGGTAGGGAAGTCATTATACTGAATCCATATCCCATCTCATCACTTTACCCTGATTCAATAATCCATCCTACCCTTGGACTCCCGCTTCTCGTCCTGACTTCAATCTAATTATGAGCACTGTGTGTAGGATTTTCCAACCTGGTACTGTTACCATTTTCCATAAAAATTTACATCCGAATTTTATGGTCTTAAATTGGGTTGTGTGTGCTTGTCTCATTCCACGTGCAAACTCAACTCAAATAACTAAGATGCACGTGAACCTCATGTTTTCCATTAGCATTAGGGCTGCCATCGACCTACCTGCTTTCATTTATATTATCAGTAAGTCTGTTAGAATTAACCCCTCCGGTCCCGCTAGACAAGCACTCCCCTTTGCCGTTATTATTACCCGACATTGCCTTGCTGCTGGCTGCCCTCGTCTTCCCACCGATGTCCCTGTGACCCGCTACCAAACCATTGGTATGTCCTATGTTGGTAGGTCTCGTGGTCACTTACCCCCTGATACTCCTCAACTCACTCCCTCTCAATCCGCATCTTCTCAATCCGCCACTTCCTCCACTCCTGCTCCTACTAGACTACTACCCTCTCGTGTTACCCTTAGACAGTCATCTTATAATGCTACACACCCATTGAATCGGAGGATCTTAGGTTTGTGCGCTCACAGGTGGAGCAAAATTCAAGAGGACAGACGTCAAGACCGGGTTATTCTACAGGAGCTTCTAATTAGTATGCAACAAGATAGGGAGGCTCAGGCTCATTGCGAGGAGGCTTAAGAACGTCGGGATGAAGCTCAAGCGCGTCATGATTCTATGCTTCTTGAGCACCTTGAGGCGATTCGTCACATGGAGATACGTCGTGGTGCTGGTTCATCCGATACCGGGTCCCTTCCAGATGATTCACCTCATGACGGCCCAGCTCCTTGATTTCATTTCTGTTTCAGTTTATTTTATCTTTTGTACTTGTAAGGGCGAGCAGGACATCTTTATTTACATTTTCTCACTTGCAACTTTTTATTTGGGTTGATTACATTCTATTTATTGATGTATGGATATTTTTTTTATGGTTAATGATATTTCTCTCATGTTTATTCCATTGTTGCATATATGGATCTTGGTTTGGGTTACATATTTGTCTATCACTTTTATTCCTCATAACCTTTTTTCTAACCATGCAGGCTATGTCTATCCCTTTGTCTCTTCCGGAAAAAAAGGGGGAGAAACATTGATAGGGGGAGTTCATAATTTAGGGGGAGTTAATTATAATTTAAACATATGTTCATAATTTTTAATAATTTAGGGGGAGTTAGTTATAATTTAACATATGTCATTTTCATGATTAATTAACTTGCTTTATATTCTCATGATTAGTTAACTCTTGATTTATATTCTCTATTTTCCCATGCGTTTTATATATTTGTTATTTCATGTGTGTAGGATATATCGCCTACTTTTCTGCACCACACCGTCAGTCGAGTTATTTAGTCTGTCTTTTTATTTGGGCTTTTGGGACGGGCTTTAGAATCGGCTTGACGGATGGCTTAGCAAATCCAGTCTTTTTATTTATTTATTTTATTTTGTTTCGTCCCGGAATAGCCAAAGGGGGAGATTTGTAAGGACAAATTTTCAATCGAGTCATTTGTAGTATTGGCTACATTCCATTGGACAAAACTCTTTTGGGTAATTTCTAATCAAGATTCATACAACCTTAGAGAATCGATCATCCAAAGTTCACGCGACATCAATATGCATTTCAATTCTATTCTCCTAAAAAGGTATATGACCAAAATCATTTTATGTGTGGGAGTAATTTTCACAAGAATTAATTTTCATAAAAACCATTTTAGAAATTAATTTTAAATCTTTTTTAAAGAAAAAAGAATTTTCGTTCGAATTATTTTCCAGGTCGTTCGAATGACCTGAATATAACGACCTAGCCCAGCCTGCACTGGTATCTCGTTAGAAGTTCATTAGAAATGTCGTTCGAATGAGATTTCTAATGACTTATCTAACATCTGTACTGGACTATCGTTAGATATCTCGTTCGAATGAAAGGTTGTTCAAACGACATCGTTCGAACGAGATCTGTCAGTTTTGAAAAAAATTTAACTGTTTTCCTGCAGTTATTTTAAATAACTGCTATTGACCACTACTTTTCCAGTTTGAATATATGGACGAAAATCAGTTCTTATGACAGGGAAGTTTTTCACATTCTTGATAACAAAAATTTCATATCTTCCTTTTTTATTAAAAAACCTTCTCCAACACAATTTAACTTTTTAAGCAAAACCCCATGCCATCAACCTAAAATTCAACAAGTACACTTGCGGTGGATTTATGCCTTCAAGCTTTTTGAAGGTGGTAGTTTGGGCTTCGGTGGATACCGCAACACGAGCAGTGTCGAGCAACGCGTTGGAGCTTCGCGTACTACAAATTTGGAGGTAGAGGACGGCATCAACATGTCTTGTTGAGTGAAAGTCTGCAAGACTTTTGAGTCCTTTGTAAAGCCTATTTGTAGTGGATTTGTCTAGGCCCAACCGTCCGAGGTTTTTACCATTTGGGTTTTCCTCATACGTTGGGGCGTTGTGGTTGTGATGTTCGCACTTTACTTTAATTAATCACATAGATGTATACGTAGGATAAAAATGATAATATTGGCTAATTTTATATCTCTTAATCAAGATAACAATCCCATCATTTCAATTGTTAATTGTTCATGCTAATCTTCAAATTTGCAAAGTAAATTAAAATTAGAATATTTCTCTACTTGGCAAATTTTTATATAGTGTAGTGTGTGAATTCTACGAAATAACCTCTGTTCATATAACCTTACAACTTCATACATTTTATTCCATGTTGGGTATACCATAAAACATGAACAATGCATATCCTCTATAATGCCCCGTCTCAATTCCTTATCCACGGGTACTACCAACCTACCCTTATAATGTAACCCGCCATTGATCCCACCCAAAAAAGGTACGCCGGTAACGAGAAGTTCCATCACCTTACCCTTACACATCTCATTATGTGACGGTCTTCGAATCACTCATACCCCGATTTATGGAGTCACTATGATCATACTCGTGAATGCTCTACTCAACTCACCAATTATATCTACTGAGCCCCACTTAGCTACCTGAAGTTCTGAGAGACTATCATTAGGTCATCGACTTAATGCATCCGCTACCATATTAGCCTTCCGCGGGTGATACTGTATTATAAACTAGTAATCTTTAATGAATTCAAACCATCGTCGTTGTCTCGTATTGAGATTTTTCTGTGTAAAAATATACTGTAGACTCTTTTTATCATTGAAGAGTCAAATCTCTTACCCCACGGATAATGTCTCCATGCATGCAATAGAAATATAATGGCCGCCAACTCTAAGTTATGAGTTAAGTAATAAACCTCATGAGGATTCAAATTTCGAGAGGCTCAAGAAATTGACTTATCTTCCTGCTTTAATATTCCACCTAGTCCCTGTAGAGAATTATCAAAATACACAAAAAACTCAACTCCACCCCTAGGTAAGGCAGGAACTGTCGTCGAAGTCAACTTGTCCTTTAGAGTGTTGAATGTCTGCTAACATTTCTCATTCCAACAAAATACCGCACCCTTCTTAATTAACTTGATCATTGGCCCCACTATCTTTGAGAATCACAAACTAATATCCTATAATAACCAGCAAAACCTAAAAATTTATGAATCTCAATAGGCGTCACGGGATGTCCCCAATCTAACACGGTTGACACCTTACTCGAGTCCACTAAAAGTCCTTTGTTTGACACAACATGACCCAAAAACTTCACTTCCTGTTTACAAAATTCATATTTGGAAAACTTAGCATAAAGTTTATACTCTCGTAACATCTGCAAAGGACATTCGTTCTCCTACTCAGTCCGTGAATAGATGAAAATATCATCAATAAAGACGATGATGAACTGGTCCAAATACAGTTGAAACACTCGATTCATTAAGTCCATGAATACATATGGGGCATTAGTCAACCCAAACGACGTCACTCGAAAGTCATAAGACCTATAACGTGTCAAGAAGGTTGTATTGGGCACGTCCTCCTCGCACACCCTCAACTGTTGATAATAGGATCGCAAATCAATCTTAAAAAAAAGCTCCTTTAAACTGATAAAAAAAAATCATCAGTCCTCAATAGTGGATACTTATTCTTCACAGTCACCTTCTTCAACTCACATTAGTTTATACACAGCTTCAATGACCCATCTTTCTTCCTTATAGATAACACTGGTGCACCCCACGGTGAAGTTCTACGGTAAATAAACCCCTGCTCGAATAACTTTTTAATATGGTCTCTGAGATCCTTCATTTCCATGATAGACATATGATATGGTACTCTAGCTATCGGCTAATTGTTCGGTGTCAAATCTACGATGAAATCAATCTCCTTACTCGGTGTTAAATCCTGGATATCATCAAACATATTGGTGAACTCTTGAACTATGGGAATCATTTCTAAAGATACCGTGGTATCCTCTTGAGTCTCCTCATCAATAAAATGCAAGTGGGTAGTAACCCCACCCTCACGTCTCGGCATAGCCTCCCAATACATCTCCTATATTGGTATCGCAAATATAATCACTCTACCTACACAGTCAATCTAAGCCCGATACATACACAACTAATACATCCCCAAAATCACATCGTACGTGTGGGTATCTAAAATAAATAAATTTGTTATATACTGTAGCATACCAATATAAGTGCCTACCTCATCACATGACATGTAATAACTATTGACACACCTAATGGAGTAGCTATAGATAATCTTCTAATGAAAGGAGTTGAAACCATCCCCAATAAACCCACAAAATATCGTGCAATAAAAGAGTGTGTGGCATTAATATCGAATAAAACTCCGATTAGAGTGACATGAATAGAGAATATACCATCGACACCCTGAATATGCGCTTGATCACCTTTGGGCCCCACCTAATAGACCCTACCATACTACAGTTAGGGCTGAGGTGCTACAGCTGGTGTAGGAACTACTGCTAGTGACTACTGCTTAGTATTTAGAGGACGTGGCCCCTATTACTGCCTTTGCTAATAATTAGGCTGAAATCCCTGCTGCCACTAGACATGCCTATGTTGTCCTTGAGCAAATTGGCTCTGTTATCCCCATCGTTTCTGACTCTGATAGTTTGGCTTGACCTCACTTGGGAATCTTTCTACTTGTGACCAAATCATTTGCACCTAAAATAAACTCGTGAAGACTATCTCTGGGAGGTGTCACATTGTCTCCTCTGCTGCTGCTGACCTTGCCCACCCTGTTGTGGCCTCTGCTGAGTATGTCAGAACTTCTTCCATGGTCATTGGACTTGTTGGACCTGACCTCCATTTCGGTCACTTTCGGATCTAGCCTCAATATTAAGCCCACCTACCTAGCCCTCTTTCTCCAATTTCTTCTTGTACTCAGATTAATCCCTACAAATGGTGAATGCTGCAACAACTATTTGGGTGTATGCAACATAAACGATATTCAATATCAAAATCTGACGAATAGGGTATATGAGACCTTGCACGAAACACCCAATCTTCTTTTTATCTGTATTTACTTCCTTTAGCGCAAACAAAGATAATTTTGTGAACTCCTTATCCTACTCAGTAGCCGTACAACTTCCCTGTTGAAGGGCCAAAAATTTCATCCTCTTCTGTGTGCGAATGTGCTTAGGGAAATACTTGTCATTGAACTTGTCTATAAACACGACATAAGTCATCTGATAATTTTGGTCCAGGAGAAGTCACACTCTCCTGCCACTGAAGAGCGTCACTGGTCAATCGAAAAAGTGACTAAAATTTGCTTATGAACATCCGTGCAAGATAAGAGGTAGTGATGGCGCTCGATGTCCTGATGCAATGAATAGCACCCAGAGGATCTGTCGACCCTAAAAATATGGGTGGAATGTTCTTCATGAACGCGCTACGAATATTCTCATAATTTTTTGTAGGAGCCCATACCACTGGCTGTGGTGCATCAATGGGTCTGTTTTGCCTTCCTATAGCCAATCCTTCCTGTACCTCTTAAGAGATTAAATCAAAAAGTTATTTAGATCCAAAAATAAATTAACCCTGGGTATTGGGGGTTGGGACGGTTGAAATCTGTAGAAATGGTACAATGGGTGATGTGGGTGGCATTGATGTTGTTGGATCAGGCTGGGTAACACGTGTGGTGAAACGGGTCTTCCTCTTTGGTGCTATCTGAAATATGACATGAAACGCTTATCAATATTTTTCATCTTACGAGAAGAGTATAAATGGTACAGCGTATCAAAGAATGTTACACTAAAAACTAGAATGAACCCATGTAACATACGTTGCCTAGGACCATGCTCTGATACCAACTGTGACACCCCATAATTTTTAATAATTAGGTTAATCAAGTTTATTTATTATTTTTCTCAAAACAATTTAAATATCATCCTTGGCATGAAGTAGGATTCAATGAATAATGATAATAAAAAAGAATAATGATATCATAAAACCTCAAATGATATTATAGATAGGATTAACCACCACCATTAAGTAATAATAGTATTACTTAACACAACTATGACATGCCAAACATCTAATGTGATACCATTTTCAACCCCAAAAAGTACAATGCTAAGATAACCCTTGCATATCTCGACATAATGAAATATAGAGCTAAGGACAACTCTAACATCTACATAATCTAAATCGATAGTGGTGGAACGTAATAAAGGAGTGCTCCTCAAAGAAAGCTAAGTATGGTACTTTGGAGCACCTGTAACAACATGATGAGTCAGACCCATCGCAACAAGATAATAGCTATGTAATAAAGTAGTAAAATTATCAATCATGAGTATAAATAATAAAATCTACAGTTATTATTTTGATAACTTTACTTCACCCTTAATGGTGTCAAATAATGGGAGTTAAATATTTTCAATGACTTTGTTTTAAACTCCATATTTTCGTATAAGTAGAATTTACCAAACAAATGGGAACTTCTAAAATTATCATATGGGTTATTAAGGATTAACTAAGTTACAAAACCCCACTGAGGTCATTCGCATGCCGCCGTTTGCACGGTGAAAACCTTGTCCGGTCGTACGCTACCGTACGAACGGTAAAAACTATGTTCGTTATCATGGTGCGCGAAACCTAAAGTCGTCCATAATCAGATCTGCACACCCCCTGTCCTAAGCTCATTATTAAGATCACCATTTCCTTAAAAAAATGAAGTTTTATGCCCCATATCCCCCAATTGTGGTCTAAAATAGTGGCTAAAGTCAACCCATACATTCAATGCTACACTTTCTCATATATATAATTGTGAGCTTTCAATATAAAATGCCATAACCAAGAGTTATACTAAAATCTGAAGGCAAATATGCCATTACATGTAAAGAGTTTATCTACCTCATGATTTCATAGGAACCCCTAAGAGAAAGCATATATTCTCAATTCCATTAAAATCATTTAAGTTAAACAGAAAATTATAAGAATTGGGTTTATTTATTTTGATAACAAAATAATTATTTCTCTATATACAAATGACCCTAATTGTTTCCACACCATTTTTATAATTTTATAAAAATTATTTAGGTAGAAATTATTACTGACATCATGAGAGGAGAGAGTAGAATTATCTTGCCTTGAATGATGAATACTAAATCCCAAAACAAAGATAGAAGAAATTCCTTTGAAAATCCCTTGTAACTCCTCCTCAAAATCCCCTATTTGTGTTGAAAAGATCCCTAATGATGTAGAATAGAGTCCCCTTGAAACAATAGTTGAATTGTTATTCTAAAGTTGTAAGGTTTTTGTTTAGAATAAAAAAGATAAATTTGTGATTTGGGAGTTGGATTGTGGGAGGTAGTATGGTTAGGGTTTCCCTTAGGCTTTTATATGAATTCTCTACTTCTTAAGGTTTTACTCTTTTGTCCTTAACTCTAGCTTCCTTCCCAAGCATATACTTCAATTTCCTAATTAACCTTGTCCGTTTACGAATTACATTACTTAGTTTTCACATAATAATTTTAAAGTCCTTAAACATTTTAAATTATTTTATGTTCTTAAATAAAACCCAAATTTCATTATTTTTCAAAGTTTCTTATAAAACTTTATTTCATTTAAATAATTATAGCAAAATTAATTTTTCATTTAAAAATCATTAAATAATTTTTTCTCAATTTTTTTTGAAATTTAAATTAAATTCCAAGAATTCGAATTAACTAATTATTTTAATTAATTAAGTTCTTTTAAATTTATGGGGTATTACACATAATAGTTTTAAGTAAGGTTCAAACTTCTCCGATGGCATCAACCTTACCATGAAACTTAATGGGTAGGCATATAAGAATTTTATGAATTATAATCTTCTCCTTAATAACCTTGCCTAAGTTAAACGTCGAATTAACTATGTCATTTAGTTGAGCATATAATTCATAGAAAGTTTCACTCTCCTTCATGGTAAATAGTTCGAAATGGGTGGTGAGGTGTTAAAGATTCTCTTGCTTCATAGTGGAGGTGCCTTCATAGGTCCTTTTTAAAACTTCTCATGCCTCATTCGATATATAACGCGTCCAAATAAGCCTAAATTTGCTAACGATTATGCAGCTAAAGATTGTGTTTAAACCTTTCGCATGCCACCTGTTCTCTTTGATTTCGTTCTCATCCCAACTAGATTGGATTTTATGAACTTGGAATACATAAGCTACGGTAATCGGTGAATTCCAACCTGTCAAAATACAATTCCAAATTTAGCTCATATGTGCCAATATGATAATTTTACAACAGGAATAGTCACTACTATCAAAAGGAGGAGGTCAAAGAGATGAACCAATCTCCATCTCGCAAATAAAGGATTTACCCTAGGGTTTTAAACCTAAAACAATGAGACTTGCTCTGATAGTGGCTGAG
Organism: Sambucus nigra; assembly: GCA_949130495.1. Classification (NCBI taxonomy): domain Eukaryota; kingdom Viridiplantae; phylum Streptophyta; class Magnoliopsida; order Dipsacales; family Adoxaceae; genus Sambucus; species Sambucus nigra. The sequence goes on from OX422210.1 coordinate 314,340,386, forward strand.
AGTGAGAGCTCTTGACTAACTATCCAATTAAAATTAAATTATCGATTGAGTAATAAAAATTAATTAACGGGTTAAAAACATCCTAAAAGTCTATGCGTTAAAAATGGTTTATCAATATTAGAATCTAATCAAATTTTATCTTCAATTTAAGACAAACTATTCTAATATACATAAAGATAAAATAAATCACATGACACTGGATGTACGAGGAAAAGCTCACTAACAGGAAAAAAAATCTCTGGACGAAATGAATGGTAATTGTACTATGATAAAGTATTCATATATAATACAATGACTTACAATCCAACAACACATTGACCAACTATTAACAAATTCTCACCATAGTCTCCAAGGATAGCGCCAACAATAACCGCGATCAATTTTGAACTCATCAAATGTCTTCAAGTCTTACGCCAATCTAACCTCTATGGAACTAACCCAACCCCCGTGGGTCATATGGTTGGTTAGGTTCCACTTACTCTTTTCATTGCCGACATTCAATTAATTTAATTATCATGAACAAGTACCATGTTGATCTTAATTTTATGAATATATAAAAATATGACTAAAAATATTAGAATGGTTAATTCCATCTTTCAAAGGAAAAAATAGTAAGATATGAAAGATTATTATACAAGCTTTACACTATTCAATATGCTCATAGGAAAATGAAGCATTAACAGTGGCAATGAAATAAAATTGATCTTGCTATAACATATGACAAAGAGAGGTAAAAGTGTACAAGTGGAACCAATTTGATAAATATGTATCATCTCGTTAATTAAATATGCACAATTCTATTTCTACCACCGTACTAAACCAAATTGGAACGACCGACTTACGTGGCACTGCAATTTAGCATCTAAAAGACATCAAATTCCATACGTGTCACTTTGATGAAATAGACGCAATGTAATTTATTACCTAGTTTTTTTAACTCCCTTTCTTTATCTTTTTAAAGTTGACATCGAGTCCCCTCCCCAACTGGGACTGGAAATCTTCTTTCAAGATAACAGCCCTTAGGCTACAGACTACCAGAATGAAGTTTATCCTCTTACTGAGAAAGCTGTGGTAGTTGACGAGGATTCTGAGGCTGAGCCTTTTGCATGATCCATTCAGATGCTGTGCCGTCGGACCCGTCTACTTAGATCAAATCTGTCGACATGCCTCTCCTCAACTAGAATGCCATGCCTGTCTAACCTGTCCAGATTCATCCCGACCCTATTGTCTAACCTATCCAAATGTCTTTATCTGATGTTGTTGTTCCTTTTTCTGATATCAATGTGATACGACGCAAATATTGCGTATTTCACCCGTTAACCTATATATTATTAGCACATTCGGGTATCTTAATCCCTATATTTATGCTCATTAACCAGACAACCTCGGATTTTGATAGATATATGTTTTTCATGGGTTAATTGAGCTTTTATAGGTATTTGGATGCTTAGTATGAAGTTAGAACGCATTCCGGACAAGTTTCGTACAAATTCGCACGTTCAAGGGCAATTTAGTCATTTCACAATTTGGGCATCAGGCCCAACGTCTTCATGGAAGTTGTATCCCTCTGAGCGAGCTTCGTGTGGACACGAATGGTTGCTCGAATTCGATCCCTAACGAAGAATTTATGAGATTTTGAGCGAAAGAGAATTACAAAGGAATCAAAACAGGGGAGAATGCAGCTTGCCTGAAACCTGATGGATGGATCGATCGACAAAAGGGGTTGATCGATTGACTCCTCAAATTTTTCCTTACTTCGAAGACAGTGGGCTTTTTCCTTAACCATCGATCGACAGACTATCAGGGTCGATCGATCGATCCCCTGTATTTTTTACAGCTCTCTTCCTTTTCATTTCTTTCTTCTTTATTTATTTTCCAACTTAATATATAAGAGATTTTTATTGTAATAAGAAGATATACTTAGTTTTTAAGAGATATTTTAGGTTAGGGTTTGGTTTTGAGAGCTCATCTTCATTTCTCTTTGGGGTGACATCCATTTGGGCTTGTAAGTTGTACTATTCATCATCCTCTCCATTAATATAGTTATGTTCTTCCTTATTCTTGCCTAGGCAATTAATTTAATTTAGTTATTTATTGTTTTGACTTAGTTATTTAGTTTATTTTAGTTTAATTCATGTCTAGCCCTTAGATAAATAGGGTCGGGGTTGTGTTCCGCCATTAACAGGCCTCGAGCTCCGAAAACTAGATTTTGTGTAAAAATTGTGTTTAATTGAAACCGCACGTATTAAAGTTGGATTGTTATGTGTTTAACTTCATTTGTCACGCAACTTTAGTGTTTATAGCGACAATCCGAATTTAATCACCATGTGACCATTTTTGACTAAATGTTTATTCAAGCAACTTTGGGTTAAATTCCTTCTTGGGTGCACTTTATGCTTAATTAAAATGCTCGGTTAAATATCTTTCGAGCAAGAATTTTGATTAGTAGTTGTTTCAATCCGTATGGTAGGATGCGATCTGTTGCCCAGAAAAATACTCAAGAGGGGGGTGAATTGAGTTTTTACAAACTTTTCGGGTTAAATTAAAATTTCAGAAAATATTTAATTTAAAACTCTTAATACAAATTTCAGATTAAATAAATCTTAAATGATTAAACCAATAATGATTAAATAAATGTAACCAATTAATTTAAACAATATAAATCAGAGATTATAACACACAATAAATAAGTTATCAATTTTCGTATTTTATATTCTGAATTTAATCTAAAGTGATTCACACAAGAATAACAAATAAATACTCTCAATAAATTAAACAAGTTGTTATATTTCAAGATTATAAGACCTACTAAATTTATAAACAATTTTCGTATTTAATAAAAATTAATATTCTGGAATTAATTAATTATTACGAAAATAATTATTTCTGTCTTAAAATAAAATTATCAATTTTTCAGAAATAATTCAATTGCAAGTGTAAGTGCTTAAAAATAATTAACCAATCACACACAAGCAAATAAATAAATAAAAGTGCTGAAAATAAATGACACCGTATTTTAACGTGGTTCGGCCAAAACCCGGCCTACGTCCACGCGCCAAGAGCAAGCTTCCGTCTCCCGCGCTTCACTAGTCCTGATCCACTTGTACGGTAGGATCAAACCACCATTTACAGACACTTGAAGCAAATACCGGCTCCAAGTACAACCGAAGCTAAAATCCCAGCTTCAAACAAATCTGAATGTTGAGTACAAAGTTTGGATGTCGAAACTCTCTAAAATACAAATTGATCCGAGTTTCTTCTTGAGTGAGACTTTACAATAAATCTGATTTTTGGCACTAGTCTTCTTCTTGAAATTTTTTGTAGCAGAATAATATTTTTGTGCTCTTCAAATTTCTTCTTCAACAAATAACTGAGTAGAACTTTGTTGCTATCTCAAATATGTAGAGCTGAATAAATTTGTGTTGCTCTCTTAATTGTATGTGAGTTGAATAAATTTTTAGTTGCTCTCTGAATTTTCGTGTGTGTAGTTTCCAACTGAATGTGGTCTTCTTTTGTAGACAAAAAAAATAACCGTTGGAGAAAGCTGTGGATAAGTTCTTCATCATAAATGATGAAAAGAATTTCTGATTTGAGAGTATAGGTCTCCCCCATAGAGTCTGCATACTGAGAGAGCATTAAATGCACAATCTCTTTAAAAATCGCATCTTCTTCTTCATTTCTTTGCTGTCAAAAAAAAATTGTAGACTGATAGATAGAGAAAGAGGTCAGTAGGAAATGGACGTGGACAGTGAATATATATATAAATCTCTGTAAAATAAATGGATGTGGCAGGTCAGATTTGACGGTACAAGCTGGTCATCTCCAAAAGGAGATTTCGATACAAAAAAAACTGTGAACTTAACAGGTAGTGCTGAAAAGTATTAAGGCTACTGGCGGGTCAAATCGTCCTATAGTTAATAAGGCTAACACAAAAGTCTAAAGCACCTAATGTGGTCTCGGTTAAGTAAACCAAATGAATGGCTAAGCTCACAAACGGGACACATCCTACATAAAGCCACATGGGACTTAAAATATTTCGGACAGATATTAAAAAAAAATCTCAAGCAGATTTTCATAAAAAATATTTCGGACAAAAAAAATTAGATTTCGGACAGATTAAAAAAATATATTTTAGAAATTTCCGAACAGATATATACGTTAAAAAAAATTCGGACTGAAATATATATATAAAAAATATTTCCGAATACATATATACGAAAAAAAAAATTACCAGAATCCAAGATTATTCAACCTTACTCTAGACAGTGAAAGAGGGGTGCACGTTGTGCATTATATATATATATATAAATATGTCTTATCATTCGTACAAAAAAAATTGATACAAGAGATGTGCACATATGAGTAATATATTGTATAACAATAGGCATAGCAGTATGGTCACTAGGCATAGCAGTGTAGGCATAGCAGCAATATTCGTATTGCTTAAAGGAATGACCAAAAGCCAAACAAAGATCCTAAGGTCTCTATCAGGTAAGGCAAGTAAAGTCAAAAGCTAATATCTTTTGTCTACAACCAAGGCAATGGTACAAATAACATATATATATATATATATATATATATATATATATATATATATATGTATATATAATATATATAATATATTATATACACATACGCATACATGTAGAAAGTAACACAAAGCCACAAAAAAATTATACACGCATTAAAAAAAATTCTGCAACTATTATATAAAAAATATTTAGTGTCAAAACTTAGTTCCAAAAAAAAATATAATTTCATTTAAAAAAATATTTCGGCTCAAAATTAATTAGTCACACAATTAAAAAAATCATAGATCAAGAAATATTCATGTGTGCCTAATGTGTCAAGTGCAAATGTGCAACATACGTGAATATCTTTACTCGGATATATCGTTGAGTAGAGTCGAGGCATATTGAGTCGTGAAAATAAAACTTGACATAAACAGATATAACTCACTCAGAATAGATATGTAATAAATATATGTATATAGTGGTATATGAACAAGATTATATTATAAATATTATACAATAATAAATATCTATAGAATAACTTAATAGAAATATGTTTAGAATCATCAAAATCAATATATTAAGTTAAACTAAAATGTACATTATTAAACTAATATAATTGATTAGGGATAAAATAACATTTTCATTAACAATCTCCCCCTTTTTGATGATGACAAACAATGATTCACAAATATTCATTAAATGAAATATTAAGCACAAATAGTGAATCATAAATATTTCTCCCCCTTTGACATTATCAAAAAGATTTTTCATATAAATTCAGTGTCACGGGTAAAAAGGGCGAAGCTCCCTCTATCAAAAATAATACGTGCGTGGGATATAATCAAAAATTGCAAATTCCAGAGAATTTTCAATACGCACATGTGTCGACATATATTCATCATAAATATTCATAGCATGTAATTGAATTTGTAGATAGACAAAAATATCATTAAAAAAAATGCATATGTCACAAAAATGATAAATGATAAATGATACCAATAGTTCTCTGATACCAATTGTTGCCATCACACAAATCGTGCGTTGCACACAATGATTTCTCGGAACAACTTTTTTACGCATAAATAGGAATCACAACTCAATGTTCTCAAATAAAAAAAATTGCAACAAAAATTTTCAACAGGCGCAATACCAATTGATGTGTAAATCGTCATGATATAAACTTTTAAACGCACAAGATGAAACATTTCATAACTCGATGCTTACAAATAATTTGAATTAAGCACATAACATGAGTTAGAAATAGCGGCAAAAAAAATATAGCATTTTGCTCAAGCTTTGCCGTTTTCAAGATACGAGCTAAAATTCTCGGAATAATCAACTAAATTGAAAAATCCATAACAATATATCAAAGTTATGATCAAGCATTTTTCGAACAAATAATCAACCAAATTTCAATAAACTTTTATCTCCCCCTAAGGGATACCAATTAAGGCAAATATGCACATAACAAATAATGTGCATCTTTTTCATGAGATAAAATATTTTCTATATTTTTCTTTCTTAATTATCTTCGAATAAGATGTAATATTTCCATGAAAGTCATTAAATCAATTTTCCAAGAATGAAACATATCATGAGGCCATAAGAAATTAAACTCAATAGTTTCAGATTTTCAACAAATACCAAACAATTTGTTCAGGAACTTTCAAAACAATCAATAAATAAATTTCTCAATAATGAAGGCGACATAAATTAATCAACTTCAGTAAATATCAAAAACTCAAAAAAAATTATTTAAGCACAAGCATTATAATAATCAATTTCTTCCAAAAATTATGTTCTACATAGAAAACAATATTATTCAACTAATCAGGTTCATATAACATGCCATGAAACTAAAAAAAATCTCAATAATCTTCTGATTTTTCAAGTAAGCACAAGTAACACAAATGTTAACTATATAAAAAAATATATACTTCACCAAATGTCACTAATATTCAAATAATGGCACAAAACATGTAGCATGTCATAAATATAGCTCACTAAGATTAATATGATCATATCATCAAATTTAATGAGTGCATATCATAAAATCATCAGGTAGCTCATATGACTAACATTTATACAAATGACACTTTATAAAAAAATTCTCAAAAGACATTTTCGTTTCAATTTAATATACAATAAAGTCATGAATTAATATAAAATCATTAATTACAAATATATGTCTAAGTGTAACACACAACGATTATGAAATTTCATCTCTAAATATTATCATCAAAATCTAGTGTGTCTAGATACAACTAATGAATTAAAATCTGAAAGTTTTATCATTAAAGTCAAATGCGTGTAAAAAAAAATCATCAAATATAACAAATGTATAAATTATCATGTGAAGACTAAATCATATAGAACAAGCTTATAAGAGTTAACAAATAATCTAAACATGGAAATATATCATAAAATAAATCATCAACAAATATATGATTTTAAATTCATGAATGGTGTTCCTTTCCACCTTACCAAAACCAAAGATGTATTCATGAAGATTTCTTCGAAGTGTGGCATTTCCAACATTAGGCAATGATACTTGAAATTTGTAATATGACCAAATCATATGCCTTGAAAATCCACATTCCATCTCAAAATGCAACCTACACAACTTTAAAAATTTTCTCTTTTCCATCCAAGAATGTGTTAGGTCTATAAAGCAATATTAAATAGAAAATTTCAGAATTTATTTTCTTATCAAAAATTCAAGCGTAGTCATAATAAGAGATAATCAACAAGAACAATAACGGCATACGCAACTTATGACATACAGAATGTACGTAACAAATAATAATCATTAATGTCAATTTTATCAAGTACTAAAATAAAATTTTCATTAATCCATATTCAAAGAAATAATTTAACATCCATAGCATTCTTTGACTTTAAAGAAATTATTCGCATTTTCAACCATTGAGATTAATAAGAAATAAATCAAATTATAAATTCTTAATCACAAAACAAATATTTTTCAAGTGATGAATGGTGTTTAATTCAAATAAGCATATAGACATGACAATAATCACACAAAAAAAATAAACAGATTATTAATCATTAATAAGCATATAAAGTGTAAGAATCTTATGAAATAATATTTTACGAAACTAAGCATATTAAATATGAAAACAATATATCACAAAATTTAACAATAAAAAATAATACCAATTTTATTCAAAAAAAATGTGTTCATGTTCCAATACCGGTTTTGCACTTAGAAACTTTATCTTTTGGAACCCAATATGTGTGGGGTTGATAAGGGTTAACATACATAGTTGTTTCCTTTGGAATCCAAGCTAATTTTGTATTCTTGTACTTTCTTTTTCTAAAATGACAAAATTTGGAATAATGTGTATGTCTACCACAATATGTGCATAAGGAGTTAGGATGACTAGATGAGGCTACATTATTAAATACACTAGAATAACTCTTTTTTCTCATTTTGTCCATCATATCCAATACCATTATTATTAAAACGAATTCTTTGATTTTCTATAATTTTATAAAAATATTCATTTCCTTTAGTAAAAGTATCTAAAGATTTATTTAAATAATCAACCTCTCTTTTTAATTCATTATTTTCAATTTCAAGAGGGTGAGTAACATTTACAGATTTATCCTTTTTAAAAGATTTAATCTCATTTTTCAACGATTCATTTTCTAATTTCAAATCATCAAAATCATTTGACATAGAATCATAGTTAGTTGAAAGTAATGAATGAGACTTCTTAAGATCAATATATTTCTTTTTAAGTTCTTCAAAACTTTCACATAATTCATCAAAAACATTTTGTAATACCTCATAATCATCAACTTCATCATTATCACTATCACTAGAGTTAGGATTAGAGAGTATCTCCTCATTATCATTTGCCATGAGACAAGTAGCATTTGTCTCTACACTGCTTGATTCATCAATATTAGCATATAAGCAAGGATTGAATTCTTCCTTTAAAATAAAGCTTGAAATGCAAGGTTGAGTATGTGTCCATTTTCTTCTCACATAATGAAACAATGAATAACTACAAGACATCAAACATTTCAGCATACAAATAATAAAAATGTAGAGTGCAGCATTTAAAATAAATACAGAAAAGTTTGTCATGATCTTTAACTCTATGATTGTTAAATCAAAATAAATAAGAAGAGCACTAGCTCTGATACCAATTGTTGCCCAGAAAAATACTCAAGAGGGGGGTGAATTGAGTTTTTACAAACTTTTCGGGTTAAATTAAAATTTCAGAAAATATTTAATTTAAAACTCTTAATACAAATTTCAGATTAAATAAATCTTAAATGATTAAACCAATAATGATTAAATAAATGTAACCAATTAATTTAAACAATATAAATCAGAGATTATAACACACAATAAATAAGTTATCAATTTTCGTATTTTATATTCTGAATTTAATCTAAAGTGATTCACACAAGAATAACAAATAAATACTCTCAATAAATTAAACAAGTTGTTATATTTCAAGATTATAAGACCTAATAAATTTATAAACAATTTTCGTATTTAATAAAAATTAATATTCTGGAATTAATTAATTATTACGAAAATAATTATTTCTGTCTTAAAATAAAATTATCAATTTTTCAGAAATAATTCAATTGCAAGTGTAAGTGCTTAAAAACAATTAACCAATCACACACAAGCAAATAAATAAATAAAAGTGCTGAAAATAAATGACACCGTATTTTAACGTGGTTCGGCCAAAACCCGGCCTACGTCCACGCGCCAAGAGCAAGCTTCCGTCTCCCGCGCTTCACTAGTCCTGATCCACTTGTACGGTAGGATCAAACCACCATTTACAGACACTTGAAGCAAATACCGGCTCCAAGTACAACCGAAGCTAAAATCCCAGCTTCAAACAAATCTGAATGTTGAGTACAAAGTTTGGATGTCGAAACTCTCTAAAATACAAATTGATCCGAGTTTCTTCTTGAGTGAGACTTTACAATAAATCTGATTTTTGGCACTAGTCTTCTTCTTGAAATTTTTTGTAGCAGAATAATATTTTTGTGCTCTTCAAATTTCTTCTTCAACAAATAACTGAGTAGAACTTTGTTGCTATCTCAAATATGTAGAGCTGAATAAATTTGTGTTGCTCTCTTAATTGTATGTGAGCTGAATAAATTTTTAGTTGCTCTCTGAATTTTCGTGTGTGTAGTTTCCAACTGAATGTGGTCTTCTTTTGTAGCCAAAAAAAATAACCATTGGAGAAAGCTGTGGATAAGTTCTTCATCATAAATGATGAAAAGAATTTCTGATTTGAGAGTATAGGTCTCCCCCATAGAGTCTGCATACTGAGAGAGCATTAAATGCACAATCTCTTTAAAAATCGCATCTTCTTCTTCATTTCTTTGCTGTAAAAAAAAAATTGTAGACTGATAGATAGAGAAAGAGGTCAGTAGGAAATGGACGTGGACAGTGAATATATATATAAATCTCTGTAAAATAAATGGATGTGGCAGGTCAGATTTGACGGTACAAGCTGGTCATCTCCAAAAGGAGATTTCGATACAAAAAAAACTGTGAACTTAACAGGTATAGTGCTGAAAAGTATTAAGGCTACTGGCGGGTCAAATCGTCCTATAGTTAATAAGGCTAACACAAAAGTCTAAAGCACCTAATGTGGTCTCGGTTAAGTAAACCAAATGAATGGCTAAGCTCACAAACGGGACACATCCTACATAAAGCCACATGGGACTTAAAATATTTCGGACAGATATTAAAAAAAAATCTCAAGCAGATTTTCATAAAAAATATTTCGGACAAAAAAAATTAGATTTCGGACAGATTAAAAAAATATATTTTAGAAATTTCCGAACAGATATATACGTTAAAAAAAATTCGGACTGAAATATATATATAAAAAATATTTCCGAATACATATATACGAAATTTTTTTTTACCAGAATCCAAGATTATTCAGCCTTACTCTAGACAGTGAAAGAGGGGTGCACGTTGTGCATTATATATATATATAAATATGTCTTATTATTCGTACAAAAAAAAATTGATACAAGAGATGTGCACATATGAGTAATATATTGTATAACAGTATGGTCACTAGGCATAGCAGTGTAGGCATAGCAACAATATTCGTATTGCTTAAAGGAATGGCCAAAAGCCAAACAAAGATCCTAAGGTCTCTATCAGGTAAGGCAAGTAAAGTCAAAAGCTAATATCTTTTGTCTACAACCAAGGCAATGGTACAAATAACATATATATATATATATATATATGTATATATAATATATATAATATATTATATACACATACGCATACATGTAGAAAGTAACACAAAGCCACAAAAAAATTATACACGCATTAAAAAAAATTCTGCAACTATTATATAAAAAATATTTAGTGTCAAAACTTAGTTCCAAAAAAAAATATAATTTCATTTAAAAAAATATTTCGGCTCAGAATTAATTAGTCACACAATTAAAAAAATCATAGATCAAGAAATATTCATGTGTGCCTAATGTGTCAAGTGCAAATGTGCAACATACGTGAATATCTTTACTCGGATATATCGTTGAGTAGAGTCGAGGCATATTGAGTCGTGAAAATAAAACTTGACATAAACAGATATAACTCACTCAGAATAGATATGTAATAAATATATGTATATAGTGTATATGAACAAGATTATATTATAAATATTATACAATAATAAATATCTATAGAATAACTTAATAGAAATATGTTTGGAATCATCAAAATCAATATATTAAGTTAAACTAAAATGTACATTAGTAAACTAATATAATTGATTAGGGATAAAATAACATTTTCATTAACACGATCCCGGTCCTCGCTTTACTTTTGTGTATCATAACTTATTCTTTTCTTTTGTCCCCATAACAACCTATCACCTTTTACAATTTTATTCCTGAAGTAATTAAACAATTATAATCTAAAATTCAATCACTCCATGTGGATTACTTACGATACCCGACTTACCGCTGTGCTTGCCTCGCAAGTGTAGTAGTAGCTTAGGTTTTTGCATGTAGAGCGGGAGCCGAAATCAACGATAGTGTCTCTACACGAACACTCGGTTTCCCTCTTATCACAATGTAACAGCCACCTCTTTTGATGAGATTCCCAATGTTTTTTTTCTCTAAAATGAAATAAACAAATACTTTAAATATCTTGTTGTTCCCTACGTTAATTATATTTATTCTAATCAAACTCTTGACAATGATGATTTTACAAATGAATAATTCTTAACTGATCTTAATAAGGAGAATAATAAACAACATAACCAAGTTCAAGTTGATGATGATGATGATGATGATGAAACTGTTGTTATTAATCTCAGTTCTAGTAGCCATCAGCACAAAATTAAGATAGGGTCCATCCTTAATGAGCATGAGCGTGTGCAATTAGATGAACTACTTAAGGAATTCGTAGACGTTTTTGCATGGTCCTACGATGACATGCCAAGTAATGACCCAAAAATAGCTTAGCATGCAATCCCAACATTTCTAGAGTGCCAACCGATCAAGCAGAAGCTACGGAGCTCCGCACCGAATAGTCACTCAAAGTAAAAGAAAAAGTGGCCATGCAATTGAACGTAGGTTTTATTTGTGCAATCGAATATTCTACATGGCTCGCCAACATTGTCCTTACACCGAATTCAGGAGGGAAAGTTCACATGTGCGTCAATAGTCAAGATTTGAATAAAACGTCCCCAAAGGACGATTATCCATTACCCAAGTAATGGCTAGCCACGCCCTCAAGTTATTTGTCGATGGATTTACCGGGTACAATAAGATCAAAATGCACCCTGATCATCATGAGAAAACTTTGTTCATCACCATATGATGAACCTTCTGCTACACTGCATGCCAGTCAGACTCAAGAATGCTAGGGCTACCTAGTAAAGGGCTTCCACAACCATCTTACATGACCTTATTCATAAAAAAGTCAAAGTCTATGTGGACGATATGATCATCGAATTTAAGACTCGGGAAGGTCATATTCCCGTCCTCCGAAAGTTTTTCGAGCAACTGTGGCAATACCAGATGCGATTAAACCCGTAGAAATGTGTTTTCAGTGTCACAAAAGGAAAACTCTTAGGATTTATGATCATTGAAAGGTTAATCAAAGCCAACACTGCCAAGCTAAAAGACATACTTGAAATGCCACCACTACCAATGGAGAAGGAAGTTTGAGGATTCTTGGGAAAATTACAATACACCAGTCGGTTCATCATCCAGCTGACTTTCATCTGCGAACCTATTTTCAAACTTCTCCGAAAGGATTCTACTAAGGTCTGGAATAAGGCCTACCAAGAAACCTTGGACATAATCAAATTATGCCTTACCCGACCTCCGGTGCTTATGCCTCTGCATCCAGGTCTCCCCTACTCCTATACTTGATCGTGACAGATACTATAACCGGGGCTTTGATAGACCAATACATTAAAGAATCCCATAAGGAAAGATCCATTTGCTATGACAAATAAAAATTAGTCGGGTTATAAGTCAACTACACTGCTTTGGAGAAATCGTGTTTTTCTTTGGTCTGGGTCATGTAAAAGTTACGGTATTACATGATTACCTTCCCCATCAGAGGATACCATTGTGTATTTGTTAAAAAAGCCCACTATGTCCAGTCGAATGACCCAATGGTTGATGTTGCTAACGGAGTTTGATATTGTGTATATTACACAGAAAGTTATAAGAGGGAGAACCATCTACAACTACCTTGTCAATTACCCCATGGAAGAAGTCGATATTTGGGTCTCTCAATTTCAAGACAAAGATATTCTCCGCATCTCTCAGGAGGAACTGGCAAATGTTATTTGATGGAGCTGCCAATAAGAAAGGATACGATATTGGGATACTCATAATCACCCATGATGACTCTCACACTCTAATTATAATCAAGCTAGATTTCCCCTGCACCAACAACATAATGGAGTAAGAGGCATGCATTGTAGGCCACAATATCGCCTTCAAAAAATAAATCCAACTCCTTGACATATATGGAGACTCTGACATTATCGTCTGCCAAATCCTTATAAAATGGAAAGTCAAATATGAAAAACTCCCACCCTTCCATGACCACATAGAAGAATTGGCCTCCCAGTTTAATGATGTCACCTTCCACTACTTGCCCCGTGAAAAGAATATCTTGACTAATGCCCTTACCACCTTAGCCTTCATGGTCGACATGCCCAATGGAATAACAATGGCCCCTTCCTGGTTTAGAAACAATCTTAGCCTATGCATTGCCACCCTATTGAACTTGTTCCCGAAGAAGGTTTAGATATGGTCGAATTATGGTGCTATGATATTTGGCACCTCCTTAAACATGGTACGTATCCTCAAGACATGGATAAGAAAGATCATGCGACCCTTCGCAAACTGGCTGTCCAGTATATCATCTGCGACGAAGCGCTATTCAAAAGAAACTTTGATGGAACCCATTTGCACTGCATAGCAGGGGTTGATGTTAAAAAAATAATGTAAAAGATCTACAATGGGGAATGCTAACCCCACATGAACGATCACATGCTTGCCAAAAAGATCATTCATCAAGGGTAAAGTTGGACTAACATGGATCAAGATTGTATTGCCTATGTTCGAAGATGCCTCAAATACCAATAGTTAACTAATCTCCAATACTTGCCTCCCTATGAGCTATACAACATGACCTCGTCTTGGGCCTTCCCCACTTGAGGCATTGACATCATAGGGAGGGTTACTCCCAAAGCTTCAAACGGTCATGAATTTATGCCGGTCGCCATTGATTAATTCACCAAATGGGGCGAAATCGAATCATACGCGGTGCTGAATGCTAATAAAATGGGTAAGTTTATCAAGAAGAACATCATCTATCGATCTGGAGTTCCCCACGAGTTAGCGGGAGATAATGGGATCCAGTTTAAAGACGAGGTCACGGAATTAGTCGACGAGTATGGAATTCAGAGAGAAAAATCTTTTAATTATCGACCTAAAACTAATGGTGCCGTGGAAGTCGCCAATAAAAGTCTTAAGATCATAATCAGCAAGATGATTTAGAGTTATAGAAATTGGGTCGATCGAATCCCTTGCGCCCTCTGGGGCCATCTCACTTTAATAAGAACACTACTAGGCTACCCTTATTCTCTAGTATACAATATGGAAGTAGTCCTACCCATTAAGTTGGAAATACCTTCCCTCAGCGTCCTGTCCGAGAGAAAAGTTCACGAAGAAGAATGGCATCATATTTGCTTTGATGAATGATCACTCTTGGATAAAAAGAGACTGAAGGTTCTAAACCATATACATGGGCACCATCACCGGATTACGCGATCATTCAATAAAAAAGTCAAGGACTGTAGTATCCAAGAAGGAGATCTTTCCCTCAAAGAGATCATAGAACCCGTCTGGGACCCCAGAGGGAAATTTAAATCGAATTAGAGTGGCCCCTATATCGTGAAGAAGATTCCCTTATGAGGCTCTGCTATGCTCACAGACCTCGATGGAGAAGAGATGGCACATCTAGTCAACCTGGACCATCTCAAGAAATTTTACCCTTAGCCCGAAATCTCAATGCGCCACGACTCTTCATACCCTCTTCAATTCTAAAAAAAACTCAATTTTCCCTACCCATAACTACATGGGACCCGATCCTCTCAAAAATATTTTCTTCTCAAAATAAAATTCATGAAAACTTTCAAAACTATCATAGGTATGTAGGTAGCCCATACGATATACATGGGTTCGACCCCCTTCTTTTCCAAAATGCTATTCTTTTCTAACCTCCAAGAACAAGAGTTCATTTTATCATTTATATAAACAAATAGATTATGAATGCCTTAGCGATAATATAGATAATTAAAATGGAAAACTCATCAATAAGCATAACAAAATATGATCAAAATCAATTTTTATTTCTGGTTAAGGATTACAACACTGTTACATGAAGTACTAATATAGAGAGTAGAAACAACGACCCCTCTCCACTGACCAAATTATTTTGAAACAAATCGAACCCTAACCAAACTACACAAAATTATCCCTAAACACCAAAACACTGAAATCACCATAGCTTCACCAAAATCAGCAAAAGCTTCTAAAGACATTGCCTTCAACTTCCAGATGGCCCTGCTTCATCATCGTTACCAGCCTCGGAGGTCCTTAAGTTTCCTAATCCTGATTGACATTTCGTATATATTCCATGGAGCTGTATCCCTTGACAAACTTGGATAGAACCATAACACCTTCCTCCATGGTGTCGAAAGCCACAAACCACCTTTGGACGCTCTCTTTAACCAGGACCTTCCCCACTACCCGCTTCCATATCCATTTTAGGTAGCCCCTAGATACATGTTAAGCCCCTCCCATGGACTGTGATGGACGAATAGACAGTCGATGATGCTTCTATAAAGATCCCAACATTATCCTCAGTGATTCAGTTAAATCCTTCACTGGAAAGAAATTTGTTATACAAGGGGAGACGATCTATTCCCACTCGACTTAGCACAGGAGCCTCCAGGACAAATAGAAAGAGGTCTGTCGAAGGCCCACCAACCGCACATATCAATAATATCCAACCTATAAGATAAGTAGTAAATCCCCCACTATGGCAGTGACTAACGAAGACACGGGGCTCCAAGTGCTAGAAACCTGTTTAACCGATTCTCCATAGATGGGTCGAAGATGAAGAAAGGTCGGACAAAAAAATTAGGCACAATTTATCAAAGGGTACTCAGGAGGGGACGCTAAGAGAAACCTCTTTGCGATCCACATAAACAGTATTACGGAGCTCCCCTTCAAAAATTCGAAACGATCCTCCTTCCAAGCATTTAGGTCGTTCAGGGTCTCAGCCAGCAACACCACCGCAAGATTATGGCGGTAAGACATCCAGGCCATTATTGCAGCAACCTGGGGATCCGCAGTCAAGTCCCCTATCACCAATAATAGCCTCGCATTATGGCCCAGCGCGATTGCCCTAACAAAGTTGGCATCCTTAAAACCCCTCACACACATTAAATACATAATTGCCTAAAGATAAATGGCCCATATGGTAACCAACAGTGTAACCGCTAATGGAGAAATATGAAGCAACTTCGATAAGAAAACCCGGGGAGAACGGGAGAAATCAGGCTTAGCCGCCACCACACTAGGGATGATCCCCAACATGTCCAAGAACTCCTCATAAGTGGGACAGACCTCGTCCAAGCGAAAATGAAAAACATAATCTTTAGGATACCAAAATATACTACTGCTACAATATGTTCCAGTATATAGCGCGGTTACGCCACAAAGAAACCCGACGCAGGTTGAAAGCGTCATAATCTACATTATAAAAGCACATGTTCTTCAGACCGTCAAGATACGAGGCGAATTATTCATACATGGGGAGAGCCATTTGAAAAAGAAAAACATAAAGCATGAAAGAAGAATGTAGGTATTGGTGGAGGACCCCCCCCCCCAAGCAGAGTAATCTAAAGTGCAAGAAAGCGCAATCAAGGCCTAGGGATGATTTGACTTGACCCTCATGACGATAGGCATGTCACGGGGTCTGTCGAGTGGTAACCCCATATTTTAAAAATTTCCATCTTTCCCCTTTTGTCAAAAACAATTTCAGAAAAATCCTTATTTTGAAAACTCACCTTCGGTTTATTTACTCTACTCTTTCTCTCAAGAAAATGATTTTCTCTTAAAGATAAATTCATACTCAAAAATCCTTTTACCTAAGAAAATCACTTTGACTCCTTTTAATAATAATCCTTTTGCCTTTCGTTATCATTTTCATATATATCTCTACCTTTGCATAAAAATAAACAATCTCATCAGAAAATTAAAAGTGCATATTGAATAAGTCACTAAATCAAGAAAAAAACCAAAAAGAAAATGCACATTTCTTCATATATTTTGCTTCACTGAGTTACAATTTGCTGAAAAGTAGAAAAATAACGGGACTCTTCCAAAACCCACAAACTCTCTCCAGCCCTCAACCCCCACGACGAACGCGCTTTCCCCTACGGCGAGCGGTGGATTCTCCACTCCAAGAACATGAGCCCTCATTAGAAATGGAAGGTGGCACAAAACATGAAGAATCTGAGATCTTAATATACTCTGACATGGAGTACATCCAATCCTTGATATCCCTTAGCCAAGTGGTCGACACCCGAACATACTGTAAAAAAAAAAAAAACAAAAGGCAAATCAATCAGTCAAGAAGCAAAGGAAAGTAAAAAAATAAGAATAAATAGAATAGGATATACCTCAGGCCAAAGGGAATCGTTCGTAAGACCTTTCAATCTAGACACCGACGCATGAGGGCGATGTGGTATGCTCAATGAGTCCCAGTTGCTCAATCAGAAATTATAGGAAGGGGAGTAGCCTGAATAATCAGATCCTAATCTACCACCACCATCGCTAAAGTGCCACCACCTGCGCAGTGGGACAATCCCACGGGTGCACTAGTCCCTTTGTCTGAATCCGTAGCGAGTGGAGGCATATTCTCCATGTCGTAGATACGGGAGAACATCATCCAACTCGTCACAAAATCTAGATAATCGTAGCTAGTAGTTATATCCGTATAATGCGTATTGGGCTCACCGATCATCATCGCCGCCTAGGAATCATCCGGCATCTCTCTCTCCCGCCTCATGTATATAGAGGAAATCGATGATGGGACCGCCACCTCCTCTTCCATGATCCACCTCACTACTCTCTCCCATAAGTATCAGATGCACCCAAACTCATTTGCGACCAATCGCCACATCTGCGCATGTGTGCCCATCATCCCCATATCATGCGAAGTCTCCCCCGGGGGTATAAGGTCACCTGTAATCCCCAATAAAGAATCAATATCGGCTCAAGGAATGAAAATACCAAAAGACTCAGAAAAGATAGAAAGATAACCTGATCACTCATCATGGCATTCAGGGCCCATCGCACGAAAGCCTGATTTGACCCTCAGTTGGACTTTCGCCATCGGAACATCCAAAAAAAAACCCAAACTTTTGTCCTTTAGGGCTATCAACCCTACATTGCACCAAATCACCTCTTAGAACCATGTCTACAAAAGGAAACAATATGCAAGAAAAAACCCAAAGAAGAATGCAAGGAAATGCATGAAAAAGGAAAAAAAATTCAAAATACCTGCAAATGATATGTGACCCCTGTAAAATTCTATCGGCAACACCGACTGAAAGCATCCAAAGAATAATAGAGGGACACCAAGGTCAAGCTCCCCGAATCATTCATCCGAACATTGAAAATCATCTGCAAATACGACAAGAACAAGAGATGGATGACGTCGCCACTCGTTGCCACCAGAAAGCCATCCAACAAGAGCAAAATAAATAGACGGGAAATCTGTCTCACCTGTCGCCCGTCAGTCACATCCACCCAGTCTTTAAAAGAGTTTCCTTTAAAGTATAAATACGGATCTAATCATCATAAATGATCCTACCACATCTCCCAAAGCTTCTTGCACCACCTCCAGCATCACCCTCAGGGTGCGGTCCACCACTATCTAAACCCCCTCATAGTCAACCTTTGTCAGCTACTGAACATCTATTGGAGTAATTGTCATATTCCCAAATCTAAGATGGAAGGTGTGGGTAGTGTCCCACCACATCAGTCCTAGAGCACAAAAAACCACAGTAGAGCGCGGTGTCTCGTCCAAAGCCTTTAATAAATGACCAAAACTCGCATAGGAGAGCATTCAATGTACCACACCAGGGAGCTTCTCCTAAACCTCCTTTAACCCGTTGTCCCCCGAGACCAGATAACCAAATAAGCAATGTCAGTTTGCAAAAGAAAAAGAAGAAAAACCCTTTATTAACATAAAGAAGAAAGAGAAAAATAAAAATGGAATACTAAAAGTCATTGCACTTACATAGCCACTAGGGTTCCTCCTCCTAGATGAATGATAGTATGCCAGCTTGCGAAGAAGAGTATACTCTTCAGCCATGGATCAAATCGATTAAAGGCACTTTCGATGCCCAAAGCAAGATGCACCCTAGACTGCCACTCCAGGCCAACCCAGTTATCGACGGCCAATCACGCATTATCGTACACTTCATTTGAACTTGCCATTTGAAGCCTTGTAGAAAAAAGGACTTACGAACGGTTTTTAAAGAGAGAAAGTAGAAGATTCAAATACATGAACATGTTAAAAATGGGGAGGATTTGCCACCTTTTATAGAAGGCTAAGGGGCCTGCCGATTAGTAGCCCACTGACTATGTCGATCAACACCCCCACGAGAGTCATCTTTTCTCTTTCCCAAGGAAGCCTTGGAGTTCGTAACCTAGACAACTGCCTCCTCCAGGACTGTCTCGTGACACCCCGCTTAATTAAATACCGGGTGATCATACCTTTATTAAATTAAAGATGAATATCGAGATTGGTTCATTTTCAACATCACTGTCGAAAAACTTTTTTAATATTTACTAACCACCTAGTATTTGAAAAGACTATGTCAAAATTTTATCTTTTTATTAATATGAAAGATTTAAAACAATTAAAAACTTAAGTATCACATTCACCATACTAAATAAATCAACCCACAAATAATGAAATACTGAATCAAATAAGAAATGACGGGAGTAAACAACCCAGTCTGAAACTCTAATACAATGATTCATATGAAAACGAAATCCATAACTGAATAATAAAGGAAAATACAATGTCTATGGAAACAATTGCAAAAATAAGATGGGCAACATGCCCGACTGAAATAAAGTAATGAGTTCATCAGATCTGCAAGAAAATGGAGGCGTCTACCAAACTGGGACCTGCGATCGTCCACAGCAACTGCAGCAACGGAAAATAGAAATGAACTCCTAAGCTGGGCCTCCTTGTGGCTAGGCATCTAAAATGGTTTTAACAAAAAAAATAGATTTGGGAAAAACGGGTCAGAGCCCGAGTAAAAATATTTAAAAATTCAGCAAGTATTTAAAATGCATAATTAGCAGATATTATATGCATGTTAGGTTCACGGCTCTCACCTAAGGTCCTCACCCCTCAACTAGTGTGCACGCCTAACGTATACTCTTAACCCGTCCTAGTTATGCTACCCCGCCTAACTAGTTCGAATGAAATATTTTACTTCATTTACTAACTTTTGGACACTAACTTGTGTCACCCATATAACGACAATTTATGTTTGTGTCTATTAGACATTTTATAAATTTTTCATATAATATTAAATTCTCGCACACTTATATACATTTACATATCACTATATTTCTCATCTACTAAGCACAAACAGTAGAACTAAATCATAAGTGTGTGTGTGTGTGTGCGTCTCTCTCTCTCTCTCTTTATATATATATATATATATATATATATATATATATATATATATATATATATATATGCTGGTCACACTAATTATATATACTATTATAGCACCCTTAGACTGAGACATGCGGTGCATGCATACTCTACTATCATGTCTTGGTACATCACGCACTGTATATAGGACAGTTGGTTTTGTATCTCTCTCGAACCATAAATAGAAATCACATATATTGGAGGCGAACATAGTCCCCAACCAAATGGGTCATGGACATACCTACGCTCCCATTCAACCGTCGAAACTATCATACTCTCAGATAACACGTGTCCAAGGTCCTATGTTCTGGGTACAAATCTAAAATCTCCCCCCCAAATGGGCTCGTCAGGATAAGACCATCAACGATGCGAAACCTCCACTCGATAGTAAGGAGTGTAGGTATGTCATACACATAAGAATCATGCAATAGGTATAACACAACCTATATTTTATATCATCAGTATAGGTATACTCCCGACCTATATTATACATCCCAAATGTAGTATATATCTATTTCCCGAATATCTCACATATGATTAATTATCCATTACCTATCATCATATATTCCCGAGTATCCCTCACCACTCGAAGTATGACAATTATTCTTTAACATTTTTTCAGTAGGTACTCGCTCATCTCTTACTAGTTTAAGTCATTGTCCCTTTCCCTCGAATTTTAGTGACTCAAATTCTTCTTCAAATTAGATTTTTCTCTAAATCAATCCTAATTAAATTTAGCCTTTGAATCCCCTCATAAGACCAAGCCTAAATCCAACCTTAGCCTGCTGGTACTTCAATACTATCCTCGTTATATTTAAAAATTAATTTAGCAAGTGAATCTTGAACGTTTCTCAATTATTCTAAACAAAAGAGAAAAGTGGCTCAAATCTGGACAGTCGAATCGATTCTCCCTGGACCAAATCGATTTGCCGGTAGCAGGTCGTCTTCTACCTTTGCACTGTTACGGGTTTCACCATTTTTATCCCTCCAAACTTCAATTAAAGCTTTCCAAACTCCCAACCAATCATGTTAAACATTATACCAGCATATGTAAACAATTGCTAACGTAAATTTATCATCAAATCTTCACAAGATTCATCTAAACCAAATTAATTCAATATAATGTTGAAAAACTTAGAATTTCATTTTTGTTCAAAACTTCATTAAAGAATCTTGATTTCTTCACCAAGATTAATTGTAAATTTGTGGGTTTCATACTATATGCATGAGGGAATCTATCTTATATAAATTTCAACCCAAAATTTGATATATCTCTTCCAGATTTCCCAAGAACACATAAATTGCATCAATAATTTAACCTATTCTAACATGAATATCACATATGCTTATAATTTTGCAAGTTTAAACACTTGCCTTTAATAGTAGGTCTGATCCGTTGTAGATGATGGGTATGGTAGTGTTCCTCTCCTTGCGATCTATGCGATGGTGGTGTTGGTGGTGCAAAATGTGTCACAAAAGTGGTTCTAGCCTTGAGGAGCACCTCTCCTTTCTCCTCTAATGGCCTTTGAAAGTTTTTGTACCCGTAATCCTAATTCCTCAAACTCCTAATCTGATTTATACATGTAAAATTCGTGGATTTATTTTCTTCAAAAATTTAAAAGACTAAAATACCCCTTTGGGGTATCGGTTTGGCCTAAAATTGCCCCGGGACCCAAACCATATCCCTGAGTACACTTTTCTGACCCTTTCGACCCTTCTGGACACTTTGACACACTCGAAATGACCATATGGATGACTTAAAAATAATTTATTTTTATATTTACTTAAATTGAGTCGTGACTGAGACACGATTTTCGACTAAATTACTATAATTGTCGTATTTGTCACTGACGACAATTATAATATTTTCATATTATTATTATTATTACTCGTCCACTAAGTAATATTAAATATAAATAAATATTAATCCTTATCTTGATAATTAATATTTATTATCCCGGATTAATTATTCCAACATAATTTAATTAATCCGAATTTAATTTACAATGAGCTCAATTATAAAAATCATTAAAAATACGGGGTGTTACATACTTCCCCCATTATAACGAAATTTTGTCCCGAAATTTGGAAAAAGAAAATACCTGGTATGAACAACTCCGGGTATCTCTCGCGAATCTCATCCTCGCACTCCTAAGTTGACTCATCGACATTATGATGGTCCCATTTGAGCATGTACAAGCTGCACTACCTTCGACCTCAACCTCCTCTCACTATAGTCTAAGATAGCAACTGGTCTCTCCTCATACGTGATATCAGGTTGTAAGCCTATCTCCTCCAGTGTAATGTGGGTGTAAGCTAACTCATCCCATAGGTATCGCTGTAACAAATAAATATACCAAATTGTCACAAGTCTAATTTTTTTTCAGAAGTCCCACACCCGTGATGCATCTACAATCAACTAAACCAGCAATAATACGAACAACGATACACAAAATCACAACAACCAAGGAAACACAATATTTATAGGGAAAAACTCCCCAACCTAATATTTTATTACTCATAAAATATAAGAAACCTTCACAAAATCGTCTAGGTCTCTCTCTATGCCTAAATTATCAGATTACAATGCCTAAAATACAAGGCAACATGCAGTTGACAACCCCAACTCCTAGGTACAAGTGTCTAGAAATAAATCAGCCAATAATTTCCATAGGAACTACTCAAGTAACTGCTGGATTGTCATCTGACAGGTGTCTTTGGGAAGTTACGAGGTAGTTATCATCATTTCTCCATTTAAACTCGAGGAAACCTGTGTAGCCACCTGTTCACCCATGTAACTGCTCCTAAAACTACCTAAAACAGCCTTAAGACAAGCCTAACTAATACCTGAATGGAACCAACAACTATTCCCACATTTCTGGACACACTCACCTCGATTCCAACTAGCTTTGCCCACGTAAATAGCAACCTGATCCAACACGGGTATGATTCAGGATGATTTCCTCGATCACGACCCAAAATCCATGCACTACCAATCCCACGTTAGTCTTAGGACAATCCAACATATCCCACGAATAATCCATAAGCCTAGGAGCACCTATGGATGAAGTTCTAGTTCTGCCTCGGAGGACCCCCCTCCTTATATATGTTCTTAACGAAAAATCCTCAGTGATAGCAGTTGATATTAACTGCTAAAAGATCGTAAGCTACATAGACATCCGACCTGACTTCGTTTTGCTCCATCACTTCTTTCCAGCTCACTTGCCTTAGTAAATTATCACAGGTTTGAATTTTTTTTCTGAATTCCCACACCTGTGATGCATCTATAATGGAGTAAACCTACAATAATACGAACAAAAATACACAAAATCACAACAAGCAAGGCAACATAATATTTACAGGGAAAAACTCCCCAACTTAATATTTTATTACTCACAAAATATAAGGAACCTTTACAAAATCGTCTAGTTCTCTCTCTATGCCTAGATTATCAGGTTACAATGCTTAAAATACAAGGCAACATGTAGTTGACAACCCCAACTGCTAGGTACAAGTGTCTAGAAATAAATCTGCCAGCAATTTTGCATAGGAGTTGCTCAAGTAACTGCAGTATTATCATCTGAACATGTGTCTTTGGGAAGTTACAAGTTAGTTATCATCAGTTATCCATTAAAACTCGAGCAAACCCGTGTAGGCACCTATTTACCTAAGTAACTGCTCCCAAAACTACCCAAAAAAGCCTTAAGACAAGCCCAACTAATAGCTGAATGCAACCAATAAGTATTCCTACTTTTCTAGACAACCTCACCTTGATTCCAATAAGCTTTACCCACATAAATAGCAACCTGATCCAACACGGGTATGATTCGGGATGATTTCTCAGATTACGACCCAAAATCCATGCATTACCAATCCCACGTTGGTCTTAGGACAATCCCATTAATCCAACGAATAATCCATAAGCCTAGGAGCACCTATGGACGAAGTGCCAGTTCTGCCTCGGAGGACCCCCTTCCTTATATATGTTCTTAACGAAAAATCCACAATGGTAGCAGTGGACATTAACTGCTAAAAGATCGTAAGCTACATAGACATCCTACCTGACTTCATTTTGCTCCGTCACTTCTTTTTAGCTCACTTACCTTAGCAAAGTGCGACTAAGGCAACTGTGTTTTCGTATCGAAGAACTCAAGTAAGTTTGGGGTGTTACAAATCCTCCTTCACTCGAATTGATGACATCCTCGTCGAAACAGATTCCAAGTAACAGTGAATCACATTCTCAAACTGCCACAATATTGTGTTTTTTTACCAAGTAGCCTCCTCAACTGCCTTCCCTTTCCACTTCACAAGGTAGAAAGTTTTTCTATTCTTTCTACTTTCTCCCTCCGTTCGGTGGTCTAGAATTCTCTCGGCAACCTCAGAGTATTGCTTCGTTATTGTTAGTGGTGCCCTAGCCTGACCTGCTCGAATAATATTTGAGTTGTCTTCATAGAATCTCTTCAAGAAACTAACAGAAAAAACAGGGTGTTATTTCAATCAGGAAGGTAGCTCAAACTGATAAGCTAACCTTCTAATTCTTCTTGTGATCTTAAAGGACCCATCATACCGCTGAATAAGACCCTTATGTGATGTCTTTCGACTCACCTTCTTCCAAATTTACGGAGTGAGCTTTATCATTACCATGTTACCAATATAAAATTCCACACCGCGCCTGCTGTCGTCAGCCCATTTCTTTTTCCTCCTAATTGATTTTGCCAAAACATCCCTTGCTTACTTGGTTCATTCCTCCCTTCCTTGTGCATATTTGTATGCTGCTGGACAACGCCCTTGGAAGTTTTATTTTGTAATCTCGTGAGGAGTAAGAGGCTTCTATCCGGTTGCAAGTTCAAACGGACTCTGTTCTGTCGCTGAAATTTGATGAAGATTGTAATAAAACTAAGCAGCATCAAGTAACGCAACCCAATTTTATTGGTTGGTAGTTACGTAGTGTCGCAAGTATTCCTCCAATAACGCATTCACTCTTTCTGTTTGCCCATCCGTTTGAGGGTGATTTTCTGTAGAGAACTTCGACTATAATCCCAATAATTCAAACAAAGCGGTCGAGAACCGCCCGGTAAATCTCACATCTCGATCACTGATGATGTCAAGTGGTAATCCCCACCACTTTACCACGTACCAAAAGAACAAATCTACTGCTATTTCTACCGAATAAATCTTCAAGGCTGGAATAAACGTTGCATATTTGGAGAACCAATCGACTATAACCATTATTGAAGTGAACTCTTTCACTTTTGGCAATTCGTTGATGAAGTCCATAAAGACATTTTCCCAATGCCTTGTAGGGACCAGAAGTGGCTCTAAGGTTCCCGTTGCTTTCTTTCTTTTCATTTTATCCTACTGGCAAAACCATACAAGTTCTTACGTACAACTCCATATCAGAATCCATTCGAGTCCAATAAAATCTTTCAGATAATAAGGCAAATGTCCTGTCTTGCCCCAGATGCCCTGCGTACAAAGCATTATGTGTTTCCTTTAATAACCTCTGTCTGATTCCTCCAGTTTTAAGAACATAGGGCCTGTTCTCTTTTGCATAGATAACACCTTCATCTACCCAAAATCTGCGAGTAACACCTTCATTAATCTGCTGTAATAAGACCTTTATAACAGGGTATTCTGCAGTCTTTTCCCAAATTTGAGGTAACAATTCACTAACATCTTGGGAAAGGGCAACAAGTAAACACACACCTGCTGTGCTGGAATCTCATTCTTCTTGCAAATTAAGCTTTCTACTCAATGCATCTTTTACCTGATTTTCACTTCCCGATCTGTAAAGCAACTTATAATCGAACATAGACATAAAATCTTGCAATCTAGCGTGCTTTGGGGTCAGTTTCTTCATTGAATTAAAGCCGCTTGTGGCAACATTGTGTAACACCCCGCTCAATTAAATACCGGGTGATCAGTCCTATACCCAATTAAATCAGAGTATACAGTTGGTTCATTCTTAGCATCACTGTCAATTTTTTTTTGTTAATCACCTAATACTCAATTAAGCTGGTGTTAAAAACTTCCAAATTTTAATTTAATAAAATTCCATTTTACCATTACAAATAATTTTATGTAATCCACTTCACAACAATGCATAATAGATAAGTAACATCACATCTGAATTAAATGTAATTGGAATAAACTCTCCAGTTTAAATACCTTAATACAACAATCCAAATAAACTGAATGTATCAAAACTGACATAAGTAATACCACTGTCTAAGATAGAATAGAAATAACTAGAATCATTGGGCGACATGCCCTACATGAACTAACTACTACAGATGTATGAATCAAGAGAATAAAAGTGTCTAAGAAAAGTCTGCAACTCCATAGCATCCATATTACGTAAAGTATCTAATCCTCTATGCCTAGCCTCCATGTGAGGACACCTAATATAGAAGATACAAAGGAGATGAGAATATGAAAGAAAATGGGTCAGAGCCCGATTGTAAAATATTTTGAAAACAACAAGTGAATAAATGCTACAACTAGCAATTATTATATACATGTTAGATTCTCGGAATCTCTCATCTAGAGTGCACGCCTATCGTATCTCTAAACCATACTAGGTACTGTTCCCATGCTAACTAGTTTATATCAGTGCCAACTAACCTTAACCTATATCTTTCCCACACGTATTTTTCTCATAATACAATATATATATATATATCCAATTTTCACTTCCACGTGGATAAGCCCTTTTTCAATACAATATAATTAAGTGTTCTCATACTTAATTCATTTAGATTTCATTATCTTTCATGTCTAGTTAATTCACAAAGTAAACACTATCACAAGTATATACACTCACTCTATTATATATATACAATACTTCACCCTGAGGCTTAGCTGCGGTGCACGCATACTCTGCTATCATATTCGGGTACATCTCATCACTGTACAAAGGACTTTCGGTTCGGTATATCCCTCGAACCATAAATAACAAACATAAATATTGGAGGTGAACATAGTCCTAAGCCTTTGTGCTACGCACATACCTACGCACCCAAATGACTGGTCACACCCTTTATTCACAAAAGTGGTGCTCAATCCCTAAGTTCTATGTTCTGAGGCAATAAGTTAAATATCCCCCATAAGGCTCATCAGGATATGACTTCCCTTAATGCGCAAACCTCCCATCGATAGCAAGTAGGATAGGTATGTCATACACATAAATTAATCAAGCAATAAGTATATACTCAACCTATATAGTAATAGGTACACACTCGACCTTTATCTGAAATTAGGAATTCATCCTACCCCAAGTACCAGTTGCATTTCTCGAATACTACCCGTACTTGTTAATTACGATTTAATCTCATTATCGTATTTTTATTATGTAGTTATCACTCACATAATTCGTTTATCAAACCCAAGTACCCGTATATATTACAATGCTACCCGTACTTGACTATTACGAATTATTCTCTTATTTGTATTTTTATTATGTAGATCTCTCACATAATTATTCCTCACTCACATATAAAATTTTCCAACATTAACCCAAGTCACTCGCTCCTTGTTAATGCACCAAAATTATTTAATTCTTGCCGTGGGAAAAATTACAATTTTCTAAACTTTTATGGGCTAAAAAGGGACTTTATGAAATCTAGTTCAAAGTCCCAGAAATGTCGTTCGAACGACATTAATCCTTTTTCTCAATAAAGTTACATTCTGCCCAGAAATATAAAATTACAGTTTGAGGCTTTTCTGCTCCAATTTTGAAAAAACTTAAAACTACAAAGTTGTGCAGAACGTATTTTATACAAGAAATCGCGAGCACATTACCAATTTCCTCTTAAAACTATCCTAAAATTATCATACAATGTCCGTTCTTTTTCTAAAACAAATTTTCATGCATTTTCTCCACTTTCTTTCACCCAAACTCACATGAAATATATGTAACGAATCCCAAATGTCTCAACATCATTTCTACATGATTATGGGTGATTATAATATAAGGAAAAACATCTAAATCATCAAGTTTATATGAGAATGAACATCAAACCTAATTAACCCTCAAAATCCCCAAGTTCCAAATTCACCATTTATCTCCTTAATAAACCCAGGATTTTAAGTTCGTGATTTACAATCTAAACCATAATTTTTTTTGTATCCTTTACATGTGAATTTCTCAACTACATGCAATACCTAACCATCAATTGATTTATCAATCCAAAACATATCCAATTTCATAGTTCTCATGGGTAAATATTAATCATATTCTAACATGGATATTGTACTCACTAATTGGAATAAGAATTACACTTGCCTTATGTGTAGGTCTGGACCTTTGGTGATGATAGTGTAGATACTTCTCCTCCCCTTTTTCGACAAACTTTCGATGGTGGTAAAGGCGGTTCAAGGTGGTTAGCCTCCTTAGATTGCATAGAAAGCTCCTTGGTCTCCAAGAAAAATGCCTCCTCTTCTAAGAAAACCTTTTCTCTTCTTAGAAAACCTTTCACTCTCTCTCAAAAGTACTCACCTTTTGTTTATATGAAATGAAACTATGTTCTCCTAACCCAACACTTATATAATAATCATCAATTTTTGGAGTTACTATTCATCTCCCCTAGAAAGTGACCAAAATACCCCTTCGGGGTGTCTATTCGGTTTCAAATTGACTCGAGACCCAAATTAAACCCACGGGTAGAATTTTCTGACTATTTAAACCCCTACGGAAACTTTAGTGCACTCGAAACAACCATTAGGATGACATAAAGATAATTTACTTTTCATTTCATTCAATTATAGTCCCAACACGACTCACACGCGCGTCCCGACTTAATTATCGTAATTGTCATATTTATAAATCCTGATTTTTTTTTATAAAGTCATAATCATATATTACTTTTAATCACTAAGTAATATTTAATATCAATCACATATTACTTTATTCTAGTAATATTCAATCCGGATTAATTCCAATTAATACCCATTGATCTAACCCATTTACTTTTAATTTATCTCATTTTAAAAGTCATTAAAATACGGGGTATTACACATTGTCCGTGTATATCGTAAAGTGATGCCCCAAAATGTAGTGTCTCCATGCATGAACACAATGAACAACTATTTTCATCTCTTTCTCATGAACCGAAAACCTTTGTTCGGTGTCATTCAACTTCCTACTTTTAAATGTACTGGATGCCAATCTTGGACTAAGACACCCCCAATGCAAAATCAGACGCATCGGTGTGAACTTCAAAAGCTTTATAAAACTCAGGAAGCTTCAAAATGGGGCGACTCGTCACTACCACATTTAATTTGTTGAATGCCTCCTGGCACTCATGGGTCCAATTCCAAGTCTGGTCTTTCTTCAAAAGGTCCGTGAGACACGCAAACTTGTTTGAGAAACCATTTACAAATTTTATATAGTAGTTAGCTAAACCCAAAAAACTGCGTAATTCCATCACCGTTGTTGGCGCTGGCCAATCAGCAATAGCGTCAACATCCATTTTAACCTTCCCCTCATAAATTAAATGACTAAGGAACATGATTTGCTTCAGGCTAAATTCACATTTTTCCAGCTTAAAAAACAAAGTCACTTCACGCAACTTTTTAAGGGCAACCCGCAAGTGCATAACATGTTCCTCCAAACTGTTATTATAGACGACTATATCGTCCAAATAGATCACCATAAACTTATCCAAATACTCCTGAAAAACATTATTCATAAGCGTACAAAAGGAAGCTGTAGCATTAGTTAAGCCGAAAAGGATAACTAAAAACTCGAATGAACCATACCTTGTAACGCAAGCTATTTTTGGTTCATCTTTTTCTGCAATTCGCACCTGGTAGTATCCAGAACGCAAATCCATCTTGGTGAAGTACTTCGCCTTGCCCAATCTGTCAAACAATTCATCCGCAATGGGTACCAGATAATTATTCTTTACATCACCTTATTCGGTGCAGGATAATCAGCACACATCCGCATTGAAACGTCTTTCTTCTTCTGGAACAAAACAGGAGCACCATAAGGTGCCTTTGAAGGCTGAATCCGCCCTGCCTTCAACATTTCTGTCAACTTCCTTCGCAACTCTGACAATTCTGTTGGAGCCATCCGATAGGGATCCATTGATGGAGGTTTCACTCCAGGCAATAACTCGATAGTGTGGTTGATTTACCATCGAGGTGGCAACTCATAGGGCAATTCATCAGGCATAACATCCTTAAATTCCTCCAAGACTGCCCTGACTGAATCGGGAACACCAGCTAGCAACTATTCTTTCTCTTCAAATAGCATCTCCAAATAAGTTTCTTCCTCTCTTCTAAGGCCATCTTTTACTTGCAACGCAAAACACATTTTAACTCCATTGTAGGACTTCATTAAAGGGATGAAATAGGGATGGGCCATGTCCAAAATGAACAAGCCCTGCAAATAAGGTATCACCGAAACTTTTGCCTTTGTGAATAATTCCAAGCCCAAAATGACTTGAAAATCATCTAAACGCACAACCATAACGCTACACGTACCACACCATTCACCAACTTTGAGCGAAATGTCCTTAGAAATGCCACCAATAGGTTTTGGTTCTGAATTGACTGCATTGATTCTACTATTGCCGTTCGTTAATGCCAATTTCAACCGTTGCACTTCCTGATCTGAAACAAAATTATGGGTAGCACCCGTATCAACCATTTCCATGACATTAACATCATTTATCTGAATCTGAACATATATCAACCCTTTCCCCCAAATAGGCGCCTCTTCTCGATGAATGACGTTAAGAAGTTAAATAGGGTTAACCCGAGTAGTCTCTCCCCCACCATTACCATCACCATTTCAGCAACCGGAGCGTTTAACTTATCATTCTTGGGATAATTTTTTACATAATGGGGACCTTCATAAATAAAACAACGCACGCTCTTGGAAGAAGCCTTATCTTTTGATTGGGCAACAACATTCGAATGGGTAGACTGGTAGGAGTTATTATAGGCAAACTCCATCAGTGGAAGATACTTCTCCCAACCTCCCCCGAAGTCGAGGATACACATCCGTAACATATCTTCCAACATTTGATTATTCCTCTCCGTTTGTCTATCCGTCTACGGGTGATAAGCTATACTCAACCTCAACTTGGTACCCATAACCTCCTAAAAACTCTCCCAAAATCGAGATATAAAAATCTTTTCCCTGTCGGACACAATGTCTAATGGCACCCGATGCAATCTCACTATCTCAACAATAAAAATCTGCGCGTATTGTCCCATAGTGTAATTAGTCTGAATAGGCAAAAAGTTAGCTGCCTTAGTCAAACGATCCACGATCACCCATAAGGAATCATGACTCCTCTTTGAGGTAGGTAACCCGGTAATAAAGTCCATGTAAATGCTTTCCCATTTCTACATAGGAATATCCAACGGCTGTAGGACTCCTGCTGGTCTCTGTTGGTCCACCTTTACTAGATGGCAGGTTGTACACCTTGAGACAAACTCAGCGATGTATCTCTTCATCCCACCCCACTAGTACTTCCATCTCATGTATTGGTACATCTTATCCCCTCCAGGATGTACCATAAATCGGGACCCGTGTGCCTTTTCCATCACAACGTGTTGTAAGTCCTCCCCCTCAGGAACTATAAACTACATATTAAATCGCAAACCTCTCTCAGAACTAATGGAGTATGAATCAGCTCCCCCAAATAATAACTGCCTAATCTGCTCCTGATAAAACGAATCTATCGCCTGTGCCTGTACCACCCTCATGACGATATGGGGTGTAACAGTCATAACTGACACGAATGATCTGACAATTGCATCCTGATGACCCATCTCCTTCCATTTAACTTTCCACACCTCGTCCACCTCCCCCACTAGCCTACGACCTAAAGCATCGACCACTACAGTGATACTGGATTTCGAACTGGTAGCCCTTCACAAATTCAAGCCACTTGTGCTAACGCATATTCAACTCTCTCTGAGTGAACAAATACTGTAGTGACTTGTGATTTGTGAAAATACGAAATTTCTCCCCCAACAAGTAATATCTCCAAATTCGAAGGGCAAACACAACTGTTGCTGACTCCAAGTTGTGGGTGGGGAAATTACTCTCATGAGGTTTAAGCTTGTGGGAAGGGAAATCTATAGCTTGACCCTCCTGCTGAAGTACTCCCCAATTCCCTATAGGGATGCATCAGTGTTAACTAAGTACTCCACTCCTGGCCTGGGCAGAGCGAGGATTAGTGCTAAAGTCAACTTGTCTTTCAGCTCATCGAATGCCAACTGACACGCATCATCCCAAACAAATGGTACGCCCTTATGGGTCAAATTAGTTATCCGACTCGCAGTCTTCGAAAGCCTCGGATAAACCGTCTGTAGTACCCGACTAACCCTAAGAAACTATGCACCTTATCGGTGTCGTGGGCTATCCCCGCTCCTTAACCATTGACACTTTACTCGGGTCCACTAATATACCCGTCTCCGAAACAATACGCCCCCAAAACTACACCTTATATTACCATAACACACATTTTTTAAACTTTTCATACAATCGATGCTCACGCAGTGTCTGTAGTACCCGGCGAAAATGCTCGATAAGCTCCTCCTCAGTTCGAAAATACATCAGAATGTCATCAATGAAGATGATGACAAACTGATCTAAGAACTCTATGAACACCCTATTCATCAAGTCCATAAATACAGTCGGTGCATTGGTGAGCGTGAATGGCATAACCCTAAACTCGTAGGACCCATATCTCGTAAAGAAGGTAGTCTTAGACACATCGTGATCCCTAATACGCAACTGATGATACCCAGATCTCAAGTCTACCTTAGAGAAGCAGGCAACTCCTCTCAACTGATCAAATAATCATCGATTCGGGGCTGCGAATACTTATTTTGTATTATGACTTTATTCAGTTCTCGGTAGTCAACACACAGTCACAACGATCCATCTCTCTTCTTTACAAGCAATACGGGGGCAGAACAACGATGTACTATGATGTATGAACCCCTGTCCCAAAAGCTGCTCGATCTGATCCTATAACTCCCTTATCTCCGTAGGAGCCATACGGTAAGGTGTACGTGCTACTGGCCGAGTCATCGGTGCTAAGTCTACCACAAACTCTATCTTTCTATTGGGTGGAAGTTCCAGTATCTCCTTGAACACATCGATAAATTCAAGAACAATGGGGATCGAATC
The DNA here is from genome assembly GCA_949130495.1 of Sambucus nigra. Taxonomy (NCBI): domain Eukaryota; kingdom Viridiplantae; phylum Streptophyta; class Magnoliopsida; order Dipsacales; family Adoxaceae; genus Sambucus; species Sambucus nigra. The sequence continues at coordinate 314,374,371 of OX422210.1, forward strand.
AAGTGAAATCACTACCTCTTGAGAGGTCTCTTCCTCAATATAGTATAAATAGGTGGACAATCCTCTCTCAAGGCGAGGCATCGCCACTAAAAACATATCCTGACCTGGTATAACGAACACAATACTCCTACTATAATAGTGAATTGTAGCCCTATAAGCGATTAGCCAATCTATGCCTATAATGGCATCGTACTCGGTCATGTCTGACACAAGCATGTCGGCGGGAAAAAACAATCTCCCAATCTCTATACCCACACCCCGAAAGATAAAGAAAATCAACATCCTATTACCCAATGGAGAATCTACACATGTAATCGTACTATCGACCGTGTCTAAAAATCCCGCGGCACATGTAAACCTAGTGGCTATGAATGAGTGAGAAGCACCGGTGTTAAATAAAATGCGCCCAAAAATGCCATGGACAAGAAACATACCCTCAACAGCGGGTGGAGCCTGTGGTGCTGCAGCCTGGTGGACGTGATACATGCTCCCATATTGTAACTGCCCCTACTGAGGTGGGGCTACTGGAGCTGCTGGTGCTGCAAGTAAGGTTGGTATGGGTGCTGGTGCTAAGAGAGCGGCGAGAAAGATATGTCTCTGAGGCTCCTGGCAGCCTCACTGCTGCTGCTCTACCCGACCCTTATCAGGGAAATCCTGTTTCTTGTGGCCAATCCTGCCACATGCAAAGCATCTCCCAGTAAAGTCTCCTCCCCGCTGTCCCAGTTATCCCCGGCCCTGCTGGCAGTTTCCACCCCTCTGTTGGCTCTGCTGGCTTAACTGACTCTTTGGCCTTGCCGAAAACCTCCCTGTCCCTGTCTGGAATCACCGAATTTGAAATGCTTAGCACGGTCCCCTTGGTGGGAACTTTGCTCACCCCGCCCAGGCTGACTCTGAGATGATGGTGCCTCGCTGGCACTGCCACCCAAGGTCCTGCCCTGGTGGCTGGACTCCCCTTCTCATTTGCTCCCCTTAACATGGAGACGGTGATATTGACAGTGTAACAAGGCTGCATTTAACACCTCTATGTACGTCCTCAAAGAAATATTACCCAACAAATTCTTCCGAATCCTCCAAGTCAAGTCATCCGTAAACTTCTGAATCCTCTTTTCCTCAGTAGGCACTTACCCTAGCACGAGATTTGTTAACCTCGTGAATTATTCCTCGTACTCAGCAACCGTATTCCCTTTCTGGGTGAGATCCAACAATTTTTACCTCATCTCAGTCTGGACAGCTGGTAGGAAGTATTTACGGTCAAATTGCACCCATAACTCTTGTATCACCATGCTATCTTTCTCCTTCGCTGTGGTAGTGGACTCCCGCCACTGTAATGCCGCCTCGACTAGCTTAAAAGTAGTTAGGATCTGCCTCTAAACATTGGTACACTCGTATATCCTTAGGTGCATTTGGATGTCCTTATTCCATTGGCTCGCCACCACTACGTATGAAATCCTTGAGAACTCCGGGGGATGTGCCTTATGGAAGGCATCCCTAACTCGCTCCGACGCAGAGGGGAATGCCTGAGCCTGTGCTGGTGCCACCGCCTGTGCCTGGGGTGGGGCCTATTGTGCTACTGTAGCTAATGCTTCATGCACAGCTTGAGCAGCTTTAGCAGCTACCTCTGCAGCACTCATGGTGCCCTGTGCTGGGGCCAGTTGAGGCTCCAGATGTTCCTCTAGGTTAGCTCGTGTGGCACGTCGAGGAGGCATCTGAAAGGAGAAATAATTTTCTATCAGTCCACAATTCAATATGACTTGAAATAGCTGAAGACGTAAATGTGAAAATAAGAATACAATAATCCTAAAAGCTCGAAACATAATATGCTGTACAGATCCTAAAGACTCTAGAATATGATGCTCTGATACCATCTGTGACATCCCGCTTAATTAAATACCGGGTGATCAGGACTTTATTAAATTAAAACAGAATACCCAGATTGGTTCATTCTTAGCATCACTGTCGATTTCTTTTTTAATATTTACTAACCACCTAGTATTTGAAAAGCTGGTGTCAAAATTTATCTTTTTATTAACATGAAAAGATTTAAAACAATTAAACAATTAAGTTTCACATTCACCATACTAAATAAAACAACACCACAAATAATGAAATACTGAATCAAATAATATATGATGGGAGTAAACACCCCATTCACCATACTAAATAAATCAATACCATATTATATGCATGTTTGATTCACGGCTCTTACTTTAGGTCCTCACCCCCTAACTAGTGTTCACGCCTAACGTATACTCCTAACCCGTCCTAGTTATGCGACCCCACCTAACTAGTTCAAATTAAATATTTTACTTCATCTACTAACTTTTCGATACTCACCTGTGTCACCCATACAACGATAATTTATGTTCTATATCTATTAGACATTTATGAATTTCCCATATAATATTAAATTCTAGCACACTTATATACATTTAGATATCACCATACTTCTCATCTACTAAGCACAAATAATAGAACTAAATCACACACACACACACACACACACACACACACACACATATATATATATATATATATATATATATATATATATATATATATATCACTCTAATTATATATACTATTATATCACCCTTAGGCTGAGACCAGCAGTGCATGCGTACTCTGCTATCATGTCTTGGTACATCACACACTGTATAAAGGACAATTGATTTTGTATCTCTTTCGAACCATAAATACAAATCACATATATTGGAGGCGAACATAGTCTCCAGCCAAATGGGTCACGCACATACCTACGCTCCGATTCAACCGAAGAAACTATCATACTCTCAGATAGCACGCGTCCAAGGTCCTATGTTCTAGATATAAGTCTAACATCCCCCCCCCCCCCAATGGGCTCGTCAGGATAAGATCGTCCACGATGCAAAACCCCCACCTGATAGCAAGCAGCGTAGGTATGTCATACACATAAGAATCATGCAATAGGTATACACACAACCTATATATTTATATCATCAGTATGGGTATACTCCCGACCTATATTATACATCCCATACGTAGTATATATCTATTTCTCGAATATCTCACCTATGATTAATTATCCATTACTTATCGTCGTACATTCCCGAGTATCCCTCACCTCTCGAAGTATGACAATTATTCTTTAATATTTTTTTTCAGTAGTTGCTCGCTCATCTCCTACTGGTCTAAGTCATTTTCCCTTTTCCTTGAATTTTCATGACTCTAATACTTCTTCAAATTAGATTTTTCTCTCAATTAAGCCTAATAAAATTTAGCCCTTAAATCCCCCTAATAGGATCAAGCCTAAAATCCAACCATGGCCTACTGGTACTTCAATACTATCCTCATTAGATTCAAAAATTAATTTAGCAAGTGAATCTCGAACGTTTTTCAAGTGTTCATAACAAAAGAGAAAATCGACCAAAATCTGGGCAACCGAATCGATTCGCCCCTGGACCGAATCGATTCACCGGTAGCAGGTAGTCTTCTACCTTTGCACTATTACGGGTTTCACCATTTTAGTCCCTCCAAACTTCCATTAAAGCTTCCCAGACTCCAAACCAATCATGTTAAACATTATACCAGCATATGTAAATAATTTCTAACGTAAATTTATCATCAAATCTTCACCAAATTCATCTAAACCAAATTAATTCAATATAATCTTGAAAAACCTAGAATTTCATATTTGTTCAAAACTTCATTAAAGAATCCCGATTTCTTCACCAAGATTAATTGTAAATCCGGGGGTTTCATACTACATGTATGAGGGAACCTATCTTATATAAATTTCAACCCAAAATTGATAATCTCTTCCAAATTTCCCCCAAACACATAAATTGCATGGATAATTTAACCTATTCTAACATGAATATCACATATGCTTATAATTTTGAAAGTTTAAACACTTGCCTTTAATAGTAGGTTTGATCCATTGTAGATGATGGGGATGGTGGTATTCCTCTCCTTTCTATCTACACGATGGTGGTGTTGGTGGTGCAAAAAGTGTCACAAAAGTGGTTCTAGCCGTGGGCAGCACCTCTCCTTTCTCCTCTAATGGCCTTTGCAAGTTTTTGTCCCCGTAACCCTAATTCCTCAAACTCCTAATCTGATTTATACATATAAAATTCGTGGGTTTATTTTCTTTAAAAATTTAAAAGACTAAAATACCCCTCCGGGGTACCGGTTTGGCCTAAAATTGCCCCGGGACCCAAACTAAACCCCCCGAATACACTTTTTTGATCATTTCGACCCTTTCGGACACTTTGGGGCACTCAAAATGACCATATGAATGACTTAAAAAATAATTTATTTTTTATTTCCTTAAATCGAGTCTCGACAGGATTGACACACGCGTCCCGATTAAATTACTGTAATTATCGTATTTTTCACTCATGACAATTATAATTTTTTAATATCATTATTATTACTCATCCACTAAGTAATATTCAATATAAATAAATATTAATCCTTATCTCGCTAATTAATATTTATTATCGTGGATTAATTATTCCAACATAATTTAATTAATCCTAATTTAATTTACAATTAACTCAATTATAAAATTATTAAAAATACAAGGTGCTAAAAGTCTATCGACAACCCCTCTAAATTTTGTTGAGAAAATTCCAAAAAAATCCCAAAAATTTCCCAACTAGGAAAATATGGAACCTCATTTTCCTCAAGAAAATCACTTTTGGAGCACTAAAATCGCTTACAAGGCTCTCGGAATTCTCAGCAGGATTAATCTTACACACTTATCCTCAGCATAATCCCCATTCAGATTAACCCGACAAACCTATCCTCGACATGTTCCAGAAGTAGAACCAACGATGCGTCCCATCCAAGTCTACTATTCCTGAGTCTAAACATCCCCCAGTGGAATCTCAAGGCAATATAATCCCCAGTAAGATATCTCAAGGGTATTTCCTTCTCCAGTGGTCACTACAACTTAAGGTCCTCAGAATTGATCTCGGCCATCTGAATTGGTCATTACAACTTTAGGTCATCAGAATTGACTTTGGCCCTCAGAATTGGTCACTAAAACTTTAGGTACTTAGAATTGACCTCGGTTCCCAGAATTGGTTGCTACAACTTTAGGTCTTCATAATTGACCTCGACCCTCAAAATTAGTTATCACAACTTCAGTTCCTCAAGATTGTCCTTGGCCCTCAGAAGTGGTCATCCCCAGCACAACTTTAGAATTAACCTCGATCCACCGAATTGGCCTCCCTAGCCCCTTAAAACCAATCTTAACACATCTTCGACCCACTGACTCGATCGTCTTCATCTCCTTAGGCTATTAGAACTGACCTCGACTCGCTGAATCGACCATCCTCATCTCTTTAAGACTGACCTCGAACTATTGAATCGGTCATACTCATCTATTTCGATCCCCAGAACTGACCTCGACCTGCAAAATTGGCCATCTTCATCCCATTAGGACATAGAATTAGCCTCGACCCTTCGAATCAGTTAACCTCCTCCTCTAGGTCCTCAGAATCAACCTAAAAAGCACTTTCTCAATGTCGATATGGTGTTTATCATTCGATGGTCTTCACTTGTTCCAAAATCACCCATCGAGGGGATCTCGATAGACACCCTATCTTAGGACCCCCTAAGAACCTCCTTAGGTCCCTAGCACTCACTTATTCACTAAAAACTCTTGGTTATACCCCGAGTATCTATTTAGAAGCCACCGGGTGCTCCTGGGCCCCATTTAACTCCGATCACCTTTCTCATATGAGTAAAAGCTCAATGAATCTTCTAAGGGCTCTGAGCCTCCTTTCCAATGATCTGCCCTATGCGCGAATCAGCCTTACGATTCAAACGAATGGTTTATTTTGCTATTAAAAATTAATTTGGAGGCAACTGGGTGCACTTGGGGCATGTTTTGACTTTAATCAACTTCCTATCCAAATAAAAATATCAATGAATCTTCAAAGGGCTATGAATCACCTTTCCAGAAATCCACCCCATGCACAAATCGATCTTACGGTTCAAATGAATGATCTATTTTACCCCAAAAATTGATCCGGAGGCCACCGGGCACTCTAAGCTCCAGTTGACTCTTATAAACTCTTTATCTCGAATGAGGATGAATGAATATTCAAAGGGCTATGAATCCCCTTTCTAATGGCCTGCCCCTTACACGAATCAACCTCACGATATGAAAGAATGACCCACTTTACTTCGAAAGGTCACCAGGCACTGTCGAGCCCCGTTTGACAATGGTCAACTCTCCGAGCTTAATGAAGCTGAATCAAATCTCGAAGGGAATTGAATAACCTTTCCAATGGACAATTCCGTGAACAAATTGGCCTTATGATTTCCTCCGAAAATTTCCTACCAAGTGACCAACGGGCAATTTCGGGCCTCGTTTGACTTTGGTCAACTCCCAAACCTAGGAGTGGCTCAATGAATTATTAAAGGGCTCTAAATTCCCTTTCCAATGGTCCACTCGGTGCACGATTCTGACTTATGGTTCACGTTTTAGGACCGTTTTCCCTAAAAACCCGCGTCAGACTGCTAATTTACAACCCTACGACCATGCCTATATGCCGATAGGAAGGTCTAAGACCATGCCGATCGGCACCCCCTTGGCCCAATAAATATAGTCCATGGCCTCACTTTGAAAGACAAACCTCAGAACTCCTGAACATCCCTCTTGCAGAAAATTCCCTCGAATTCAGGGCTATTCTTTCCTTAAAAGCCCATTTCCCACATTCTGTCCACCATTTTCATACTCTTTTGAGTAAATTCCACCCACCTCCTCAAATCACCATCATTTCATCTTGAGATCAGCGCATCTACAAGAAATATTTACTTCAAGACTTAATAAGGAGGTCTATTTTTTCCTCTTTATCTTTAAATTCTTTTAATTTTGCATTAGTTACTTCATTTTCTCTTTAGTACTTCATTTCATTACATCAATATCTTAATTCTAAACTTTAATTATTAGTATTCGCATATACTTTTTGCCATAGAAAAACCCAAAAATAATAAAAAGAGGGTTCACTTATAAATTCCAAACGGGGATTTCTAATCATATTTTCTCAAACTAAAATACATTTTTCTACACACGCTTATAATAAAGCCCCCGGTTGGACCATTTTGTATTTTATGCTTAAAACTAGCATATTCTTCCCATTCACTCACACAGTTAAACAATTTACAATTGTTGGAAAAACATTTCATTCACTCTCAAATGTTTCTTAGCCAACGTCCATTAACTCAAACCAGAGTCGCTTAATCTTTACTTAAGACTTTCTTTCAACGAACGCGCATATCATGTTAAAAAATATTCGTCAACATTAAAAGCCTTATATAACACACACACGCACTTGTGTTATTATGGGTTTAAACCTCATTAGGTAGCTTAATTACCCATTAAATCACTTTGCTTAACTACTTCACTTCCCTTATGGACATTTGTCAGTATTCTCAATTTACTTGTCCACAATATATTAATAGAAACATCAGTTACTCTCAATACTTAGGTTATTTCTAACTAATAACCCGTTTCTTATCATGTCTTCTATTTCATCATTATCTTTGAGATTTAGCTAAAAAACATGAACTTCGTGGCCTCTCACCACCGGTCTCCGCCACCATTAGCTACTGCCGTTACTTTGGGGTCTTTCACCACTAGGGACATCATGCCCTGCTTAATTATTTCTCTGGCATCATCCGAATATTCCATTATCTTTTCAATGTATTCAACATTATCCCAATGTTCACATTAATCAACATTTATGGGCCGAAGCCAAAAGTCCGGACTTAATAGTCCATTTTTCCATTTACACTTGGAAAATTATTACTTTCTTCTTTAAGTCCCTTATCCACTCCCACGTTGATTTTTTTACCAAAAATCATTCACATTTTTAGGACTTAATTCGATTTCACCCATACTAGTATAAAAATATTCACCGATATTTTTAATTCATAAAAATGTTCCACTTTAAGTAAATTATCAATTTACCCCCCTTTTTTGCCCAAACTCACAATCTAATCTTTTAACAAGTGCCATTTTTCCAAAAAGTAGTTTAAGTTTTCAATTCAACACTTAAACATATTTAACCATTGAAACACTTGTTTATTAGTATACTTTACTCAACTTTCATATTTTTACACTTCATCCACCTTTAATATATAAGTTCATACATTTTATATAATAAAGCCTCATTTTCCACATATTTGATAAACACACTTTATTCTTGGGTTTTCACACCTTAACATGTACTTGTTACTAATTACACCTTTACGCCTTTATAATTTTTCATTAACTTTTAACCCATAATTTTTTTGGACGACCCTTACACTTTGGATATTTGTACATTAAACCCATACTACTTTTTTGTACACTTTAAAATACTTATTTAAAGTGAGAGCATTTTTTGGCATATAAAATTTCTTATTTAATGTAGGAAGGCATAAATTCATTTTACAAAATGACAGGAACAAACTTAGAACATTACCTTACATAGAAATCCAATTTCCTTCATTAAAACCCACTTTTAACACATTTTATTTCATAAAATGTCCATGAATAGTGTTAATAAATATCCAACACTTTCAAACCCATTTAAGTAAAAATTTATCTTCTTCTTCTACTTCATCAATTTGAGAAATAAAACCATACTTTTATTTCATAAATGGCTTACACAAACCCAATGTATTCCAAGACATGAAGTCACATTATCTACTTTCGAAACATCACTTGAACACATTTTACTTCATAAATTGCATAAATCATATTTTCTGAAATTTATTAGTTTTCAAATATAATTTAAAACCTCATTTAAAGTAACCATTTTCATACCAAATACTAAGAATGCAACTAACAACTCAATAATGCACTTAACCTTTAATCACCATATTTCAAGTCTAAAATATGTAAAACAACAAGCTGAAAATATACTAATTTTTAAACTTATTTCAAAGGTAGAAAATTAGAGAAGATGGGTGACTCCCCCACCTTCAAAGCTGGCCTCAAGAGGAGTCACAAATTCAACCTCCAAGCTTTAAAAGTGACCCTTCCAAGCTTTATCCAACCTTTCTTCTTTAATACCTTGAAAGACCTCTTTCTTCCCCCTAAATACCCTCTTTTAAACCCCTAAGATGCTGTCCCACCTTCCAAATGAAGCTTCAATGGAGTTTCAACCCATTTTCATGGATGTTCGGTAGTAAAATTATGAGGAAAAGATGAGCTAAAAATTTGAGAATATAAATATGACTCTTGAGAGTGTTTGTAGTGAGAGAGGGAAGTGAAAATCTGATAATCCATTGATGCCCCAACATGAACCCGCCTCACTCTTTCTTAATTCTTTAAAGAGTAAATTGGAAGTATTGGCCCTAAATGTAAGGTTTTAGGTGGCCTAAAAGGGTGCAAGAACACTAACCAAAGTCTGCAAATGAAGTGAGAAAGGGACAATACAATGCAAGCAATCTTGGCACATATGACATTTAAGACCCACCCAAAATTAACCCCTAAAAGGTTGATTTGTGTCACTTTCTCTCTCTAAAAATAGTTTTTGTAAAACTTCTAACTGAAGTATCATATTCCTTGCATGTTTTTAGCAAAAAGATAACATTTACAATAGTCGTCTGGCCTCTCGGATTGTCCTATACAAGGCGCGTAAGAATCGGGATATATATATATATATATATATATATATATATATTTCTTCGCATGGTAATATTCATTATATTTTTATGAGTCTAAATATATGTTCGGAATATTTTTTTGACTTACCAATTATCCTAAACAATTCGCGCAAAATTAGACTTTCGTAGTGTCGCGCATTATCAAAAAATTTGTACCCAGGCTCGCGTAGCGCTCATTGCTTGTCCGAATCGCGTGAAACTTAAACAAAGTACGGAAAGTAATTATATAAACTCAAAATAAAACTCATGTGAATCATAAAGCGTAAAATATTCTCGTTTAATTCATATTGCGAAACTTTGCTTTTCGTAACATTTAAATGTCGCATTGTATTGACCTTATCAGCGTCACATCCGTTCCTTGATATTTTTCCCTCAAACTTAATGGGTATCCTAGCTAATACTTTCACGCCACACATGCATCGTGGGATTTTTCTCGTTCAAACCATTTACGTAATACGCCACCTTACGTATTACTTGACGTGTTACACTTCGATTATTTATTCCTCGATTTTTTCTTTGGACAAAGCAATTCAAATAACGTTAAATACCTATTTTTTAGGGAAGGGTATTACATTCTTCCCTCCTTAGGAAATTTAGTCCTTGAAATTTATGATCATCAAGCTCACAATTCTTTCATCCAATAATTTAATTGCAATCCTAGATGTCTTTAGCACTATAGTCTAACCCAAAGATTTCATACTATTAATTTGATATGACCACAATGGATCCTAAGGTTAACTCCCAAGCATGCCTAAAATGTCCATCTAAATAATACCTCAAAGTAGTTGATAGTTTGTAAATGTCATGCTAACACCCCAATGAACCTTTTATCATGAATTATTCAGAACATCGGGATTTACAAGCCTAGGTTTCCTCAAAAAGTTTGAATCTTTTCTATTCTAGGCGGATACATCCTCAACATTAATAACTATTCACATCATTGATTTAGAGACAATCATTTAATCCTAATGGTCTATCCGACCTATATCTCCTGAGAGACTACGCATTAACCTATATTCATTCTAGGAATTACATCCCAAATACAAATGAAAGACTACGTTCTCAATCCACAAATTCCATACGGAGTGCAACATTTGTATTTAATATTCCATTAAGTTCTAATATTCGATGTCTTAGAGTCGTGACCTCAAATCCATGATATATAAGTAGCTATAACTGTTAAATTATGATTTTATTAGCCATAAGCTATCAAGTATACGTCCAAACTATATTCAACAAACTACGAGAACTCACGTACATACAAACTAGTGTAGAGCAAGGGTGCTTTCGAAGAAGGGTTTACTCATATACCGTGACGCATCAGCCACAACTGGCATATCCTGCATCACTACTGAGCTTATGCAGTGCTGCTCCCAAATCACAACTGATTAACAAGGTCCCATTAATGGGATCAAGAAGACATAAGGAATGCAACAAATCAAACGACTGCCACACCAAAGAAAATAATCGAATTCTAACAATGGATTGAGCTACACGAAGTGTGAACCTACAATGTACCCTTTAAGTCTATAATTCTTACCGATATCCACTAAAATCATAGCCTTTCCACATACCCAGGCTTGGCCCATTAACCCTAACGGGTTCTAACCATGAATCATCCAACCTTATGGGACGAACGAGATATAAAACTAATTTATTCAGGAAGCTAAAAAGCTAGGTTTTCCTCCTTAGGACCGATGTTATGTGTTCTATCATTGGTAAGCACTATCCAAAATTGAGGCGAAGTTACATAACCTTAAATTCTCGACCTATTATACCTAGTCCCCCACATTTCCACCGTCCGATAATTATCCTCAGTCTCTGAGATCACTCTCATCAGTGAAATACACGCTCACATAGTTTCAAGCATTCAACCCATGGGCTATTACTATGACTCTTAACAACATCCTACATCATCCCAAATCATAACCATTCTAATAGCTTCTTAAACTTTTAAGCATTAACCGTGCCTAAGACCTAATGATTTCGCTCACTAGAGTCATACCAGTAGCATACGTATGTGCTATATTCAATCCTAACCCTCCATTTCGAATGTTATCTCTAAATCATGACGAACATCATTGTGTTCTAAGTCTCCCAGGTGCTTAACCTAGCACTTATCAATCTATTTTTGACATTGTCCTCAAAGGTCATATTACCACATCGACTTATAAATAAAAACCATGGCACAAACTCAAAACACTACCACTGGATCAATACGACTTAACCATACTACGATCATCCATGATTTACTATCATCACATAAACTTCAATACAACATCAATTCTTCCAGACACTTTATGGAAAAGACACCAATTTAATAATTCCCCAAAATGGACATACACGGCCCAGTGTAATAGTCATCATGGAAGAATCCTATCATGTATAACAACTGATCACGACCACCAACTCATAACCTCAAGGTATAAATTCTAGTCACTACGTGTTATGCCAACCGTAAGGCTATGTCCTCAATGTCATAAAGAATCTCAAAGTTTGAAGGAGAGACTGTATTGTCATTGCAACACACGATACGAAACCTTAAGTTCACTATTACTAAGGAATGTCTGCCACTCGCATTAACATCTCACTATATAAACCTTAGTATAATTCTCCAAGGAATCTTCAATACGAATTCACATACATACCCATGTTGCTAATACGAATTCTCAATGAGTGTTCAACCATGACAACTAAGTTGCCTTGATATGTAAATGTCGTACTATGTGCCTAATCTAAAAATTAACACAACTGTATATTTTGGTAGGATACGGGACGTTGGGCATTGCCTATAAACACCAAGTCCCACACCACGGATGCCACAATGGATCCTATTCCTCAACACCACATTATCATTTCTAAAACTATAATTTAATGCCACCAAGTTTTGGTAGGACACGGGACGTCGGGTATATTCTAAGAGGAGGCTCATCCTAGTGACGTTGCAAGAGGTCCTATCTTAGAACAACCCAACGGTAGTTCTTAACACTAAAGTCACCAAGATTTCTCTGTTCACTCCTGGGATACTTCAAATCATTATGATTATCTAAACCCATATTATAGCCAAGATGCACTAAGGCATAGTCCTCAACTAAGGGACCTAATACGTTCTCACCACAAAATAAACATTTATTAACATCACTCAGTTACCTAGTCTCCATAGATGAGATATACAACCTTGACAGCTAAGTCGCACTAAATTCTACTCGACATTTCCATCACTACTAGGTCTAATCTCAACACGAAAGTTGCCAGAATACGTTTTAGTAAATAGATCACAATGTTTCCACTATCCGCCTACCTTGATACCCATGAATTACCAACACATCTATATCAAAAATTTCACGAAACATAGAAGGACTACTAACTTAGTCGTTCACCATCGCACAAAAAGTTTCACATTGTTCTAATGTCCTTGACTTCACCGTTTAGGATACGAACCAAAATCATCATTACTCCAATGTGATCGGCCCAAACCAACGTCGATGTCGAGAAGATTTGTTACCGACTTCACCACATCACACCTAAAAGGAACATTGAACCTAAAGCTCTGATACTATGTTGTAACACCCCGAACTAGATTTAGGGTTAATAAAGGGTCAACTCGATCCAGTTTGTACGTTAATTGTGAAGTGCAATGAAACAACCTAAATAATGTTTCTAATCCAATTTTATTATTACATAACATTACTCTTGTTTGCATGCAATGCTAATTTTTATCAACTACGTGATAGGACCCAAGGAAAATGACCCCAAGGCCAAGTAAACATAGCTACTAATCGTAAAAGTCAATAGTCACTTACCTGTATAACGCTCTCAAAGTATGGAACAACATACAACCTACTGTAACAAAAGGAGGGATGTGAGCCGAATGCTCAGTGGGAGCATATACAAATGGAGTATAAAAATGAACGGCAAAGAGAACACTCACAGGCTACTATCACATGCATGTGAAAATGCATATATATCTACATATATACTATTGGAAATACATGTACCAATGTATTAAACCGTTTTATTTCGAAAACTGTATTTGATACCTTTTGTCCTCCTTGTCTTTACAAAATAATCATTTTGTATTTTATGCTTAAAACTAACATATTCTTCCCATTCACCCACCCAGTTAATCAATTTACAATAGTTGAAAAAACCTTTCATTCACTTTCAAATGTTTATTACCCGACGTCCATTAACTCACACCAGAGTCGCTTAATCTTTACTTAAGATTTTCTTTCAACGCACGCGCATATCATGTTAAAGAATATTCATTAACATTGAATGCCTTATAACACACACACACACACACACACACACACACACACACACACACACACACACACACACACACACACACACACACACACACACACTTGTGTTATTATGGGTTTAAACCTCATTAGGTAGCTTAATGACCCATTAAATTACTTTGCTTAGCTACTTCACTTTCCTTATGGACATTTGTAATTATTCTGAATTTACTTGTCCGTAATATATTAATCGAAACATTAATTACTCTCACAAGTTAGGTTATTTCTGACTTATAACCCGTTTCTTATCATGTCCCCAATTTCATCATTATCTTTGAGATTTAGCCAACAAACACGAACTTCGTGGCCTCTCACTACTGGTCTCCGCCTCCATATGGTACTGCAGTTACTTTGAGGTCTTTCACCACTAGGGATGTCATGCCCCGCTTAATTATTTCTCCGACATTATTCGAATATTCCATTATCTTTTCAATGTGTTTAACATTATACCAATATTCACATTAATCAACATTTATGGGCCGAAGCCAAAAGCCCGGACTTAACAGTCCATTTTTCCATTTACACCTAGAAAATGATTACTTTCTTTTTTAAGTCCTTTACTCACACCCACGTTGATTTTATACAAAAAATTATTCATATTTTTAGGACTTAATTCGATTTCACCCATACTAGTGTAAAAACATTCACCAATATTTTTAATTCATAAAAATGTTCCACTTTAAATAAATTATAAATTTACCCCCTTTTTTTCGCAAACTCGCAATTTAGTCTTTTAACACGTTTCATTTTTTCAAAAAGTAGTTTAAGTTTCCGATTCAACACTTAAACACATTTAAACATTACAACACTTGTTTATTAGTCTACTTTACTCAACTTTCACATTTTTACACTTTACCCACCTTTAACATATAAGTTCATATATTTCATATAATGAAGCCTCATTTTACACATATTCGATAAACACACTTTATTCTTGGTTTTTCGCATCTTAACATCTACTTTGATAGTAATTACACATTTGAGCCCTTATCTTTCATTTATTAACTTTTAACCCATAATTTTTTTGGAAGACCCTTGCATTTCGCATATTTGTACATTAAAACCATACTACTTTCTATCATGAGTTTATACACTTTAACGCACCCATTTAAAGTGAAAGCATGTCTTTACATAGAAATTTTTTATTTAATATAGGAAGACATATATTCATTTTACAAAATAACGTGAACAAACTTAGAACATTACCTTAGATAGAAATCAAATTTACTTTATTAAAACCCACTTCTAACACATTTTATTTCATAAAATGTCCATGAATAGTGTTCATAAATTTCCAACACTTTCAAACCCATTTAAGTAAAAATTTATCATCATCTTCTTCTTCTTCTTCTTCTTCTTCTTCTTCTTCTTCTTCTTCTTCTTCTTCTTCTATTTTGTCATTTTGAGAAATAAAGCCCTACTTTTATTTCATAAAAATGGCTTACACAAACCCAATGTATTCCAAAACATGAAGTCACATTATCTGCTTTCGAAACATCACTTAAACACATTTTACTTCATAAATTGCATAAATCATATTTTTAGAAATTTATTGGTTTTCAAATATCATTTAAAACCTCATTTAAAGTAACCATTTTCATACCAAATACTAAGAATGCAACTAACAACCCATTAATGCATTTAACCCTTAATCTATATATTTCACGTCTAAAATATGTAAAACATCAAATTGAAAATGTACTAATTTCTAAACTTATTTCAAAGGAAGAAAATCCCACCTATATGGTCTTGAAAAAAGTAGAGAATATGGGTGACTCCCCCACCTTCCAAGCTTTAAGAGTGTTCCTTCCAAGCTTCATCCAACCCTTATTCTTTAACACCTTGAAAGACCTCGTTCTTGCCCCCAAATACCCTCTTTTAAACCCCCAACTTGCTGTCCCACATTCCAAGTGAAGATTTAATGGAGTTTTAACCCATTTCCATGGAGTTTGGGTATGGAAATTATGAGGAAAAGATGACCTACGAATTTGAGAATAGAACTATGACTCTTGTGAGTCTTTCTAGTGAGAGTGGGAAGTGAAAATTTGATAACCCATTGATGCACTAACATGAACCCCTCTCACTCTTTCTTATAATCTTTAAAGAGTAAATTGGAAGTATTGACCCTAAATGTAAGGTTTTAAGTGGCCTAAAAGGGTGCAAGAACACTAGATAATATCTGTAAATGAAGTGAGAAATAAACAATACAATGTAAGCAACCTTGGCACATGTGATACTCAAGACTCACCTAAAATCAACCCCAAAAGGCTGATTTGCATCACTTTCTCTCTCTAAAAATATTTTTCTTATTTAACTTAAGAATCATGTTCCTTACATATTTTTAGCTAAAAAATCCTATTTACCATAGTCATTTAGCCGCTCGAATTGTCCTATATAAGACGAGCACCCTCTATACAATATATATATATATTTTTATTTTTCTTCGCATGGTAATATTTCTTATATTTTATGAGTCTAAATATATGATCGGAATATTTTTTTGACTTACCAATTATCCTAAACAATTCGCACAAAACTGGACTTTCGCAGTGTCATGCACCGTAATACAATTTGTACCCAGGCTTGCGTAGCGCTCGTTGCTCGTCCAAATCGCGTGAAACTTAATCTAAATACTTAAAGTAATTATATAAACACAAAATAAAACTCATATGAACCATGCAACGTTAAACTTGATCGTTTAATTCATATTGCGATACATTGCTTTTCGTACCATTTAAATGTCGCATCGTATTAACCTTATCCGTATCATATCCGTTCCTTGATATTTTTTCCTCAAACTTAATGGGCATCCTAGATAATACTATTAGAGATTAAATATGCATTCGTGCAATATATGCATCATGGGATTTTTCTCCTTTAAACTATTTACGTAATACGCCACCTTACGTATTACTTGACGTGTTACACTTAGATTATTTATTCCTCAATTTTTCCTTTGGACAAAACAATTTAAATAACTTCAAATACCTATTTTCTAGGGCAGGGTATTACATTTATGGGTTAAACCCCAACCCATATTATTTTCGAATTATGTGTACTTTGATGTCCCCTAGGTTACGTAGGCGTCTTAGGTAAACCCCTCGTCTCGAGTCCTCCCACATATATTTGGTATTTTATTCTCATCATATATTTGTGATATATATATTTGACATGTTTGCTTGCTTGTGTCTTGTCTGACATACGCAATCGTTCCTCCATAATGACTTGTGAATCGATAAACAATTACATGATAATTTTTTATTATTATTTTGGGAACAATACTAAGGATGACTTCTCTCCACCTTTATCCATGACGCGAGTCGAGCGATTCCGTCCTCTATTTATAATATGCACAGAAGTACACAAATCATCGAGTTCTACAAGAGAAGATTAACACATGCCCATGATAGACCGAAAGGGCGGGATGAGTTCCTAACACCTTTCTATTCCGTAACTTAGTCCTCGGACCTATAAACTACTTGGTTTCGCAAGCATAAGTGTTATCCTTGGTGTCGTTCTCTCGAGGTGACAACATTTCTTTTGCCTGTTTTGTGCAAAATAGGCCGGTGCTGGTGACTCTATCTCTACATAACACCCCACATCGATGACGATCGAGAACCCCAATAAAGGATGCAATCTCTCACGCACATGGGAAAAAGGGGAAGGTAGGAGGGATCCACCTCCAAAGATTATACCCCCTAGGGATGTCCACATGGGTGATATTCTAATTAAAATCGTTAGTCTTCCAAAAATTTCATCCAATGCCGTTGTCTTAAATTTTTATTCTTTTTTTGTAAAGATATATTTTAAGCTCTTATGATTGGAAAAGACTTGGAATTCTTCACCATAAAGATAATAACGCTAGATATTTAAAGCAAAACTATGGTAGCTAATTCAAGATCATGGACAGGGTAATTAAATTCATGAGTTTTGAGTTGCCATAATCCATACTATGCTACTTTCCCTATTTGTATAAAAACACCTAAACCTTGATATGAGGTGTCAGTATGCACATCATAGCTTACATCACTAGAAGGAATAAGTAGGGCAGGAGTAGTAGTTAGCCAGTCATTCAAAATTTGGAATGCTTGATCACATTCATCAGTTCATACAAATGGTAATTCCTTCCTAGTTAGCTTTAAAAGGGGAAGAGCAATGCGAGAAAATCCTTCCATAAAATGATGATAATACTCTACTAATCCTAGAAAACTTTTTATCTCAGTAATATTGTTAGGATTTTTCCATTCTAAAATGGCTTGAAGTTTGATAGGGTCGACTTGGATTCCATTCTCAAATATCACATGTCCTAGAAATTTTACTTCTTTTATTGAGAAATCACACACGTTTCTTTTTGCATATAGCCGGTGGTTTCGTAAAGTATCAAATACTATGTCTAAATATTGGGCATGCTCTATTGGATTTCGGGCATAAATAAGAATGTCGTCAATGAATACGATAACAAACTAGTGAAGAAAATGTCTAAAGATTCTGTGAATAAGGTCCATAAAAGCTGCGGGTGCATTGGTTAATCCAAAAGACATAACAGTAAATTCGAAATGTCCATAAGAAGTTAAAAAAGTAGTTTTTGGAATGTCTTCTTCTCTTACTTACAATCAATGGTAACCAGATTGTAAGTCTATTTTAAAAAATACCCTTGTTCCTCGAAGTTGATCAAATAAATATCCGATTTGGGGTAGAGGATACTTATTCTTAATAGTCATTGAGTTTAGCTTACGATAATATATGCATAACCTAACAGGGTAATGAGACTGGGGTCTGTGAATAACTGGAAAGGGTGAGGCGTGACCCACTTCAATGGACGCTGTCTGTAAGGTTCTCAAGAAATACTAGAGTAACTTCTGATGAAACCTCATCCTTTTGGTAAAAATGAAGCTTAAGCTGGAACTCCGTCCCTGAAACAAGATGAACTTCAACAACAATAATAGTAACTTTTCTCAAGAGGAACTCCGGAGAGTGGTAGCTGTCAGTGGGGAGTGAAAGAATAAGGCACTCAGCACTTAGAGATAGAGTAGGGAGATAATACTAGAGAGGTTTTGGGGTGATTTTGACAGAGTAACTTTGCAGTTGAGTTTTTATATCCCTTTCTTGACCTTGCCCAGGGGTCCTATTTATACTTGGGCACTAGGGCTGAGTTGACACTTTTGGAGCCAAAAACTTAGAGGGTTGGGGAGGGACAAGGTCTGTAGTGTACCATTTGTCCCTACCTGTGTGAAGCAGCCTATTCCCCCCCAGATAGGTTCCACCTAGTGCAAACCAAATTCAAAAAGTAAATATGTCTCCTAATGGAGACAAAATATCTAATTTGGAAAATATCTTTTGAAACGGTAACTTTTGGTGCCAACTTTGAAAACTTAAGGGGGGTCTCAAGGACCACTTCCTCTAAAATCTTTGTAAGCTTGAGGGGGGTCTTGAGTACCCCCTTCTAAAATCATTTTCTTGAGAGGGGCCTAGAGGACCCTCTCCTTTAAAATCATTTTATAAACAATTCTTTTCTTGTGAGCAACCCTTTGGCTGCTCACCCTGATTATGTCTGACTGTGAGTTATGTGAGGACTGGGTGACCCTAGGTTCTTTCTACTATTATTCTCTCAATCCTAAAGTGCTAAGTGGTTGAGATTTCTCAATAAACCTTGTTCCTCAGCCGTCAAGCCAAAACTGTGAAGAGATCCCAACTGGCCTGTTTGAGCCTACCTTCTCAACTAGGCTAGCTGTACAAGAAAGTAAGTGTTAGTACTTTTGTTCTTTTAAAGAATGAATTTTCATGATTAGGGTTTGCTCATGGTAGCCACTCCCTCATCCTGGCCTATTTTTCAAGAAGTTGAGGGGGAGGACCTTGACTGCTCCTCGCCCCAATATTTTTTGGAAGTTGAGAGGGAGGACCTTGACTGCTCCTCTCCCCGACATATTCTGGAGGTTGAGGGGGAGGACCTTGACTACTCCTCGCCTTACCATTTTCTAGAAGATGAGGGGGAGGAACTTGACTACTTCTCACCCCAACATTTTTGGGAAGTTGAGGGGGAGGACCTTGACTGCTCCTCGCCCCGACATTTTTTGGAACTTGAGGGACCTTGAGGGTTCCTTCACCAATATGAATTTTCTGTCGTTGAGGGACCGTGGGGGTTCCTTTTCAACATGAGTTTCTGACAGAACCCTGAGGGGTTTTCTTCTTAATATGAGTTTCTGGCGGGACCCTGGGTGGGGTTCCTTCTCAATATGAGTTTCTGCCAGGACCCCGGTAGGGTTCCTTCTCAATATGAGTTTCTGCCGGGACCCTGGGGGTTCCTTCTCAATATGAGTTTCCGTCAGGACCTTGGGTGGGGTTCCTTCTCAATATGAATTTTCTACTGTTGAGGGACCCTGGGAGTTCATCAACCTTATATTTCCTGAAGACTACAGAGGGGGTATTTGAGGGACCCTCACCCCAAAAGGGTTGCTCGCGGTGAGCCCCTTGTCCTTGGCCTTTTTTTGTGGCCTTCTATCTTGTGTAGAGGGTTACTCATAGTGAGCCACTCATCCTTGTCCTTTTTTTTGTGACCTTATATATTGGGTAGAGGGGTTTCTCGAGGTGATCCTCTCGTCCTTGGTCCTTTGCTGTGATCTTCTATCTTGGGTAGAGGGGTTGCTGGCGGTGATCCCCTCGCCCTTGGCCTTTTTCTAGTGGCCTTTTATCTTGGGTAGATGGGTTGTTCACGGTGAGCCCCTCATCCTTGGACTTTTTTTGTGGCCTTTTATCTTGGTTAGAGGGGTTGCTCACGGTGAGCCCCTCGTCCTTTACCTATTTCTGTGGCCTTATATCTTGGGTAGAGGGGTTGCTCACTGTGAATCCTCTCGTCCAGGTTTTACACCTCGTCATAGGTCCATTCAAGATGGACCCCCTTATTCTAAATATTATCTTGCTAACTTGGGCAGTAGGAGCCCCTCTAGGCGGGCTCACTCACCCTTGGCTATTCTAGAATAGAAGATGGACACCCCTCTACATTAGTCCCGTCATACAAAACTCTTTGTGTTGGGTAGACCAAAGGGTTTTGTATGAAACAATCACTTCATCTTGGAATGCGAAAGTTTCATGCCTTTACATCATTACACTGTTCAATTTGGAGTTATTGAGGGGTCCCTAGTGGTGGGCTCCCTCATCCTTAGTCATTCTCTTTTCAGCATCGATTTTGGGCAGAGGGGCCACTCTAGGTGAGTCCCCTCGCTCTAACTCATTTTACCTTGTTTCCAGTTTATGCAGTGAGGGGGGACCTTTGGGTAGACCCTCTCGTTTCTATGTCTGTATTTGGCAAATGGGTCAATTATCTTTGACTCCCTCACTCGAGGTTTTCCTCTTTGTATATGCCTTTGGCAAATGGGTCACTCGAAGTGAACTCCCTCGCCATGAACTGTTCGTGCATTTGATTTTAGCTGAGGGGCCACTCGTGGTGGGCCTCCTCACCACCAGTTGTTTTGTAACATCGCTTTTGGTCGAGGAGCCACTCTTGGTGGACTCCGTCGGCATAAACTATTGCTTATTGTAATATTGACTGAGGGGCCATTTGTGGTGGACTCTCGCATCCTCAAACTGTTACTTGTGTTGGTCTTGGCACAGGGCCACTCAAAGTGGACCCCATTGCTATAAGCTATTTCTTGTATTGATCTTTGAAGGGGTATCACTTGTGGTGGACCCCCAGCCATGAGTCCTTTTCTGTAGCATCAAGTTTTGGAAGAGGGGTCACTTAAGGTAAATCCCCTTGCCCTACGCTATTTTCTGTCAAACTTAAAATCTTTGGGAGGTGGAGCCACTCTAAGTGGATCCCCATACTCTAGGCTATTTCACTATTTGTTCACTCGCTTGAGGAGTTCTCAATATCAGCCCCCTCGAGCAGAAGTGTCTTGTAATATCGAGAGACTTGTGCACGAAATATCATAATCAAGATTTCACTCTTTGTTTACTGGCTTGAGGACTTCTCAACATTAGCCCGCCTCTCAACCAGGATACATGTTAATAGTATGGGCGCTCCAATGCCCTTGGAGCCCCAGGTACTAAACTATCGTACCCTTTATTAATACTTTATAGTTGCTCAAGAATGTGAGTGCTCCTATGCCCTTGGAGCATAAGGTACTAAACTGTCGTACCCTTGTTACTATTTTATTCTTACTGGGCACTTGCTCGTCTTCTCAGGTTGATGCTATGAGCGCTCCGGTGCCCTTGGAGTTTTAGGTACTAAATTTTCGTACCTTATATTTATACTTGGCACTTGCTCAAGACTGTGAGCGTTCCGGTACCCTTAGAGCCTTAGGTACTAAACTGTCGTACCTTGTGTTTATAATTAGAACTTGCTCAAGACTGTGAGCTCTCCGGTCTACTTGGAGCCTTAGTTACTAAACTATCATACCTTATATTTATACTTGGCACTTGCTTAAGACTGTGAGCACTCCGGTGCTTTTGGAGCCTTAGGTACTAAACTGTCGTACATTATGTTTATACTTGGCACTTGCGCAAGACTGTGAGCACTCCGGTGCACTTGGAGCCTTAGGTACTAAACCATCGTACCTTATATTTATACTTGGCACTTGCTCAAGAATGTGAGCGCTCCGGTGCTCTTAGAGCCTTAGGTACTAAACTGCCATACCTCTTGTTTATACTCGGAACTTGCTCAATACTGTGAGCGCTCTGGTGCCCTTGGAGCCTTAGGTACTAAACCATCATTATTTTTATTTATACTTGGCACTTGCTTAATACTGTGAGCTCTCCTATGCCCTTGGAGCCTGAGGTACTAAACTGTTGTACCTTTTATTTATACTTGCACCTGCTTAATACTGTGAGTTGCTCTATTTTATGTCGTAGTCTGTGGGGTACTTGCCTATGATTTGAGAAAGTTATCATTTTAGAGCTACCCCTCTAACTGCGGGGTACTTGCATATGAGCTGAGCATGTTATTATTTCTGAAGCTTCCCCTCTAACTGCGGGGTACTTGCATATAACTGAGCAAGTCATATTTCTGAAGCTGCCCCTCTAACTCCGGGGTACTTGCACATATCTGAGTAAGTTAGAATTTTGAAGCTTCCCCTCTAACTGTGGGGTACTCGCATATAGCTGAGCAAGTTAAAATTTGGAATTTTCCCCTCTAGCTGTGGGGTACTTGCATATAACTGAACAAGTTTAAGAAGGTTCCCCTATAGTTGTGGGGTACTTGTATATAGCTGAGCAAGTTAGAATTTGGAAGCTGCCCCTCTAACTGCGGGGTACTTGCATATAATAGAGAAAATTAAAATTTTGAAGCTGCCCCTCTAACTGCGGGGTACTTACATATAACTGAGCAAGTTAGAATTTGGAAGCTGCCCCTCTAACTACGGGGTACTTGCATATAATATAGCAAGTTACAATTTTGAAACTGCCTCTCTAACTGAGGGGTACTTTTATATAACTTTCATAAGTTAAAATTTAAAAGTTTCCCCTCTAGCTGTGGGGTACTTGCATATAACTGAGCAAGTTTAAATTTTGAAGCTGCCCCTTTAACTGCGGGGTACTTGCATATAACTGAGCAAGTTAAAATTTTTAAGTTGCCCCTCTAACTGCGGGGTACTTGCATATAACTAACCAAGTTAAAATTTGGAAGTTGCCCCTCTAGCTGTGGGGTACTTGCATATAACTGAGCAAGTTAAAATTTTGAAGCTGCCCCTCTAACTGCGGGATACTTTCATATAACTGAGCAAGTTAAAATTTGGAAGTTGCCCCTCTAGCTGTGGGGTACTTGCATATAACTGAGCAAGTTAAAATTTTGAAGCTACCCCTCTAGCCGTGGGGTACTTGCATATAACTGAGCAAGTTAGAATTTGGAATCTGCCCCTCTAGGTGCGGGGTACTTGCATATAACAGAGCAAGTTAAAATTTTGAAGCTGCCCCTCTAACTGCGGGGTACTTCCATATAACTGAGCAAATTAAAATTTGGAAGTTGCCCCTCCATCTGTGGGGTACTTGCATATAACTGAGTAAGTTAAAATTTTGAAGCTGCCCTTCTAACTGTAGAGTACTTGCATATAACTGAGCAAGTTCAAATTTTGAAGCTGCCCCTCTAACTGTGGGGTACTTGCATATAATTGAGCAAGTTAAAGTTTTTAAGCTACCCCTCTAACTGCGGGGTACTTGCATATGAGTTGATCAAATTAAAATTTTAAAGTTGCCCCTCTAACTATAGGGTACTTGCATATAACTGAGCAAGTTAAAATATTGAAGCTACCCCTCAAATTGCGAGGGTACTTGCATAAGAGCTGAGCATGTTAAATTTTTTAGTGCAGCCCCGTGTGACTCTGCGGTACTTTTTAGCGTGACCCTGTGTGACTGTGAGGTATTTCGTTATGCACATTCATTTCTTAGGGAGTAGCTAAGATATGGGGTTAGTCCTTCTCCTTCCCACAAACTTTGAATAAAATTTCGCATATATCATAAGTAAAGAAATAATTATTTCCTTATACTAAAAATTTCCCTTGGTCTACAGGGTCCTTGTTCCAAACTTTTCTTAGGAACCTTTTTGTCTTAGAAAATTACAAGTTTAGAGGGGGGGGGGGGGTAGACCCCCTTCTCTATTTTTTCTAAAAATTGGTGTTAACGCAAAAATTCTCCATCCACGAGGACCAATCAGAAAAGAACACATGACATCCTACGTGGCAATATTCGACACCCGAGGAGAGTTGGTCGGCACCCGAGGAGTGTTAGTCGGCACCCGAGGAGAGTTGGTCAGTACCTGAGGAGAATTAGTCGGCCCCCGAGGAGAGTTGGTCAGCCCCCGAGGAGAGTTAGTCGGCACCCAAGGAGAGTTGGTCGGCATACCAACCAGGAAGATCAAAGGATAACTATGCATTTAATGTGCATTAATGAAGATGACAGCGCATTTAATGAGCCTTAATGTACATTTATACTGTATTAATAGATGACAACACATAGCATACCAAGCAATTCAACAATTAGATTCGTTGAATGTAGACATAAATGTCTACATACAATGAATCTCTTTATCTCCCATCGCAATAAATACATGTATCCCCTTAGCCAAAAGGAGGAGAGGAGCAGAGAGGGGGAGAAGATTCGGGAACCTAGAAACACCATACATAAGATAGACATCATTTCTCTCTCTACACCCTATGGTGCTATTGTAAACCCCTGGGAATAAAATAACAGTGGACGTAGGCTTTATTCATAGCCGAACCACTTTAAAAATCTTTGTCTCTTATGTGCTTGATTGGATTGCTTTCATCTATTTATCTGTGATCATAAAAATGGGATTCGGTCCAGTTTTTTGCATCAACATATTAGCGCCGTCTGTGGGAACGTGTTACAAGCGTTGTTCTCCATCAAAAGCTAAGTTTTTATTTTCTCTACGTATAATCAATTATACATACATCTTTTGATTCAATCGTAATTTTTATGTTTATATACATAAATTAATTGTCTAATTTTTATCTGGAAAATATTGCATATCATGATTTTAAAATCATAACTATTAGATTAATTCTTATTTAGAAATCTGAAAAATAATGGATTTCATAAATCATAACTTTTTGCTTGATTCTCAAGTTTCAATTTTATATCATGGAATAAATATTTTAACTGATTACATATACCAATATATATGACGGTGGTAAGATTTGATAATTTTCATTATAAATTTTGTAAAATCTTTGATGTCTATTCAAATTCCCATCATATTTTTAATCAGAGAATGTGAAAAGGTTAAAGACAATAAAAAGTTTTCTCATGGAAATCATGACCCATATCTATTTTCTCTCTCTTCAAGTTTGAGTCTCTTTGCATTCATTTTTATGAACTATATACTTAATTTGGTTCATCTTCCATCTATGTCAATAAAGTCTCATTGACTGATTTTTGATATATATTTGGTAATAACTTCGACCCTTCAACATATTTTTATCTCTCCAAATATGGAATAGGAAAGGATCAATATAAAAAATAATTTTCTCTCACCTGAAAAATCATTACCCACCTCTTGTAAAAAAGGATCAGTAAAACAAATCATGACCATATCAAGACTCTGGGCACAAATTTGATATGTTGGCCCCTCATTCATCACATCATATGGTTTCTTTATCAGAATCACACGATATAGTGGATTAGATAATTATTCATTTAATTAACATTCTTAATGCTTAAATTTTACATCGAATGTTATTTTTCTGATTTAAGGATTCGAGATATTCTGGTCAGCCATACATATTGTTGGTCGGCATCATCTTGGGCCATAATTTATTAAAGAGAAGCTTAACCAGACCATTTTTGTTTGTCGGATATAAGATTTGAAGATCCATCAGCAACGTTAAAATAATTTTATCCAACTACGAGGTATCTTATTGTTGGTCGGAGACTCATATTGTAGCTCAGGTGGAACCAATTGCAGGTCGACGATCATCTACTTCTTGATCGGCGACATCTCAGTCTTCTTCGAAGGGTTCAATTTACTGGTCGGCAACTATCCAACCATCCACTTTTTGGTCGGTGACATCTAATGTTGTTCGGTGCTATCAATGCACTATTTTTGTTGATCGGCGAAATTGCTCAGCTGGTCGGGGACCATTTGCTTCTTGGTCGACACCATATATTCTATAACTTGAGATATCCTTAAATGTTGGTCGGCAACATCCACGCCGTTTGTCGACAGCAGTAGAATCTTGGGGTATTCAAAAATGCGAAGCACCCCAGATATTTCTTTAAACACGAGTTCAGCTTGGGGACAAACAGGGGGCTTAAGTCTTTTTTAAGTTGTGATCACCCCAAAAATATTTTTAAAACCAAGTGATAAATAATTTTCAAACAACAACTTATACCTGATTAGTTGTTGGAGATTAAATAACTTTACAAAAAACTCTACGTCTTATTTATGATGCATATTTGATAAAAATTTGTCCATCTCACACACATTTGGCACAAAATATATTATTTCATATTTTGAAATTTTTATTGCCTTATGCCGATACACATCACATATTATTTGGCTGAATAATTATTCTCATGATAATAATTATTTTCTCTAGTCTCGACAGGTGCTCGGGAAGCTTATTAAAATTTCATAGGGATGAGATTCAATCCCGATGAAAGCTCTCGTAAACCTCTGGAAAAGTAGTATTGCTCGACATCAGGCAATTGTGCCTCGACATATCATCCAACATATATTATTTCATTTTTTGAAATTAATATTTTTATTTCTCAAACATATACCTATCATATATTTATTGAATGATTAAATTATTCTCACGACTAATCAATTCAGCCTATACAAATGGTAGAGCAAGATATTAATTTTTACAGGTACAAGATTCAACGCCGACGAATGCTCAGAAACAATCTGAAAACTATTATCATTTCACCTCAGCCAGGCATTATATATTTTATTATTACTCGGAGATATCGGCTCAAGCACAACTTATTCTATATCCCTTGGGATTCATATTCTATATTCATCTCTTTATGGAGCTCGGCGATAAACTTATTATCATATTCAGCTCCGAGGAAAAGCTACAACAGTTATTATATTTCTCCCCCAACGGATAGTTGGTCGGGGCAATTCTTATTTATATTCAGGCCCAGATATCAGCTCAAGCACAAATTATTCTATATATCCCTTAGGATTCATATTCTATATTCA
Source organism: Sambucus nigra (assembly GCA_949130495.1). Classification (NCBI taxonomy): domain Eukaryota; kingdom Viridiplantae; phylum Streptophyta; class Magnoliopsida; order Dipsacales; family Adoxaceae; genus Sambucus; species Sambucus nigra. The sequence goes on from OX422210.1 coordinate 314,401,983, forward strand.
TCTCAACATGGAACTCGGCGAGATACTTATTATCATATTTAGCTCCGAGGAGAACTATAACATTTATTATATGTCACCCCCAACGGATAGTTGGTCGGGGTAATTCTTATTTATATGCAGGCCTAGCAAAGTTCTCGGCCATATTCTTATGTTCTGGAAAATATTATTCTTATTCGGCATTATGAAATTGTGCCTCGACGAGATACTTATTCAGCTTTAAGGAGAATTACAACATTCGTTGTATTTCACCCCCAATGGATAGTTGGTCGGATAATTCTTATTTATATTCAGGCCTGACAACGTTCTCGGCCATATTCTTATGTTCTGGAAGATCTTATTCTTGTGCGGCATTATATAATTCTACCTCGACAGATCAGCGATGCACTTTATTATTTTTAATTATTCTTTATATCTATTTGGATGCATATTCTATTCTTATTTCAGCAAGGAGGTCTCCAACATTTATATTATCTTATTCCCAACAATCTGTTGGTCAGCTCCAAGGAGGTCTCCAACATTTATATTATCTTATTCCCAACAATCTGTTGGTCAGCTCCAAGGATGTCCTCAGCATATATTATCTTATTCCCAACAATCTGTTGGTCAGCTCCAAGGAGGTCTCCAACCTTTATATTATCTTATTTCCAACAATCTGTTGGTCAGCTACAAGGATGTCTCCAACATTTATTATATCTTATTCCCAACAATCCGTTGGTCATCTCCGAGGAAGTCTCTAGCATTTATTATCAATTACCACCAACTCCGGTTGGTCGGGAATCAAATCCAACTCCGGTTGGTAGATAAAATCCAACTCCGGTTGGTAAATAAAATCCAACTCCGGTTGGTAGATAAAGTCCAACTCCGGTTGGTAGATAAAGTCCAACTCCGGTTGGTAGATAAAATCCAACTCCGGTTGGTAGATAAAATCCAACTCCGGTTGGTCGATAAATCTCTTCCAACTCTGGTTGGTCGAGAACCAAATCCAACTCCGATTGGTCGATAAATCTCATTCAAAGTTCACATTCCACATTCCACACTTGGGGGTTCTATTACAGATATATTTGTTCATTTGGTGGCACATTCTTATAACATCATGCAGTCGAGCATCAAATTCAACTCCACGAACTCACATGGTCGGGGCCCCGACTAATTATCATTCATGAGTTGTTTTTCCTTGCTCAGGAATTATTTTTGATATTGAAGTTCAGGAGGCTATTGAAGTTCAGGAGGTATATTGAAGTTCAGGAGGAATTTAGAAGTTCAGGAGGCATATTCAGGAGTTATTATGCACATACTATTGAAGTTCAGAAGTCAAATTTAACATCTACAGCACTGAGATCTTTACTACTACTGTCCCGACCAACATTGAAGAAGAAATTGTATGAAAATGTTTCGAAGTCCACCACTAGCTTGGTACTAATCAGATTGATGAGTTGGGTTCAAAAGCTAGTATGCTACTCGATAAAGTATTCAGAGGATCATAAATCAGAAGAATCAAGCACGTGAAGTTAGCACTCAGTTGCTCGGCATAGGAGGCAGTTGGTCGGCTAGCAAACCAATCAACATACTTGAAGATTATGACAAGCTACAAGCTGCATACTATGGCATGGCTGCATCCAAATTCCCAGGGGTGATACATAGCACACGGAGTTCCTCAAAAGAAAGATTAGCAACCATCGTTCAGCCTACATCATATGTCGTCCAGGAGATAATGCACTTTATGTTGAACAAATCAAGAAGGTAGATCAAGAATTTCACGAGTACCGAGCAACACTGCAGAATAAATACTCCATCCTTTCAAGTAAACCATCAAGCATGGAGCATTGGGGGATTCTGTTAACGCAAAAATTCTCCATCTACGAGGACCAATCAGAAAAGGACACATGACATCCTACGTGGCAATATTCGACACCCGATGAGAGTTGGTCGGCACCCGAGGAGTGTTAGTCGGCACCCGAGGAGAGTTGGTCAGTACCCGAGGAGAACTAGTCGCCCCCCGAGGAGAGTTGGTCGGCCCCCGAGGAGAGTTAGTCGGCACCCGAGGAGAGTTGGTCGGCATACCAACCAGGAAGATCAAAGGATAACTATGCATTTAATGTGCATTAATGAAGATGACAGCGTATTTAATGAGCCTTAATGTACATTTATACTGTATTAATAGATGACAACACATAACATACCAAGCAATTCAACAATTAGATTCGTTGAATGTAGACATAAATGTCTACATACAATGAATCTCTTTATCTCCCAACACTATAAATACATGTATCCCCTTAGCCAAAAGGAGGAGAGGAAGAGAGAGGGGGAGAATATCCGGGAACCTAGAAACACCATACACAAGATAGACATCATTTCTCTCTCTACACCCTATGGTGCTATTGTAAACCCCTGGGAATAAAATAACATTGGACGTAGGCTTTATTCATAGCCGAACCACTTTAAAAATCTTTGTCTCTTATGTGCTTGATTGGATTGCTTTCATCTATTTATCTGTGATCATAAAAATGGGATTCGGTCCAGTTTTTTGCATCAACAATTGGTCAAGTAAATTTTGTTTCTTCTTACGAAAAGAGGTCATGACTTGTTCTCGAGGCTATGAATCTGTATGGAATAATTAAAAAAAATATACATATTTTTAATTATTACTTACTAGGAGGATGTCCCCTAACTATAATGAGGAAAGACCTTCATGTCATGGACCCTCTTCTAATCTAGTAGTATTCTATTATTCTCTTAAGAAAGAGAAAACATTAGTCCGGTGTAACTTTTGTTTGAGTGATTCTAGGACTTTATGTCTATATTCCCGCCGCATCTACTTTTTTTTAGTTGAAATGGTTCAGGGGTTCCTCGTATGAATCTTACGTCGGTGAGGGATATTCATAAGTGTTACTGTAAAAAGAGGGTTCCTCACATGCGCCGCTGCCACTAGAGGATTCCTTGTAAGTGCTGCTGTCAATGGCTGTAACACCCCGCCCGCCCGGGGAGAGCGAACGGAGCGCTACTATCGATAAAACTAAACAAATCCACAATATAACAAGGTATAGAGCATTCTAATTCCCATAATAAAACAAAACTACTAATCTCAAATCTCTTAAAATAAATACAACAATTATCTCGAATAAAAATACAACATCTAAAATAAATCTCCAATGCTCTATACATCAAAATAATACAATCTTCACTCTTTTATTAAAATTCTTCCCAAATAATCCTCGCTAAAAATCATCCCAATTAGTCCAAAGCGCTTAAATCCACGCTAACCTGCCAACTATAGAAAATATGGGGAAGTACACAATATGACAGGAAAGATTCTCAACAGATATTAGCGGTGAATAAAACGTCACAATGCGAATACAAATATTCAAATCAAAAGCGAATCTCATAAGCAATTATATCAATATAATTTCTCAACAACACATTAACCGGGTCACCTAGCCTCACCACCATACCGCGCCTATGCATTTTTAAGCATATCCGGAAAAAGGAATATTGGCGGGTGCCCAACCTCAGTGCCATATTAAAATCTCATGACAACATTCACAACACCAAATATAATACCACATGAATCAAAATTAGATTCCAACAAATATTTCCAGATTTCCAAATGAATTTATCAATTCAAATATGAGTCAATAATCACAAGAAAACAACGAGAATAATACTCGCGAGATTAAGGAGCATATTGTGTAAAATCCCATACCTTAAACAACCAAAAGATACCAACAACAATCTGCCCAGAACTCACAGAATAAGCCATCAAAATCTGCTCCAAGAATCATAAAAAACTCCTCCAAGAATCAACACCAAAACAGTCCCCAAGAACACCTCAAAACCTAAGGTTGAATGCATAAATTAAAGGGAATGTTTGTGTATAAAAAGAGAGGAAATAAAAATATGTTTTCCGAGTATTTTTGTGCCCCAAGGCTGTTCCAAAACAATAGCCAACGATCCCTTTTTATAAGGTAAAAATATAAGATTTTGAATCAAACCACAATTCCTCAAAAATACTTGCTGTTCACGTTTTCTGGACCATCGATCGATCATGCCTAAAATCTGACAGTTTCCCTTAAAAAATGCCATAAGGAAAAATATTAAAAAATTCATATAAAATCCGTTTTAACTCCGATTTCAATTTCGCTTGAAGTTTTATTCTTCTAAGATCATAACCAACATATTTGAGCAATAAAAATAATTTTATCTCAAAATTTATTTTTCCTCTTTATTTTGAAAAATACCCCAAAAATTACGCGGGTTGTTACACTTCCCCACTAACAATGGAATTTTGCCCTTGAAATTCGCCGAATGCCTAACTCTAAAAAATCAGGCCAACAATATCCAAAATAATCTCGTCACCAAAAATAATTTACTCACATCTAATCTAGATGCCTAACACGAAACAATCATCTAAAATTCTATCTCCAAAAATACACGTCACAAAAACGCAACAGACCCAAAACCCAAGACCCGAGGGTGGCCGTATACCTAAGCTCTGATACCATTCTGTAACACCCCGTCCGCCCGGGGAGAGCAAACAGAGTGCTACTATCGATAAAACTAAATAAATCCACAATATAACAAGGTATAAAGCATTCTAATTCCCACAATAAAATAAAACTACTAATCTCAAATCTCTTCAAATAAATACAACAATTCTCTCGAATAAAAATACAACATCTAAAATAAATCTCCAATCCTCTATACATCAAAATAATACAATTTCTCTCTTGTATTAAAATTATTCCCAAATAATCCTCGCTAAAAATCATCCCAATTAGTCCAAAGCGCTCAAATTCACGCTAACCTGCCAACTATAAAAAATATGAGGAAGTATACAATACGACAGGAAAGATGCTCAACAAATATTAACGATGAATAAAACGTCACAATACGAATACGAATACGAATATTCAAATCAAAAGCGAATCTCATAAGTAATTATATCAATATAATTTCTCAACAACACATTAACCGGGTCACCAGGCCTCACCACCATACCATGCCTATGCATTTTTAATCATATCCGGAAAAAAATATTGGCGGGTGCTCAATCTCAGTGCCATATTAAAATTTCATGACAACATGCTCAACACCAAATATAATACCACATGAATCGAAATTAGATTCCAACAAATATTTCCAGATTTTCAAATGATTTTATCAATTCAAATATGAGTCAACAATCACAAGAAAACAATGAGAATAATACTCGCTAGATTAAGGAGCATATTGTGTAAAACCCCGTACCTTAAACCACCAAAAGATACCAACAACAATCTGCCCAGAACTCACAGAATAAGCTATCAAAATATGCTCCAAGAATCAACACCAAAACAACCCAAAGAACACCTCAAAACCTAAGGTTGAATGCATAAATTAAAGGGCATGTTTGTATATAAAAAGAGAGGAAATAAAAATATGTTTTCTGAGTATTTTTGTGCCCTAAGGCTATTCCAAAACAATAGCCAATGATCCCTTTTTATAACGTAAAAATATAAGAGTTTGAATCAAACCACAATTTCTCAAAAATACTTGCTATTCACGTTTTATGGGACCATCGATCGATTTGTGAAAATCATCGATCGATCGATCATGCCTAAAATCTGACAGTTTTCCTTAAAAAATGCCATAAGGCAAAATATTAAAAAATTCATATAAAATCCGTTTTAACTCCGATTTCAATTCCTCTTGAATTTTTTTTCTTCTAAAATAATAACAAACCTATTTGAGCAATAAAAATAATTTTATCTCAAAATTTATTTTTCCTCTTTATTTTGAAAAATACCCTAAAAATTACGAGGGTTGTTACAATGGCGGGTTCCTCACAAGTGCTGTTACCGCCAGGGGGTTCCTTGTTCGTAAGTTTGGAACCAAGGTATTCCTCACTGGAAGTTTTTATAGTCAGGAGCCCCTCGTTTGAGGCTTCTCATTTGAGGGGTATCTCATTTGTCATTTTGACCCCAATGGGTTCCACGCCTGCTATCTCAACCACGAGAGGTTCCTCAACCATCAAGGTTTCCTCACGCCCACCATTAGTTGAGTTGGGTTCCTAGTCTGAAGCGCTTGTCAAGACGAGTTCCTCATTTTTTGGGTTTGTTGGAAAAAGTTCCTCATCAGAGGCTGTGGTAACGACGGGTTCCTCGATCGCCAATTTGACTTTGAAGCGTTTCTCGTTGGGGGTCCTTGCCATTGAGATTCCTCAATAATGTTTTTATCTATGAGGGGTTCCTCATTTGATGCCTTTATGACGGTGAAGGGTTCCTTAACTGCCAGTGTGGTTACGAGGGGTTCCTCATCAGAGGCTCTGGTGATGGCGAGGGGTTGTTCGACCACTAAGGGTCTCTCGCCTACTGCTTCAACTATAAAGGGTTCCACGACCAAGTTTTTGAAATTGGGGGCTCCTCTCCCACTGTTCTGATTTCAAGGGGTCCCATTTTGTGAGGGAAATTACAGGTTCTACGTATGAGGTATTGACCTTGGGGGTTCCTCGCGAGAGCTACTCTTTTCTCGGGGGTTCCTCGATTGGAATAATTACTGCTAGGAGTCTTTCGTTGAGGAACGAGTCTATTAGAGATTCCTCGTTTGAGTTTTCCATCGGGGGTTGTTAACCCCAAAGCATTTTAACTATGGGACCCACTGCCAAGGGTCCCTCGTCAATAGCTGATGCTGCCGTGATTACAGGAGGTCCCTCACGCGTCGAATGTAAATTTGGGGGTGTCTCGCCAATTTCCAATACTAGTAGGAGTTCCTCGTGTGTCGACCTCATGTCTGAGGGTGTCTCGCCGGCTGCCAATGTTAATAGGGGTTCCTCACACGTCGATTGCATATTTTAATGGTGTATTGCCAACTTCCAATACTAATAGGAGTTCCTCGCGCGTTGACCTCACGTCTGAGGGTGTCTCGCTGGATGCCAATGTTAATAGGGATTCCTCTCCGCCATTATTTCCTTAGGATTTGCTGCTAGCAAGGGGTCCTTGCGATTTCCATTTTCCATGGTGGGTTCCTTACCAAATGAAGTTTCAGATATGGGTGTTCCATGACTAAGGGAAACACATATGTGGGTCCCTCGCCAACTATTGCTGCTATAGGGAGCGTTGCTGCTAAACGCAAGTGCCTCGCGACCCACTATATTGGTGAGTTCCTCACTTATTAAGGAATCTGGTAGCTTTTTTTCTATTGGAGGTTCGCAGCCTTTGGGTTCCTCATGTGCCATTACTGTCCATGGGTTCCTTGAGGGCATTACCACCCCTGACTTCCTTGCAACCGATGCAGCTTAGCTAGGGTTCCTCATCAGAGGTAATTTTTACCAGGGGTTCCTCGACCGCTGGATTTAGAAGGGCATTTCTCTTTGATTTGGAGGGAGATATTATATCTGTTAAGGGTTTGTCATTTGGGGCGAGGACCCCTGAGGGTTCCTCGCCACTGGCTGGAATAGGGGGTGACTCCTTGTATAGGGGTCACTAATTTTTCCATGAGTTCCTCAACCACGATTGCGAGGGGTTCCTCACCAGATGCTATGGTGGTCATGACGAGTTCCTCAACCACAAGAGGGATTCTTCATCAGCCATGACTTTTGCCATCGTCGGGGGTTCCTTGCTAAAGCTGCCTGTTGCAAGGGGTTCCTTTCTTGGAACCAATATTATTCGGGGTCCCTTGTTGGGAATCCATATCAGTGAGGGTTCCTCACATGGGACTTCTGTTACCCTTGGATTTTCTCCTTTGCTATTGGACTTGATAAATTTGGGCAGAGTATACCCTCTCAATTTGGCTTCACATTTACACTTTCTGGATAGGGGTTCTCCAACTCATTATACAAATGAGAGGCCTCCTTCTTAGAAAGGGGGAGAGTAGCTTCTTCACCTCTTTTATAGTAAGAGCCTTGGAACTTAGCAGTATTATGACTTGTTCCGATACCACCTTCCGCGGTGGAATCGTCACTGCCGGAATTACAGCTGGGGTGGCTACCCCTCCGAAGGGGGCAACAACTGGTGTTACGCAACCTTTACCTGAACTTGATAGGTCTAAGTTATTTTGCTTCAAGAAGTTAAAAAACATCACTATGAAATTTATACCTGCCATCGGAGCCACTGTCGGTGAGCTGGTCTTCCCTCCGTGAGGGGCAGGTGCCTTGGCTTCGATCACCACCACTTTTTCATGAGTAGTCTGGTCACTGTGAGCTCCATATCCAGATGAAATGTCATAAAAAATGAGCTACTTAGACACGTTCAAACCTTATTTGTCCATAAAAGTGAAAATACCTCCCCAACAGAGTGGCCAAATGTAGGAGGGTAATGAGACTGCAGCCTATGAATAACTGGAAAGGGTGAGGCATGACCCACTTCAATGCACGCCGTCTGCAAGGTTCTCAAGAACTTCTGAAGCAACTTTTGATGAAACCTTATCCTTTTGGTAAAAATAGAGCTCAATCTGGAACTCCCTCCCTACAAAAAGATGAACTTCCACAATAATAATCGTAACTTTTCTCAAGAGGAACTCCGGAGAGTGATTTCTATCAGTGGGGAGTGAAACAACAAGGCACTCAACACTTAGAGATAGAGAGCAGGGAGAGAATACTAAAGAGGTTCTGGCGTGATTTTGACAAAGTAACTTTGTAGTTGAATTTTTCTATCTCTTTCTTGACCTTGCCTAGGGGCCCTATTTATACTTGGGCACTAGGACTGAGTTGGCACTTTTGGCGCCAAAAACTTAGAGGGTTGGTGAGGGACAAGGTCTGCAGTGTACCATTTGTCCCTACCTGTATACAACAACCTGTTCCCCCAGACAGGTGCCACCTGGTGCCAACCAAATTCAAAAAGCAAATATGTCTCCTAATGGAGACAAAATATCTAATTTGGTATATATCTTTTGAAACGGTAACTTTTGGAACCAACTTTATAAACTTGAGGGGGGTCTCAAGGACCACCTCCTCTAAAATCTTTGTAATCTCCTTCTGAAATCATTTTCTTGAGAGGGGCCTAGAGGACCCTCTCCTTTAAAATGATTTTATAAACAATTCTTTTCTTGTGAGCAACCCTTTGGCTGCTCACCTTGATTGCGTCTGACCGTGAGTTATGTGACAACTGGGTGACCCTAGTGTCTTTCTACTATTATTCTCTCAATACTAAAGTGCTAAGTGGTTGATCTTGCTTAACAAACCTTGTTCCTCATCCTCCAAGCCAAAACTCCGAAGAGATCCCAACTGGCCTATTTGAGCCATTCTTGCTCAACTAGGCTACCTGTACAAGAAAGTAAGTGTTAGTACTTTTGTTCTTTTAAAGAATGACTTTTCATGATGAGGGGTTGCTCATGGTAGCCATTCCCTCATCCTGGCCTATTTTTCAAGAAGTTGAGGGGGAGGACCTTGACTGCTCCTCGCCCCAACATTTTCTGGAAGTTAAGAAGGAGGACCTTGACTGCTCCTCGCCCCGACATATTCTGGAGGCTGAGGGGGAGGACCTTGACTACTCCTCGCCCCACTATTTTCTTGAAGATGAGGGGGAGGACCTTGACTGCTTCTCACACCAACATTTTTGGGATGCTGAGGGGGAGGACCTTGACTGCTCCTCGCCCCGACATTTTCTGTAACTTGAGGGACCTTGAGGGTTCCTTCACTAATATGATTTTTTTACTGTTGAGGGAACCTGGGGGTTCCTTCTCAACATGAGTTTCTGTCGGTACCCTGAGTTTTTTTTTCTCAATGTAAGGACATTTTTGTCCATTAACAATTTATTATGTCGCACGCCGTTACACCGTTGAAGAAATTCAAGATTCATACATTCATCAACGGATCCGAATATCAAAAGAAGAAGAGGAATCAAGTCTGACAGACCGGACCGGTCCGCTTGAAATAAAAGAACCAATCCGGTCAACCAGACCGATCCGCCCTCAACCAAACCGATCCGTTTGATGCAGATCCAGTATACCCTGAACCGCAAGCGAACCGATGAAGCCTGGAATAAAAGAACCGATTCGGTTACAATCGGACCGATCCGCCTCAGAATAAAAGAACCGATCCGGTCAATTGGACCGATCCGCCCCCAAGCCGGACCGGTCCGCCTGGGATAAACTTCGCCAGATCTGCTCGAAATTTTTTAGGCTCAAAGTTTTCTTATTTAAAGTCAACTTCGGGGAGTTGTTTTTTAAGACTTTTCAAGACGATTTTCAAAATCCTAAATACTCTAAGTCTTCATCTATTGAGCCCAAGACTTTAGGTTTTTGATTCACACAATTGCCAATCCTTTGTGAATCTTTTTGGTAACCCAAAAACACAACTTTGAGTTTGTTCAACCCTTGTGAAGAAGCCATTTTCTTCTTCATTGTTGCCCTCCTGGAAAGGGAAAATTCCAGCCGACAAACTTGTGGATAAGCCGTTTCTCTTCTTCATTGCAGCCCTCCTGGAAAGGGATATTTCCAGCCGCCGACTACAGAATCCGATACCTGAGGGTAATTGTTAGTCACTGTATTTTCATTGTAATCCGAAATTGTATGTTACAATATTATAAGGAAAATAAAAATTTTTGCCCCTTTGGGGGATTTTTCCTGAAATTGTTTGTTTTTATCCTGCATGCTATATTTTATTTAATAAATCATCTAGATGCATGTTTTAGGGTTTAACTAAAATTTGGGATTAATTAAAATTGGATGTTATTTGAGAAGTCGCAATATTTCTGCTGTAGCGATTCTTCAAATTGGTATCAGAGCGGGTTACGCTAATTTATTGCGTGATCCTGATTTTTCAAGGATTTACTTTCTGATACAATTTGTCTACTCACGTCTACAAATTGGTATCAGAGCCTGTTGCACTAAGTTATTGTGTTTTGATCCTGATTTTGCACAAAAATGGCTTTTGATGGTTTTGATGATCTTCGATGTCAAATTTTTTAAAAAATTAATTGGAAAATTCACACGAACTCTTGTTTTAAATCTTCTGTTGAAAACAAATCTGAGAGGTGTCCTTGTTGTGAGGGTGTTGGTCACACGTTACATGAGTGTACCACAAATTTAAAGAAGAAATTGAATAAACCGATTTCTCATGTTTCTACCCTTAGTGATTGTGATTCGAAAGAAGAAGTTTTTTATGCTTCTAGGCGAGAGTTTCCCATACATGTGATTAGTGATGATAGTGAAGGTGATGGGAGTGTGGATGAAAGTGAGGAGGAAAGTGTAGATGAGCGTGACTTGCAAACGTCTTTCAATGAACTTTATGCTGAAACTTTGAAAACAAAGAAAGAAAATTTGAAATTGAAAGCTCAATTGAAAGAGTGTGCCATAAAAAATAATGATTTTTTAGTTGAAGAACTTAGGGCACATGAGAAAATTTTGAAAGAGAAGCTTGAGTACGTCGAGGGTGAGAGAGATAGTCTTAGAGGGTTGATGGAGACTATGAAAAAGGAGCTTTTAGAGTTTGAGGATTCTAAACGAGTACTTGAATCTATGATAGGTGAACTTGAGGTGAAATTGAAAGATTCAAGTAAAGTGAAATTTGATTTGGAGTCTAGGTCTGAAAAACTTGATAAGATTTTAGGCACAGTCGAGATCAAAACGGATAGGGGTGGGATTGGTCTTGAAAAATATGTTGTACCCATTCCCACACGTGTGAGAGAGCCCCCTAGGATTGTTAAGAAAGAGACACCTAAGGGTGTTAGGAAAGAGCCCCCTAGGAACATCGTGAGAGTGCCTCCTAGGATCATTAGGAGAGATCCACCTAAGCAAATTCAGAAAGCGCCACCTAGGAAATTGATGAGAGCACCACCTAGGAATTTGAGGAGAGGGCCACCTTTAGGTAACACAAACCGCCCGATTTACTCTTGCACACATTGCGGTAGGCAAGGTCATCTTAGGCACTTTTGTTATAAGCTTTTAAATGGACCTAGGAAGGTTAATGAACGAATAAATTCGATTCCCAAAACCCCCACACTCCGTTACACATCAATTTGGGTTAGAAAATCGGATTTAGAGGCTTATGGTTTGTTTGTCCACGATTCCCGTTTGCTTTCATGTAATTCACCCCATGTGAAATCTTTTGGTTGATTGTGATTGCATGTTTGTCATACACTAGTTGTGGTTTCATGATATATTTTTACTAGTGTGATGACTTGTACTTTTTGTATATATTTTTTTTAAAATTTTGAAAAATACAAAAAGATTTTTATTTTTTTTGGTTGCACCGTTTATGGATGAACACTTTGGATGACCGAGTCAGAACATCATTCCATTATTTTCATGTGACTATTTGATAGTGTTTTGAGACAATAGGTCAATTCATCCACGTGCTTTATAATGTTTGGAATCATTAAGATGTAATTAAGTGTTACTTCCTACATGTTTGACTCATGTTTCCTTTAATGCACACTTGCACGGATTTGTTTGATTATTGTGCTTGTCTTATCACATGTTGGTTGGGTGTTTTCACTTCAATCCTGTCCTTAAAATGAACCAAGCGCGATAAATTTTGATAAGGATATTGTGCATTTAAAAATCGTTTTGTGAGTTTGTGTGCTTTGTTTTTCAACGGGGAAGGGCTGCGAAAGGTTCTTTAGCCTTTGCGAATACTAAGCCACCGTAAAATTGGACCTAAAAAATGGAGGAATTTTAATATCCGAGGTCCAAAGAGGTTTAAAAGAGCCCCGAAAATATTTAAAGGCAATAAAAAGAAATTCATGCCAAATATGGGCCATTTAGGTTTTTGCACCAATTCTCCAAAGTTTGAGAATTTAGATCACCTCTAAAAGAATATATATATGAGGGAGTTTGGTTGGAGAATTTAAAATGGGTTTGCACGTCCTTGAAATGCTTGAAAATGCGCTAAATAGTTTTGGACGTTATTGAAATCATTTTGACTTTGATTTGTTGATTTGCATAAGACGATGTCATTTAAATTCAACAAATTTTTTTTACACCTAAGGATACCTTTGATGTTCATTCGTTAGGAGTACACGTATGTATCGTGCACATATGATTGACTGAGTTGATTTACCTATCGAATGTGTTCACACCTATTCATTCCATTTCCATGACTTGGTTGTTTGAATCAAAATCCATGGTGTGATTTTTGTATCATATTTGTTCAAATTGGCATCCTATCTTTGTATGAAAAAATTGAAAAATAAAAAATAGTTTATGTTTTTTTTGTATACCGTGACACCCCGATTTTGCTTGTTTGATTCATTCTTCTTATTTGTCTATTTGGAGACATCATAAAAAGGGGGAGAAAGAATTATCTTATTATGGGGGAGATTTGAAAGTTTGAGTTTGCTCATAAATTGGTATATATGTTTATCTCATTTCAAACTCGGTATGTCACTTGGTATTTTGCTTTGTCTCATGTGTGTAGGTACTACATGGATTATCATTGGATTGCACACCCTGATGAGATAAGTGTTGAGATTCCTGAAGAATTGAAGAGCAAACGCTGTAGTCTTATTCAATTTTATCTTTCCAGTTTTGGGTTCATGGAAGGGTAGATTTGTATAGGCATTTTTAGTTGTTTGATAATTCAGATGTTTTGTTTTTATGTATGTACCGGCATAGACATAGGGGGAGATTTGTAAGGACATTTTTGTCCATTAATAATTTATTATGTCGCACGCCGTTACACCGTTGAAGAAATTCAAGATTCATACATTCATCAACGGATCCGAATATCAAAAGAAGAAGAGGAATCAAGTCTGATAGAACGGACCGGTCCGCCTGAAATAAAAGAACCAATCCGGTTAACCGGACCGATCCGCCCTCAACTGGACCGATCCGTTTGATGCAGATCCAGTATACCCCAGACCGCGAGCGAACCGATGAAGCCTGGAATAAAAGAACCGATCCTGTCAATCGGACCGATCCGCCCCCAAGCCGGACCGGTCCGCCTGGGAAAAACTTCGCCAGATCTGCTCGAGATTTTTTAGGCTCAAAGTTTTCTTATTTAAAGCTAACTTCGGGGAGTTGTTTTTTAAGACTTTTCAAGACGATTTTCAGAGTCCTAAATACTCTAAGTCTTCACCTATTGAGCCCAAGACTCTAGGTTTTTGATTCACATAATTGCCAATCCTTTGTGAATCTTTTTGGTAACCCAAGAACACAACTTTAAGTTTGTTCAACCCTTGTGGAGAAGCCGTTTTCTTCTTCATTGCTGCCCTCCTGGAAAGGGAAAATTCCAGCCGACAAACTTGTGGAGAAGCCGTTTCTCTTCTTCATTGCAGCCCTCCTGGAAAGGGATATTTCCAGCCGCCGACTACAGAATCCGATACCTGAGGGTAATTCTTAGTCATAGTATTTTCATTGTAATCCGAAATTGTATGTTACAATATTATAATGAAAATAAAAGGTTTTGCCCCTTTGGGGGATTTTTCCTGAAATTGTTTGTTTTTATCCTGCATGCTATATTTTATTTGATAAATCATCTAGATGCATGTTTTAGGGTTTAACTAAAATTTGGGATTAATTAAAATTGGATGTTATTTGAGAAGTCGCAATATTTTCGCTGTAGCGATTCTTCACTCAATATAAGTTTCTGCCGGGACCCTGGGTGGGGTTCCTTCTCAATATGAGTTTCTGCCAGGACCCTGGTAGGGTTCCTTCTCAATATGAGTTTCTGCCGGGACCCTGGGGGGGTTCTTTCTCAATATGAGTTTTCGTCGGGACCTTGGGTGGGGTTCCTTCTCAATATGAATTTTCTACTGTTGAGGGACCCTGGGGGTTCCTCAACCTTATATTTCCTGAAAACTACAGAGGGGGTATTTGAGATACCCTCACCCCAAAATATAGTGGTCAAGCTTGAAACACCCTTCTACAGCTTCCATCATTTTTCTTGAAAATAATACAGGACCTTCCCAAGGAGATGAACTAACGAAAATAAAACCTTTTTCAAAAAGTTCATATAATTGAGTATGGAGTTTTCGAAGTTCTAAATGAGACATTTGATACGGAGGTATTGAAATAGGAAGAGTATTGGGGTAACGATTAATACTAAATTCTATTTCATGAGAAGGGGATATTCCTTATAATTGTTCGAGAAAAACATCTATGAATTGTTCTAAATTTTAGAAATTAAGGAAGAGGAATTTTGAATATGGCAATTTGATGGTTTAAAGAGACATGACCCTTATAATACAAAGGAATAATTGTCTTGGTTTCGAAAATAAATTTTCTTTGCATGACAATGGATATAGGCCTGATGCCTTAACAAAACATCCATTATAATAATGATATTGAAATCACAAATATACAAAATTATCAGATTTACCAAGAGCGTACCTAAACCTAAGTGAATTTTACAATTTTCATACCCTTGAGTAGGTTTATTGATTTCACCTATAGTTAATTCTATTTCTAATATTACAGTTAAAGATATTGGTAATTGTAAGGACCAAATTTCCAATTGAGTCTTAATGAAGTTTGGACTTATGCTCGGAACAAAACTGGTTTGAGTCATAGATAGTTTTTTATTGTCTGATCCCATGAGTCTATGATGTATCGAAGATTAATTGAAGATGTTGCGACAAAGATACATGGAATTAATCATGCAAAAGTTTAATTGGTGCAATTTCGCGTCTTCAAGGTTTTATTCCGAGATCATATAGGTATGAATGCATAATGTTAATGAATCTCGAAATTCATTTTATAAAATAAGGATGTTATTTTTTTAAAAGGAAAATGTTTTAAAAAGTGTTTTAATTGTTTACACTTCGTTTATTTCAAATAAGGACAGATGAGAATTGGATAAGAGTTGGTTTTAATCAAAACTCTGTTTTAATCAAAAACTCTATCTGACGACATCGTTCAAATGACATTTGATGTCGTTCGAACGAGATCCACTGTCGTTCGAACGACGTGGCATCTCGTTCGAACGAGATTCTGACACCGCCTTAAATTTATTATAAATAGAGGTGTCCAGTTTCCTTGAAGGGTGTGTAGTCTGGAAAAATAGTTTTACGATCCAGAAACCTGTTTGCACATGTTTTATAAGGTTTCAAAGGCTTAAACACATCCTTAGAGTTTGCAAAGATTCGATATTTCATTATCAAATGTTTATGTGATCCTTGCTGCACCAAGTTAAGTTTGTTCATCATTGAACACTTGTGATTGTTGGTTTTGCGGTAATGAAGCGACAAACATCGTGTTCAACATTGTAGATGTATCAAGCCATATCGGTGGACACCGAGACATTCGTGGAGTCGAGTGTTGTGGACGAGCATCGTGGAAGATGGAATTTCTGCGTGCGCCCTATTGAAGAACGATTAAAGATCAGAAGGAGCGTCAAGACCCGTGGGGATTGAGTCATTGAGTAATGCTAATCTGTCTTTGTAAAACCTTTGTTCATAGTGATTGTCTGGCTTGGGCCGTCCGAGGTTTTTTCTCGTTTTGGGTTTTTCCTCGTACATCCGGCGTTGTGAGTATCTTTAATTAAATTTACTTGGTTTAATCACTAGAGGCATGTTTAGGATTAATCGAGATAAAATCTAGTTAAGTTAATTTGTGTCATAACTTGGTTTGATAAAATTGAAAAAGAGTTTTTCATAAAAAGAGAAAGTTGATTTGCAATCATCCTTAACTTAATTGTGCAAAAGCAAAAGTTACATTTTGGGGACCTACAAATAATGGTAAAAATTTAGCAACTTTAAGATTGATAAACGAATGTTTTGAACCATAATGAAATAAAATATGTGCATGAAGATTATGAAAAAGTATTGTACCTTCTATCACGTTATGGGAATTTCGTGTAGGTAGTATAGCACAATTATTTCCCCGGCAAGGGATTGGTACAATTTTTTTAGCAGGATTTGTCTTAGACTGGTTTTGGATAGGACGAGAGTTTTGGATTCTCGAGGTATTATCTAACTGACGGTGGATGGGAAGAGATTTTAGTTTCGGATACTACGGGCAAATATGTCCTAATTCTTGACATATATGACAACGAATTACTAGATGAGTAGTGTTAAGACGAATTTGGGAATCAGTTTAGCCATTTGGATTTGGATAAGGTTGAGGCCGAGATTGAGGTAATGTTCTAATAACATGATTATTTATAATGACGGGATAAGGAGATCATATAACACTGGAAGAATTTTATTCCACAATTGTGGCAACGGCGATAAGTTGAGAGTAATCTCTGATTTACAAAGGGGCAATATAAATCTTGATCCTTAGATGTAGTCCTTTTTCAAACTGCTTGCATTTCTTTACCTCGGTATCCACATGCTCAATAGCGTAATAAGATAATTCAGTGAACTTGGCTTCATACTGAGCTACAGATAAATTTGCTTGTTGTTACTTTAAGAAATCCACAACTCGCTGATCTCGTTCAGCTTCAAGAAAATACTTTTTAAAAAAGATTTCTTCAAATTTCTCCCAGGTTAATGTAGTAACATTATGATCATACGATACGACTTGTCACCAAAAATCAGCTTGACCTTCAAACATATAAGTAGCTAGAATTACTCGAAGATTCGAAACTATCCCTATTCCATTAAGAATTTTCACAATCTGACTCATCCTTTTCTCAGCTTCACTGGCATATAACTTTCCAAGAAATAAATAAGGTTGTTGTCTTAAAAATTCTTTGAAAGTATTCATTCTACAGGTTTCGCCTAGAACTGGGTGAGAAATTTGTTGTTATTGGGATAGGGATATTAATTCTTGAAGACATCGCATAATTCCTTTAATGTGGGTCTGTTCAGCTTGAGTTTTAGAAAATGGAATTCGAGTATAAACCATCCTAAAATATAATAGAATATTCATAAGAATACATAAAAAATAGAGTGTAAAGCGTATATCCCAAGATTAGTTATATTATAAAAAAGCAGAAATTATATGTTATATTAAGGTGGTATTTCACATTATACCCTATTGTAAATAGTTAACACGAGTCAAACTCCTAAGTGAGTAGTTAAGCACACTATATAGATTACTTTATTTGTTATATTAAATCTAGGATGGATGTAGTTTTTTTTCTTTTTGGATTTTCCTAAGCAAGAACAACAACGTCACTTTCTGAAGAATCATAATCGGGGATTTCAAAAGAGTCATTGGGATCGGATAGATCATCATTAGAAGAATCACTTGTATCTAGAGAAAGTCTAATGATAAGTTTGCCTTTGGATGTTGCCCCGGGATAAAGCGGTGGAGATGGTTGTGCATTAGATAAAGCAATATTAGTTGCTTTTTGGAGTATAGCGGCATCATCCACATAATCACTAATTTTTCTCATGACTTGTACCTCCACTGAGACTTTATTTGTTAACACCAACCCCTTCATGTCACTGCTTGAGTTTACCCAGTCCTTATTAACAACGTAAATAATTTTTTTGAGTCATGCAAACGATTCTTCTCTAACAGTAGTTTCCCAACGATTATTAGGAATAATGTCCATGCTGAACATTTATTCATGTTGCAAAATGAATATATAATATTGATAAAGAAGTTATGAAAAGACAAAATAACTTATACATTCTAGAATTTGCCATATAGGATTCTAACTCGACGAAAAATGTTAATTTTAAAACACGTTCTGATACCAACTTGTCACACCCTGCCTTTTGGTACGAATGTAAAATTAAGCATATATAAAGCAATGAATTAAAGTTAAGGCGAAAAACAAAGCTTTAATCATTAAAACGATAAATATAGCGTACTACCACCACATGGGTGAATTACATCTTATTGCTAACACGAAATATAAAGTAGGTGATAGAAAAACGCCACTCTTTTCTCCCATCTGGATTAGTCTCTGTCCGTATAGTTATTTACACAAACACGTGATCCGTGTGTGTCATAAAAAGGAAAGGGAGACTATCCGCTTATTCTGGTTCATCTAGAGGGAAAAGAAATTAGCACAAATATGCTAAGCAAGTTCTACCAATTTTATAACAATTATATGAATTCCAAGTCTATAATTTAAGAGGTTCATGAAGATATTTTTTTATCTTTCAAAGTTAGGATTTTTAAAGGATCTTTTTCTAGATATTTTAGATAATTTATTTCTGATTTTTCTATTTCATGTACTTCTTTGTAAGCCCCTGGAGAAAGGTTGTTTTTATCTGTTTCTATATATTAATCAGGGTGCAATCCTCTTTTATTAAAAAAAAATGATTTCGTATACCTGACAATTCCATGTAATATAATAAGAAAATCAAGGAAATATAACCTGATAATCCCATACTTACCATATTTTCAAAGTGGTATAGAATGAAATAAGCCACCAGTATAACTAAAATAATAATTAATCCAAAACTTTTGGAGAAAATTAGCTGGTGAGGCACACAATTAAAGCGACACTCATATGTATATAGCTAACATCCTGACTCTTAACATCTGAGACGATAGTCCAAGTAGAAAAATTTCGTGGAATAGCACAACAATGTACTCCCTAGTTAATACTGATGCTTTTACAAAAAATAATATTGCACAGAGGTGCAAGGGTGAAATGAATAAATCATTACAATGATCTTTCATTATATCATGTTATTAGGTGAGAAAGGTTTAATTTGATCAAAATGATAAAAAATAAAACAATTCGTGATATAATAACATATAGAATGGTAATTTCTACACATACTTGGAATCAAATTGGACTATCATGAAATGATATTAATCTAAAGTTACACAAATACGCGAAAATTTACTATTAAAGAGGTAAAAGACCTACTTGTACAAATTTTGAAAGGCTTAATTAGGATCAAAGAGGACGTCAGGAGGAGCTGGTACTTGATTATTTGTATATAATATCTGTGTGAGTAAGTATAACTAAAAAACAACATAAGTGTTGATTATTTTATACTAAAAGTTGTGTGTTTAAAAGTTTAAGGGTCTCAATCGTAAATAATTCGAGACCTTAAAATCTCAGGGTTAGAAACTTGATGCATACGACTTTTTGACTCAAAATTAATCAAAGTACTTGTAAAAAAAGTTAGGGTAAAAATTCATAACTTGAAAAATTGAGGAGTGGTCAATTTGAAATTTAAGAAAAATATTTCTAATTTAAAACCCTAATTTTCTATAACTTTGGTTAGGTTTGACTACACAGTCTTACCTTATACCATTTTGACTAGAAAACTAAAATAAAATATTGAAAAATTTAGAATTTTTTGATTAACCACGCGCCCTCACGCACTTGGTTAATGGTTCTCGTTGAAAAGTTCATCGTCAACCTCTCAACAGTTGACCTGGGGTTTGAAAATTTTTGACCTGAAATAACTTATGATATTCTAAACCATTTGAGATGATTATTGAACTAACCCAACCTAATTTTTAACAAGGAATACAAAATTATAAGTTTTATGAATTGAGCTTTAGTATCCATCGAGTTACCAGACTGCGTGTTTTTCGGAAATTTTGACTAAACATTCGAAGTTATACTGAATAAGGCAGAGTTTTTTTTGAATATGGTTGTGTTTTCGCTATCCTAAAGAATAATTTGGTCTTGGTTTGAAGGATTGAGGTGGTCTGATTAGGGAGAATTTAAGGTTTTGATTTTTCTGAAATAGGAAAAACCTTTAAATAATTGGGGATTAAAACTTATGATTTTTTGAAAACTACCATTGCATTAGATATTCCGAGTTCATAAGGAACCATTTTCTCACTTTTAAATTGGTTCAAAGTCAAGGAATCAAATTCCACCTTTCAAGTACAAGCTTCAATGGAGGTTTTTCGGGTTTTCTTTGTACACAGGTCATTTTGGAGATAAAAGCTTTACTCTTTTAATTGACATGCACATAATATCAACACAAAAAAATTTTAGAATTAAAAGAATGAAGCATAAAATGACAGAATAACTGTTGAAGGTGAAAATTTTAATTTTTGAATAGGCTTTCGAGGTGAGTTTTGGAGTGCTTCTAATCGTGGTCATTTTATAGTCTTGGACGAGGAGAATGTATTGGATCAGTTAATAGGTGGATTTTTTCCAAGTTTAAGAAGATAAAATGATGGGAACTTGGTTTTCACATGAAAACATGGTATTTGCATATGTTTGTAGACCATTCAGCCTATGTGGAGGTTGATGTGGTGAGGGGGAATGTGAAAACGATGTTGGTTTAATTTTTAGTCCTTCGTTGAAAGTATATATACTCATTTTGTTCAAAAAGTGTTACTTTTGTAAAGTTTAGGGGTATTTTGTAATTTTAGGAAAATATAAGGGATAAAAATGACATTTATAGTTAGATAAAGTCCATAGGTTTAATTTGATATAAAGTTTGGATCTTGGGATTAAGTATAAGTCAAGTTATACTTAATTCAACGGTCATTTTTTTAATATTTAAAACTTCAAGGGTACTTGGGTAAATTAGTAAAGTTATAGGTTATGTAGAGTAGTTTCATTATTATTAGAATATTTTTGAATTTCACACTTTATGAAGGTTAAAATAAGGAATATGGGTGATTTGGGTTATTGGTAAATTGTTTAGAAACCTCCGTTGTTACAACGCGGTCAGTTGCTAAGTGTTATATTGGTCCCGTGCAAGGTGTTCGTGCCTCTTGCGGGGTCATTTGGTTTGTGTTTGCATTTTCTCTCTTTAATGGAATGTTTTTAAGCCTATGTCTCACTATTTGAGTATTTTGGTTATATTCTCAAATCAAGAGTCCCGTGACTATGCAATCAATTGTTATGTATTACGTTGGTCTTGTGCGAGGCCTTCATGCCTCTTGCAGTGCCGTTTGGAACTGTTTTACGTTTTTCTCTTTAATAACATGTTTTTAAGCATACGTATAAATATTTATAAGTTTTGGTCATATTCTCACATCGAAAGTCTCGTGACTACTTAATCTGTTGCACAGGTTACGTTGGTCCCGTTTGAGCTGTTTGTGCCTTTTCAGGGCCTTTTCTGAGCTGTTTTGTATTTTTACCCTTTTACGACATATTATTAAGCATAAGTCTAATTATTTGCTGTCACACCCCGTGCGATAAGACGGACGGGATGGCCAAACTTCGCCATTGAACCGTGCCGGGTGTGAATAAATAAAATATCATCCTTAACATGTGACAGATATGAGACATAATACAATTCATTCCACAAGATAATAATTAGATTTAATCCCATCGTTAAAACCATAAATGCGATACTAAAATCCATCACCATGCTAAGCTCCAATAATAATCCAATCTCCAATTACATACGGACAAACTCCAATGAGATATCCAAATAAAAATCGTAAACAACCGTGGAATTGAATGGCCCACTACATCCATAAATCGAGTCTCATAATAAAATGTGACAGAAAGGAAAGTCTATACTAATAAAGCTATAAAAAAATTTAACTCCAGCTGCACCTCCAAATGATATCCAAAAAAATCCAATGCAGCCGCTCCAGTAAAAATCCCTGAAAAAGGTTAGTCAATGCACTGGTCAGAGCCCCGAGCATGGATATCAGCTACTCCTCTCAAATAGGGTCCTTGAACCCAGACAATAGCATTATATATATCAACCATAACAATAGAATATTTTAAATTCAATGAGATATATTAAATAACATACGAGTAAAAGAATCTACTAAAGTTCACACAGCTCTAAACCATCCCATTGTTCCGATTTAAACATTCATTTAGATTAAACAGGAAGTACCAAACATAATCTTATTAGATTAAATTTATTGTTTAATTTATATTTTGTACGACCCAACATGGCCAGCCAACTCCTCTGTGGTCCTGTACTCACACTTGGCGTACAATAAGTTCTACACAACACACCCCATTCCCCTCATTGTAGCCTGACGGGTCGTTTAAACTGTCAACCCGCACATACACATAAGGTTCCACGCATGACACGTCCCAATAGCCAGCCGAGCTGGTTAGATTGTCAATCCTGTACTTATTAGCGATGTCAACACACACCCACGTCGTTATAGCTAGCCAACCCGGTTGTCGACTCTGCACTTATAGGCGACGCAAATACATTTTAAATACCCGTTCTTAGTCTTAGGTATTTCTATTTTAATTAGATCTCAAGTCCTCGTTAATTATCATTAAACCCACCCTTTAAATGACGACGAATCCTCAAAACACCCCCAGTCCCATACCTAGAAGTCTCACAAATCACACTTATATTCTAGCCTATCCTATATGAAGGATACTCACTCATAAATACCACTTAGTCGCATCCTTAGACTCCCGAAACCAAGGAATAAAGTAAAACATCAGCCCCACTTTGGAATTTCAATCTGTAAATCGTCATCACTATCTAGTCCCAAACCTAGAAAGCAATAACTACCCAAAGTTATACTAACTAGTCCCATACCTAGAAAACATCCTAAATAAGGTGGAATCAACAATAACCCAATTAACCAGTCGTTCCCGCGATGTTGAAAACCATTTAATACACTAAGTGACACACACTATAAATTTAATGAATCCAAACCAATTAATTGGCAACATCATAATTCATTCAATTATTTCCATATAATTTCTCACAATTAATTAAGCAAATAAATCGTATTAATTATTACAAATTTCCAACTACATGCAAATTCCCATTATCGTATTACGATAAATACTTATAACACAAGTAACCTATTTTAATGAGGTTTTAACATGATTTAATCAAATAATAACTTTCCTATGCAACCTTTACATGTACGCATCATCGTATACACCGGAAAACCCATCTCTAGGCTAAACATACAAGGATTATGAGTTTTATAACATAATAAAGTTTTATGTAAAAACAGTCCCAAAATCTTATCACTTTTCTTAATTATATCTCTAATTTCTTTTAGAAAAACATGTCCATGATCAAGACACATAATACTAAGGTAAAGGAATAGAGTAACCGTGCCTGATATTTAGATGAAGAAAATCTGATCGTACGACTGTGTTCCTCTCGAAAAATTAACAAAGTTGTGTTCTTATTGAGAAAATACCAATTAAGCCTTCAAATCTTGAGCCAAAGATTCGATTAAGTTGGAGATTAAGGTTTGTAATTGAGTGGACAATATTTTAGAGAAACCTTCGGGTATAAAACTTGGAGAAAAATGGATTATGAGAGTCTACCCACGAATTAGAAGCATTATTTAGTGATTAAGTGTTTTAAACCTATTAAAACTCTACTTAAACATCTAACCAACCCATCGCCCCTGTTTGCAACCGAGTCGATTCGGCATTTGGCCCAATCGATTCGCCCCTGACATTTTTCCAATAACTCCCCATTATTTTTGTAAGTTTAGATTCTCAAATTTAACCCCGATTCCAATTCCGATTAAAGTCTCATTTTTAATAATTAAAATCTAACTTATTTAATTAATAAAAAATATTTTATCCCTCAAATTTTATTTTTTCGACTCCGAATTAATTAATAAAATTACAGGGTGTTACATTTGCAAGTTCTGATCATATTCTCAGATTGACAGTCCTATGACTATGCGGTTAGTTGCAACGTTTTACGTTGGTCCCATGCGAGGTGTTTGAGCCTCTTGCGAGGCCATTTGGGGTAATTTTGCATTTTTTCCCTTTAACGACACGTCTTCAAGATTAAGTATAACTAGTTTCATGTTTTGGAAATATTCTAAAATCGAGAGTCCCATGACTATGCGGTCAGTTGCTACGTGTTACATTCGTCCCGTGCGAGGAGTTTATGCCTCTTGCGGGGTCGTTTGGGGATTTTGTGTTTTCTCTCTCTAACGACATATTTTCAAGCCTAAGTTTAATTATATGTAAGTTTTGGTCATGTTCTAAAGCCCGAAGTCTCGTGACTACCAGGTTGATTACTACATGTTCCTTTGGTCCTATGCGAGGTGTTTGTATATCTTACGGGGTCGTTTGGGGGCTGCTTTGCATTTTCTCTCTTTAATGACACATTTTCGAGTCTAAGTCTAACTATTTTCATTTTTTGGTCATATTCTCAAATCGAGAGTCCCATGACTACGCGGTTAGTTGCTTCGTGTTACGTTATCCCTTTGCAAGGTGTTCTTGCCATTTGCAGGGCCGTTTGGGGTCTGTTTTGCATTTTCGCATTTTAAAGACATATTTTCAATCCTAAGCATAACCATTTGCAAGTTTTGGTCATATTCTCATACCGGTAGTCCTGTGACTATGCAGTCAGTTGATACATGTTATGTTCGTCTTGTGCGAGGTGTTGGTGCCTCTTTCTGGGCAATTTGGGGTTTTTGACCTCTAACGACATGTTTTCAAGCCTAAATCTAACTATTTGTATATTTTGCTCATATTCTCAAACAGGTATTCTCGTGACCACGCAATCAATTGCTACGTGTTACATTGGTCCCATGCGAGATGTTTGTGCCTCTTCTATGGCCATTTGGGGGCTGTTGTGTGTTTTTACCATTTAACGACATGTTTTCAAGCCTAAGTCTAAATATTTTTTATTTTTGGTCATATTCTCAAATTGGGAGTCCTATGACTATACAGTCAGTTACTAGATGTTACGTTAGTCCCATGCAAGGTATACATATCTCATGGGGGTTATTTTGGGACTGTTTTTCATTTTTGACCTTTAACGCCATGTTTTCAATCCCAAGTCCAACTATTTGCAAGTTTTGATCATATTCTCAAATAAGAAGTCTTGTTACTATGCGGTCAGTTGTTATGTGTTACGTTAGTCCCGTGCGAGGTGTTCATGCCTCCATGGGATCGTTTGTTGGATATTTTACAAGTTCTCTCTTTAATGACATGTATTCAAGCCCAAGTCTTACTATTTTCAAGTTTTGGTCGTATTCTCAAATCAGGAGTCCCATGGCTGCGCGGTCAGTTACTACTTGCTATATTAATCGCGTGCGAGGTACTCGTTCCTCTTACATGGCCATTTGGTCGCTGTTTTGTATTTTTTCCCTTTAAAAGAATGTTTTCAAGCCTAAGTCTAACTATTTGCAAGTTTTGGTCATATTCTTAAACCAGGAGTCCCGTGGCTATGCAGTCGATTGTTATGTGTTATTTTTGGTCCCGTGCAAGGTGTTCGTGCCTTCTGTGAGGCCATTTGGTGGTGTTTTTCCTTTTTCCCTCTAATGATATGTTTTTAATCCTAAGTCTAGCTATTTGCAAGTTTTAGTCATATTCTGAAACTCAAAATCCCGTGACTACGCAATCAATTGCCACATATTACATTGGTCCCTCGCGAGGTGTTTGTGACTCTTGTGGGGCCGTTTGGGGGATATTTTGCATTTTCGCCCTCTAACAACACGTTTTTTAGGCTAAGTCCAAATGTTTGCATGTTTTGGTCATATTCTCAAATCGAGATTCTCCTGAGTATGTGGTCAGTTTCTACGCGTTATGTTCGTCCCGTGCGACGAGTTAGTACCTCTTGCGGGTCCGTTGAGGGTCTCTTTTGAATTTTTGTCCTTTAACAACATGTTTTCAACCCTAAGTCTAACTATTTTGATATTACCCTTTAATACAACTTAATTAATCACTATATAGGAATAAAATATTTAAAAAATTATGCATATCAAATATATAAAAATTATTCATATCAAGTATACAAAAATGCGATAATTGTGGCATGCTTCAGGTGGACATCATTGTCTTTATCTAGTAGCTTATTTTATTTATCTTGTGACATATATTCTCGAAAGAGGTACAATTGAAAGTCCTCATTAACGCGGGTGAGTTACTCTCTTAGGTGTTCGACCTCCAACTTGTACCTTTTCAAATAAACTTCCATTTCGAGCTTTTCCAACAAAATTTTCCCGTGTTACTTTTCCATGGCATTGCATTTGGTTTTCATGATTTATTCTTGCTTCGTTAATTTTTTTCGACATTATCGAACTCGGACATGCAAAAGGCTGATCGGACCGGAGAAATTAGCTCCTAGAAAGTGTTCATCGAGGGGGCTATCCAATGAGACTTTCTCATGTCTGAGTTTTATAATGTTGAAAAAATTCTGATGAATCGAGAATCAATCATGAAAACGAAATATAACGCCATGGAAAATAAACACGGGAAAATTATGCTAGAAAAGCTTGAGATGGAAGTTGATTTAAAAAGGTGAAAGTT
Source organism: Sambucus nigra (assembly GCA_949130495.1). Classification (NCBI taxonomy): domain Eukaryota; kingdom Viridiplantae; phylum Streptophyta; class Magnoliopsida; order Dipsacales; family Adoxaceae; genus Sambucus; species Sambucus nigra. The sequence continues at coordinate 314,428,903 of OX422210.1, forward strand.
AGAGCTTTAATACCTGAGAGATCAAATCACCCCGTGTTGATATGGACAACCAATTGTATCTCATACATGAAAATAAGGCTTAAGATAAATACATTCATACATTAAATCTGGCATCCCACGTGAGGTGTTCATGCCTCTAAACATTCATAATTAAAACTAAAAATTTATAATTCAAAATAAACATTTTTAAATCAATCTAAACACTCATAAATCAAACTAAAGTGCTAACATGGCATCAATATCATTATATGATACAATTTGGATGAAAATTCAATTGTTAAGGGACAATATGATAGGATACAAATAGGATTACTATGGGTAAAATAATGTTTTGATACTCAGTCTTGCTCTAAATCAACTAAAATCCTTCAAATTAGGGTTATCACCGAGAGTAGACTGGAAATCTTTAGGAGCCTTTATGCTTCAGTAGTCATACCCTTCGGTGCATGCACGACAATAAACCAATTGCCATCGTTTTTGCACCTCTACGGGAATACATTCTTTATGTTTTGAAACTCACAAATAAAAGGTTCGTCGACTATACGATCTTTTCTCTTTATCTTTGATAAATCTACCACCATAAGTTTGGAGTCAAGATTAACTTTACAAGCATTCGCAGTATCCTCCACCTTCACCCAGTTACAATAGAGTATGGTTTCTGCGAAATCTAAATAAACGAGTTCCAAGATTTGTTGGACAATTCCATAATATGTTAGCACCATATCTTTTGGATTTTTCTCTCATTTTTCTAGCAACACAGGTAGTCAAGGCAGAAATTAAAATTTAGTTATTTTGCATCAAAAGATTTTCCTCATATGGATATGCAACGAAATCAAAACTATTGGTGCGGAATTATTTAAACTCTTTCACACGACATTTGGAACCTTTTCTAGGCGTGCAAACCTAGACGAGAAATCACCTCTTTTTGGAATCTTCATTTAGTAATAAATTTATATTATGACATGTGTTTACCACACATGATTATATAATTGCACACATAAGAGGTTGAAATTACCTCTTTGATATCCATGCCCTAAAATTATATGTCTTGTAACTTCTCCTTTGATTTTGGGTGATTTTTTTCTCGTATTTCGTAAAGGTAAATTGTAGAGTTTAGATCATAATCTATAGAATATAAAAACTCAAACAAGAATAATTCAGTTAATTATGTAATTACTTACTCTCTTCAATCTTCAATTCCATCTTGCGATTCGAAGACATAACGAGATGCTTATTGTATTATAGATTAATGAGTCTTACATTTTTAGGTACCTAAAAGGAAAATCATCCTCAAACTCGTCATGTTGCTTGATCCCTCATTCTCCATAAGGATTGAACCTCCTCAGCTCTTGTTCTGGCATATGTTGTCGAGTTTACAACGATGTTTCATAGTAACGTATTCTTCAACAATTGACCCACCAATATATCGTGTATTCTTCACATAACCTTTAAAGATTTTTATCAAGCGCTCAAAAAGACACATCCAACGATACTTAATGGGACCACACAACAAAGCCTCATCACCTAAATGCACAAGAAGATGGATGCTGATATCGAAGAACAAGGAAGGAAAATATTTCTTTAATACACAAACTACCTCGACTAAAGTTAATTTTGCAACTTTATTGTGCTTCCTGTTTACCACTTTTGCATAAAGTAGGGTAAAGCACAAACTTATTTTCATGATTTTCTGATAGAGATCTTTGTGTTCAGAGAAGTAATGCCTAAATAGCATAGGGATTAATTAAATGACGATGTGTCTGTCGTGAGACTTGCACTCTTTTAGGTCATTTGTTTAGTAGCTTACCACCCTGCGCAAATTATCGAAATAACCAGTTGGAGTCTTCAATTTGAACAATGTGTCTAAAAAGATCTTTTTCTCACTAGTAGTCAAAGTAAAGGAAGCCGGAGGGATATAAGATCATTTTTTAACCGCAATTTCTTCTTTATTTTATTATCCTATAGAACGCGGTGTGCTATCTCTCCATCTTTTGAATGAGATCCACCCAGACATGTTCCTATCACATGTTCCACAATATTATTCTTTGTGTTAATAGCATCAATTATATGCTTTACTCAATGATCTTTCTAATATGACATGTAAAAAATATTGATCATTTAGACTATGCCTTCATTTTACTAGTGTCATTTGAATCCCCTTAGCTTTACGCTTCAGGTTTAAAAACTTAGGGTGTTTGCCTATATACGTATTCCCTGTAGTCTTAACCTTCGCCTTCTCCCCAATCTATTTACTAGAAAACTAAGCAGGTTCAATCCTACAGTCGTGATCAACATGTAAGAAGTTAGACTTATTATTCTCAAAAGGGTGACTGATTGGCATAAATCTACGATGACTCATATAACTCATCTTGCCATTATGAGTTAGCCAAGTGACTTCGTTTTCCTCCCCACATATGGGACATTGATAATAACTATGAACATTGCCAATGGACAAGGTCCTATAAGCAGTGTGGTCGTGGATCGCCCACATCACCATTTCTTTAAGTGTGAACTCTTCATCTTTATGAGAGTCAAACGCCATCATGCGTTTTTTCACAATTCTTTAAGTTCTTTGATTAATGGGGATAAGAATATATCAATATAATTGCCCGAAGCCTCCGAACCATATATCCATAAAAATAATAATGTGAACTCCTTTATCATGTAAAGTGTCAGAGGGAGAGTTAAAGGCGCCCTGAGAACTGACCAATAACTTTGATTACTTAAATTACCGAAAGGGTTAAACCATCGGTTGATAATGCAAAGTGGACATTCCATGATTCGTTTGCAAATTTATGGTGTCGTGCGTTTGAAATTTACGTGATGAGTAAATCAACTCGTTGGCGCATAAGATTCCCACCCACCTCTCATCGAGCGTGCCATGTCATGGTCTCTGTTATCCATGATACAATGAATTTTTTTTTAACCATGGCATGAGGGGAAAATACTTCAAAACCTTTTATGGATCTAGCGAGCACTTGTAATGTTTTTCACTCTTAACTTTTAGATTCTCACAAGGCACATATCTTGGCTCACAGCATACAAGACACTCGTCCATCTCTTTATGTTTGTTATGGTATAATATGAAATCATACATGAATAGATTTGTATTTTTAACCCAAACCCTTCAAGCTCTTCTTCATCCTGGAATTATTATCTCCTAACGTATCCTCTTTTGGGAGAATGTCTTTAACCCACTTAAGAATTTCGATTATGTTATTTCCCGGTAAATAAAATTGACTCTTAAAATTATGCAAACTGATAATCGTATTGATGATGCTGGAAACAACACCACCCTTCAAGGTGTTCGTAAGCTCATTTCAATGTTAATAATGGAAGTATGAGAGTATATGTACATATAGTAGAAGGAGGTGAGGAGAAGAGGATTAATACTGGAATATAAGTGGTTCAGCCAATCTGGCCTATGTCCACTGTGAAGGTGTGTGGTTAATATCACTGTATGAGGGCTCTAATGGCCATAGATACAATCTCTCAAGCTTTATCTCTCTACTGTGTATTTAGATAGAGTTTCAGCTAGGGTTGTTATTTTCGGACCCCTATCCAAGAAGGAGAAGACAAGTATATATAGTACGTGGGGGGTGTAATGTACCCCCTATGCATGCAATGAGAATGTGTGTGTTGATCTAGACAATCTGATGAAGACATCTGTCACAGTTACATGTAGAGAATGATGATGAAATATTCCCCCCACGTGTGGGGATTGATTTGTTATAATTGATTGTGTACACGTGTTCTCAACAATACATATGCTAATAAAAGTTTGGCCATATGTGATTGGTCCCAACCTCGGTCTGGAAGAGGATGAGGTTGGTGTGGTCGGGTAACTGCTTGATTAGTGGTGACCTTGGCTCAGTGGGAGAGCCGAGGTAAGGCAGGTGGGGCTGCAACATCGGCCTGGGCCGAGGTAATGGTAGAGTAGTAGGAACGTCGACTGATTCATAACTGAGGCTGGTTATGATGGTGGAGTAGTCCTTGTAACCTCGGCCTGCACCCAGCCGAGGTTGCCAGCCTTGGATAACCTGATGAATAATCTACCTCTGTGGATCATGAAGACCTCAACTGCTGTCTGACCATGAGGTAACTAGTAATATCGGCCATGGCCGACCTTGCTTAGGACGAGACCGTTGGTTGCCAATCTAAGGTCCTTCTATCCTCGACCATCTCCCTGGCCGAGGTTGATGTCTCTGAGCCGATGGGGTACATTTAGGGCATATCAATCACCCCTAGCTCCTAGTCACCTGTGTGATCAGGTGCCTAAGGGGTACGTTTGTCCGAGGTTGGACTTCCTTAGGTGTTAATAACCTTTTGACAAGTGTTAGCTATTGACGTAGCTAGCGTGCCAGGCAAGCTCAATGATGTCAGTTGTCCTTTGGGTTCCCAAGGCAATGATGGGCCTTGGGATGAGTGCAATAGATTTTGAGGGTTTTACCCCTTTCCTTTCTCTTTCTTCCACACTTCTTCATTCTCTCTCCTGAATTTTCTCTGCTTTGTCTCTCTCTCTCTACAAGAGCTTGGTTAAGGTGCATTTGGTGGTTTTTTCTTGCAAACCTCTCTCTTTCTTCTTCACGGATTCTCTCAGGTATCGTTTATCACCCCTTTTTCTCCATTTGTTGCATTTTTCTGCCTTGTTCTTCCATTCGTTGAATTTTTTGGCGAGTTTATGCATTTTTCGGTGAGCCTAAGAGTTTTTCGGTGAACTGTTCTTTAATCATTCTTGTTTAAAAACCCAGTTTGATCCTTAGTCAAATTGACAATCCTGTTTATTTAGAAGAGTCACAAGTGAAGGGTTTGACTCATATGCTCAGGCCCCTTTATCAACTCTTAGAGGAATTCCCCTCTCTTAGGGGGAAGACCTTAGATAAAATTAGGTAAATAGAGAGATCCCAAGAGGAAGCTCGTAGGGTAGAGGCATTCCCCCTCAGACCTATCTTTCCACCCCCTCTGAACGTTATATACCCTGAGCCAGCCGAATCAGTTAAATCAGCAGAGGTCCCAGTTGAATCTACTTCCATGTCTGAGTCTGAGTCATCCACCTAAGACCCTATATCCGTGGACTCCTTTTAAGAGGCCATGGACTTTTTCGTTCCGCAGGATCAGGTCCCTGATCAAGACGAGGTTTCCAGTTGGGCCTCGTCTCACAAGAGTTCAAGCACATCGCAGTCTTCCTCCGACATTGAAATTATAGGACCAAGCGTGGTTGTTCCACCAGTCCTTGAAGCCATTCCCCTGTCGGCCGTCACAGGAGCTGAGTTCGCTCAGAGGTTCCCAAGTGGTGCCCCATCGCCTGCTCAGGCCGACGTTGAACCGGATGATGGTGATGGTACTGAGAGCGATGTTGACACCTCTGAGGCGACCGAGATAGAGAGTACTGTCAGCGAGTTCGACCTTCTGGCCTTCCGACATCTATATTCTATAAATCCCTCTATAATACTCAGGAGATCTCTGAGGGAAGAGAGAGCTTTTGACGGCCGGGATGGTGAGATCTGCCTGTATGAGCAGATGTTCAAGTTAGGATTTCGTCTGCCCATTCATCCCATCATCAGGGCTATATTGTCCTACATTAACTTAGCTCCTTCCCAGTTGTCACCCAATGCCTGAAGGGTGATAATTTGAGCGATTGTCTTATAGAGGGCAGTCCATCATTCAGACCTTCCCATCTAAGTCTTCACAGGGTGCTATGTCCCCTCATCTGCCAGGAATCATCCGAGCTATTACATTTTTTAGCTCAGAAGTCAAATAAAAAGATGTTGCAGGTCACCCAAATCTCGAACCATAATTAAAAACCACGCTACTTCTTTGCATAAGGGCCATGGGAATTTGGTCCCTGTGCTCCCTCCTCCTCCTTAGAGCCGAGAATACCCCTGAGAAGGGGAAAGGTGACAATGGCTGCTAGGGCCGACCCTGGGCTAAGCCAAAATAATTTTCAGAAGGTCAAAGACCTATAGGATTAGGGGGAGCATGGTCTTCTTATCAAGTACGAGCATTTGATGACTCCCTACTATCTCTCCGAAACTGGCCTTGGGTGAAGTCCTTTGATCGAGCTCTTTAAGTCGATTTATTATTTCAACAAGTTATACCTCTGAATTTGTGTATCTATGATTTTCTAACTCAGACCTTTCTATTTTGCAGAGCGCCCAAAAGGGATTTTTGACGAACTCTGGGAGATGGCAACCCCTAGTCTCACAAAGCTTGTAAAGAAAAATGGTCTAAATGCGCCTCCTCCCCCTCCATCTACCTCAAGGGGTGAGGCGTCCAAGAAGAGAAAACCTGCTGACCCTGCCCCTGAGGATCAGAGGAAGAAGAAAAACAAAAAGGGGGATCGTGCCATCCCCATTTCTTCTGAGGACGCATTGTTTGCTCGCCTTAAGCAACTGAAGATTGGTGACAGTCTCATCGGCCATAGTCTGAAGGCCCTGCCATCGACGATGCCACGACCGACTCTGACAAGTGCTTCTGTCACTCTCTGGATAGGCCTATGTTGGCTGAGTTCTCTCTCCATCGTTCTATCCAAGTAAGACCTTGAACTTTTTCTTCTGAATTATATTCAAGTGTAACATCGGTTTTGAACTATAATGGATCTTAGACTGACATCTTTGCACACGTTCTACAAGGTCACCTCACCATGCATTAATTTGTTAACTAAACCTTGGGAAAAATTCCTCTGATTGAGAAGGGCCAAGAGGTTGAGAAGACCGAGGCCAATTTAAACGCTGAAGTGGATTGTCTGAAGGCCTCTTTGAAGAAGTCTGATTCCAGTATGAAGGGGTTAGAGAAAGACATAGACAAGATGAGAAAAGATCATAGCGCTGCCCTGAAGACTCAAACTGACTCTCTTCAACATAAGGTCGATGTCGTTGTGAAGGCTGCCTTGGATGATGCTTCCGAGAAGATCTTGGAGGAGTACAAGGTCTCTGATGAGTTTGTCACCTTCAGCTTTGAATACATGGAAAGGGGTGTAAAGGCTATTGGAAAATGGGTTGCTATAAAGGAGAAGGAATCAGGGAGCCTCGCAGCCTCTGACTTCATTGGTTTGGGTTATGCCGACCCTCAGTTTGCTCAGGCCCTGCAGGAGGTAGAGGAGGAGGGAGGTGCCGTACCTACCGAGACTGCCCCCCAAGATGACACCAGGACTGAAGATGTTGGCGCTCAAGACGACAGGGTGGATGTAGACACCCTCGCCCAGGGAGATGGAGGCATGGAAACTAACCCTGAGGCTGCAAACACTTGACTATTTCGTGAAGCTTTTAGCAATTTTAATTTCTATAAAGATCTATAACCTCTGATAACAAACTCTGTTACTTTGTATTTTGTAACTCCCAACTTTAATCTATATCAACCTCTGAGGAGGGCTTTATTTCTTTAATTGCTGAATGTTTATTGAATGATTTTCTATATCTGAAGTCTCAATTTAATCGTCTAAGGTCTGGGGTCATCCAAGTATGATGTCTTACCTCAGACCTTGTCACCAAATTATGATGTTATAAGGTCTGAGGTCATCAACTAAGATGTTATCCTCATAAATAATTCTTTCACCAAATTAATGATGTTTAAGGTCTGAGGTCATCAAAGTATGATGTCTTACCTCAGACCTTGTCACTAATTTATGATGTTATAAGGTCTGAGGTCATCAACTAAGGTGTTATCCTCATAAAATTTTTCACCAAATTAATGATGTCTAAGGTCTGAGGTTATCAAAGTATGATGTCTTACCTCAGACATTGTCACCAAATTATGATGTTATAAGGTCCGAGGTCATCCACTAAGATGTTATCCCCATAAGTGATTTTTCACCAAATTAATGATGTTAAGTGTCTGAGGTCATCCAAGTATGATGTCTTACCTCAGACCTTGTCACCAAATTACGATGTTATAAGGTCAACTAAGGTATTATCCTCATAAATTTTTTCACCAAATTAATGATGTTAAGGGTCTGAGGTCATCCAAATATGATGTCTTACCTCAGACCTTGTCACCAAATTATGATGTTATAAGGTCTGAGGTCATCAAAGTATGATGTCTTACCTCAGACCTTGTCACCAAATTATGATGTTATAAGGTCTTAGGTCATCAACTAAGATGTTATCCCCATGAATTTTAACACAAGCATGATGAACCAAGAATTAACACAGGAACTGATCTTCTCATTAATAATCTCTTCATAAGACGATACAATTACATAAAAACCCATGCAACATCATATGTAATACTTTTTTAGATGATTAGCATTCCAAGGATTAGAGAAAGGTTCTCCTTTGAGGTTTTCTAGCCTGTAGGTCCCGGGTAAAACCTCCTCAATTACTTTGTAAGGACCATGCTAATTTGGGTGAAGCTTGTTTGCCTTCTATAATGTCTTCTTCAGTACTAGGTCTCCCACGGCTATGGGTCTTGATTTTACCCTTTGATTGTAAAACTTTGATGTTCTCTATTGGTAAGCTGCTTGCCTGATTTCTGCGTCTTCCCTTCTCTCTTCAATCAAATATAGGTCGAGTCTTCTCTCCTCCCCATTCTTATCAGGGTCATAGGTCTGGACCCTATGAGTAGGGAGTCTTATTTCTGTTGGTATGACGGCTTCTGATCCATGTGCTAGCATAAATGGGGTTTCCCCCATCGGTGTCCTAGCCGTTGTTCTGTAGGCCCATAACACAACATAAACCTCTTCAATCCATCTTCCCTTATCTTCTTCTAACCTCTTTCTGATTCCATCGAGGATTATTCTATTTATGACCTCGGTCTGTCCGTTTGCCTGAGGTCGGCCAGGAGAAGAGAAAAATTGCTTTATCCCAACCCTTTCGCAATACTTCTCTAAGGAAGAGTTCTTGAACTGGGTTCCATTGTCCGAGATGAGAGTGTTTGGGAGTCTATGTATGCATATAGTGTTTTTCCAAATAAATTGGAAGGTCTTTTGCTCTATAATTGTTATCACCGACTCTCCTTCTACCCACTTGGAGAAGTAATCAATGGCAACTATCAGAAATTAGTAATTATTTACAGCCCTTGGCAGGGGACCCACTAAGTCGATTCCCCATACTTCGAATGGACAAGGGGAACTGATTGTTGTCATAGGCTGATGAGGTTGATGGGGAATAGTGGAGAATCTCTGACATTTGTCGCACCTTTTCACGTAAGCTGCAGCATCTTTGGCCAAGGTCGGCCACCAGTATCCTTGCGTAATAATCCTTTTAGCCAAAGGTCTTCCTCCTATATGACTGGAGCAAGAACCCTCGTGTACCTCCTGTAATATGCGGGTAACTTCTGTGGGATGAACACATCTGAGGAGAGGTAATAGGAATCCTTTCTTATATAGGACGTCTCCTACTATTGTGAACTTTGCAGCTCTTTACCTCAGTTTCCTTCTCTCTAGTTTTGATTCCGGCAGCACTCCCTCACTGATATATCTGATAAGGGGATCCATCCATGAGTCCCCTAGGTTCAAATTGAGGCAAGGGTTACTAACCTCTTCTTCTTCAATGGTCGCCTTAGGCAGGACCTCGACTGGAACTATCCTTCTGATGTCTGTCCTCGTTGCCAAAGCCAACCTTGCTAATGCATCTGCGTGGTTGTTGTTTTGTTGAGGTACTATCTTTATCTTTGCCTCTTCGAAACATTCCAATATGATTCTCACCCTCTTCAGGTATTTGGCCATCCTTTCATCCTTGGCCTCATAAACCCCCAATACTTGATTATTAACTAACCTTGAGTCACTATGAAGTAAAAGTCGTCTTACTCCCAAGGTCTTTTCCAATGAGAGAACTGCTATCATGGCTTCATATTATGACTCATTTATTTGATGCCTTGAAGTTAAACCTCAAGGCGTATTCAACGTTGGTACAGTCCGGAGATGAAAGTATTATCCCTGCACCGCTTCCACTGTCGCAAGAAGACCCATCAATAAAGAGGTTCCAGATGTCTTTATCTGATGAGAAGCTCCCTTCTGACATGATTCCTTGCTTGAAAAGGTACCGGTCTTCCTCATTCTCGACTATTTAGTCTCTGGTCCTCTTGAATACAACCTCTTTTAGATCTCGAAAGACGTTTATGTTTGACCCCTCTGCGGTCTCTAATTTATTCTCAACCTCGGCCTCCTCCCATGTGAACTCAATAACAAAATCTTCAAGTACCTGCCCTTTGATGGACACCTTGGGCTGATAAGTAAGGTCATACTCTCCCAACTCAATTGCCCACGTCATTAATCTACCCAACTTCTCAGGCTTGTGGAGAACCTGTCTTAATGGGGAGTCGGTGAGGATGACCATGGAATGGGCTTGAAAGCAAGGCTTCATCTTCCTAGAAGCATGTATCAGGGCGTAGGCTAATTTTTCCATTCGAGGATAGTTCTGTTCAGCCCCTTGAAGGGCCTTACTGTTGAACTATACGGGCCTTTGGATCCCAATATCTTCCCGTACTATGGCTGCACTTATAGCTGATTCAGAGACTGCTAGATAAACATACAACTTCTCTCCCACTATGGGCCGAGATAAAAGTAAGGGAGATCCGAGGTAGGACTTGAGTTGATTAAAAGCCTTATCGCACTCTTCGTCCTATTCGAAGGCTCTTCTGAGCACTTTAAAGAACGAAAGACACTTGTCCGTTGCTCTGGAAACAAATTTGTTGAGTGCAGCTACTCTTCCAGTGAGCTTCTGAATGTCCTTGATACTCCTTGGTGTCTTCATGTCGAGCAAAGCCTTGATTTTCTTAGGGTTTGCCTCTATCCCCCTCTAATTGACAATGAATCCAAGGAATTTCCCAGCTCCTACCTCGAAGACACACTTCGCGGGGTTGAGTTTCATTTTGTACAGGTCCATGGTATCAAAAGTCTTTTCTAGGTCTGCCACATGCGTGCAGGCCTTTAAGCTCTTCGTCAACAGATCGTCTACATACACCTCCATAGTCTTGCCTATTTGGTCTTCGAACATCTTATTCACAAGACGTTGATACGTTGCCCCCGTATTTTTCAAACCGAAGGGCATCACCTTGTAACAATACTTCCCTTTGTCAGTAATGAAGGCTATTTTCTCTGAGTCTTCAGCATCCATGAAGATCTGATTATAACCTGAGTACACGTCCATATAGCTCATGAGCTCATGCCCTACAGTGGCATCTACCATCTGATCGATCCGAGGTAAGGGATAACTGTCTTTTGGTCAAGACTTGTTTAGGTCAGTAAAATCTACGCACATTCTCCGCTTTCCATTGGCTTTGGGCATAATGAATGCGTTCGATAGTCACTCCGGATATATGACTTCCCTGATAAACTCAGCCTCTTCTAACTTCCTGACTTCTTCCCGGATGACGTCATACTTCTCCCCAGAGTAAACTCTTCATCTTTATTTGATTGGCATAGCATCCTTAGTCACGTTGAGTTTGTGACACATAACCTCAATGTTGATGCCAGGCATGTCTGTATAACTCCAAGCAAAGACACTCTGCCTCTTCCTCAAGAAGTTTATCAGCTCTTCCTTGATTTCCACTTTTAAGGCTTTGCTGACCTGGACAGTTTTTTTCTGATTCTTCCTCATTGAGGATGATGGATTCTACCTCTTCCGTGGCATCTCCTTTCTTTAACTTTATTTCATCTCAAGGGTCAAGGTCAATGTTATAAGTGGTAGTTGCTCTCTTATGGGCTTCTCTCTCTTCAGCCGAGTTGAAGTAGCATTCTCGTGCTATGTTCTGGTCACCCTACACTTCCCCTACCCCATAGGGGGTCAGGAATTTTAGCATATGGTGGACCGTCGATCGTACGACTTTAAACTCCTTAAGGGCTACTCTTCCTATGATGAGGTTATAGGCCGAGAAGAAGTTTTCGTCCAGAACAAAAAAATTAATCTTCCGGGTTAACCTCTTAGGCCACTCATCGCCTATTCGTACGTCCGTCTCATACATGCCCAACAGATGGACTTTTTCACTGCTGAAGCCCATTAACGGATGATGATAGGGTACCAGCCTAGCTCTGCTGAGGCCTAGGCTCTTGAAGCAGGGCCAAAACATCACATGTGCTGAACTTCCTCCATCTATGAGAATTCTCTATACCTCGCATCCATGCACTCTTGTTGTAATTACCAAAGGGTCATCATGTGGGGCTAGGATGCCTTTGAAGTCAAGTCGGGAGAACCCAACTATGAGAGTGTCCATGTCCACCTTCTTTCTTTTCTGTGTTGTCTCAAAAGATGTCAGATTTACTACTTCAAGTTTGACCACTGACTTGGCCTCTCCCACATGAGCTTTTCGGTCAGCCACTTCAGAACCACCCCCTGTAAGTCCTCCGCGTATGGTGTTAACGTTGAAGGAGATCATACTAACCTTCTTTACTGGGGTGTTATCATCTTTTGGCGGGAGGTCCGGATCGTCTTTATCATCACCATCTGAATCATCGTTTTTTCTTGCTTGGGTATCGTCACGACATCTGTCGTTTCTCTTCTTTTTAGGGTCATCTCTTCCCCCCTTAGGAGTCTTTCCATCAACATACTTCCTCAACTTTCCAGATTTCAACATCTTCTCGATCTCATCCTTCAAGGCGAAGCACTTGTCTGTAATATGGCCATGGTCTTGGTGGAATTCGCACCACATGTTCTTGTTCCTCTTATGCGGAGGAGCCTTCAGTTTCTCTGGCCATCTCAAAGACCTATCATTCTTGATCTCATCGAGGATATGTTCGCAGCTCACAGTTAGAGGGGTATAGTGTGTGAACTTGTCGTCAGTTGACCTCTTCTTTCCATCCTTCTTTCTTTGGAACTTCCCCCTGCTACCGCCGTTCTCATCCTCATACTTTGCGGCCATGGCCTCTTCAAGATTCATAACCTTACCCGCTATTGCCAACAGCTCTATCATGGACCTGGGGGAGGGGGGGTCTTTTGCAAGTTTTCGCAACAATTTCCCTCTCTGAAGACCTCATATGAGGGCGGTCATAGCTATATTCTCTTTGTAATCTTCAACCTCAAGTTTTTTTTTTGTTGAACCTGGCGATGTAGTCTCTTAGGATCTCGTTCTTGCCTTACTTGTCGTACAACAGATGGGTGGTCTTCTTTTGAGGTCTTACCCCAAAATAAAAATTGTGAATGAATCGTTCAGCCAACCCCTTAAAGTTCTCAATTGAATTCTTCGGAAGAGAAGTGAACCTGATGTACCATGCTCCTGTCAAAGTCCCGAAAAAGGCCCGACACTTCATCTCATCTGGTATTGAATAAATGCCAGCCGCCGACTGGTACATCTCAATATGATTTACAGGGTTGGTGATGCCGTCATACTTGGGAGACACCATGGGTGGTTTGAACTTAGCACGAGTTGGAAAACTCACTATCCTGGCCACGAATAGGGAGCCTTCCGAGAAACCTCTTTACAATGGGTCTTGACTTTTGATGAAGTCTCCTATATTTTCTTTAAGACGTTGAATAGAGTCATTCCATAGCCTTGCAATGTCGTCCTGGCCGAGGTTGTCCCCAGCCACCTCTAAGGGGTGGACTGAGGGTTCCCCAGCCGCAGCACAACGTCGGCTGTTGACCTCTTCCTGGTCTTTACCTCATCCTGCATGGGGTCGGCCTTCATGAGGCCGACGTTGACCCTTTTCCCTTTGTGAGCCGGCTGCACTTCTCGACCTTGACAACCTCTGTCTTGGTCATTTACTGGGACTAGCCTTTCAAAGGCCGACCCTCTGCTCAATCGATCAAAAGCTGATCCTCGTTGCTGGGATTCTTCACCTCTTCTGCCTCCACAACCTCGGCTTTGTTGGATAGGATGAACTGTGTTATTTGAAACCTCATATGGCTCTCAACAATCTTCTAGAACATATTTCTCCTCCATATCGTCATACCTATCCTCAGGGTAAGGGTGTCCTTGCCTCCCCAGGCGTAAACGCCTAGGGTCAGCAACGTCCCTCCTCCGCTGGGGTGTAGGTTGGTCTTTTCATGGTGCCTAGAGTGGTCCTCTGGCTTCAAGATGGGGCTAAACCACCGCCGGAGTAATCATCTCCAGTGAGACCCCCAGTGGCCTCATAATGTTTTGGCTAAGCTGTAAAAATTGCTCCTTCATTGCTTGTTGTGTTGCAGCCAAAGACCTCAAGGCTGCGGCCACCTCCGCCATCTCGGACTAAGGCGGCGCCTGGATGGAACTAGGTCCTCTAGCCCCAGGCTGCGAAAGAGGTGGTGGTAATTCCGGTGCCATACATTAAAACTAAAGAGCTGGTGTAGTAGATGAGTTTAATACCTTAAAGGACCACTTTCAATGGTGACACAACTCCACGAAAGGGGTGAGGCCTGGTTCACCACCAGAGTCTCCAATGAGGTTAAGCAGAAAAAGAGGAAGAGTCAGCTTCTTGATTCCCACAGACGGCGCCAAAATGATGATGCTGGAAACAGCACCACCCTTCAAGGTGTTCGTAAGCTCATTTCAATGTTAACAATGGCAGTATGAGAGTATATGTACATATAGTAGAAGGAGGTGAGGAGAAGAGGATTAATACCGGAATATAAGTGCTTCAGCCAATCTGGCCTACGTCCACTGTGAAGGTGTGTGGTTAATATCACTGTATGAGGGCTCTAATGACCATAGATACAATCTCTCAAACTTTCTCTCTCTACTGTGTATTTAGACAGAGTTGCAACTAGGGTTGTTATTTTCGGACCCCTCTCCAAGAAGGAGAAGACAAGTATATATAGTACGTGGGGGGTGTAATGTACCCCCTATGCATGCAATGAGCATGTGTGTGTTGATCTAGCCAATCCGATGGAGACATCTGTCACTGTCATATGTAGATAATGATGATGAAATATTCCCCCCACATGAGGGTATTGATTTGTTATAACTGATTGTGTACACGTGTTCTCAACCATACATATGCTGATAAAAATTCGGCCATCTGTGATTGGTCCCAACCCCGGCCTGGAAGAGGATGAGGTTGGTGTGGTCGGGTAACTGCTTGATCAGTGGTGACCTTGGCTCAGTGGGAGAGTCGAGGTAAGGCAGGTGGGGCTGCAACGTCGGCCTGGGCCGAGGTAATGGTAGAGTAGCAGGAACGTCGACTGATTCATAGCCGAGGCTGGTTATGATGGTGGAGTAGTCCTTACAACCTTGTCCTGCACCCAGCCGAGGTTTCCAACCTTGGATGACCTGATGAATAATCTGCCCCTGTGGATCATGAAGTCCTTAACTGCTGTCTGGCTGTGAGGTAACTAGTAACGTCGTCCATGGCCGACCTTGCTTAGGACGAGACCGATGGTTGCCAATCTAAGGTCCTTCTAACCTTGGCCATCTCCCTGGCCGAGGTTGATGTCTCTAAGCCGATGGGGTACATTTAGGGTATATCACGTATGTATTCCTGATCTTTAGGTAACTAAGCATCAACTTCTTCATTGACTTGGTCACAATGCAAATTATTTGTATCTATAGGCCGGTGGCTTTAATCATGGTGGACTCCATAAGCATTATCAATTAGGTCGGTCAATGGATGATCTTCTAGCGAATCATTCACCACTTCTACCTGATGGGGTTTTGTCACCCGATCATGTATCGGTAATTCTTCTAGAACATATGGTATATTTTCTCCCCATGGAATGTCCATATCTTATAGTCTTGCATTATACCCCACATTTGTAAAATGCAATTCAATGTCTTCCAAATACTTAAATTTTTCGTTCATACAACGGTTGCATGGACACAAAATCTTATAAGTACTAAGATTTCTATCTGCATATTTAATAAATTCCTGAATGCCCTTTATATGATTATCAGATACTTTGTTGCTCTCTCTCATCTACTCGTTGTATAATGGAAAAGACATTAAGTAGTCTTCAAAATTAAAGTCGCCTGTATAAAGAGGTTGGATACAAAAACTCTCAATTTATAATTCAAGTAAATTTAGTCAACAATAAATTCAAAATAAAATCTAAGAAAATTCACTCAGCTCGATCAGAAGGAAATATTACAAGCAAATTCATTCAAACAAAATAGGTATCCCAATTTTAAAATATTGTAAATTTGTTTGAAAAGAAAATATTTTTCAACGCGTAGACTTGACCAATAAATTAACTGGAAAAGTAATAAAATAATTTTCATAATTTTTGGACAATAGTCCTCCCCCGTGGTCAACGTACGCAGGATCATCTCCATAACCAGAGTATATTTTATCGACCAATATTTGAGATTCACTAATCACCAAATGCCGAGTGTGGACAAGTGTTTCGACAATTACGAAAATAAGAGTGCACGTGCTAATAACCATGGTATCAGTCAAGTTCCTTATATAATATGCCTCACCAAAGTCATCGTTCTTGGAAGACAATGCTGCATGGAATGTTCCAGGTGTAGGCATTTGAGAGGGGAATGTTTAGGGAGGAGGCATTTGGTATATACATGTTCGAGCAAGAGGCATTTGGAAGGGGAATGTTCCAGGGGGAGTATAGGGGAATGTTTGAGGCATCTAATGGGGGTAAGTTTGTTGTTGAGTAAAGAATCGGTCCAACCTTTGAGTTTCATCCGCCAGGAGTGCCATGTAATTTCGAAGCTTTGACACCTATCTTTTTGTCTTAGCACCATCGTCCAATCCCCTCGCCACCTCACCCCTCACCACAGAGATTTCATTAGATTTAGGTTGATTATGCTGTAATTTGGTACTTGGCATACGAGAGCCCATACTTCTTGTCCTCCTCTTATGGTATATCGTAAGCACCTTGGTTAGGGTATCTAATTGAATGTCATAGGGGCTGCACTCAGACTGACCACTGAACATGCCCTCTATCATTTTTGATAACATAATATTATATTTAGGACTGTGATTTTAATAGTAACAATATTATAACGTGTATATATATGATAACTAAATTCAATCTCACCAAAGTCAGAGCGAGTTTTTCTACAAATTTACTGGTCCCTTTTTCTTGTCGGGCATGTAAGTATAAGTTTCCCTGATTAGCGTCTTTACCTTCTTCCAGATTCCTCTTGGTCCGTTCCACCCATAATATCATCATAAGATTTTTCCCCGAGTTTTTGAACTTCAACCCCTTTTTTATCTATTTAGTTTATTTCTTTCCCTCTCACTTAGTAATCCCTCCCTAGCCTCATTCTCCAAGAAGTCATTCCATTGGTTAGTGGGCATTTCAATATTTTGAGAAACTTTGTCTTTCAGCCTTAAGATATCAGAATTCGTTGCCTCTTTCAAGATTTTTTTTCTGAAGGTTCCTTTGATAGGTTTTAAAAGCTTCACCTACCTTGGAAACAACCTTTGTCTCTGAATCGGGTAGGAATAAAAATGTCTTATTACGTTGCTCCCAAACTTTAGCCTTTAAGGCAGAGTCGACCTTGTTTTAGTTGCTATGCCCCTGAGAGCCACAATCATCATTATGAGAGATAGACAAGGACTTATAAAAATCTTAACCTCTCCTTTATGACCGGTTGGATTACCCCCCCCCCCCCAAACGGAGAACCCAATGCACTTCTTGGGATCCCTCGGCCGCACCAGTTAGGGGTGTTGGATTATTAGGGGTTTCTTGAGTTTGTTGACTCAGAGATGGAATGGAATGATTCTCTGGTGGAGTAGAGTACTTATATTTCGGAGGAGATGAGAATTGAGCTTGGGGTTTAAGAGAGCATCTAGTTAGTGGTGTTTCACTATTTTTTTATTATAGCGTTTCTCTTTGACATTTCCTACAATAAAAAAATTATCGACGTATGTAAAAAAGTAAGGTTTACGACTATATATATGCACATACCTTTTCGAAAACTTTTAAAACATGATCGATGTGTCTAATTTCCATTCAATCAATATTACTTTTTGAAAATCTATGAAATTTTTCATGTGGCCAATTGGGCGAAAGTGAGCCTATGATTGACGTATAAAGGTCCGTGACATGAAATCAGAATCGTTTATTCTTTAATTTAATTGCAAGCTCATTTTTAATATGCATGTGTTGTGAGACGTCATGGTCACGGTGAATGCTCTCTTTATGAAATTGTATCCACAAATGATGAATATTTTTTCACCCTTTTCTAATAGTGTCACCAACGTTAGTGCCTTGTCGGGATTACGCATGTGAAATATATTCTCTACTAACTCATCCTAGTATTCTGGGAAGGAAAATAGAATACGATCGAACAAGTACTCTAGCGAGAGATCAACTCCATGATTTATAAGGTAATTAAATTGTTTAATTTCTTATTACCATACTTATAAATATGAGATCTCTCTGTATGGCGCGCACTAATGAAATATGTTTTAGTGCGGTCAAATTGCACCCTCTCGCACTCTTGTTTTCAGTAATTACTACCGTGACTCATTTTTCCTGAGAAAATATATAGAAAGGTTTGAATATGCATCATAAAACTAATGGATGTAATTAATTCTAAACAAATTATGGTTTTCCATTTGATCAAGCAGACAAAATTAGTCCAATTTAAGTTCATCCTTATTTAATTAAACCTAAAATTACTATTTATCCACCAATTGTGCAACCCCTTCCATCAATTTTTGCTAACCCAAATAACAACCATTTAAGGAATGGGTGAACACACCGACAATAATTTAACCAAATGGCTCCATTATAATCATTTAATCATTATGAAAGTTTAGTAATTAACATAAATAATTAGTTAAAGGTTTATTATGAAGAATTAATAGAGTGAGCGTTTTAAGTATTCATCATCCGTATTAAACCATGATCACCCAACACAAGCCATAACAATTATTAATCCAATAATCTAACACATTATCCCATACTCATTCTAAAATGTATACTTGATTAATTTCCAAGAACATAATTATTAAACATGAGATTTTATATAAAATTCTACATCAAGGGTTTCATATACAATTTTCAACAATAAATAGGGACATATTTCAATATAAAACACGCGAGAATAATCAAACACAAATACACACACATAAACACACACACATTTATTATGTACACATAAACATGATAATTTGCCCATTTGGGCCAAAATACTATGATCTTCAATGACAATGGGCTCCCATTATAAGGATTAAAATATATAATTAAAAAATATTCATCATGTTAAAAAATTAGTTGAACGCCTAATATTGCTTATAAATTACTTTCTTTGACTAAGCTATGGTATTTATCTTTGATGGCCTGATGTCTAAAAAAATTAGTTATGTAAAAAAATGTATATTAAATGTTATTAATCATAAATTCAATAGTAATTTCATACCTTAAAATTCATAACAACAACTAATATATATATAGTTCCCCCAAAATCATTAATCAATAATCATCAACAACAACAAAAATTATAAACGACACACATAAGTGCGCGCGCAATGAAACACACACACACACACACACACACACTCTCACTCACTAAACACACATAAAACACACACACACACACATAAAGTAAATCACGTACACACAGAAATATGAAACAAATGTACCTTGTGTGAGAGAGAGAGAGGCCGCCGAAAAATAAAAGGAGTGAGAGAGTTTTGAATTTTGGGCAAGGGTGAAATCAAATGTAAGGGTTCTAATTTAATTTATACCTAAAATAGGGTCAGGGTCCAAAACCTTGACCCATTATGTGATCCCTCAATGAGGTAAACTTGGTCATGCTTCTTGACCGTGATCCCATTGGTGACTAATTGAAAGCTCGAGGACAATCACGGTTTTAAACTGTGACCATGGAACGTGATAATTTAGAAATGGGTTTTGGAGTCACGTTTCCAAACTTTGACCAAGGTTCACTATATATTTTCGTGGGTGGGTCACGGTTTTGGATCGTGACCACCAGTGTGACCAAAAGAGCAAGAAACTTGGTGCTATAATGGGTCACAGGTGTGTCGCGGTTTTTGACCATGGCCTCTTTGGTCATGGCTGCTGAGCGTGAACAACCCCATAATAAGTTCACCCTAAATCCTAGTCGCATATTTGGTCATGGTAAATAGCTAGGCGTCACAGTTTTGGACCGTGACTCATTTAATGTGACCATTTTTATTTTTTGGTGTAGTTAATAATAAGAAATGAGAGATAAATAGGAGACCTACAGTTGATAGAGAAGGCAAAAAGCTTTGAGAATTCTTGAATAAGTGAATAAGTAAGAATGAAAATGGAGGTAGGGAAGTCATTGAACTATTGGGTTCAACTTCCAAAACATTTTATTTGAAATGAGACCCAATCTAACAGAAGAGATGCACGTCAGTGCCACTTGGTCTCTTCAGCGTGCAATTACTAGCGTATCCCTAAAAACCTGGGGCAAATTATAAGCTTACCATCCAGACTTAATGGGAAAATAAAGTTGATTCTCATATCAAGATTACAAGTGTTTATATTCTTCGACCTAATCTTCAACAGACGATTAAACATCACTACCAACCCATAATAAAATCAATTAGCGAGCAAATATCTCCACCCCATTTACGCTACAAAGATTTGGGGGCAATTATGGAGAAATTATTTGACCTGATTGGAAGAGATGACAAGTGTCCGACAGTTCCGATAAATAATCATAGCTCAAAGATAAGAACAAAAGAAGATTCGATTAGATAATATCTTGGGCCTGGATTTACTCGACCAGATTGTATCTGCATCCTAAAGCCATAGAGTCCTACATGACTTATTCTTTATAATTGTAACCCATAACCCTAGGAAAAGAGGGCATATAACCTTTTTTTTATCAAGAAATGATTAATAAAGAAAGAGATAAACACCCTGTGGATGTAGGCACATTACTGTACCAAGCATATCTTATGTTATGTGCTGTGTTATTTTCCTTTAATGTTTAGCTTTACCGTGTTGAATTAATCAAAGAAGGATTTTACTACCAACAATATATACTGTATATCTTGGTCAATCATACTTAGTATGAGTTCTAATGAGTTGTGTTTGACTCAATCATAATAGATCAAAATTTCGGTTATATATTGATCGAATAGTACACAATCTAAATATGGACTTAACATCCCATCGATAAAGCATCCTATAGAATCGTAGTAGTTTATCTTGACTAAGAGAACCTATCTGATGGCTCGAGAAATTGTCTGATAGTTCAACGAAGATTGTACCAGTTAATTAGAAATGTGTCGAACTAGACTAAGGGTGAAATTCGAGTCTAGGTGTTGGCTAGATTGAACTTACACAATCTCACAATTTTGCACATGGTTCATGTTAATTCCAGAGATTAAGAGGATTTGAATATTCATATAATTAATGCTTTGATTTGCTTTGGGTAAAATTCAATTTATTGGGTCAATTATATCTATAGGTTGAACAATCATTCCGTGAATATGTCGGAGATCATATTTCGGAGGAAATCGTACCCTGGAGATATTCTGGATTATGATACCCCTTGATAAACTTATAAAATTTGATTTTACAAGTTAATAAGGTGGTGGATATTATATCCGACAAAGTATCAAATAATTTAATTTTGAATTCAAGGAATAAATAAGACGTTGGTGAAAATTGATTCGCTATAAATTGAATTTCACTAAGTGGGTATTGATTGCATAATGCATGAAATCATATTATGTGCTATCTAACTTCGTAAACAAGACATCACTGTTTGAGTAATCCTAAGATAATTAAATTGGAGTGTGTAAGCACATTGTCCATCATAATTAATTATGTCATATACCGCTACAAGTTGCTACAAGTCGTCGAAGGATTGAGAAGCTTACATCTACAAAGACGAATCCAAATTTCAAGAAGTCTTCAACATTCAAGCCCAACAAGGATGAATTTGGTAAAATGTATTTAAGTTCCATTGACATTTTACATTAAAAGTGTTAGGATATTTTTGTGAAAGATAAAATATTTTCTATTTATGAAAAATGATTTTTGAAATGTTTTGAAATGGTTTTAATTTTTCAAAAACATTTTATCATAAAAGTTTTTAGATAAATGTTTCTGATCTCGTAAACAATCTTAAGTTTTAAGGTTTCCAAGATATTTAAAAGACTGAAGTTTTCTGGGATACATGTATGCTGTTGTTCGAACGGCACCGTACATGGTTCGAACGAGATCATATCTCGCTCAAACAATGTCGTACTTCGTTCAAACGAGAGCCGTTTTAAGCTGACACGTCACCACCTTGATTTTTATTATAAATAAGGGCGTCATGCTTCTGATTTTGGTGTGGAGAAAAACTAATTTTCACAGAATACATTTTTATACTATTCTCCAACCATTTGAGGGTTCATAGATTTTGTTTTACAATTCACAATCCCAATTGCTTTTGTGTGAGTTGTTTTGTGGGACCTAAAGCATAGTTTGGTATTGTTCATACTTTGTAGGAAGATCTCTACAACTGAGGGATGCGTGCTATTATGGAGTGAATCTCAACGGATTTTTGTGACTACGTGTCATTAGGGAGTGCTGCGGTGTTCCTGGGTTGAAGACTGTACTGCAGTTCATGTAGGTTCACTAAGTGTGGACTTATTGTTGACGACATCGACCGATGCCTGCGGGTATTCGAGTGTCAAACTGTATTTCTTTGTAACCGTGTAAGTTGCGATTTATAATTATAGTGAAATAAAAAGGTTTTGCTCATGAGGGGATTTTTCCTGAACTTTGAGTTGCATATTTTACTTATGTTGGTTTGACACTGAACGCACGTTGCTATTTGAGTTTAAGGGCTGAATTAAATTAATTCATAAATTGACTTTAATTAAATAAGTTTGTGATTGAAATTTGCACAACTATTCATATCGGTATTGTACATAAGGCATTCTCAAATTGGTATCAGAGCAGGTTACGCTAATTTATCGCGTATTCCTATTTTTCGCAAAAATTATGTGATATTGATTCTTTTGAAAAAAATCTGATTTTTGAAAGTTTGTCGCAATTTTTCCAAATGAAAACTTATATAGTCGATTGCCAATTTTTGACGGGTCTAATTATGCTTACTTCAAGGCTCGAATGAAATTCCATTTAAAAGCAATCGATGAGAGAGTTTGGATAATTTGTCAAAGAGGCTGGATTCCTCCCACTGTCACCGCAAATAATGTCACGAATTTAAAACCTGTGTCAGACTGGACTGCGGATGAGTGTAGGTGGAGCACTTACAATTCACGAGGGCTTAGTGAAATTTTTGAACACGTCACCCCTGACGAGTTCCGACGTATTATGACGTGCACCACATCTAAGTAAGCGTGGGATATTTTTCAACTCATCCATGAGGGCACTAACGCGGTCAACGAGTCTAAAATTCAAAATTTAACCACTCAATTTGAGATAATCACTATGTTAGAGACTGGGTGTTTTGACGAGTTTTATGCACGTTTATCTGATATTGTCAACACTAGTTTTAACTTAGGTTAGCGTATACCTAATGCACGAGTGGTTAATTTTTTTTTTAAGATCGTTGCCTAAACGTTTTATCTCTAAAGTGTCTATTTTAAATACCTTAGGAAACTTGAATAGTCTGAAATTAGAAGAGTTAGTGGGAGACCTACAGACGTACGAAATTGACATATTTTTTGACACTGTCAAACCTAAGGACAGAGGGATAACACCTAGAGCCCAATCTAAGAAAAAGAAAGTTAGTTTCTATGAGTCCGAGTCTGAGGATGAGTTTCAGTTTGACATGGCCCTACTTGAAAATAATTTTAAAAAAATTCTCCAGTTTTCGAAACAAAATTCTGCCAATAAAATATTTTCAGAGAAAAACAAAAAGAAAGACAAGGCCAAAGAAAGCAGTGAGAAAAAGAAAGAGGGTGAAGAAAAATTTGAAAATTTAAAATGTTTTGAGTGTGAGGGGAAAGGGCACAAGTCATTTGAGTGTCCCACTAGGCTTAGGAGAGACGTGAATAAAGTTTCCATGCCAACCACCCTTAGTGATAGCGAGGGAGAAGAGGGAAATGAGGACGATGAGTCCGGTAAAGGTTTAGGACATGGTATGTGTGTTGCCTTTTTAGCCAGTTACGAGATCACACCCACTTTGTCCTACGACGATGAGTACACTAGTGCACATGATACCCCCGAGGAGGTTTTGAGTGTTTCTAGCGAGTCTGAGAGCGCGTGCGCTAGTGATGATGAGAGTGAGCTCCATATTGCGTTTCAAGAGTTGTACACCGAGACCTTAAAGACTAAAAAATTGAATAACAATTTTGGTCTCAAGGTGAAAGATTTGGAGAGAGAGATTGAGAGTTTGAAGGAACTCGAAGAAAAAACAAGTCAACTCGAGAAAGTGAATGTTTCTTTGAGTGAGCAGTTGATTGCTTTGAATAGGGAAAAGAGTGAGCTTATAGCCCGCGTGTTACAATTAGAGACAAATCTTAAGCACGCCCTAGAGGCTAAGGTGACTTTGGAGAACTCATCTAAGAATGTGGGAAAGTTGGTTCTCAATCCTGTTTTGGAGAGTGGTGAGAGTTTAGTAATAAGTCACGACGGCTCGTCTACTTCTTTTGTTGCACCCGAGCCGATTCCTACTTTAGAGTTGGATTCACATGACTCTTGACCCAACCTACCTAGGTGTACTGTACCTATTAGGAGAGCGTATAGGAGGCATTTTTAGAGAGGTGTTCCTAGGCCGATTTATGTTTGCTCCTATTGTAAAAAGAGAGGACACCTTAGGGAGTGTTGCTTTAAATTGAGTTATGTGTCACGCTTTACTCCTACACATGTTCGCACACATGCACCCACCCATGATACTTTGATGGCACATATTGATAGCGATTCTACACATATTCGAGAGAAAGTAAAGTTTTTAGTCAAGACTTCTCATGATTTGATGGGGTTATTTCAAAAGATGTCACCGTCTTTGGAAAACTCCACCTCACCTACCGGTTAAGGTCTAGACATGTTTGCTAGCTTATGTTGATTTTCATGATGTTATCTTATGCCTATTGATAGTATGTACCATTTGTTTTATACTTTGTTAGCATTATGGTTTGCTTTTCTTATTTTTGGGTACTATTTGAGCACTGTTTTGGATCTGTTTGCCCACTCCAGGAACTGTTTTCTCAAAATTTTTCCCACTGGACAAAACTGCATTATTTTCTGGGATTATTGTGTTCTCGTTCAAGTGGGATCACATGTCAAGTGATGTTGTCGTTCTGACGACAACTGTTTTCATTCGAGCGACTCTGTGTTTCGTTTGAACGACATCATTGGTTTTTCTGGATTTATCTATTTGCAGTCCTCTATTTCACATTGATATGTTATTTGGTACTGCTGGGTTGTTTTTGAATAGTGTTCGAAAAATACAAAAAGATTTTCTATTTTTTGAATTTTTTTTGAAAAATCCAAAAACATTTTTGTATTTTGTTTTGCACCGTTTGTGAATGCACACTTAGGATGTCCAAGTCACAATTTCATTCAATTTATCCATGTGACTGTTTGATAGTGTTTTGAGACAATATATTGTGTCATTCATGTGCTTTACAAAGTTTGTAGTCTTTGAGATGATATTGTGTTGCTACCTACATGATTGACTTTATTTTTCCTTCATTGGACACATGCATGACTTTGTTTGACTTTTGTGCTTGTCTATCACATATTGGTTGAGTGTTTCCATCTCAATTATGTTTATACAACGAACCAAATGTGATAAAACTTGACAAAAAGTAGTGCATGTTATAAACTGTTTGTGAGTTTGTGTGATTTATTTTAAAAAACGGAAAAGGGCTGCGAAAGGTATTTCATTTTTTCCTTTGCGATAAAGCCACCATTTAAATGGACCTAAAAAGTGAGGAAGTGAAAATTATCCGGGATCTAATGAGGTTTAAAAGAGCCCCGAAAAAATTGTATGGCAATAAACAGAAATTTATGCAAAAAATGGGCCAATAGATTTTCGTTTCATCACCTCATAAGAAAAATAAAAAAGCATTATCTTTTAATGAGGGAGTTTGGATGAATTTATAATGGTTTGCACGTCCTTGAAAGTCATGAAAAAGCATTACATAGTTTTGGACGTTATTAGTGTGGAAATTAATTATACTTTGATTTGTTGATATGATTAAGAAGATGTCATCTAAATTCAATATTTCTACACCTAAGGACTATTTTGATGTTCATTCGCTAGGAGTACACTTATTCATCGTGCACATATGATATGATTGAGTTGATTTTCCTATCGAATTTGTTCAGAACCATTCATTCCGTATCTATGATTTGGTTGTCTTAGTATAAATTCATGGTGTGTGATTTTTTGTAACATCATTTTTTTGTACGAAAAATCAGAAAAATTCAAAAATAGTTTGTTTGCCTTGGTTTACCGTGACACCTCGATTTGTTTTATGTGATTTGTTTTTTCCTTGTCTATTTCGAAAAAATAAAAAGGGGGAGAACAAATTATGATTTGGTTTCAGTATGGGGGAGATTTGATTATACTTACATGTTTTATGTTTATATCAATTAAAACTCGATACGTCACGAGGTATTTGCTTTGTCTCACGTGTGTAGGTACAATTGAAGAACATTATGTTGCACTCCCTCATGAGAAAATCTTAGAGTTTTGAAAAGTTGATTGTTGAAGCATCGTTTGAAAAGTTTGAAGACTTGACAGTTTATCTTTCTACGTTTGAGTTTATGGGAGGGTAGATTTGTATAGGTCATTTGAGATTGAAAATTCAGATATTTTTATTTTGTACCGGCAGAGACATAGGGGGAGATTTGTAAGGACATTGTCCGTTACAATTAATTATGTCATAGGGGGAGATTTTTGAAATGTTTTGAAATGGTTTTAATTTTTCAAAAACATTTTATCATAAAAGTTCTTAGATAAATGTTTCTGATCTCGTAAACAGTCTTAAGTTTTGAGGTTTCCAAGATATTTAAAAGACTGAAGTTTTTTGGGATACATGTATGCTGTCGTTCGAATGACACCGTACATGGTTCGAACGAGATCGTATCTCGCTCAAATGATGTCGTACTTCGTTCGAACGAGGGCTGTTTTAAGCTGACATGTCACCGCCTTGATTTTTATTATAAATAAGGGTGTCAGACTTCTGATTTTGGTGTGGAGAAAAATTGGTTTTCACAGAATACGTTTTTATACTATTCTCCTACCATTTGAGGGTTCATAACTTTTGTTTTACAATTCACAATCCCAATTGCTTTTTTGCGAGTTATTTTATGGAACCCAAAGCATAGTTTGCTATTATTCATACTTTGTGGGGAGATCTCTACAATCGAGGGCTGTGTGCTATTGTGGAGTGAGTCTCGACGGAGTAGTGTGACTGCGTGTCATTAGGGAGTGCTGCAGTGTTCCTGGGTTGAAGACTGGACTGCGGTTCATGTAGGTTCACTGAGTGTGGAATTATTGCTAACGACATCGACTGATGCCTGCGGGTATTCGAGTGTCAATTTGTATTTCATTGTAACCGTATAAATTGCGATTTACAATTATAGTGAAACAAAAAGGTTTTGCCCCTAGGGGATTTTTCCTGAACTTTGTGTCGCATATTTTACTTATGTTGGATTGACACTGCACGCACGTTGCTATTTGAGTTTAAGGGCTGAATTGAATTAATTCATAAATTGAATATAATTAAATAAGTTTGTGATTGGAATTTGCGTAACTATTCATATCGGTATCATTGCTCTAAAAAAGATGAAAACATAGAAGGCTTTAGGACCAAATGGTATCCCTATTGAGGTTTGGAAGTTCTTAGGGGAGGATGGAGTATCATGGCTTACAAAATTATTCAATAGAATTTTAATGACTAATAGGATGACCGATGAATGGAGAAAAAGTGTTTTAGTACCTATTTATAAAAATAAAGGGAACATACAAAATTGTTCAAATTATTGTAGTATTAAGTTAATGAGTCATACAATGAAACTTTGGGAGAGAGTGATTGGATATAGATTGATATTAAAGACAACAATATCTGCGAATCAATTTGGGTTTATGCCTGGGAGGTTAATAATGGAAGCAATCTATTAATTGAGGAGATTAATGAAGAGGTATAGGGAGAGAAATAAGGATCTACATATGGTTTTTATAGATATGGAGAAGGCGTACGATAGGATATCCAGAGATATAATATGGTAGGTTCTACATAAAAGAGGAGTGACTCACAGATATATTGATGTGATCAAGGATATGTACGATGGTGCGATGACTATAGTTAGAACATCAGTCGGAGAAAGTAGTGAATTTTCAATTACGGTAGGTCTACACCAAGGTTTATCATTAAGTACTTATCTCTTTGCTCTTGTTATGGATGAGTTGAATGGAAAAATACAAGATGAGGTGCTATGGTGTATGCTATTTGCAGATGATATTGTTTTAGTGGATGAGACTAAGACAGGGATTAATGCTAGGTTGGAATTGTGGAGAGAAACTTTAGAAACAAGAGGATTTAAAATAAGCAGAACTAAAATAGAATATGTGGAGTGCAATTTTAGTAGTAATAGGAGGACAAATGGAGATGTGGTGAAATTGGAGGGTTAAGAGATACCTAGAAACGATCATTTTCGTTATTTAGGATCGATTATCCAAAAAGATGGAGATATTAGTGATGATGTTACTCATAGGATTAGAGCAGGCTGGGTTAAGTGGAGAAGTGCTACCGGCGTTTTGTATGATAGGCGTATACCTTTGAAGTTAAAAGGTAAATTTTATAGGACGACCATTAGACCCGTCATGTTATATGGGACAGAGTGTTGGGCAACCAAGAAACAAAATGTGCAGAAAATGAGTGTGGCGGAGATGCGAATGCTAGATGGATTTGTGGTAAAACTCAAAAGGATAAAATTAAAAATGAACAAATTCGTGAAATGGTAAAAGTAGCTCCTATGGAAGATAAATTGGTAGAAAATCAACTTAGATGGTTTGAACACGTCAAGCGTAGACCAATGGATGCTCCTGTAAGGAAGAGTGATTTAGTTAGTATTGATGGTAACACAAGGGGTAAAAGTAGCTCTAAATTGACTTTGTGGGATATTATAAAAAATGACATGATGTCATGTGGTTTAATCGAAGATATTGCACTGGACAGAATGGAATGGAAAAATAGGATTCATGTAGCCGACCCCAAATAATTGGGAAAAGGCTTTGTTGAGTATTCATATCGGTATCGCACATAAGGCATTCTCAGAGTGCAGTTATAATTATCTTATGAAATTAATTGTGACAAAAAAAAAAGAAAATAAATTATCTGGCATAATCAGGGATTTACATATTTTTATTTGGAATACAATTTAATTATTAGCCTTGGGTTCCTAGTATAGTCCATATACTAAGTAGCAAGTCCAAATTCTTTGGGAACCCTGTTTGGCTCAAGCCCACTTTATGTACCCATGTGTGTGTGTTTGCGTATGGAGGGGTTTAAGGCGATGAAACACTCCTAAGGGTTAGAGAGAGAGAGAGAGAGAATACTATTCACATTTTTGTGAGGGGTAAACAGAGTGAAAGTAAATTTTCTCTTATTATACAAAGTTTCGATCTCCGGAAGTATCCACACATATGGGTTGCCTTAGGATGGATCATACCTTAGAAAATCTAAGGCATATTGTACATCTAAGGAAGGATTTGGAGGTGGAAGAAATGCATCAAAACCATATTTTTCAATAAATTATTCTATTAAATCGGATCACTCACAAGATCCGCAAATGTATCATTATCCAAACCTTGGATCAAATCTTTAGATCTAGTTCTTTTACTTTCTTAAACATGATCGATCAAAATGTTTGGACAATAAAGTTTTTATCAATCCCCAGTACGATATAGGTACCTTATATGAGGTACTAAGACACTATATGTACTTTGTTATCATTATAATTCATTTAAACATGCCTCCACTGCCTCTTAGGGAGATTATTTGGTGAGACTTCGGTAAAAACTGATTTTAGCACCATTAATCAGGTCTACCTATGGTGAGAAGAGATATAGCCTACTCGGCTAACAAATTATTAGATATTTCACGAGACCATTTTTATTTAAAAAGTAATAAATTATGACGTTTTTTAAACATTGTAAAAAAATGTATTCAATACGTGTCAACACCGATACGCAAAGTAAACGAATGCCAAAAGAGATTATTTTCCATTATTTTTTTAATGAAGTCCTTATCTTTCATCCTAACACCATCCAAGTTTTTGAAGATGTAGTCCATTTATATAGTTTTTGTGGGCAACGATTCCATGTTTTAAAACAATAAAATCTAATTAATTTCACAACGACTTAGCATTGACATTTAAAAAAAATGAGACTTTTCCTTTTTTTTTTTATCAGAAAGACAAGCTACTAGAAAAGACTTAATATAGTAAATGAATATTTAGAAAATGGGATTGAATACCCATACTCAGGGACGAAACCAAGATTTAATCTTAAAGGGGCAAGAGTTTATTATATATATATATTATTGAGATGGTTACAATAATTAAACATATCATTATAAATAATTAAACAATAATCATTAAATATAATTGGACAAGGAAGTAAATTTTAAATAAAAAATGTCAATGCAAGAAATAAAATAAAAAAATAATCATGGCATTTCGTTGTAAACCTTGATATTGCATGTCCTTTTGCTTCAATATGTAACTCTAGCCCCAACCTTTGTTTAAAGTTTAAAAATCCGCAATTACAATTAAATAACAATAGATATTTATATTTAATTATAATAAACAAGTATATATAACATTAAATTTGTAATTTAGTAATAGTTAATTAAATTTATAATTCATATCATGAGGTTCAATCAGTAATTTAATTCAAAGGAATACTACAAATCGTATTTGGAAGAGGGAGAAGATAACTTACAGATTGTCTTGAGACGACTTCTAAAAGGTAAACAAGAATGGACAAATACGTTTATGGCTAAAGTTAAAATAATATAATAGTTGATATATATTTAAAATTTATAAAGGCAATAAAATAGCTAGAGCCGAGTAAAAGTTTGATAACAAAAGGACCCACTTTAGGAGCTATGAGCCTGATAAGAAGTGAAAAGCCAAAGCAAATCAGTTATATCCTTACTCAAAATAGTTATAGCGTTGTACGATTACTATTACTCCAAATTGGTATGTTGCACGCTCGATGCGCGAGCGCAAATGTATATTCGAATATTTTTGTAAGGAATTATATTATTTCATTATACTCCCAAAATTATATTATTTCATTATATATAAATGACATATGTGGTCCTTATGTTGTTTCCATCCTCGACAATTATCATTTTCGCAGATTGAGAACTTTCACTATTAGAAATGACTAAAACTAAAAAAAAAGGCAAAAAAAAAAAAAAAAAAAAATCATAGGTACCCATAGTGGAGTTCTCGCCATGGATGCTAAAGTTTGATATAACTTTCTAACCGAGACATCATGAATGTTAACGCCCAAAAACTTGAGCTGTGGCAAGAAGGTATGACACAAATCCGTGAGAGACTCCATTTGCCCAGAAGAGAGCGAGTTCACATATTGTTTTCTATCTTCTCCGTCAAGCAAACTTTAACGCTCTCTCCTTCTCAAAGTTCCATCCAGTCTAGACTATATATCCTTATAACTTCTTAAAAGACGTTGATAAAAAATACTTCGACCTTAATATTCTTCATGAGAAAAATCAAGATTCTTAAAGAATCCATAAATAATCCGTAATTAAATTTAATCAAAATAATTGAATACGCGGTGGGTGCAAATTAGATGAGAGTTGGATGGGTGCAATTTGATTTCGTTTATAATTTTGAAGATTTTGTGCTTCATAAATCATTTTCTTATATTATTGATGAGAAACAATACTTTATGCATGTTAAGGGATTCTATTTAAATATACTTCTAAGTAGAGTAATGCTACACGTATAAATCAATTAAACAAATTTTTATACAAATTAATGTAACAATAATCAATAATCCTGGAGCTACACTTTTAAAAAAATTATCATTATATCTCTCCCATATTAATTTGTACAAAAAAAATTGTAAAATTTATGTGGCAAATGCCCATTTTCCTCAGAGGAAATTTAGGACAATGAATAATGTGCGAAATGTTTGCATTTGTAAAAATATTTTCCTTATATTGGGGACATGTGAAATACGTATTGCAAGTGTGCCCTGTCTTTATTTGTGTTTTGCACGCACACGTGGTACCATAAGTGCGCGAAACCTTTTCCTCTTGCTAACATCCTGTGATACCCACTCGCTTATTTTAAGAAGATTAGTTTATTAATTCATTCACTATTGTTTTAATTTTCAAGGCCTTTTGCTAAAAGGTCTTAAATTTGATCTTTGTCGCCCATTATTCTCTTTCACACCCTCTTATGTTCACTAATTTTCAGATAATATGAAGTATAGTTGCATCGGCAACTGAGTTCTTATAAAATTATTAACGGAGTTCATCAGCTTGAAGAACATGATGAATTCGAAGTTTAATAGTCAGTATGAATATATAATATTTTTTGAGTCTCGGTAATGAATGCCAAAATTCTTAACACCTTAAAAATTGAAATTAAATCTATACGATAAATATTAAAACATACATGGCTACCGAGAAACGTTGCCACCGACAACCTCCCCTCATCGACAATTCTTCACCGCTAAACTCGTCGACTCATCAGACGAATTTCTCAACTTTCTTATCCTCACTCAGTTTCTTCCCCACAGTTTTCGGACTTCCAATACGCGAATCTTCACCCGCCGTTTTTTTAACCAAACCGGTTTTCATCGGTTCAATCAGGTGGGTTTTGTCTTTCTCCCGCAAATTTGAAACGTGATCTGATAAATCAAAAACTCTATACTTCTAAATCTCTTAATTTCTTTCCTCTGAAACCTTAAATACGTGAATCCCAATTCATATATAAACAAAATAAAACAGTAAATCAAAGAAAGAAGATATTGGGAGGAATGAGAGAGAGAGAGAGAGAGAGAGAGAGAGAGAGAGAGAGACTTGTGAATAAAAAGGATAATGGGATTAGCTTCAATAAAACATTAGAGATGAAACAACTAACAAAAAACCATCCGCGGAGGTGTGAATAAAATATGAGGAGGGGGCATTTAAAGCTGAGTAAGACTAGGGAGACCCCTAACTGTACACAATTTTGGGACCCTTGAATAAGGCAAAAGTAAGTACAAATTTTTAATGCACTGGTTGATGCCCTGGCGGGACCCAAAATAATAAGGTATAAACTTTTAATGCAGTGTGTCTACGAAGTGTGTACAATTTGGGGGTCTCCTTAGATTTATCCTTTAAAGCTGTATAGTGTTGTACGTTTCTTGAGAGAGTGAGAGAGAAACGGTGAACTCAAGTTTGTTTAGACAATTGATTATATCAAACGACTATAGAATTTTTGGGAACAAGGGACGGAATGTATTTAAGATAAGAAATAAGATATAAATGAATTGGAAATGCAATTAATTGGTATTAAACCTCTAATACTGTTGTATTAGAGGTAAAATAAAAATAGTGTTAGGCACATTATATCCGAGTCCGCAAGCAACTAAAAATTTCAACAGCTTTTGTGTAGGGTGGGTGGGTTGGGGGATGTGTGTGTGGGTGTGGGGGGGGGGGGGGGGGGTGGGGGGTGTGGGGCATAGCCCCTTTGCCCCCCATATGGTTTTGCCTCTGCCTGTACTCCCTTAAGTTCAATAAGACTTGAAAAATGTGGCTGGAAATAGACAGCCACCAACAATTTTGTTATCGAGGGAACTACGTTAGGTAGATTTTCTGGGATACAGTGGCCTAAGATCTGCAGTTTTTTTTTTCGTAGTGTCAAGAATTAAAGATGGCCAGCCAAATCCAATCTTTTCACCTATTGATGATGCTAAGCCTTTACACGTTCGATTTGAATTTAAAATAAAGTTATGTTGGAAGCTCACTCACGTCAGTTAATGACATTGTGTGTGCATATGCAATGGATCTCACAGACGTATTCACGTTATTAAGCCATACTCCACCTAGGACCTCAGGTTTTGTGTTAAAAAGTCAAAATAGAATTGATTACACAGCATACGTTTGGATCCTTCTTTGCTAATGACGTTGTTCCACGTATTAGGAACATCTCGTTCACGGCCTATAAATTTCATATTTGGGACGCTTCCCCACATCAGTACTAGCATTGCTGGAAGTGGAGGGAGAATGGCTCTTGTGGTATCACTGCTTCCGCAATGTTGCCAACAGCTCTACATAACAGCACTGTCTTACCCCATCCTCTTCTATCTTATTATCCTCCTTTCGTTCCTTATCGTTTTGCTTAAACTTACTACAAGTGGGCGCAATTTGATGAACTTACCTCCAGCACCACCAAAGCTGCCCATAATCGGCCATCTATACATTTTAGGCACACTGCCTCACCATTCTCTCCGAGCTTTGTCGGACAAGTATGGGCCTTTAATGCTATTACACCTGGGACGTTCTCCCACTCTCGTGGTCACTTCTGCAGAGTTGGCTAGAGATATCATGAACACCCATGACACTCTTTTTGCAAATAGGATCCAAACAAGGGCTTTGCAAACTTTCTTCTACGGCTGCAAAGACGTGGCCTTCTCCCAATATGGAGAGCATTGGAGACGAGCGAGGAAAATTTGTGTACTTGAACTTCTGAGCCTTAAAAGTGTGCAATCATTTCAATATGTGATGGAAGAGGAAGTTGCTTTGTTGGTTGAGAAGATACGATCCGCTTGTCTTGATAGAGCTTCAGTCAACATTGGCGAAATGATGTTTAATGTCTCATGCAACGTAATTTCAAAATGCGTTCTTGGCAAAAAGTGTGAAGGAGAAGAAAGTAGGAGGAGATTTCGGGAGTTGACAGAGATGTCGATGAAGCTCATGGGAACCTTTCCCTTTTGGATGGGCGAATTCGTTCCTTTATTAGGATGGATGGATGTTCTTACTGGGTTAGTTAAAAACTTGAAGAACACTTCTCAAGGTTTCGATGCTTTTCTTGATGAGATAATTGGAAAATACCAGAGTTCAGAAAGCGATGATTGCCGGGTTGAATCTAAGAAATGCTTTCTTGAAATTCTGCTCCATCTACGCAAGGAAGGAATACTTGATTTCAGTGTCACCAAAGACACCCTCAAAGCAATCCTACTGGTCTCTTTATTTGAAATTTACCTATATCAACTTATTGAATACTTTTGTATAAAATATCTGGATATTGTTATACTTACATTGGCTAGCTGAATTATTTCTATTTGTTTATATTATAGGACATGTTCATGGGTGGGATTGATACTATTGCAAATACCATGGAATGGGGTATGGCAGAGCTCATAAAGCATCCAGCCATGATGAAAAAAACCCAAGAAGAAATAAGACGAGTAGTAGGGAAGAAATTAGTGGTAGAGGAACAAGATATCAGTCGAATGGACTACTTGAAATGTGTCATCAAAGAGACTTTGAGATTGCATGCCCCTGTTCCTTTCTTGGTTCCTCGAGAATCACCTGAACGTAGTGTTAAATTAAGAGGCTACGACATTCCTCCCAAAACAAGAGTTTTTATCAACGCATGGGCCATCCAAAGGGACCCCAAATTGTGGGACAAGCCAGAAGAGTTTATTCCAGAGAGATTCACCAACAGCCCTGTTGATTTCAAACGCCAAGACTTCCATCTCATCCCGTTTGGGGGAGGGCGTAGGGGTTGTCCAGGAATGTCATTTGGACTGGTGGAAGTTGAGATTGTAGTGGCCAATCTATTGTACTGGTTCAACTGGGAGTTCACTGATGGTGAAACGGTGGAGGAGATGGACATGAGTGAAGTCTATGGAGTAGTTATTCACAAAAAAGTTCCACTTCAACTTGTTCCAGTGTTGCACCGTCCTTGATGCATCTGACAAACGACCTATAGCCTTCATTATAATTTGTTAGGATTTGCGCTATACTAGGTAATCATATTTTATCATATAAGAACATCCCAAATGCAAATGTCTATATATATTTTTTTTCAACTTGTAATAAGACCAAGAAATATTATGTGGACAAAAAATTAATTTACTCCAATATTTTTTTTAAAGGTCTCTTTTACATTGTGGATAATCGCTATTGAAGTTGCTTGCGGAGTTAAAAGTTTTATTTGAAAATCAAATGTGGCAATGCGCGTTAAAAGTACGTAAGCCCAATTCCTGTACCAATTATCTGGTCTTCTAACCGAGCCTAGACCTCCCTAACCTGTCTTACAATTATCCGTGTGTGTGGTGTTTTTGTTAAATTATATATATATATATATATTTAGGTTGTGTCATTTTATTTCTTTTTATTTTATATTTAGGTTGTGTCATTTTATTTCTTTTTAGTATTTTATGTAAATATTATATATTATGTGCGCGTCGTTTTTTTTATATTTTCTTTTATTTTTAGTGTTCTTTTAGTTTTATAGGTGTACGATTATTTTTATTTAGTTTTTAGTTTTTATTATTAGTTTAGTTTTATTAATATTTTATCATATATTTTATTTTTATTTGGTTAAATTTATTAGTATTATTTTATTTTAGTCTTTAGATTAGAAATTTAATTTTTTAATTTTAATAAATTATATATTTTCTTTCATTAGGATTTTAAATTTTAATTATTTTACTTTATATTTTAGTAGATTTTTTTTAATTTGAATTTTATTTTTAATTGAGTCTTAAAAAAATTTATTTTTATTTTTAATTAGGTGTACATATTACACACACCTTCTCCGCCCATTATACCCGATTCTGTTAAGCAAAAAATAAAATCAAAACCAACTAAATAAAACCCCGACATGTTGAAAAGGACTTCTACCTCATTTTTCCCTATTTTTCAAAATACCCTCACACCCCCACATCTCATATGCACACTTATCAATCTCTTATTTACCTTCACCCTTATTATACCAATATCTATGTTGATACCAAAATTAGTATGCTGATATGGACGAATAATACGAAGACACGTGTCAATCTACGTGGCACAATAGCATCGAGGAAGTTCATTTCCCCGACCAACTCATGTTCGCTCCGAGCAACAAGGATACACCGAGGAACCCCAGCACTCCGAGGAACTCCAGCGCTCCGAGGAACTCTTGAGTAACGAGCAACTAAGGCGGTCCGAGCTGCATCTCGGCCACAGCATTGATTGTCAGATAATCAACAGTTCAACTATTCATTGAATGCTTATCATCTTGACGCACATGCTTAAAGGGCATTAAATGTATTACCCTTTCATATGTATACCATTTAATGTATCACCCTTTCAGATTATAGCCTCAAGGCTATAAATACATTGTATTACCCTCATTCAAGGGGACCGGAATTTCTTGATAGAACTTGTAATCAAGAATTCCTAAACACTCAGCAATAACATAACAGTGGACGTAGGCCATTCTTATAAGGCTGAACCACTTTAAAAATCTTTGTCTCATTTTATTTATCTGTGATTGAATAATTAGAGCGGTCTAATTTTTTACATCAACAGATTGGCGCCGTCTGTGGGAACGACTATTGTTATCGTTTTTCACCAAAAATCATTCATCATCAATGGCAGATAATCCAGAGTCCAGCAATCGAAACGCTGGAAATGCTGGAAATCTTCCCAATCCTTCTACACCTCCAGATCTGGCTGGAATTATGACGAATCTGGCTCAAGGACAAACCGCCATGCAAGAGACAATGCGGCAACTCATACAAACCCTTCATGGTGGTGCACCTGCACATTTGGGACAACGAAGTGGTCAGAGGCAAACCTATTTACTTTCTTCACGATCCAGGCGTTCAGATGCGTATCGTAATGAGGAATCTGATGATTTCTCTTATCAACCTGGGCAAACTTCATCAATGCGGGCCACAGATACTGAGCAACGTGTTACTCTCTCTCTAGAAAGGACCAGTGCCATGGAAAGACTGAGCAGGGCGTCTCCTTTCAGTTGATTAGGCCCTAGGAGGAATAAGAGTCCACCTAAAGCCATGTCGAGGAGTTTTCGACAACCATCAAATCTAAGAGAAGGATCAGCACAATCACGACCAGCTGCTCGTCAAGATAGATCTCAGGAAGCTACTTCAGAACAATCAATTGCTCGAACTAATAGGCCCGAGGAAGGAAATGAGGCGTGGAAAGGGTCCATTCAGCGGTTGGAGGATAGATTGGGAGAAATGGCTAAGGCAAAGAACCCCCTACAACGAACTTTTATTCAAGGGACACCTTTTGTACAGGCCATTGTGGATTTTCCTACACCGTCAAAATTTAAAGCACCTGTGGTGACCCCCAAATATGATGGAAAGACAGATCCTGTTCTTCACATAGAGCAATATCAAGCTGTTGCCGACATCTATGTTGTCCCCGACGAGATGAGATGCATAGCATTCTCAGGAACTCTTACTGGATCTGCCCAGATATGGTACAACAATCTTCCTCGGGGTAAGATTTCAACTTTCTTTCAGTTGGCCGAGTCGTTCATTAGCAATTTCTGTTTTGGAGCAAAGCCAGTAAAACGAGTAGCACACTTAT
This sequence comes from Sambucus nigra, assembly GCA_949130495.1. Classification (NCBI taxonomy): domain Eukaryota; kingdom Viridiplantae; phylum Streptophyta; class Magnoliopsida; order Dipsacales; family Adoxaceae; genus Sambucus; species Sambucus nigra. The sequence goes on from OX422210.1 coordinate 314,467,211, forward strand.
TAAGTGTTAGACAAAAACCTGGTGAGAGTACTAGAGATTACATAACTCGTTTCAATAACGAGAAGATGGAAATCATAGATTATGAAGAAAAGACAGTAATCACCGCCTTGATGAGTGGGTTGTTGCCTAATAAGTTGTACTACACTTTTGCCAAAGATCCATCTATAACTATGTCAGAGTTGATGGAAAAAGCGACCAAAATCATGAATGCCGAGGAGGCTATGGCTGCGAAGAAGAATATGGATAAAGACACCAAGGTGGAAGTCGACAAATCTAAGAAGAGATAGCATAAGGGCAATGGTGGTGACAAGCATTCCAAGAATAATAGGTCGTCATGGGAAGTTCTGAAAAAATTCGATAATTATACTCCTTTGAAAATGGATATTAATCATGTCTTGGAAGAAATCAAGAATAACGAGGAAGTAAAGTGGCCGAAGAAACTGAGGTCAGACCCTGACTCGAGGAACAGGGAGAAATATTACGAGTTCCATAAAGATCATGGTCATATGACCAAAAATTGTATATCTCTTCAGAACGAGATTGAAACACTCATCCGAAGAGAAAAGCTAGCAAAGTATGTTGATCGGGGAGGTGAAAAAAGAAATAATGACCGAACTAGGGAGAGGTCTAGATCTCCTCGTCGAGCAGAGGAGAAAAAGAAGAGAGACCATGAAGATGATCCAGATGATGACCCCGATTTTCCCAAGAAGCCAAGGCAGCCAGAACGAGAGGTATTTTCCATACGTTTTGGGTCATTTGATTGTAATGTTATTACAGGAGGAGATGCAGGAGGAGGAGACCTTACTGCAGAAAGAAAGGCTTACCTCGGAGAGGCTCAAGCTTGCTCGTACATTCAGCGAATAAATTTGGCTGAGGAGGATCGTCCGAGGAAGGTAAACAAAGAGAAGTTGGTCATTGGTTTTTTAAAAAATGACCTGGCAGGTGTTCTTTACCCTCACGACGACCCTTTGGTGATCAAAATGAGGATGAAAGAAGTAGTGATTTCAAGGGTTCTGGTAGATAATGGTAGTTCGGCAGACATCATGAACTACTCATGTTTTGACAGTTTAAATTTGAAATTATCTCAATTGGAACCTTATCATAGACCCCTCCTGGGTTTTGCTGGCGAGAAAGTTTTTCCACTTGGGACAATCAAGTTGGATATATTCATTGGAACTTGGCCTGCTTGTCGAACAGAAAGAATACGCTTCTTTGTGATGGATAAGAACGTGCAGTCAGCTTACAATATCATCATGGGAAGAGTTGGTTTAAAGAAGTTCGAAGCAGTTCCATCTACAGTACATCAGTGCTTAAAATTCCCAATGAACTTCGGAGTAGGAGTTGCGAAAGGTGATCAAAAAGTAGATCGAGAATGCTTTTATTCATCTGCCGAGCAAGAGGAGCTTGAAGAGTCAAGGAAAAAGACTACTACCTACCAGGTGGAAGAAGGTACATAAATTAAAACTCTTGATCCCAGAGATGAATCCCAACTTGTAAAAGGACAGGTGGTGGAATCTACAAAAAATGTTATTCTGGACGACGAGCATCCTGAACGAGTAACCCAGATAGGTTCGTCGTTGGATATTTTGATAAAACAGGAATTGATAACTTTCTTGAGAAACAGGAAGAAAACTTTTGCATGGAGTCATGAAGACATGCCAGGAATATATCCAAACTTCTTATGTCATGAGCTCAATGTGAATAAGGAGATCAAGCCCGTAAAGCAGAGAAAAAGGGTATTTAGCCCCGAGAAGAATCAAGCTATACAAGAGGAGGTCGAGAAGCTCCAGAAAGCCCAATTCATTGAAGATGTGAAATATCCAGACTGGCTAGCAAACGTGGTGATGGTAAAAAAAAAAAACAATAAATGGAGAATGTGTGTTGATTTCACCGATCTCAACAAGGCATGCCCAAAGGATCACTTTCCATTGCCCAAAATTAATCAACTAGTGGACGCCACCTCGGGACACGAGCTGCTCAGCTTCATGGATGCTTATTCTGGCTACAACCATATCAAAATGAAACCTGAAGACAGGTAAAGTACTTCTTTTATTACCCCTAGGGGAACTTATTACTATAATGTTATGCCTTTTGGTTTGAAAAATGCAGGAGCGACATACCAGCGGCTGATGAATAAGGTTTTTACCGAACAAATCAGTTGCAATATGGAGGTCTATGTCGATGATATGCTGACAAAGAGCAAGAAAGATGCTGATCATCTAGTTGACTTAGGTCAAACCTTTGATCAACTGGATAAATACCAAATGAAGCTCAACCCGACGAAGTGCACATTTGGAGTACGAGAAGGAATGTTCCTTGGGTACATCGTCAACCAACGAGGCATTGAGGCGAATCCAGAAAAGATCAAAGCTCTCTTAGGGTTGCGATCTCCAACTACGAAGAAAGAAGTGCAGAGTCTTACAGGACGAGTTGCAGCGCTCAACAGATTTGTATCCCGAGCAACTGATAGATGCCTTCCATTCTTCAAAACACTTCAAAAAACTTTCGAGTGGAATGATGAATGTGAGAAAGCGTTTCAAGACTTGAAGAAATATTTGGGAGCACCTCCACTGTTGTCCAGGCCAGTAATGGGAGAAAAGTTGTACTTGTACCTGGCAGTATCAGAGAATGCAGTCAACTCGGCATTGATCAGATTGGAGAATGGAGTCCAGAAGCCAATTTATTACACAAGTAAGGCTTTCCGAGGTGCAGAGATCAGGTACCCAAAGCTGGAAAACTAGCATTGGCATTAATTAAAGCAAGTAGAAGAATGATGCCATATTTCCAGGCCCATACCATCGTCGTATATACCGACATGCCATTGAGACAAGCCCTTCATAAGCCAGAAAAATCAGGGAGACTGATGTACTGGGCAATAGAGCTCGGTGAATATGATATTGTTTATGAACCCAGATCATCATTGAAAGGGCAGGCTGTAGCAGATTTTATAGCAGAGTTTATATATCCTGATACCCTCGAGGAACAAAAAATGCTCGCTGACCAACCTGTGTATGTTACAGGATCAACAGACATAAGTCCAGACCAACTCCGGTTGGTAAAAGGGCTTGTGGATGTAGAAAGATCATCAAATTCAAACCCAGACCAACTCCGGTTGGTAAAAGGGTGAGAAGAGATGGTCGACGAAGAGCGAAAATTACCAGGGGAGAATGAAAGAAAACAACAGATATTTCATCGAGGAACTCTATTGGATAAGAAATTTGAAGACGAGTTACCTACATGGAGATTGTATGTAGATGGGTTATCTTGCACAGCAGGTTGTGGAGCAGGGATTATTTTGAAAACCCCAGACGAGATTGACGTGGAATATGCCCTGCGATTCCAATTCAAAGCCTCCAATAATGAGGCTGAGTATGAAGCAATGGTAGCAGGTCTTAATTTAGAAAAGATTATGGAAGCACAACAAGTGATGGTATTTAGTGATTCTCAATTAATTATGAATCAGATGATGGGGACATATGCAGTTAAAGGAGAATTAATGGTCAAGTATCATGCAAAGGTGATGGAATTGTTGGCAGAATTTGATGCCATTCAGTTGATCAGAATACCCAGAATAGAAAATGCACAAGCAGACGCACTGGCCCGATTATCATCAGCTACTCGTACCGAGCTGCGAAGAACAATACCAATTGAAGTACTGGAAAGTCGGAGCATAGATGAAGACCTTACGATGAATGTTATTACCCTTGATTTAGGACCATCTTGGATGGTTGCCATCAGGGCATATATTGAAGAGGGAGAATTGCCGGAGGATAAGCTCTCCGCAAAGAAATTGAAGTTTAAAGCAGCTCGGTATGTACTAACTAATGGTGTTTTATATAGACAAGGAATTATGGTAGGTTTGCAGAGACGTGTACATCCCTCCGAGGTGAAAGAATTGATTGAAGAGATCCATGAAGGGTCCAATGGAGCCCATATAGCAGGTTGGACACTTTTACAAAGGGTGATGACACAGGGGTATTACTGGCCAACGATGAGGGCTGATTGTATAGCCTATGCCAAGAAATGTGATAAGTGTCAACATTTTTCCTCCATCCGACGAACTCCACAAGCATTGTTGACACCCATAACTTCTCCTTGGCCATTTTCCATGTGGGGAATTGATTTGGTTGGACCACTACCAACTACCCGAGGAAGATTCAAGTACCTCGTTGTTGCAGTGGATTATTTTACTAAGTGGGTTGAAGCTGAGCCACTTATTGATATGACATACGAGAAGGTGTACCAGTTTGTTTGGAAGAATATCATCTGCCGATATGGTCTCCCTCATGCCTTCATTACAGACCATGGAACACAATTTGATAATGAGGAGTTTGCCGCCTATTGTCATCAGTCAAACATTTTGAAGACTCATTCAACACCAGGCCATCCTCAAAGCAATGGACAGACTGAAGTGACGAACAGAACATTACTAAATGGTTTGAAGAAGAGGCTAAGTGAGGCTAAAGCTAATTGGATTAATGAGCTACAGTCAGTATTGTGGGCTTACCGAATAACTCCCCGAACAGCAACTGGAGAATCACCATATATGCTAGAATTTGGAAGTGAAGCTGTAATACCTGCCGAGTTGGGTCTTCCAACACATAGAGTGCTGAACTTCAATTCCCCAGTCAGCGACTTAATGAGAAGATTGGATTTATATATGCTCGAGGAGGTTAGAGAAGAGGCAGCCATTAGGAATGCTGCTTACCAACAACGAACAGCTCTGTTCTACAACAAGAGGGTGAAGAAATGCGACTTAAAAGAAGGAGATTATGTGCTAAAGAAAGTCATTCAGAAGCACAATAAATTGGAAGCAAACTGGCATGGACCTTACCAAGTTACAGAGGTTGTTCGACCATGAACTTACCGCATAGCAACTCTAGAAGGAGAGGAATTTAAGAATGCATGGAATGCTGAACACCTACGCAAGTATTATCAGTGATGTAAAATGTAAAGCAGTTCCATCAATATGAATAAAACGATGATGTTTCACCATCCTCTTTCTTTTTATTGAAAGTTTTTCGGGGAATACTAGTGTATAACACTACGCTGTTCAGCAATTTATGGCAACACTGATAGTGCTGTTCAGCAATTTATGGAAACACTGATAGTTCAAACCCACGACCAACTCCGGTTGGTAAAAGGGCGAGAACAAACTATACTCATTTGGTTAGGAGGCGTACACTAGTGTGACCAACTCAGGTTGGTAAAAGAACTAGTGGACATGATAGTTCAAACCCACGACCAACTCCGGTTGGTAAAAGGGCGAGAACAAACTATACTCCTTTGGTTAGGAGGCGTACACTAGCGTGACCAACTCAAGTTGGTAAAAGAACTAGTGGACATGATAGTTCAAACCCACGACCAACTCCGGTTGGTAAAATGGCGAGAACAAACTATACTCCTTTGGTTAGGAGGCGTACACTAGCGTGACCAACTCAGGTTGGTAAAAGAACTAGTGTACATGATAGTTCAAACCCACGACCAACTCCGGTTGGTAAAAGGGCGAGAACAATCTATACTCCTTTGGTTAGGGGGCGTACACTACACTAGCGTGACAAACTCAGGTTGGTAAAAGAGCAAGCGGACATGATAGTTCAAAATCAGACCAACTCCGATTGGTAAAAGAGAGAGAACACGAGACTCTTAAAAAGGCCAATCTCGGTTGGTTAGGAAACAAAATATGCTCTCAAACGCCAACTTATGTTGGTCGGGAGGTAAGATTATTACAAAAAGTTCCTCGAAGAACAAAATATTCCAAACTAAATCAAGTATTGTTGGTCGGGGATAAAAACCCACTAACTGTAGTTGGTCGACGAGGAGAATTTATCAACCTTGATTGGTCGAACATATTTTATGAAAAAGACAAAAATTTACCAAGTATGGTTAGTCGGGGATAAACTCTCATTAACCATAGTTGGCCAATAATCACAATTTAACAACCTTGGTTGGTTGGAAATTTTTTTAAAACATTTTTATATACCCATTACTTTATTATTAAGTGATTGAGCAACATTACTGATACTTGTAACTTTTTATTACTAAGTTGGTTGATGAACAGCACAAAATTGTTATCTTTTTAACAGATACATATACATAAATATAACGTGTTTGACAAGCACAAGACAATAGCAATACAGATTTGCAAACAGAGAATGAAATTCTTTCATTAAAACTCAAAATAAATTACAAGGTACATATGTGTACTAACTGTTATATAGAAAATTCCTATTCTATTGGTTTTTTCCCTTCAACTTTCAATACAGGTTCCTCACCAGCAAGCGGATCATTTAAAGTTTGAGGAGAGTTAATGAAGTTCAAGTCCTTCAGCATTCTGACATTCATTATTGAAGATGTGTCCAATAGATGCTCGGGACGAGATACTTCGATCTGAGAATGAAGACTGTTGTCACTGAGGTATTGTGCAATTAAGCTCCGAGGAATGGCACGAGCTGGGATCCATTCCATGTCCAAATTGAACGGTGGCATAGGCAATTCAAATACCCCAGGATAATAATAATCCCATAAAAAATGTCCCTGCTCGAGTTTCAACACGCATAAGGCATTCAGCCAGCCTTATTTATAGCCCTCATTATTGGCATTCTGGATACGAGCATCTAAATGGAATAGTGCCTCGTTGTACCCAGCCATCCAAAATTCCCTGGGGTGTTTATGGAATGGGAAAGTTAGTCTCTCCAATTGCTCGTGAAGGTTTTTGACAAAAATGTCCTTATTATCTAAAGCAGACTTCATCGCAGTAAGTTGATCCTCCAAAGTTTGTGATTTCTTGGACATTTTAGACAAAGCCCGATCTTTTGCATTCAATTGGTACGCTTGAGTTTCCAACGTTTACTGAGTATGAGCTTCTTCAACATTACGACGAAGAGATCTTGATCGACCCCGAGTATGTGGAGTACTTTGTTCCTCAACAACATCCTGAGCGACTCTTCCTCGTCCACGAGAACCTCTTCCTCGCCCCCGAGCAGCAGTAGAGGTACTCGACCTTTTCAAAGTGTCCAATTCTTGCCTTAATTTGGCATTTTCAACCTCTAGAAACAAAAATCCCTCGTCAGTCACTGGGATTACAGCTGTTGAAGAAGATGCTGCAGACTTATACTGTGCCAGCTCTTTTTGCAAATTGTTATTTTCTTGCTCTAGCAGCTCGACAATCTATCTACAAGCTTTAACTCCACCCTTTAGGGTTCTCTCCCTAACATCGTACCCAGCAAGGATCTTTTTGTGGCCTGTCTCGGCAGAAAGCTGTTGATATCTCTTCTCATACCCCTCATGCAACAGGGCAGTTGATTCCTTATACTGATTTTGAAGGTATTCTAAGGTACATTGAAGATCTTCTATCATTTCGTAATAGGCCACGTTATTGGCCACAACTCGATCAAGTAAATCCTTCAAGTGCTGATATGCCTCCACTACCTACTCTGAATCACCATGGCCAAGGATGTCGGCAACTTCTGATGCACTTAGGTCTGTGTGACCAGCTTTATAATATTCATGGCATTGCTGCATCAGCTTTGTATCATTGGCAGATAGTAATTCCATTCTAGTTATAAACTAGTAAAAAAGAGAAGGCAAGAGTTAATAAAATAAGCAGACAAAGCATCAACAATGTAGAGAAATAAAAAAGGTGATTTTTATTACATCATCAAAGAGAGTACAACATTCAGAATACAAAGTACAAGTAAAAGAAAAATAAAAGCGAATACCGAACAACTTCACACCTTTTCCTTGTCTCCCAAGACATTCTCGGGAGGCTGGGACGAGGAGCTTGGTTGCTCGGTGGGAACAACGATTTGGTTGGCAGAAGTTGGGACTTGTTCAGGAGGAGCAGGCGAATAAGAAATCTCCTCGGTGGCTGTCTGATTGGGTTGTGGAGCAAGGACTTGATCACCCACTATCAGTGAAGACTCCTCGGATGCAGCTTCATCCTCTTCTTCATCTTCAACAGCTGGAGGAGGACCAGGGAGATGTTGTTGAAATAGTTCAGAGTCCTCGCTCACCTTCAATTCTTGCAAGGCAGCAACCCAACCATCTCGAAAGTATTTCAAACTCCCATACTGCACCTGAGTCATCATTGCTGCTACCCCCTATCCCATCCTTTTTCCCAACTGGTTCGAAAGGATTTTTTCACAGCCACTTTTCTCTTCATTTTCTCCGAGGAGAGCTTCTCGGATAGAAGATCCTCAGTGGCTTTCAATTTGGCCTCCACCTCCTCCTTCTGGCGATTTACCTCTCGCAGAAGGGACAGCTCTTCCTCGAACGATTTCAACTTATTCTCAAGCTCCCCAAAACTTGTGAGCTTCTCGGCGTATTTTTTATTCTCTCTCTCTAAGTCCTTCACCTTCTTTCCCAACTGCACTTTCTCTGCCTCAGACGCAGTCAATTTCTTCTCCCATTCACCCTTATCTTCGTCATATTTTTGACGGGATTCCTTCAGAGATTGGGCCAAGCCCTTTAAATCATCCTCTACTCCAGACGAGGAGCTAGAAGCCTTGATTGCTTCATCTTTCTTCACTATGGTGTTGAAATAACTCACCAGCTGAAAGAAAAGGTAATGCTAAGTCAGTACCGAGATACATATATTGACTGAAAGAAAGAAAAATTCAGGATAAGAGAAACTTACTGAAGCGATATGACGAGTAGATAGGGATGTCAGCATATCCCTAGACATGTTTTCTTCAATTCCTTGGACTTCAGGAATGGTCCAAGTCTTTACCGAGCTCATTGCAGAACTCGGGGGAATAATGGTTGGAACGCCAGCTCCACTAGCTTGGAGCTGGGGAATGGTTTCAGAAAAACTGACCGAGGAGGATTTCTTCAGTCTCCTAGGTGTCTTTTCAACAACCTCAACTAAAGAGGAAATTTTGGTTGGAGAGATGGTGATTACTTCCACAGGAGCATCCTTCTGCACAGGAGCCACTAGGGGCTTCTCGGCAGCCTTCTGAGTAGCAACAGAAGGGGCAGCATCCACTTTCTTTGTCCCCTTTGGTACATTAGACTTGTTTCTCTTTCCATCTCCAGCAGAGGAGGTCTCCTCGAAGATAGAAGGAACTCTTCTTTTGCCCATCTTTTGACTCAGAGGAATGTGAGAGTCTGGTGAAGAATCCTCAGAAGTTGGCAATGGTTCACTAATGCCCACCACAGGACGAGCAGTAAAGGAGGATGTATAGCTCCTATACTGCAATAAATATGAAGCAGACCTGACGTGCTCGTCTGCACCCTTCTGATGCAAACTCCAGATATGTTTTAAATGCTTTATATTAACTTCTGATTCCTTAGGAGTTTTTCTCTTGTTGTCAACTGCAAACAAAAACATATTGAAATGTCAATCATGCATTTATTCAAACATAATGAAATCATAATTTTAGAAATAAAATAAAATGAAAATAACCTATCCCATTGCCATATGGAGGGCATTTGGGACCTTCATATACTTCGTCTCCAACTAAAGGGGCATGTTGCCAATTTTTTATAACTACCCCATGTTCAAAATAATCCCTATTAGCATCAGGGAGGTTGACTACTAAAGCCCTATTCAAAAATCTAGTTTTTAAATAATAAAAATTATCTAGAATAGCCCATCTATAATAGTACATGATCTCATGAATTCCTATACGAGTTCCATGAGTTTGATTTAACCTATGCACCCCATTAACTATTCTCCATGTATTGGGGGCTATTTTTGCAGGAACAACATCGAAGTGGTGACAAAACTCTAAGCATAAAGGGTTTGGTGGAAAAGAAAATCCACATTCAGCAATAAAGAGGCTGGGGAACCAATGTCCCTCAGCCAAACAAAAATAATTTGAAGGCTCAAAAAGATCCTCCAAAGTTACCCAAGATGGAATAGAGAAATTAGAACGGAATTTGTCAAGAGATTCAATAACGTAAACCATGATGAATAAAAGAAGAAGGAAGAGAAGCTTACAGGGAAAAAATGAGATCTGTTGACAAAGACAAGTATGAACGCACAAGAGAAAGAAAGTCTATGGAAAACTCGAAAGCAGAAAATTGGAAAAGGTAGAAGACGATGTGATTACCTAAGAAGTTTAAATACTTTGTCTTGGGAAACGGAGAAAGAAATGATTACAGAAAGGAAACTATTACGCTACCGGCGGCTAAAAGGACAAAAAATGCACGAAGATCGAAGCGCTTTTAAAAATGAAAAAAGGCGGATTCTGCGAATTTGGAAGGAAATTTAAATACGAAGAAAAATTTCCTAAAACCCAGGAAGGTCATTTAATATTGCCATATACCGAGAAAGAATGTTCCATACTCCTCAAAGTTCGAAATATGAAACATTGGGGGCTTCTGTTTATACCAAAATTAGTATGCTGATATGGACGAATAATACGAAGACACGTGTCAATCTACGTGGCACAATAGCATCGAGGAAGTTCATTTCCCCGACCAACTCATGTTCGTTCCGAGCAACAAGGATACACCGAGGAACCCCAGCACTCCGAGGAACTCCAACGCTCCGAGGAACTCTTGAGTAACGAGCAACTAAGGCGGTCCGAGCCGCATCTCGGCCACATCATTGATTGCCAGATAATCAACAGTTCAACTATTCATTGAATGCTTATCATCTTGACGCACACGCTTAAAGGGCATTAAATGTATTACCCTTTCATATGTATACCATTTAATGTATCACCCTTTCAGATTATAGCCTCAAGGCTATAAATACATTGTATTACCCTCATTCAAGGGGACCGAAATTTCTTGATAGAACTTGTAATCAAGAATTCCTAAACACTCAGCAATAACATAACAGTGGACGTAGGCCATTCTTATAAGGCTGAACCACTTTAAAAATCTTTGTCTCATTTTATTTATCTGTGATTGAATAATTAGAGCGATCTAATTTTTTACATCAACAATCTATTTTAATCCATAAAATCTCTCCATGCCCAAATTACCAATTAGCTCTATTTTCCACATGTAAAAGAACATCCAAGACTCATTTGAAGACTATGTAGGATTCTAGAGAAGAAAGTAGAGAGAAATTTTAGTTAGAAGTTTTTTAGTGTTAGGTAGTTATTTTATTTTTTTAGATTTAATTTAAATTATAGTGAGATTCAATTTGAGTGTGAGATTTTATTTAAATTTTGTTTTATCACTCAGTTTGAGGGTTGTAATCTTCATTGCAAGGAGGAGTCCAATTATACTTAGGAGATTTGGTTTGATTGTTCTCTTTTCTACTCTTAATATTTTATGCATTTTCTTATTTGATTATCATGTTTCATATAATGTTAGCATAAACCCCCCCCTTAAGGGATGGAATGAACCAATATTTAATGTTGCAGTGGTTAATCAATTTAATTGTTTGAGATATCCCTTTGAATATTAGTTTTGAACTTTCACTTTCCTATTTACACGTCGAGAGAGGGTAGATGATTTTCGTTATAAAATCGAAATTCAAGATATGATACTCATTTTAGAATCGAACCAGAGATAGGGGTTTCTTAATTGTGGTATTATTACTTGAATATCAACTCTAAATTGTATTTTCTATAGCTTAAATGAATTTTGGTGAATCGATCATAACGGATGATTTATTAAAAGGAGTTTAAGTCTACTTTCTAAGAGTTGTGGAGTTTAAATTTAATTTTCTAAAAGGTTAATGTTAAAATTGCACTTGAGACGAGAGTTGACTTGTAGCTTCAATACTAACTTGGAGGATTTCAAATGAGTGAATTGATTAATTAAAATTACTAGAATATGTGGTCTAGTCCCATCCCTTATTTGTTCTCTAATTTATTTACTTCACGTATCTCTTGTTTTAGTGTTTGATTTTGTTCATATTTTATTCACTTAGTAGAAGTGGCATAATTACCCTTGAAAATTGTTTTAATATAAAAAAAATCCATAAAAAATAGAAAACAAAAAAAAAAAATCAAGAAGAAAAATAACTTAAAGATTGAATTACATGACTTTTCGTGTGTTTCACTCTATAGAGTTGGATTGACATCCTAACTTACCTCTATATTAGTTTTGCTATATTTTTGTATGTAATTGAATGAATTTTTTTATTATAGAGGGTGTTCTACAACGACACAACTAAAGCCTTTCTATCACCCTTCATATGGCACTCCCTAAAACTTTTCGAATCGTCCTATCATCTCCTCAACCCATTTTTCCACCCCATCACCCTCGTATCTCAAATTCCCCTTTGACGCGTACAATTTAAAGACTCTAACTTGTGAAACAAGCGGAGTTATACCCCCTTCACCAACAAAATCCAACTCATCCAACAACCCCAAAAAATTCGTAATATCCCCGTCCTCTCAAAAAAGCTTTTTTTGTAAGTTAACCACATCTTCCAACAAAAATTACACCCACCCACTTTAAAAGAATGTATTACCCCCACCTCCCCCTCTCCCAACATAGTATTATCTAAGGGTACCAATGCTAACTCCTCCCCCATTCAATCCAATCACCTAAATGATTTAAATTTGTGTCTTATAATTAAGTCACTTGTAGTCCTTAACGAGAAATTAACACTCGTATTTTCAAAGACATTTGGGTCTCTTCAACTTTATTTCTTTAATGAAAGATTAAGAATCTTATTTGTGTTAGAAATTTGGGTATCTTAAACTAACTTTTGATATGAGATCTTAATAAAATTATATGGGACTCTTCAACTTTGTTTTAAGGTGGTTAGAATTTCATAGTAAAGCGAGAAGATGAATGATTTATAAAACTATCTCTTTAAATACACGATATTAATGTGTCACACCCTTTATGTGTGTGTGTGTGTATATATGTGTGTGTGTGTATAAATATATACAAGTTTCTAATTTGTGCGATGCATGATCGACTTAAAATAGTATATGTATATAAGTTTCTTATATAATTCTATTACATATATATTTTAGGACGTATAATATTTTTATGCATTGAAAAATGTCGAAGATTAAAGATGAAACAAAAACAACCACTCAAACAATAGAAAGAAGGTTCAGGAGACTTTAGTAATTTTACGATTGATGTTTCAAAATGTTTACATAACATATAATAACACCATAAATTTGTTTTGGATTACATTTATATTTTAGTGTCAATGATGAAAACATGAAGCATATAGCTAAGTCTTACTTTAATATTTAAGTGTTACGTGTTACTATTTTCATGACGGTGTGGACATTTTTATTACACTGGGATATGTTAATAAGAAAAATGGGAAAGAATAAAGCGGTTGCCCAGATAAAATGCCCATAGAGATGTGGAGAACCCTTGGAAGTCTAGGGTTAGAATGGTTAACAAAATTATTTATAAAATTTTGAGAGAAGGAAGCATGCCAGATGAGTGTAGGAAAAGCACCATAATACCTTCGTATACAAATAAAGTGGACATACAAAACTGCGGTAATTATAGAGGAATCAAACTGATGAATCACAATATAATATTATGGGAAAATGTTATAGAGCAAAGATTAAGAAATAAGTCAACTATTTCGGACAATCAATTTTGATTTATGCCAGGGCGATCCACCACGTAAGCTATTTATTTATTGAGACAGTTAATGGAGAAATGTAGAAGTAAGAATAAAAATTTATATATGGTCTTTATAAATTTAGAAAGGGCTTATGATATATTACATATGGAAATAATTTGGTGGGCTTTAAGGAGGAAGAGAATCCCTATGAGTTATATTAAAGTTATTGAAGATATGTATGATAACACTAAGACTAGAGTAAGGACTATATGTGGAGAAACTAATGACTTTACGATTAAAGTTGGTTTACATTAAGGATCGGCCTTAAGTCCTTATTTATTTGTCGTAGTTTTGGATGAGATTAATGAGGACATACAAGAAGATGTCCCATAGTGTATATTATTTGTGGATGATATAGTTTTAGTAGACACTTCAAAGGAGGGATTAGCGATGAGAGTAGATACTTGGAGAGAAGACTTAAGAGTCCAAGGGACTAAAATTCAGTAAAAGTTAAATGAAATTTATGGAATGTAAATTTAGTAATAAGGCATCGAGTAACATGATGTTATAGATTGAAGAAAAAGTGATAAACTAAACTAATAAATTTTGTTATCTAGGTTCAGTGTTACAAAGTAATGGGGATATTGATGAGGATGTTTCGACTAGAATATCAACTGGGTGGATGAAGTGGAGACAAACGAGTGGGGTGTTATGCGATAAGAGGATAACTAATAAATTAAAAGAAAAATTTTATAGGACAGTTGATTCGTATCGAATTATGCATTTAATTACCCTCGAACTTATGCTTTTTAGCACCCTTAGGTACTTTAATGCCTATAATTATGCTCGTTAATCAGACAACCTCCGTTTTATATGCTAAAATATTATTTGAGGTATAATTGAGCTATTATAGGTATTAAAGTGCTTAGTATAAAGTTTGGGCACGTTCCGACTAAGTTTCGTCGCGATTCACACGCTCGGGGGCATTTTGGTAATTTTAAACTTTGGGATTTTTGCCCGAAGTCTTCACGGAAGTTGTAGCCCTTGGGCCAAGCTTCTCGTGGCCGTAAACAGTGCTCAAATCGGAGTTCGAACGAAGGAAACACGGACCTTTAATCGAAAATAATTATAAGAGATTTCATTTATTATTATTATTATATTAGTATTTTAACAATTCATTTAATTACCTCCATGTCCCTTTCTCATTCAAATTTCAGGAGACTCCATGGGCCATTTTTGGCTTTGGCTCGGGTTGTGCTCGGGTTTTGGGTTCGCCCAAAATTTGTGCTTTTTGTCCGAAATTGAAGCTAGGATCGCGTACGGAACTAATTGTGGGTCGTTTGGTTCGGGTTTTCGGAATACCCACTTTGGTATTTTGTTGGCTTCGGCCATTTTTGGTGGAGCTTTGCAATGTCACGGTTTGGGCTATGGTGGCTGCTCTCGGCGTTGTTAGAGTGGGTATTGGCTGCACAACATTGGGTTTCAATCTCCCTCGTCTTGGCTCGGGTTGGCAGTGATTTGGTACTCTCGGTTTGCTGCCATAGCCATGGCAACCATGGATTTTGGGTTTGGGTGGTTTTCACCATTGTTGTGCTGAGCGTGAGCTATCCCCATTGCCGCGGTCGACTGGCGGCCAACCCGCGGTCGACTGCATTTTGTGATTTTGCCGTGGATGGTAGACAGTGGACTCCTCCCATTTCCGCGGTCGACCAGCCTTAGGATCCCGGTCGACCGGTCCCCTGTTTCCACCGACTTTCTTTGTTGTTATCCCTCTTTTCTATATTTTATTTTCTTTTTGGTTGTTAAAAGAGACTTATCCCTTTCTATTTTTATTATTTCTTTTTCTTTTCTTATTTTATTTCCATTTAATATAAAAGAACCCTTTGTTTAATTTTGGACATAACTTGTAATTTAATTAGTTTTTAGGTTAGAAATTGAGAGCTTCTCTCTCTTATGTCTTTTTTCCCATTTTTTTGGTTTGTAAAGCACTATTCCTTCTCCTCCATTAATGTAAGTTCCAATCTTATTTATACTTTGTTCCTTTTATTTATTGCTTTGTTAATTTCATGCCTAGTTAATTGGTGTAATTTATTTATTTCTTGTTTTAATTATTAATTAGCTGTTTAATTTAGTTTAATCATGTTGTGTGAGTAGTTAAATAGGGTTTGGGTCGTGTGTCCGCCATTGATGGGCGTCGAGCTTCGAAAATTAGGTTTCGTGTAAAATTATATTTAATTGAGACCTCACATATTAAAATGGGATTATTATGCATTTAACTTTCATTGTCATGCAACGTTAGTTGATACGGCCCAAATATTGGGTATTTCACAAGTTAACCTACGCGTTATTCGCCCCCTCGGGTATCTTAATCCCTATATTTATGCTCGTTAACCAGACAACCTCGAATTTCTATGTTAACATGTTTTGCAGGGGTTAATTGAGTTTTTGTAGGTATTTGGATGCTTAGTATGAAGTTAAATGCATTCCGGCGAAGTTTCGTACACAACCGTACGCGCAAGGGCAATTTAGTCATTTCACAATTTGTGCAACTGGATCAATGTCTTCATGGAAGTTGAATCCCTCTGAACAAGCTTCGTGTGGCCGTAAACGGTGCGCGAATCAGAGCTATATCGAAGAAGTTACGGAAGTTCAAGAGGAAGAGGATTTCAAACTACTCAAAACAGGGGAAAGGATCAAAATCCTACTGGTGCGAATTGATTCGGACTTTTCGAATCAATTCGCTTCGAGACAGTGGTAAAAATTCACATTTTTGAATCGATTCGATCACTCCGAATCGATTCGTCCCAATTCAGTATGCCAGTTCCTTTGCTTTCGAATCGATTCGGACCAGCCGAATCGATTTGCCCCATTTAACAGCCTTTGAGGAACCTCCTTTCCGAATCGATTCAGACCAGCCGAATGGATTCGGTCCTATAGATATTTGTTTTTCTTCTTCTTTATTTACAAGTTTTCCATGGGATATTTTGTATATAAATACACTCTCTCTTCATTTTGAAGGAATCTTCATTTTGTCTTAGATTTTAGGGTTTTTAAACTTGGGAGATTTGCCCTACTCCTCTCTTGTACTCTTTATTTTGTAAGTTGTACCTTAACTTTATTACATTAATTTAGTTGTCTTCCTTAACTTCCATGCTTTCATTTACTTGCTTTCTCTACTTTCATGCCTAGATTAATTTATTTCTTGTTGTGATTAGTTTATTGCTTTGTTAATTAGTTTCATTTATGTCTTGCCTTTAGATAAATAGGGTCGGGGCTGTGTTCCTCCATTTACGGGTTTGGACCTCGCAAGTTAGGGTTTCCTGTAAAATTGCATTTAATTGAAACCTCGCGTATTAAAGTCGGATTATTATGCGTTTAACTTTCTTTGTCAGGCAACGTTCGTGTTTATTGCGACAATCCGAATTGAATCCATGTGTGACCATTTTTCGTTAAATGTTTAATCTCGTAACTTTGGGTTAAATTCTTTATTGTTTGATGCTTATGCTTAATTGAAAATGCTCAATTAAATTGTTTTCGAGCCAGAATCTTGATTAGTAGTTGTTTTGATCCATGTGGTAGGATGCGATCCCGATCCTCGCTTTACTTTTGTGTAGCGTAACTTATTCTTTTATTTTTCCATCATAACCACCCATTACCTTTTCTTTTATTTATTTTACACTTTTATTCTTGAAGCTTTAAAGCAATTAACATCTAAAATTTAATCACTCCCTGTGGAATGCTTACGATACCCGACTTACCGCTGTGCTTACTTGTCAAGTGGAGTTGTAGTTTAGATTTTTTGCATTGAGTCGCCGAATCGATAACAACAATTTTCGTATTACACGACGCACGATTTGCGCTCGATCAAAATAGCATCGTTGCCGGGGAGTGTGTTTTAGATAGTGATTGTTGTATTATTTCGTAATATTTCTTTCATTCATATTTGTATTCTTTATTTTCCCCTTTCTTTTTGACTTGTGATAGATTGTTTCGAGAAATTGAAATTTTGGCGCTTGTTGCTTTTGTTGAATAGATTATTTTGAAATGTCTCGCTATTACGCTTTAAATAACCTTAATTGTTATGAGAATTGTTTTCCAAGTTCTACTCCCAAAATAATGAGAGAATGCCTACAAATTCTTGAAGATGAGCGCATTGAGTGTGAAATTCAAGAGTATGTAAATAATCCCTCATCGCCTTGTGAGGATAATTTGGAATGCGGGGAATCCATTAGCTATGAGCAACCCCTACAAGAAGATGTTATGTATTCTTGTGAGTTTGATTATGAGTTAATGATTAAGGAAATGAATGACCAATCCTAAAGTTCTCAAGCTTGGTTTCTAGAAAATGATGCCATGCTCGATGAGATTATTTCTTTACAAAATCGGGTCGAGGTTGAAACTTGCGTTTCATCTACAGCCCTTTTTATTGAATAAATCATTGAGAGTGAGCCAAGCTTTAGCACTTTCGATTTTTAACCTCTTATTAATTCTTCCGATTGTATTGAGGTTGATGGTCCTTCTTTTCCTTTACTCCCTACTATTCTCGAACAATTAAATTTATCACAAGAATTGGTTGAAAGTCTTGAGGACTTTGACCCGATTCTTGAACGCGTATGTTATTTTGAAATGCTTCATCTCATGGGCTTTTCACTTGCACTTGCCCCACCTCCCCTTCCAATTGAAGAATCTTGGGGATGTGATTTTGATTTTTTTGGGACTAATGTAGTCTTGTCCCTCGTAGTATCCAAATCCTCTATCGTCCGCCCAAAATTGATAATTGGTGATGGTTAATTTCTTACTCCTTACACATGCCTTTCGTTATTCAAACGAAATTATTATTTTCCGGGAGGCATGTTCACTTTGGAGGGTCCACTGTTGATCTTTCAAAGTCAAATCCCTTTTTGGGTGGACCCTCAACTATTTAGACTTCTAGTGTATAGTTAGTGTGTAGTCTAAATAGTAGGTCGTAAGTAGTTAGCTTTTTAATTTTCTTTCTTTCCTATTTTTCTTTCCTTTTAATTTAGTCTAGTGTAATTAGTTAACTTTTTGTTATTTGTTTTTTCTATGCTCAGTACTAACTTGTTTTGTAGTTTTCATTGGACTCATGCTTATGGTGATTGCTCTAATTTTGGGTAATATTATTCTTTTCCTCTCTTTGTGTTGTGTTCTTAATGCGTATTGAGGACAATGCAACATTTAAGTTAGGGGGTGTAGGATATTTTATCCATTTCTTTGTTTTGTCCATGGATTTGCTCACATTTAGTTACTGAGTATGCCTTTTTGTGAAAATTTGAAAAATTTCAAAAATATTTTCTTTCTTTTTTCTCCTTTGTTGGGCATTTTTCCTTGTTTCCGATGATTAATTTTAATAATTGCCCGATCCGATTGACAACTCAATGATGCATGTTCTCGATTTTAGAAGTTATTAGACTTTATTCCTCAAATCATTGACCATATGAATAACTTCATGAATTAAACTTTAATCCCATGAGCACATGCACTTTCCTTGTTATATTGATTTAGTTTAAGATTTTTATAACTCGATAATCTTTTGTTTCATTGTATATACTTACACCGAGTAAGCTTTGTACCTTTCGTCGTTTGTGAGTGTATACACTATTCTTTCCTCTTTGAAAACGTTGAGTTCATCGGTAATCTTTCTATTCTTTCATTGATCATTCATTAATTGAGTTCATTCATGAAATGTGTTACTTGAGCATGATTTTCATATATTGTTTTGACTTGAGAATTGGGTAAACTTTATGAAATGATCATAGGCCATCTTTGTATATCACCCATATGACCTTGACCTCACCTTTTATATATTACCTAGTCAACCCACTTGAGCCTAAATACTAGCCTTTCTTTTCATTACCCTAAATCCCATAACCAACTCAAAATTTGAGTTATACACCATACATACACCTTCCATACCTTTGTTTAGAATGTTGCTTGGGATTCAATGATGTTGTGTTGTGTGGTTGCAATTTAGGCATATGAGAGTTATAAAAGTAAATAAAAAAGTGAAGAAAAAGAGAAAGAAGAAAACAAAAGACAACAAAAGAAAACATGAGAAAAGGAAGAAAAAGATAGAAAGAGAAAGTTGTAAATGTTGTATATAGTTCAATAATCTTTGATTACTCTCCCCGATGATATATCTAATGCCTTTATGGAACTTGTTTTCCAATTTTGATTTTGTCCACATCTTTCCATTATCCCGAGTTTTCATAACGAAAATTTTGAATCCGTACATAAATATCTTTCATTTCATACCCTAGCCATAACCTACATTACAACCCTATACAAGTCCTATGTGATCTTAGGGCGAATTTAATTTAAAAGTCATAATAGTTTTGATAATCTGTGAAAATGCATTTTGCCTCTTTTGATGAGCGGTATATTTCATTGAGATTACAAGTTTTTCATTTCCTATATAGAATTATTCATTAGTGACATGTGTGCGACCTTGTTTCCATTTATATTTACTCTTTATGCCCGCATGTTCTGTGTGTTATCTCCCTGTTTCGAGTGAATTCATTTGATGAGTGTAATGCCCGTGAGGATTGAATATGTTCATGCTTAAATGTTAACTATCCGGTTTATTTATGTTTTTGCCAAATCATATCATACATGTGCTCTCTCCCCTCCCACTTTTAAAGTTTCAATTCTATGAGGTGCATTCAACCTATTAATAACAACAGACTTTAGCTTGAATTCGTTAAATATGCTAATAACGTGTTTGAAATCTTTTTCGTTGTTGTTGAGTTTATCGCACGTTGGGTTGGGCATATTTTGAGGAGACTATATGATGTTTGTGGGTTTCATCCCTGAAAACCCTCACGAGACGACACTCGTCCACTAGGATAACCTAGGGGTTTAACGACTTATTGCATATGCTAAATACAATCGTTCGCCCACGAAAGTGGCCTTATCTTTTTATTGCTTTTTCATCCCATTTTGTACTTGTATCCTACTTTTGGTTTACTTTTAGTTCTTGTTGTTACTATTTTATTGCTAGGGACTAGCAATGTGTAAGTTAGGGGTGTGATACGATGCAAATATTGCGTATTTCACCCGTTAACCTACGCGTTATTAGCCCCCTCGGGTATCTTAATCCATATATTTATGCTCATTAACTAGAAAACCTCGAATTTCTATGTTAACATGTTTTGCAGGGGTTAATTGAGTTTTTGTAGGTATTTGGATGCTTAGTATGAAGTTGGATGCATTCCAGCAAAGTTCTGTACACAACCGCACGTGCAAAGGAAATTTAGTCATTTCAAAATTTAGGCAAATGGCCCAATGTCTTCATGGAAGTTGAATCCCTCTGAACAAGATTCGCGTGGCCACAAACGGTGCGCGAATCAGAGCTATATCGAAGAAGTTATGGAAGTTCAAGCGGAAGAGAATTTCAAACTACTCAAAACAGGGGGGAAGGGATCAAAATCCTATAGGTGCGAATCGATTCGGACCTTCCGAATCGATTCGCTTGGAGAGAGTGGCAAAAATTCACATTTTCGAATCGATTCGGTCCCTCCGAATCGATTCGATCCAATTCAGTATACCAGTTCCTCTGTTTTCGAATTGATTCGAACCAGCCGAATCGATTTGCCCCATTTAATAGCCTTCGAGGAACCTCCTTTTCGAATCGATTCAGACCAACCAAATCGATTCGATCCTGTAGATATTTGTTTTTCTTCTTCTTTATTTACAAGTTTGTCGGGGGATATTTTATATATAAATACACTCTCTCTTCATTTTGAAGGGATCTTCATTTTGTCTTAGATTTTAGGGTTTTTAAACTTAGGAGATTTTCCCTACTCCTCTCTTGTACTCTTTGTTTTGTAAGTTGTACCTTAACTTTATTACATTAATTTAGTTGTCTTCCTTAATTTCCATGCTTTCATTTACTTGCTTTCTCTACTTTCTTGCCTAGATTAATTTATTTCTTGTTGTGATTAGTTTATTGCTTTCTTAACTAGTTTCATTTATGTCTTGCCCTTAGATAAATAGGGTCGGGGTTTTGTTCCGCCATTTACGGGTTTGGACCTCGAAAGTTAGGGTTTCGTGTAAAATTTCATTTAATTCAAACCTCGTGTATTAAAGTCGAATTATTATGCGTTTAACTTTATTTGTCACGCAACGGTCGTGTTTATTGCGACAAATCGAATTTAATCCGCGTGTGACCATTTTTCGTTAAATGTTGAATCTCGCAACTTTGGGTTAAATTCTTTATTGTGTGATGTTTATGCTTAATTGAAAATGCTCAATTAAATTTCTTTCGAGCCGGAATCTTGATTAGTAGTGGTTTCGATCCCTGTGGTAGGATGCGATCCCAATCCTCGCTTTACTTTTGTGTAGCGTAACTTATTCTTTTCTTTTTCCACCATAACCACCCATTACCTTTTTTTATTTTTTTATTTTACACTTTTATTCTTGAAGTTTTAAAGCAATTAACATCTAAAATTTAATCACTCCCAGTGGATTTCTTACGATACTCGACTTACCGCTGTGCTTGCTTGTCAAGTGGAATTGTAGTTTAGGTTTTTACATTGAGTCGTCGAACCGATAACAACGATTTGCGTATTACAAGACGCACGGTTTGCACTCGATCAAAATGGCGCCGTTGCCGGGGAGTGTGTTTTAGATAGTTATTGTTGTTTTATTTCGTAATATTTCCTTCATTCATATTTGTATTCTTTATTTTCCCCTTTCTTTTTGACTTGTGCTAAATTGTTTCGAGAAATTGAAATTTTGGCGCTTGTTGCTTTTGTTGAATAGCTTATTTTGAAATATCTCGCTAATACGCTTTAGATAACCTTAATTGTTATGAAAATTGTTTTCCAAGTTATACTCCCAAAATAATGAGAGAATGCCTACAAATTCTTGAAGATGAGCGCATTGAGCGTGAAATTTAAGAGTATGTAAGTAATCCCTCATCGCCTTGTGAGGATAATTTTGAATGCGGGGAATCCATTAGCTATGAGCAACCCCCACAAGAAGATGTTATATCTTCTTGTGAGTTTGATTATGAGTTAATGATTAAGGAAATGAATGACCAATCTGAAAGTTCTCAAGCTTGGTTTTTAGAAAATGATGCCATGCTTGATGAGATTATTTCATTACAAAACCGGGTCGAGGTTGAAACTTGCGTTTCATCTCCACCCCTTTTTGTTGAAGAAATCATTGAGAGTGAGCCAAGCTTTAGCACTTTCGATTTTCAACCTCTTATAAATTCTTCCGATTGTAATGAGGTTGATGGTCCTTCTTTTCCTTTACTCCCTACTATTCTCGAACAATGAAATTTATCACAAGAATCGGTTGAAAGTCTTGAGGACTTTGACCCGATTCTTGAACGAGTATGTTATTTTGAGATGCTTCATCTCATGGGATTTTCACTTGCACTTGCACCACCTCCCCTTCCAATTGAAGAATCTTGGGGATGTGATTTTGATTTTTCTAAGACTAATGTAGTCTTGTCCCCCGTAGTATCCAAATCCCCCATCGTCCGCCCAAAATTGATAATTGGCGATGGTTCATTTCTTACGCCTTACACATGCCTTCCGTTATTCAAACGGAATTATTATTTTTCGGGAGGCATGTTTACTTTGGAGGTTCCACCTTTGATCTTTCAAAGTCAAATCCCTTTTTGGGTGGACCCTCAACTATTTAGACTTCTAGTGTATAGTTAGTGTGTATTCTAAATAGTAGGTTGTATATAGTTAGCTTTTTAATTTTCTTTCTTTCCTATTTTTCTTTCCTTTTAATTTAGTCAAGTGTAATTTGTTAAATTTTTATTTATTTATTTTTGCTATGCTCGGTGATAACTTGTTTTTTAGATTTCATTGGACTCATGCTTATGGCGATCGCTCCAATTTTGGGTAATATCGTTCTTTTCCTCTCTTTGTGTTGTGTTCTTAATGCGGATTAAGGAAAATGCAACATTTAAGTTAGGGGGTGTAGGATATTTTATCCATTTCTTTGTTTTGTCCATGGATTTGCTCACATTTAGTTACTGAGTATGCCTTTTTGTGAAAATTTAAAAAATTTCAAAAATATTTTCTTTCTTTTTTCTCCTTTGTTGGGCATTTTGCCTTATTTCCGATGATAAATTTTAATAATTGCCTGATTCGATTCACAACTCAATAATGCATGTTCTCGATTTTAGAAGTTATTAGACTTTAGTCCTCAAATCATTGACCATATGAATAACTTCATGAATTAAACTTTAATCCCATAAGCATATGCACTTTCCTTGTTATATTGATTTGGTTTAAGATTTTTATAACTCGATAATCTTTTGTTGCATTGTATATACTTACACCGAGTAAGCTTTGTACCTTTCATCATTTGTGAGTGTATACACTATTCTTGCCTCTTTGAAAATGTTGAATTCGTCGGTAATCTCTCTATTCTTTCATTGATCGTTCATTAATTGAGTTCATTCATGAAATGTGTTACTTGAGCATGATTTTCATATATTGTTTTGACTTGAGAATTGGGTAAACTTTATGAAATGATTATATGCCTTCTTTGTATATCACCCATATGACCTTGACCTCACCTTTTATATGTTCACTAGTCAACCCAGTTGAGCCTAAATACTAGCCTTTCTTTTCATTACCCCAAATCCCATAACTAACTCCAAATTGGAGTTATACACCATACATAGACCTTCCATACCTTTGTTTAGAATGTTGCTTGGGATTCAATGATGTTGTGTTGTGTGGTTGCAATTTAGGCATATGAGAGTTATAAAAGTAAAGAAAAAAGTGAAGAAAAAGAGAAAGAAGAAAACAAAAGACAACAAAAGAAAACATGAGAAAAGGAAGAAAAAGATAGAAAGAGAAAGTTGTAAATGTTGTATATAGTTCAATAATCTTTGATTACTCTCCCCGATGATATATCTAATGCCTTTTTGGAACTTGTTTTCCAATTTTGATTTTTCCCGCATCTTCCCATTATCCCGAGTTTTCATTCTGAACACTTTGAATCCGTACATACATATCTTTCATTTCATACCCTAACCATAACCTACATTACAACCCTATACAAGTCCTATGTGATCTTAGGGCGAATTTAATTTAAAAGTCATAATAGTTTTGATAATCTGTTAAAATGCATTTTGCCTCTTTTGATGAGCGGTATCTTTCATTGAGATTAAAAGTTTTTCATTTCCTATAAAGCGTTCTTCATTAGTGACATGTGTGTGACCTAGTTTCCATTTATATTTACTCTTTATGCCCGAATGTTCCGTGTGTTACCTCCCTATCTCGAGTGAATTCATTTGATGAGCGTAATGCCCGTGAGGATTGAATATATGCATGCTTTAATGTTAATTATCCAATTTATTTAAGTTTTTAACAAATCATATCATGCATGTGCTCTCTCCCCTCCCACTTTTAAAGTTTCAATTCTATGAGGTGCATTCAACCTGTTAATAACAACATACTTTAGCTTGAATTCGTTAAATATGCTAATAACGTGTTTGAAATCTTTTTCGTTGTTGTTGAGTTTATCGCACGTTGGGTTGGGCATATTTTGAGGAGACTATATGATGTTTGTGGGTTTCATCCCTGAAAACCCTCACGAGACGACACTCGTCCACTAGGATAACCTTGGGGTTTAACGGCTTATTGCATATGCTAAATACAATCGTTCGACCATGAAAGTGGCCTTATGTTTTTATTGATTTTTCATCCCATTTTGTACTTGTATCCTACTTTTGGTTTACTTTTAGTTCTTGTTGTTACTATTTTATTGCTAGGGACTAGCAATGTGTAAGTTGGGGGTGTGATACGATGCAAATATTGCGTATTTTACCCGTTAACCTACGCGTTATTAGCCCCCTCGGGTATCTTAATCCATATATTTATGCTCATTAACTAGAAAGCCTCGGATTTCTATGTTAACATGTTTTGCAGGGGTTAATTGAGTTTTTGTAGGTATTTGGATGCTTCGTATGAAGTTGGATGCATTCCGGCGAAGTTCTGTACACAACCGCACGCGCAAGGGAAATTTAGTCATTTCACAATTTAGGCAAATGGCCCAATGTCTTCATGGAAGTTGAATCCCTCTGAACAAGATTCGCGTGACCGCAAACGGTGCGCGAATCGGAGCTATATCGAAGAAGTTATGGAAGTTCAAGCGGAAGAGAATTTCAAACTACTCAAAACAGGGGAAGGGATCAAAATCCTATAGGTGCGAATCGATTCGGACCTTCCGAATCGATTCGCTTGGAGACAGTGGCAAAAATTCACATTTTCGAATCGATTCGGTCCCTCCAAATCGATTCGACCCAATTCAGTATACCAGTTCCTCTGTTTTCGAATGGATTCGAACCAGCCGAATCGATTTGCCCCATTTAACAGCCTTCGAGGAACCTCCTTTCCGAATCGATTCAGACCAACCAAATTGATTCGGTCCTGTAGATATTTGTTTTTCTTCTTCTTTATTTACAAGTTTTTCGGGGGATATTTTATATATAAATACACTCTCTCTTCATTTTGAAGGGATCTTCATTTTGTCTTAGATTTTAGGGTTTTTAAACTTAGGAGATTTTCCCTACTCCTCTCTTGTACTCTTTGTTTTGTAGTTGTACCTTAACTTTATTACATTAATTTAGTTGTCTTCCTTAATTTCCATGCTTTCATTTACTTGCTTTCTCTACTTTCTTGCCTAGATTAATTTATTTCTTGTTGTGATTAGTTTATTGCTTTCTTAACTAGTTTCATTTATGTCTTGCCCTTAGATAAATAGGGTCGGGGTTGTGTTCCGCCATTTACGGGTTTGGACCTCGAAAGTTAGGGTTTCGTGTAAAATTTCATTTAATTCAAACCTCGCGTATTAAAGTCGGATTATTATGCGTTTCACTTTCTTTGTCACGCAACGTTCGTGTTTATTGCGACAAATCGAATTTAATCCGCGTGTGACCATTTTTCGTTAAATGTTTAATCTCATAACGTTGGGTTAAATTCTTTATTGTGTGATGTTTATGCTAATTGAAAATGCTCAATTAAATTGCTTTCGAGCCAGAATCTTGATTAGTAGTTGTTTCGATTCGTGTGATTGGTTGCGATCCCGATCCTCGCTTTACTTTTGTGTAGCGTAACTTATTCTTTTCTTTTTCCACCATAACCACCCATTACCTTTTCTTTTATTTATTTTACACTTTTATTCTTGATGTTTTAAAGCAATTAACATATAAAATTTAATCACTCCCAGTGGATTTCTTACGATACCCGACTTACCGCTGTGCTTGCTTATCAAGTGTAGTTGTAGTTTAGGTTTTTGTATTGAGTCTCCGAACCTATAACAACGATTTGTGTATTACATGATGCATGGTTTGCGCTCGATCATTAGTATTTAAAGCGATAATCCAATTTTAAGACGCGTGTCGCCATTTTTTATTAAATATTTAATCTCGTATCGTTGGCTTAAATTCCTTCATGTGTGATGTTTATGATTAATTAAAACTGCTCGATTAAATATTTTCGAATCGAAATTCTAATTCCGCGTGTTTAGCCCATGGCGGGTATGCGATCCCGACCCTCGTTTTATTAATTATTATTTAGACTTAACTTCTTTTTTTTCCCTTTTATTTACAACCACCGATCACCTTTTATGTTTTTATTCTTGAAATAATAAATCGATTAAAATCTGTCAAACACTCCCTGTGGATTTGATACCTGACTTACCGCTATACTTTTATCGGAAGTGCAGTCGTAATTTAGGTTTTTGTATTAACCCGGTGAAACGAATTCAGTGATTAGCGTTTTGACGCGACGCTACTTTTCATGCTTGATCAAAATGGCGTCATTATCGGGGACTGTTTTGTTATAGATTGTAATTGTCTTATTAGTTCGTAGTATTTTTTTTCTTTTGTATTTGTATTCTTTGTTTTAACTTTTTTTGCAGGACTTCTAAGTTTGAGCGCCTAGAAACGCTTGAATTTTTCCGTCGCATATTACTTCGTGGAATTTGCCCTCTCGAGCTTTATTTTAGGGTAAGCTTGTCTTATTCTAATTTTTCTGGTAATCCTAATGATAATTCTCAAAATTCCGGTAAACCTATGACTTTTGGTTAATACTTACAAGCCCAAAAAATTGCAACATCTAAAATGACATTGGGTGAGTATTACAAAAGTCAAAGTTTGGATTACATAAATTTTGGGAGTGATCATTTCGATTTTGGGTCGGTAGATCCTTATGATAAGAATTTTGAAACGAATTACAATCATTTTCAAAATTCTTATGTTAATGATTTTGATTGTAGTCCCGAGAACAATTTTCAAAGTTCTCATTTGCAAGAATCCTCTCCTCGCCCCATGACTTTTGGTGAGGGGTTGCACATGCTTGAAAATGAGAGAATTGAAAACCCTTATCGGGAAGAAAATAGTTGTTGGGAACATGAGTTGGATTTATTATTTGAATCCGACGACGATTCTTCTTCCGAGACTTTTGAGTTCGAGGAATGTTTTGAACCAAATGAGGTACTTTTTCCTAATTCCGAACAAACCATTCTTGACTTATCCATGGTATAGTAGTGAGTGAAAATGGGGATGTAAGGGGTGTAGTATCCATTTGCAATGATCTCGTTTCTTCTTTGATTCTCAAAGAAGAAAGTTTCATTGTAAACGATCCTATTTCTTTCAAAATTTAATTTTCAAGCGATGATAACTCATCGCCTGAGATTGAATTTCTTCCATCCCCGTCTTTATTGTATACTGTCACACCAATTCTTGTACCCGATGAATCGGTGCCAAACTTTACAGTTTTAAACCTTTTCACCGACGAGGAGTACTCGCTCGAGCCGCCTTCCATGACGGCATCTTTGCCCTCATGTGCGCCACCTTCCATTCCAACTTTAAAATACTTGGGAGATGATTCATTTTTTATTGTCCCCCATGTGTATTTATCACCCGTCCTATCCAAATTCCCCATCCTCCCTCCCAAATTTTTAATTGGGGATGGTTAACCTTTTTAATCACCCACATGCCTTTCGTTGTTCAAACGAAATTCCTATATTCCGGAAGGCATGCATGAAAGGGAGGGTCCACCGTTGATCCTCCAAAGTTAAATTGTAGTTTGGGTGGACCCTCAAAAATTTCAACTTCTAGTGTACAGTTAGTTAGAAGTTAAATTTTCGGTTGTATATAGTAGCTTATTTTTCTTCTTACTTATAGTCTAATGTAAATAGTTAAAGTTTTATTTCTTCTTTCTATTATGCTTTGGTACTAACATGTTTTCTAGAATCTTTGGACTCATACTTTTTGGAGATCGCTCCATTCTGGGTAATATCGCTCTTTTCCTCTCTTTAACCTTGTTCTTAATTCACATTGAGGACAATATCAAGTTTTAAGTTAGGGGGTGTGGTATATTCTATCCATTCATTAGTAGTTTCTTTGATTTGCTCACATGTTAGTTACTTAGTATGCTTTTCTTAGAAAAATTCAAAAATTTCAAAAATATTTTCTTTATATTTTCTCCTTTATTGGGCATTTTGCCTTTGTTTCCGATGATAAATTTCAATAATAGCCCGATCCAATATACAACCTAATGATGCATGTTCTCGATTTTAGAAGTTATTAGACTTTAGTCTTCATATCATTGATATTGTGAATAACTTCATGAATTAAACTTTAATCCCATGAGCACATGCATTTTTCTTGCTATATTGATTTGGTTTAAGATTTTTATAACTCATTAATCTTTTGTTGCATTGTATATACTTACACCGAGTAAGCTTTGTACCTCTCGTCGTTTGTGAGTGTTATACACTATTATTTCCTCTTTGAAAACGTTGAATTCGTCGGTAATCTATCTATTCTTTCATTTGATCGTTCATGAATCGAGTTCATACTTGAAATGTGTTACTTGAGAATGATTTTCATATATTGTTTTGACTCGAGAATTGCGTAAACTATCTGAAATGATCATAGGCTATCCTTGTTATATCACCCATATTGACCTTGACCTCACCTTATATGTTTCCCCTCTTCAACCCCTTTGAGCCTAAATATAGCCTTTCGTTTCATAACCCAAATCCCATAACCAACTCTAAATTGGAGTTTTAGTCCATACATACACTTTTCATACCTTTGTTTGGAATGTTACTTGGGATTGAATGATATTCTTGTGATGTCGGTTGCAATTTAGGCATGTGAGGGTGTGAAAAGTAAAGAAAAGAAAAGAAAAAAAAGAAAAAGAGAGAAAAAGAGAAAGCAAAAAGCAAAAGAAAACAAAATGAGAAAAATGAGAAAAAGAAAAAAAGAAAAGAAAGAGAAAGTTGTAAATGTTGTGTATAGTGTTCAATAAGTTTCGTTTACTCTCCCCATTGTTATATTCAATGCCTTATTTGGAAATCGTTTTCCAATTTTTGATTATTGCCCGCATTTTCCCATTATTCCAAGTTTTCATTTCCTAACACTTTGAATCCGTATATATATATATATATATATATATCCTTCATTTCGTACCCTACCCTACCCTACATTACAACCCTATTGAAGTCCTATGTGATCTTAAGAAGATGTAATTTAAAGTTGAAATAGTTTTGATAATCTCTGAAAATGCAATTCGCCTCCTTTAATGTGCGGTATCTTTCATTGAGATTACATTTTTCATTTTATATATAGCGTTCTTCATTTGTGACATGTGTGCGGCCTAGTTTCCATTTACATTTACTCTTTATGCCCGCATGTCCCTTGTGTTACCCCCCTGTTTCGAGTGAATTCACTTGATGAGTGTAATGCCCGTGAGGATTAAATATATGCTTGCCTTGTTTAATATCTGATTTATTTAAGTTTTTGCCAAATCACACTTTGCACGTGCTCTCTCCCCTCCCACATTTTAAGGTTTCAATTCTATGAGGTGCATTGTATAACATTAATGATTCGGACTTTTGTGTGAATTCATTCACTTTGCTAATAATGAGTATGAAATCTTTTTCGTTGTTGTTGGGCTTGTCGCATGTTTATTGGGCATATTTTGAGGAAACCATATGATTTTTGTGGGTATCATCCCTGAAAACCCTCACGAGATGACACTCGTCCACTAGGGTAACCTAGGGGTTTAACGGCTTATTGCATATGCTAAATGCAATCATGTTCCCTACGAAAGTGACATTTATATTTCGATGCATATATACATGATGTGATTTTCTTATTGTTCTTCTTGCGTTGAATTTCATTACTAGGGACTAGCAATGTGTAAGTTAGGGGGTGTGATTCGTATCGAATTATGCATTTAATTACCCTCGAACTTATGCTTTTTAGCCCCCTCGGGTACTTTAATGCCTACAATTATGCTCGTTAAATAGACAACCTCCGTTTTATATGCTAAAATATTATTTGAGGTATGATTGAGCTATTATAGGTATTAAAGTGCTTAGTATGAAGTTTGGGCCCGTTCCGACTAAGTTTCGTCGCGATTCGCACGTTCGGGGGAATTTTGGTAATTTTACACTTCGGGATTTTTGCTGAAGTCTTCACGGAAGTTGTAGCCCTTGGACCAAGCTTCTTGTGGCTGCAAACAGTTCTCAAATCGGAGTCCGAATGAAGGAAACACAGATCTTTAATCGGAAAGAATTATAAGAGATTTAATTTATTATTATTATATTAATATTTTAACAATTCATTTACTTACCTCCATGTCCCTTTCTCTTTTGGCTTTGGCTCGGGTTTTGGGTTCGCCCAAAATTAGTGCTTTTCGTCCGAAATTGAAGCTGGGATCGCGTACGGAAGTAGTTGTAGGTCATTTGGTTCGGGTTTTTGGAATATCCACTTTGGTATTTAGTTGGCTTTGGCCATTTTTGGTGGATTTTTGTAAGGTCACGGTTTGGGCCATGGTGGCTTCTCTCGGCGTTGTTGGAGTGGGTATTGGCTGCACATAATTGGGTTTTGATCTCCCTCATCTTGGCTCGGGTTGGCAGCAATTTGGTACTCTCGGTTTGCTGCCATAGCCATGGCAACCATGGATTTTGGGTTTGGGTGTTTTTCACCATTATTGTGCTGAGCGTGAGCTATCCGCATTGCCGCAGTCGATCGGCGGCAAACCCGTGATCGATCGCATTTTGTGATTTTACCATGGATGGAAGAGAGTGGACTCCTCCCATTTCTGCGATCGACCGGCCTTGGGACCCCGGTCGACCGGTACCCTGTTTCCACCGACTTTCTTTGCTGTTATCCCTCTTTTTCAATTTTTATTTTCTTTTTCCTTTTTCTTTTTGGTTGTTAAAAGAGACTTATCCCTTTTTATTTTTATTATTTCTTTTTATTTTCTTATTTTATTTCCACTTAGTATAAAAGAACCCTTTGTTTATTTTTGGACATATCTTGTAATTTAATTAGTTTTTAGGTTAGAAATTGTGAGCTTCTCTTTCTTATGTCTTTTTTTCCCATTTTTTACTTTTGTAAAGCACTATTCCTTCTCCTCCATTAATGTAAGTTCCAATCTTATTTATACTTTGTTCATATTATTTATTGCTTTGTTAATTTCATGCCTAGTTAATTAGTGTAATTTATTTATTGTTTTAATTATTAATTAGTTGTTTAATTTAGTTTAATTATGTTGTGTGAGTAGTTAAATAGGGTTTGGGTCGTGTGTCCACCATTGACGGGAGTCGAGCTCCGAAAATTAGATTTTGTGTAAAGTTATATTTAATTGAGACCTCGCGTATTAAAATGGGATTATTATGCGTTTAACTTTCATTGTCACGCAACGTTAGTATTTAAAGCGATAATCCAATTTTAAGATGCTTGTCGCCATTTTTTTTATTAAATATTTAATCTCGCATCGTTGGCTTAAATTCCTTCATGTGTGATGTTTATGATTAATTAAAATTGCTCGATTAAATGTTTTCGAACCGAAATTCTAATTCCGCGTGTTTTGCCCATGGCGGGTACGCGATCCCGACCCTCATTTTATTAATTATTGTTTAGACTTAACTTCTTATTTTTCCCTTTTATTTACAACCACCCATCACCTTTTTCGTTTTTATTCTCGAAATAATAAATCTATTAAAATCTGTCGAACACTCCCTGTGGATTTGATACCCGACTTACCGCTATACTTGTATCGCAAATGCAGTCATAATTTAGGTTTTTGTATTAACGCGGTGAAACAAATTCAACGATTAGCGTTTTGACGCGACACTACTTTTCACGCTTGATCAATAATTGTTAGGCCAGCGAGCCTATATGGAGTGGAGTGTTGGGAGTGAAAGAAAAAACAGGAACAAAGTCTCTATGTTAGTGAGATGAGGATGCTCCGTTGGATAATAGAAATCACTAGAAATGACAAAATTAAAATCCAATACATGAGAGAAAAGTTAGGAGTATCTCCCATTAGCGAGAAATTAACTTAAGTGGTATGGACATGTATTGCGTATACCAGTAGATGCCCCTATAACAAGAGGGAGATTATTGGAAATAGAGGATAAAAGAGAAAGATGTCGCCCTAAGCTATCGTAGGGGGAAATTATTAGGAGATATCTTAAGGAATTAAGCTTAAATGATAATATTGCAGATAATAGATTAGAATGGAAAAGGAGAATGCATGTGACCGACCCCATATGATGGGATTAAGGCAAGGATGATGACGATGATGATGGTAATATATACATTTGTGCAATGTTTTTGTTAACTTTTTTTGTGGACATAAAATTTTTAAAAAGTGTACTATACTATAAAGGAGGTTCCATTTTCTAAACAAAAGTATATATAAAACAAATTTCATAAGTTCATTATGATGAATTTCAAAGTTTTTAATGGCTTTGAAATACGAACATATTGTACTTGGATAAAAAAAAGGTTTATTTATTAACTTATAGGACAAAATATGAGAAGTTTTAGGATTTATAGCAACTTTTTAAAATTCATAAGAGACCCACCATCTATAAAAAATGTTCTTTCCCCGAAACTGCTTAAAAAACACTGAGGGGCGACAAATAATATTACCCACACCCACACCCACACCCACACCCACACCCATATGTGCATATATATATATATATATATATATATATATATATAGTCAGGCTCTCCAACAAACCTCATTAAACATACCTATTTTTTTTAAAATAGTAAAAAAAATAATTTTGAGTTGATATTTTTTAAATGGGTTCATGATATTTCAATGTTCCCCTGTAAAAATATTCAACTCAAAATAATGTGTTTTATTATTTTTAAAAAAAAGTAAAAAAACTGACAGTTTTATAGGTAAAAATTGTCAGTTTTTTGACCTATTTTTTAAAAATAACAAAAAATATTATTTTCAGTTGATTTTTTTACAGGGTACAGTGAAATATCATGAACCTATATAAAAAATATCATCTCAAAATTATTTTTTTACTATTTAAAAAAATGAGTATGTTCATATGTATGTTACTAGGAGGTATGTTAGAGAGCCTGACTGTACACACACACGCAATGAGTTGAAAAACCTTGCTAATGCCGTTTAATACAATGATTAAACTGTATAAGCAACTCCGAGATGTTTGTTGAAGAAACCCTTTTCTTTTGAAAATTAAAATGATAAACAACAAGATGTGTTTACAAAAAACCTATGTACGAGAATAACCAAGACATTGTAATCAGTTTTAAAACTAAGATAGTTTCAAAATATCAGCACACTATAGAATGAGATGAGGAGATGAAGATAATCAGAACACACTATTTTTAACGTGGTAAAACCTCTCCCAATAGAAGAAACATCCACGGTGACTTCTAAGTCACAAAAGTAAAAAATCCACTATAAACAAATAGCAGTTACAAACAATACAACATACATGCACACAACTCAGCCTATTCTAAGTTTAGGAATATACCCCACTTGGTGTCCTTCTAACTTCTTGTAGATCTGATTGTTGATGATGTTCTTCCAGTTTGATAACTTCCCTTTTGCTTTATCTTTCCTTGCGTCGACTCAATAATCTTTGATCTTATTCACAACACTTTCAGTGTGGTAGTGTGTCAAGTGTTTGTGATGTGATTTCTAAACACATGCATGAGCTCACACACACTTAGATTGTACAGACAGTCCTAGAAAATTACATATAAAGACTATATGTTGTGATTTTCTTTTCTTTTCTTTCTTTCTTACAGAACTTAAAACCTTTTTGACCTTTTAATCTATCCCAGATTCCACGGATATCTTGCTTCAAAATCGGTCAAGATCTTAATCAATCTCAGTTTTTAAAAATATTTTCGAGATCGAAAATCTCCAAGTGAGAATCCAACTAGGTCAAGGTTTAGTTTCATAAATACAGAAAACATAAAACTATTTAAAGATCTAAATCAGCAAAGATTTTCTTAAAACGAGAAACAAATATGCAGATCTAGTGATATGTGACATGCAAAGTGTAGATCTAAGATTTCTATGATAAAGAAATACATATCTCACCAAAAATGTCTAAGTTGGTAACAAGATCACAGATCAAGAGGTTACAACTACAAACGATCAAACCAGTAACACCAATCTCTCTCTCTCAAACACTCAAGGTTGTGTTAGGGGTTTTGAATATACGAAGGTTTGAAGATGGTTTGAAGTTGTTTAGGGTTAGGGTTAGGGTTTCTCTAACACAATTTCCCTTTCTCTCTCTTCTCTCTTTTCTTTTCTCTCTTCTCTCTCACTTCTCTCTTCTCTCTTTTTTCTCTCAATTTGTACGACTGCCAAAAGTTCCTAAAGGTTGAGAATAAGAGGGTTTATATAGGAGCCAAGGAAGGTTCTGGATTGCTGATGGAAATCAACGGTTGAGATTCAGTCTTCCTTATTTTGACTTGATCCAAGGGTGGTAAAATAGCGGTGGTTAAGATGAAGGTGATTGGTCCAAAGTGATAGCACATGGATAAGCTTAAAACACATGCAAGCCATAGATAACGTTTGATCTAACGATCCACAATACACCAGGCAGTTCTCTCACAAAACAAACACAAAATGAGATAACAGGAACATGACAAGTGTTGGCATTCCATTGGCTGGCAAACGCGCGACCTAAAATAATTACATGCAACACCCTAAAGTCTCTGGCGCATTGATATTCTACCCAATCAAACATTTTAATGAAAAACTGATTTTTCATAATAGCATTTTAACCCCACAAAGTTTATAAACACACTTTTATTTAAGAAAACATTATTTTAAAAATGTTTAAAAATTCCCAAAAAATTATTAAAATAACATTTTAAGGGGAATTTAACACACAATAAATTATGAGCAATATATACACATGTATACACTTCTAATGTGTGTAGTGTGATTCAATTTATACCTTGTTTGGATCATTGAAGAGGATTAGAGAGTGAATGATTCTGAGGTTCTTTGGATTCTATGTTAGACAACAAATTTTGTCACTATTTCCAAATTAGTTGAACACTTATACAATATAGACTTAAGTAAGTCAAAGGTATAAGGTGCTTCAATCTCCCCCTTTGGAAATATGAGACAAAATCTCCTTTGAGTTAGCTTAAACTCTTAGGGAACCAAAAGTAAAACCTAGTCCTATACAAAAGATACTATCTACCCATTTCCTAGAAAGTCAAAAATTTACATAACTCAACTATTTACAGAATTGTACACTAGAGAGAAATGGTAGGAAACCAATAGAAGAGGCTCCTGCAAATATGCACACTAAGATCAAGCAGTTTAGATGAAATGTGAACAAAACATTGAACCCGTAAGACTCAAATTTCTCCCCCATTTTGTCTCAAATGGACAAAGGGTAAAAATTAAGGTCTTAAGAGATTAATCAGCACATACCATACCTATTGAATTACGCAAATACAGAAATCTGTTATAGTCTTGAGGTTTAGTGAACATGTCTGCGAGTTGCAAATCAGTAGGTAGTTAATGAATTTCTAACTCCTTAGTCTCAACAAGTTCGCGTATAAAGTAATGTCTTATTTTAATATGCTTAGTTTGCGAGTGTTGAACCGGGTTTTTAGATATGTTAATGGCGCTTTGATTGTCATAATACAATTGTAACTGATCTTCTTTAATCCCATAGTCGCTTAACATTTGTTTTATCCATAACAATTGAGCACAACAACTTCCTGCTGCTATATATTCAGACTCAGCCGTAGATAAAGATGTGCAATTTTGTTTTTTGCTACTTCAACCTACTAAATTATTGCCGACATAATAACAGGCAACTGATGTACTTTTACTGTCATCAGTACAACCGGCCTAATCAGCATCAGTATACCCTATGATGGTGCTGCAGGTATCATTAGTGTACCTAAGTCCAAGATTAAGAGTGCCCTTTATGTACTTTATTATACGTTTTACACAAGATAAATGGCTCTCTTTAGGGTTATTCGGGTAACGAGCACACAGACATACATCATACATTATATCTGGTCGTGAGGCAGTTAAATAGAGTAGGCTACCAATCATACTACGATAAAGTGTGGAATCAACTGACTTCCCATTTTCATCTTTACATAATTTAACAGTAGTACTCATTGGCGTTTTGGCAATTTTAGCATTGTCTAAACCAAATTTCTTAACAAGATCTAAGGCATACTTAGTTTGAGAGACAAATAATCCATTAGAATTCTGTTTTACTTGAAATCCTAAGAAAAGCTGTAGCTCCCCCATAAGGGACATGTGAAACTCCTTGTGCATAATAGCAGAAAAAGATTTAACTTCAGATGTTGAAGTAGACTCAAAGATGATGTCGTCTACATGGACTTGGGCTATAATAATGTTTTTGTCAAAATGTTTGACAAAGAGGGTCTGGTCATTTCCTCCTCTCTTAAAACCCTTATCCAACAAAAAGTTGGATAGGCGTTCATACCAAGCTCTAGGAGCTTGTTTTAAGCCATACAAAGCCTTTTTTTAGACGAAAGACATGGTCTGGGTATTTTGGGTCAATGAACCCTTTGGGTTGTTCTAGATACGTTTCTTCGGACAGAATTCCATTGAGGAAGGCAAACTTGACATCCATTTGATAAAGTTTAAATTTTAAGTGACACGCTATGGCGAAAAGAAGTCGAACAGATTCAAGACGAGTGACTGGGGAAAATGTCTCGCTAAAATCTATCCCTTCTATTTGTGAGTAACCTTGAGCAACTAGTCTAGCTTTGTTTCTAAGGATTACCCCATTTTCGTCAGATTTGTTCTTAAAGATCCAACGTGTGCCAATAACATTTTTGTTTTGAGGCTGCGGTACAAGATACCAGACATCGTGAATGACAAATTGTAAAAGTTCTTCCTGCATAGAAGAAATCCAGTGTGTGTCATTCAATGCTTCATTAACATTTTTCGATTTCACAAGGGAGACGAAACATGCGTAATTAGCATAATTTCTTAACTGGTATCTAGTATGGACAGGTTCATGAGGATTACCGACCACGTTGTCAATGGGATGATCTGTAGAGACCCAACCAGGTACTTCTGTACTCTCAATAGGTAATGAGTCATCTATTTCTGGTGAATCATTTTTGAAATCATTTTCAGATTCAACCACAATAGGTGATTCAGATATCTTATTTTCAACAATAGTGTCGCTTACAATTACATTTATCGACTTCATAAAGGTCTTAGTACGCAGATTGTATATACGATAAGCACGTCTGTTTGAGGAGTAACCTAAGAAGATGGCTTTATCTCCACGCGTTTCGAATTTAGACAAATGTTCTCTGTCTTTACAGACATAACACTGACTTCCGAAAGTTATTAGATATTTCAGATTAGGCTTCTTACCGTACCACAACTCATAAGAGGTTTGCTTAGTGTTTTTCCTAAGGTAAACCCGATTAATGATATGACATGCAGTTCTAATAGATTCTACCCAGAAGTACTTAGGTAGAGATTTAGCATGCAGCATGACACGTGCCATCTCTTGAAGAGTTCGATTTTTCCTTTCGGCAACACCGTTCTGCTGAGGAGTCTTAGGGGCATTGAATTCGTGTTTGTAACCATTGTAGTCACAATATTCAACTATTCCCGTGTCTATGAACTCTCCCCCTCTATCGCTACGAATGTGATTGACTTGTGTGTCCTTCTCATTTTCAATTCTTAGTAAAATTTTCAAAAATTTCTGAAACGTGTCAGATTTATGTTTCAAGAAGGCAACCCAAGTAAAACGTGTGAAATCATCAACCATGACAAGGATATAACTATGTCCACAAAGACTAACAGTTCTAGAGGGACCGATAAGGTCCATATGGATGAGATCTAAAGGTCTAGAGGTGAGAATGTCTTTAACTTTTTTATGCGAAGTCTTAACTATTTTTCCTTCCTAGCATTGACCACAAACAACACTAGAAATAGGTTTAATTTTAGGAATTCCTCTAACAATCTCTTGACTAGACAATCTACCAAGGATATCATAACTTAGGTGACCCATACGATTATGCCAGATTTCATTGTCATCCATTCTGACAATGTTACAGGTTTCAGAACTAGTCTTGACAGTATAGCAGTTATCAGGTGTTCTAAATCCGGTAATAATGCATTCACCTTTATCATTTAGAATTTTGCAATTGTTCTTTGAAAAGGTAACTGTATGGTCCGAGTCACAAAATTGTGATATACTTAGGAGGTTGGCTTTAAGGCCTTTAACTAAAAGTACATTTTCCAAAACAGGCATTCCCTCTTCTTTTAGGATTCCTTTACCTATGATCTGGGATGAAACTCCATCGCCAAAAAGTACTTTACCTCCAGAAAATCTGGTTTTGTTTAAGAGTTTGGTTTCATCTCCTGTCATATGTTTGGAGCATCCTGAATCTAAATACCAACCAGATGAAGTGTGTTCAGCCTTTAAGGCAGTGATGACAATGTTACACTTCATTTGGGGTAAAAGATCATCTTTTCTAAACCAAATAGCTCTAGTTTTATTTTTGCGCAAGTTTGCTCTCATTTGATATAATTTTCTAGAGGTAGCTTTTTGTCAAAAAATATTTGGAGCAACAAACTGATTTTTGTGGAAAAGTTGAGCTTTTGGTTTAGGAAAGTTTCTGGGAGCCTTTCTCTTAAATGAACTCTTGGTTTTGGTCTTTCTATTCCTGTAGTTAGAGTTCTTGTCAGGTTATCTTGGAAGGACATAATGGTTACGATTTTGCCTAGAATAGTTAAAGTTCTTGTAAACAGAAGAGTTGTACACAGGGGTATTTAGACGCCTAGCATAACAACCTTCAAAAGAATGACCATAAACGTCATAGTAGGAGCAATATTGATTGCTTGAGGGATGTACTTCCTTAGGGAAACTTCTAAAGATGGGTTTAACAGGATTCTGTTCAGAAGTCCTATTCCTAGGAGGTATGGTTTTAAAGGTAGATTCAGCCTTTCTGATCAAAGGACAGACGTATTTAGTCTCAAGTGTACTGTCAGCCTTAGAGTTACTAGACTCTCCAATGTCTTTCTGTTGGAGCTTTTGATCATATTCCTTTTTAATAAAATGAAAGTCTGGACATGTTTCGATTGGTCTTTTGCCCCCAGACACAAACTTGATAGGTTCAAAATTTTTAGTTTGTGGTTTATTCTTAGGGCAGAAACCAATACCGGTTCTATCATCAGAATTGGTCTTAGAGTCAACAACAAAGTCAGTGAAACAATTTGAATTGTTTTCAAACTTAGAATTTTTTTTGAAAACAGTTGCTGTCTTTGTTTTTGCTTCTTCCAGTTCTAATAATGTTCCCTTGTACTTCATTTCTAGGGTTTCATTAGTTTTGATCAACTCTTTTAATTTTTGATCAAAAGTTTCAATTTCTGATTGATGTGTCAGATACTGGTTAGTGTACTCTTCGGCATTCAGCTTCACAATAAGACTTAAATCATCTAATTTCTTAGTCAGGTCTCTAACAGTCTTCTCCAGTCTAGTGCCTTTTTTAAGAGTTTTAGCATACAAATTATGAATATCTGGGAGGTCATATGCGTCTGAGTCGCTAAGTGAAGTGTGTGCAGTGACCCCTAACAATTCAGTTTTAGTACTCACGCACCCATTTACATCGTCGTTATCGAGATCACTTTGACTCACACACACGGAACTAGAGCTAGCAACATTTTCAGATAATAAGGCATCTAGGCCAGTCAAAGCAGTATTCACAAAATCAGGAGTAGAAGTATTATTATCACACACAGGCATATCATCATTATAAATGATCTTAGCAAAAAAAGACATGCAAGGGTCAAGTACATTTGATGACTCAAGTTCCTCTTCATCAGAGTCACTTGAATCATCCCAAGTTTTACATACATTGGCTCTATTGTGTGTGTTGGTTTTATTCAGATTAACTCTGCAATCATGAACAATGTGACCTAGTTTCCCACATCTAAAACATTAAATCTTTTTAAGGTCTCTGTTAGATCTGAAGTTGTTGTCCTTAGGATGTTTGTCAAGACCTCTCTCATGAGGTTTGGGATTAGACACAGTTGGATAATTAGGCTTGCCTTGTTTAGATGCCTGTTTGTTTCTAAATTTAACAATTTTCTTAAATTGTTTGGACATTAAGGCAATCTGATTATCTAGTTTGTCTATATCACACTCCTCATCAGAGTCAGAGTTGGTCAAATTAGTCTCATGTTTAGATATCTTGGAGGAAAAACTCAAGTTAGAGTTGGGCTGTTTTGTTTGAGACTGATTTAATTGTTTCTTAAAGTCTAATTCCATTTCCACAGTCCTAAGTTTGCTACTGAGTAACTCAGGGGTGAGTTTTTGATCACTCATCTCCTCAATAGCAAACCTCTTGTTGTCAAACTTTTGTGGTAATGATATTAGGATTTTAGAAACAATCTCATTCCTATCATATGTTATACCATTAGCATGCAACTTAGTAACTATATCAGTTAGGTTCATGTAAAAGTCATCAAAAGACTCAGAGTCAGACATAATTAAAGAGTTGTATGCTGGGTAAGCATTTGAGTTTTAGCAGCTTTAACTCTTGACTCACATTTTCGGATCCACATCATTTGTTGAATCTGAGTCCGCGCGAGCGCCACTAATTAATCGCGATATTTTTTAATAAAATATCGCGATTAATTAGTTCCACTGATGCGGACTCAAATTTTCGGCCCACATCATTTGTTGAATGTGGTCCCCGCTAGCGGCACTAATTAGTCGCGATATTTTTTTAATAAAATATAGCGATTAATTAGTGTCGTTGGGGCGGCGCCACATTCCCGGCCTCACATCATTTGTTGAATGTGGGTTCGCGCCAGCGACACTAGTTAATCGCAATATTTTATAGGGCACACCAGCGATACTATTTAATCGCGATATTTTATTGAAAAAGTATCGTGATTACCGTCGCTGGCGCAAGCGCACATTTTCGGGGCCACATCATTTGTTGAATGTGGATCTGCGCCAACGACACTAGTTTTAATCGCGATATTTTTTCAATAAAATATCGCGATTAATTAGTGCCGCTAGTGCGGACCCACAATCCCGGACTCACATCATTTGTTGAATGAGGGTCCGCACTAGCGACACTATTTAATCGTGAATCTAATACATCAAATTAAACATATTTTTTTTAATTAAAATTCAAAAAATATTTTTTAAAATGTTATTTTTAATTAAAAAAACTGTTTATAAATTTTTTTATTAGTAAACACAACTTTTTTTATTTACGATTTAAAAAAAAAGTTTTATATATATTATATCAATTGTTAAAATAAAAAAAATAAATAAAAAAAAAGTAAAATGCGGTCCCCAGGCGGAACATGTAGAACGACCCATGGGAGTATTGGGTATCTACTTTCATACCATGTATGACATTTACTTTTCACTAAAGGTATGTTCATTTTGATATAAGAGTCATTGTTACGAGAACACATTATAGTTATGATTAAATATATTAGGTATGTTCATTTTGATATAAGAGTCATTGTTACGAGAATGCATTATAGTTATGATTAAATATATTGTATATATGT
The DNA here is from genome assembly GCA_949130495.1 of Sambucus nigra. NCBI lineage: Eukaryota > Viridiplantae > Streptophyta > Magnoliopsida > Dipsacales > Adoxaceae > Sambucus > Sambucus nigra. The sequence continues at coordinate 314,509,544 of OX422210.1, forward strand.
CGACCAATTGAACCTAGTTGGAATTCTGGTGAGTTGAGTTTCGCTTGATCACAAGAGATCATAATTTTGATTGTAGTTCAGTTAGACAATACACTGCCTGGACAGGTAGTGACATCCTATCGGTCAATCTATGTGTGCAATCCTAGTGGTATCGTCCTAACATGATTTTGTTGAAAAATTGGACTAAGAAAGCTGTTCAGAATTTTCTGGACAGAATTTTGAGCAATTTTGAACTCAAATTAAAGTGGGACCTACACTACGATAATTGTGGGACCGTATACGAACGCGTTTTGCTCCGCAAGGAGATTAACGTAGTATATTCATATGTCCAATTTCAATAAGTTATGAATGATAAATATGTTCCCAAAGTGACTCACAAAGCAATGAAAGTTAATGAATTGAGTATGTTTTAACTCTTGTCCCACATTGGAAGAGTAGTGGAAAGTTGATGAGTTAATAACACACCACGTATGGACTAAGGCTTGGATGCTTTGGGGTATCCCAACTCTTTGAAGGGGAGATGACCTACACTATGCATGTGTTGGGCTTGGTCCGTCCGTCCGGCTGGCTCGGCTCGGCTCGGTTCGGGCTTGGGCTTATAATCTCTTAAATATTTTGGTCCGTTTTAATTTAACTTTCTGGGCTTTAATTATTAATTAATTACAAAATTAATTAATAATTAATTAACTGTCTTTCAGTTAATTCCAAGGGTCAAGAGTTAACGAAATTAACTATTTTGACAGTTAAATTCGGTTTTGACCGTTCTCAACAGTCAAAACACTTGCTATAATTTAAACCTTTCCCCTACAGTTTTTGACTACTGAAAAATTGCCCTCCCATAATTCTGAAATTATGCAGCATCTTTTCCCAGAAAATAATCCCTCTATTGCTGCTACTGCAAACATCTCATACATATTATCTCTCTGGTTTGGTTGAGTACAAAACACAGAATTGTGTTCGAAGAAATTAATCATAGTTGTGCTACTTGATTAATTTGGAAATCTGTTCTATCTTGGGAGACAATTATTCATTACCTTTAGCACGTTGTGGAGAGAATAAATTTGTCTTAAGGAGACTGTTTTAAACAGGGCTCAGATTAATTCTGTTTTGTACTGAATTCTTTTTATTATTAAAAAAGTAGTGTGACACATATTTTATTTTGTATAAACTTCTGTTTATGTTATAGTTTAATTCTGAATATTATTTGGAATTCTTTTAGAATTCATTTATTGTGAATTATATTCGGAGGAAATTGGTGCAAAAAAATTTATATTCTGTTTTGATTAATTCGTTTATATGTGAATTTTATCATTGATAAAAATTATGTTTTTGTAACAGAAATGGAATCGCAAAGTACGAACACTATTCTTGCTAATGTGACTGTCACCAACACAAATGTGACTGCACCCGTATCTATGCCACACGGGAAGAAATCAAAAAATTTCAATGGGGCTGACTTCAAATGTTGGCAAGGACAAATGTATTTCTATCTCACTACCTGCCTATTGGGTAGGTTTGTATATGAAGATTATCCCTCTATTCAAGAGGGAGATGACTGTGAAAAGGTTGCTGTTGTTGATGCTTGGAAGCATTCGAACTACCTATGCCAGAATTATTCTGGCCTACTTGGACAAGACATTGTATCATGTCTACTGCACGATCAAGAAATCCAAGGAATTTTGGAATTCTTTGAAAAAGAAGTACAAAACTAAAGATGCCGGGATGAAGAAATTTATCATTGGGCATTTTTTGGACTTCAAAATGGTTGACTCTAAATCAGTGATCTCGTAAGTGCAAGAACTCCAAGGGATCCTCCACGACATTCATGCTGAAGGAATGTCACTTAGTGAAACTTTCCAAGTTGCTGCAATTGTTGAAAAATTGCCACCATCTTGGACTTTATTCAAAAATTATCTCAAGCACAAGCGAAAGGAGATGAATGTGGAGGAGTTGGTGGTCAGGCTGAGAATCGAAGAAGATAACCGTGAGTCTTAAAAGAAAAGTGAGAAGAATCCAATGGAAACAAAGGTCCATGGTTTTTAAGGTCCTAAGAAAAACAAATGAAAGCATGATGGGGGAAGGCAATTCCAAACAAAACAAGAAGAGGTTCAAAGGCAAATGCTACAACTGTGGTAAACCTGGACACCGCTCAAGCGAGTGTCGTAAGCCTAAGAAGAAAAATCGAAATAATCCTCAAGCAAATGAAACTGAGGGTGAGAATATCGCAAATGAATTATCAGATTTGAATCTTTCTGCCGTGGTCTCTGAATGTAACTTGGATGGAAATACCAAGGAATGGTGGGTGGACATTGGAGCCACACGACACATTTGTGCAAACAAATGGATGTTCTCCACCTATAAGCCTTTGGAAAATGAGGAGAACCTCTTTATGGGAAATTTTTCCACTTCTAAGGTGGTGGGACAAGGAAAGATTGCTCTAAAAATGACTTCTGGAAAGGAACTTACTCTCAACAATGTTCTTCACGTGCCTGATATCTGAAAGAATCTAATTTCTGGATCTCTCCTGACTAAAAATGGTTTCAAGCTTGTGTTTGTGTCTGATCGCTTTGTGTTGTCTAAGAATGACATGTATGTAGGAAATCGCTACCTAAATGAGGGGCTTTTTAAAATCAATGTTCTTACTGTAACCCAAAAAACATCTGTTTCAATGAATGAAATTGCTAGTTCTTCTTACTTGATTGAGTCATCTAATATTTGGCATGCTAGATTAGGACATGTTAATTTTGATACATTGCGTAGATTAATTAACTTGAAATTTTTGCCAAAATTTAATATTGATAAAAATCATAAATGTGAAATTTGTGTGGAATCTAAATTAGCTAGATTACCTTTCCATTCTATTGAAAGGATAACTGAACCTTTAGATTTAATTCACACTGATATTTTTGATTTAAAATTTGTTCAAACTAGAGGTGGAAAAATGTATTTTATTACTTTTATCAACGATTGCACAAAATATTGCTATGCATATTTATTACATAGTAAAGACGAGGCTATTAATGCATTTAAATAATATAAAAATGAAGTTGAGAATCAATTAAGAAAAATGATAAAGGCTATTAGGAGTGATAGAGGAGGTGAATATGAATATCCATTTGAGGAATTTTGTTCTAAAAATGGGATTCTTCATCAAACAACCGCTCCTTATTCTCCTCAATCGAATGGTGTTGCTGAATGCAAAAACTGTACTTTGAAAGAGATGATGAACTCAATGTTATTAAGTTCAGGAGCTCCACAAAACTTGTGGGGGGAAGCCTTACTTTCTGCTAATTACATTCTTAATAAAGTACCTCACAAGAAGACTCACAAGACACCTATCAATTATGGAAAGGTCGAAAACCTTCTTATAAATATTTATGAGTGTGGGGGTTCTTAGCCAAAGTGATGGTTCCTAAACCTAAAAAAGTAAGAATAGGGCTAAAAACCGTGGATTGTGTATTCATCGGTTATGATACTAATAGTAGTGCATATTGATTTCTAGTTTGTAAATAAGAGATTTCAGATATTCATGTAAATATGGTTATTGAATCGAGGGACGCTTCATTTTTTTGAAAATGAATTCCCGTATAACATGACCCGAGAATTTGGTCCTTCTAAAGGACCAATCAAGCTACTACAAGTGGTACTCATCAACCTATTGAATAAACAAGCCTCTTGGCCCAGTGGTATAAGGCTGCCACTGGGACACTGTTTGGGGTGGATTGGGTTTGGTCCCCAGTTCGATCCCTGACAGCGTCAAAATAATGCTTGGCCAGCGGAAGCCACGAATCGCGAGCGGGGATTAGTCGAGGTGCGCGTAAGCTGGACCGGACACCTCGTGGTATGAAAAATACCTTACCAAAAAAAAATCAACCTATTGAATCAATAGAGGATGAACCAAGATGTAGTAAAAGAGCAAAAACGTCGACTTCTTTTAGTCCGGATTTTCTAACATATTTACTAGAAAATGAACCTCAATTGTATAAAGAAGCCATATCCTTACCCCGATGCTTCTAATTGTAAAGAAGCAATTAATAGTGAAATTGAATCCATATTATAAAATCATACATGGGAACTAGTGGATCTTCCACTAAGTTCAAAACCGTTAGGTTATAAATGGATCTTCAAAAAGAAGTTGAAGACCGATGGATCAATTGATAAATATAAAGCTAGACTTATAGCTAAAGGCTATAGGCAAAAGGAAGGGTTGGATTACTTCGACACATATTCACCAGTAACAAGAATAACGTCCATTAGGATGTTAATAGCAATAGCTGCTCTTAATGGACTTGAAATACATCAAATGGATATAAAAACTGCATTCTTAAACGGTGAACTAGACGAGGAAATTTATATGGAGCAACCTGAAGGGTTTAAGGCTCCCGGACAAGAAGAAAAATTATGTAAGCTTGTTAAAGCACTTTATGGATTAAAACAAGCACATAAGCAATGGCATGGAAAATTTGATAATGCAGTGTTATCAAATGGTTTCAAAATTAATGAATGCGATAAATGTGTTTACTTTAAATACATTCGAAATGGATATGTTATTGTATGCCTCTATGTTGATGATATGCTTATCATGGGTAGTAACTTGGAAATTGTCAAAACTACAAAACAAACGTTGAGTAGTAGATTTGACATGAAAGAGTTGGAAATCGCTGATGTTATATTAGGAATCAAAATTTCTAAAACATCGGATGGACTTATATTATCTCAATCTCATTACATAGAGAATGTACTTGAAAAATTCAAGAAGTATGATATTAGTCCTACCAAGACACCTGTAGATGTAAATTTACATCTAGCAAGAAATAATGGTGAAAGCATATCTCAACTAGAATATTCTCGTATTATTGGCAGTTTAATGTATATCATGAGCTGTACACGACCGGACATAGCATACACAATAAGTAAGCTAAGTCGATTTACGAGTAATCCAGGAATAAATCACTAGAAAGCAATATTGCGAGTTTTGGGTTATTTGAAATATACTCAAAACTATGGACTGCACTACTCAAAATATCCAGCTATTCTTGAAGTACATTGCGATGCAAATTGGATATCCGATACAAAAGACTCTAACTCTACGAGTGGGCATGTGTTTACCCTTGGAGGTGCAGCCGTATCTTGGAAATCCTAAAAAAATGTGCATTGCTAGATCGACAATGAAATCCGAATTAATTGCACTAGACAAAGCTGGATAAGAAGATGAATGGCTTCGAAATTTCTTAGAGGATGTTCCAAATTGGTCTAAACCCGTGCCCGCAATATGTATACATTATGATAGCCAATCAGTGATTGAAAGGCCACATAATCACATGTATAACGGAAAGTCACGACAGATTCGTTGTCGACACAATACTGTTAGACAACTTCCCTCAAATGGAATTATCTCAATTGACTATGTAAAGTCAAAAGATAATATATCAGATTCACTAACGAAAGGTTTAAATCGAGAGCAAGTTGAAAGATTATCGAGAGGAATGGGTCTAAATCCTATAAATAAATAAGAATCAATATAGTGGCAACCCAACCTAGATAACTGGAGATACCAATATCTAGGTTTAACGGGAAAACCGAAATACGTTGTATTAAGTAAGCACTGGAGGATATTTAATCATATCCATTCTAAAGATGAGACAGTGCACATCTGCCGCGAAATTAGGATAAGTTATGCTTTTAATGACATCTATGTCTTAGTATGTCTAAGTGGGGTATTGCAGGATACTCTTTATGGAAGTCACCTACGTGAGTAAGAAGGGGGCCACTTCTATGAGAATAATGAAAGGCATATTCTCTAAAATACTCACGGAACCAAGTTGTGTTCATGGCCAAAATGAACAAAAACGTGAGAACCAACTGTGTTGAAGAATTATTATGTGAATACTATTGTCTAGGTTTGCAAAAATGGTTAAAGGTTCAAGGACGTGAAGTCTACTGATTAACCAAGTAAATTCGATGGTATATCACTAAGGAAAGTTCAAGGCCACTAGGCTACTTCTTTCGATGCAATAAGTCTTCAGTTTTACTCAACCTGTGTCTGCATCTGCATTGCATCTGTTCTATTTTATTTATAGCGATATATCATTCATGTGGGGGATTGTTGGAAAATTGGACTTAGAAAGCTGTCCAGAATTTTGCGCAACTTTGAGATCAAATTAAGGTGGGACCCACACTACGCTAATTATGGGACCGTATACGAACGCGTTCTCCTCCGCAAGGAGATTAACATAGTGTATTCATATGTCTAATTTCTATAAGTTATGAATGATAAATATGTTCCCAAAGTGACTCACAAAGCAATGAAAGTTAATGAATTGGGTATGTTTCAACTCTTGTCCCACATTAGAAGAGTAGTGGAAAGTTGATGAGTTAATAACACCCCAAGTATGGACTAAGGCTTGGATGCCTTGGGGTATCCCAACTCTTTAAAGGGTAGATGGCCTACACGATGCATGTGTTGGGCTTGGTCCGTCCGTCCGGCCGGCTTGGCTCGGCTCGGCTCGGTTCGGGCATGGGCTTGGGCTTATAATCTCTTAAATATTTTGGTCCATTTTAATTTAACTTTCTGGGCTTTAATTGTTAATTAATTACAAAATTAATTAATAATTAATTAACTGTCTGTCAGTTAATTCCACGGGTCAATAGTTAACGAAATTAACTATTTTGACAGTTAAATTCGGTTTTGACTGTTCCCAACAGTCAAAACACTTGCTATAATTTAAACCTTTCCCCTACAGTTTTTGACTACTGGAAAATTACCCTCCCATAATTTTGAAATTATGCAGCATCTTTTCCCAGAAAATAATCCCTCTATTGCTGCTACTGCAAACATCTCATACATATTATGTCTCTGGTCTGGTTGAGTACAAAACACAGAATTGTGTTCGAAGAAATTAATCATAGTTGTGCTACTTGATTACTTTTGAAAATCCGTTCTATCTTGGGAGACAATTATTCATTACCTTTAGCACGTTGTGGAGGGAATAAATTTGTCTTAAGGAGACTGTTCTAAACAGGGCTTAGATTATTTCTTCTCTATTCTAAAATTTATTTCAACAAATTCAAGTAAGTGTTAATTTTCTGTAATTTCGTTTTATTTCTGTAATTATATTAATTATTCATAATTCTATACATTTGTAATGAATAAATAGTAGACATGATAGGTTTTGCAGATATTATATTATTATATCTGTTTTTGGTTGCAATTGATATTGACTATATCTTATCTAAATTATATCGATAAGCTAGCAAATAAATCAGTTAAAAGATACAATAGTGAATTACTAACACTGAAATGAAGTAGAGATTAAAGTTAGGAAGAGAAAAACCCGAATTTACGTGGTTCAGTCCAATTTTATGGCTATATTCATAGATATAATTATCTCTATTGCTTTAATGGATAATCTGCATGAAAATACAGTGAAGTATAAGTTGCCTTATAACTACCTTTTTACTTCTTTTGGATTAGTCGGGACCTCGCACATCTTCAAAAATGATATCATTAGATTCATCCAATATGGTCCCAATTCAATTTCCATAATTTGCATGTCTTCTTTTTCCATAATGGGGTGTAATAAGATCTCCACCGTGATAGTCATCCTCAGCTCAGGTCGATTAGCTGAAGCCTGACGAGCTAAGGCATCGACTTGAGAATTTTTTAACCTTGGTATCATGACCATCTGTACTGTAACAAACTTTAATAGTATCATTCTTAATTTTCTCAAATATTTCACCAATTTACTTTTCCTCGCCTCATACGATCCCAGAACTTGGTTTACAACCAATTATAATAATTGTGGGCCAATACCAGCAAGGACACCCAAGGAAGAAGCTAAGCCTAATACTTTTATTAAAGGCTTCATATACAGCTTCATTGTTTCAAGCCTCAAAGCTGAATCTGAGTGCATATTCTATATCTTCTCCCTCTAGAGTGGAGATAATAGGATCGACCTTACTCCTATTGGCACAAGACGATCCATCCATGATCAAGTTCTATATGGGGGTGGTTTTATTGAACCTACCTTCAACCAACGTGCCTAATCTAAATACTTTCTTAATCTTTTCTTGGTCTCCAATTTGCTAGAACGCTCTTGTAGAGAGCTTAACTTTGGTAGGGGTCATAACCTCTGACTCTAGATTTTTCTTCGATGTCTCCTCCTCCTACCTAAATTTGATAATGAAATCTGCTCTAACCTATCCTTTGATCAATGTTCTTGGATCATACATATAATGAACTCTCCGAGATGGACACCCCATTCCATTAATATGTCAAGCTTCCCAGGCTTGTGAATAGCCTATCTTAGGGGTTGATTAGTTTATACCATAATTACATGAGCCTTGAAGTACGGTTTCATCATCATTGATGCTTTAATTAGGGATCGGGATTAAATTTTCCAATCTTGGGCATCTTATCTCTTATCCTCTATAAGCCTTGTTGGTGTAACACACTAGCTTTTGTTTGAGATGTCCATTTCTGATTAGTGCCGAGCTAACGACTAATTTAGATACTATAAGGTACAAATATAACCTCTCCCCAAAGGATCAAGCTAAAGACAAGGGGAAGAAACTCCAAATACCGCTTCAACTCTTGAAATGCCTCTTCACACTCCTCATTCCACTCAAAGGTTTTTCTCAACACCTTGAAGAATAAGAGACTCCTATATATAACTCTTAACACAAACATGTTTAGAGTTGGAACCTGAACTATGAGCCTTTGGATCTATTTCTTGTTATTTGGAGACTTAATATTAATAAGGGTTTTTATCTTAATAGGGTTTGCCTCAATCACCCATTAATTGATGATAAAGCCCAAGTTCTTATCGTCTCGAATGATGAACATACACATTGTAGGGATCATCTTCATCTTATACTTCTCCATCACATAAAAAGATTGGTGGAGGTCTTTATGTGGTTGCCAACCTTTTTTCTCTTTATTTTCATATCATCCACATACACTTCCATATTCCTATCGGTCTGTTATTTAAAAATATGGTTACGTCTCTCCTATAGTTTTTAGCTCGAAGGGAATAACATTGTAGCAATAAGTACCCTTATTGGTTATAAATGAGGTCTTATCCCTATTTGTTGTCTTCATCAAAATTTGGTTATCACCTGAGTAGGCGTCCATGAAACAAAGGTACTCATGTCCAGCCGTATCATCCACCGAGTGATCAATCCTAAGTAAGGGGTAATGGTATTTAAGGAAGGCCACACATTTTCCATTTCCCATTTGGCCTTTTCATCATTGCAACATTAGATAACTAGGTGGGATATTTAACATCCTCAATAAACTTTGATATTCGTAATTTGTTTGCCTCCACCTATATGATCACATTCCTTTCCTCGACGAAGACCCTTATTTTTATTTTACAAGCTTGGATTACTTCACCACACTAAGCTCGTAGTAGAGTAGCTCCAGATCAATATATGACATGTCCTCGTGGCTCGATTCGAACACATCGCATTGCTTGTTAAAAAACTTAGCCAATTTTTTCTTAAGTTTTGGATCAAGGGACGAGCCGATCTGAATAGTCCTATTGGGATGCTTGTCATAAAAGATCACGATTTCGATCTCTTTGATTGCTTCCCCATTAATTATATTCTCTTCATCTTTAAGATAACAAAATTCTATTTGATAGGTAGTTTTTATCCTTTTCATTTCCTCAACTGAAGTAAAGTAGCATTCTCGGGCTAACACCTAGTTTCCATTGACCTGGCCCATATCAAAGTTTATAAAGAATTTCATCACTTGATGGATCATGGAAGCAACAATCTCGAATTTCTTCAGTCCCAATAGGATGAAGAGGGTGTCATAGGATGAATTCAAATTCTTATCCATGATGAAAAACTTCATCATATATGTGCTACAGGTCGGACAGATACCCACTATTACTTCCAAATCGATTATTCCCAAGGGGAACACCTTATCCCCTAAAAATCCAATAAGAAGGTGATGATATGCCTTCAACTTCCTTTCCTACAAATTTAACCTCTAGAAACAGTTGTAAAATAATATATACGCTGATATTGCATTGTCAATAAGTATCTTACTAACCATCAATGGATCATCATGTGGATACAGTAGGCCACTTAGATCGTCATTTGAAAAACCCACTATTAAACGATCTCTATTCACTTTATAAAGTTGTCTATTTGCTTTGTTAGCTAAATTAACTTCATCCTAGACCCTGTTTGCATAAGCCTCCACTTCATTCAGATATAATTTTTGTTCTGTACGGGCTTCTCCTCCCCCTTCTTCTCCTCTGATGATAAAATCATCCTAAAGGAAATCATGTTGACTGTTTCCTTTGATTTATTGGTGCTTTTAGTTAAATCATATGCATTTCCCTCATTAAAGTCCTCATCCTTGTGCCCACTATTCTATTATCTCTTTGGCCCATGACTTTGATCACCGCCTTTGCCTGGGATCATCTATCAGCTCGACTTGGCCAGATCGATACCTATACTTATTTAATTTGACCTTCCATATCAACACCTTTATTTCAGCTTTCACTGTTATACATTTGTCTGTTATATAACTAGGATCTTTGTGCAAGTCACACCATTTATTCTTATTCTTACTTACGATAAGGGTTTTGAGTTTCACTAGCCACATCAACTTTTTGGTGCCTTAGATCTCTTCCAAGATATGTTAGACCCTAACCATGAGTGGGGTGTATTCACAAATGTTTTATTCATGTTTCTCCTGTGAGCGCTTCTTCGACTTGTCCTTCTTATCTGAGCTAGTTTTGGTTTCAGCCCTAGCTTGGCCAGAATGTCTAGTCTCTATAGCCTCCTCTGTATTTATAACCCCCCTCCTTGGCCAATAGTTCTCCCATAGTGGTTGGAGGTTCCTTTGCTAGAGTCCAGTACAGTCTTCTTAGTTGCAAGCTGCTCATGATGGCACCAATAACAATTTTATTGTCATAATCGATCACCTCCACCTTTTCGTTATTGAATCTCGTGATGTATTCTCTAGTTATCTCATTTTTGTTTGTCTAACACATAGGAGGTGAACCATTCTCTTCCTTGGCTTTGCGACGAAGAAAAAATTGCTGACATACTGGTTGGCCAACTATCTAAATGTGGTTATTTTCCCAATTAGAAGCACCACATACCGGACATGGTTCAAACCGATCAAGGTATATGAAAATTCTCTACACCTCATCTCATTAGGAACACAATGTAGTAGAAGAAACTTGATATTTATCAATATGGTGTGCTGGGTCAGAGTTATTCCGGGGGGGGGGGGGGGGGGGAGGGGGGAATTGGGATAATTACATTTATTTGACTTTTTACAAATTAATGTTCCTTCCTCTCTTTTCATTATTGTCTCCCATCCACACACATTCACATTCACATTTAAGCAATAAATGAATTAAGCATATTAAGGTAAAGCATGAATGTAAGTATAGTAAGGTAAGAGAGAGGGATTAAAGGAACTTTGCAAACCGATGTTTTAACGTGGTTCGACCCTTCTTACGTCCACTCTCGAGATGGTACTCAACAAACATCACTATCTATGGTTCACTTTAGGAGGACCCAAAATTGTTATAAGGCACAACAACTTGAAAACCTAAACTAACAAGATGCTAAACTGATCATTGCCCAAGCTATACCAACGCAAGAGTCAAAGGTTTTTAAATGCCTTGACTCTCCATAACAATATCACAATCGGTCGTGAAGATACAACGAAGTTTACCATAATCAATAGTATCAAGATTGAGAACCAAAATGTAAAGAAAAGTTTCTTTACTAAAACAATGGTGAAATGGGTTTACTTTATCTCTTTATAAAAGTAAACAAACAAGTAATCAAATGTATATTTCTCAAGTGGGTATTTGGGTTTGTATCTATGTCTTGGGATTTGGGTTTTAATCTCTAAGCATACATGTTATTTTGGAAAAAATTGGTTCAAGAGATTTTTTTTTTATTTAAATCACTTTTAAGCACAATTAGGTTATTGGGTTTAGAACTTTGATGTTTTGAAATGGAAATTGTGTGGCTATTTAGGATTTGTCTAGCACGGGATCGCTGCGAAAGGAGGGAAAAGCTCGGTGCATGTGGGGATCAAGGAGGGAAATCCTCTTTTCGCCACCGTCATGATCTTCACAGTCTCCCACGGATATAAATCAATCGTTGTCAAAAGAAGATGAAAAGATAGAATGGAGTCGCTAACTAATTTTGCTCGAAAAGAGGCAAAATATGTAGTGGTCCCCGAAGAAATGACATAAAAGACAAACTAATGCATACAAAACCAAATAGCTCAAGGGTTCGGGGACTAAGTTATGGAATGGGAAGGTGTTAGAAACCCATTCCTCCCTTTCGGTCTCTCATGGGCTATGATAATATTCTCCTTTTTTCTTTAAAATATTATTCATGTGTATAATGTGTGATGAGAAAATAGGCAAGAAAAAAAAATCGTCATACTCACGTCATGGGAAGCATGAAGATGAGTCATTCTAAGGAGTATAAAAAGAAAGAAAATAATACGAAGAGGTAGCCGGAATATAAGTAGCACACCAGATCATAATCCATCACGAAGAATGGAATATGCATGTCTGATGGGGCCTGTAAAAATATAATAAAGAAAAAGGGCTATGCTATATGCCATGCATCAGACCATAATCCACTATGAGGAAGTGGATATGCATGTGTAACGGGACAGCAAAAAAGGGATATATAATAAAAGAACTTGAAAATATGACGCGAGTAACTATCGGATCATGATTCACTACAAGGAAATGAATATGCATGTTTACGGGGTCACTGGTACATATATGTATACATAAAAGCAATATTAATAAATGTGAGAACTAGTAAAGTAACGAAATAAGCAAATTAGACTCGAACCCCGAGGAAGACTTGGGATGCCTACATAGCCAAAAAGGCATCAAAGTCCACATAGTTTGATAACAAACAAGAGTGGGGTTTAACTTATGAACCTGCAATTAGAATTTCCCTTAATTTGTTAAGGACAAGTGCACAAGTGTAGAGAGTGTGAAAAAAGTGGGGAAGTTCTTCTTTAGGGTTTAAAAGTGAACCCTTTTGTTTGACCTTTTTAGTTTTATAAAATTATGTTTTGTGCATATAAATAATAAAAAAGAGATTAGGTGGGGTGAGAATGTAAAATAAGGAAAAAAGTAATATACGAGACTAAATAAATGAGATATAAAAACATAAGAGTAGACCTCCTATAAAACTTTGCTACAGACTTTGAGGCTGTGTAGGTTGATTTTTATGGTGGTTGGTGAAGAAAATCTTTAGGGCTAAAAGCTCGTTTACAAGATTAATAGCAAACTGTTATAAGTTGTGTAAAATCCAAATAAACTTTTTGGGTAAAACTCTTTTCAAAAAAACACAAGATGTGTTGTAAAAGACTTTCTGAATGTAAGGTTTGAATTTTATAGTTGGTTACCTTCTGTTTAATTTTTAAAAAACATCTAATAAAGTTACCATGCAGTCCCAATCACAACAACAATTAATAACATTCAAAGAAATAGACACATGAATTTTTTAACATGGTAAAACCCTTAAATAAGGGGAACATCCACGATGCCCTCTACGACACAAAACAAAAATCGCCTAGAATAAAGAATAAAGAATCAAGTTACAACACTTAAACAAACCACAAAGATCCTAACCAAAGTTCAGAATGTACCTACAGGAGATTCTCCACTCCAAAGGTAATCTGAATTGGACTGATCTTTTATTGCTGCTTCTTTGCTTTTTCCTTGATCTACTTCTCTTTGAATTTTGATACCAGCAACTCATTCAAAATCCAAGATTCTCAGAAGAACCACATTGTCTAAGTGTTCGTGTGAGATAGTGTTTATGATTTGCTACTACATGCAAACATTCTACTCACCCTCTCAAGATTATACAAACAATCCTAACAAATTACAATCAGTTCTAAAGTGATAGGTTATTTCTGAATCTTGATTTTTCAAGCCAAGACTTCTTGATCTTTTATTTATCCACAGATCTCAAGGATACCTTGATCAGAAGAAGGTTCAAGGTCATAAACAATTTAAGTATTTTGAAAATATTTTTGAAATTGTAAACCTCTAATTGAGATCCAAACTAGACCAGAAGTCTACTTTATTAAAACAGATTCAGGCTTAACATGCAGATACTAGTTCAACAACTTTTGACATAAAACTTCTTTTCAGATCTACGGTTACTCCTTAAAATTTTAGCAAGAGTTCTTTGTGTTCTTTTTATTTTTTTACACACGTATTTAATAAAACATGAAATAGAAAACTACAAACAAAAATAACTCACTAGATCTGAAAAATAATGTAAAACTTAAAAGTTTCTATTTCAAAATTTATTGAAACATAATAGATCTAAAGTACCAGATCTAAAAAGAGATACAAAAAAAATCGTGTGATGTTCTCTTTTAGAAAAACCCAGTTTCAACAATGAAACTAAAGTCTCTCTTAGAGACGAGTTCTGAGAGAATCAAAGATTTGAAGAGGTCTTCAAACGAAAACTCAACACCAAAAACACAGAAACCCTAGAAGGATTTAACTCTAAAAAAGATGGGTTTTCTGGTGTATGGAACTTTTAGGTTTTGGTGTTTGGCTTGGGAGAAATCACTCAGAGGTTAGAACTATGAAGAAAACTAGGATTTCTTCTTTCTAATCTCTCTCTATTCTTTCCCTCTCTTCTCCCTTCTCTATCTTCTCTCAGATTTTATGAAATGGAAAAAGTCTCAAAGTGCAGAGGCTTGGGTCCTTTTTGTACTAACAGAGGAAGGATCTAGAACATTGACCTCAATCCTATGGTTGGGGTTGAGTCTTGACCAATTGACTTTAATCCAACGGTTCAACACTAGCGGTGGGTTAAGCGTTTGGTGATTGGTTCAAACTGTATCACGAGGATTGACTCATAACACATGCAGTACATTGATAAGTTTGATCCAAGGGCTGAAAATGTGAACGCGTTTTGTGTCTTATAGAAAACACAATCTAAGTCGTCAGGACGCTAACACGTGTACGCACCAGATGCAATAAAAATGCTTGTTTGAAAATAATTGCAAAGGCTACCTTGAATTCTCTAGCCCTTTCATATTCTACCCAGGCAAATAATCAACAGAGAAAATCACTTTCTGAAATTCAACTTTTACCCACAACACTTTCAAAAACATTTTTTAATTAATTCAAAAATCATTTGAAAATTTCAGACATGCAGTACTCATTTATCTGGATTGACTCAGTTTCATCTTCTTCAGAATCACTAGAGTTGTCTTATGTCTAACACATATTGGCCTTGTTATTGTTATTAAAACTAGTTGGACATTTACTAGCATAGTGACCAAGTTTACCACATCGTCGACACTTAACATCTTTTATGTTAGGTTTAGGTCTGTTGGGGGTCATAATTCCTTCTATTGTCATAAGGGTGTTTGGTGTTGTCTTTGTTATGAGGTTTATGGGATTGATTACCTTGATAGTTTGATTTTTCTTGTTTAGAGGCTACAACATTTTTAAATTTCAAAATCTTTATGAAATGTTTACTCATAAGAGCTATTTCAAAGGTTTTCCAAATCACAATTTTCAAGACAGTCAGTATCAAAATCTATAGTGTTCAATTTAGGCACTGTAAATTTAGAAGAAAACACAACATTTGAACTAGAGCCTTTATTAGCCTGTCTGGTCAATTGATTTTTGAAGCCAAGTTCCAATTCTACAGTCCTCAGTTTACTGCTAAGTAATTTAGGAGTCATATTAGGGTCATTCATTTCCTCAATATCATATCTCTTATTGTCAAATTTAGATGGAAATAACCTAATAATCTTTGAAACAATTTCTTTTATACTATAGGTTATACCATTTTCATGAAGTTTTGTAAAAATATCAGTTCACCTTATGTAGAAATCGTCAAAGGATTCATTGTCATTCATAATCAGGGTGTTATGTTGGTGAATGAGCATTTGCGTTTTTCCAGCTTTGACACGTTCATCACCCTCATGAGCAATGACTAAAGTGTCCCACGCCTCTTTAGAAGTAGAACATATGGATATTCTTTTAAATTCATGTTCGTTTATGGACATAAAGATGGCATTCTTTCCTTTATTATTATCTAGAGACAATTTTCTATTCCTTAGTAAATTCACTGAGAAGTTTCTTAATCCTTGTTGGATCAGTAGCTGAAGTAGGTTTAGTAGGATGTTCAAACCCTGTTTTAATCATTTCCCAAACTTCATCACCCAGGGTTTCTTGAATGAAAGCAGCCATTCGCACTTAATCCTTGTTATTCAGAAAGAAGTATCGAAAATAATTTCTCAAGTTTCAGGATCACAAAAAGGTGTTCCTACTCTGATACCAGTTAAAGAAAAACTTTAGGGTTAAAATCTCATTTACAAGATTAATAACAAACTGTTATAAGTTGTGTAAACTCCAAATAAACTTTTTGGGCAAAACTCTTTTCGAAAAAATACAAGATGTGTTGTAAAAGACTTTTTGGATGTATGGTTTGAGTTTGATACTTGGTTACCTTCTTTTTAATCGTTAATAAACATCTACTAAAGTTACCATGCATTCCCAATAACAACAACAGTTAAGAACATTCAAATAAATAGACACAGGAATTTTTTTAACGTGGTAAAACCCTTAAACAAGGGAAACATCCACGGTGCCCTCTATGGCACAAAACAAAAATCCACTAGAATAAAAAATCAAATTATAACACTTAAGCAAACCACAAAGATCCTAACCTAAGTTCAGAATGTACCTACATGAGATTCTCCACTCCAAAGGTAATCTGAATTGAACTGATCTTTTCTTGCTGCTTCTTTGCTTTTTCCTTGATCTCCTTCTCTGTGAATTCTGATTCCAGCAACTCGTTCAAAATCCAAGATTCTCAGAAGAATCGCAGTGTCTAAGTGTTCATGTGAGATAGTGTTTGTGATGTGCTACTACATGCAAACATGATAATCACCCTCTCAAGATTATACAAACAATCCTAACAAATTACAATCATTTCTAAAGTGATAGGTTAATACTGAATCTTAATTTTTCAAGCCAAGACTTCTTGATCTTTTATTTATCCACAGATCTCAAGAATACATTGCTCAGAAGATGGTTCAAGGTCTTAAACAATTTCAGTATTTTGAAAATATTTTCGAAATTGTAAATCTCCAATTGAAATCCAAACTAGACTAGAAGTCTACTTTATTAAAACAAATTCGGACTTAACATGCAAAGACTGATTCAACAATTTTTGACATAAAACTTTTTTTTAGATCTAGGGTTACTCCTTAAAATTTTAGCAAGATTTGTTTGTGTTCTTTTTATTTTTGTACACACGTATTTAATAAAACATGAAATAGAAAACTAGAAATACAAATAACTCACTAGATCTGAAAAATACTTTGAAACTTAAAAGTTTCTATTTCAAAATTTGTTGAAACATAATAGATCTAAAATACCCGATCTAAAAAGAGAAACAAAAAACAAATCAGGTGATGTTCTCTTTTAGAAAAACTCAGTTTCAACAATGAAACTTAAGTCTCTCTTAGATATGAGTTCTGAGAGAATCAAAGATTTGAAGAGGTCTTCAAACAAAAACTCAACAGCAAAAACACAGAAACCCTAGAAGGATCTAAATCTAATAAGTATGGGTTTTCTGGTGTATGAAACTTTTAGGTTTTGGTGTTTGGCTTGGGAGAAATCACTTAAAGGTTTGAACTATAAAGAAAATTAGGGCTTCTTCTTTCTAATCTCTCTCTATTCTTTCCCTCTCTTCTGTCTCTACTCTCTCTTTTCTCTCAGATTTAATGAAATGGCAAAAGTCTCAAAATGCTGAGGATTGGGTCCTTTTTATACTAACAAAGGAATGATCCAGAACATCGACCTCAATCCTATGCATGGGGTTGAGTCTTGACCAATTGACTTTAATCCAATGGTTCAACACTAGTGGTGGGTAAACGTTTGGTGATTGGTTTAAACTGGTTTCACGAGGATTGACTCACAACACATGCAATACGTTGATAAGGTTAATCCAAGGGCTAAAAATGTGTACGAATTTGTCTTATAGAAAATACATTCTAAGCCGTTAGGACGCTAACACGTTACGCACCAGATGTAATAAAAAACGCGTGTTTGAAAATAATTTCAAAGGCTACCATGAATTCTCTAGCGCTTTTAGATTCTACCCGGGCAAACTATCAGCAAAGAAAATCACTATCTGAAATTCAACTTTTACCCATAACACTTTCAAAAACTTTTTTTAATTAATTCAAAATTGATTTAAAAATTATTCAAAAATATATAAAATGATTTGGATTGAATTAAATTAATTTTAAAATGACTTGAAGTGTTGAAGAACCATTAGTGCAAATAGGTCATATGAATAATGCATAATATGTGTCCTATTTGTGGTTTAAACGATAGAGATAACTTCCCTTTATTGATTCTCTTGGATAAGATTTCTTCTTTGAGCTTGTACCTTTGAGGAGATGGAGTTCTCATAAAATCTAACTATTTTGTCTAGATATCCAAACTAGTTGGGACTACTATATATGTAGACTCAAGTAAGTTAATATATATTGTGCTCTCAATCTCCCCCTTTGGATATTAGGGACAAAATTCCCTTGATTATTCAGAACTCGTGGGTCAAAAATAAAAAGAAATCCAATTTGTCCTATACAAAAAGTCTAACTACCCATTCCCATCCTAGAACCGAAAATAAGGTAAAAAAATACAATTCTCAACTATATACAGGCCAATACCCTAAAAAATAATTACAAGATATACAACGGGTCTAAAATGGCTGTAACAACATAAATACTAAATTGGCATATTAGTTGAGTTAGAATCAGGAATAGATAGTAAAATGGCTAAGAAATACTCAAGATCTTCTCCCCCAATTTTTCTCAAATATACAAGGGGTATAAATCACAAAAAATAGATATTAATTCAGAGTGATCATGCCTATAGCTGTTCACAAATACTCAAATCGTATGTTATCTAAAGGTTTTGTGAAGAGATACGTGAGCTGCTTTTGAGTGTTCAGATATTCAATAATGAGATCTTTGGATTTGACAAGGTCACATATAAAGTGATGTATAGTCTTAATATGCTTAGTTCATGAGTGCATTATAGAATTTTTGGAAATATTAATGGCACTTTGGTTATCACAAAACATGGTTAATTATTTTTCTGTGAGACCATAATCACTAAGCGTTTGTCTAATCCATAGTAATTGAGCACAACAACTACCAACTGCTATATATTCAGATTCGGCGCTAGATAATGAAATACAATTTTGTTTCTTACACGACCAACCTACGAGATTAATGCCTACGTAGTAGCAAGCATTAAAAGTGCTCTTAATATCGTCAGAACACCCAACCCAATCGGTATCGGTGTATCCTACAATAGAACTAGTTGTATCATTTGTGTACCAAATTCCAAAATTTAAAGTACCGTTAATATATTTAATAATCCTTTTTACACTTAATAAGTGAGATTCTTTAGGGTTACTTTGATATCGAGCACATATACACATGACGAAGGATATGTCGGGTCAAGATGCGGTAGGATACAACAAACTCTCTATCACACTTCTATAAAGAATGGGATCAACACTTTTCCCATTATTATCCTTAGAAAGTTTAGTTCAAGTACTCATGGGGGTTCTAGAAATTTTGGCATTTTCTAAGCCGAATTTTTTAACTAAGTCTGCAGCATACTTGGATTGAGAAATAAAAAGGCCATCACTACATTGTTTTACTTGTAAGCCTAGAAAATATTGTAGCTCACCCATTAAAGACATCTAAAATTCAGTATGCATGATATCAGAGAAGTTCTCTACTTGTTTAGGACAAATGGAACTGAAAATAATATTGTCCACATATACTTGTGCGATTAAGACATGTTGATTTTCCTTTCTAACAAACAACATTTGATCATTTTCGTCACAGGCAAAATTGTGAGACACTAAAAAGCAAGGTTCTAAAAAACGCGAGGCGTGATTGAGGCATGGAGGCCAAGCCTTAAGCCTTAAAAGCCTAGGCGAGCCTAGGCGTAAAAAGGCGTTTAGGCCTTCTTAATATATTTTAATATTTTTTAACCATAACAAGGATATTAAAATACAAAAATTGCACATATCATAAAAATATGTCTGAATGTATGCAAATTAAAATACTATTTGATTATTTTGGATGAGATAATGGTCCGGTTTGTAAAGAAATTTTTTAAAAGGAGACATCGTTTCACTAAAGCATTCTTATTTTTAGAAAAAAGTGCGCCTTAAGGGTTTTACCAAGAATAAGGCGTGAAAAACGTAAGGCCAGGCGTTTCTCCCAAGCCTTAAGCCTAGGCGTGTCTAGGTGGAGCCTAGGCGGGTTTTTTAGAACAGTGCTAAAAAGGTAGATAGTCGCTCATACCAAGCTCTAGGAGCTTGTTCCAAACCCTATAATGCTTTCTTAAGTTTAAAGACTTGGTCTGGGTGTACAGGATCAACAAATCCTTTGGGTTGTTCTACGTATACTTCTTCAGATAAAATTCCATTTAAAAAAGTAAATTTAATATCCATTTGGAATAATTTGAATTGCATATGATAGGAGATGGCAAGAAGGAGACGAACTGATTCCAGATGAGTAATAGGTGCAAATGTTTTGTCAAAATCAATTTCCTCAATCTGGGAGTATCCCTGTGCAACCAACCTAGATTTATTTCTAATGACCTCCCCATTTTCATAAGTTTTACTTTTAAAAATCCATCTTGTGCCAATAAACTTCGAATCTTTTGGTCTAGGAATAAGATTCCACACATCGTGACTCTTAAATTGAATTATCTCTTCTTGCATAACATTTATCCAAAATGAGTCAGTAAGGACATCATTAATATTTTTAGGTTCCTCAAGAGAAACAAAACAAGAAAATTGTGTCAGTTATTAAAGTTAGGATCTAGTTCTAACTAGTTTCGAAGGATTACCAACAATGGTTTTAGTGGGATGATCTTTAGAAACCCAAGTGGGTACAAAAGGACTCTCAGGTGGAAATGAATCAGTATCATCTTGAGGATCAGTGGGTAAAACATGTTCGTCCTCATCAAATATTACTGGTTGACTATCACTTCTCCTAACACTCGTATCATTTACAATTACATTAATAGATTCCATAATAGTTTTGGTTCTATAGTTGAAAACATGCAATGCCCTACTATTTTGGTAATAACCAAGAAAAATTCCCTTTTCTCCTCGGGTGTCAAATTTTGAAAGTTGCTCTCTATCTTGGCAGATATAGCAGATACGACCGAAGGTTTTGAAATATTTCAAGTTTGGCTTTTTGTGGAACCATAACTCATAAGAAGTTTCTTTGGAATTTTTTCTGAGGTAGATATGATTAATAATGTGACTCGCGGTTTGGATAACTTCTACCCAAAATTATCTAGGGATATTCTTAGCATGTAATATAACCCAAGCCATTTCTTGTAAACTCCTATTTTACGTTCAACTCTACCATTCTACTGCGGGATTTTGGGAGCGCTAAACTCATGTTTATAGCCATTAGCTACACAATACTCAGAAATACCAGAGTCATTTAACTCTCCACCTCTATCACTCCTAATTCTACACACCTGGGTATCCTTCTCATTCTCAATTTTCAAAATGATTCTTAAGAATTCATTGAAGGTATCTGATTTTTGTTTCATAAAAGCTACCCATGTATATCTCGTATATTCGTCCACTATAACTAGGATGTAAGAGTTTCCACAGAAACTAACAGTTCTTGAGGAACCCATGAAGTCCATATGGATAAGTTCTAGAGGTTTAGTGGTCAGGACATCTTTAACTTTCTTGTGCCTTCCTGACAAGGTCCACATATAGTGGTAAAAGAATTTTTAATTTTTGGTAAACCTCTAACTATATCTTAGGAACTCAATCTTCTAAGGTTATCATAATTTGTGTGTCCTAATCTATTGTGCCATAAATCAGAATCCTCTAATCTGACAACATTACAAGATTCATAATTGGGAATCACTATGTAACAGTTTTTTGGGATTCTATTTCCTGTTAAAATACAATTACCTTTTTCATCAATAATTTTGCAATCATTTTTAGAGAAGGTAACTGAGTGATTGGAGTCACAAAATTGTGATAAACTTAAGAGATTGGCTTTCCGGCTTTTAACTAAGAGAAGATCATTCATTTCAGGAGGCCTTTGCTCACTCAATGTTCCCTTACCTATGATCTATGAGAAGGCTGGAACCCCGGATTTTAATTTTCACAATTAAAAATATTTAATTTCCTTTTTAATATAAAACAAGAGATGATGCGGAAGCGTTGTAAAAAGGTGATGGTTCAACTTTCAAAACAACAACAAGTTTTAATTTCTCAAAACAAATTAAAACCTAATTCAAGTCCAAATAGATCCAAGTCCTAGAATTTGCCTAAGTCATGATTATACATTTAAACAAAGTTAGGAGAAACCAATTTTAGCAAATGACTTGAATAAACCAAATTTACCCAATATTTAATATAGTCCCAAATAAAATGAGTGTGATAATTAAACCAAATTTTGTCTTGAAATTATCCTAAGCATGGATTCTAAATTATTGTGCAAGATAAAATAAACAATGTCACACTACGCCGAGATGTACGAGGAAAAACCCAAGACGGGAAACAACCTCGGACGGCCCTAGCCACAAGTCCACTAGATATGGAATTACAATTACAAGACAGATAGACTTACAACGACTGACTCGATCCCTCTCAAGCCTCGACGCTCCTTCTCGTAGAAACCTCTTCCTAGCGAACAACCTCGGAACACCACCGCGGTCTCGGAATCCACCGATGGGACTTTATATGTTCACCGTCACCCAAGCATGGAGCCTTTCTCCAAGTGGGTAGAATCTCAATAAAAGTCTTCTTTGTGATGGGGTGTAGAAGAAAACCCGAAACGTCTCTTCTTGAATTCAGTAGAGAAAATCGGTGCCAAAAACTCCAAGTAAATATATGTATATATAGAACTTCGATAAACAACTTTTGGGTGTAAACTAGAGTGTGTATGAATTTTTCTTTAAAATTAGCACTCAAAACATGAACATTTTCCCTAAAAAAATTAGCTCTCAAACTCTCTCTAAGAGATGGATATGGAATGGAAAAGTTAATTGGAAAAATGTGTTTCCCGCACATATTAAGTCTTGAAAAAGTTGGTTAAAAACCAAGTGGGGAAAGTGGGTGAAAACTGCCAAAAACTGCTCAAAACTGTTCCCGCCCTGGCATCTCGTTCGAACGAACTTGACTCTCGTTCGAACGAGACTTCTAACGAGCGACCAGCCTGGGCTCGTTAGAATTTTGTTAGATACCTCGTTAGAACGAAAAAACTCGTTCGAACGACTGACCAGTTTAGGGTCGTTGGCAAACTCGTTCGAACGAAATTGGTTCGAACGAAAAAATCGTTCGAACGAAACCTGGTTTGAACGAAAAAACTCGTTCGAACGACATTTCTAACGAACGACCAGAAAGTTTGTAAAATTCGATTTTGTCCCAGAAACTTTTATATACTTATTTTAAAGTTCTAAATGATGCTTTCTGAAAATAAAATGCAGTTTTTATTACACCTAACACCCAATAAATATTGTTCCAAGCTCCTATATAAATATAATTACCTTCATACCTTGGGAGCATGGAACCTTAGTTGATGACGTAGAAACGAGGCACGCAAACCGACATTTTGATGAAGCTTTATATTCTTTGCCGCTACGTCTTCAACACACACTTCATAGGCTTGAGAATATTACAATCAAAAACATTCCTATGAATAAATGTTTTTGTCCGGAATTGAGCCAAAACTATATATGGACTCAATTGGAAATTTGTGTCCTTACAAATCTCCCCCTTTGGCTATTCCGGGACAAAAACCAAACAAAAATCCTAAAGGGCCGTCAAGCTCACTAGACTCAAAACATAACCCGCCCAATCTTGACTCAACACAAGGATTTAAATGCTTTGCCTTTTAAAGATGCCGCTTTAGTAGAATACCTGCACACTTAAGCAAACTCATCAAATGCATAGGGAATATCACAATATAAATGCAATTAAATAATTACTCCCCCTAAAATAATTCTCCCCTTTATCAAACAAATGACATTTACTTAGAAAGACGTCTCCCCCTAAGATAAATCTCCCCCAAACTAAGATACGATAATAATAGGATTAGATACCATTTCTCCCCCTATCATCATTCTCCCCCTTTTTGTTCAGGAATAGGCAAAGGATAAAGAACTAATAAACAACATGTTGAAGCTTAAAGTGGTAAGTCATGAAAGCATATGGGTAATAAAAGCAAGGCAAAGATAAACAAATATCATATATATATGAACTAGAAATATACCAATGAAGCACTTGTATATATATATATATATATATATATATATATATATATATATATATATATATATATATATATATATATATATATAAACACATGACACAAAATACAATAAGTTTGCACACTCGTATGGCAAAAATGTGTCATATGGAAACGGAAGTGTAGGGGTGTGAACTAGCAACAATTAAATTTAGACCCAAACACTTAAGAAACGTTCACGGAGTTCTCATTTGATTGCAAACTTCATCACAATTAAAAATAACCTCATGTGACAATATAAAGATGGAACTCAATGAACAAACATACACAATGCATACAAGCCTAGCATGATGATGATTCTACAAACCAAATAGAGTCATGACATTAAAGACAACTAGGATAAACGGACATTGTGCAAACCGTTGATATACCATCCAATTCTCCCTCATTAAGCATATATATTCTTTTACTTTTGAATGAATATATCAAACAAACATAGGCCTTGGCAATTGTTTTCTTTTTAATGCCAAATATTCTGTTTGTAGGCCTTTGGATCACGTATTTCTTTTAGATCCAATAAACGGTGGCTTACAATCGCAAAGGATTTAATTCATCCTTTCGGAGCCCTTCCCCGTGCATATATTAATTTATCATGTTTTCATTTTTCACACAAATCTCACATGCAACGGATTTTGACATGCACTAGTCCTCCTAGGTCAAAGATATGTAGATGACTAGACTGGTAGGAGAACACCTCAAAAAGCTCAAATATAACATGTGACATTAAGATTTCAAAAGAGCTCGTGCATGTGTGAATAGAGGCATATAGAAATAGAATCCATTTCAACAATACAAAATCCAACTACTCCATATAAAACATGGTAAAGAACATTTTAAGGATTGAAAATCTAAACCAAAAGTTCTAGCCACGTGGGAGCGTAAATGATGGGATTCAAACACAAATATATGCCACATAAAGTGTGTCAAACAAAAATACACGCAAAATAAAATCTTTTTGAGTTTTTAACATTTTTTTAACCAAATATATATATATATATATATATATATATATATATATATATACTCAAAAGGATAAACAAAAATCATTTGAATCTTGCATTAAGTTCAAATTATCAAAAGATAAAATCCAAATGATAAACAAAAATCTTTTTGTATTTTCATTTAAAGCAAACAAAATGAAGGAAATATAATACAAAAGATAAACTTGTCATAACTTCTAGCATATGATATGAAATGGGGCAATGACTAGAAAATGACTAAACAAGCATACATTTAGCATGTGAATATAGCATGAAGTACAAAAGCTAAAGTATGCAAACACTAACACATTCATCCTATAGATTTAGCAAGGGAGGAAGCATGTGAAAGTAAATGAGAATCAAAATCCCTATTTTGTAAGGCAACCAAATCGAATTTCCTAACCCAAATTAATGAAGAATGACAATCTTGGGGTGTAGGAACATTAGCTACCGTGGTTACTTTACAATGGGATTTTCTAGGAATTCGTTTAAGATCAAAACAAAATTTCCTAAGATGACCTTCTCGACCACAATGTGAACAAGTAAGAACATGTCGAAAAGATTTATCTAAGGAGTGATCATTAAATGCATTCCTAGAAGATTCTCCTAAAACATTGGTTTTGACTTTAGGGTTAAATTCATTACAAGAATTGAAGCCTAAACCAAAAGTGTCATTTTTAATTTGGACCGTTCCTAACATTTTATCTAGTTTTTCCGAACGACACTCCAAATCAAATTTGACATTACTAGAATCTTTTAATTTATTTTCCAAATCTAAAATTTTATATTCTAGTAAAACATTTCGCTCTTCAAAAGCAAGAAGCTCCTTTTTTAAGGATTCCATTAAACCCCTATGGCTATCTCTCTCGCCTTCTACATAGTTAAGCTTCTCTTGAAGAGTCCTCTCATGTGTCCTAAGGTCTTCTATTAAGGCACTTTCATCAATGACCTTTACACTCTCTCTTAAACTCGCTTCTAACTTCAAATTAGCTCTTTTCAATTTAATAGATTCTTAATATAATTCATGAAAAGCATTTTGATGTTCACTCTCATCAACCTCTTCTTCATTTTCACTCTCTCTTTCTTCTTCACTCTCACTATCATCAAAAATAAGAGAATCATGTACAATGACCTTAGAAGTGGCATATGCTATAATTTCATCATTCGATGAGGTCTCACTATCACTCACATGTCTAGCCATAAAAGCCACAAAATGTTTCTTAGTGGGGGAATCGGGCTTCTCTTCCTTATCACTATCACTAAGGGTCGCATTATATGCAGTGGATCGTTTACCCTCTTTCCTTAGTTTAGTGGGGCACTCATAAGCCCTATGGCCATAACCTTCACAACCAAAACACTTATTAGACTCGCCCCTATCTAAATTTTCATTACTAGTTTTAGGGATCTTCTCGGCTTTAGAAAACTTCTCGCTTTTATCATGTTTAGAAGAATCAAATTTCTTAAAATCATTTTTAACTTTATCTTTGTTAAATTTAAGAAATTTTCTAAATTTGCGAGCAAACAAAGCCATATCTTCCGAGTCACTTTCACTATCGCTCTCTAATACTTGTTTGACCTCTTTTCGGGATTTTAAAGCAACACCCTTTTCAATTTTCTTTTCAGTTTTAGAGGGAAACATATCTAGTTCATAGGTTTGTAAATCACCTACAAGCTCTTCTAATTTCGTAGAGGCTAAAGTGGGTAAAGAATTTAAAACGGTCACCTTAGGAATAAATCTATCGGGTAGGGACCTCAAAATTTTCTTAACAACACGGTCGTCAGGTATTTTCTCTCCCAAGTTAAAGGATGAATTAACAATATCAGAAAGTCTAGCATAAGATTTATCAAAAGTTTCTTTTTCATCCATTTTGATAGTTTCAAATAGAGTGGTGAGGTTTTGGTGTTTTGAAGCTTTAACGACACTAGTTCCTTCATGAGTTAATTGTAAAATATCCCAAGCTTCTTTAGCGGTTTCACACGTCATAATACGTCGGAATTCATCTAGTGCGACAGAGCTAAACAAGGCATTTAAACCACGGGAATTAAAATTGGCAAGTTTAAACTCATTTTCAGTCCATCTATCGGCGGGTTTGATAACACGTTCATTTTCAACTAAATAGGTTGGTGGGGAGTACCCGGTAACAAAAAACATCCAAACTCTCTCGTCGATAGATTTTAGTGCCGATCTCATTCGCGCTTTCCAATACGCGTAGTTTGAACCATCGAAAATAGAAAATTTTGAAAATGGTGGAAAATCCATTTTAGCCAAAAATTAAAAGATCTTAACGAAATAATTTATCATTTTTGGCTTTGATACCAATTTGAGAAGGCTGGAACCCCGGATTTTAATTTTCACAATTAAAAATATTTAATTTCCTTTTTAATATAAAACAAGAGATGATGCGGAAGCGTTGTAAAAAGGTGATGGTTCAACTTTCAAAACAACAACAAGTTTTAATTTCTCAAAACAAATTAAAACCTAATTCAAGTCCAAATAGATCCAAGTCCTAGAATTTGCCTAAGTCATGATTATTCATTTAAACAAAGTTAGGCGAAACCAATTTTAGCAAATGACTTGAATAAACCAAATTTACCCAATATTTAATATAGTCCCAAATAAAATGAGTGTGATAATTAAACCAAATTTTATCTTGAAATTATCCTAAGCATGTATTCTAAATTATTGTGCAAGATAAAATAAACAATGTCACACTACGCCGAGATGTACGAGGAAAAACCCAAGACGGGAAACAACCTCGGACGGCCCTAGCCACAAGTCCACTAGATATGGAATTACAATTACAAGACAGATAGACTTACAACGACTAACTCGATCCCTCTCAAGCCTCGACGCTCCATCTCGTAGAAACCTCTTCCTAGAGAACAACCTCGGAACACCACCGCGGTCTCGGAATCCACCGATGGGACTTTATATGGTCACTGTCACCCAAGCATGGAGCCTTTCTCCAAGTGGGTAGAATCTCAACAAAACTCTTCTTTGTGATGGGGTGTAGAAGCAAGCCCGAAACGTCTCTTCTTGAATTCGGTAGAGAAAACCGGTGCCAAAAACTCCAAGTAAAGATATGTATATATAGAACTTGGATAAACAACTATTGGGTGTAAACTAGAGTGTGTATGAATTTTTCTTTAAAAATTAACACTCAAAACATGAACATTTTCCCTAAAAAAATTAGCTCTCAAACACTCTCTAAGAGATGGATATGGAATGGAAAAGTTAATTGGAAAAATGTGTTTCCCGCACATATTAAGTCTTGAAAAAGTTGGTTAAAAACGAAGTGGGGAAAGTGGGTGAAAACTGCCAAAAACTGCTCAAAACTGTTCCCGCCCTGGCATCTCGTTCGAACGAACTTGACTCTCGTTAGAACGAGACTTCTAACGAGCGACCAGCCTGGGCTCGTTAGAATCTCGTTAGATACCTGGTTAGAACGAAAAAACTCGTTCGAACGACATATCGAATGACTGACCAGTTTAGGGTCGTTGGCAAACTCGTTCGAACGAAACTTGGTTCGAACGAAAAACTCGTTCGAACGAAACCTGGTTCGAACGAAAAAACTCGTTCGAACGACATTTCTAACGAACGACCAGAAAGTTTGTAAACTTTGATTTTGGCCCAGAAACTTTTATATACTTATTTTAAAGTTCTAATTGATGCTTTCTGAAAATAAAATGCAGTTTTTATTACACCTAACACCCAATAAGTATTGTTCCAAGCTCCTATATAAATATAATTACCTTCATACCTTGGGATCATGGAACCTTAGTTGATGACGTAGAAACGAGGCACGCAAACCGGCATTTTGATGAAGCTTTATATTCTTTGCCGCTACGTCTTCAACACACACTTCATAGGCTTGAGAATATTACAATCAAATACATTCCTATGAATAAATGTTTTTGTCCGGAATTGAGCCAAAACTATATATGGACTCAATTGGAAATTTGTGTCCTTACAATCTAAGATGAAACACCATCTCCAAACATGACACTATCTCCAAGGAAGTTTGTCTTGTTTTTCAATTTGGTTTTGTCCCCGATCACATGTTTATAACATCCGGAGTCCAAATACCATCCAGTTGAAGTGCTTTGTGCCTTTAAAGTAGAAATGACAATGTTGCACTTGAGCTGGGTAAGTAAATCATCTTTTCTAATCCAAATAGGCCTAGCTTAAATTTTTTTGTGACCTTTTGATTTAGAAAAGGTCTGAGGGGTCTTTTTAAATGATTTTTTGTTAGTCTTGGACCCTCCCTTTTTTATTGTTAAAATTAGAGTTGTTTATGGCATGTTTAGGAAGTGCATACGTATTTCTTGATTTCCTAGAGTAGTTAAAGTTTTGGTAGGTTGGGGTGTATAACCTTTTCTGGAAACATTCATCAAGAGTATAGAAAAAAAATATCGCAGTAGGAACAGTACTGATGAGTATAGGACTTAACTTTCTTGCCAAAGTCTTTGAAAATTAGTTTGTATCTATTGGGTATAATAGTCCAGTCGTCATTAGGTTTAGGTTTCTGTCTTTGGTCTCTGGCAGAAGGACAAATGTATTTTGTCTGACTGTTTGATTTCAACTGTTGATTGTGCTGACTATATCTTGTTTGAGATACATTGAGACTAGTTTCACATTTTTGAACATTTTGATAAGTTTGGCCTTGTTTTATAAAAGTAACATTGTCAGGAGAAAACTTGGTCTTACTTGTGTGCACTATTTCTCCAAAACCTAAGCCAGACTTATCTTCAGAGTCAAATTTGATTCCAGTAACAATTTTTTCATAAGACTTAGTTTGTGTTTCAAAGTGTTAGCATTTTTTAAACACATTTGAAACCTTTTGCTTTGACTCTTCTAGTTCAATAAGGGTTGCCTTGTATTTTTGTTCAAATTCATGGTTTTTTTGAATTGAAGAATTTATTCTCAAGGTGTAATTCTCAATCTCAGTCATATGAGTAACACATTGGGTAGTATAATCTTCAATGTCCTTCCTTATGGTCTGGTTAAATAAATCGATATGCTCACTTAAGGTTTTTATCATTTTTTCTAGGCGAGCACTCTTCTTAACCGTTTTAGCATATAATTCATGTAAATCGGGCAGGTCATCATCAGACTCAGTATGTGTATCGTGCAAAGTGTCCCCTATGTTTTTTGTAGGTTCATTACTAACGCACATGGTCAATTCGTCATCAACATTCTCACTTTAACTCGCACTCAATTTTTCATCAGTAACAAAATTATCAGCAGGATCATTAATAACATCAATAGACATATCAAGTTCATGAGCAGGAAAGCATGCATCATCATTATATATTATCTTAGCAAAGAAAAACATGCAGTACTCATTTACCTGGGTTGACTCAGTTTCATCTTCTTCAGAATCACTAGAGTTGTCTTATGTCTAACACATATTGGCCTTGTTATTGTTATTAAAACTAGTTGGACATTTACTAGCATAGTGACCAAGTTTACCACAACGTTGACACTTAACATCTTTTATGTCAGGTTTAGGTCTATTGGGGGTCATAATTCCTCCTATTGTCATAAGTGTGTTTGGTGTTGTCTTTGTTACGACGTTTATGGGATTGATTACCTTGATAGTTTGATTTTCCTTATTTAGAGGCTACAACATTTTTAAATTTCAAAATCTTTATGAAATGTTTACTCATAAGAGCTATTTCAAAGGTTTTCCAAATCACAGTTTTCAAGACAATCAGTATCAAAATCTAGAGTGTTGAATTTAGGCACTGGAAATTTAGAAGAAAAAACAACATTTGAACTAGAGCCTTTATTAGTCTGTCTGGTCAATTGATTTTTGAAGCCAAGTTCCAATTCTACAGTCCTCAGTTTACTGCTAAGTAATTCAGGAGTCATATTAGGGTCATTCATTTCCTCAATAACATATCTCTTATTGTCAAATTTAGATGGAAATAACCTAAGAATCTTTGAAACAATTTCTTTTCTACTATAGGTTATACCATTTGCATGAAGTTTTGTAAAAATATCAGTTAACCTTATGTAGAAATCTTCAAAGGATTCATTGTCATTCATAATCAGGGTGTTATGTTGGTGAATGTGCATTTGCGTTTTTCCAGCTTTGACACGTACATCACCATCATGAGCAATGACTAAAGTGTCCCATGCCTCTTTAGAAGTAGAACATATGGATATTCTTTTAAATTCATGTTCGTTTATGGACATAAAGATGGCATTCTTTCCTTTATTATTATCTAGAGACAATTTTCTATTCCTTAGTAAATTCACTGAGAAGTTTCTTAATCCTTGTTGGATCAGTAGCTGAAATAGGTTTAGTAGGATGTTCAAACCCTGTTTTAATCATTTCCCAAACTTCATCACCCAGGGTTTCTTGAATGAAAGCAGCCATTCGCACTTTCTTGTACGAAAAATTGTTTTCATCAAAGAGTAGTGGTCTGGATAGGTTACCTAACTTCTCAAATTTTTCTTCCATATTCAGAAATTTTTCAGAAAGAAGTTTCAAAAATAATTTCTCAAGTTTCAGGATCATAAAAAGGTGTTCCTACTCTGATACCAGTTAAAGAAAAACTTTTGGGTTAAAGGCTCATTTACAAGATTAATAACAAACTGTTATAAGTTGTGTAAACTCCAAATAAACTTTTTGGGCAAAACTCTTTTCGAAAAAATACAAGATGTGTTGTAGAAGACTTTTTGAATGTATGGTTAGAATTTGATACTCGGTTACCTTCTTTTTAATTGTTAATAAACATCTACTAAAGTTACCATGCATTTCCAATCACACAAACAGTTACGAACATTCAAAGAAATAGACACAAGAATTTTTTTTAACGTGGTAAAACCCTTAAACAAGGGAAACATCCACGGCGCCCTCTATGGCACAAAACAAAAATCCACTAGAATAAAAAATCAATTTAAACCACTTAAGTAAACCACAAAGATCCTAACCTAAGTTCAGAATCTACCTACATGAGATTCTCCACTCCAAAGGTAATCTGAATTGGACTGGTCTTTTCTTGCTGCTTCTTTGCTTTTTCCTTGATCTCCTTCTCTGTGAATTCTGATTCCAACAACTCGTTCAAAATCCAAGATTCTCAGAAGAACCTCAGTGTATAAGTGTTCGTGTGAGATAGTGTTTGTGATATGCTACTACATGCAAACATGATACTCACCCTCTAAAGATTATACAAACAATCCTAACAAATTACAATCAGTTCTAAAGTGATAGGTTATTTCTGAATCTTAATTTTTCAAGCCAAGACTTCTTGACCTTTTATTTATCCACAGATCTCAAGAATACATTGCTCAGAAGATGGTTCAAGGTCTTAAACAATTTCAGTATTTTGAAAATATTTTTGAAATTGTAAATCTCTAATTGAGATCCAAACTAGACTAGAAGTCTACTTTATTAAAACAAATTTGGACTTAACATGCTGAGACTGATTCAACAATTTTTGACATAAAACTTTTTTTTAGATCTACGATTACTCCTTAAAACTTTAGCAAGATTTCTTTGTGTTCTTTTTATTTTTGTACACACGTATTTAATAAAACATGAAATAGAAAACTACAAATACAAATAACTCACTAGATCTGAAAAATACTTTGAAACTTAAAAGTTTCTATTTCAAAATTTATTGAAACATAATAGATCTAAAATACCCGATCTAAAAAGAGAAACAAAAAACAAATCAGGTGATGTTCTCTTTTAGAAAAACTCAGTTTCAACAATGAAACTTAAGTCTCTCTTAGATATGAGTTCTGAGAGAATCAAATATTTGAAGAGGTCTTCAAACGAAAACTCAACACCAAAAACACAGAAACCCTAGAAGGATCTAACTCTAAAAAGGATGGGTTTTCTGGTGTATGGAACTTTTAGGTTTTGGTGTTTGTCTTGGGAGAAATCACTTAAAGGTTTGAACTATAAAGAAAACTAGGGCTTCTTCTTTCTAATCTCTCTCTATTCTTTCCCTCTCTTTTGTCTCTACTCTCTCTTTTCTCTCAGATTTAATGAAATGGCAAAAGTCTCAAAATGCTAAGGCTTGGGTCCTTTTTATACTAACAGAGGAATGATCCAGAATATCGACCTTAATCCTATGGTTGGGATTGAGTCTTGACCAATTGACTTTAATCCAATGGTTCAACACTAGTGGTGGGTTAAACGTTTGGTGATTGGTTTAAACTGGTTTCACGAGGATTGACTCACAACACTTGTAATACGTTGATAAGGTTAATCCAAGGGCTAAAAATGTGTACGCGTTTGTTTATAGAAAATACATTCTAAGCCGCCAGGACGCTAACACACCAGATGTAATAAAAAATGCGTATTTGAAAATAATTACAAAGGCTACCATGAATTCTCTAGCCTTTTTAGATTCTACCCGGGCAAACTATCAGCAAAGAAAATCACTATCTAAAATTCAACTTTTACCCACAACACTTTCAAAAACATTTTTTTAATTAATTCAACATTCATTTGAAAATTATTCAAAAATATATAAAATGATTTGGATTGAATTAAATTGATTTTAAAATGACTTGAAGTCTTGAAGAACCATTAGTGCAAATAGGTCATATGAATAATGCATAATGTGTGTCCTATTTGTGCTTTTAAGGATAGAGATAACTTCCCTTTATTGATTCTCTTGGACATGATTTCTTCTGTGAGCTTGTACCTTTGAGGAGATGGAGTACTCATAAAATCTAACTATTTTGTCTAAATATACAAACTAGTTGGAACTACTAAATATGTAGACACAAGTAAGTCAATATATAGTGTGTTCTCAGTTGGATGGTGGTGGAGTAATGGTAAAATGGGTGGATAAAGGTGGGATGAATATGATGTAGGAAAATTGGGGAAAATGTTAATAAAATGGAAATTTTAGGATGATGATGCACTGACTTCGAGGCAGAGAATGTTCTCCCTTCCAGAAAAAGGGGCTGGGGCCTTGGGAATAAGGTCACGGTCTCCTTAAATAGCAAAAAATATGGTTAATGTGTCTGACAATCGACATAGGTCCTGGCCTACCTATCAACATACTCCTGGCTTACTGGAGAAGTAAAGTACCCCTCTGTCTATAGGTAGAGGGTTTGTGGTGCCTATAGGCAGTCCAAAAATGAATTTTTCAAAAAATCGATCATATAACACAAATCATATGTTCGAATTGTGCATGTATGGAACGATTAAAAAGGTTATTCAGAGACCTATGAAAATCTATCAAGACACTCTTGGGTTCAAGAGTTGATAGAAGTAAAACGAGGCCCAAAAGCGCCTAGTAATCTCTAGAAACAGGGCTCTCGGAGTAAAAAGGCAAGTGTGCACGAACCATATGGACAATTTGCACACGGTAAGGACTGTTAGAAAGGGTATTAAGAGAACTATGAAAGTGAAATGATTTATGCTCAGGTTGGATGGTTTACCAAAGTCAAACGGAGCTCGAAGACACTGTCAAGGTTTGGAGTAAAAAGGAAAGTATGGGCGAACTGTAAGGCCGATTTGTGCATGGTATGGACCATCAAAAAGGGTATTTAGAGTTTTATAAAAGTCAAATGAGATATGTTCATTTGGAGAGATAACCAAAGTTAAATGAATCTCAGAAGAATCCGATAACCTCTAGGTCAAGGTTTGTAGTAGGACCTGGGGTTTTAGGGTGAAAGGGAAAGTGTTAGGGACCTGAAGAGGTATTTGGATGGAACTAGGATAGGGTGTCTATAGAGCCCCTCTACGAGAAAGCTTGGGATAAGCAAAGGTCTTTGAAAGATAGATAACTCATGGAAGGATGTGAGCTTTGAGGGAAAAGGCTTGATGCATAGGACTTAAGGAGCGTGGGTCACCAATTCAGCGGGTCGAGGCTTCTACTGGGGATTAAAGGAGGTAGTGACTGAATTCAAAATGTTGATGCCAATTCCGTGGGCCTAGGTTAATTAAGCGGACCTAAAGATTCAAAGGGACCTAATTTGGAGGGTAGAGGCAAGATCTGCGATTCTAAGTCAATTTTTAGGACCTAAAGAGTGATAATGACCTAATTCAGAGGGTTGAGGACAATTTTATGGTCCTATGTGAATTCTGTGGACCTAAAGAGTGATACCAACCTAATTCTGAGGGTCGAGTCCCATTCTGCATACTTAAAGAGTGATAGAGACCTAATTTAGAGAGTCGAGGCCAATTCTATATGCCTAGGTCAATTCTACGATGCTAAAAAGTGATAAATACCTAATTCAGAAGGTCGAGGCCAATTCTACGAGCCTAGGCCAATTATACAAGCCTTAAAGAGTGGAAATGACATATGGCATAGCTTTGTTCTTATCCTTCTAGGGTGTATACTGGTGCAAACCTTTTGAAAATGTTTTGTTTTTGACAAAAGAGTGTTTTTTTGTAAATTTTTTTTTGTTTCATGATCTTGTAGAGATTTTGTTTTTTTTTTCTAAATTTTTAGGAAAAGTTTGGATTTTTTTGTGACAAATTTGGGGATACTACCGATAGTCAGCGGGAGTTGTATGCCTACCGGTACAGGGTATGAACACCTGGGCTTTTTGACAAAGGTTAAGGGTCTCTACCGATGGGCATGACTAAGGGACTGCCAATCGGCATACTCCCTAGTCCCTTATAAAAAGGGGACAGGATCCTTATTTTTTACATCTTCAAAAAGTGAACCTCCTTTTTTTCTCTCTCTCTCTCTGACTCCCTCTCTCTCTCTCTAGCAATTAGTTTTTAACATTTTTTCTTTGAAAGAACTCCTATAAGGCATGGTGAACAAGAATTTAATGGCCACCGATGACTGGGCCGACCTTGAGTGGCGTGATGCTAAGGCACTAGTACTTGGGAGTGAGAACGCTTATGACAACTTAGAGACTTTTCTTAATGAGAACTTCTTACGAGGGTAAAGAACTAGAATTGTTATGTTAGTAGTTGCATTTCAATTTAGAGTTATTTACCTTTTTATTTTTGGGACTTTTGAAGATTTTTCACTTGTGCGGAGGTGGACGTTTTTTCGTTGGGCATCGGTTCTTGCGGTTCAATGGGGATAAGGAAGGTCTGGGAGAAGATCCTTGAGGTATGAAATTGATTGTAGAAGCTGCTAGATTTGGCCCTCTGGCGGGGGCTCTGGATGAGATGCGGTGCTCTTTGACAGTGTTGTGCTCTTTGGGCGAAAGATGGTGGGACACCACACATACATTTCATTTAAGCATGGGGTAGATGACGGTTACTCCCATGGATGTGCATCAGTTGATCGGGTTGGAGTGCGAGGGTCAACATATTATAGTGGATCGGACCTTGCACATTTTGGAGGTCTTGATTTGGGCTGCCCTAGGAGATATTGGGCAGATAGTTTTAGGGGAGACGATTAGGATATCGGTTCTAAACAAAACCTTACTGGTCAAACAGATTGATGCGACCGACGAGAGGCAGGTAAGGAAGCCAACCCATTTATTCATTTTAATTTAGCTGAGGGGGTTAGTGGTGGCGATGAGTGGTGACGTCGTCCATTTGTGGTTTATCCCTTTTCTAGTTATTATCTCTGAGATTCACTTATATAATTGTGGGAGTTTTACATTGGCATCCCTTTATGCTTCTTTGGATTCCTTCAGCCGGTGTTACCGATAGACTTTTATGGGTCCTACATACATTCTGGAGGTAACCTTCAGATACAACTTTCTTTATTTTCTTATTTTTCTTCTTATTTTTGACATCTTATGTTGCTTACTACAGACTTGGTTTTATAAGGTGATTGAGCATAACATCGGCTTGGAGTCCTTGAATGCGAGTAGGGCGGGGAACATCCCGAGGATGTATCGGTGGAGAAGTCAAATAAGAAGTTGAAGGTGTTGTCGGCTCTGAAGGATATGAGGGACGTTTTGAACGCCCTGATGAGTGATCAAGTTAGGTTCAGGTTTTATCCTTTTTTTAATTTTGTGTATTTTTTTAGGTTTTTAATGACTGACTTTTATTTGGGGATGGGTGACATTCTATCCTTGGCGTCTGTCTATAGGGGCTATAGGAGTTACGGGCGTTCATGTCCAGATGCGGAGATTGTTGGCTCATGAGTTTGTGTATGTCTGGTACCTAGGAGAAAAGGGTGGTGAGGTAGGTGATGGAGGGTAAGGAGGAGGTTCCACCATCAGTGTCCCCTAAGTATAATAGGCGAGTGAAGGAGATGTCATATGAGGCGAAGGCGAAGGTAGGAGAACCCTACTTACTCTTTACGGACACGACTTCGGGATATGATTATCTAAACTTTGTAGCCAATTGGTTACTGGCATCATCTATTTATGATATGGAGGTTATGCCCCCACAAACAATAGGATCGGGGAGAGGCAACAACATGTTAGTATCTTTAACTCATAGCTTGTGGGGTTGTGCAACAACGGTGACAGAGGATGTATCTATCCACCAATTTTCTAATCCTTCCTACCATATTCGACTGGGTAGTCGATAGGTCGTCTCGGTGCCTTATTATCCTCAAGCGACGATAGAAAATTTCACTTCCCTTTTCGAGGCGGTTCTCTAGAGAGAGGTATTACTTTACTTTTTTATTTTGCATTTTATTTCTGATCTCCTTCTCCATTATTGGCTTGATCGCTTTTACTGGATGGAATCTTTTGCAGACTGTTTGTGTATCGACATCGTACCTGCATGACATTCGCGACTGGATGGATTCAATGTCTGATCACATGAGGAAGGTAACTAGGTCTTGTATGGTGCCACCGATAACTTTTATGGAGAGCTATAGTTCTGAAGTGAGGGGTCAACTGCTCGTCATCGGGGGAAGCGTGTTCGCTGAGGTGCTTAAGGCAGTGGTTTTAGTTAGATGCCTTTTGGAAAGTCCGGGCCGCGTCCTAATAAATTTTGATCTTTTTTCTTTCCTTTTCTCTTTTGATTCCTAAAAAATGTAAACGCAGTGACAAATATATATACAAGATGCATTTTTCATTTTCTTGATTTGAATTAAATGGCCTAGTCTATATGCATTTTAATTTTTCACTTGGGTTTTATTTATTGCATAGAAAGAAAGAATTTAAAAATACGCATTATTATTTTTTAGAAATTATCCTTTAGGGAGTGATATTCGGGAAAACTTTTGCAAACAGGTTATTTTAACAAATAAGGGTTTATTGGAAAGATGGACAAAAGATTAATGGTAAAAGAATTCCAAAATAGGTGGGATATCGATCGACATACCCTAACTTTCCTATTGAGTAAGGCTACACCGCCGACCTAGGTCCTTGAAAGAGAATACAATAAAAACGTAAAAAATAAGTTTATGAAAAGTAAGAATATAACTGAGTTTGGTCTATAATATAACTATGCGTCTTCCTCTCGTATTTTAGTTATCTTTAAGTTAACCCAACCTTAAAGCCCCAAAATATTGCATGTGTCTAATCCCAAAACCTATTGCACCCCATGATTAAATATTATTATTCTCAACCAAATATAATTAAAGGTTTCATAATCATACTAGTCTATACATATCAAGTATACAAACATGTAAGGAAAGATAATCTCTATGTCTAACATCCACATAAGTACGGTCCCAGCCATGTACATAAAAAAGGGCTACGATCAATCCCGCACATAACGAAAACCTATCCCTTCCTCTTTCGGGTATCACTCACGCGTGATAGGTATAGTTATAGATTTTCCCACACCTATAACCTCAAATAATAAACAAGGGATAATCAATACACCTTCACACCAATCATATGAACCCATACCCCATGCTATATGACATAATCCCCTAGTTAATCACCTAGGGATACAACGAGTACTTTAAAAACATAGTGTCCGGGGCAAAAATGGTCGGGTAAAGTCCTTCTCTATCATCGTGGTACTAGCGCGATCGACGTCGTACGTGCCCCAAAAGGATATCTCCCTAGTACCTATCGTATGAGTACTCACACATGGTATCTATCGCATAATACACAAGAAAAGTAATCCTAATCACATAAAGGTTACTAAGTATTAAATTGTAAGCCCCCGTAATGTTTATGATTTTTAAATTGAGAATAATTAAAAGTTAATGGGCCAAATTATTGTGGATTAATTGGAATTAATTAATTAATAAATTAATTGGGATTAATCCGGATTGAATATTACTACTGATAAGAGTAATATATTATTGAATATTACTTAGTGATATATAAGTAATATGTGAATATGATAATTATGAAGATTGTCGTGAGATATAAATACGACAATTATAGAACTTAAATCGGGATGCGCTTATGAGTCGTGTCGGGAATAAAGTTGGGTAATAAAATGTAAATTAATTAAATATCATTTAGATGATCATTTCGAGTGCACCGTTGAGTTCAGAAGGGTCGAAATAAGAAGAAAAGTATACCCTAGTGTTTGATTTGAGTCTCGGGTTAATTGGAAGATGAAAGGACACCCGAAGGAGCATTTTAGTCATTTGGCTTGGGTAGGGGTGTAAGCGGTACGGTTTGGTCGGTAAATAGTAGATACCAATACCAAAACCAAACTCTAGATGGTAAAACCAAACCGTACCAGTTTACCATCCGGTACACCAAAATCAATACAAAAACCAAACCGGCTAGTATTTCGGTTTTTCCGGTAATTTTGTTTTTTTTTGGTTTCGGTAAATTCTGGTTTTTCTGGTTTCGGTTTTTTCTGGTTTTGGTAAACAACACTAAAAGTCCCAAAAAACCAAAACCAAAAACAAAACCAATCAACTTTTTTAAATATTAAAACCAAAATCAAAACCAACTTTTTTCTAGTTTTGGTAAATTCGGTACGGTACGGTAATTTCGGTACGGTTTTTTCTCGTTTCGATAAATTCGGTACGGTATGGTAATTTCGGTACGGTTTTTTCTGGTTTCAGTAAATTAGGTACGGTAATTTCGGTAAATCGGTTTTTTAAATATTAAAACCAAAACCAACCAACTTTTTTGCGGTAATTTCGGTTTCGGTAATACTGGTTTCTGGTATTTTAATATATGAAACGAAAACCATTTTTTTTCGGACCAAAACGGTACGGTACAGTAAAAACTCGTACCGCTTCCACCCCTAGGCTTGGGAGATGAATAGTATCCACATTTTTTGTCTTTTAGCTTTCCTTGGAGACTTGTTAAATAAGTGGGTTTACACTCTACGTAAGGATCACTTCATCTATTTTCATTTGTGAGTTCTTTGAGAGAAAGTGAAGAGACTCTGAGAGAAAATAAAAGTCACCTTGTGGAGAGGAAGAGTTGCCTTGATGAAGAAGAGTCATATTAACCACAACAAGCCACCATTTCTACACCTTGAATCACCACTGGAGAGTCACCAGAAAGTCACCGAAAAAAGGAAAGAGGAGGTTCTAACATTATCTTCTCAAAAGGTTCAGACCTACACTAAGAGGCAAGTGCTTCTTGCTCTATTTCAGTGTTTATAATATCCATGTCAGAATAGGATTTTATTTGGGATTATGAA
This sequence comes from Sambucus nigra, assembly GCA_949130495.1. Lineage (NCBI taxonomy): Eukaryota > Viridiplantae > Streptophyta > Magnoliopsida > Dipsacales > Adoxaceae > Sambucus > Sambucus nigra. The sequence continues at coordinate 314,550,340 of OX422210.1, forward strand.
CTTATGAATTAGGGATTAAAATGATTGATAAATCTTGTTTAATTGATATTCAAATTCATGTAGTTGTTTATTCACATGTAGAGGTTAAGAACATGATGAACTTGTTAGGATGAACATGTAGAAAATATATATGTTTATGGAGAAAATGGGAAATAATGATAGGTATTACATATAGATGAATTCTACTCATGATTGAATATGAAATTTGATGATTTAGAGAAGGAATCATAATTCTAAATTCTGGTTTTTTTGTTGGTGTATAAAAATGGAGAATTTAGATGTATGAAATTTTGAGGGTTAATTGGGTTTGATGTTAATTCTCATATAAACTTGGTGATTTAAATGTTTTTTCTTGTATTATACTTATCCATAATCATGTTGAAATAATTTTGAGATATTTGGGATTCGTTCGAATAAATTTCATGTGAGTTTGGGTGAAAGAAAATGGATAAAAATGCATGAAAATTGTTGAAAAATGACGAATATTGTATGATAATTATAGGACTATTTTAAGAGGAAATTGGGAGTGTGCGTGCGAGTTTTTGTATATAACCGCGTTCTGCACAACTTTACAGTTTTAAGTTTTTTCAAAATCGGAGAAGAAAAGACTCAAATTATAATTTTATATTTCTGGACAAAATGTAACTTTATAAAAAAAAAAGGTTTGAAAAGTGGTAATTTGGCCCATGGTGAGATTTTATTAATTTTGGTACATTAACAAGGAGCGAGGGACTTGGGTTAATGTTGAAAAATTAATTGGATTTGATGGTTAAAATTATGTGAGAGATATCTACATGATTATATTACGATTTAGAGGAGAATAATCGTTATAACAAGTACGGGTAATATTTATGATATATTTACGAGTATTTGGGTATGATAAAGTATTATGTGAGTGATAACTACATAATAAAATATACGATGATAATAGTGATTAGCAAGTACGGCTGGTATTTGAGAAATACGATGGGTACTTGGGATACGCTGAATTCCTAATATGATATAGGTCGTGTGAGTACCTAATACTAAATAGGTAGATGATAATGCCTATTTTATTGATTGATGATTATTTGTATGACATACCTAACTTACTTACTATCGGGGGAGGTCCGTGCGTGAGGCCAGTCACATCCTGATGAGCCTCTATGCGGGGATCTTTGACTTGTCGCTTGAGAACATAGGACTTAGATCGATTACCATTAGTGAGAACAATGGTATATAACGGTCATTTGGGTATGTAGGTATGTGCTTAGCCCAAAGTCTTAGGACTATGTTCGCCTCCATTATTTGTGATTTGATATTTATAGTTAGAGATATCTTTACCGAACCTATAGTCCCCCATATAGTGACGAGATGTATTGGGGCATGATAGCAGAGTAATGCAGCACCGCAGCTGTGTCTCGAGGTGACATATTGTATATATATATAGTAGAGTGAAGGTATATATATACATATGATGATATTTATTATGTGACTAAAGTAGAATTGAAAGATAATGATATATGTAATTAATTAAATATGATAGCACTTAATTGAATTGAATTAATAAGGGGCTTATCCACGTTGAATCTAAATGGATACATATATTATTATTACATGTATTGCGAGAGTAATATGTGGGAACGAATTGGGCTATGGTTAGTGGATACACTTGGATGAACTAGTTAGCATTAGTCTGTAACTAGTATGGTTTAGAGGTACGATAAGCATGTACTCTAGATGAGAGGTGCGAATTTCAAGAGAGAGTTCGATAATCTAATATGTATATAATAACTGCTGAATCTAGCATTTATTCACTTGTTGTTTTCAAAGTTGTTTTCACTTCGGGCTCTGACCCGATTACTTTCACATTCTCTTATCTCTCTTCTATATCCTCTCCATATATATATATATATGTGTGTGTGTGTGTGTGTGTGTGTCAGGTATCCAGCCACAGGGATGCCATCCATAGAGGATTGGGTGTATTGACGTTGCTATGGAGTTGTGGACATTGTTTAGACGATTTCGTTCTCGTTGATTCATACTCTGTAGTAAACTTGCATATTAGAGCATGTCGCTCAAGAGGATTTTTAGTATTTCCATTCTGTCAATCAGATGATGTACTTCTGTTGGTTTTTAATACATTTGGTTTTATTGGATATTGTATTGAGACTTTTAAACTGAAGAATTATAATCCAGTTACATTTTATTCAGTGGTTATGATATTTTGTTGTTGTTCATTATTCATTGTTGGGGAGAGATATTTTATTAAACTGCTTAACTTGTTAAAATTGAATTTAAAATTTGAAAAAGTTTTTAACACCTGTTTAGTTGGATATTACGTGGTTAATAAAAAAAATGCTTTTCGATAGTGATGCTAAGAATGATCCATTTGTTTATTCTGTTTCAATTGGGTATAGAACTTACCACCCAGTATTTAATTAAGCAGGGTGTTATATAAACAAGATTACTTAAATTAATTAAACTATTTAATTAAGGATTAATCATCAAAACAATGCCAAATTTATTCAAATGAAGTCCTCTGTCTCGTTCTAATGAGATTCTACAAGTCGTTCGAATGACATACTAAAGTCATTCAAATGAATGGACCTAAATCGTTCAAAAAATTCTAACACTCATTTAAATGAACTATCTGATCTTTTTCAAACGAGATACTAATCTCGTGCGAACTAGATGGACACATTCATCTTCTCTAAAAGGCCAACTCCACCATTGTTACACACAAAAGCCTAATTCAAAGACTCTAAACATCATGATTCTCATCTCCTTTAGATACAAGAGGTCTAATAAGAATCCTAACACATGTATAATGTTTTTGCATGATTTTAACATGATTTAAAGGGTTTAATTCAGATCCAATCCAAGAGCAGTAAGTTCATATCTTTTAATCAATTAAGTTTAGATTTTCATAAATTAGTTCGATTAAAAAGGTGATTTTGATTGATTCTAAGTGTATAACATAACCCTAACAATTATATGTCAAATCTATCTCATATTGATAAGAAATTTTACTAAAATTAGATTATACAATTTACATGGATATTAACACAATTTACATCATTAAGTTAATTTTGAATTTTGACAATTGGTTATTAAAATAAGATTATAACTCAATTAGCTTAGATTCCAAGGGATAATTATACTATAACACAACATCAATTACATTCCTACAATAGGTAAACTTGCCTCAAATCAAAGTGGGATGCATTCTAAGCTTTATCCTCCAAATCCTCTTTTCGACAAGGTTCCACTTATGTCTAGCTTTGAGGTTCCTGTCCATAATTGTTATAATGAAATTAGATTAACCAAATGGCCCTTTAATAGTACAATCTCAAAATTAGTCTTAGGCCCAATATGATCCTCAACCTAATAAGAATAAATACACCTCCAAAGAAACCAAACCATAACCAAAGCCATATACCAATCCATATGACCTAAAACTCATCCTTTTAAGTCATATATAGACATTCTACATTTCCCAAAAGTCAACCCAAAATATGATACTAAACAAACTAGTATTCTAACTGGTACGAGGCCAAATAATAATTATTAAATCATTTATTTATTTAACGCTACAAGACATTATAAGAAACTACTTTACGATTGGTGGAACCTGCACCGAGGGAATAATCCGAGCAAGGAAACTCGTGATACCGAATCCCTGACCATTCCATAGTGTCCCATAATACAAGTCACTTATAAATATTTAATTAATGAACTATCGTGTATTAACTCCAATTTTAATTTTTGAGTTATAAACACACATAACATATGTAATATATAAATAGTGAGATCACATGTAACTGCATGCAAATATACTAATTTCACCAATTAATTAGTTGCACAAAAATACGGGGTATTACAATTACGCATGACATGAAAATGAAGTAACTCCCTCTACTCGACAATCCTTCCAAAAATAATGATATCAACAAATATGAATGATGAGATAAAGATAAACGAATAAGATCTCCCCCTCAATCAAATATATATACAAGCAACAAACTCCCCCTAAAGATCAAAATCAAAGCATGTATCAAGCAACCATATGACAATACCAAATCTCCAACGACCTGAAACAAACAATCAATATATCATCTCCCCCAAACACATGAAATAAATCATCAAAGACCATCTCCCCTTTTTGTCACAAAATAAGAAAAAGTGTAGCATACAAAAAATGAGTACAAAAGAGATATCTAAATAAGGATAAAACAAGTGAAATAGGAGACAGAGGACTAAGTACCAAGAATGTATCAGAGAAGGAATCGTAGGGAATCAAGATTCATACCATGAAAAATAGGCGATTGTTCACACAGGCATGATTTGAGTCGTGCGAATGGATTGAATGAAAAATAGAGATTTGACAAAAAAAAATTGTTTACAAATGTTGTGCAACTTAAACATTTTCAATTCAAATTTGAAACACAACAAGAGTATGGTAACAATCTTATGAGCTTGCATGTGCGTAAAGAAGGAAAATCACAAAATCATTAACAAATTGCATTTTTGACACATTTAACAAACTTTTGTAGGAAAAAGAAGTACAAACATGAGTTTGTATTTAAGCTCAATTCAATCTAAAAAACTCCCTTGAAAAGTGTTGATAATTTTTTTTAATGCCAAAATAAAATACCGAGTTCATTTTGAAATGCTAAAGCCCTATCTTGTTTTTATTACCGGTTAAGCACTTGGCTTTTGGCCCTTTCCAACACATTAGGTTTTGCTATTGATTAGCCTTTCACACACCTAGTTAACCCAATGATACTTAAATTTGAATCGTGCATTATCACACTATTGGTAGCCCTTACTAACACTTTCAAAATCGTCCATATTCAGCTCTACCATATGAAATTCACATTTTTCTCACAATAAACCATGGAGCGCTCATAAAAATCATGCGATATTACGTTTTAATTCTAAAGTTGCAAATGTATGTAAAAATAACTACGTAACACCATTTGTGAATTCGTGCGATGTAAAGTGATTACAAGCTTTCATGTCATCAAAGTCAAACTAAAGTCAATGTTTGTCATGGTATTTTTGAAAAGCTTATTTTAACAAAATAAATTCAATAGTTACATCAATAACAAACCGTTTAAGAAACAAATCGTCAAACTATGCAATCCTATAGATTTATCAACATGTTAAGTATGAGATTTGACAAAAAAATACACAAAATAATTAAAAAATATTTTTAGATTTTTATAAGAAATCATCAAAGAGATCTATACAAACTCAAATGTCCAAATAGGTAAATCTAGACACACTCAACACTCTCAAAGAATAAACTCACTCAATATCAACCACCAAAATCAAAATATCATCCAAGATAGCATGGAAAATATACCAAAGATATATGGTCATAATCACAGAACTTATGGATAAACATGAGAGTCCATGATAAGAAACACGTATGTCCAAAAGCAAAACACTAATAATGTGAAATAGATAAAGCTCAAATATCCCAACCCGAATGGCACCAAACATCCGAAAAATATGGTATAAAAAATAATGGACCAAATAAACAAACACGATTTTTGAATTTTTCAAGAATATATCAAAACAAATAAAACAATGTCTAAGAGAAAAAAAATCAAACATGGATCACAAGACACTCTCACACAAAATAAATAAACTCAAAATCTTTTTGGATTTTTCTTAATGAAACACGTGAACAAATCAAAAAAGATAAAAAGCATACATATGCAAGGAATATGCTACATAAACAACATCAAAACCCAACACTTAGGATATGATATGGAACATGAAACTAGAAGATCCTAGCTATGATAAGCATCAATCAATTTAAGTATGTGGGGAAACCACGCTAGTGTTAATGAGAGGCGACATGCCTAAATCAACATCCAATTCTCTTTTCTTCTTCCAAACATCCCTTGAAGTATAATTTTTGGGTGTAGGTGAAGACCTTGATACAACATGAGGTTTTAAATTCAAATTAGTTTCGTTTTTAATAAACTTTTCTTCTTAAAAAAATCCTTTCCACATTCTATTTTCAACTCATGAACTCTATTCACAAGCACATTCAATTCATTTTTCAAGTAATCAAGTAAATCATGTTCACGTGAATGTGAACTAGCATGATAATTCCTAAATATGAAGCAAAAGTTTCTAAGATGTCAGATTTTATGAAAATAAGTGCACACATAAGTTTCATGATGAACCACCTTAGAATTAGTTTTAGGAACAACCCTTGACTTCTTTGAATCTTGAAAAACTTGAAACTAAACTCTCTAAAATTATCCTTTTTATGATAGAATGTGATAAATTAGGAATGAGAAAGTCTTTTCAAACTTTCTTGAACTCTTGAAACAGCTTGGTCATTTACATTCACATTCAAATCACTTTATTCAACAAATACATTCTCTTTCAAAACTTAATTTTTATCATCCAAAGAAGAATGTATTCTACTCATTGATTAAAAAAATTAATTTCCTTCTTTTGAAAGACTTAATTTGATTCATTCACCAAAACATAATAATTTTCACAATTTTTTACACCTTTAATAAAAACACCATTTTATTCATTACTTACCAAACATTCTTTATAGAAAACGAACATTTTGAAGTGTGATTTCATCCAAAATTCTCACCCTTCCTCTATTTCTCACTCTCAGATGCTTTCTATTTCCAAACAAAACCTAACCATCATCAAAATTAACAGAAGCGGTAAACAAGGATTTTTATCCTGTCATGTGACATGAGAAAGCACTATTAAGATACCAATTATCAAAATTTAAATAAATTGAAAAATTTGAAGTTTCAACATTTTCAAAAGCAATACAACACAAGTGACTCTTTTCTCACCCATTTGGCCTCCACTTGATTTTCTCTCCTCAAATCACTCACTTTTTTTTTAACTTTATTCCATTCATTTTCAAGTTTAGCATTCATTCCTTGAAAGTCGTTTCTTCTAAAAAATTTAGGATACGAATTTTGCTCACCTCTTTGAAGTTTATAGCAAAAATATCTCAAGTGTCCTTTCATAAAATAATAGGAAAACTTATAGGTTTGAAATGGTTTAAGAGAGAAGTTCATATTCCTTTTTTAAAAATGTTGATCTTTTTGGTTTTGAAAAACTCTTTCTCTTTTGAAATAATTAGATGATTCTTAAAGTGATTATTTTGTTTGTTGAAAACATTTCTTTCATTCTCTTACTTTTGAGGCTTTTGAACACTTAGGTTGAATTAAATTTGGATTCATCACAACTTTATCAACCTTAACATTTGTGCTCTTGATAAGTAATTTTTTTTCTCAAGTTCCTTTCCTTTAGAAGTAATTTTTTCATTTTCAAATTGAGTAGAACCATCTTAAACATAATCTTTCTCACTTATAAGAATCATAGTAGAGTTAGATGGAGAATCAAAATATTTAAATCCAAAAGAATTTTGTTAATATTTTTTGATCTATCCTCTAAAGCATGCTTGACCATTAAAGCATTAGAAAAATTACTTTTGAGAAAAATCACCTCTTTTTTATATTCTCTTTCTTTGAGTTCAAACATTTTTCATTCCTTTTCAAGTGTACATTTCATTTCAACGAGTTCATCTTTTTCCCTTTCAAAAGACACATTTTGATCGTTAACACGCTTTAATTCTTTCTTGAGTTCAATAATTATTCTATCTTTTTCTTTTAACAAAACAATCTCTTCCATAAACACTTTGATCTTATTTCTCATTTTGATGTTATAATTTTTCAATTTAAGTCACTCATGACATAATTTGTTGTATGCGTAATTGAGTTAACTCATATCTTCATCACCACTAACATCATTCTCATTGTGTGTAATATCAAAGCTAGACTCACTATATGTAAGTGATGTGTTCTTAGAAAGTGAATAATGTAATGATGAATGCAAATTATCAAGACTCAAACGTAAAGCATAAAAATATGAAATATTCATGGACATGCATAAAAATAATAGGTACACATACAAATAAGGATTAAAATCAGGTTATTATGCCTAATAGAACAACTTAGCACTGATACCAATTGAGAGTTGAAGTGTGTGTTCACCTAAAATAATTGTGTGTGTGTGTGGTGGTGGTGGTGGTGGGGGGGGGGGGGGGGGGGGTTAATAGGTTATTACAAAAATTGTGTCCAATTGTAATTTTCTAATTCACAAAATATAAATCATTTAATGAAATTAATATCAAACAAACACATTCACACAATCAAAAGTAAGAAAAAATAACTCTTAGATGTAGATCTCATTTTAGATCTAAAAAACTTTCAAACTCTCAAAAAGAAATTTGAAATTTGGTAAAGAGAGAGAAGCAAAAACTCATAAACTTAAAAATCTTTACAAATAAGATATTTTGAAATGAGGGAAAAGTGTTGTTCACAAATAGAGGGAACCAAGGCTATTTATAGAGAAATTCTAGGTATAAAAATCTTCTATCTCTCTCTCTCTCTCTCTCTCTCACGCGCGCGCGCGCGTAAACCCTAATTAGGGTTTGCATGGCATCTCAATCACACTTTGCACATGTGGATCTAAAGCCACCAGATATTCAAAATGTATGGAATAGATCGTTTGCAGATGTAGTGGCAAACTCTTTGATTTCTAACCAAGATCCTGGCCTAAAGAAACCTACTTTGTTCAAAGGATAAACAACAGTTATTTTTTGCGAACAAGATATTGAAATTCTTGCAAAACCATTCAAGCGTGCATTGATAGGTAATTTTTCCCATTACAGACCATCGATAGAGATCATAAGGAATGACACACCCCAACCCACTTACTTATAATTAAGTTTGAAAGTTAAGGAGAGTCAAACCATAATTAATTTAACCAAACCATAAACACGAGTTTTAATTTCAGAGTCATCATTGTAAATCCATATAACTGAAAACCTTTTTACAACATCAGAGTAGTCATGCCCATAAAAACTTGATTGAAGGATGAGTTAACTTAATTACATCATTTACATTAAACCAAATCTTTGTTTCTCCCGTTCCTGACTAACCTAACCTGACTTCCTAGATTTGGCAATGACATCGCGTTACCTAAAAAAATGTGAACATAGGAACCATGAGCAAAATAGCCCAGTGAATGCATCACTACTATACTAATGCATGAATTTAAATGCAATAAATCATGTCCATATGATTATGTATTAACTTATCCATCTCATTCATAATGAATGACCAACTTTTCTGAATCATGATTCACATATCATGTCTAAATAGACAATTCTCTCCCATTCCTGGTCGAGGAGTAACCCCTTGTCATTAATAGACAAATCTCCCCCATTCTGTATCGGGGATTAACCTACCATTTCGATAAAACGAAATGAACAATTTTATATTCATAACATTATGATCATATTCGTAACAGTATACATATACATCATTCCAGTGAGTACACTCACCTTGGGTTGTCAACTATGTATTTATGTTTCCTTCGGGTGGAGCTCAAATTAGACCTTACACCTGTCAATTCAACTAAATCAGTACTGAATTTCAATCATAAGTATTATCCAAACATAATTAAGTTACTTTCCATGACTATACAACAACAATATAATTCCACTTAAGTCACATTCCATGAAACATGAGTAAAGACAAAACAATGGTACACATGTTAATAAAGTTATGAACATTCAACCGTAGGAAATGCCTCATAAGGGATTTATAACTAAACACAAGTAAATATGAAAAAAATACTTATCAATGTATATACACATGAAACATGTACTTAAAATACTCTTTGGAAAGAGGAGATAATAATATTTTTTCACGGGGTATCCAGCATGGCCTCAAATTATTGTCTTCTATACTCAACCATCCTATATTCCTACATTGTATAAATAAAGGTGTCCAACCTTATCAATATGAAAACATATATGAAAATAATTTCCAGTACAAGTGACGGTGTAATTTTTCAAGCTTCCTAGAGCAACTTATGGCCATTTCTTTATAACACAAGAAATCTGTCCTACAAGCTCCTCTATTGTTCCTTCAGCTTCCAAGAATTTTCATAATTTTTATACAGCATAAATTTTCATGATTTTCAACCCATTTTTATTACACATATTTAATAGTACATAATTAAAGTTTCATAATTTTTTGACTTCATTTGCTATGTCAAAATCTTCACTAAACTCAGGTCATACCGAATTGAAATATACAAACAGCAACTATATACCAACTTGAAATTATCATTAAGGACTAAACACATGGAGATAAATTCTAGTTTTTGGATATGATATGAATATATGAGTCTTATTTAATATCCAATTGGATTATCTCAATTACATTAAGCACATGAAAATATATTCAACTTTGAATGCAAGGGGTTTCAATACAAAACAATTTTAAGGATTTGTGCATTCAACTTAACTTAAACTTGTATCTAACCATACATACATATAAAGGGATGAAATTTTAGTAAAAAAATGATGATTTATATCATCTAAATCAGTAATATAATAAAAATAACAAGATTTGCGATTAGAATTGCCTTCGGAACTTTTACGTAATTTCTACGAATTTTTCTACACTTTTTCTCCTCACTTTTTCTTCCTAAACTCCCCAATTCTCTTTCCTCAAGGTAAAGCTCTTTCATGGCTGCTTTTGGTTGAAGGATAAGGTTATTTCAAAGGTATAAGGTAGGCCAACCTAGCCTACACCTCCAACCAATCACTTTAAGACACTTGTTGGGTATAAAGGACAAATTACCACTTAAAAGGATGGACAGATTTGCCCCTGGTTAGTAATTTCGGTATAACTTCTTGCTCGGACCTCCGCTTCATACACCGTTTGTTGGGTTACAACTCTAACTCACATGTATACAACTATATAGTTTTTACCTGAAGTCAATTGATATTTCATAAAGGTCAAAACTAGTCTTAAACATGAACATTCCTACCGAAACTTCAAAATTTTATAATTGTAACTAATTCAATATTTCATGCTTTATGAAGGTAGGATTAGACTAAACATGATGGATTAACATTATATATACTATTAACATATTATCCATATCACATAATCTAATCATGATTTAAACATAATTTATCATAATTATATTCGGGTTGTCACAACTCACCCCCTTAAAAAATTTCGTCCCCGAAATTTAATATAAATGACACTTACCAAACAATTGGGGATAATGTTTCTTCATGCTATCCACCATTTCCGAAGTTGCTTCTCTAACTCCATGGATCATCCACATAACTTTAACTAAGGGAATTACTTTATTCCTTAATACTTGCTCCTTACGATCAATAATTTCCACTGGTTCTTCGATGTATGACAAGTCTTCCTTCCGTTCAATAGATTGTGTTTTCAATTGATGAGACGGATCTGCCAAATACTTATGAAGCATCGATACGCAAAACACATCATGTAAACGAGATAAATCTGGAGGTAATGCTAATCTATATGCCAGGGTCCCAATTCTTTCCAGAACTTCATATGGTCCAATGTATCTTGGACTTAGTTTCCCCTTTTCCCCAAATCTCATGACGCCTTTCCATGGTGAAATACGTAGCAATACAAAATACCCCTTCTGAAATTCCTATGGATACTTCCTTTTATCTGCAAAAAATTTCTGCCTGCTTTGAGCTATCTTTATTCGTTCCCGAATCATTTTAATCTTTTCTGTTGTCATATCTATCAATCCAGGACCCAAAAGTTTCCTTTCACCTACTTCATCTCAACACAAAAACGTTCTACATCTCCTCCCATATAAAGCTTCATACGGAGCCATACCAATGGTGGACTGATAACTATTATTATACGAGAATTACATCAATGGCAAATGATCATCCCAGCTACCTTTGAAGTCAAATACAAAATCTCGTAACATGTCTTATAATATTTGAATCGTCCTTTCAAATTTCCCATCAGTTTGTGGATGAAATGGAGTGCTGAACTTCAAACTTGTGCCCATGGCATTCTGTAAACGAGGCCAAATCTTAGAAGTGAGCGTTGGATCTCTATATGATACAATTGACACTGTTTCCCCATGTAAATGGATAATCTCATCAACGTACATACGTTCATAATTGTCAACAGTGTAGGTGGTCTTAACTGGAAGAAAATGGGCTGAATTCGTCAATCGGTCTACAATCACCCAAATAGAATCATGCCCCTTTGGTGACTGGGGTAATCCTGTAACAAAGTCCATCGTTATATTTTCCCACTTCCATTCCGGAATAAGAAATGACTGTAATGATCCCGTCGGCTTCTGATGCTCCACCTTTACTTGCTGAAATACTAAACATTTAGCTACGAACTCTACAATGTCACGTTTCATATTGTTCTACTAGTAATACTCTTTCAAATCTCTATACATTTTGGTACATCCCGGATGCATAGAGTAAATAGAACTATGTGCCTCTTTCAATATATCCTTCTTTAAGGGTGGATCATTCGGTACAAAAATCCTGTTTTTATAACACAACGATTCATTATTCTTAATCTCAAAGTTACTCTCTTTGTCATCCAGGACATCTTTTTTCTTCTTCTCAAGGAATGGATCACTGATATGTAAATTTTTTATGCGTTCTGCCAATAAAGGTCTCACTGTGACATGTGCTAATAACCCTCCCCTTTTTGAAAGCCTTAATTCAATACCCGTCGATGCCAAGTCAAGGATATTTCCCACACATGCACATTGTATGCAACCTAGAATCCCCGATGATTTTCGACTCAAAGCATCTGCTACTACATTGGCCTTACCAGGATGATGATGAATGGTACAATTATAGTCTTTAATCATCTCTACCCAAACCCTTTATCCCAAATTCAGTTCTTTTTGTGTAAACAAGTATTTCAAGCTTTAATGATTAGTATATATCTCACAAGTTTCACCATACAAGTAATGTCTCCATAACTTTAAAGCAAAAATAATAGTAGTTAACTCCAAATCATGCGTAGGGTAGTTTCGTTCATGCATCTTTAATTTTCTAGAAGCATATGATATTACCTTCCCATTCTATATAAGAACACATCCTAACCCCTGAAATGAAGCGTTTGTATAGATCACAAAAGACTCATTCCCACATGGAATAGTAAGTATAGGGGTTGAAACCAATCGATTCTTTAATTATTTAAAACTCCCCTCGCATGCTTCATCCCATACAAACTTTACTTCTTTACGAGTCAACTTTGTCAATGGTAATGCTATTGCTGAAAATCCCTTAATGAATCTGCGATAGTAACCTGTTAATCCTAGGAAACTCCTAATTTCTGTCACATTCTTAGGACTCTCCCATTCAACAATTTCTTCCACCTTCTTTGGATCAACATATATCCCATTTCCCGAGACAAAATGCCCTAAAAACACAATTTCATTCAACCAAAACTCTCACTTGCTGAATTTAGCAAATAATTTCTTCTCTCTCAAAATCTGCAATACAATTCTCAATGTTTCTCATGTTCCTCCATGCTACGTGAGTAAATCAAAACATCGTCTATGAATACAATCACAGATGAATCAATAAAAGGGTAGAATAACCGGTTCATCAAATTCATAAAAACTGTTAGAGCCTTAGTCAATCCAAATGGCATTACCAAAAACTCATAGTGCCCATATCGAGTCCGAAAAGTTGTTTTGGAAATATCACTGTCCTTTACTTTCAATTGGTGGTAACCCGATCTCAAATCGATCTTCAAAAATATTGTGGCCCCCTGTAATTGGTCAAACAAATCATCGATACGAGGTAGAGGGTACTTGTTTCTAATGGTCACCTTATTCAATTGTCGATAATCAATACATCATCGCATTGTCCTGCCTTTTTTGTTCACAAATAACACAGGGGCTCCCCATGGTGAAACACTAGGATGAATGAAACCTCTGCTTATCAGATCTTGTAATTGCACTTTTAATTCTTTCAACTCTGTCGGTTCCATCCTATATGGAGCAAGGGAAATTGGACCAGGACCTGAAATTAATTCAATAGAAAACTCAACTTCCCTATCGGGTGGCAATCCTAGCAATTCCTCTGGGAAGACATCAGAAAATTCTGTAACTACTGGTATATCTTGAATTTTAACTGTCTCTTTACTAGTATCAACAACATAAGCTAAATACCTTATACAACCTTTACTCAACAATCTCATGCTCTTAATTGCTGATATAAGACAATTAGGAACAACGTTCCTTTCCACTGTAAACTGGAACTCGGGTTCATCAAGCAGATGAAATGTAACTTCTTTTCGAAAACAATTAATGGAAGCATGATATGATGATAACCAATCCATCCCCAATATAATATCAAAATCCCGAATGACCAACGGTATCAAATTAACATATAAATCTTGTTCCCCCATTCGTAAGACACAATCTTTATAAATATGCTCAGCCAGAATTACACTTTCCATTGGGGTAGAAATATATAAGGCACAATTGACCAATTAACATGGTTTACCCAAATGTGAAACAATATGTAATGCTTCGAATTAATGCATATATCCATGATTAATGAGTGCATATAAATCTTTATTTGCAATAGAAAGTTAACTTGTAACCATTTCTGGTGTAGCATGGGCATCTTGCAGCGTCATCGCAAACACTCTTCCTCCTACCCTCGATCCAGTTGCTTATTCTATACCTCTTCCCCTAGTGGCATTGCCTGGAGAGGATCCTTTATGAGGCCCCACGCTACCGACTGAAATCGCTCTTGATAACATAAGATAATTCTTTCTCAGATGGTCCTTCTGATGACAATTAAAACATTATATATTCAGTAACTTTGAGCAATTTCTCTTTATATGACCCGATGTCCCACAAAAGAAATAAACATTTGGATCTCTTTGTGATGAAACCCCTAAACCTCTCCCACCACTAGCTTCACCCTTTTGCAAACTACTTCCACCTCTACCATGTTGGAATTTCTACCCTCGAAACCTTGAATATTCGGTATTGCTACCCTTTTGATAGTTTGGATCGAATCTACTTCTCTTTGTGATTCGTTATCGTTTTTCTCTTGCTTCATTCACATCCTTTGCTACTAACATGGATTTGTTCACCAAGGCTGAATAATTAACAGTCTCTAAAGTCGACAATCGTGATTTAATAACTAACTCTAGTCCATCGAGAAATCGGCTACACATATCTTCCTCATTCCGTATAAACCTCGAAGTAAAATGAGATAAGGCTGTAAGCTTAGCTTCGTATTCTCTAACTGTCATGCTTCCCTGATTCAACATGAAATATTCTTTATCCTTTTATTTTTGATACATTGGGGGAAAATACTTATCATACAAAGATTTGACAAAAGCATCCCATGAGATCACATTCCCACCTCCTGAAGTAATCAACAAATGTTTTGTGGCATCCCACCAATACTTATCTTCTCCATTCAGCATATACATCGCCAAGGTCACTCGCTGATTTTGAGGAATTCTCATTACCTCGAAAATAAGTTCAATCTCTTTAACCTATACTTCTGCCTCTTCTGGATCAACTGCTCCTTCAAATGAGGGTGGATTCATTTTAATAAATTTCTTGTATGAAGTACTCCTTATTCCCGATGTATCACCTCATCAGCCCTGAGCAATGCTTATGCCTCTAGTTGCCTGGCCTGTTGTTCTTCCATCTGAGCCATAAATCTAGCTTGCTGCTCTACCTTTAAAGTCATAGCACGTGCTATTTTTTGCATGTCTGTCAATTGTTCCGGGTCAGGTTCTACATTTCCATCAATAGTTGGCTAAACCTCCGCCTCTGCTGCCATATTTGAAGCCTCATATTCTATTCCTACATTCACATTCCGTCCTTCCATTCTCTTATATCTGAAATGGATCAAAGATATAACAACGTACATATATACATATTTTTCCTAACATAGTCGCTAGTATCAAACAAAACACATTTTTAACATACGCTGCCAAATCTAGACTCTTCTCCCTTAAGAACCTCTAAAATCTAGGCTCTGATACCAAAAGATGACACACCCCAACCCAGTTACTTATGAAAAGTATAAGTCCCCACGATTTTAAAACTTATTACAAAAGTAATTTCCTTTTATAAATATGCGGAAGAGAATGATAGTTCAATCAAAACAAATAATTTTTTTTTAATTTCTTTTCAAATTAAAATTAAGCCAAAGTGAAATTGGGTGAAACAAATACAAAATATTAAATTTCACTCAAACCATATTAATTAATCCAAGTCCTAGAAATTTTCCTAAGTCATATTTTCAATTTTAATCAAATTAGGCCAAACCAAATTAAATTAATGACTTAAATTAATTACACATTACGCAATATTTAAATTAACACCAAATTAAACATGTAGTGATCAAAACCAAATTTTATCTTGAATTGCCTAAGCATGCGTTCTAGGTGAGTATAGCAAGATAAAATAAACAATGAAATCACTACGCCGCGATGTACGAGGAAAAACCCACAAAGGAAAAAAAAACTCGGACTGCCCTAGCCTCAAATCCACTAAGTACGGAATTTACAAATACAAGAAAGATGACTTACAACACTCGACTCGATCCCTATCAAGTCCCGACGCGTCTTCTTGTATCAAACTCTGCCTAGGGAACAACCACGGAGCTCCACCGCGGTCTCGGAATCCACCGATCGGACTTTATATGGTCACCGTCACCCGAACAAGGAGCCTTTCTCCAAGTGGGTAAATCAACGCAAACTTATTCTTCTTTATGGGATGTAGAAGCAAATCCAAACAACTCTTCAACGGTATAGTAATACCCAGTGCCAAACACTCCAAGCAATATGTATATATATTGAAACTTGGATTAAACAATATGGGTGAAAACTAAAGGGTAAATGAATTTTTCTTTGAAAGATAGAACCTTTAAAACATGAACTTTTTCTTTTTCTCTTTTGTTCTCAAACTCTCTCTTGGAGATAGATGTGTGTGAAAAAGTTAATTTTCAAAAGTTGGTTCCCGCACTTGGATAATCAGTCAAAAGTTAGTGAGGAAAGATAATAGGAAAGTGGGTGAAAACTGTAAAAAAAATTGTCATTTAACTGTTCCCGCCAAATCTCGTTCGAATGAGATTTATTGTTCGAATGAAGTCTCGTTCGAACGAGCTTCTAATGAAGTTCCAGTATGAACTCGTTAGAAACTTCATTGGATATCTCGTTCGAACCATCATTCTCGTTCGAACGATACTTCGAACGAAGTTCCAGTGGCCTATATGGGAACTCGTTGGCAAACTCGTTGGCAAACTCGTTCGAACGACTTTACTATTTGAACGACAATCTCGTTCGAACGACACTTCGTACGAACTTCTAGAAAGTTTGAAAAATTACGAATTTAGCCGAGAAACTTTATATACTTTATATAAAAGTTTAATAAAATCTTTCTGAAAAATAAACAACAGTTTTAAATAAACCTACACCCATTATAAACAGTTCTAAGCTCCTATATATATATATATATATATATATATATATATATATATATATATATATATATATATATATATATATATATATATATATATATATATATATATATATATATATATATAATGCATTCATACCTTGGGAGCATGGAACCACTGTTGATGACGTAGAAACGAGGCACTTAACTCGGCATTTTGATAAAGCTTTATACACTTGCCCGCTACGTCTTTAACAAACACGTTATAAGCTTGAAGGGTGATCAGTATACTCTATCCTATGACTCAAACGTTTTTGTCCGGAATTGAGCCAAAACTACAAAGGACTCAATTGGAAATTTGTGTCCTTACAAATCTCCCCCTTTGGCTATTCCAGGACAAAAACCAATAAAAATCCTAAAGGTCCGTCAAGCTCTACTAGACTGACACAAATGTCCCTCCCAAAATAAAAATACAATACTTGACTCAAACAACCCAAATGATCAAAATCTTTGCTGGTGAAAGTTGCCGCTTAGAATAATTCTTGCACACTTAAGCAAACACATTAAACGCATAGGGAATATCAAAATATTAAATGAAATTAAAGTAAGTACTCCCCTCAATTAATTCTCCCATTTATCAACTATGATCAACCTAAGAAGATATCGACTCCCCCTAAGTTAAATCTCCCCCAAACTAAGATACGAAATACAATAGGGTTAGATACCATTTCTCACCTTATCATTCTCCCCCTTTTTGTTCAGGAATAGACAAAGGCTAAAACTAATTTAAACATGATGCATAAAGTGATGAGAACATTAAAGCTCATAGGCAACAAAACCATAACTAATCCAAAAAATGAATACCAACAATGATGCGAAAAACAAATGATACCAAAGTACACATAAGATTCTAAGCATGTGATATCAAACAAACTACACAACAAACAAGGTACCAATTTTGAATTGAAGCATAAATGGACTAGATAAATATGGCAAAGACATAAACACAATATCATATATATGTATACATAATAGATACATGCTAAGCATAAGTACACACATATAGATATAAATAGCAAAATGACACACACAAAATAAGATAAGCTTTTCACACTTGTACGACAAAAATGTGTCATATGGAAATGGAAGTGTTGGGGTGTGAACTAGTAGCAATTAAATATAGACCCAATCACTTAAAACATTCGAACGTGTTCTCAATTGATTGCAAACTTCATCACATTTGAATATAACCTCATGTGACAATATAAATTGAACTCAATGAACAAACATACACAATGCATACAAGCCTAGCATGTTGATGATTCTACAAACCAATAGAGTCATGACATTGATAGCGCAACGAGGATAAACGGGCATTATGAAAACTGTTAATATACCATCCAATCTTCCTCAACAAGCATATATTATTCTTTTGAATGATAATATCAATTAAACATAGGCCTTGGCACTTAATTTTCTTGTTAATGCCATATTTTCTATTTTTAGGCCTTTGGACCACGTATTTCTTTTAGGTCCATTCAAACGGTGGCTTACAATCGTAAAGGATAATAAATCCTTTCGGAGCCCTTCCCCGTACACATTTATTTATCATTTTTTATATCTCACAAATCTCACGTGCAACGGATTTTGACATGCACTAGTCCTCCTAGGTCACAAATATGTAGATGACTAGATTGGTAGGAGAACATCTCAAAAAGCTCAAATATACATATGAAGTTAAATTTCAAAAGAGCTCGTGCATATGTGAATAGAGGCATATAAAAATAGAATCCATTATATCAACACAAAATCCAACTACTCCATGTAGGCATGGTAAAGAACATAATAAGGATTGACAATCTAAACCAAAAGTTCTAGCCACATGGGAGCGAAAAAGATGGGATCCAAACACAAGTATATGCCATATAAAGTGTGTCAAACTAAAATACACAAAAAAAATCTTTTTGAGTTTTTCTAATTTTTGACCAAAAATAAAAATATGTACTCAAAAGACAAACAAAAATCATTTGTATTTTTTATTAAGTCTAAATTACTAAAATATGAAACAAAAATGATAAAATCAAATCTTTTTGTATTTTTCATTTAATGTAAACTAACTTGAAACAAATATAATACAAAAGATAAACAAAAATCATAATTCTAGCATGAGATATGAGATAGAGCAATGACTAGAAAATGATTAAACAAGCATACATTTAGCATGATGATATAGCATGAAGTACAAAAGCCAAAGTATGAAAATTAAAACTAACACATTCAACCTTTAGATTTTGCAAGGGAGGAAGCATGTGAAAGTAAATGAGAATCAAAAACCCTATCTTGTAAAGCTACCAAGTCGGATCTCCTATTCCAAACTAATGACGAATGACGATCTCGGGGTGTAGGAATCTTGGCTACCTTGGTTGCCTTACCTTTAAATTTTTTAGGAAATCTTTTAAGATCAAAACAAAATTTCCTAAGATGACCTTTTCGATCACAATGTGAACACTTAAACTCACGGCGAAAAGATTTACCTAAGGAGTGATCATTAAAGGCTTTCCTAGGTGATTCTCCTAAAACGTTGGGTTTGTATTTTTGATTAGATTCATTACAAGTATCGACGCCTAAACCACACAAGTCATTTTTGATTTGGACCTTTCCTAATATTTTATCTAGTTTTTCGGACCTACACTCCAAATCAAATTTGACTTTGCTATAGTCTTTTAGTTTAATTTCTAATTCTATAATTTTATACAGTAACAAAACATTTCTCTCTTAAAACTCGAGAAGCTCCTTTTTCAAGGATTCCATTAAACCTCTAAGGCTATCTCTCTCGTCTTCTATACATTCTAGCTTCTCTCGAAGAGTTCTCTCTCGTGTCCTAAGGTCTTCCACTAATGCACTTTCATTAACGACCTTAACACTCTCTTTCAAACAAGCTTCTAACTTCAAATGAGCTCTTTTCAATTTAATATATTCTTCAAATAGTTCTTGAAAAGCATTTTGAAGTTCACTCACATCAACCTCTTCTTCATTTTCACTCTCTCTTTCTTCTTCACTCTCACTACCATAAAAAACAAGGGAATAAAGAACTTTGACTACGAAAGTGTCAAGTGTTTGAATATCTTCATGAGAAGATTCACTATCAGTGCTCACATGACTAGCCATGAAAGCCACAAAGTTGGGCTTAGTGGGGGAATCTAGTCCCTCTTCCTTATCACTATCACTAAGGGTTGCATTATATGAACTAGGTTGCTTACCCTCTCTCCTTAGTTTAGTGGGGCACTCAAAAGACCTATGGCCATACCCTTCACAACCAAAACACCTTTCTGACTCGTCCCTATTTAAATTTTCTCTAGGAGTTTTAGGGATACTTTTGGCTTTGTCATGCTTAGAAGTTTCAAATTTCTTGAAATCATTTTTAAATTTAAGAAATTTTCGAGCAAACAAGGCCTTGTCTTCAGAGTCACTATCACTCTCGCTCTCCACTACTTATTTTTCCTCTTTTTGGGCTTTAAAGCAACATCCTTTTTAATTTTCTTTTCAATTTTAGAGGGAAACATGTCCAGTTCATAGGTTTGTAAATCACCTACGAGCTCTTCTAATTTCGTAGAGGCTAAAGTTGTTAAAGAATTTAAAACGGTCACTTTTGGAATAAATCTATCGGGTAGGGACCTTAAAATTTTCTTTACAACACGGTTGTCGGGTATTTTCTCTCCCAAGTTAAAAGATGAATTAACAATATCTGAAAGTCTAGCATAAAATTCATTAAAAGTTTTTTTTTCGTTCATTTTGATGGTTTCAAATTGAGTGGTGAGGTTCTGGAGTTTTGAATCTTTAACGACACTTGTACCCTTATAAGTGAGTTGTAAAATATTCCACGTTAGTTTAGCGGTCTCACACGTCATAATATGTCAGAATTCATCTGGTGTGGTAGAGCTAAACAAGGCATTTAGACCACGGGAATTAAAATTTGAAAGTTTAAACTCATTATCACTCCATCTATCGGCCGGTTTGGGAACCTGTTCATTATCAACTGAATGAGTTGGTGGAGACCACCCGTTAACTACAAATAACCAAACGCTCTCGTCGATAAATTTAAGTGCCGATTTCATTTGTGCTTTCCATACACGTAATTAAAACCATCAAAAATAGAAAATTTTGAAAATGGTGAAAATTCCATTTTAGCCAAAAATAGTTAAAGGATCTTTAACGAAATAATTTATTGATTTGGCTCTGATACCAATTTGAAAAGTATAAGGCCCCACGATTTTAAAACTTATTACAAAAATAATTTCCTTTTATAAATATGCGGAAGCGAATGATAGTTCAATAAAAACAAGTAAACAAATTTTAATTTCTTTTCAAATTAAAATTAAACCAAAGTGAAATTGGATGAAACAAATACAAAATATTAAATTTCACTCAAACCATATTAATTAATCCAAGTCCTAGAAATTTGCCTAAGTCATATTTTCAATTTTAATCAAATTAGGCCAAACCAAATTAAATTAATGACTTGAATTAATTACACATTACCCAATATTTAAATTAGCACCAAATTAAACATGTAGTGATTAAAACCAAATTTTATCTTGAATTACCTAAGCATGCATTCTAGGTGAGTATAGCAAGATAAAATAAACAATGAAATCACTACGCCGCGATGTACGAGGAAAAACCCACAAAGGAAAAAAAACCCTCGGACTGCCCTAGCCTCAAATCCACTAAGTACGGAACTTACAAATACAAGTAAGATGACTTACAACACTCGACTCGATCCCTCTCAAGTCCCGACACGTCTTCTTGTATCAACCTCTGCCTAGCGAATAACCACGGAGCTCCACCACGGTCTCGGAATCCACCGATCGGACTTTATATGGTCACCGTCACCCGAACAAGGAGCCTTTCTCCAAGTGGGTAAATCAACGCAAAATTCTTCTTCTTTATGGGATGTAGAAGCAAACCCAAACAACTCTTCAACGATAGAGTAATACCCGGTGCCAAACACTCCAAGCAAGATGTATATATATTGAAACTTGGATTAAACAATATGGGTTAAAACTAAAGGGTAAATGAATTTTTCTTTGAAAGATAGAACCTTTAAAACATGAACTTTTTCTTTGTCTCTTTTTCTCTCAAACTCTCTCTTGGAGATAGATGTGTGTGAAAAAGTTAACTTTCCAAAGTTGGTTCCCGCACTTAGATAATCAGTCAAAAGTTAGTGGGAAAAGATAATGGGAAAGTGGGTGAAAACTGTCAAAAACTGCCATTTAACTGTTCCCGCCAAATCTCGTTCGAATGAGATTTGTCATTCGAACGAAGTCTCGTTCGAACGAGCTTCTAATGAAGTTAGAGAATGAACTCGTTAGAAACTTCGTTGGATATCTCGTTCGAACCATCATTCTCGTTCGAACGATACTTCGAACGAAGTTCCAGTGACCTATATGGGAACTCGTTGGCAAACTCGTTCGAACGACACTTCGTACGAACTTCCAGAAAGTTTGCAAAATTATGAATTTAGCACACAAACTTTATATACTTTATATAAAAGTTTAATAAAATATTTCTAAAAAATATACAACAGTTTTAAATAAACCTACACCTATTATAAACAGTTCCAAGATCCTATATATATATATAATGCATTCATACCTTAGGAGCATGGAACCACTGTTGATGACGTTGAAACGAGGCACTTAAACTCGACATTTTGATGAAGTTGTATACACTTGGCCGCTACGTCTTTAACAAACACATCATAGGCTTGAAGGATGATCAATATACTCTATCCTATGACTCAAACGTTTTTGTCCGGAATTGAGCCAAAACTACAAAGGACTCAATTGAAAATTTGTGTCCTTACAACTTATAATTAAGTTTGAAAGTCAAGGTGAGTCAAGGCATAATTAATTTAACCAAACCATAAACACGAGTTTCCATTTCAGAGTCATCATTGTAAATCCATATAACTGAAAAACTTTTTACAACATCAGAGTAGTCATGCCCATAAAAAATTGCTTGAAGGATAAGTTAACTTAATTACATCATTTACATTAAACCAAATATTTGTTTTCCCGTTCCTGACTTACCCAACTCGACTTCCTAGATTTGGCAGTGACATCGCGTTACCTAAAAAAATGTGAACATAGAAACCATGAGCAAAATAGCCATGTGAATGCATCACTACTATACTAATGTATGAATTTAAATGCAATAAATCACGTCCATATAATTATGTATTAGCTTATCCATCTCATTAATGGAGAATTCTCCCCCATTCCTGATCGAGGAGCAACCCCTTGTCATTAATAGAAAAATCTCCCCCATTCTGGGTCGGGAAGTAACCTCTCATTTCGATAAACCAAAATGAACAATTTTATATTCATAACATTATGATCATATTCGTAATGGTATACAAATACAGCATTATAGTGAGTACACTCATCTTGGGTTGTCAACTATGTATTTATGTTTCTTTCGGGTGGAGCTGAATTGGGTTGATAGACCTTACACCTGTCAATCCAGCTAAATTAGTACTGAATCTCAATCATAAGTATTATCCTAACATAATTATGTAACTTTCCATGACTATAAAATAACAATATAATTCCACTTAAGTCGCATTCCATGAAACATGAGTAAAGACAAAACAATGGTACACATGTTGATAATGTTATGAACATTCAACCGTAGGAAATACCTCATAAGGGATTTATAACTAAACCCAAGTAAATATGAAAACATACTTTTCAATGTATATACACATGAAACATGTACTCAAAATACTCTTTGGAAAGAGGAGATAACAATATTCTTTCACGGGGTATCCAACATGGCCTCAAATTATTGTCTTCTATACTCAGCCATCCTATATTCCTAAATTGTAAATACAAGTGTACAACCTTATCAATATGAAAACATATATGAATATAATTTCCAATACAAGTGACGGTGTAATTTTTCAAGCTTCCGAGAGAAACTTATGACCATTTCTTTGTAACACAAGAAATCTGTCCTACAAGCTCCTATATTGTTCCTTCGATTTCCAAGAATTTTCATAATTTTTATACAGCATAAATTTCCATGATTTTTAACCCATTTTTATTAAACATACTTAATAGTACACAATTAAAGTTTCATAATTTTTTGACTTCATTTGCTATGTCAAAAGCTTGACCAAACTTAGGGCATACCGAATTGAAATATACAAACAACAATTATGTACCAACTTGAAATCATCATTCAGGCCTAACCACAAGGATATAAATTCTAATTTTTGGATATGATATGAATATATGAGTCTAATTTCATATCCAATTGGAATTTCTTAATTATAGTAAGCACATAAAAATATATTCAAGTTTGAATAC
Source organism: Sambucus nigra (assembly GCA_949130495.1). Taxonomy (NCBI): domain Eukaryota; kingdom Viridiplantae; phylum Streptophyta; class Magnoliopsida; order Dipsacales; family Adoxaceae; genus Sambucus; species Sambucus nigra. The sequence continues at coordinate 314,575,041 of OX422210.1, forward strand.
AAGGGGTTTTAATACAAAGCAATTTTAAGGGTTTGTGCATTCAACTTAACTTAAACCTGTATCTAGCCATACATACATATAAAGGGCTGAAATTTTAGTAAAAAAATGATGATTTCTATCATCTAAATCAGTAATATAATAAAAATAACAAGATTTGCGATTAGAATTACCTTAGGGACTTTTACGTAATTTCTATGGATTTTTCTACACTTTTTCTTCCTAAACGCTCTAATTCTCTTTCCTTAAGGTAAACACTACAAGAAAAAAGCCTTTTTATGACGTTTTTAAAGTGTCATAAAACGCATTTTATGATGTTTTATTTTTCAATAAAAAACGTCATAAGTTTGGGTGTCATAATTTGATGCCCATAAAAAGTGTCATATTAGATAACGATTATATATGACTTTTTTTTTCAAAAGTGTCATAATATACTCCATAAGATGTCATATTTGATTTAAAAAACGTCATGACAAACAGTTTTCAAAATTTTAAAAAGGTCATAAAATTTTTTTATCACATGAGGGTTTAATATAAACAGTCATAAATTAAACATATAATAAAAAAATTAATAACCAATATTAATGTCATAGTTAACAAATAAATCTAAACATGAATCAAAATTTACAATAACATAAAAACAGTCTTAAATTTTTTTGTATTTGAAGTCACGTACACCTAATATGCACCAAACCGTCATTTATCCATATAAAAAAAATAGTGGGACACAAATGGATATACCCACCATCTACCTTAATTATCCACAAAAAAATAAAGCCTGCTACATGTATCATAGCTAGATACACCCACTAAATTGTCTCCAAAAAAATGTACATCCAAAAATCATGCATAAATGTGTCGATCTTCTTTTGGCTTTCCCGAAATTGTGTCGACACCTCAAAATCTCCAACCAACGACCTACTACACCTACTACAACCCCGCTTTTGTAGACGCTGATTGAGACTTGGGTTGGTATAGTCCTCTATCTCTCTGCACCACTGCTCAGTCAAAGAGCTCTTTTTCATCCACAACAATCACCAACCCCAGTGAAAACGGAACATCGTTGATGAGTGTTCCAGTAATCACCAACCCCAGTGACAACGAAACAATGTGGTTAGTAACATCATCAGCAATGTTCTTGACATATATGTTTGAGGCCTACACTCAAAGTTAAATAATGAATCATCATATACTAAAATAAGGAAAATGAAATATAAGTAGAATTTAAAAAGCTATGAGGAGGAAAGTGGGTAATTATAATACCTGGTATTTCAATATTTGCTCCTTTCTTTGGTCCTCAAACTGCGAACGCAAAATTTGTTCATGCTTGGCTTTCTTTTATGCCATGGATACATACAACACCTTAGAGCCTATTCAATATCAAATCCTCCCTGTAGAAATAATAAAAAGCATAAGAATTAACCCTCATTTTGTTTGAATAGCAACTGGTGTAGTGTCAGTTCCATCCTAGACATATATCATCCACTCATCTTTTGTAATGTCACAGGTATGAAGAACCTTATATTAAAGACATGAAAGACAATGGTGGATCAACACTTCTGAATTACTATAATTGAATATAGATGGAACGGTTAAACAATTATTAATATCATAATTGGCACCATATGATAAAAAACATCATAGATACTTTCGGTTGAAAATTCACCAGTATTAGATCTTTCACATCAAGGGACTTATCAAATTGATTCCTCTATCATCACAAGCAAGACATAAAGTTTCCCAAGACATAGTGACCAAATTTCAAAATTCTGTAAATTCAAATAAAACTAAGTTTTTAATCTTTTACACGAACTTTTTAAAGAGCTTGGGAGGCCAATGGTATATGTGAAATGAAGAGGCTAGTTGAATCCCCCTAGCAATGGATTGTAGTGGCCAACATAATTTTTATTACCTGTTGCGATGAAGGAATTGTTTTCGCCTTCTTATTCTTTTTTCAAAACACTTAATTAGTCATAAACATGTAAATTCAATGAAATTTAGCTTCATCAACAATTTAACACAAGCACAAACTCATAACCGAACTATAAATTTAAATCAAATACAATGGAAATGTGAAATTTAGCTTCAGTTTCATTACGATCTAATTAAAACTCAAATTTAGCAAAATATAAGTCAAATTCAATCCAAAACAGTTAATAATCTGATAAGCAAAGATTCATAATCAAAACTCTATATTCAAGACACATAAAATGAAGAAATTATGATCACCTTAAGCTTGAGCTCATGAGAAAAACTATCTTCCATTATAAAACTCGTAGAATCACTTGATTTCGAATTATACAACACAAGTCTCTCAGAATCAATGGTCTTTATCGTACTTGTACAAAATTCACAAACACAATCAGAATTTGAATAGAAGCAAATCTAATGAAAATTTAAAGTGAATTTGAATTATTTTTACCTCGGGGGAGTGGTAGACAAAAGAAGAAGAGCTGAAAGACTTGATCTCATCATATGAGGCAGCCTTATTAAGCCTTCCTATCCGTCAACCAGAAGCTCAAGGAAACACTTGTCCATCTTATTAACTGTCAAGACAGGTCGAATCCTTTCTCCAAGGTCCAGTCGGGGAACAGTTTCGATTTAGACGCACATACCACATAATTCATCACAACCAGTGCACCATCAGTAATACGGAGAGCGATCGTATCCTCAAATGAGAAATCAACATGCCAGGGAGAATCTATCAGATTGATGAGATACTTATTTCCATTTATCTCTCCCTGAGTCATCTACCGTCTCATAGTAAACCGGTTGTCTTAATGAAAATACCACGCTCAACTTCATTAGCTCGAATATCAGTCATCCAGACATCACCCGCAACTTCTTGAGCAATGATACATGTATCAACCACAAGGGAATCGATGAGGGTGAACTTTCTTCTTAAGGAGTAAAAGAAAATAACAACAAAAAAAATTAGTAATACATAGGAGCAAGATGAATTGACATTCAAAATTATTCAAGGAAGAGAAGAAATTGACCTATATTTAATCAAGCGAACTCATATCAACGGTATTCATGAAAGGCTTACATAACTATAACTTACTTTGTTCAGTAATTACATTTTCTAATGGTAGAAAAATCACGATTGTGAAGCTATAAGTTGTGTTTAAAATTAAAAAATGGAGAAGAAATTGTATGGAAAAAATATATTTATATGAATATATAAAAAAATTAATACTCAATTATCTATCAAGAGAAAACAGAGTACAATAATATTTGTGTGCTTCTTGAAAAATACAAAAGCAAAAACAATGTAAAATTTGCTACTTCGGCGTATAACTGGAAATGGAACTGTCAAACTTGAAAATTTTAAAGAAACTAAAAATTGGTGATTTTGAAGATCTGAATGATATGTGTGGATACGAGGAACTTGAAAAATACTCCCTCTGCTTGAAGGGCAACACGCGGCCCTTGGACGTTGTGAATTATTATTGTAGCCACCTTCTAGTCATCGTGTCTTCACGAAGGGAGCTACTGAATGTTGCATCCTTTAGGATGTCTGGAAGGCAACTTTTCAATCCCATGGGACAAAAACAAAGCTTATCAATAAACTAAGGATTCTGAAAAACCTTGCCAATTCTAAAAAGTCACATCAATAAACAAGACCAAGATACAAAATCCTACAAAAGCTATAAATTAGTCAAATAACCATAATCAAGATGACATTATCTGTTATCCCTGTAACCTAGGTATTGACCTTTGTAATACATTCACAGTATTTTATTTTATTTTAGTTCATTTCATCCACCCTCTTTTCGTGTGACTTCCTTAATCACTAACTGTACTACAAGAAGTTTACATTGTGATAAAAAAATTATGCTAATGATAAATTGATGTAAACAAGGGCAAAAATATAAATTACGCCCAATATAAGTCAATCCCAATCAGTTTTCTAGGCCACACTATACTTACGCCCAATATCTTGATCTGGGATATGGAAAGTTTAATGTCTCACCTATACAATCTGACTGAAAGTTCTTAAAACAGCAGGTTGGTGACAACCATTATTCCGAATCTCTCCACTGGCTTCGTGTGCGATTTGTCATATGTGACACAAAGACTGCATAAGAAAATTTGACTTATAAGCTAAGAATGCAAGAAATGGCCAAATCTGAGCTAACTTAATCTCAGGTGTGAAGTTCTTAATACTTACAGACATGGTCAGTTTCTGAGCACAAATTTTGGATGACTAAGAGTGGCCTCAGAACTTCATTTCAGCTTCTTGTAACCAAACCGTTCGATCAAACACATTATAGCCTTTATCTTATCATCATTTGGGGGATGAGAAAAGTGAGGAGCAAAGATAGAGGGAGGGTTTCATATTGGAGCAAAAAAAAGTCAAAATTTTGAGAGCCATGGAAGGGTAGGCACCTAAAAAAATTAGAGAAACTTAAAAAACGTCATAAAAATTTTACTACGCCTAAATGAGGCCAAAAAATGATAAGGACGCGTAGATTATATATTGAATATGTGAAAGAGGCAAAATGCTTAAATAATACAATAGAAATGGAAGGTATTATGACTAAAATTGTAACACGGATAAGAAATTCGTAGATAAGGTACAACACTGATAGTTTTGGACATATATTCAAACAGAGTTATTGATGACAACCTCATACCTATTTTTTTTAAACACATGGAATACACCAATACTCAGATAAACAGTACAGTAAAAACATTTAATTCACTCATTGATTTCATATTTCAAATGTAAAAAAAATGAAATGAACTTAGTTTACTGTTAAAGAACAGGGGGGGGGGCGTCTTTAACAGTAAACTATATTTGGTGAGTTCCTACGATTTCTGTTTTACAGGTAACTATGATTTTATGCCCCATCTACTAAGAGCCGCTAAGAACAAACCATACCATCTTGTGTCGTCATTTTTGGATATTTTTGAATAGTATATCATATTATAAATATGAATAGGTTGTATGATCTTTACCATTCAAGAAGAAGCTTAATGTACAACATAAATAAAGAACTAGGATTAAATAACTTAGGAAATTCCAAGAAATTACATGCTCATTGAATGTTACTCTAATTTCAATGGTCGATTGAAGCTTGTATACCAATTTTTATGATGGAATTCACTAAAAAATAGTAATTGGAGTACACTATTAATCTTCTATATGGGCAAATTTGTAGTAACGAAATGAGCATTTAACTAGGAAGATTTTTTGGATATGAATATGGGGAGAATTAATGTGTAGGATTTTGCATGCTTCAATACATGAAGATAATCGACTAGATTTGAAGTCGATAGAGGAAGCAATGTGTTGAATTCTTTGGTTGATGTTTTTGATGATTAATTGAGCCCTCATTCTATGACCATCAAAAAATGACTTCTTCCTACTTAACCATATCACCCAAAAGGAGCGGCATATGATAATTTTGTGGAGCCATTTGAACACCTGATCAGATCATGTATGCATCCACCAAGACATGATGATAGAGTTAGGAGAAGTGAAAGACAAAGGATTAGTAACTATCCCAAAAAAAGACCCATAAAAATTCCAAATATGAACAACAATTAGTCTGGAAATGAAAATGGTGATTAAAAAATTCCTCTGAGTTGTAACAGTAATGGCATCTAGAATTAAGTCTACTTCCTGCTGAATTGATATTCAAATCTAAAGGAACGACATTATTAAGCAATTTCTAGGCAAAAGCAGATGAATTTGGGGGTATATGAGGATCCCAAATTAAGTTTTGAGTTATAGCCATCAACCTCACTTTTCTGACTAATTCAACAACAAAGGAGAAGGATAATATCTTGGATTGAAATTCCATGCTAGTTTTAAGTTAAGGCTTGAACAATAGACTCCAAAGGTCTAATGCAAATCCCGCCTTCTGATTTAGAGGATCATATAGCTTTCCAATTCACCCAATGGTGTTTTCTCCTAAACTCTTTACTAAACTCCAAAGGAAAGAACAACAAATTTTGTCTATCAAGTTCAAAGTCAATTTAGGAGGACTAAGGGTTGCTAGGGTGTAGAGAGGCATGGACCTCAGGATTGACTGAATTAACATCATCATGCCTCTCAAAGAGAGGGTGTAGAGAGGCACGAACTGCAGTTATGACTGAATTAACATCATCCTACCCAATAAACTAGCAATGAACTCCTAAATTTAAAAGTTGCTACAAACTGACTTCATAAACTCTACTCTATAATTTGTATCTAATAACTAGTAGAAAGTCTTTCATTTAACCTAAAATAAAACTAATTGCATTCAATCACCTTTTTTTATTAATTGATTAGTTTGAGTTAGTGAAATTAGCTCTTTAAAAGGAACATTGTTCTCTTGGAAATCAATCCAATAAAATAATCTATATAAAAAGGTTCTCTTGGACTCAATAACATGACAAACTAAAGTTTCAATATTACGTCTACTTGATGATGTCTTCAATAAGAATAAAATTATTCCTTACACATATATCTATACAAAAGGGAAAAAATAATTAGGAATCAGAAAAGGTATAAGATGCAACAGAAAATTACCAACCTGTTATCGTTCCCCATCAGCTTATCTGGCTTGAATTTTGACCACTCCCTAGAAAACATAGATGAATACATTATACTGTCAAACAATAATTAGAAAAATAAAATATAAATCGTTGAACAAGATCATATTTCAATTACCTAACCATTAAAGTCCTTGGAAATCCGCACATGTATAGTGCCGAATTTCATATTATTTAAATCTATATACAATTGATTGTCCTGCATCATTGGTAGCATGATAAAACCTCCCTAAATAACATACTGAACATATGACATGTCTAAGAAATCTTACAATATCACAATCACATAACATTATGTATCCAATATTTCAATAAACCATAATCATTATAGCCCTTCCAAAAATGGGGCTTGTAATTTAAAGTTTCATCATATTTCTCGTCTACATACCACCAAGGTCAAGGTACATCTTAAGATGAACACGCCTATACGAATATTAAACAAGTACATTGGTAAAAAAACGATGGCATCATTTAAACAGGACATAAGAGCACATTCATCACCACTTCACCATTGATAAAAATCAAATAAGCCATTTGGGGAAAATACATCAAACTCCATGTGAACCAAAACACTATACATCCAAAGATTGATCTCTTCCAAAACAAAGATACCAACTAACTATCATCTTCCATAAGTTAATCTACTATAATTTAACTCTAATGTCAATCTTCCACTCAACCAAGACATATAAAACTCAAAGATTTATAAGATGAACACGCCTATACTAATATTAAACAAGTACATTGGTAAAAAAACAATAGCATAATTTAAACAGGAAATAAGAGCATATTCATCACCACTTCACCATAGATAAAAATTAAATAAGCCATTTGGGGAAAATACATCACACCCCATGTCAACCAAAACACTATACATCCAAAGAGCCATCTCTTCGAAAACAAAGCTACCAACTAACTATCATCTTCCACAAATAAATCAACTATAATCTAAGTCTAATGTCAATCTTCCACTCAACCAAGACATATAAAACTCAAATATTTATACAAACGCAAGGGCATAAGATGAATGGAAATAATACCGACCCAGTCACAATAAAAAAAATCTCATTCATACTAACGAAGTATCATTACATGAATGTGTGGTTTTCTGTCGCACAATCCTACCATCATCAACCCCCTAAAGTCACCTTGCCACTCAAAATGTCAAGAATATGCAGAGTTTGGTTCAATGTCAAGGCCGATACCACGATGATATGATAGAGTTGACTAGGTATCGTTACCCACCGATCCGATTTCGAGTTACGAGTTGAGTTTTTGACTATTGGTGTGAATCGACCCTATATCGATAATTTCTCAGTAGTATCGGTGATATCGCGGTATAATCGTCCCATATCGCGATAGAGTCCGCCCATATCGACGATACCACTGTAGTATCGACCCATATCGGTGATATATCAGCCGAGATGGTATAAATTACTAGGCATTGATCTCTCTTTCTCAACTTCTAGCTCACTCAATTGAGCCTCGATTTTGCAACCATGTCACGATCCGAGCAATCGCTTTCAATTAGATACATGTTATATGATATTTCGTGGTCACAATTTTTTTTTGTTCTTGTTGAATCTTTCATTTTTTTTCTTGTAGTGTTACTAAAAATGTTATCTCCCATTTAACGTTCTTTTTGTATTTACTTAATTTGTGTTCAAATGTATCATTATTCATCTATCTCTAAAGTGTATAATCATTTATATTATATATATCCTTCATTAGTAATAAGTACTATTATAACATTCACGGAGAATATATTACTAAATATATAATGATTTAGACAATGTTATGCATACTAAATAATGATTCAGTATAAACAATTACACAGTGTTATGCGTATTAAATGATGATTCAGTATAAAAAATTACATAGTGTTATGCATACTAAATGATGATTTTGTACTTGTTTAATTGAGCCATATTCTTATTCTTATTTTTCTAAATTTTTATATGTTTTTTTCAATTTTTTTAGTTCTCTAAATAGTATATAGTTGCGAATCGCTCGAGACCGAGACCGATACGGAGTAAAAAATTGAGCATCCGAGTCATAGACCGATACCGCGACTTTGAGTTAAAATTTTATTTATATATCGAGCACATAAATTTTAGTGGCAAGTTGAATAGTTGTAGGCTCCAACCTATGAAGTTAGAACCATTATCGATGAAACCACATACGCAGGTCCCTTTTAAATATAATCACACACCTTACCTGAAGAACATGAATAAAATGGTGAAAAGATAATCAAGAAAGTATCTATCATGTCTAACATGGAATACAATCAATTATTGTCTTCAATTCGATGAACCAATTGAATTCTCGTCATTAACTTCATTCATTAACACTCACATTGAATATGCTTTAAGGAAATGATGCCACCATTTTAAAACTAACCGAAAACATCAAAGCATTGTCTCGCAACCTCGGTAGTAAATTAGAAAATATATGTGACACCCCGCACAAAATAATAACAGGTGGCCATCCCTATACTAAAATAATCAGGAATCTCAAGTGGATCATTCTCAACATCTACTGACGATTATAAAATAAACACGGCTGACAACCCATTACTAAAAAAAGAGGGTATCAAAAAAATTATTTTAAAATATTTTTAAAACAAACTATACAACAACTAACCAACGACATAATAACTATATATGAAAAGAGACACACCTCAAATTATGTAAAGGAGACTAATAAAAGAATACAACACAATGTACAAAATAAAATACCCGAATATGCTGTCGGGTCACAGACAATACAATAATCTGAGAATGAATAATATGAAAGTGCTACACTACAACACTTGGGTATAAACCCGATACACAAACTGAATCCTAATCTAGAAACAACAAAGATAGAAATCGGCTAAAACAAAATCTCGCAACAATCCGCAACTGTTACATCTCCATGAATACGGATAGAAAAGCATCCCAGGTATCCCCGCGACTGGACACCTAAAGTAATATACAATATATATAGAAAGATAGAGATATAAATGGGTCAGAGCCCGATGCGTGAAAAACATTTTTAGCAAGTGCATTAAAATGCATAATAATTATAAATTCATTATAACATGATTAAGGTGGAGTCGCACTCTCCACAAAATTTAACTCACCTCTCAACTAAAGCGCGCACTAAACGTAAGCACATGGTCTTCGAATAATTGTCCAAATCTATCTTGAGGCAAAGTAATCTAACTTACTCCCAATTCATACTCATTTAATATTCCCTCTTAAATCATCACCCTCAACTTCTATTATTCCCAATCTCAAATATTCACCCGCTTTCTAAACATATACAATATACATAAACATTCTCTTTTACTAGAATTTCTCATATTCTAGTTTTTGACATAAATATAAATATAAATATAAATATATATGATTTATTAGCATCTAAGTGCTAAGGACTAAACTTCTCCCAATTCTCAACACTACACCGTGTTTCGTGCGTGGGATGTCTCGCAAGTGAAATCCAAACAAGGAACCCCCTCGATACACTGCTCCTTGGCAGTATTGATTTTCAAGATTCATTATGCCCTCAATGCATGACGCATGTAACCCAATTTATTATCACTAATCAATTTATTATTCTCAATTATCAACAGTGCACGGCGTTTCGTGCGTGGGACGTCTCGCAAGCAAAATCCAAACAAGGAACCCCCCGATACATTACTCCTAGGCACTGTCGATTATAGAGATATATATACCAATATATAATATGAGCACTAAGGACTAACTTCTCCTCACTCCCAACATTGCACTACGTTTCATGCATGGGATGTCTCGCAAGCGAAATCCAAACAAGGAACCCCCTGATACACTACTCCTTGGCAATGTTGGTCGTTGAAGTCCATTATGCCCTCGATACCCAAAGTAATCTATATACTCATCTAATTATTTACTCTTCATTTATACTTTATATATATATCACAACTCTGTCCGGATTTAATCTCCCGGGATGAGATTCAATCAATCTTTCTATGTCTCTTCACTCTAGAGACAAATATATGACACATATATGTTAATCACAATACATATATCCATATTCGGCACCCATTGGCTTAACGGCGGTGCACACATTATTCTCTTTATATACACACATTACTTTGTATATAGATATATCACTACTGCACAATGGTTGCGAAACCCGTTGAGCTATGCATACTTGGCTATCCGGTCCAATTGCTTCGCTCACGCACAGAGGACAATAGGTTCAATCTCTCACGAACCAATAAAATATATACACATATTGGAGGAGAACATGGTCCCGAGCCTATGGGCTACGCACACACCTACGCACCCATATAGCCGTCATCACTATCATTTTTAGTTAGCCCGTATCCACGTTTCCATGCTCTAGTGGCACGACTCAAAAATCCCCCCGTAGGCACATAAGATATGGTCGTCCACGCGCGGTAACGTCCACTCGATATCCAGCAGCTAGGTATATCATACACATAATAAACAATGATATATATACACATTCCATCTATATAAATATAACATCAATGAGGTATTCACACAACCATATTATAATGATAGGTATTTCGTCTCACCTATACATAATTTCCCATAGGTAATTATTTAACCCATGTATATAATAACATCAGGGCATACGCACCACCCATATAATAATCCTCTACGTAGTATATTTTTATCTCGAACATCCTACGCATTTATCAATTTTATTGACTAATCTCCAATATTTATTTTTGAGCTTTTATCACCGCATAATGATATCACTAACAACACCGATATATTTATTCATCTCATGATATACATATACTCTAACGACATCGTATATATATATATATATATATATATATATATATATATATATATATATATATATATATATATATATATATATATATATCTTCTTAATATTTGATGGCTATAATCTCCAAACTCTTATAGCGATAGCCAATAGCCTCGAATATTCTCATTCGCAATAATATAATCCGTCACACAATTAAAACACAACCCCAATATGTATTCCCTTATTTGATATCCAAATCACACCTAAATATCTCTTTAATTACTATTCCTCACGAACACTCCTATTTGGGTAAATCTTGGATTTTACTTTCAACTAACCCAAGGTACACGCCTTATAAAAATTTATTTAGAAGTCCCCACACTATTTTTATGAACCCAAAATATTTATCTCCAACCAATTCTAGCCTTTATTTTTCCAATTTTTGGTTTGATTTCCGAGTTAATCATCAACCCCGGAACTGCTTTCTTAGAAAAATTATATTAAATCGAAAAAAAATAAAAAAAATACACGGTCAGTGCCCATACGACCTTATCGAAAAGATCTACAACTTTTATGTTTTGAAAAAGAGTTGAATCGGTCCTCTTCCTATCCGAATTTAGCCCGAAATCTACGGTATTACTATTCATCATCTTCTACCCCAAAACTGTTATTTTATAAAAATCATCACAAATCAATGAAAAATCAGAAAAATATGAGGTCAGCCACCACGTGACCGTATCGAAAAAATCTACGACTTTCGTGTTTTGACCGAGATCTGAATCGACAGTCTTTTAGTCCGAATTTGCCCAACAAGCTACGGTATTACCATTCATCATCTTCCCCCAAAATCCAAAATTCATTTTTATGATCCTCCAACAATTTCTCTTCAACCCAAACAAATATATAACATCAAAATTCAGTATATAACTTAACCCAACTAATTTACAACCTCAAATTCATCATATACACATTAACTTTAATATTTACCCAAAATCTAGGTTTTTGACATAATAACCCAAAATCCATAATTTTGTCCACAAATTATGAAATAAATGATACACAACAATTATTTAGCAAGTTTAATCACTTGCCTCGAGTTTGTAGAGTCTGATTCGTCCTCGAAATCACGAATTTGGCCGGAAAACCCCACTTTTCTTCTCCTTTCTCTCTTCCCTTCTTTTTCTTTTCTTCCTCTCTCTCTTTCTCTCTTTATTTCTCTTTCTCATAAGTGAGAATGGCTTCTCACGTAAGCTATAAGCCTTAAATCCCAAAATACACAACTTTAAATGATAATACACACTTTAAATGACTCGGTCACTTTAATTCGAGCCAAACAAAGTTAAAATATTTCGGAACCCAAATAAACCCCCAGTACAGTCATTTCGACCCTTCCGAAAATAATTGCACCCTCGGAATTGTCATTCGAATCACTTTATAACATCTTCAAATTTTGACCTCAAATGCCAATTTAATAAATCTCCAATTAAAATAATATTATTTCTCCCAAAAATAATTAAATTATTGTCCCAAAAATCTCGGGGTATTACAGACTTTCCCCCTTACTGGAATTTCGCCCTTGAAATTAAGCTAAGCCTAATACTTCAAAGCTCAACAAGTTCCTACTACACTTAACCTCGCTAACATTATACCCAATCCTCTAATTTCCCATGATGAATAATTTTAATTTTATAAAGCCAATTATAACAACTAGGGCGCCCATACACCCTTAATTCGATCTCTACTCGTATAAACAAAATTCAGGCTTCTCTTGCCTTCAACGGTACAATTACTCGAAATATATTAAATTATACTAACCCACTAATAATATAACCATTTTGAAAGGTCCAAGGATTTAACTCCTCTCAATTCCTGACATTCGCTACTTTCATGCGGGGGAGGTCTCACAAGCGAAATCCAAACAATGAACCCTCCCAATACACTAATATGTAGCGACGTCGGGGATTGAGAGTTAGTTAGATCGGGACTAGAGTTTAAAATATAATATTTGTGTAAATCATATTTGATAATGAGCAAAGGCCTATAAAATTTTCGTTTTGAAAACAATTTATTATAAAACAGTTTATGTCTTTCGACATTTAAATAAAATACCTTATGCCCAAGACACAAGGTTTTAACATTTATCACACATAATAATATATAGTTCTCAAAGTTAACACAATTATGAGCTACAGTCTCTTGCTCAACAATAATCCACTAAATTCTGAATCATTTCAGTAATAATCTCTCACATCATAATGATATGTTGCCATTCACTAGGCTCTTCCATAGCTGGAATATAACAAATACATAAGTCTAGCACGACTATAAAATAAGTAGCTTTATCATTGCTACTAAACACATTTCAACAATTTTTATGTTCACAACAAAGTTATAGCTCTCTAATAGCACATCACAAAATGATCTATTCTCTCAATAGATAATAATATAAGAGCCTCACTTGCTCAAAATTCCTTACGGGTCATTCCATACATAATAGGGTTATAGCACTACCCTCTCGTATTAATTTCACATACAATACTCTCAATGCTTCATATAGCATACTCCTATTTACAATGGAAAAAAAATATAACTTATACCATACCTCTCTAGTCTGATTTCATCTCCTCATCAATGGGTTCCCACACAAAGTCTCCTGGCCTAAAATGGCCTCAAATATGCTGTAAGGGTTTCACATCCAAAACTTTCTCAAAACGTGGTCCTTTACCTCTTTTAGGATAATCTCTCTTCCTATGACCAAATTCTTTATAGAAGAAACATCTACCCGCAGATCCTCTCTGCCCACCTTGAGGAACATAATGCTCTTGTGATCCTTTAAAATTTTGCTTATACTCTCTGGCATTACTGGCATTCTCACTACCAGTCCTACTTGATCAACCCGAATCTCTAAAGTTCTTACCCCCTTGCGAACGAAGACGATATTCATGACACTGCAACAGTGCCGCATTCACTACCTCGGCGAAAGTCACTAACGCTGGGTTCCCTAACAAATGCTGTCGAATTCTCCAATCTAAACCTCATATGAACTTAGATATATGCTTCTCCTCGGTATTTACCTCATCGGGCACTAAATTTGCCAATTGAGTAAATTCCTCTTCATACTCGGCCACCGTTCGATTACCTTGAAACACATCCATCAGACACATCCATCAGTTTCCTCCTCACCTCCCTCTGAATTGCGGAAGGAAAATACCTTTAGTCAAAGAGTTCCTAAAAATCTATTATGGGTAACATATCTCTTTGTTCTGATGTGGTGACAGACTTCCACCATTAGAGAGCTGCTCTCGTTAAGTTAAAGGTTGCGAGAAATTGTTTCTGCACCTCACTACATTCAACCATACGAAGGTGCCTTTGCATAATATTCTTCCATTGACTTGCAGCCATCGCATCAACTCCCCCTGAAAACTCTAGAGGATACCCCTTACTAAAATCTTCCCGCACTCTTTCCCACAAAGACGGTCCTGAATGGGTTTGGGCTGCTTGAACTATAGGTTGATGCGCCATCGCAGAAATAGCAGCAGTTACTGCTTGTACCACAATACTGGAAACTTCATCTGTAGTCATAGTCCTTAGAGGCAATCGGGGTTCCACACTCTCAGCCCCTTTATTCGACCTGCCTGGACGACCTCTCTTCGGTGGCATCTGAAACAAGAACAATTATATCAGAACGCCTTTCAAATGTTTTCTCATCACAGAAGAAATTATGGAAGTATGAACACAACAGTCCTAATAATAGGGCTCTACATCAAGAACGCTTACGGAAGATCGCAGTAAACCCACACAGATTATAAAGACACTAGAACCTGATGCTCTGATACCACCTGTGATACCCCGCTCAAAATAATAACGGGTGCCAGCCCTATACTAAAATAATCAGGAATCTCAAGTGGATCATTCTCAGCATCTACTGACAATTCTAAAATAAACACGGCTGACAACCCATTACTAGAAAAAGAGGGTGTCAAAAAAATTATTTTAAAACATTTTTAAAACAAACTATGCAACAACTAACCAACGACATAATAACTATACATGATAAGAGACACACACCTGCTCAAATGATATAAAGGAGACTAATAAAAGAGTACAACACAATGTACAAAATAAAATATCCGAATATGCTGTCGGGTCACAAACAATACAATAATCTGAGAACGAATAATATAAAAGTGCTACACTACAACACTTGGGTATAAACCCGATACACAAACTGAATCCTAATCTAGATACAAAAAAGATAGGAATCGGCTATAACAAAATCCCGCAACAATCCGCAACTGTTACAGCTCCACGAATACGGATAAAAAAGCATCCTAGGTATCCCCGCGGCTGGACACCTAAAGTAATATACAATATATATATATATATATATATATAAAGAGAGAGATATAAACGGGTTAGAGCCCGATGTATGAAAAACATTTTTAGCAAGTGTATTAAAATGCATAATAATTATAAATTCATTATAACATGATTAAGGTGGAGTCGCACTCTCCACAAAATTCAACTCACCTCTCAACTAAAGCGCGCACTAAACGTAAGCACATGGTCTCCGAATAATTGCCCAAATCTATCTTGAGGCAAAGTAATCTAACTTACTCCCAATTCATACTCATTTAATATTCATTCTTAAATCATCACCCTCAACTTCTATTATTCCCAATCTCAAATATTCACCCGCTTTCTAAACATATACAATATACATAAACATTCTTTTTTACTAGAATTTCTCATATTCTAGTTTTTGACATAAATATAAATATAAATATATTTGATTTATTAGCATATAAGTGCTAAGGACTAAACTTCTCCCAATTCTCAATACTACACTGTGTTTCGTGCGTGGGATGTCTCGCAAGCGAAATCCAAACAAGGAACTCCCCCGATATACTATTCCTTGGCAGCATTGATTTTCAAGATTCATTATTCCCTCAATGCATGACGCATGTAACCCAATTTATTATCACTAATCAATTTATTATTCTCAATTCTCAAAGTACACGGCATTTCTTGCGTGGGACGTCTCGCAAGCGAAATCCAAACAAGGAACCCCCCGACACACTACTCCTAGGCACTGTCGATTATAGAGATATATATATACCAATATATAATATGAGCACTAAGGACTAACTTCTCCTCACTCCCAACATTGCACTACGTTTCATGCGTGGGATGTCTTGCAAGCGAAATCCAAACAAGGAACCCCCCCGATACACTACTTCTTGGCAATGTTGGTCGTTGAGGTCCATTATGCCCTCGATACCCAAAGTAATCTATATACTCATCTAATTATTTACTCTTCATTTTCACTTTATATATTTATCACAATTCTGTCCGGATTTAATCTCCCGGGATGAGATTCAATCAATCTTTCTCTGTCTCTTTACTCTAGAGACAAATATATGACACATATATGTTAATCACAATACATATATCCATATTCGGCACCCATAGGCTTAACAGCGGTGCACACATTATTCTCTTTATATACACACATCACTTTGTATATAGATATACCACTACTGCACAATGGTTGTGAAACCCCTTGTGCTATGCATACTCGGCTATCCGGTTCAATTGCTTCGCTCACGCACAGAGGACAATAGGTTCAATCTCTCATGAACCAATAAAATATATACACATATTGGAGGCGAACATGGTCCCGAGCCTATGGCCTACGCACATACCTACGCACCCATATAGCCGTCATCACTATCATTTTCAGATAGCCCGTATCCACGTTTCCATGCTCTAGTGGCATGACTCAAAAATCCCCTCGTAGGCACACAAGATATGGACGTCCACGCGCAGTAACCTCCATTCGATAGCCAGCAACTAGGTATGTCATACACATAATAAATAATGATATATATACACATTCCATCTATATAAATATAACATCAATGAGGTATTCACACAACCATATTATAATGATAGGTATTTCTTCTCACCTATACATAATTTCCCATAGGTAATTATTTAACCCATGTATATAATAACATCAGGGCATACGCACCACCCATATAATAATCCTCTACGTAGTATATTTTTATCTCGAACATCCTACGCATTTATCAATTTTATTGACTAATCTCCAATATTTATTTTTAGGCTTTTATCACCGCATAATGATATCACTAACAACACCGATATATTTATTCATCTCATGATATACATATACTCTAACGACATCGTATATATATATATATATATATATATATATACAGTCATGCACTTGTGCGGACTAGTCCGCATTTTAAGAATGCGGACCGAACATGTGTCACCTGGCAGTGAGCCCAGAAAAGAGAGAGAGTGTGCTTATAATTTAGGCGATAATTTCTAGGCGCACCGTTAGGTGACACATGTCCGGTCCGCATTCTTAAAATGCGGACTAGTCCGCACAGGAGCATTATTATATATATATATATATATATATATATATATATATATATATATATATATATATATATATATATATATATATATATATATATATCTTCTTAATATTTTATGGATATAATCTCCAAACTCTTATGGCGATAGCCAATTAGCCTCGAATATTCTCATTCGCAATAATATAATCCGTCACACAATTAAAACACAACCCCAATACGTATTCCCTTATTTAATATCCAAATCACACCTAAATATCTCTTTAAGTACTATTCCTCACGAACACTCCTATTTGGGTAAATCTTGAATTTTACTTTCAACTAACCCAAGGTACACGCCTTATAAAAATTTATTTAGAAGTCCCCACACTATTTTTATGAACCCAAAATATTTATCTCCAACCAATTCTAGCCTTTATTTTTCCAATTTTTGGTTTGATTTCCGAGTTAATCATCAACCCCGGAACTGCTTTCTTAGAAAAATCATATCAAATCGAAAAAAAATCAGAAAAATACATGGTTGGTGCCCACACGACCATATCGAAAAGATCTACAACTTTTATGTTTTGACCAAGAGCTGAATCGATCCTCTTCCTGTCCGAATTTACCCCGAAAGCTACGGTATTACTTTTCATCGTCTTCTACCCCGGAACTGTTATCTTATAAAAATCATAACAAATAAAAAAAAATCAGAAAAATATGAGGTCGGTGCCCACGTGACCGTATCAAAAAGATCTACGACTTTTGTGTTTGATTGAGATCTGAATCGACTGTATTATAGTCTGAATTTGCCCAACAAGCTACGGTATTACTATTCATCATCTTCCCCCAAAATCCAAAATTCATTTTTATGATCCTCCAACCATTTCTCTTCAACCCAAACAAATATATAACATCAAAATTCAGTATATAACTTAACCTAACTAATTTACAACCTCAAATTCATCATATACACATCAACTTTAAGATTTACCCAAAATCTAGGTTTTTGACATAATAACCCAAAATCCATAATTTTATCCACAAATCATGAAATAAATGATACACAACAATTATTTAGCAAGTTTAATCACTTGCCTCGAGTTTGTAGAGTCTGATTCGTCCTCGAAATCACGGATTTGGCCGAAAAACCCAACTTTTCTTCTCCTTTCTCTCTTCCCTTCTTCTTATTTTCTTCCTCTCTCTTTCTCTCTTTATTTCTCTTTCTCTTAAGTGAGAATGGCTTCTTACGTAAGCTTTAAGCCTTAAATCCCAAAATACACAACTTTAAATGATAATACACACTTTTAATGTCTCGCTCACTTTAATTCGAGCCAAACGAACTTAAAATATTTCGGAACCCAAATAAACCCCCAGTACAGTCATTTCGACTACTCGACCCTTTCGGAAACAATCGCACCCTCGGAATTGTCATTCGAATCACTTTATAACATCTTCAAATTTTGACCTCAAATGCCAATTTAATAAATCTCCAATTAAAATAATATTTATTTCTCCCAAAAATAATTAAATTATTGTCCCAAAAATGTCGGGGTATTACAATAGAATGACGCAAGCATATGAACCGAAAGTAAGCAAACAAAACATAATAGTCACATCAATCACAAATAGGTTCAACGGAAAATCAAATAAGGAATGAAACAAGCACATGGATGAAAATCCATTCAGTCACTAGAAGATTACATCTTCAATTCCTCATCTAACGAGTGTAAAACAAAATTAAACACAATTACATTTATTAAAAATTAGGGCAAAGCCTATAGAAGCAACCAAAATATATGAAAAAGTTAACCACTAAAATCAAACAATAATTGCAATGCTACTCTTTTGGGCATTTTATAGAACAACAACTATATGGCTCATCAAACCTTTGCAAAGAGTTGTTTAGATTCGTGAGCGAATACATAATAAACATGGGAGAACTTGAAATTTCATAAATCTACACCTCAAATATAAAAGGCGTTTTTAATCACATTTGATTTAAAAATCAATACTTATATTTGAGAATCATATTTGAAAAATCTAACTGTGTTATTATTTGTAATAAAAAAATAAAATTAGTAAAAAACTGTTATCATATGAATTACCATGAGGCCATCTTCTCAATATTATATGTACAAAAGAAAGAGTATTTCCACCGAGTAGCGGGGGATGGAAATTGGCACCCCGCCTTTTTTTTTCTTTTTTTTTTTTTTTTTGGGGGGGGGGAGGGGTATATCAGTTTTTTGTTAAATTATGAAAAATGTGTTTATACATATATCACACTTTTATACAATCTAATATAAATTGTATCTCATTTATCTCACATTTATTACAATGTTAAAAAATATCATCCTTATCCTTATACATAAACTGTGATAAATTATATTGTCTCAATGTTATTTGTCTCATTTAAACCTTATCTGACATAACGTCAAATTTAAAAATGACATAAATGATTATTTTTCTTGTAGTGCCCTACAACAGGCCTTTAACAACATTAAGGGACAACAACAATTGATAATTAGAGTTAACCCCTGCTACTTTAACTATAAAACATACCTTTTATATCCACTTCACCTTATTCCTTCAACCTAAAACTTTTAACCCAAATTATAAACCCTAATCAATCGCAAAACATTAAAAATAAAAATCCAAGTGAAGGGACTTACATATTAAATTTAGTGTGTAAAATTTGGAGTATGTGAAGTAAAACGGTTCGAGGCCAGCTTACAATTAGTTCCAAGTCTAAAGTAAGGAAAGCACATTTATGTTAGTTATAATTTTGAGATGCTTTTGAACATATGTTATAATTTTTTCACTTCATATCAAAACTCAACACATCTGTTACAATCAAACTCAATGCATCTATTATAATCATATCAAAACAGTTATAATTTTGAACATCTATTGCAAGTCTAATTGTAATTTTTCCACTTCTATCAAAACTCAACACATTTGTTACAATCAAACTCAATAGATTCACTTTTCAATAGACAATTAACCTAGAATACCAAAACATCTGCTTAAACAGTTACCTAAAGCCGAAATTGTAAGATAAAGCTCAACATTCACTTTAAAACAATTATCTAACAGTTACCACCATAAGAATTCCATCGATTTTTAGTTTGTATGAATATCTGACCCCAACCATAAGAGTTCCATCGATTTTGGAACATTAAACAAAAAAATTAATACCGTATTTTGATTAAACAAGATACCTTGTTTCGATTAATACCTTATTTCGATTAAACAGAATAATTAAACAGCCCTAGAATCCTACGATAAAATCATTAAATAGAAAAATAAATACCTTGTTTTGATTTATTAAGCCTCGATTTGTTGTGATGAGAGGGAACGACTGAGACAAAAACATACCAGAGAATGGAGAGGAGAGCCGTGAGGGAGAGGGAGACCAGCTTGAGAGAGAATGGAGATGAGAGCGGAGAGGAGTGTCGTGAGCGGGTATAACCAAATGTTTGGAGGGTGCGGGTAAAAGAACAAAAAAATATTTAGAGGGAAAACTCCGCTTCTAAATTTTGGTGGAGAAAAAAAAGGTCATAATATGTATATTTAGGTTAGAAACTCTTAAAAAATGTCATAATCTCTACAATCAAATATGATTTTTATATTTAAACTGTCATAAAAATTAATACTAATATGTATAAAATGACATTTTATAGTAGAAATGTCACATTAATAATATCATTAACTTTTAAATGACATTTTTGTAATAAATGTCATTAAATTATTTTTTTTACCGTCATAAAAAGGTGTTTTTCTTGTAGTGAAAACTCTTTCATGGCTGATTTTGGCTGAAGGATAAGGTTATTTCAAAGGTATAAGGTCAGCCAAACCAGCCTACACCTCCAACCAATCACTTTAAGACAGTTGTTCGGTATAAAGGACAAATTACCACTTAAACGGATGAACAGATTTGCCCCTGGTTAGTAATTTCGGTATAACTTCTTACTTGGACCTCCGTTTCACACACCGTTTGTTGAGTTACAACTCTAACTTACATGTCTACAACTATCTAGTTTTCACCTCAAGTCAATTGATATTTCATAAAGGTCAAAACTAGTCTTAAATATGAACATTCCTACCGAAACTTCAAAATTTTATATTTGTAACTAATTCAAAATTTCATGCTTTATGAAGGTAGGATTAGACTAAACATGATGTATTAACATTATATATACTATTAACATATTATCCATATCACATAATCTAATCATGATTTAAACATCATTTATCATGTTATATTCGAGTTGTCACAAGAAAGGTATTTCAAACATTTTCTCTTAAGATCATAAACATATTCTGAAGAGGCTCAATAGTGAAGAGGATTATTTAAGGATGTGGATGGGGGATTTTTGGTTTATTAGAAAGTTCCCAATGAAGATTTTTAAATGGTCCACATATTTTAGACAGGATATGGAGAAGTATAGCTCCTAATTGGATTAATTTCCCTCAACTTCCAGTTCACTTGTATTCAAAAACTTCATTGTTTTTAATAGCTCAAGTAATAGGGGAACCTTTAAAACAATATGCATCCACTGTGGAGATGAACAGACCAAGCATGGCAAGGGCTTGCGTGGAAGTTGATTTAACCAAACCAATCTCGAAGAGAATATAGATAGGGTGTGGGGATACTGGATTCTGGCAGGAAGTGGTAGTAAAATACTTACCAAAATATTGTCAGAGCTATTTTTAAAAGGGGCATGATGAAGACAACTGTATATTCAAGATCAAGAAAATTGAAGAAGGATCCAAGATTGCTGGAGTCAAACCAAAGATTTTGAAGAAATATCAGGTGGTGAGGAAGAATGAAATAAACAATCAATTTGTAGGTGATTGAAGAAGAAGAAGAAAAAAATATGGTGAATATAAGGAGGAAGGTGAATTTATTAAAGAGTTAGTAACGTAGGAACAATTTGCATATCTCTAGAGACAAGGGGTTAGATGGAAAAAGAAGAATCCATAAAAGGAAAGCTCTAGATAATATCAAGAAGACCAATAATCAAATTTTAATAAATGATGATGTATGGTTGACAAATGCTTTTTTTCTCCAAGAGGCACTGAGATTACAAACTATGACTCTAATTTAGCTGCCAACCAAATGTATGCCACATATGTAGAGGATGGTGAAGATGTCAGGTTTCCAAAGATTGAAGAATTGAAATAATTTGCAGATAGATTGGAGAAAAAACTGACCAAATATAAGGAGAGGTACAATTTTTTTAATAGAAAGAATGTACAATCCCCACAAAGTGAAGGTGCCAACCAGAATAAACAACTAAAGAAAGCAGATACAATGTATAGAAGGTCCACCGGATCCCAATTTAAAGGAGTCATTCAACCCCAAAACTCAAATTCTAAATACTAAATTTAATAGTTTGGAATATCAAAGGAGCAGGAAAGAAGGCTTCTAGAAGAATCAAACAATTATGCAAATTTCATAAAATTCCTTTCTTATCTCTTTTAGAGCCTAAGGTTAAGGACAACAAAATTGAAAGTTACAAGGTCAAATGGGGATTTGAGGGGTATAGAAGTAATGTCAATGGTATGATTTGGATATTTTTGAGGTTTGGTACAAAAGTTCATGTCAAGGTAGACCCTCCCTAACATTTAATTGTGGCTATCAATCACCCTTCATTGTAGTCTGAAGTGTATATCATTGTAGTGTATGCTAAATGTTGAAGAGCTAAAAGAATATATCTTTGGAATCAAATGGATGAAATGTCAAATGATTTGGTTTCTCATCCCGATCTTGTAATTGGAGACTTTAATATAGTTTCAAATTAAAATGAAAAGGTAGGTGGCAATGATGTTGATCATGGTGCAGTGGAAGAATTCAACCAAGCTATTGAAGATAGTAGTGTATGTGACTCAAGTTACATGGGAACAAAATATACTTAGTGTAATAATAGGAAGGAGGAAGATTTGATAATGGATAGATTGGATAGAGCTCTCTTCAATCAGTTGTGGAATTAGGTATTTCCTAATTCAAGTATCAAACATTTGAACAAAACAACTTCAGATCATGCCACTTTATTATTAGCTATAAAACTGATATGGGTGTTTATCCAAAAATTTTCGACTTTCAAAATATATGGTGCCAAGATCCTTAATTCTTGGAATTAGTAAAAAATTCTTGGAGTGTAGGAACTAACACTTCAGGTATGAGAAAGTATTCCTTGAAGCTTTTAAGATTGAAAGATGATTTGAATAATTGGAACAGGAAGAATTAATATATGTGTTTCAAATAGTTAAGGATTTGGAAGATGAGGTTTTACAGTTGGAACTCAAGTATGAATTAGAAAGAAATTATTTAAACAGAGTTACTTAAACCAGAAGAGACTATTAACACGGAAGCGATGTTTTGGATGCAAAATCATCAGAGAAATGGTTGAAGTTCGGAGATGCAAATTCCAAATTCTTCCATGCCTCAGTCAAGGCAAATCATCAAAGACTGATAATACACAATTTAAGGGATGATAAAGGAGTTTTATTGGAAAATAACCAAGAAATCTAAAATCATGTAGTGAGCCATTTTAAGGAGTATTTATCTACTGCTCAGCCTTTGATTGAAGAGTTCAATGAAGACTTAATTCTAAAATTGGTTTCTCAGGAAGATAATGAAAATTTGGCAGACTTTGCAAAAGAAGAAGAGATTCTTGATGCCATTAATGTATTGAGTGAGGACTCAACCCTTGGCCCAAATGGATTTGATGGATTTTTTTTTTATAAAAGTTGCTGGAAAATTATTAAAAGGGATTTAATTACTGATATACATAGATTCTTTGGAGGCTGTGATCTTCCCAAAATTTGGTCTAGCACTTCAATTGTCCTTATTCCTACAGTGAAAAACCATAGGAGGTGTGGAGAATTCAGGCCTATAAGTTTGTGTAACTTCTTTTATAAAATTATTTTTAAAATTTTATGTTTCAGACTTACAAAAATTCTCCTCACAATCATATCTCCTAATCAAAGTGGATTTACTAAAGGGAGATCAATCCAAGACAATGTGTTACTTGCAAAAGACATGATTCATAATCTTGGCAAGAAGATTCATGGCTGCAATGTTATCTTGAAGTTGGATATGGATAAGGCTTATGATAGAATTCATCGGGGATTTTTAATTAAAATGCTTAGAAGTTTTGGATTTGGGGATAGGTATATTGATTTGGTGAGGAGATGCATTTCAACAAATTAGTTTTCAGTCATTTTAAATGGGTAACCTTGTGGCTTCTTTAAATCCAATAGAGGAATCAGATAAGGAGATCCAATATCTCCAAGTCTGTTCATTCTAGGAGATGAATACTTAAGTAGGGGCTTGGATTCTATTATGTTTAAGGGATCAATAAAGCCTTATTACCTGCCAAGTGGAAGCCCCCGAATCTCTCATTTGTCATTTGCAGATGATATAATAATTTTTAGCAGAGGAGACAACAAAAGCTTAATGAATTTTTTACAGCATTACTCTAATTCTTTAAGGAAGAAATCAAAAGAGTTATTTTATAATTGATTCTAATAAGCTTCTAAGATTTAAGAAAAAGGTACAAGAGAAGTTGGGTATTAAATTTAGAGATCTTCCACTAAAATACTTGGGTTGCCCTTTGTTCAAATGTAGAAATAAAGTCAAATACTATGATTCACTTATATCCTCTTTGAGATCAAATATTGCAGGTTGGAAGTCTAAATTACTCTCAAGTGGAAGAAGGTATACCTTAATCAAACATGTTTTATCTTCAATTTCTTCATATGTTCTAGCCTCTATAAATCCTCCCAAAGTGGTGATTAGGAGAATTCACTTGATGCTCAATAATTTTTTTTTCGGGGGGGGGGGGGGGGGGGGTAGCTGAAGATAAAGGATGGAAGTTCCAGTGGGAAAGTTGGGAGATTTTGTGTAAGGAGTTTAAAGAAGGAGGACTTGGTTTCGTAGACTTTTATCTTCTGTCAAATGCCTTTATGATAAATCTTTTTGGAAATTCTCTACCGAGTGATATCTGTGGGCAGGTTACATGCAGAACAAGTATAAAAGGTGGAATATCATATCTATAGGAGGTACTCATATTTGGAAGAAACTGATAAATGTTAAAGATAATTGTCTTGTCAACATGGAAAAGATTGAAGATCAAACCATCTGGAAGCTAGAAAACTCAGGTATCTTTTCTCTACACTCAACTTATGAATTTATCAAGGATAACTATCCTTATTCTTCTGCTCATTCAAATATTTGGGATCCTAGAATTCCAAAGAAGTTATCAATTATGTTATGGATAATTTTTAATAACAATCTGCCTCTTGATGAAAATATTCGAAATCTGGGGATTTTAATGGGGTCAAGGTGTAAAGCTTGTAATTGTAATGAAGAAAACATAAAGCATTTGTTCCTAAACTGCCCAATGATCACTCCAGTACGGGATTTCTTTTCTAATATCATGCGAACGACATTGGATAGATAATATATATCTACAATGATACACAGTTGGTGGTTGAAAGAAAGTAATGAAGATTGTGAAAAGTTTTTTTGCTATATGCATTCCCATTGTTGGGGGTTGGGAGATATGCAAAAGAAGAAATATGACTTATTTTGAGAATATTAAATTCAATCAACATTCAATTATCAACCAGTCTATTTCTTTAATCACAAAAGTAAGTAAAGGGCTGGGATTTAAAGTTAGAGGCTATAGCTTTGATAGTGGTTATAAGGAGTTGTTTTCTATGGAATTCAAGTTAAAAAAGCTCACTACCTTCCAGTTTAGTGGAAATTTCCAAAAGCTAATGGTTTTAAGTGGCTAAAGGGAACCCAGGGAGAAGTGGATGATAATATATCAAAGATCTACAATCAAATGAAAAGAGAGAAAAAGAGGCGCTAGGGTTTCATATTGCCATACACTAGAATGTCTTACAATAAAAGGAAGAAGAGAGAATATATATAACCTACTACAACCACCTAATAATAATAGGAAAAGGGAAAATACTAAAATACCCTCAATGCTAAATAAAACTCTAATACCCCCCCTCAAACTCACGGTGCTGCAGCGAGAAGCATTGAGAGTTTGCCAACAAAAAAATGAAAACGCTGAACTGGATGAGACTTCGTAAACAAATCAGCTATCTGTACGGAAGAAGAAACAAAAGGCAAAGTGATGGCGCCATGCGTAAGATGATGACGAGTAATATGACAATCAATCTCAATGTGCTTAGTCCTCTCATGAAAAACTGAATTGTGAGCAATCTGAATAGCACTCTTATTATCACAGTACATAGGAGTGGGCTGAGAAAGAGAGACACCCATATCTGCAAGTAACCGACGTAGCCAAACGACTTCGCGAGGGTATTTAGCATTGAGGGTATTTTAGTATTTTCCTTTTCAAAAAATTCTTCATAACATAACTCCAATACGTATAATTTTTTCCATCTAATCTGACACTAATTGATTGCAGCGAATCATCTCTTTCACCAGCCATTGCGAAAATAAACAATCAAACAGTACCCAAACGGAACCAAATCGAACGAACTAAACAATTAATCGAACAAACAGGAGGAAAACGACCATAATTACCTTCAAAACAGTCGAGCGAACAGAAAAAGTACTTTCGAAAAAAAATTAATATATCAAAGATCTACAATCAAATGAAAAAAGAAAAAAAGAGGGGCTAGGGTTTCATATTGCCATACACTAGAATGTCTTACAATAAAAGGAAGAAGAGAGAATATATATAACCTACTACAACCACCTAATAATAATAGGAGAAGGGAAAATACTAAAATACCCTCAATGCTAAATAAAACTCTAATAGTGGATATGGAGGTATATTGAGGAATGAAAAAGGGAATATGGTGTTTGCTTTTGCTTGTCTAGAAGGAGACTCGGCAAATTTAGAGATAGAGCTAAAACGATTATACCATGGAATTAAATTGTGACTAGATTTTAATATTAAGGAGGTTGAAATTGAATCTGATTCTTTGTTTGTTGTGAATTTGGTCAACATGAATTGGAAGCCACCATTGAAATTTAAATATTGTCGTGAGGAAATTAAGAATAATTTGAACAAAATTCAATTTTCATTATCTCATTGCTACAGGGAAACAAACATGATTGATGATTGCCTTGCTAATATTGGAGTATTTTCTTAAGCCATTCAGATTTATGAAGATTTTAGAGATCTGCCTAAGAAGGTTGTTGGAAACAGCTGTCGAAGACAGCTGTTAAAATGAGTTGCAAAACTGAAATGGTTCTCTCCGTGTCCCACATTGGAAATCTTTACAAATTGAGTTGGGTATATTTACAATTTTTGTGGAACCGATGGGCAAGCCCTTTGGGCATTAGATGCTTTGTGTGTATGGGTGGGGGACTTATTGGGCTAAGTCACACGCGCGGGCGCGCCGCCGTCCGTCCGGCCAATGCCCGTGCCCGTGTTCGGGTCCGGGTCCGGGTCTTGGGCTTGGGCTCATTAAGAAATAATTTTTTGGACAAATACATAATTGTTTTTTGGGCTTTAAAAATTATTTTTTAACGTTTTTTTAATTCCGAAAAATTAAAATGTGTTTTATTCTGAGTTGATTTCTTCAACCGAGTTGCCCACTACTTCCAGTTTTTTCTCTCCACGTTTGTTTACCAACGTCTCTTTTTTTGTTGCCCATAAAAGAGGTTGTAGCCTCCGTTTTTTAACACACAGTTTTCTCCCACAAAAATTCTGCAAACAGTTCTCATCTTTTCTAACCTGCGAATTTTTTTTAATACACAGAAATAATTATTCATCCGCTGAATAATTATAACGACACAGAAATATATAATCTTTTCCAGATTATTTATATTTATCATGGTCGAGCAGTATATATATTTTAGAATGGGTGTTTGTTGAACGAATCAGATTCGTGCTGCTGATTCGTATTATTTTCTGAGGCTGTTTTATCCTGGGGGTGACGGGGCTGTATACTGTCGGCACAAATTGGGGGCAGAGCCGCGAAACACCTTAAAGAGAGCGACATTGTCCGCGACTCAGCCATATTTCTGGACTGTCCAGTTTCGGGTTTCTTATATTTTTCGCCTTCGATTTATCAGCTCCTAAATTGGGTAATTTCATTCCCTACTTTAATTCTGCATTTATTTAAATTGCTGCAACAACAATTTTAAGGTGTTTCTTAATTCTGCCATGGACGGAATTAACTCTAGTAACCTAAATAAGCCTTTCAAATATGAAGGAACCCATTTAAACGTTGGAGCAAAAAACTACTATTTTATTTAACTACGAAAAAAGTCGCATCGTGTGTTCAATTTGACAAACCCGTAGTAAATAATCCACCTACTGTTGAGGAAAGCAAAACAATTAGAGATTGGGAGGAAAATGATTTTCTGTGCAAGAACTATATTCTGAATGCTCTAAGTGACGAACTTTATGACTACTATGCCAATTATAAAACTGCGAAAGATGTTTGGGACGCACTTTTTAAAAAATATGACACGGAGGAGGCGGGTGTTAAAAAATATGCCGTCAGCCGTTATTTGAAATTTCAAATGACGGATGACAAATCTGTTGTTGCTCAAACCCATGATTTGCAAATGATTGCCCATGAAATTATTTCCGAGGGCATGACTTTAGATGAGCAATTTCAGGTGGCTGTAATTATTGATAAATTGCCTCCACTGTTCAAAGAGTTTAAAAATATTTTGAGGCATAAGTCTAAAGAATTTTCACTAGAGTCACTTATTACTAAATTGAGAATTGAGGAGGAATCCCGAAAACAGGACTATAAAGATGAAATTCTTGTTGTGTCTAACAACAAAAATCAGAAAAAGAACCACACTCTAGTTGTTTTAAAGGCAAATGGAAAAAATATGAAAAATCAGAAAAAGAGCCACAACCAGAATTTTAAAAATCAGACTCAGACTCAGAATAAGTATAAGAACCCTGGAAATGGACAGTCTAGCAACTCGGGACAGTTTCTCTGTTTCAAGTGTGGCAAGCCTAGCCATATGGCTCGCAAATGTCGCAATGTGCCACAAGCACAAGTGAATTTGACCGAAGAGGACCTATGTGCTATGATTTCAGAAATCAACATGGTTAGCGGTGCCGAAGGGTGGTGGTTGGATACTGGCGCTTCCCGCCATATCTGTTATGACCATAGTCTGTTTAAGACTTATTCTGAGACTGCAGATAAGAAGGTGTTGTTGGGTGATTCTCACTCCACTGAGGTTGCTGGTACTGGAAATGTGGAATTGAAGTTCACTTCGGGAAAGATTGTTATCCTCAAAGAAGCTCTTCACACTCCCGAGATAAGGAAAAATTTAGTTTCGGGCTATCTTCTGAACAAAGCTGGCTTTACTCTAACTATTGGTGCTGATTTATTTACTTTGACCAAAAATGGAATTTTTGTAGGCAAGGGTTATGCCACTGATGGGATGTTTAAATTGAATGTTGATGCAATGAATAAAATTTCTCCTTCTGCTTATATTGCTTGTTCATTTAATATTTGGCATGCTAGTCTTTGTCATGTTAATAAACGACTTGTTAAAAATATGAGCACTTTAGGATTAATTCCCGAATTATCATTAAATGATTTTGAAAAATGTGAATGGTGTAGTCAAGCAAAAATCACTAAGACACCACATAAATCTGTTTTTAGAGAATCTGAACCACTTGATTTAATTCATTAGGATATTTGTGAATTGGATGGTGTCACAACTAGAAATGGCAAACGTTATTTTATAACTTTTATTGATGATTGTTCCGATTATTCATTTGTGTATTTAATGAAAAATAAAAGTGAAGCGTTTGACATGTTTAAAATTTTCCTAAATGAAATTGAAAATCAATTTAATCGGAAAATAAAAAGGTTACGTAGTGATAGAGGCACCGAATATGATTCTGGACCATTTATTGAATTTTATAAAATCCACGGTATTATTCACGAAAAAACATCCCCTTATTCGCCCGAAATGAACGGTAAAGCCGAAAGAAAAAATAGGACATTAACTGAATTAGTTGTGGCTATTTTATTAAATTCAGGGGCTGCCTCACATTGGTGGGGTGAAATTATTTTGACTGTGTGTCACGTGCTTAACAGAATTCCTAAGACTAAAATGAAAATATCTCCTTATGAAATTTGGAAAAATATTAAGCCCAACATTTCATACTTTAGAATGTGGGGGTGCTTAGCCTATGTACGTATACCCGACCCTAAAAGGTCTAAATTGGCAAGTAGAGCATATGAGTGTGTTTTTATAGGCTATGCTATTAATAGCAAAGCTTACCGATTTTATGACTTGAAAAATCAAGTTATTATTGAATCAAATGACGCCGATTTTTATGAAGATAAATTTCCTTTTAAATTGAGGAATAGTGGGGGCGAGTCATCCACTAATATTTCTTTAAATAAAAATAAAGAAAATAATGAATCCATTTTAGAAATTCGAAAAAGTAAAAGGGCTCGTGTAGAAAAAGATTTTGGTCCCGACTTTTATGCTTACACCTTAGAGGAGGATCCTAACACTATTCCAGAAGCTTTATCTTCTTTAGATGCCGATTTATGGCAAGAGGCTATTAATGATGAAATGGATTCTTTGGAAACAAATAAAACTTGGCATTTAGTGGACCTTCCTCCTGGATGTAAAACAATTGGGTGTAAATGGATTCTTAAAAAGAAATTAAAACCTGATGGCACTATTGAAAAATATAAGGCACGCCTTGTTGCTAAAGGTTTTAGACAAAGAGAAAATGTAGACTTTTTTGATACATTTTCACCCGTGACTAGAATAACGTCTATACGTGTACTATTTGCTATAGGTGCCTTAAACGATTTAATTGTACACCAAATGGATGTTAAAACTGCATTTTTAAATGGAGAATTAGAAGAAGAGATTTATATGGATCAACCTGAAGGTTTTATTGTACACGGTCAAGAAAATAAAGTATGTAAATTAGATAAATCTCTTTATGGACTCAAACAGGCACCAAAACAATGGCATGATAAATTTGATAGCTTAGTCATCTCTAATGGGTTTAAAATAAATGAAAGTGACAAATGCATTTATTATAAATATGTTGAGAACATTTGCACTATCATATGTCTTTATGTTGATGACTTGCTTATATTTGGTTCTAATATTCATGTCGTAGAAAATGTTAAATCATTATTGTGTGCCAACTTTGATATGAAGGATTTGGGTGAAGCTAGTGTAATATTAGGAATTAATATTACTAGGTCAGAAAAGAGACTTTCTTTGGATCAATCTCATTACATTGAGAAAGTTCTAAAGAAATATAATTACTTTGAATGTAAACCTTCTAGTACTCCATTTGACCCTAGTGTAAAGTTATTTAAGAACAATGGCGACAGTGTAAACCAAAATGCTTATGCCAACATTATTGGTAGCTTACATTATGCTACAGATTGCACTAGACCTGACATAGCTTATGCTGTGGGAGTACTATGTAGATTTACTAGTAGACCTAGTATGGAGCATTGACATGCTATTAAGAGGGTCATGCGGTACCTTGAAAGGACGATGAACCTCGGATTACACTATAATAAGCATCCCGCTGTCCTTGAAGGATTTAGTGATGCAGATTGGAACACCCTATCTGATGATTCTAAGGCTACTAGTGGATATATATTTAGCATCGCTGGTGGTGCAGTTTTTTGGAAATCTAAGAAACAAACTATTTTGGCTCAATCCACTATGGAGTCTGAGATGATAGCGCTAGCTACTGCTAGTGAAGAGGCAGGTTGGTTAAGAAACCTCCTGTCAGATATCCCTTTATGGGAAAGACCGATACCAGCCATTTTGATTCATTGTGATAGTACCGCGGCTATAGAAAAAGTTGAGAACCGTTATTATAATGGTAAGAAACGACAAATACGTCGTAAGCATAGTACTGTTAGAGAATTTATCTCTACGGGTGCTGTGAGGGTGGATCATATACGGTCTGAATAGAACTTAGCTGATCCTTTGACGAAAGGACTAGCTAGGGAGAAGGTGTGGAACACCACGAAAGGGATAGGACTAAAGCCCTTGGATAAATGAGTCATTTGTGATGGTAACCCAACATATGGACTGGAGATCCCAAGAAATATGTTCAAAGGGTAATAACAAGTCATAAGTGATATGGGTTGAATCATGCGAATATTAATTAATATAGAACGAGGTTTTACTCCGAGTCCATCCCTATGGAGCATGATATCCTGACGCGATTAAAGGATGAGTTATTATAACTCTTAATGAGATCTATAGCTCTATTTTGAGTGGGGTACTTAGCTACATGAGTATTCTTGATAGACTCACCTATGTGAATGTGGAAGTGTAGCCGCTTCCTATGGATATTTTGGGCAAATTCCTAGAGCGTTCACTATACTGGGATAGAAGCACATGGCCGTAACGTGCTAGCTATTAGAACTACACCCAAGTAGGGTTGTGTGTGGGATGTTGTCAGAGATAGAGTTCAAAACTACGGTTACTCTAGTATATTCTGAATCATCTTTACTACGTAAATGTTCAAGTCGAAAGACACCTTTGCTTATGCACAATTCTATGAATTATTTCTCAATAAAATGTTTTCAAGTTTTGCAAGTGGGGGATTGTTGGAAACAGCTGTCGAAGACAGCTGTTAAAATGAGTTGCAAAACTGAAATGGTTCTCTCCGTGTCCCACATCGGAAATCTTTACAAATTGAGTTGGGTATATTTACAATTTTTGTGGAACCAATGGGCAAGCCCTTTGGGCATTAGATGTTTTGTGTGTATGGGTGGGGGACTTATTGGGCTAAGTCACACGCGCGCGCGCGCCGCCGTCCGTCCGGCCAATGCCCGTGCCCGTGTTCGGGTCCGGGTCTTGGGCTTGGGCTCATTAAGAAATAATTTTTTGGACAAATACATAATTGTTTTTTGGGCTTTAAAAATTATTTTTTAACGTTTTTTTAATTCCGAAAAATTAAAACGTGTTTTATTCTGAGTTGATTTCTTCAACCGAGTTGCCCACTACTTCCAGTTTTTTCTCTCCACGTTTGTTTACCAACGTCTCTTTTTTTGTTGCCCATAAAAGAGGTTGTAGCCTCCATTTTTTAACACACAGTTTTCTCCCACAAAAATTCTGCAAACAGTTCTCATCTTTTCTAACCTGCGAATTTTTTTTAATACACAGGAATAATTATTCATCCGCTGAATAATTATAACGACACAGAAATATATAATCTTTCCCAGATTATTTATATTTATCATGGTCGAGCAGTATATATATTTTAGAATGGGTGTTTGTTGAACGAATCAGATTTGTGCTGCTGATTCGTATTATTTTCTGAGGCTGTTTTATCCTGGGGGTGACGGGGCTGTACACTGTCGGCACAAATTGGGGGCAGAGCCGCGAAACACCTTAAAGAGAGCGACATTGTCCGCGACTCATCCATATTTCTGGACTGTCCAGTTTCGGGTTTCTTATATTTTTCGCCTTCGATTTATCAGCTCCTAAATTGGGTAATTTCGTTCCCTACTTTAATTCTGCATTTATTTAAATTGCTGCAACAACAAAGGTAAAGGGAGCTTGTAGGCTAGATAAAATGAGGTTTCATTATCTTAGATCTTCTGCTGATAGTTTTAATATTTAATCTTTTATTGTCTTGTAATGGGGTTCATATAAAACCCCAAATTTCCAGTTCTAAGTTTGCTTTGACAATTGACTCCTCAAATCATTCATTTCTTTTTAAATTTTATTAAGCTTGTAAGGCCACTTTAGAGAGGCTATTTTTCCAATATTTAATAATATTTGTGGGGGTTATACCCCTCTTCTCTAAAAAAAAAATGAAGGGTGCACTTTTTTCGTGTGCACGATTTGAGACAGTACACCCCTAACTCAAAATGGTATCAGGGCCATGCGTACGGTTGCAAAATTATGTCGTGCGCATGGTTTTGCCTTTACCGTACGAACGCCTTTAAAATAAGATCGTGTGAATGACTTAGTTCAACAACCTTCAAAATGCTTTAAAAATGGATTTTCAAAAAATCAGCTTTGATCCCAATTCTTCAAAAAACAAATACACAACTCTGAAAGGGTTTTTCTAAAATAATTTTAAGAAAAAATATTTTCATTTTGAAAACACACTAGTGTGTACAATAGCCAAAGTTAAATCGAACTCCGTAAAAGGATATACTTCAATTTTAAGCAGCTAAAGGCTTAAAAAACTTCTAGAGGTGTCTTCATTTCTTCGAATCACAATCTCCATCGATAAAGTACAAAGACACTCTCACTGAACTAGTGAACCAAGATTTTGGCCCTGACGTAGGGCATGACTAAATATTGACACATAAGATAACCAATCCATATATATTACAAATGTTCACATTTTCATGTAATACCCCATAATTTTTATGAATAATTAAATAATTAAAAATATTTTTTTGGGATATGTTCTCATATTTATTTAAGAATTTTATTTGGGGATTAGATATGAATTATGTGGGATTTTAGGAAGTTTCGTGGAACTATTTAAATAATATATGGATTCAATAAATCAATTATGAAATGTACTTATATGCGCATGTTTTAAGTAATAAATATTTATGTTGAATTTATTGAATCTTTATTTCACTAGTTTTGAAATTAGGTACTAAGTGACGTTTTAGAAAGGTTGCACATTTTTTAAATATTTTTGGGCATGGTAATGATATACTAAATGTGTTGTAAATAATAGAAGTTATTTTTAAATATAGTAAGTAAAAAAATAGTTAATTTAAATGAATAAGGGCTTGTGTGCTTCATTTGACCTTAATTATGGTTTTGATGGAGATTAAATGGGGAAGATGAAGAGGTTGATACGTGAACATATTTTGTATGTACTTTATGTGTTTATATTGATTAATAATAATAATAATAATAATAATGAAATTAGAAAGAATATTTATTGTTACTAGTTTGCAAACCGTGCGATGCACAGGCAGTTTGTAATTTTTTATTATAAATAATTAATTTAATAAAATATAATCAATTGTATTTAAAAAGTTACAAAAGATGTTGACGTAAAAAATTGAAATGTACAATGGAGAAGTTTAGTAATTGCGACTCTTTTAAAAGTATCTTTATACATGATGATAAAAAATAGATCATGTTTACAAAAATGATAAATTTATATCCAGTGCAGATTAGACTACGAACGTTCTTGGTTTTTGAGGAACGTACAAGTTGATTGTTAAAAGTATTAAATAATAATAAAAATAACACCCAACTTAAGAATTTAATGTATTTTCTTATTTAAGTTAACAATTTGAACGGAATATTTAGTTTTATTTCACGTGGATAACTAGTAAAATTTTAAAGGGACTCAAAACAACCACAAAGGGGTCTTTGCCAAATTATATCGACCTATTCAAACATTCACAGGTTTTACGCATTAACGTGATTTTTTTTATAAAAAAAAAAAGAGAAGGGGGGGGGGGGGGGGGGATTCCCCATTTGGTAAAAGGTTGGGAAAATTATACTATGAAAATTTAAAATTATAAAAGTTAGTGTAATAACAACTTGAAAAAATAAAAATGTAAAGATTTAGTCATGTTCTAATGAATACGCAATTTCAAGCTTTTGTGAATCAACCCCAAGGGAGCAATTAGAATATGTAGCTTGATATGCATTAAAAGACAAAGTAATTATTTTTGAATAACTTTTTTTTTAAATTTAGTTTGATAATATTTGATTCAAGATGTATTTAAATTTTAAAAAAAGAAAGAAAGGGTAGGGGCACATTCCCTATTTGGTAAAAGGCTGTCAGAAATTATATTATGAAAAATTAAAATTATAAAAGTTAGTATAATAATAACATGAAAAGATGAAAAAAATTTAGTCATGTTCTTTATGAATACACAGTTCCAAGATTTTGTGATCATTCCCAAAGAAACCAATTGAAATAAGTAGCCTGATATGTATTCAATGATAAAGAAATTATTTTTGAGTAACGTTCTTTTTTATATATTTAGTTTAATACTATTTAATTTAATGTTTATTTAAAATTTATAATGGTTTTAAAAAAAGGCGAGAGCACACTTTCAGTAATATTTTTTGTGTGTTTATACATATAAGTAGTAGTTGTTATATTTAATTATAAAACCATTCTTAAGAACACTCTAATATTAATCACGAACACATTAATATGATTAAACTTTAGCATACAATTGTTCTTAATAAAAGGATCTTGGATATTCATGTTTTCACAAAATACGTCTAAAAGATAGAAAATAAGACTTACCTTGATCAAGGATCAATCTTGATTAATTGCTCAATCAATCTACCTTCTTGAAAAAAATAAACTCTAATGGAATTTCGGAGTTTCTCTCCCACCTCAGAAATAGTGTGCTATGAGATAACCCCAGATGGTGTAGGGCTCCTCTATTTATAAGGGGAAGAGGTCCGGAATTCTATGTAATACCCTGTATTTTTATGCTATATTAATTTGGGGATTTATTAAATTTAATGTGAGTTAATTATTTAATAAAAATCCGGAAATTAATTATGTTATAATTATTAACGTGAAGAGAGTTAGTAATTATGGAATATTTGTTGAATATTACTAATGAGAAAATTAATGTGTAAGATTGATTATATTGAATGTCAAGAGTGAATAAAATGACAATTTTGGAAATTTGAGTCGGGACGCGCCCGTGTCGCGTCGGGACTAAATATTGATAAATAAAAGTGAATATTTTATAAGTGGTTCATATGGTCGTTTTGAGTGCGCCAACGCGTCCGGAAGGGTCGAGATAGTCAGAAAAGTGTAGCCGGGGGTTTAGTTTGGGTCTCGGGGCGTTTTTAGGCCTAATTGGTACCCCGGGAGGCGTTTTGGAAATTTCACCTTTTGGGTAATTAAACCCACGAAAATTCAAAGGGTTATATCAGATATCTGGATGGTCATTTAGGGTTAGAAACTCTAAACACAAGTGACGCCCATAGGCGAGGAAGGAGAGAGCTCTCAAGGCAAATTCAAGGCCCGAAATCCACCCGTTTGCACCGCAACCACCACCAACGCGTAGATCGCGCAACGGGCTACGCAACCACACCAAAAACATCTGCAAATCAGAACGTCGAAAATCCCAGGCAAGTGTTTATCTTTCTTATTTCGTTGGTGCATCCTTCATATTAGTTTAAGGATGATTAGGGATGAATTTCATTGAAGAAAACCTAAATTGTGATAGGAATTTGCATGTAGTGATGACTTAAACCTTATTCTGGAAATTGTTGGTGATGTAGGAGAATAATCCACGAAATTTTAATGTAGTATAAGAAGGAATTTCTGGAAAAACTGATTGGAACCATGATTTAGAGATTTCTAGGGTTCTTGCATATTTAGATGAATTATGGCATGATTAATCCATGTTTAGTGACGTAAATTGACATGCTTTACGTTAAAAATACCTAATATGATGATATAAGGTTAGTAGTATCAATTACGGGACGATTGGGATTAGAAAATATGGAAATTGTTGAAGTTTGGAGATGAAACCCGTAACTGCAATTCTGCAGATTTCGCAAACCTGCTTGATCGATCGATCGAGCTCCAGACCTCGATCGATCGACCCCTCCTGGCAGACTCATGTTTCCCCTTATTAATTAGTTGAAAGTCAATTTAATGTGAAATAATTCTTGGGCATCCTTAATAAAATGTTTTGGGAGATATGGAGGACCAGTAGGACATATGAATAATTTTGGGATTTTTAATATGAGACGAGAATTGTACTTTTGGGATAATTACATAAGGGTCGGTGAATTTATGATTTAAAGAGAGAGACACGTAAGAGAGTTACCTTGGGACAAATGTGTATACCTACTGAATTTTATAATTTGGAGAATAAAGCCATGAGAGTTGTGTGGTACGTTGGAATAATACCGAATCAAGGTTAGAAACAAACCGTTATAAGTGTTTACTAAAATATGATAATATGGAAAATGTCGTAATTATGGGAATTGAGAATATACCCAATATTGATATGGTAATATTAGTATAGTTATATGATTGTGTATGCATAATGCCCACGCTACTTGCTATCCCTGAGGTTTCCGTGATGGGACAGTCTTATCTCGATGGGACCTTTATGGGGGATATTGACTTGTACCCTAGAAGATAGATATCCTTGGTACAGGCTATCAGAATGATAGTTCAGACGATCCTAAGAGATGCAGGCATGTGCCATCCTCTTAGAGACTTGGAATCTATTCTTCGCCTCATCTTGTTTGTGTATAGATGTCCTTGGTACAGGCTATCGCAGTGGTAGTTCAGACGGTCCTAAGAGACACAGACATATGTCGTCATCTTAGAGACTTGGAATCTATGCTTCGCCTCAATATTGTTTGAATATGTGTTAATACAATTCGAGAGTGATTCCGAATTTGTATTCCCCTTAATGTGAGTGATATGGGGTTTGGATAGTAGAGTATGCCCTCACCATAGTTATTATTTGGGGTGCTGTTATGATATATATATTTTACGAGTAGTTAATATATATATGAAATTCTGAAATTTGGAACTACCTATTGTGAATTGATATGTAGGACATGGTTGATGACTCAATTATAAATACTTCTTTTGAGAAAGTATAATATGACACTGGAAAACTTTATTGATTAATAAAGTTAAAATGAGAACTTTGGTTACTAATTGAAATATTCTTTTCAAACAATTGAATCGTTAAATTTTGAATTTTACGAGTAATCTAAGATAAGTTAAATCATTGGGAAGATTAGTGCGATAAATGATAAGACAAACCGTTGGGAAGGTTAGTGCGATAGGTGTGCACATTAGAAGAGAGGTGAGAATTTCTCAAGAGAGTGTCTCACTAATATGTTGTTGCATTGGCCTGTATCAATTTAAATACTTGCTAAACGTATTTTAAATCAAACACACTATCGGGCTCTGACCCGTTTCTTTTTCTCTCTCTCTCTCTCTTGTATATATATGTATGTACTACAGGTGCCCAGCCACAGGGGCGTCTTACTTAGGATCCCTTGGAAGGAACGTGTTGCAGCTTTGGTGGGAGTTGCAGGCCACTTGCTTAGACGATTTCATATACTTGATTCCACTCCTATGATTCTCAGTTATTGGGGCATGTGTCGCCTTTTCCACTATTTATCTGTTCTGTTGGGACATTGTATTTCAGTTATTTCTAGTAGTTACTTTGTGATTTATTCAGCATGTATGTTTTACATTTAGTTTTAAATGTTGGTATTTAGATGTTGAATGTTTAAAGTAATTGGATTATGTTCCAAGATAATTGTTGTATAATTCTTACTTAGTAAATGTGTTGAGTAATTAAATAAATAAGTTTTCTTTAAAAATACAATTTGGTTAGAAAGGTTAAAAAAAAATGTTTGACACTTAGCTTAATTAATTAGGGTGTTAATTTGGAAAAGTTTATTT
Source organism: Sambucus nigra (assembly GCA_949130495.1). Taxonomy (NCBI): domain Eukaryota; kingdom Viridiplantae; phylum Streptophyta; class Magnoliopsida; order Dipsacales; family Adoxaceae; genus Sambucus; species Sambucus nigra. The sequence goes on from OX422210.1 coordinate 314,615,146, forward strand.
TTACGACAGTGATGCTAAGAATGAACCAACTGTTCACCTTGATTTTAATTTAATAAAGGAATGATCGCCCGGTATTTAATTAGGCGGGGTGTCACATCCTAGTCAAGGTGGGACTCTTTTTCAAGTCTCTCACTAATACCACTAACCACCATGTGACTAACGGATAAGATTGACCCAATATTCTAATATTCGTATTTCTCACGTTCCTAATTAATTATCTGATATTTATCAAGACCAGATAATTGGGAAATTCATAAATTCGAAATTTAATATAATTGAAATTAAATAATTAATTTTGACACTGAATATTAATTTCCAACATTCTCCCACTTGGTCTTAATAATCCTCATAATTAAATTACGTACCATAAGTTGCACAATAACTGATAAATATAGTTTGCTTAAATCAAACAATTCACGGATGCGAGTCATGACGGTTCCATGCTATTCAAGAGAATAGTTCTTTCCATGTACCACAACACCAATGTTTCATTCAAAAGCCTTTAATATTGGGTATCATAATGGCCTCATAATGTCCTTTTGAATAAGGACTATTTCTGTTAACAATAATTCATAATCATATGCATGCATTCACAAAAGACAGAAATAATTGAAATCAGAAACACTTTTATTGAATTCAAGTAATAGTGTCAAACAACTAAGCCAAATATCAATCATAATTTTACTAATCGAGATCCATCTCTTTGACACGTTCCATAAGGTCTTTTGGAGATAGTCCTTTCGTAATAAGATCTTCTATGTTATCACTCGTACTAATGTGATCAATTGACACTCTTTTTTTATGAATTTCTTCTTTAACTAATAGGTATTTCATTCAACGTGCTTAGTTACTTTAGGAATACCTAACATTTCTTCATAAAGAAGATTGCAGCGACATTATCATAATATTTCAGCGACTTGATAATAGTGTCGACAACTATAAGTCCCGAAATGAAGTCACGCTGCCAAAATACATAAGTTGTAGCATCAAGCATGCTACAAACTCAGCTTTCACAATAGTTAATGGATGGATTGTGTTGCACTCCTTCATTATATTGGTTGATAAACCAAAACAAATATTATTAAGAAAGAGTGAACTTCATACCATCCGTACAAATAGTAAATCTGAGTCACAATAATTGTTCATATCTAAATGAACACATACATCATAAATGTGAGCATATAGTCCTTTAAGTATCTCATTACTTCATACACAACTTTTAAACCCATAAGATTATTTTGATTCTCTACTTTCTAAATATGTGCTTGAATATAGAGAAAATATATAAACTTACTCCCACTGATCTTAAGGTGTATACAAATATACAACGATTAAAAAAAATAATGATATTATTTCTTAAAATACGTCATGTGGGAAACTTATGTTTATAAAATGATCTCCTAAACATATATGCATGGTTTATAAGACTTTAAAAAGTAATTGTCACATCCACTTCATGTAACTCTCAATCATAATGAGCTACTAATGTCATAGGAATTCCATGTCCTTACATATAATTGAGAAGGTTCATTTATAACCTTTTCTTCATTAGTAGTGAAATATTTTACTACAATTTATCTTTATCTCGTTTAACTACCGTTAGTGTCGCGTTTGGTCTTGATGACCCCCTTATACCCGACTTTAGTGCATCAATTATGTAATTCAACGAGATTTCAACCTTAGTTGTAGTCCATTAGTTTCACTTCTTATGACTTTTGAAAATAAAACCATGTCATTATTTATCCCTACGCCAAATTCATGTTCATGCAGATACACCACATAATCATCGAGGATAGTAGACCTTTTAGGATCTTCTTAATACTATTCCTTATGATTTTATCTACATTTCTCTCACGGTGATAATACTATCATTTAGTGGTTGATCATTTATTTGTTCTTTGTTGTTTAGACAATATAACAACTAAAAGAACAAGGATTCAAGAAGGTTATCGGTAATGGGATATAAGTACCCTACCTTCATTTATAACCATATTTCATGATTTTCTACTACCACTAATTTCACCTTTCATAATGAATTTGACTTTAATGCAATAAATACGTGTCAATGACAATTATATGATCTATGTAGGTCCACTTTAAGGGAAGTTTCTCATAATCTCCCACTTGGGCCACATAGGTCATCCTTATATTAGACATCGTAATGTGACACCCCGCCTAATAAAATACCGGGTGATCAGTCCTATACCAAATTAAAACAGGAATCCCAGTTGGATCATCCTTAGCATCACTGTCGAAAACTTTTTAAAACTTACTAACCACCTAGTATTCCAAAAACTGGTGCCAATTTTAACTTTTTAATTAAACAAAACAGCACATGTGGAATTAAAATATAAACCATTCACACAACTGAATGAAAGTAAATTGAATAATAATTACACAACTTGCCGAATAAATCACCGGCCACCAAATAAATAATCCAATACAAATATTCAACACCTGAATGAATTACACCTGAAAAATGTACCGAGAAGTCTGGGCTACAAGCCCTAAATAAAACTGAGACTGATACAAGATTCCTACTCTAGGAATGAATGAATGATGCGTCTAATCCAAACTCCTGCTAGCATCCACATATGCCGCAGCTCCGTGTCCCTGGAATAGAATATCAATCCTGGCATCCCTGTGGCTGGACACATAAAAGGTTTTGAAAATAGTTTTATAGCAAGGGTTAGAACCCAAAACATTTTGAAAATATTTAGCAAGTGAATTAACTACAGTAATTTAAAATGCATGAATGCGTTTCATATTTAAGTTAGTGTCACACTCCCTTGTGGACATTCTCACCCCTCCACTATTGTGCACACCTACCGGTTACCCTAACCCCACCTAGTTGTACTACCCCGTTCAACTAGTCCTGGTATAACCATCCCTTGCCATACTACTCTAACTCGAGTATAATGATTCTTGAATTATAAGTTATCTCACAATTAACTTACTTAATTCCTCTTAAATATTACCATATAACCGTGTCACTAGTTATATAAAGTAAATACATCACACACTGTATTATTACCCGTATATAATATTTACTACCATTATATATGTACCTTTACCACAATATCCATACATATAATATACGTACATCCATCCCTTCGAGTATACGCTCGCCGGATGATTCCCTCTAAAATTCTATCTCACTAGGTGTGCTCACAAAACCTAGTTATCCAAGTTGGAATCGCTCACCAACTTGGCCCAAAATATAAACGTAGTGGAGGCGGTCATATTCCTTCCCTGAAAGTGAGATACATCACTCACCCATATATACCGGACGCCATGACTTGGGGATATACTCGCCCTACTCCTCAAGCTAGGGGATTCACCCACATCGCGCAACCTCCCTTGATAGCATTAGAGTATATAAATTGAATAAATATCTAGTCACTGATATTTAATATCACACACAATATATACACGTATATATATATATACTATCACTACACCGTATATATATAATATAAATCCCGACTTTACCGTGTACTCAAAATCCCGTACACTGCCTGTAATTTAATATCACACACAATATATGAACACATATATATATACTATCACTACACCGTATATATATAATATAAACTCCGGCTTTACCGTGCAATCAAAATCCCGTACACTGCTTGTAATTTCCTGAGTCTGTGGCCCGACTCAACGTAATTAATTTTCTCACTTAATAATTTATGATCCTCTCGAGTCTATGTCCGACTAGGGGTGGCAATTCGGGTTAGTCGCGTCATTTTCGAGTCACGTTGATTTTTATTTTAGTATAAGTTTTTGGTACTTTTAAATCTATACAAGCTAATCGTGTCAAATTCGGGTCATTTCAGGTTATTACCATAAACGGGTTATCGTGTCAAAAATTGCCAACTCTATGTCCGACTCTAATATAATTGATTCACGCCTCAATTAATATAATACTTTCCCCGAGTCTGTGGTCCGACTCTAATTAAGTTAATTAACACACCCATTAATTTAATACCTCCCCGAGTCTACAATCCGACTCTAATTAAATTAATTAACCCACCCATTAATTTAATACCCACCCGAGTCTACAATCCGACTCTTATTTAATTAATTTACACGTTAATTAATCAACACAAATTCGAGTCTGTGGTCCGACTCTAATATAATTAATTTACACAATAATTAATTTATACCAAACTCCGGGTCTACAACCCGACCCTAAACTAATTAATTACAACATCAATTAATTTAATACTTTTCCAAGTCTACCCTCCGGCTCTACCTTCATTAATTATCACATCCATTAATTTAATAACTTGGTGTCACCCAACCATTATTCCCGGACTCACTTACTTAGCCCGTAACTTAATATTTTTCGAGTCTTTATTCCTATCACAAGGGAACACACAATAGGCATTCACAACTCAAGTAATCCTATAAAACAGTAGGTATTTACACAACCCAATTCTTCATGAATCATACTTGTACGTAATATATTTCTCTCTAATATTCACCGTACTTGTTTGCTTTACGAATTTATTTCACTTTCGTATTAACTCAAGTATTCACACAAGTCTAAGGGTCCTAGTTACCCCTTGTTATATCAATTTAGTAGTTACCCTTGTTAACCCACTGACCTAACGAATTTAAGTTGTCTCACGCTTTTCTGTAATTATATTCTTATCATCTCGAATTAGAGTACGTCACAATCATGCCTATAAATATCTACCTTAACTCTCTCACAAAATTAAAGTTCAACACTCAATCATAGACCTACTTCCATATCATTATTCCATCAATATATTTCATCAAGGTCCCAAACACTTCCACGATAAAATTTTAGACATTTGAGGCTTAAAAAGAAAAATCTCAAATTTTCTGGCAGATTAAACACCCTCTAGTAAAATTTCGATTTCTACCTCTACATTACTCCGATTGACCTGATTCCAAGTTCATTGGATATCTAAGAGAAATATATTTCCAGTAATGTATGGTTCACACTCTAATTCTAAGTAGAATTCAAATCGCACACGTTTAAAGTCACGTCAAAATTCTGGCAGATTACTATGTTGACAGATCAAACACCCTGTAGTAAAATGTCGATTACTCCCTCTACAGAACTCCGATTGATCTGATTCCAAGTTCATTGGATAGCTAAGAGAAATAAAGTTTCAGGCATGTATGGCTAACACTCTAATTCGAAGTACAACTCAAATGGCATATGTTTAAATTTGTATCAAAAAATCTGGCAGGTTGACATCTTGTGTTCTTCAATTAAACCCTAAGTCATTCAAGATTCATGATCTTCATCAAAGAACTCATAAAGATTCCATATTAATCATAAATTATATTCAAATTTAATTTTATCTTTACTTAGGGATATATAATACACCTATTTCTTACTTTGAATCTCATTCAATAGCTACATGAACAAAACCCCCATTTTTATACGCATTTATCCCCAAAACGAATTTTGGTTTACACATCACTATGATATGAATTGATTATCATCAATTTAGAGATCACAACAGTTAACCACTTGCCTGTAAGTGTTCGTAGTGTCTGATCCGTTGGCGTAGTCCCTCAATTTGGCTCCAAAATCCCCAAATTGGCTTTTGCTAAGCTTTCCCCCAATTTTCCTCTCAAGCCCTAGGCTTAGAATTGTGTTGGCTGTTGATTTCCTAATCACTCACTTAGGTTAAAACCCTCAATCCCGTTTTTCACCTAATGGACTTAATTAAAGTGGCCCAACTCACCTCGTGTGGGCCCGGCTATGCCCAAAAATACCCCGAGACCCAATTACTACCCCCGGATACTCTTTTCTGACTATCTCGACCCATCCGGACACAACTGCGCACTCAGAATTGGAATTCCAATTAATTTATAAAAATCCTTATCTCACACCCAATTTAGTCTATACCGACTCCTGGTTGGGATAAGTGCATACCTCGTCATTAATATCCGAAATGACGCGATTAAATTATTACTATTCACTTAGTAAATAAATTTCCCTAAACATTAACCATTCACTCCCCGATTAATATTTAAATATATATATATTGCCATAATTAATTCAATTAAAATTACAACACACAAGTAATTTAAAATTCCCGAATTAATTAAATATTAAATGTACAAAAATACGGGGTGTTACATACTTCCCCCCTTACAAAGGAATTTCGTCCTCGAAATTAAGATAAACCTAGTGTTCCAATATTCACATATTACTCACTAGTCATGTGCCTCCAAGCCCGCTATATCTATCCCATCCGCTTCTAACCATACGTTACACAAGTATGCATTTAAAATTTGCCGGGGCGCACATACACCCTATTCCCGCGCTTAACCGCACAAAATTTGCCTTAATTAACCCGGTTGCCCATACACCATATCCTCGCGCTCTACCGCACGAAAGTTACCCGACTATGCTAGTCGTAACCCGTAATATAACTACGAATCCCGTAATCATATCACATATATAAATATATATACATATATATCTACTGCCCGGGTACCCACCCATGTGCTAACGTCCAAACATCTCCCCATAAATACTTGTCTCTCAACACAAAAGTATTTATGCTTACCCTTATGCTACTAAAGACAACATAAAATACCGCGCCCTTACTATCACTAGTCCTAGCGCAAAGTAAACCCCGAGCTATCTCTCTTTGCTCGAAAATAAATCTAACCACCCTGATTCACTTCAGTAAACATCCCCACTTACCGGGATAAAATGTGAGAACACAAAACTTCACTATGTGCTATCGCACCACACAATACAACATATATATATCCACATATATATAGGCTATACGCCCTCTCAGGTGATACCTAGTACCAACCATACCCTGGTGTCGCGAACACCAAAATTTTACACCACTATCCATAATAGTTAAATTCTCATCGCTATCCAGCCGATTTTGAGAAAATATTATCAACCCTACTCCCATAATTCTCGAAAGTAGTAACTCTTCGCATAATTCAAACCTTCACTCAGTGTACACCTCCATTCTTCCGTGAAGAACACTGAGGAACTCCACTACCCTACGAAAAGTTTATCCACATACTATGGCTGCTACCGCCAATGTACTCACTAAATTCGGCTCACCTGCGAACATTAGTGAAAAATAAGTCTTATATTGTGACATCTTCCCTGTCACTCAAAAATATACCCCATGCCCCTAGGGTAAAAATAATTACCTCCATACTCCAGCTGCAACGGATGGTTCTCGAGTTCTGGAGCATCTTCTCCCTGCTCGAATACACCAATGACTTGCTTTAGTGGCTGTACATCCAGGACCTCGTTCTGTAGTTTTCCCCTTCCTTACTTAAGACAATCTCTCTTCAAGTGTCTCGCTTTCCCCACCGACGAAACACCGTCTAATACATTCACCCTGCCACTGGTCCCTTCCATGCCGACCTTGTTGAATTCCCTGGCCATCCTGCCGATAGCCTCCAGTTCTAAATTGTTTGGCGTGGTTTCCCTACCGGAAATCCTGCCCCTGATCTCCCCCAGTCTGCTGCTGGGATACCCCACTGGTATTGTTCCCTCATGCCTTATCCGACTGGCTAGTTTCCACTCCCCTCCCGCTTCCTTTCACGTGGAAGCGATATTCCCGACAGTGCCGGAGTGTTTCGTTAATGACATCAGTATAATCAACTAATGCGGAATTTTCAATTAAATGTTGTTTGATTCTCCAGACTAACCCATACATAAACTTTTCTTTCTTTCTCTTTTCCTCGCTTACCTCATCCGGTACAAAATTTGCCAACAAGTGAAATCTTCCTCGTAATCGGCCACTGAACGGTCTCCCTTTGAGTCTCCTCACAAAATTTTCTCCTCATTTCGGTCTCGACCATTGAAGGAAAAATACGTGCGGTCGAACCGCACCCAAAACTTTATAGTAGTTAGTGTGTCCCTTTCCTCAACTATGGTGATTGACCCCCACCACTGTAGCGCCGCTCCCACTAACTAAAAGTGGTTAGTATTTATTTTCGCACCCCATTGCAATCTCCCATGCGTAAGTGACGCTGGATACCTCTCTTCCTTGACACGCTAGTACTACACCTGAACCTCCTCGCAACTCTGGTGGGTTCCCACTAAAAATAACTTCTCTTTCTTATTTGCACCCCAACGACCCCGCATGAGTCTAAACATCCGACGCCACTAACACTTGTGGCGGATCCCGTGGAAAGTACCTTGTCGTTTGCGACTACCGTCGTTTCAATCGCCCGCGCCATTAGTTCGGTTACCTGTGCGGCCAAAATTATCTTTGGCAGTTGCTGCCGTAACTCTTACTCCTGACGAGCCTCCCTCGTTTCACCTCCCTCTGCTGCCCTAGCTGATCTCCCTCTCCTGGGAGTCATCTGGAATGAGAATCAAATTGTATGATTTCACTTTCAAATATAAATTCGCAGAAGAACGTATATGCGCATACGTATGAGAATACAACAATCCTATGATAGGGCTCTATATCAAAGATTGGTAAGCCGAAGCGTGAAAAGCAGCACAGATCCTAAGGACACTAGAACCTGATGCTCTGATACCATCTGTGACACCCCACCTAATAAAATACCGGGTGATCAGTCCTATACCAAATTAAAACAGGAATCCCAGTTGGATCATCCTTAGCATCACTGTCAAATTTTTTTTAAAACTTACTAACCACCTAGTATTCCAAAAACTGGTGCCAATTTTAACTTTTTAATTAAACAAAACAGCACATGCGGAATTAAAATATAAACCATTCACACAACTGAATGAAAGTAAATTGAATAATAATTACACAACTTGCCGAATAAATCACCGGCCACCAAATAAATAATCCAATACAAATATTCAACACCTGAATGAATTACACCTAAAAACTGTACCGAGAAGTCTGGGCTACAAGCCCTAAATAAAACTGAGACTGATACAAGATTCCTACTCTAGGAATGAATGAATGATGCGTCTAATCCAAACTCCTGCTAGCATCCACATATGCCGCAGCTCCGTGTCCCTGGAATAGAATATCAATCCTGGCGTCCCTGTGGCTGGACACCTAAAAGGTTTTGAAAATAGTTTTATAGCAAGGGTTAGAACCCAAAATATTTTGAAAATATTTAGCAAGTGAATTAACTACAGTAAATTAAAATGCATGAATGCGCTTCATATTTAAGTTAGTGTCGCACTCCCTTGTGGACATTCTCACCCCTCCACTATTGTGCACACCTACCGGTTACCCTAACCCCACCTAGTTGTACTACCCCGTTCAACTAGTCCTGGTATAACCATCCCTTGTCATACTACTCTAACCCGAGTATAATTATTATTGAATTATAAGTTATCTCACAATTAACTTACTTAATTTCTCTTAAATATTAGCATATAACCGAGTCACTAGTTATATAAAGTAAATACATCACACACTGTATTATTACACGTATATAATATTTACTACCATTATATATGTACCTTTACCACAATATCCACACATATAATATACGTACATCTATCCCTTCGAGTATACCCTCGCCGGATGATTCCCTCTAAAATTCTATCTCACTAGGTGTGCTCACAAAACCTAGTTGTCCAAGTTGTAATCGCTCACCAACTTGTCCCAAAATATAAACGTAGTGGAGGCGGTCATATTCCTTCACTGAAAGTGAGATACATCACTCACCCATATATACCGGACGCTATGACCTGGGGATATACTCGCCCTACTCCTCAAGCTAGGGGATTCACCCACATCGCGTAACCTCCCTTGATAGCATTAGAGTATATAAATTGAATAAATATCTAGTCACTGATATTTAATATCACACACAATATATACACGTATATATATATATACTCTCACTACACCGTATATATATATAATATAAATCCCGACTTTATCGTGTACTCAAAATCCCGTACACTGCCTGTAATTTAATATCACACACAATATATGAACACGTATATATATACTATCACTACACCATATATATATAATATAAACTCCGGCTTTACCGTGCACTCAAAATCCCGTACACTGCTTGTAATTCCCTGAGTCTGTGGCCCGACTCAACGTAATTAATTTTCTCACTTAATAATTTATGATCCTCCCGAGTCTATGTCCGACTCTAATATAATTAATTCACGCCTCAATTAATATAATACTTTCCCCGAGTCTGTGGTCCGACTCTAATTAAGTTAATTAACACACCCATTAATTTAATACCTCCCCGAGTCTACAATCCGACTCTAATTAAATTAATTAACACACCCATTAATTTAATACCCACCCGAGTCTACAATCTGACTCTTATTTAATTAATTTACACGTTAATTAATCAACACAAATTCGAGTCTGTGGTCCGACTCTAATATAATTAATTTACACAATAATTAATTTATACCATACTCTGGGTCTACAACCCGACCCTAAACTAATTAATTACAACATCAATTAATTTAATACTTTTTCGAGTCTACCCTCCGACTCTACCTTCATTAATTATCACATCCATTAATTTAATAACTTGGTGTCACCCAACCATTATTCCCGGACTCACTTACTTAGCCCGTAACTTAATATTTCTTGAGTCTTTATTCCTATCACAAGGTAACACACAATAGGCATTCAAAACTCAAGTAATCCTATAAAACAGTAGGTATTTACACAACCAAATTCTTCATACTTGTACGTAATATATTTCTCTCTAATATTCACCGTACTTGTTTGCTTTACGAATTTACTTCACTTTCGTATTAATTTAAGTATTCACACAAGTCTAAGGGTCCTAGTTACCCCTTGTTATATCAATTCAGTAGTTACCCTTGTTAATCCACTGACCTAACGAATTTAAGCTGGCTCACGCTTTTCCGTAATTATATTCTTATCATCTCGAATTAGAGTACGTCACAATCAAGCCTATGAATCTCTACCTTAACTCTCTCACAAAATTAAAGTTCAACACTCAATCATAGACCTACTTCCATATCATTATTCCATCAATATATTTCATCAAGGTCCCAAACAATTCCCCGATAAAATTTTAGACATTTGAGGTTTAAAAAGAAAAATCTCAAATTTTTTGGCAGATTAAACACCCTCTAGTAAAATTTCGATTTCTACCTCTACATTACTCCGATTGACCTGATTCCAAGTTCATTGGATATATAAGAGAAATATCTTTCCAGTAATGTATCGTTCACACTCTAATTCAAAGTAGAATTCAAATCGCACACGTTTAAAGTCACGTCAAAATTCTGGCAGATTACTATGTTGACAGATCAAACACCCTATAGTAAAATGTCGATTACTCCCTCTACACAACTCCGATTGATCTCATTCCAAGTTCATTGGATAGATAAGAGAAATACCTTTTCAGGAATGTATGGTTAATACTCTAATTCTAAGTACAAATCAAATGGCATACATTTAAATTTGTGTCAAAAATTCTGGCAGGTTGACATCTTGTCATTCAAGATTCATGTTCTTCATCCAAGAACTCATAAAGATTCCATATTAATCATCAATTATATTCAAATTTCATTATATCTTTACTTAGGGATATATAATACACCTATTTCTTACTTTGAATCTCATTCAATAGCTACATGAACAAAACCCCCATTTTTATACGCATTTATCCCCAAAACGAATTTTGGTTTACACATCACTATGATATGAATTGATTATCATCAATTTAGAGATAACAACAGTTAACCACTTCCTGTAAGTGTTCGTAGTGTCTGATCCGTTGGCGTAGTCCCTCAATTTGTCTCCAAAATCCCCAAATTGGCTTTTGCTAAGCTTTCCCCCAATTTTCCTCTCAAGCCCTAGGCTTAGAATTGTGTTGGCTGCTGATTTCCTAATCCCTCACTTAGGTTAAAACCCTCAATCCCGTTTTTCACCTAATGGACTTAATTAAAGTGGCCCAACTCACCCCATGTGGGCCCGGTTATGCCCAAAAATACCCCGAGACCCAATTACTACCCCCGGGTACTCTTTTCTGACTATCTCGACCCATCCGGACACAACCGCGCACTCAGAATTGGCATTCCAATTAATTTATAAAAATCCTTATCTCACACTCAATTTAGTCTATACCGACTCCTGGCTGGGATAAGTGCATACCTCGTCATTAATACCCGAAATGACGCGATCAAATTATTACTTTTCACTTAGTAAATAAATTTCCCTAAACATTAACCATTCACTCCCCGATTAATATTTAAATATGTATATTGCCATAATTAATTCAATTACAATTACAACACACAAGTAATTTAAAATTCCCGAATTAATTAAATATTAAATGTACAAAAATACGGGGTGTTACATGTAATACCTTAAGAGCACAACTCGACTATCAAAATTTGTAAGAGACATTACAAAAATCTTGTCCACGAAAATTATGAAAAAGAGTCTAGATTTAATTTGACACAAGATTTAAAGAGCTTCATTAATAACGCTGCGATTATGATGCAAGATCAAACAAATCTTTAAAGAACTATGTCTAAACTTTATTTTGTACAAAACATCAAAAAGAATATCATAACCCTTGAAAAAAATATACATGTGTTGATGTAAAAAATTAGATTATCTCTAATTATTCAATCACAGATAAAATAAATAAGACAAAAGAATTTTTAAAGTGGTTCAGCCTTAAAAGAATGACATACGTCCACTATTTTTGTTATTGCTGACTGTTTAGGAATTCTCGATAACAGGTTTTTACCAAGAAATTCCGAGTCCCCCTACAATGAGGATGATACAATGTATTTATAGCCCTGAGGCTGTACATGTGAAATGGTAATACATAGCTGTCCAATAAGCGTATACATCTGTAAGATAATAATCAGCATTTAATGCGCATTTAATCCTCTTAATTGTCTAGTAATAAATATTTTGATCGAGGTGCAGCTCGGACCGCCTAAGCTGCTCGGACCGCCTGAGTATCTCGGTATCCATGAGTTGTTCGGTGCAGTAAAGCTCCTCGGAGAGTACCTACTTCTCGGAGTATCTGAGTTGGTCGGGGAAGTTGAGTTCCTCGAAGTCAAGGTGTTGTTCAAAAATATTTGTAGGTGCCATGTAGAGTGACACGTGTCTCCACATAATTGATCCACGTCAGCGGACTAATTTTGGTATCATCAGAAGCCCCCAGTGTTTCACAGTTCGAGGTTGAGGGGTGTGGAACATTCTTCTCGAAATATGGCGGGATTAAATTGTCATCCTGAATTTTAGGAGTGTTTTCTTTGTATTTATTTTTCTTTTCGAATTCGTAGAATCAGACTTTTCGAATTTTTCTAACTGCTTCAGTCTCCCCGCCCTTTTTGTCCTTTTAGCCGCCGGTAGCGTAAACGTCTCTCTTTGTAATCATTATTTTTACCCTTTCCCAAGGTAAGGTATTTAAGCATTGCAGAAAATCCTATCGTCTCTTCACTTTTTCAAATCTGTATCTTTGAGTTCTCCATTTCTTCTCTATCTTGTGCGTTCATTCCTTCCATCGTTCGTTGTCAACTGATCCATCCTTTTTCTGTAAGATCTTCTTCCTTCTTTTTTATTTCCTTTATTCATCATGGTTTACCTTATTGAGTCTCTTGATAAGTTTCGTTCTGATTTCTCTATTCCTTCATGGGTCATTTTGGAGAAACTTTCTGAACCTTCAGATTATTTTCGTTTGGCTGAGGGACATTGGTTCCCCAGCCTCTTTGTATATGAATGTGGCTTTTCTTTTCCCCCAAACCCCTCGTGTCTGGAATTCTGTCAATATTTTGACGTGGTTCCTGCAAAAATAGCCCCCAATACATGGAGAATAGTTAATGGAGTCCATAGGTTAAATCAGATTCATGGAACTCGTATAGGAATTCCAGAAATTATGTTTTGCTATAGATGGGTTGTCAGCGACAGTACTTTTTAATTGAAAACTAGGTTTTTAAATAGGGCTTTAGTCGCCAATCTCCCAGATGCCAACAGGGATTACTTCGAGTATGGTGTTGTTATAAAAAATTGGCAACATGCTCCGCTAATTAGAAATGATGTGTATTAGGGTACTAGATGCCCTCCCTATGGCAATGGGATAGGTTGTTTTTATTTTAATTTATTTTTGAAATAATGATTTCTTTGTGTTTGATAAAATGTGTCACTGATACTTTAATTTTGATTTATTTGCAGTTGACAGCAAGAGAAGGTCTCCAAAAGATACAGAAGTTAATTTAAAGCATCTGAAACTTATCTGGGGTTTGCATGAAACTGTTAACGATGAACACATTAGATCATCTTCATACTTATTGCAGTACAAGAGTTATACCTCGTCTTTTACTGCTCGTCAAGTGATAAGTGATGTAGAACCAGTACCGGCTTCTGAAGGTTCTTCTCCTGAGTCATATATTCCTCTTAGTGAAAGAATGAAGAGAAGAAGAGCTCCTGCCCTCTTCGAGAAATGTGCCTCTATTGCTGGAGAGGCAAAGAAAAGCAAGCATGATGTCTCAGAAGGGACAAAACAAATTGATGCACCTCCTCCAGCTATTACTATGAAGGTTGCCGAGAAGCCCCCTGTGGCTCCGAGAAAGGTTGCAGCTGTTTCTCCTCCAAGCGAGGTTGTAGTTATATCACCGACCAAGATGACATCCTTGGTCAAGAATGTTCCTGTTCCCACGAGGAACCTGAAAAAGAGCTTCTCGGTCAATTTGGCTGAATCCATCTATCAGCCTCCAACTACTGGAAGTGGTGTTCCCACTTTCGTTGCTCCGAGCTCTGCCATGAGCTCGGTGAAGTCCTGGATCATCCTCGAGATCCAAGGTATTGAAGAAAATCTTTCCCGAGATAGGGTTACCACTTTAGCAGTTCAACACATTGCCTCAGTAAGTATTGCTAATATAAACTTTTATTTTTCAATGTTATGTCCTTGCATTGATTTATAATTATTTTCTTTTTCCAGTTGGTAACTTGCTTTAATACTATTCTGAAGAAGGACAAAGCCATCAAGTCGTCCATCTCCTCGGGTGGTGTAGAGGAGGCTTTTGCAGGTCTGACACAATCTTTAAAGGATTCTCGTCAGAAGTATGTCGATGATAAAGATGCTTGGGAGAAGAAGTTTAATTCCACTGAGCAGGAGAGGGATCAGGCTGTTGAGGTCTCCAAAGGATTGGAGAATAAAATAAAAGAATTAGAAAGTAAGAATAAAGAGCTCGAAGGGAAGCTCCAAAATGCTAGAGAGCTTGAAGGTAAGCTCAAGTCTGCTGAGGAAGATCTGGGAAAACTTCGTGACGTTGGTCGTCAGAAGGAGGAGGCAAAAAAGAAATTGAAAGCTACCAAGGAACTTTTATCTGAGAAGATTTCCTCGGAGAAGGTGAGAAGGAAATTGGCTGTGAAAAAGTCCTTCAGCGCTGGCTGGGACAAAGGTTGGAATAAGGGTTTGGCTGCCATGGTCTCACAAATGGAGTATGACATCCTCAAATACTTCAGGGATGGTTGGGTTGCTGCTTTGAAAGAGATGAACGTTGATGAGAATTATGACTTATTCCAGTGACACATTCCTGGCCCCCCTCCTTCTCCCGGGGAAGAAGAAGAGGACGAAGCTGCCTCTGAGGAATCTTCTATGATGGTTGGGGATCAGGTCCCTACTGTTGAACTTTGCTACGAATAACCCCAACAAACTATTACTCCTACCGAGCAGCTCCAGTCAACCAACATTTCAGCCGAGCAACCTACTATGCCATCCGAGCAACCTTTCTCCTCATCCCAGCCTCCTGAGAAAGTTTTGGGAGACAAGGAGAAGGTGTAGAGTTGTTTAGACTTTTCTCTCTGTTTATTTTCTTTGTCAAATGTAACTCTGAATTATGTACTTCTCTTTTACGATGCAATAAAATTTGAAATTTTGATTGTTCATAATATTGATTCTCTTCTTCTTGCTCTGTTTGCACTCTTATTGATTCTTGATATCTCTTCCTTTTACTAGTTTATGGCCAGGATGGAATTGTTATCTGCTCATGATACAAAATTGTTGAGACAATGCAATGAATACTTCAAAGCTGGTCATACAGATATGACTGAAGCTCAAATTGTTGATGTCCTCGATCCAGATGCTTCAGAGCGAGCAGTCGAAGCCTACCAGTACTTAAAGTGTCTGCTCGACCGGGTAGTGGCTAATAATGTAGCATATTATGATATGATTGAAGACCTCCAGGGCACTCTCGAGGAGCTTAAACAATAATACAAGAAATCTACAGTCCTTTTGCACCAGGGATATGAGAAGAAGTATCAACAACTAAGTGATGATAAGGGATATGATAAATTATTCGCTGCTTATGATGTGAGGGAGAGAACTTTGAAGACCGAGGTCGAAGAGCACAGGCAGATAGCTAAGTTACTGGAGCAGAAAAATAATAACCTGCGAGGAAAAGTATCTCAGTTGAAATCTGCAGCGTCTTCCTCGAACGCTTTGGTCCTTATCAATGACGAGGGTTTCTCTTTCTTGGAGGTTGAAAATGCCAATCTGAGAGATAAATTGGAAACCTTGAAGAGAGTTGGTCCTTCTACCTCTGCTCGCGGACAAGTAAAAGTTTCTCGGGTATGAGTAAGGGCTGCTTGAGTTACTATTGAAGAAGCTAGAATGCAGGCAGACTTGGAGAATCAAGCATTCCAGTTGGTGGCAAAGAATCAACCATTAGCTGAGATGTCCAAGAAGATTTTGAATCTGGATAAGCAGCTCTCTGCACAAAAGTCTTCCTTGGAGAGTAAAGAACTTTTAGCAAAGAACCTCCTCGAGCAATTGGAGAGGTTAACCTATCAATTCCACAAGCAGCCCAGGGAGTTTTGGATGGCTGGTTATAATGAAGACCTCTACCATCTAGATGATTGAATCCAAAATGCAAATAATGTGGGTTACAAGCAAGGATGGCTAAATGCCTTGGGCGTGCTGCAGTTGGAACAGGGTCACTATTTATGGGATTACTATGACCCTGGGTTGCTCGATTTGCCGGTGCCTTCTTTCAAACTGGATATGAGCTGGATTCCTGGTCGGGTCATTCCCTAATGTCTGATTTCAAAGTATCTCGGTGACTATAGCCTTCATTCCAACTTTGAAATATCTCGCCCAGAGCACCTTCTTGATAGGTCATCTGTGATGAACATCAGGATGCTCAAAGATATTAATTTCATAAATTCTCCCTATGCTTTAGATGATCCTCCTGCTGGCGAATAACCTGTTTCGAAGGAAGAGGGGAAGAAACCAATAGAATAGGAATCTTGATGTAATTTTTTTATTTCATTCTCAATGTATTTTGTTTTGAATTTAATGAAAAACTTCTAATTTTATTTGCAATTTCGATTGTCTTGGAAATATTTTGTAAGACATTTCTTTTTACTTACTAATGAATGTGCATATACATCTGTTAAAAAGATAGAGATATTTTGTGTTATTTTAAATTTCCGATCAACTAAAGTTGGTGAAAACTTATTGTTGACTATCTTTAATTGATGATAATCATCTGATGACCAACCAGAGTTGGTGATATTTCATTTTTGACCAACTATGTTAGTAATTTAAAATGCCATAAATATCAAGAAATTTACCACTTTTTAATTTTAAGCCTTGAAATGACTTTCATTTATTTAACCAACTGTTTCCGACCAACTACAGATGGTGTTTTTAGTTCTCGACCAACCTTAGTTGGTAAATTTTTTATTCCCGACCAACTTATAGTTGGTGGATTTTCTTCCCAACCAACTGGAGTTGGTATTTCTGGGAAATTTTTTATTCCCGACCAACCGGAGTTGGTATTTCTGGGAAATTTTTTATTCCCGACCAACTTATAGTTGGTGGATTTTCTTCCCAACCAACCGGAGTTCGTATTTATGGGAAATTTTTTATTCCCGACCAAATTATAGTTGGTGGATTTTCTTCCCAACCAACCGGAGTTGGTATTTCTAGGAATTTTTTTATTACCGACCAACTTATAGTTGTTGGATTTTCTTCCCAACCAACCGGAGTTGGTATTTCTAGGTTTGTTTTTTATTCCCGACCAACTTATAGTTGGTGGATTTTCTTCCCAATCAACCGGAGTTGGTATTTCTCGGAAAGTTTTTATTCCCGACCAACTTATAGTTGGTGGACTTTCTTCCCAACCAACCGGAGTTGGTATTTCTGGGAAATTTTTTATTCCCGACCAACTTATAGTTGGTGGATTTTCTTCCCAACCAACCGGAGTTGGTATTTTTGGGAAATTTTTTATTCCCGAACAACTTATAGTTGGTGAATTTTCTTCCCAACCAATCGGAGTTGGTATTTCTGGGTTTGATGCGTAGTGTGCAGCACTAGTACTCCGAAAAATTTTCAACAAAAAGAGAGAATTGGGCGAAATAACCAAAACTTTATTCATATCGAAGAAAACTGCATTACATAGAGATGAGACTACTGATAATATTTACGAAGATGTTTTGCGTTCCATGCATTCTTAAACTCCTCCCCTTCTAAAGTTTCAATTCTATATGTCCCTGGTCGAACAACCTCTGTTACTCTGTAGGGCCCATGCCAGTTAGCTTCCAGTTTATTGTGCTTTTGAATTACTTTCTTCAGCACATAGTCCCCTTCTTTCAGGTCGCACTTTTTCACTCTCTTGTTGTAGAACAAAGTTGTTCGTTGCTGGTAAGCTGCATTCCTGATGGCTGCTTCTTCTCTAACTTCCTCGAGCATGTCCAAGTCTAACCTTCTCATCAAGTCGCTGACAGGGGAATTGAAGTTCAACACTCGGTGTGTTGGGAGGCCCAGCTCGGCGGGTATAACAGCTTCACTTCCAAATGCCAGCATATATGGAGATTCTCCAGTTACTGCTCGGGGAGTAGTACGATAAGCCCACAGTATAGAATGTAGCTCGTTGATTCAATTTGCCTTTGCATCATTTAATCTTTTCTTCAAGCCATTCAGTAGTGTCGTGTTCGTCACTTCAGTTTTCCCATTGCTTTGGGGATGGCCTGGTGCAGAGTGGGTTTTTAGTATGTTCGACTGATGACGATATGCAGCGAACTCCTCGTTGCCAAATTATGTTCCATGGTCGGTGATGAATGCATGGGGAAGACCATATCTACAGATGATATTTTTCTAAATAAATTGGTATACCTTTTCGTACGTTATGTCGACAAGAGGCTCGGCTTCCACCCACTTAGTAAAATAATCCACTGCGATGACGAGATATTTAAATCTTCCTCTAGTCGTTGGAAGTGGTCCAACCAAGTCAATTCCCCACATGGAAAATGGACAAGGGGAAGTAATGGGTATTAAGAATGCTTGGGGAGTTCTTCGAATGGTGGAGAAGCGTTGACATTTGTCGCATTTTTTGGCATAGACTATGCAATCAGCCCTCATTGTCGGCCAATAGTATCCCTGTGTCATTATCCTTTATAGAAGTGTCTGACCTGCTACATAGGCTCCACAAGACCCTTCATGTACTTCTTCGATCAAGTCTTTTACCTCGTCGGGATGTACACATCTCTGCAAGCCAGCTATAATTCCTCGTCTATATAGAATAACATTGGTCAATACATAACGAGCAGCTCTAAACTTTAGTTTCTTGGCTGCGAGCTTATCAGTTGTCAAATACCCTTCTTCAATATATGCCCTGATAGGATCCATCCAAGATGGTTCTAAATCAAGGGTAATAAAGTTCATGATAAAATCTTCATCTATGCTCCGACTAGCCAAGAATTCAATTGGGATTATTCTTCGTAGCTCGGTGCGTGTGGCTGATGCTAAACGAGCTAAGGCATCTTCTCTGGCATTCTCCAATCTTGGTATTCTAATTATCTGCACTGCCATTAGACTTGATAAAATCTCCATCTCTTTTGCATGATACCTGATTATTAATTCTCCTTTGGCTGCATATACTCCCAGTATTTGATTCACGATCAATTGCGAGTCACTGAATACGATAACTTGCTCTGCCCCCATGGTTTTTGCCAAACTAAGACCTGCAATCATAGCTTCATATTCAGCCTCATTATTAGAAACCTTGAATTGGAAGTGCAGAGCATACTCCATATCGACCTCATTCGGGCTATTTAAAATAATCCCTGCACCACAGCCTGTAGTGCAAGATGAGCCATCCACATATAGGTTCCATATAGGTACTTCGTCTTCAAATTTTTAATTTTACAGAGTTCCTTGGTGAAACATTTTCTGCTTCCTTTTGTCCTCCTCTAGTGCTTCTTGCTGCTCGTCGACCATCTTCTCTTGCTCACCGACCAACTTTTCTTGCTCGTTGACAAATTTCTTTTGTTCGTCGACCAATGTAAGTTGATCGGGGTTTAAATTTGATGGTTTTATAACATCCACAGGTTGGTCTGTATCCAGCTTTTGCTCCTCAGAGGTATCAGGATAGATGAACTCTACTATAAAATCTGCTACTGCCTGCCCTTTTAGTGACGATCTAGGCTCATAAATTATATCATATTCACCAAGTTCTATTGCCCAATACATCAATCTCCTTGACTTTTCTGGTTTATGAAGAGCTTGCCTTAATGGGATATCTGTATACACGATTATGGTATGAGCCTGGAAGTATAGCCTCATTCTTCTACTCGCTTCAATCAGCGCCAATGCCAACTTTTCTAGTCTTGGATATCTGATCTCTGTTCCTCGGAAGGCCTTACTAGTGTAATAAATTAGTTTTTGTACTCCATCCTCTACTCTTATTAATGCCGAGCTAACTGCATTTTCTGAAACTGCGAGATATAAGTACAATCTTTCTCCCATCACTGGCCTGGACAACAATGGAGGTGCTCCCAGATATTTATTCAACTCTTGAAAGGCTTTCTCGCATTCTTCATTCCATTCGAATGTTTTTTGGAGTGTTTTGAAGAATGGAAGGCACCTATCAGTTGCTCATGATACAAATCTGTTAAGTGTTGTAACTCGCCCTGTGAGACTTTATACTTCCTTCTTCGTCGTTGGAGATCGCAGCTAATAGAGCTTTGATCTTTTCACAGTTTGCTTCAATACCTCGTTGGTTGACAATATACCCGAGGAACATGCCTTCTCGTACTCCGAATATGCAATTTGTGGGATTCAACTTCATTTGTGTAATACCCCGTATTTTTATGCTATATTAATTTGGGGATTTATTAGATTTAATGAGAGTTAATTATTTAATAAAAATCCAAAAATTAATTATGTTATAATTATTAACGTGACGAGAGTTAGTAATTATGGGAAATTTGTTGAATATTACTGATGAGCAAAGTAATATATATGATATTGATTATATTGAATGTCACGAGTGAATAAAATGACAGTTTTGGAAATTTGAATCGGGACGCGCCCGTGTCGCGTCGGGACTAAATTTTGTTAATTAAAAAGTGAATATTTTATAAGTCACCCGTATGGTCGTTTTGAGTGCACCAACTCATCCGGAAGGGTCGAGATAGTCAGAAAAGTGTACCCGGGGGTGTAGTTTGGGTCTCGGGGCGTTTTTAGGCCTAATTAGTAACCCGAGAGGGCATTTTGGTCATTTTATATTATTGGGTAATTAAACCCACGAAATTCAGCAACCTATATCAGCCATTTAGGTTAGTCATTTAGGGTTAGAATATTCAGAACCCTAGAACGGCCATTGGAGAAGAGAGGAGCAAGGTCTCAAGGCAATTCAAGGCCAAAAAGTCACCGGTTTGCACCGCCGCCACCACCAATGCGTAGATTGCGAGAAGGGGAACGCAACCACACCAAAATTAGCCGCAATCCAGACCTCTAAAAATCCCAGGCAAATGTTTATCTTGCTATTTTTGTTGGTGCAATTTCCATATTAGTTTAGGAATGATTAGGGATGAAAAATATGGAAGAAAACCCAAATTGTGATAGGAATTTGCATGTAGTAAAGATCTAAACCTTATTCTGGAAGTCTCTTGTGATGTAGAAAGATAACCCACGAAATTTTGGTGTAAATAGAAAGGAAATTCTGGGATTAAACAGATTAGAATCACGAGTTAGAGATTTTTAGGGTTCTTGAGTTTTAATGAATTATGGCATGATAAATCCATGTTTAGTGATGTAAATTGATATGTTTTACATTGAATATACCTGTTATGATGATATAAGGTTAGTTGTATTAATTCTGGGACGATTGGAACTTGAAAATATGGATTTGGTGTAAATTTGGAGATGCAACCCGTAACTGAAATTCTGCAGATTTTGCAGACCTGCTTGATCGATCGATCGAGCCCAGAGCTTCGATCGATCGAAGGTTCGATCGATCGAGCCCCAAACCTCGATCGATCGACCCCTCCTGACAAACACCTATTTCCCTTGTTTAATTAGTTAAACTAAATTTATCGTGGAATAATTCTTGGGTATTCTTAATAAAATATTTTTGGGAGTTAGGAAAGACCAATAGGGCACATGAATAAGTGTTGGGAACTTTATTATAAGACGAGAAGTTTGCTTTTGGGATAATTATATAATGAACGATGAAACTACGTATTTCAAGTGAGAGATTACGACGAATAGCTACGATAGTGAATAGAGGTATACCTACTGAATTTTCTTCTTGGAAGGATAGAGTCCACGAGTGTCACGTAATAAGTGAGAAAACTCTTCGAGTTAAGGTTAGAGATGAAACCTTATACGTAATACTAATAATGTGAAATTAAGGAAAAATGTTTTTTAATTATGGGTGACGAGAGGAACCTATATTAAAATGATAAAAGTGGTACATTTATATGATTGTGTGTACATATATTATATACATGTGAAAATCATGCCCACGCTAATTGCTATCCCTGAGATTTCCGCGCTGGGACAGTCTTATCTCGATGGGACCTTTATGGGGGATATTGACTTGTACCCTAGAAGATAGATATCCTTGGTACAGGCTATCAGAATGATAGTTCAGACGGTCCTAAGAGACGCAGGCATGTGCCATCCTCTTAGAGACTTGGAATCTATTCTTCGCCTCATCTTATTTGTGTATAGGTATCCTTGGTACAGGCTATCACAGTGATAGTTCAGATGGTCCTACGAGACTTGGAATCTATACTTCATCTCAATTTTATTTGAGTATGTGTTAATACAATTCGAGAGTGATTCCGAATTTTTATTCCCCTTAATGTGTGATATGGGGTTTGGATAGTAGAGTATGCCCGCACCATAGTTTTGTTTGGGGTGCTGTTATGATATATATATTTTGTTAGTAGATATATATATATATATATATATATATATATATATATATATATATATATGGAATTATGGAATCTGGAACTGTCTACTGAAATGTGATATGTAGGACATGGTTGATGACTCAATTATAAATACTGGTTTTGAGAAAGTATAATATGTCACTGGAAAACTTTATTGATTTTATAAAGTTAAATTGCATAACTTTGGTTACTTATTGAGTAATCCTTTTCAAAATGGAATTGTTAAATTTTGAATCTTACGAGTAATCTAAGATAAGTTAAATCGTTGGGAAGATTAGTGCGATATATTATAATACAAACCGTTGGAAAGGTTAGTGCGATAGGTGTGCACATTAGAAGAGAGGTGAGAATTTTTCTCAAGAGAGTGACGCACTAATATGTTATTGCATTGGCTTGTATCAATTTAAATACTTGCTAAACGTATTTTAAATCAAACACACTTTCGGGCTCTGACCCGTTTCTCTCTCTCTCTCTCTCTCTCTCTCTCTCTCTCTCTCTCTCTCTCTCTCTCTCTCTCTCTCTCTTGTATATATATGTATGTGTTACAGGTGCCCAGCCACGGGGGCGTCTTGCTTAGGATCTCTTGGAAGGAACGCGCTGCAGCTTAGGTGGAAGTTACTGGTCTCTTGATTAGACGACTTCGTTCGTTCGGATCCACTCTTAGTACTTTCACTAGTTGAGCATGTGTAGCTCTTTCCATTATTTCATTGTTATTGGGACTTTTGTATTTCAGTTATTTCCAGTATTGTTACTATGTGATTTATTCAGATTGGATGTATGACTTTATATTTCGCATGTTGACATTCGATTTACGAATGTTTTAAATTAATTGGATTGTGTTCCAGGTTTATTGTGGTGTGATTCTTAATTGTTGAATGTTGTTAATAAATAAATAAATGTTTTTCTTTAAATAAAATTTGGAAAGTATGTATGAAAATGGTTTTGACACTTAGCTTAATTATTTAGGGTTTTAAATTGGAAAATTATTTTTATCGACAGTGATGCTGAGAATGAACCAACTGTTTACCTTGATTTAATTTAATGAAGGAGTGATCGCCCGGTATTTAATTAGGCGGGGTGTCTCTGTTGATGTAAAAAATTAGATTGCTTCTAATTATTTAATCACAGATAAATATAAATGAGATAAAGAATTTTAAAGTGGTTCAGCCTTATAAGAATGGCCTACGTCCACTGTTTCTGTTATTGCCAAGTGTTTTGGAGTTCTCGATATGTAATTATATCAAGAAAATCCGGTCCCCTTGGATGAGGGTGATACAATGTATTTATTGCCCTTAGGCTGTACATGTGAAAGGGTAAACAATTAATGCCCTTTAATAGTATACGTCTGTATGATAAGCATTCAATGAATAGTTGAACTGTTGATTATCTAGCAATCAATGCTGTGGTCGAGATGCAGCTCGGACCGCCTTAGTTGCTTGTCGTTCAGGAGTTCCTCGGAGCGCTGGAGTTCCTCGGAGTACACTTGCTGTTCGGAGTGAGTATAACTTGGTCGGGGAAATAAACTTCCTCGTTGCTATTGTGCCACGTAGATCGACACGTGTCTTCTTATTATTCGTCTATATCAGCATGTTAATTTTGGTATCAACAGAAGCCCCCAATGTTTCATATTTCGAACTTTGAGGAGTATGGAATATTCTTTCTCAGTATATGGCAATATTAAATGACCTTCCTGGTTTTTAGGAGCATTTTCTCCGTATTCGAATTTCCTTCCAAATTTGCAGAATCCACTTTTTTGAATTTTTATAAACGCTTCGATCTTCGCGCACTTTTTGTCCTTTTAGCCGCCGGTAGCGTAATAGTTTTTTTTTTGTAATCATTTCTTTCACCGTTTCCCAAGGCAAAGTATTTAAGCTTCATAGGCAATCCCACCATCTTCTACCTTTTCCAATTTCTGCTTTCGAGTTTTCCATAGTCTTTCTCTCTCTTGTGCGTTCATCCTTTTCTTCGTTCGTTGTCAACAGATCTCCTTTTTTTCCTGTAAGATCTTATTCCTTCTTCTTCATTTCTTTTATTCACCATGGTTTATGTTATTGAATCTCTTGAGAAATTCCGTTATGATTTTTCTATTCCATCTTGGGTAACTCTGGAGGATCTTTCTGAGCCATTTGATTATTTTCGTTTGGCTGAGGGACACTGGTTCCCCAGCCTATTTATTGCTGAATGTGGATTCTCTTTTCCACAAAACCCTTTGTGCTTAGAGTTCTGTCATTATTTCGATGTTGTTCCTGCAAAAATAGCCCCCAACACATGGAGAATAGTTAATGGGGCGTATAGGTTAAATCAAACTCACGGAACCCGTATAGGAATTCCTGAGATTATGTACTGTTATAGATGGGCTGTTCTAGATAATGTTATTTATTTAAAAACTAGATTTTTGAATAGGGCTTTAGTAGTCCACCTCCCTGATGCTAATAGGGATTATTTTGAACATGGGGTAGTTATCAAAAATTGGCAACATGCCCCTTTGATTGGAAATGAAGTATATCAAGGTCCCAGATGCCCGCCATATGGCAATGGGATAGGTTATTTTCATTTTATTTTATTTATGAAATTATGATTTCATTATGTTTGAATAAATGTGTGATTGACATTTCACTGTGTATTTGTTTGTAGTTGACAGCAAAAGAAAGACTCCAAAAGAGTCAGAAGTAAATATTAAGCATTTGAAACTTATCTGGAGTTTGCATCAGAAAGTTGCAGACGAGCACATCAGGTCTGCTTCATATTTGTTGCAGTATAGGAGTTATACAACCTCTTTCACTGCTCGCCCTGTAATCAGCACTGGTGAACCAGCACCAACTCTTGAGGATTCTTCACCAGACTCTCATATTCCTTTGAGTCAGAGGATGGGAAAGAGAAGAGTTCCTGCTATCTTTGAGGAGACTACCTCTGCTGGAGATGGAAAAAGAAACAAAACTGATGTCCAAAAGGGGATAAAGAAGACAGATGTCGCACCTCAAAAAGCTGTCGAGAAGCCCCCAGTGGATCCTAACAAGAAGGATGCACCTGTGGAAGTGGTCACCATCTCCCCAACCAAAAGCTTTTCTTTGGTTGAAACTGTTGAAATGCCACCGAGGAGACTGAAGAAATCCTCCTCGATCAATTTGGCTGAAACCATTCCCCAGCTCCAAGTTAGTGGAGCTAGTGTTCCAACTATTATTCCTCCGAGCTCTGCGATGAGCTCGGTAAAGACTTGGATCATTCCTGAGGTCCGAGGAATTGAGGAGAATATGTCTAGGGATATGCTTACATCCCTGTCTACTCGTCACATTGCTTCAGTAAGTTTCTCTCATTCTGAATTTTCTTTCCTTCCATCAATACATATATCTCTGTGCTGACTTATCATTATCTCCTTTTTTTCAGCTGGTGAGTTTCTTTAACACCATTGTGAAGAAGGATGAAGCGATCAAGGCTTCTAGCTCCTCGTCCGGAGTGGAGGATGCTTTACAGGGTTTGGCCCAGTCTTTGAAGGATTCCCGTCAAAAGTATAACTAGGATAGGGGTGATTGGGAGAAGAAGTTGGCTGCAGTTGAGGCAGAGAAGGTGCAGCTCGTTGAAGTTTCCATGGGTTTAGAAAATAAAGTGAAAGATTTGGAGGGAGAGAAAAAGAAGTATGACGATAAGCTCAAGAGCTTTGGGGAGTTTGAAAACAAGATGAAAATGGCAGAAGAAGAATTGTCCCTTCTGCGAGAAGTGAGTCGCCAGAAGGAGGAGGTGGAAGCTAAGTTGAAGGCCACCGAGGATCTTCTATCCGAGAAGCTCTCCTCGGAGAAAATAAAAAGAAAAGTGGCGGTGAAAAAATCTTTCCGCACTGGTTGGGACAAAGGGTGGAACAGGAGGGTAGCATCCATGATGACCCAAGTGCAATATGGGAGTCTTAAATACTTTCGAGATGGTTGGGTTGCTGCCCTGCAAGAATTGAAGGTTAATGAGGACTCAGAACTGTTTCAACAGCATCTCCCTGGTCCTCCCCCAAATATTGAAGATGAAGAAGAGGACGAAGCTGCCTCCGAAGAATCTTCAATGGTAGTAGGTGATCCAATCCTTACTCAGCCTACCGACAAGGAGCTTTCATCTCTGCCTGCTCCTCCTGAACAAGTTCCATCTCTAGCCGACCAACTTATTGTTCGCACCGAGCAACCGAGCTCCTCGTCCCAGCCTCCCGAGAAAGTCTTGGGAGATAAGGAAAAGGTGTGATGTTGTTCGGTATTTGTTTTATTTTCTTTTGTCACTTGTACTCTGTACTCTGAACACTGTACTTCTTCCTATGATGTAATAAAAATCACCTTTTTTGTTCCTCTACGTTGTTGATGTTCTGTCTTCTTTTTTTATTAACTCTTGACTTCTCTTCTTTACTAGTTTATGGCTAGAGTGGAATTGCTATCTGGCAATGATACAAAGCTGATGCAGCAATGTAATGAATATTATAAGGCTGGTCACACAGAACTGAGTGCATCAGAAGTTGCCGACATCCTTGGTCATGATGCTTCAGAGCAGGCAGTCGAAGCTTATCAGTACCTGAAATGTTTACTTGACCGAGCTGTGGCCAATAATGTGGGTTACTACGAAATGATCGAGGATCTTCAATGTACCCTAGAAGAGCTTCAGAATCAGTACAAGGAATCAACTTCCCTGTTGCATAAGGGGTATGAGAAGAGGTATCTGCAGCTTTCTGCCGAGAAGGGCTACGAGAAGCTCCTTGTTGGGTACGATGTCAGGGAGAGAACCCTAAAGGGTGAAGTTGAAGCCTGTAGACAGATTGCCGAGCTGTTGGAGCAAGAAAATAACAATTTGCAGAAAGAGCTAGCACAGTTGAAGTCTGTAGCCTCTTCTTCAACAGCTGTAATCCCAGTAACTGACGAGGGATTTTCATTTTTAGAGGTTGAGAATGCCAAATTAAGGCAAGAGTTAGACACCTTAAGGAGGTCGGGCACTTCCACATCTCATCGGGGACGCGCAAGAGCTCCTCGGGGACGAGGAAGAGCAGCTCGAGTTCTTATGGAGGAACAGAGGACAACATCTGCCTTAGAGAATCAAGCCTTCCAATTAATGGCTAAGAACCAAGCTTTGTCTGATATGTCAAAGAAAATTAGAGAACTGAAAAAACAACTCTCTGCCAAGAAATCAGTGTTGGAGACTAATGAGCTTTTCATCCAGAGTCTTAACGAGAAGCTTGAAAGGTTAACATTTCAATTTCATAAATAGCCCAGAGAGTTCGGGATGGCTGGATATAACGAAGCCTTATTCCATTTGGATGATCGTATCCAGAATGCCAATTATAAGGGCTACAAACAAGATTGGCTGAATGCCTTGGGCGTGATGAAGCTCGAACAAGGACACTATCTGTGGGACTATTATGATCCTGGGTTACTTGACTTGCCTGTGCCACCGTATAATTTGGACATGGAATGGATCCCAGCTCGTGCCATTCCTCGGAGCTTAATTACAAAATACCTCGGTGAGTACAATCTTCATTCTCATATTGAGGTATCTCGTCCCGAGCATCTTCTAGATCGACCTTCTATGATGAACGTCAGGATGCTGAAGGATTTGAACTTCATCAATTCTCCTCAGTCTTTAAATGATCCGCCTGCTGGTGAAGAACCTGTATGGAAAGCTGAGGGGAAAAACCAATAGAATAGGAATTTTTGATGTAACAGTTAGTATACATATCCATGTAATTATCAATGTAACTTGTAATTTATTTTGAACTTTATGAAAGACTTTCATTTTTGTTTGCAAATATGTATTGCTATTGTCTTGTACTTGTCAAATACTTTATATTTGTGCTTGCATAACAATATTGTGTGGTTCATCGACCAACTTAGTAATAAAAAGTTACAAGTATTAGTAATGTTGCTCGATCACTTAATAATGAGTAATTTTTCCAACCAACCAAGGTTGTTAAATTGTGCTCGTCGACCAATTATAGTTAGTGGTTTTTTATCCCCAACAAACCATACTTGGTTCAGTTTGGAATATTTTGTTCTTCGAGGAACTTTTGTATTTTCTGTAATAATCTTACCTCCCGACCAACATAAGTTGGCATTTGAGAGCATATCTTGTTTTCTAACCAACCGAGATTGGCATTTTTAGGAGTGTTGTTCTCGCCCTTTTACCAACCGGAGTTGGTCTGAGTTCAAACTATCATGTCCACTTGCCCTTTTACCAAAATTGGTCTGAGCCAGTGTCAGCCTCCTAACCAAAGGAGTATGGTTTCCTAACCAATCGGAGCTGGTATTTTTAGGAATGTCGTGTTCTCGCCCTTTTACCAATCGGAATTGGTCTGAGTTCGAACTATCATGTCCACTTGACCTTTTACCAACCGGAGTTGGTCTGAGCTAGTGTACGCCTCCTAACCAAAGGAGTATGGTTTGTTCTCGCCCTTTTACCAATCGGAGTTGGTCTGAGTTCAAACTATCATGTCCACTCGCCCTTTTACCAACCGGAGTTGGTCTGAGCTAGTGTACGCCTCCTAACTAAAGGAGTATGGTTTGTTCTCGCCCTTTTACCAACCGGAGTTGGTCTGAGTTTGAACTATCATGTCCACTTGCCCTTTTACCAACCGGAGTTGGTCTGAGCTAGTGTACGCCTCCTAACCAAAGGCGTATGGTTTGTTCTCTCCCTTTTACTAACCGGAGTTGGTCTGAGCTTGAACTATCGTGTTGTTTTTACTGCCGAGCAGCGTAGTGGTACACACTAGTATTCCCCAAAAAACTTTCAATAAAAAGAGAGAAGATGGCGAAATATCATCGATCTATTCATATTGATGGAACTGCTTTACATTTTACATCACTGATAATACTTGCGTAGGTGTTCAGCATTCCATGCATTCTTAAATTCCTCTCCTTTTAGAGTTGCTATTCGGTAAGTTCCTGGTCGAATAACTTCTGTAACTCGATAAGGTCCATGCCAGTTTGCTTCCAACTTATTGTGCTTCTGAATGACCTTCTTTAGCACGTAATCTTCTTCTTTTAAGTCGTATTTTTTCACCCTCTTGTTGTAGAACAGGTTTGTTCATTGTTGGTAAGCAGCATTTCTAATGGTTGCCTCTTCTCTAACCTCCTCGAGCATGTCCAAATCTAATCTCCTCATTAAGTCGCTGACTGGGGAATTGAAATTCAGCACTCTGTGTGTTGGAAGACCCAACTCGGCAGGTATTACGGCCTCACTTCCAAATGCCAGCATATATGGTGATTCTCCAGTTGCTGCTCGGGGAGTTGTTCGGTAAGCCCACAATACTGACTTTAGCTCATTAATCCAATTAGCTTTAGCCTCACTTAGCCTTTTCTTCAAACCATTTAGTAATGTTCTGTTCGTCACTTCAGTCTGTCCATTGCTTTGAGGATGGCCTGGTGCTGAATGAACCTTCAAAATGTTTGACTGATGACAATAGGCGGCAAACTCCTCGTTATCAAATTGTGTTCCATGGTCTGTGATGAAGGCATGAGGGAGACCATATCGGCAGATGATGTTCTTCCAAATGAATTGGTACACCTTCTCGTATGTCATATCAATCAGAGGATCAGCTTCTACCCACTTAGTAAAATAATCCACTGTGACAACGAGGTACTTGAATCTTCCTCGGGTCGTTGGCAGTGGTCCAACCAAATCAATTCCCCACATGGAAAATGGCCAAGGGGAAGTTATGGGTGTCAACAATGCTTGTGGAGTTCGTCGGATGGAGGAAAAATGTTGGCATTTATCACATCTCTTAGCATAGGCTATACAATCAGCCCTCATCATTGGCCAGTAGTATCCCTACGTCATCACCCTTTGCAAAAGTGTCCGACCTGATACATGGGCTCCACAAGACCCTTCATGGATCTCTTCAATCAATTCTTTCACCTCGGAGGGATGTACACATCTTTGCAAACCTGCCATAATTCCTCGTCTATACAAAACACCATTAATTAGTACATACCGAACAACTTTAAACTTCAATTTCTTAGCAGCGAGCTTATCCTCCAGTTATTCTCCCTCCTCAATATATGCCTTGATGGGATCCATCTAAGATGGTCCTAAATCAAGGGCAATAATATTCATCGTCAGGTCTTCATCTATGCTCCAACTTTCTAATACTTCAATTGGTATCGTTTTTCTCAGATCGGTACGAGTAGCTGATGCTAGTCGGGCCAATGCGTCTACTCGTGCATTCTCTATTCTTGGTATTCTGATCAACTGAATGGCATCAAATTCTGCCAACAACTCTATCACCTTTGCATGATACTTGACCATTAATTCTCTTTTAACTACATATGTTCCCATCATCTGATTCACAATTAATTGAGAATCACTGAATACCATCACTTGTTGTGATTCCACAATCTTTGCAATATTAAGACCTGCTATCATGGCCTCATACTCAGCCTCATTATTGGAAGCTTTGAATTGGATACGCAAGGCATATTCCATGTCAATCTCGTCTGGGGTGTTCAAAACAATCCCTGCTCCACAATCTGTTGTACAAGATGACCCATCTACATATAATCTCCATGTAGGTAACTCGTCTTCAAATTTCTTATCTAACAGAGTTCATTGGTGAAATATTTGCTGTTTCCTTTCATCCTCCCCTAGTATTTTTCGCTCCTCGTCGATCATCTCTTCTCCCCCTTTTACCAACCGGAGTTGGTCTGAGCTCGAATTTGATGATCCTTCAATATCCACAAGCCCTTTTACCAATCGGAGTTGGTCTGAGCTTGTGTTTGTTGATCCTGTAACATCCACAGGTTGATCATCGAGCAACTTTTGTTCCTCGGGGGTATCAGGATAAGTAAACTCTGCTATAAAATCTGCTACAGCTTTCCCTTTTAATGATGATCTGGGTTCATACACAATATCATATTCACCGAGCTCTATTGCCCAGTACATCAGTCTCCCTGATTTTTCTGGCTTATGAAGGGCTTGTCTCAATGGCATGTCGGTATACACGACGATGGTATGGGCCTGGAAATATGGCTTCATTCTTCTAGTTGCCTCAATTAATGCCAATGCCAATTTTTCCAGCTTTGGGTACCTGACCTCTGCACCTCGAAAAGCCTTACTTGTGTAATAAATTGGCTTCTGGACTCCATTCTCCATTCTGATCAATGCCGAGCTGACTGCATTCTCTGATACTGGCAGATACAAGTAAAACTTTTCTCCCATTACTGGCCTGGACAACAGTGGAGGTGCTCCCAAATATTTCTTCAAGTCTTGAAAGGCTTTTTCACATTCATCATTCCACTCGAAAGTTTTTCGAAGTGTTTTAAAGAATGGGAGGCATCTATCAGTTTCTTGGGATACAAATCTGTTGAGCGCTGCAACTCTTCCTGTAAGACTCTGCACTTCTTTCTTTGTCGTTGGAGATCGCAACCCTAAAAGAGCTTTGATCTTTTCTGGATTCGCCTCAATGCCTCGCTGGTTGATGATGTACCCGAGGAACATTCCTTCTCGTACTCCAAATGTGCACTTCGTCGGGTTGAGCTTCATTTGGTATTTATCCAGTTGATCAAAGGTCTGACCTAAGTCAACTAGATGATCAGCAGCTTTCTTGCTCTTTCTCAGCATATCATCGACATAGACTTCCATATTGCAACTGATTTGTTCGGCAAAAAGCTTGTTCATCAGCCGCTGGTATGTCGCACCTGCATTTTTCAAACCAAAAGGCATAACATTGCCAGATGAGGCACCTACTGAGAGAAAGAAGATTATGCTGTTTGTCGACGGGTTAGCTTGGAGGATCCGTCAGCACCTTATTGGGAATTTATCCCTGAGTACTTTCACTGATGTACTCAATGCCGCGTTGCTACATTGCCAGGATCACCGCTTCCATCTACAGGGAAGCAAGAGAGCAGGAGAGTCCAGCCAGGGAAGGACCCAGGGTAATAGTGCCAGTGGGGCACCATCTCATGGACAGACTCGTTAGAACGAGCAGAGTTCCCATCAGGGGGACCCTGCTAAGCGATTTATTTCAGGTGATTTTAGGCAGGGGTTCGGGGTTTTTAGGCAGGGTCATCAGGGCCAGCCTAATCAGCAGGGACATCAGGGCCAACACCGACAGCAGGGACAACAGCAGGGCCAGTAGGGCCAGCAGCGTGCTAATCAGGGCCAACAGGGCCAGTGGCGTGGAGGTAACGACCAACAGGGTCGTGGACAACAGGGTCAGAGGGGAGGTAACTTCAAAGGTCGATGTTTTGGGTGCGGTAAACATGGCCATAGGCGTCAGGATTGCCCAGAGGGCGATAGGGCCCCACAGCAACAGGGAGCCCGTAATGAGCCACAAAGACCACTTTTTCCACCTACCCTCCCAGCTCCAGCCCAGGTGCCAGCCTTACCAGCCATTCCAGCAGCTCCAGTGCAGCAGGGGCAATTATAGTATGGACGTGTCTATAACGTCCACCAGGCACCACCCGCGATTGAGGGTATGTTTCCTATCCATGGTACTATGGGTCGGGTTTTGTTTGATACGGGGGCAATGCATTGTTTTATAGCTACGCATTTTGCGAAGTCCTTAGGGTTGTTAGCCACAGCAGAGAGCACAGTGACGTGTGTGGACTCACCACTGGGGAGTGGGTCACTTATTTTCTTTATATGCCGGGGAGTGGGGATAGAGATTGGTAGCTTGGTATTACCTGCAGACATGTTAGTCTTAGACATGCACGAGCATGATGTTATTATTTGTATGGATTGGCTCGCAGCTTATAGAGCCATGATTGATTGCTTCGGTGGGAGAATTGTTTTTTCCATTCCGGGGCAAGAGATGTTTGTAGTGGCGATGCCTCGCCCAGAGGGAGGTTCGACCGCTCATTTGTATTATATAGAGGAGGATACCTCTAAGGAGATTGTGATTCCCTTGGATTCGATCCCAGTTGTCAGGGAGTATTCCGATGTGTTTCAGGAGATACCAGGCCTACCCCCCAATCGTGAGATAGACTTTGTTATAGATTTATTGCCAGATACGAGACCTATAGCATGCGCACCGTATGGCTCCGGCAGAGATGCGAGAGCTACGAGATCAGATAGAGCAGCTATTAGGTCAGGGCTTCATTCGTAGGAGTACCTCGCCTTGGGGCGCTCCAGTCTTGTTTGTGAAGAAGAGAGATGGTTCACTGAGATTGTGTGTGGACTACCGGGAGTTGAACAAGGTCACGATACGGAATAAGTATCCGTTGCCTCGAATCGATGATCTGTTTGACCAATTGAGAGGAGCAACTTTCTTTTCGAAGATAGATCTGAGGTTGGGGTACCATAAGTTATGTATTAGAGATCATGATGTTTCAAAGACTGCCTTCTTGACGAGATATGGGTCCTATGAGTTTAGGGTGATGCCGTTCGGACTCACAAATGCTCCAGCCGTCTTCATGGACTTAATGAACCGAGTATTCAGAGAGTTCTTGGATCAGTTTGTCATCGTCTTCATAGATGACATCTTGATATATTCACACTCCGAGGAGGAGCAAGCCGAGCACTTGAGGCAGGTTCTTCAGACTCTACGAGAGCATCAGTTGTATGCTAAGTATGAGAAGTGTGGATTCTGATTGTGAGAAGTACAGTTCTTGGGCCATGTTGTTTCTAAGCAGGGGATAGTAGTTGACCCGAGTAAAGTGTCAGCGGTGAGGGAGTGGGGACAACCCAAGACACCGACGAAAGTGCGTAGTTTCTTGGGGTTAGCTGGTTACTACAGGAGATTCATTCGGGGATTCTCCAAAATAGCGGGTCCATTGACGAATCTGACTCGCAAGGGAGTACCATATGTGTGGGATGACGCTTGTCAATTGGCTTTCGACGAGCTGAAAGACAAGCTTACTTCAGTGCCAGTCCTTGCGTTACCAAAGCCGGGTGTGGAGTACCTGGTTTACACCGATGCGTCCTTACGGGGACTTGGGGGAGTACTTCAGCAGGAAGAGAAGGCTATAGCTTTTGCTTCCCGTAAGCTTAAGCCGCATGAGAAAAATTAGCCCACCCATGACCTGGAGTTAGCAGCGGTCGTCTTTGCATTGAGGATATGGAGGCACTATTTGTTAGGAGAGAAATTTTGTTTGTTCACAGACCATAATTCACTGCAGTACCTGTTCACTCAACGAGAGCTGAATATGCGTCAGCGCAGGTGGTTAGAGTTTATGAAAGACTATCAGTTCGAAATACAATATCATCCGGGGAAGGCCAACGTAGTTGCTGATGCGTTGAGCCGTAGACTGGTAGACGATGTAGCGGACGTTTGGAAAGCAAAGTGGAAGGAGTTAGGCCACCAGGACACAGTAGCACGTTCTTTCATATCCGTGATGTCAGTCACACCCGAGATTTTTATGAGGGTAATACAGGCCCAGACCACAGACCCGTTTTGCCAGGAGAAGATTGTACAACTTTTATCCGAGGGTGCGGAGTCCTATTATATTAGTTCTGATGGGGGTTTGAGGTTTAATGGGATATTGGTGGTTCCAGATGGAGCAGAATTACGTCATGCAGTGATGAATCATTATCATGGGTCCCGATTTACAGTACATCCGAGAGGCGATAAGATGTACCAGGATATGAGGAGATAATACTGGTGGAGTGGGATGAAGAAGGACATCGCCGAGTTCGTGTCCAAGTGTTCTACCTGCCAACTGGTAAAGGTGGACCACCAGAAACCGTCAGGATTGCTTCAGCAATTGGAAGTACCCGCGTGGAAGTGGGAGAGTATTTCCATGGATTTTATTACAGGGTTGCCTACATCACAACGGGGCCACGATTCTATCTGGGTGATTGTAGACCGTTTGACCAAGGTGGATCATTTTCTACCGGTGCAGACAGATTATACCACGGGTCAGTATGCTCTGTTGTTCATCGCGGAGATTGTCAGATTACACGAGGTGCCCCTAAATATTGTGTCAGATAGGGACAAGATCTTCGTGTCACGTTTCTGGGAAAGCTTTCAGGAGGCTATGGGTACTGAGTTGAGGTTGAGTTCAGCTTATCACCCCCAGACAGACGGACAGACAGAGCGTACTAATCAGATGTTAGAGGATATGCTACGCATGTGTGCCCTTGAATTTGGAGGAGGTTGGGAGCCACACCTTCCACTGGTAGAGTTCGGTTATAATAACTCGTATCAGTTTACGATTGGTATGGCTCCATTTGAGGCTTTGTATGGCAGGCCTTGTCGTTCCCCAGCTTGTTGGTTCGAAGTGGGGGATAACAAGTTGCTAGGACCAGAGGTGATTCAGGAGACCTCCGCGAGGATTGAGATGATCAGGAGTCGTATTCGGGTAGCCCAGGATAGGCAGAAGAGCTACGCCGATGCGAAACGGTTCTTCCGAGAGTTTAGTGAGGGGGACCAAGTGTTATTGCGTGTATCTCCTATGAAGGGAGTGATGAGGTTCGGGAAGAAGGGGAAGTTGGCTCCGAGGTACATGGGACCATTTCCCATCATCGAGAGGATTGGGCCGGTTGCATATAGGTTGGGACTGCCAGAGCATTTACATCGCATTCATGATGTATTCCACATCTCGTCGTTGAGACGGTATCTTCGGGATGATATGGCCCATACTCACATTGCGATAGATGAGATCGACTTACAGCCTGATAGCTCTTACGAGGAGAGACCGGTGGCTATCCTAGACTATAGTGAGAGGAGATTGAGGTCAAAGATAGTTCAACTTGTACGGGTCCAGTGGGAGCATCATAATGTGGGGGAATCCACTTGGGAGCGCGAGGCAGATATGCGCGAGAGATATCCAGAATTGTTTTTACCAGGTATGCCTTATTTTCTGAATTTCGGGACGAAATTCCGTTATTAGGGGGGAAGTATGTAATACCCCGTATTTTTATGCTATATTAATTTGGGGATTTATTAGATTTAATGTGAGTTAATTATTTAATAAAAATCCGGAAATTAATTATGTTATAATTATTAACGTGACGAGAGTTAGTAATTATGGGAAATTTGTTGAATATTACTGATGAGCAAAGTAATCTATATGATATTGATTATATTGAATGTCACGAGTGAATAAAATGATAGTTTTGGAAATTTGAATAGGGACGCGCCCGTGTCGCGTCGGGACTAAATTTTGTTAATTAAAAAGTGAATATTTTATAAGTCACACTTATGGTCGTTTTGAGTGCGCCAACGCGTCCGGAAGGGTCGAGATAGTCAGAAAAGTGTACCCGGGGGTGTAGTTTGGCACTCGGGGCATTTTTAGGCCTAATTAGTAACCCGGGAGGGCATTTTGGTAATTTTATATTATTGGGTAATTAAACCCACGAAATTCAGCAACCTATATCAGCCATTTAGGTTAGTCATTTAGGGTTAGAATATTCAGAACCCTAGAACGGCCATTGGAGAAGAGAGGAGCAAGCTCTCAAGGCAATTCAAGGCCAAAAAGTCACCGGTTTGCACCGCCGCGACCACCAACGCGTAGATCGCGAGAAGGGGAACGCAACCACACCAAAATCAGCTGCAATCCAGACTTCTGAAAATCCCAGGCAAGTGTTTATCTTGCTATTTTCGTTGGTGCAATTTCCATATTAGTTTAGGAATGATTAGGGAAGAAAAATATGGAAGAAAACCCAAATTGTGATAGGAATTTGCATGTAGTAAAGATTTAAACCTTATTCTGGAAGTCTCTTATGATGTAGAAAGATAACCCATGAAATTTTGGTATAAATAGAAAGGAAATTCTGGGATTAAACAGATTAGAATCACGAGTTAGAGATTTTTAGGGTTCTTGAGTTTTAATGAATTATGGCATGATAAATCCATGTTTAGTGATGTAAATTGATATGTTTTACGTTGAATATACCTGTTATGATGATATAAGGTTAGTTTTATTAATTCTGGGACGATTGGAACTTGAAAATATGGATTTGGTGTAAATTTGGAGATGAAACCCGTAACTGCAATTCTGCAGATTTTGCAGACCTGCTTGATCCATCGATCGAGCCCAGAGCTTCGATCGATCGAAGGTTCGATCGATCGAGCCCCAAACCTCGATCGATCGACCCGTCCTGGCAGACTCCTATTTCCCTTGTTTAATTAGTTAAACTAAATTTATCGTGGAATAATTCTTGGGTATTCTTAATAAAATATTTTTGGGAGTTAGGAAAGACCAGTAGGGCACATGAATCGGTGTTGGGAACTTTATTATAAGACGAGAAGTTTGCTTTTGGGATAATTATATAATGAATGATGAAACTACGTATTTCAAGTGAGAGATTACGGCGAATAGCTACGATAGTGAATAGAGGTATACCTACTGAATTTTCTTCTTGGAAGGATAGAGTCCACGAGTGTCACGTAATAAGTGAGAAAACTCTTCGAGTTAAGGTTAGAGATGAAACCTTATACGTAATACTAATAATGTGAAATTAAGGAAAAATGTTGTAATTATGGGTGACGAGAGGAACCTATATTAAAATGATAAAAGTGGTATATTTATATGATTGTGTGTACATATATTATATACATGTGAAAATCATGCCCACGCTACTTGCTATCCCTAAGGTTTCCGCGCTGGGACAGTCTTATCTCGTTGGGACCTTTATGGGGGATATTGACTTGTACCCTAGAAAATAGATATCCTTGGTACAGGCTATCGGAATGATAGTTCAGACGGTCCTAAGAGACGCAGGCATGTGCCATCCTCTTAGAGACTTGGAATCTATTCTTCGCCTCATCTTGTTTGTGTATAGGTATCCTTGGTACAGGCTATCGCAGTGATAGTTCAGACGGTCCTACGAGACTTGGAATCTATACTTCGTCTCAATTTTGTTTGAGTACGTGTTAATACAATTCGAGAGTGATTCCGAATTTGTATTCCCCTTAATGTGTGATATGGGGTTTGGATAGTAGAGTATGCCCGCACCATAGTTTTGTTTGGGGTGCTGTTATGATATATATATTTTATGAGTATATATATATATATATATATATATATATATATATATATATGGAATTATGGAATCTGGAACTGTCTGCTGAAATGTGATATGTAGGACATGGTTGATGACTCAATTATAAATAGTGGTTTTGAGAAAGTATAATATGTCACTGGAAAACTTTATTGATTTTATAAAGTTAAATTGCAGAACTTTGGTTACTTATTGAGTAATCCTTTTCAAAATGGAATTGTTAAATTTTGAATCTTACGAGTAATCTAAGATAAGTTAAATCGTTGGGAAGATTAGCCCGATATATTATAATAAAAACCGTTGGAAAGGTTAGTGCGATAGGTGTGCACATTAGAAAAGAGGTGAGAATTTTTCTCAAGAGAGTGACGCACTAATATGTTGTTGCATTGGCCTGTATCAATTTAAATACTTGCTAAACGTATTTTAAATCAAACACACTTTCGGGCTCTGACCCGTTTTCTCTCTCTCTCTCTCTCTTGTATATATATGTATGTATTACAGGTGCCCAAACACAGGGGCGTCTTGCTTAGGATCTCTTGGAAGGAACGCGCTGCAGCTTAGGTGGGAGTTGCAGGTCTCTTGATTAGACGACTTCGTTCGTTCGGATCCACTCTTAGTACTTTCACTAGTTGAGCATGTGTATCTTTTTCCATTATTTCATTGTTATTGGGACTTTTGTATTTCAGTTATTTCCAGTATTGTTACTATGGGATTTATTCAGATTGGATGTATGACTTTATATTTCGCATGTTAACATTCGATTTACGAATGTTTTAAATTAATTGGATTGTGTTCCGAGTTTATTGTGGTGTGATTCTTAATTGTTGAATGTTGTTAATAAATAAATAAATGTTTTTCTTTAAATAAAATTTGGAAAGTATGTATGAAAATGGTTTTGACACTTAGCTTAATTATTTAGGGTGTTAAATTGGAAAATTTATTTTTATCGACAGTGATGCTGAGAATGAACCAACTGTTTACCTTGATTTAATTTAATAAAGGAGTGATCGCCCGGTATTTAATTAGGCGGGGTGTCACAATTTGATATTTATCTAGTTGATCAAAGGTCTGACCTAAGTCAATTAGATGGTCAACAGCTCTCTTGCTCTTTGTCAGCATATCATCAACATAGACTTCCATATTGCAACTGATTTGCTCTGCAAACACCTTGTTCATCAGCCGCTGATATGTTGCACCTGCATTTTTCAAACCAAAAGGCATAACATTATAACAATAAGTTCCCCTAGGGGTAATGAAAAAAGTACTCTCCCTATCCTTAGGTTTCATTTTAATCTGGTTGTAACCAGAATAAGCATCCTTGAAGCTCAACAGCTCGTGTCCCGAGGTAGCATCCACTAATTGATCAATTCGGGGCAAAGGAAAATGATCCTTTGGGCATG
Source organism: Sambucus nigra (assembly GCA_949130495.1). NCBI lineage: Eukaryota > Viridiplantae > Streptophyta > Magnoliopsida > Dipsacales > Adoxaceae > Sambucus > Sambucus nigra. Next base: position 314,655,584 of record OX422210.1, read on the forward strand.
CCTTGTTAAGGTCGGTAAAGTCTACACACATTCTCCACTTGTTGTTCTTCTTCTTCTTCACCATTAATACATTTGCCAACTAGTCCGAATATTTGACATTGTTAATAAAGCAAGCTTTCTGGAGTTTCTCGACCTCTTCTTGTATAGCTTGGTTCTTCTCGGGGTAGAACACTCTTCCACTACACCAAATCCTGCGAATGGTCACGCCGAGTTGGTCACGGCCCAAGTCCGCGACCCGTTGGTCGCGGACTTGGGCCGTGACCAAGGCTGTTTTGGGCGTGACCATATTTATTATCACACTAGACCATGGATGCTTTGAAAGTGGTCACGGCCCAAGTCCCTGACCACTGTGGGTCACGGACTTGAGCCGTGACCAGGCCGTGACCATCTTGGCGCCAAATTCGCGCCAAAATTCCCTCCAAACTGGTCACGGATGGGGTCACGGCCCAAGTCCGTGACCAAAGGCATGACGAAGTAAATAACACACACATTTAGGGTCACGGCTGAAGGCCCTGACCATTTCTGGGTATGGGTCACGGCTTTAGGCCGTGACCATCCTTCATTCGAGCAGTGGTGGTGATGGTTTGTAGGTTGCGAACTGGGGGTCACGGGTCACGGCTGAGGGCCGTGACCATTTCCTTGTATGGGTCACGGCTTTAGACCGTGACCATCCCTCATTCGAGCAGTGGTGGTGATGGTTTGCAGGTTGCGCACTGGGGGTCACGGCTCTGGGCCGTGACTAGGTTCAATCGAGCAGCAGTTGAGTTTCATTTAAGGGTCGCGCATGGTGGGTCACGGTGGTTGGCCGTGACCAGGTTCAGTCTTAAAAAAAAGAATCGCGCCTCCCTCATTTCATTTCTGTCGATCGAGGTCAGTGTCTAAAGCCCTAGGCGATTTGTGCGATTTCCATCCTTGAGATTTCGGCTCAGAAAGGTATTGTGTGTTTATTTGTGCGATTTCCATCCCTCATTTCGATTCTCGTGCATTTCGATTCTCATTGTGTTAGTATATGTGTGTATATGTGTGTGTATGTATAGATTTATGTGTGTGTATGTATAGATTTGTATATATGTGTGTGTATGTATAGATTTATGTTTATATGTGTGTGTGTATGTATAGATTTGTATATATGTGTGTGTATGTATAGATTTATGTTTATATGTATGTGTGTATGTGTGTTTATGTGTGTAACTACAAACAAATTGTATTTTATTTCAATAAACCCTAGACATTTTATTTCAATAAACCCTAGACATTGTATTGGGATTTTTTTTTTTGACAAAATATTATTCAAAATATAACCCTAGACATTATATTTTTTTTGACAAAATATTATTAAATGGATTCTTAATAAGTAAAAAAAAAAATTACATCTACCTCGTGGGATTTTATAGGGGGTTATATGCGTGCCATCATACTATATTGGGGGTTATATGCATGTCGTGTTGGATACTATGTTGAATTTATTGAATTGATACTAGTGTCGATAAATGTATATGTTATAAAATTTGTTGGATACTACTTTTCTCAGGAAAAATGAGGCACGGTGATAAATACTGTCAACAAGAGTGGGACAGGTTGCAATTAGACCGCACACATAACTTTTTTATTAGCGTGCGTCATATAGAGGGTACTCCTATTTATAGGTACGGAAATAAAACGATCGAACAATTTAACTACCTTATAAATCATGGATTTGATATCCAGCAAGATTACTTGTTCGATCGTATTCTATTTTCTCTACCAGAAAATTGGGATGACGTTATACAAAATATATTTCACACACATAATCCCGACATAGCCCTGACCTTGGTTACATTGTTGGAGAAGGCGGAAAAAAAAATCCACCCGTTATGGATACAACTGCGTACAGAGAGCATTGACATAGACTGTGATGTCTCGCGCCACATGCACGTAAAATTGAATCTTGCCAACAAGTTGAGAAATAGGGGATTCCGAGTTCATGTCACTGACATCTACACATCAATCATAGATACCCTTCCTTCTAGTTGGCCACGTGCAAAAATTTATAGGTTCTTAAAAACTAATACCGAATGGATGGAAATCAGACACATTGAACTTATTCTAAAGTCTTACTTTGAAAAGGTATCTATCTATCTATTTATATATCTAAAACTAATTAAGCTTGATTAATTAGTTATAATTTCATATTACTACAATACGAGCAAGCAACTCGTCATGTCTTCGAATCGCAAGATGAAGTCCAAGACTGGAGAGAGTGAGTATCTACTGAATTCTTCTTCTTTGATTATATGTATTTTTTATTTTATGATCTAAACTCTATAATTTTTCGGTAGGAAGTACGAGAACGAAATTATCCAAAATCAAAGGAGAAATTGGACGACAACTGACTTTAGGGCATGGGTGTCAAAAGAGGTACTTTTCACATCTTATGTGTGCGGTTATTTATTCATGTGTGGTAAAAACATTCCCTAATACAAATTCATTAATAAATGCAGCTTCTAAAAAGAGGTGATGTCTCTTCCAGACTTGCACGCCTAGCAAAAGGTCCTAGTTTTCGTGCAAAAGAGTTTAAGAAATTCCGCACCAACGGTTTTGATTTCATTTCATATCCATATGAGGAAAAGCTTTTGACGCAAAACAGTGGAATATCAATTTCTGCCTTGACCACCTGTATCGCTAGCAAAAGTGATAAAAATCCAAAGAATACGGTGCTAACCTATTATGGGATAATTCAACAAATCCTAGAACTTGATTACTTGGATTTCACAGAAACCGTATTCTATTGTGATTGGGTAAACGTGGAGGATACAACGAATGCTTGCAAAGTTGATCCCGACTCCAAACTTATTATGGTAGATTTATCAAAGCTGAAGACTAAAGACCGCATAGTCGACGAGCCTTTTATATGTGCCTTTCAGAATGTAAAGAAGGTATTCTACTCGAAGTGCATAAACGATGGCAATTGGTCTATTGTTGTGCATGCACCAAAGGGTATGACTACTGAAGTAGACGCATTAAAGGCTCCAAAAGAGTTCCAGTCAGCTCTTGATGACAACCCTAATTTGAAGGATCTTTTAGTTGATTTAGAGGAAGATTGAGTATCAAAATATTATTTTATCCTCATCAATCTTATTTGTATCCTATTATGATATTGACATTGTATTAGCACTTTACATTAATTTATGAATTTCATCTACTTTTAAGTGTAATGTCCCGCTATTTTTTGGTTCTACCATTTTTTTAATTGAACATAATTGTTTGCAAAAAATTCATTATTTTTTCACTGTCATAGGATACATTGATGTTGGGGTCGAACTACTATCAAACATAATCTGAAATTGCATCGCTGCTGGCATAGAGAAGGTTCTGATTGGCGTTGGGTGTAACAAAATATCCAGGTAATGGATAGACCTATGATGAACTTTATTTTAAGGTTAAATATGCATTGATTCAATTTTTTAATTATTTTGGGTTTGGATAACTTTTGAACACGTAAAACAGCCTTAAAATAGCCATCGAACGGTGAAAACGTAAAACACCCACAAAACGGTCCCGCAAGAGTCACGAACATCTCGCACGGGACCAATGTAAGTCGTAGGAACCGACCGTGTAGTCACGGCGCTCCCGGCTTGTGTGTGTACGTGTGTGCATGTTTGTGTGTGTGCGCGTGTGAGTGGGAAAGGGGGGAGGGGATGGGCAGGGGGCGCGTGTGTGTGTGTGTGCATGTTTGTGTGTGTGCGCGTGTGTGAGTGGGAAGAGGGGAGGGGACGGGCAGGGGGCGCGCGCGTGTGTGTGTGTGTGTGTGTGTGTTTGTGTGTGTGTGTGTGTGTGTGTGTGAGTGGGGAAGGGGGGAGGGGACGCGGCATGTATGCATATATGCATATGCATATATGTAGTGAGAGTGTGCGTGCGTGCGTGCGTGTGTTTGTGTGCGCGTGTGAGTGTGTGCATATTGGTGATAAAATTCAAAATAATTTGAAGCACTTCCTCCTTTTTAAACAGTCCACACAAGCTCCAGATTTTTTAAGCCACTTTGCATCGAAACGAGATGTGTTTGATAGATTCCATCTCCTGGACCTACGGGAGGAGATTTTTCCGCTGGGAATTGTGGGGACTCACACGTCCACCCAGATGTTCACGCACTCACCATTGCCAATACGCCATCTTAGACCTGATTAAAGAAGATCATTGCCTTCCATAAGACTGCTCCACACCTTAGATGGTCTGTGGCCCGTTTTTGCTTCTAAGAACAAACAATTAGGGAAGTAAATATTTTTGAGGATTTTAGAACACAAGGAATTAAGGTTTTTCATAATTCTCCAGCACATGTTTGCAAGCAAACCTCGGTTAAAACTTTTGAAATCTCTAAATCCCATCCCCCCCTCCACCTTGGGAAAAACTACCGTATCCCAACTAATCCAGTATATACCATTTTTATCCTGGCAGCCCCTCTACCAAAATTTTCTAACATGGGATGTGAGGCTATTACATAATTTTTTTCGGGAGTAAAATGCAGGGCATGGCAAAGGTGGGGATTGCGTGCGTGCGTGCGTGCGTGTGTTTGTGTGCGCGTGTGAGTGTGTGCGTGCGTGTGCTTGTGTGGACTGTTGAAAAAGGAGGAAGTGCATATATATGCAGCCATATAACTGCTGCATATATATGCATATATATGCAGTGCTGCATATATATACATATATATGCCAACTGCTGCATATATATGCTGCCCACCCCAGCCCACCTGCTGCCGTAACCGCCCCCCTATGCAAACACCCTGACCTGATCGCCTTCGCACCCACCCTCCCTCCATCGCCTGAAACTTGCGCCCACCTTACCCCTGCCGATGCACCTCCCGAGCCCAAAAAAATAACCCCCCAGCCTGCATCTGACCCAGGACAGCCTCCCGAAATCCCCCCAACCACTTCCGACCCCTTCGCAGCTCCCCGGCCTTCTTCCAATGGCAGCCCCTACCTTCATGTCCCCGGAAAATACCCATATTCCGGCAGATCTGCCCCAGACCCTAACCAGCTCGTTCACACCTCTCATCCACAAACTCCCGTCCCTCAACCTAGCCCAATTCAGCCCATACACTACACAGCCCCCAATCCCGCTAATTCTTTTTAGGGGTCCACCTCATTTCACCCACCCGACCCCCAAAATGATCCACATCCTTTTACGGGTTTCATACCTACTTCAAACCCCCACCCGACCTCCTATTTCCATCCTTCCACCCCATTTCACCCACCCTTATCATTTACCCGCACCACTTTTACCCCAAATCCTCGAACCGATGTACATCCCCAACCCCTCGTTACAGCCATTAACCTCACAACCCTAAACCACCTCGAAATAGCCCCCGAACGGCCCCGTGGGTGGCACCAACACCTCCCACAGGACCAACGTAACTCGTAGGAACCGACCCCGCAGCCGCGGGTCTCCCGGTTTAAGAATACGACGGTAATTTGCGTATTTCCACACTTAGGCTTAAAAACATGGCGTTAGAGGGTGAGAACTCGAAACAGCCCCCGAACGGCCCCGTGGGTGGCACCAACACCTCCCACGTGACCAACGTAACTCGTAGGAACTGACCCCGCAGCCGCGGGTGTCCCGGTTTGAGAGTACGACGGTAATTTGCTTATTTCTACACTTAGGCTTAACATGGCGTTAGAGGGTGAAAACTCGAAACAGCCCCCGAACGGCCCCGTGGGTGGCACTAACACCTCCCACGGGACCAACGTAACTCGTGGGAACGGACCCCGCAGCCGCGGGTGTCCCGGTTTGAGAGTACGACGGTAATTTGCTTATTTCCACACTTAGGCTTAAAAACATGGCGTTAGAGGGTGAGAACTCGAAACAGCCCCCGAACGGCCCCGTGGGTGGCACCAACACCTCCCACGGGACCAACGTAACTCGTGGGAACGGACCCCGCAGCCGCGGGTCTCCCGGTTTGAGAGTACGACGGTAATTTGCTTATTTCCACACTTAGGCTTAAAAACATGGCGTTAGAGGGTGAGAACTCGAAACAGCCTCCGAACGGCCCCGTGGGTGGCACCAACACCTCCCACGGGACCAACGTAACTCGTCGGAACTGACCCCGCAGCCGCGGGTGTCCCGGTTTGAGAGTACGATGATAATTTGCTTATTTCCACACTTAGGCTTAAAAACATGGCGTTAGAGGGTGATAACTCGAAACAGCCCCCGAACGGCCCCGTGGGTGGCACCAACACCTCCCACGGGACCAACGTAACTCGTGGGAACTGACACCGCAGCCGCGGGTGTCCCGGTTTGAGAGTACGACGGTAATTAGCTTATTTCTACACTCAGGCTTAACATGGCGTTAGAGGGTGAAAACTCGAAACAGCCCCCGAACGGCCCCGTGGGTGGCACCAACACCTCCCACGGGACCAACGTAACTCGTGGGAACGGACCCCGCAGCCGCGGGTCTCCCGATTTGAGAGTACGACGGTAATTTGCTTATTTCCACACTTAGGCTTAAAAACATGGCGTTAGAGGGTGAGAACTCGAAACAGCCTCCGAACGGCCCCGTGGGTGGCACCAACACCTCCCACGGGACCAACGTAACTCGTGGGAACTGACCCCGCAGCCGCGGGTGTCCCGGTTTGAGAGTACGATGATAATTTGCTTATTTCCACACTTAGGCTTAAAAACATGGCGTTAGAGGGTGATAACTCGAAACAGCCCCCGAACGGCCCCGTGGGTGGCACCAACACCTCCCACGGGACCAACGTAACTCGTGGGAACTGACCCCGCAGCCGCGGGTGTCTCGGTTTGAGAGTACGACGGTAATTTGCTTATTTCTACACTCAGGCTTAACATGGCGTTAGAGGGTGAAAACTCGAAACAGCCCCCGAACGGCCCCGTGGGTGGCACCAACACCTCCCACGGGACCAACGTAACTCGTGGGAACTGACCCCGCAGCCGCGGGTGTCCCGGTTTGAGAGTACGACGGTAATTTGCTTATTTCTACACTTAGGCTTAACATGGCGTTAGAAGGTGAAAACTCGAAACAGCCCCCGAACGGCCCCGTGGGTGGCACCAACACCTCCCACGGGACCAACGTAACTCGTGGGAACGGACCCCGCAGCCGCGGGTCTCCCGGTTTGAGAGTACGACGGTAATTTGCTTATTTCCACACTTAGGCTTAAAAACATGGCGTTAGAGGGTGAGAACTCGAAACAGCCTCCGAACGGCCCCGTGGGTGGCACCAACACCTCCCACGGGACCAACGTAACTCGTGGGAACTGACCCCGCAGCCGCGGGTGTCCCGGTTTGAGATTACGATGATAATTTGCTTATTTCCACACTTAGGCTTAAAAACATGGCGTTAGAGGGTGATAACTCGAAACAGCCCCCGAACGGCCCCGTGGGTGGCACCAACACCTCCCACGGGACCAACGTAACTCGTGGGAACTGACCCCGCAGCCGCGGGTGTCCCGGTTTGAGAGTACGACGGTAATTTGCTTATTTCTACACTTAGGCTTAACCTGGCGTTAGAGGGTGAAAACTCGAAACAGCCCACGAACGGCCCCGTGGGTGGCACGAACACCTCCCACGGGACCAACGTAACTCGTAGGAACTGACCCCGCAGCCGCGGGTGTCCCGGTTTGAGAGTACAATGATAATTTGCTTATTTCCACACTTAGGTTTAAAAACATGGCGTTAGAGGGTGAGAACTCGAAACAGCACCCGAACGGCCCCGTGGGTGGCACCAACACCTCCCACGGGACCAACGTAACTCGTAGGAACTGACCCCGCAGCCGCGGGTGTCCCGGTTTGAGAGTACGATGATAATTTGCTTATTTCCACACTTAGGCTTAAAAACATGGCGTTAGAGGGTGAGAACTCGAAACAGCCCCCGAACGACCCCGTGGGTGGCACCAACACCTCCCACGGGACCAACGTAACTCGTGGGAACTGACCCCGTAGCCGCGGGTGTCCCGGTTTGAGAGTACGACGGTAATTTGCTTATTTCTACACTTAGGCTTAACATGGCGTTAGAGGGTGAGAACTCGAAACAGCCCCCGAACGGCCCCGTGGGTGGCACCAACACCTCCCACGGGACCAACGTAACTCGTAGGAACTGACCCCGCAGCCGCGGGTGTCCCGGTTTGAGAGTACGATGATAATTTGCTTATTTCCACACTTAGGCTTAAAAACATGGCGTTAGAGGGTGAGAACTCGAAACAGCCTCCGAACGGCCCCGTGGGTGGCACCAACACCTCCCACGGGACCAACGTAACTCGTAGGAATTGACCCCGCAGCCGCGGGTGTCCCGGTTTGAGAGTACGATGATAATTTGCTTATTTCCACACTTAGGCTTAAAAACATGGCGTTAGAGGGTGAGAACTCGAAACAGCCCCTGAACGGCAGCGTGGGTGGCACCAACACCTCCCACGGGACCAACGTAACTCGTGGGAACGGACCCCGCAGCCGCGGGTGTCCCGGTTTGAGAGTACGACCGTAATTTGCTTATTTCCACACTTAGGCTTAAAAACATGGCGTTAGAGGGTGAGAACTCGAAACAGCTCCCGAACGGCCCCGTGGGTGGCACCAACACCTCCCACGGGACCAACGTAACTCGTAGGAACTGACCCCGCAGCCGCGGGTGTCCCGGTTTGAGAGTACGACGGTAATTTGCTTATTTCTACACTTAGGCGTAACATGGCATTAGAGGGTGAAAACTCGAAACAGCCCCCGAACGGCCCCGTGGGTGGCACTAACACCTCCCACGGGACCAACGTAACTCGTGGGAACGGACGCCGCAGCCGCGGGTGTCCCGGTTTGAGAGTATGACGGTAATTTGCTTATTTCCACACTTAGGCTTAAAAACATGGCGTTAGAGGGTGAGAACTCGAAACAGCCCCCGAACGGCCCCGTGGGTGGCACCAACACCTCCCACGGGACCAACGTAACTCGTAGGAACTGACCCAGCAGCCGCGGGTGTCCCCGTTTGAGAGTACGATGATAATTTGGTTATTTCCACACTTAGGCGTAAAAACATGGCGTTAGAGGGTGAGAACGCGAAACAGCCCCCGAACGGCCCCGTGGGTGGCACCAACACCTCCCACGGGACCAACGTAACTCGTGGGAACGGACCCCGCAGCCGCGGGTGTCCCGGTTTGAGAGTACGACGGTAATTTGCTTATTTCCACACTTACGCTTAAAAACATGGCGTTAGAGGGTGAGAACTCGAAACAGCCCCCGAACGGCCCCGTGGGTGGCACCAACACCTCCCACGGGACCAACGTAACTCGTAGGAACTGACCCCGCAGCCGCGGGTGTCCCGGTTTGAGAGTACGATGGTAGTTTGCTTATTTCTACACTTAGGCTTAACATGGCGTTAGAGGGTGAAAACTCGAAACAGCCCCCGAACGGCACCGTGGGTGGCACTAACACCTCCCACGGGACCAACGTAACTCGTGGGAACGGACCCCGCAGCCATGGGTGTCCCGGTTTGAGAGTACGACGATAATTTGCTTATTTCCACACTTAGGCTTAAAAACATGGCGTTAGAGGGTGAGAACTTGAAACAGCCCCCGAACGGCCCCGTGGGTGGCACCAACACCTCCCACGGGACCAACGTAACTCGTGGGAATGGACCCCGCAGCCGCGGGTCTCCCGGTTTGAGAGTACGACGGTAATTTGCTTATTTCCACACTTAGGCTTAAAAACATGGCGTTAGAGGGTGAGAACTCGAAACAGCCTCCGAACGGCCCCGTGGGTGGCACCAACACCTCCCACGGGACCAACGTAACTCGTCGGAACTGACCCCGCAGCCGCGGGTGTCCCGGTTTGAGAGTACGATGATAATTTGCTTATTTCCACACTTAGGCTTAAAAACATGGAGTTAGAGGGTGATAACTCGAAACAGCCCCCGAACGGCCCCGTGGGTGGCACCAACACCTCCCACGGGACCAACGTAACTCGTTGGAACTGACCCCGCAGCCGCGGGTGTCCCGGTTTGAGAGTACGACGGTAATTTTCTTATTTCTACACTCAGGCTTAACATGGCGTTAGAGGGTGAAAACTCGAAACAGCCCCCTAACGGCCCCGTGGGTGGCACCAACACCTCCCACGGGACCATCGTAACTCGTGGGAACTGACCCCGCAGCCGCGGGTGTCCCGGTTTGAGAGTACGATGATAATTTGCTTATTTCCACACTTAGGCTTAAAAACATGGCGTTAGAGGGTGAGAACGCGAAACAGTCCCCGAACGGCCCCGTGGGCGGCACCAACACCTCCCACGGGACCAACGTAACTCGTGGGAACGGACCCCGCAGCCGCGGGTGTCCCGGTTTGAGAGTACGACGGTAATTTGCTTATTTTCACACTTAGGCTTAAAAACATGGCGTTAGAGGGTGAGAACTCGAAACAGCCCCCGAACGGCCCCGTGGGTGGCACCAACACCACCCACGGGACCAACGTAACTCGTAGGAACTGACCCCGCAGCCGCGGGTGTCCCGGTTTGAGAGTACGACGGTAATTTGCTTATTTCTACACTTAGGCTTAACATGGCGTTAGAGGGTGAATACTCGAAACAGCCCCCCAACGGCCCCGTGGGTGGCACTAACACCTCCCACGGGACCAACGTAACTCGTGGGAACGGACCCCGCAGCCGCGGGTCTCCCGGTTTGAGAGTACGACGGTAGTTTGCTTATTTCCACACTTAGGCTTAAAAACATGGCGTCAGAGGGTGAGAACTCGAAACAGCCTCCGAACGGCCCCCTGGGTGGCACCAACACCTCCCACGGGACCAACGTAACTCGTGGGAACTGACCCCGCAGCCGCGGGTGTCCCGGTTTGAGAGTACGACGGTAATTTGCTTATTTCTACACTCAGGCTTAACATGGCGTTAGAGGGTGAAAACTCGAAACAGCCCCCGAACGGCCCCGTGGGTGGCACCAACACCTCCCACGGGACCAACGTAACTCGTAGGAACTAACCCCGCAGCCGCGGGTGTCCCGGTTTGAGACTACGATGATAATTTGCTTATTTCCACACTTAGGCTTAAAAACATGGCGTTAGAGGGTGAGAACTCGAAACAGCCTCCGAACGGCCCCGTGGGTGGCACTAACACCTCCCACGGGACCAACGTAACTCGTGGGAACTGACCCCGCAGCCGCAGGTGTCCCGGTTTGAGAGTACGATGGTAATTTTCTTATTTCCACACTTAGGCTTAAAAACATGGCGTTAGAGGGTGAGAACTCGAAACAGCCCCCGAACGGCCCCGTGGGTGGCACCAACACCTCCCACGGGACCAACGTAACTCGTAGGAACTGACCCCGCAGCCGCGGGTGTCCCGGTTTGAGAGTACGATGATAATTTGCTTATTTCCACACTTAGGCTTAAAAACATGGCGTTAGAGGGTGAGAACGCGAAACAGCCCCCGAACGGCCCCGTGGGTGGCACCAACACCTCCCACGGGACCAACGTAACTCGTGGGAACGGACCCCGCAGCCGCGGGTGTCCCGGTTTGAGAGTACGACGGTAATTTGCTTATTTCCACACTTAGGCTTAAAAACATGGCGTTAGAGGGTGAGAACGCGAAACAGCCCCCGAACGGCCCCGTGGGTGGCACCAACACCTCCCACGGGACCAACGTAACTCGTGGGAACGGACCCCGCAGCCGCGGGTGTCCCGGTTTGAGAGTACGACGGTAATTTGCTTATTTCCACACTTAGGCTTAAAAACATGGCGTTAGAGGGTGAGAACTCGAAACAGCCCCCGAACGGCGCCGTTGGTGGCACCAACACCTCCCACGGGACCAACGTAACTCGTGGGAACTGACCCCGCAGCCGCGGGTGTCCCGGTTTGAGAGTACGACGGTAATTTGCTTATTTCCACACTTAGGCTTAAAAACACGGCGTTAGAGGGTGAGAACGCGAAACAGCCCCCGAACGGCCCCGTGGGTGGCACCAACACCTCCCACGGGACCAACGTAACTCGTGGGAACGGACCCCGCAGCCGCGGGTGTCCCGGTTTGAGAGTACGACGGTAATTTGCTTATTTCCACACTTAGGCTTAAAAACATGGCGTTAGAGGGTGAGAACTCGAAACAGCCCCCGAACGGCCCCGTGGGTGGCACTAACACCTCCCACGGGACCAACGTAACTCGTGGGAATGGACCCCGCAGCCATGGGTATCCCGGTTTGAGAGTACGACGGTAATTTGCTTATTTCCACACTTAGGCTTAAAAACATGGCGTTAGAGGGTGAGAACTCGAAACAGCCCCCGAACGGCCCCGTGGGTGGCACCAACACCTCCCACGGGACCAACGTAACTTGTGGGAACGGACCCCGCAGCCGCGGGTCTCCCGGTTTGAGAGTACGACGGTAATTTGCTTATTTCCACACTTAGGCTTAAAAACATGGCGTTAGAGGGTGAGAACTCGAAACAGCCTCCGAACGGCCCCGTGGGTGGCACCAACACCTCCCACGGGACCAACGTAACTCATCGGAACTGACCCCGCAGCCGCGGGTGTCCCGGTTTGAGAGTACGATGATAATTTGCTTATTTCCACGCTTAGGCTTAAAAACATGGCGTTAGAGGGTGAGAACGCGAAACAGCCCCCGAACGGCCCCGTGGGTGGCACCAACACCTCCCACGGGACCAACGTAACTCGTGGGAACTGACCCCGCAGCCGCGGGTGTCCCGGTTTGAGAGTACGACGGTAATTTGCTTATTTCTACACTTAGGCTTAAAAACATGGCGTTAGAGGGTGAGAAAGCGAAACAGCCCCCGAACGGCCCCGTGGGTGGCACCAACACCTCCCACGGGACCAACGTAACTCGTGGGAACGGACCCCGCAGCCGCGGGTGTCCCGGTTTGAGAGTACGACGGTAATTTGCTTATTTTCACACTTAGGCTTAAAAACATGGCGTTAGAGGGTGAGAACTCGAAACAGCCCCCGAACGGCCCCGTGGGTGGCACCAACACCTCCCACGGGACCAACGTAACTCGTAGGAACTGACCCCGCAGCCGCGGGTGTCCCGGTTTGAGAGTACGATGATAATTTGCTTATTTCCACACTTAGGCTTAAAAACATGGCGTTAGAGGGTGAGAACGCGAAACAGCCCCCGAACGGCCCCGTGGGTGGCACCAACACCTCCCACGGGACCAACGTAACTCGTGGGAACGGACCCCGCAGCCGCGGGTGTCCTGGTTTGAGAGTACGACGATAATTTGCTTATTTCCACACTTAGGCTTAAAAACATGGCGTTAGAGGGTGAGAACTCGTGGCAGCCCCCGAACGGCCCCGTGGGTGGCACCAACACCTCCCACGGGACCAACGTAACTCGTGGGAACTGACCCCGCAGCCGCGGGTGTCCCGGTTTGAGAGTACGACGATAATTTGCTTATTTCTACACTTAGGCTTAAAAACATGGCGTTAGAGGGTGAGAACGCGAAACAGCCCCCGAACGGCCCCGTGGGTGGCACCAACACCTCCCACGGGACCAACGTAACTCGTAGGAACTGACCCCGCAGCCGCGGGTGTCCCGGTTTGAGACTACGATGATAATTTGCTTATTTCCACACTTAATTTTTATATTTCTACTTGGTTACTGATAATTTTAACTCATATATGCAATTTTTCAGCTTGATTAATTTTTTTGTAAAATTACTTGGTTACTGATACTTTTATTTTTTATATCCTATCATTTGTAGGATTTTTGCGCGTGGATCAAATGAAGGAGGCAATGTTTTACAACATGATGATTATTTATATGTTGTGGACATTCAGGATAATGTTTTTTATGTGTTATAGCCGTGCAGGCTTTTATTGTTTAGTTTTATGGCCGTGCGGGCTTTTATAATTTGATTGTTGAATTTTATAGCCGTGCGGGATTTATAATAAGCATGTTTTTCATTTACAGGTTTTGGAATGTCAAGAAAATAGAGGAAACTCTGCCCAATTTTTTTTTGGTCTGTGAATTATTAAGACGTGTAATATTTTTATGTTTGTATATATATTTGTTTATTAACAACATTCTCAATTCGCAATTTGTGATTTTTTTTTATTGTTTTGCCTATAATAAATATTTGTAACACCTCGTAGCAACCGATGATGCACTCACAGGAACCCCAATTTTAGGATTGGGCAAAAAAAAATACATTTTTTTTAAATTACAGATAAATATGGTCATGGACTTTGTCCATGACCATTTTTACTTTTTTTTGTCGCGCTTAAAAATGGTCGCGGCCAAAGTCCGCGACCATTTTTTTTATTTTTTGACACGGTAATGGGTCGCGGACTAGGGCCGCGACCAATTTTTTTTAAATTTTTTTTGTCACACACATGGGTCGCGGCCAAAGTCCTCGACCAATTTGTCACGGTCGTGGGTCATGGACAAGGACCGTGACCAATTTTTTTAATTTTTTTTTGTCACGCACATGGGTCGCGGACTTTGGCCGCGACCAATTTGTCACGGTTGTGGGTCATGGACAAGGGCCGTGACCAATTTTTTTAATTTTTTTTTGTCACGCACATGGGTCGCGGACTTTGGCTGCGACCAATTTGTCACGGTTATGGGTCACGGATTAGAGCCGCGACCCATCACGGCATGGGTCACGGCCTAAGTCCGCGACCATCTGCCGTGACCCCTCTCGGCCGTGACCATTTTTTGGTCACGGACTTGGGCCGCGACCCACGAAAATGGTCACGTCCGAAATGGTCACGGCCCAAGTCCGCGACCCACAGGTTTGGTCAGGGATTTTGGTCGTGACCAATCGCCAGTTTTGGTGTAGTGTTCGTCTCTGCTTCACTGGCATAAGAAATTTGGATCTATTCCTGGCATATCCTCATGACTCCAAGCAAAAGTTTGTTTTCTGCTTTTTAGGAAAACTATCAATTCCTATTTTAGTGAGGCATCTAACGACGAACCTATTTGAGTTGTTCGTTCAGGATGCTCGTTGTCCAGAATGATATTTTCAGTAGCTTCCACCACCTGACCTTTCACGAGCTGCGATTCGTCTCTAGGATCCAATGTTTCAATCTCTGTACCTTCATCCACTTGGTAGGTAGTTATCTTTTTCCTAGATTCCTCTAATTCTTCCTGCTCGGCAGATGAGTAGTAACATTCCCGAGCTACTTTTTGGTCGCCCTTCACAACTCCTACTCCAAAATTGGTTGGAAATTTCAGGCATTGATGTACTGTAGATGGTACTGCTTCGAACTTCTTCAATCCTACTCTTCCCATAATGATATTGTAAGCTGACTGGACATTCTTATCCATCACAAAGAAACGTATTCTTTCTGTTCGATAAGCGGTCCATGTGCCGATGAACATATCCAACTTGATCATCCCAAGTGGAAAGGCTTTCTCGCCAGCAAACCCAAGGAGGGGCCTGTGATAAGGTTCCAACTGAGACAACTTCAGATTTAAACTATCGAAGCACGATTATAACATGATATCCACCGAGCTACCATTATCCACCAGTACTCTTGAGATTATTACTTCTTTCATCCTCATTTTCATCACCAGTGGATCATCATGAGGATATAGCACACCTGCGAGGTCGTTCTTGGAGAAACCGATGACCAATTTTTCTTTGTTCACCTTCCTCGGGCGATCATCCTCAGCTAAATTTATTCGTTGCATGTATGAACAAGCTTGAGCCTCATTGAGGTAATCTTTCCTTTCCTCAGTAAGGTCCCCACCTCCTGCATCTCCACCTGTAATAACTTTATAATCAAATGATCCAAAACGAATTGAAAATACCTCACGTTCTGGCTATCTTAGTTTCTTAGGGAGATCAGGTTCATCTTCTAGATCATCTTCATGATCTCTTTTCTTATTTTCTTCTGATCGATGAGGAGATCTAGACCTCTGTCTTGCTTGATCGTTGCTTTTTCTTTCATTTCTTCGATCAACATACTTGGTCAGCTTTAGTCGTCTGATGAGTGCTTCGATTTCATTATGGAGAGCTATGTAATTTTTGGTTTTGTGACCATGGTCTTTATGGAACTTGCAATATTTGGCCTTATTCCTCTTGTCAGGGTCTGACTTCATTTTCTCAGGCCACTTTAGCTCCTCGCTGTTCTTGATCTCTTCCAGGACATGGTTTACGTCTACTTTCAAAGGAGTATAATTTTTAAATTTCTTCAATACTTTCCATGATGGCTTTGTTTTTGACTGCTTGTCACCACCATTGGTCTTATGTTCTTTCTTCTTAGCCTTATCAACCTCCACCTTGGTCTCTTTGGTGTCCATATTCTTCTTCGCAGCTATAGCCTCCTCGGCATTCATGATCTTGGCCGCTTTTTCCATTAGTTCTGACATGGTTCTGGGTGGATCTTTGGCTAAAGTGTAGTACAATTTATTGGGCAACAGTCCACTCATCAAAGCTGTAATTGCTATTTTTTCCTTGTAATCAATAACTTCGAGCTTCTCGTTATTGAAACGAGTTATGTAATCTCTGGTGCTCTCACCTTTTTTTGTCTAACACTTAACAAATGTACAACTCTTTTAACTCGTTTTGCTCCAAAATAGAAAATTCCAATGATGATCTCGGCCAATTGAAAGAAAGTTGATATCTTCCCCCGAGGAAGATTATTGTACCATATTTGTGCAGATCCGGTAAAAGTTCCCGAAAATGCCCTGCATCTCATCTCGTCTGGCACGGCATAGATTTCGGCACCATCTTGGTATTGTTCTATATGAAGGACAGGGTCAGTTTTTCCATCATATTTAGGGGTCACAACAGGTGCTTTGAACTTCGATGGTGTGGGAAAATCCACAATTGCCTGTATAAAAAGCGTCCCTTGGACAAAAGTTCTTTATAGAGGATTCTTGGCCTTAACCATTTCCCCTAGTATGTCCTCCAACCTTTGAATAGAGCCTTTCCATGCATCCTTTCCCTCCTCGGGCCTACCGGTTCGAGCAATTGATCGTGTTGAAGTCGCTTCCTGGGATCTATCTTGTCAAGCAACTGGTTGTGATTGGGTAGAACCCTCTCTTAGATCATATGGTCATCGAAAGTTTCTCGACATAGCCTTAGGAGGACTTTTGTTCTTCCTAGGGCCCAATCGATCAAAAGGAGAGACCCTACTTAATCTTTTCAGTGCACTAGTCCTTTCTGGAGAGAGAGTGATGTGTTGTTCAGAATCTGTGGCTCGTACTGACGAAGTTTGACCCGATTGATAAGAAAAATCATCAAATTTCTCAGTGCGATATGAATGACTTTGCCTAATTCGTGAAGAAACTAAATGGGTATTTCTTTGAACACTTCGTTGTCCTGAATAGGTCGACGCTCCACCTTGGATAGTTTGCATGAGTTGTCGTATAGTCTCTTGCATAGTCGTCTGTCCTTGAGCCAAACTGACCATATTCCAGCTAGATCTTGGACATTTAGAGGATCGGATGGATTCAGGGGGTTTCCAGGGTTTCGATTACTGGATTCAGGATTATCAGCCATTGGTGATAAATTATTTTGGTGAAAAACGAGAATTTCAGTCGTTTCCCACAGACGACGCCAATCTGCTGATGTAAAAAATTAGATTATATCTAATTATTCAATCACAGATAAAATAAATAAGACAGAAGAATTTTTAAAGTGGTTCAGCCTTAAAAGAATGGCCTACGTCCACTGTTTTTATTATTGCTGACTGTTTAGGAATTCTCGATAACAGGTTTTTACCAAGAAATTTCGAGCCCCCCTACAATGAGGATGATACAATGTATTTATAGCCCTGAGGCTGTACATGTGAAATGGTAATACATAGCTGTCCAATAAGCGTATACATCTGTAAGATAATAATCAACATTTAATGCGCATTTAATCCTCTTAATTGTCTGGTAATAAATGTTCTGATCGAGGTGCAGCTCGGACTGCATAAGATGCTTGGACCACCTGAGTATCTCTGTATCCATGAGTTGCTCGGTGCAGTAAAGATCCTCAGAGAGTACCTACTGCTCGGAGTATCTGAGTTGGTCGGGGAAGTTGAGTTCCTCGAAGTCAAGGTGTTGTTCAAAAATATTTGTAGGTGCCATGTAGAGTGACACGTGTCTCCACATAATTGATCCACGTCAGCGGACTAATTTTGGTATCATCAACATCAAAAGATTCTTTAGAACATATCCCTCACGATCAAGTCTAGACAAATATTTTTCAAAAAAAAAATTGAGGGTTTATGAAAACAAATGGCGATTTGATTCCCCAAGAACAAAAGAAAAGAATCTTATTAGCATTTCTAGTTTGTTTTGTAAGAAATCCTTGCATCAAAAGTAAATACTTTCTATAACACAGTAAGTATAACTTGCAAACTCTATTGAGATGAAAAACTCATTTCAAATCATAAAAGATACATATTATCTTTATCATTATTAGTCCGAGTGTGCAATATGTAAACAATCTTAATTTGTTTAACCAAATTAAATATGAAATTTTTAGAGAAACAAAATGGGATACAATAATATGTGATAAGATAATGAGATAAATTTCTCACTTTATTAATGCTTTGATTTAACAACACACACATCGATTACATGATAATAAATTGAGTGCATAAACGTGAGTTTTCTGCAGTAGTAACCATGAAATATCGATTATATGATGCTTGTAGATTACTTTATTGGGTATAATATTATTTCATTATATTGTACACGATATTTGTGCACAACTTATTTTCACATACTATAATAATGTATGTTATCTATGATGTTCATTCAATCACTCAAAATTGATTCCCTGCAAGGAATAACCTTGCTTGAAGAAATAAACTCAATATACCCCATTAATATCTTTATAATTATAAGTATCATGAGTTACTACTACCATCATCTTTACATTTAATATTCATTGTCATTCTAGTTGGGTCGCTGTAGTGACTACCAAACATTTCATAATATGAATATTACATTATGTAAAGACTTACATATACAAGTCAATAAATTTTTCACTTATTTTCATTAAATATCGCATGATCAATAAACTAAATTATTCATGTTTATGGTTTTCATAAACATAATTGGTGATATGATAGTGAAAGAAACTATGGCATCTGCGTTTGACGACCATTATTACCTTCCCAAAATATATATCACCACTAACATTTTGTTCAATTATTGTAACCCGAATAAATGAATAAACAATAATATGTATGGAACATCATAAAGAATCATCTTCCTAGCATTCAATATCATACATGGACGCATAGGCAACCAAAATATGCATGATCTTAATGCATTAGTCCAATATTTATATCTTCTGGAATGGAGAACTTTAATGAACACCAAACCTTATATTATATAAATAATAGAGATACGCATACATGTTCAAATACCCATAATACATGAATAATTATATTATTGTCTATTCCTTAACTTGAAATTCACAAAAAATTAGACATAATGTGAAAATCAAATAGACAAAGAGTTTACATGAGATATTGCACAAATAATAGTAAATGGAAGACATGAATCATTTACTTTCGCTTCATCACTTATGTATGAGTAACAAATCAGAAATATTGACCCAAATCATTCATGGTCATACTAATGCACACTACGGTTATAATCACAATTATCATACTAGTGGCATATGTAAATATGACTTTTTAACATTGATGCCCATTATTTAACATTTACAAAAATTCCAATGTTTATTTGATTCAAATTTCAGCATGTGTCGCGCTTCAACTTAACCTTATAACAAACATTCGGATAATCTGAAATGACTACAAGTATAATATCTTCACATATAATCTGAGCCTGTATTTGACATTTGATTAAACTGAATGAATACCTACTTATGAGTCTCAAAATTTTCAAGTCATGCATTCAAATATTCATGTATTCAACGAATAAATCTAGTATCCGCACATATGAATTGTAGCATGTGTTTGGCATTTAATTCAACTTAATGGGAGTACTAGCCTCAAAATAAACAATAATTCTGATTTTCAACTACATGAATCCTTGGCCTGTGTTTGGCATGAGACTCATTAAAACACGAATATCATAATATTCAACAATATGAATCATTGGCATGTGTTTGGCACGAGACTCATCAAAATATGCATATTAAAAATAACGCAAGTCTAATATCCTACTATATGAAATATGTTGGCCTGTGTTGCGCACGAATATTCAACTAAAAAAGGATCATTAGAGCAAGGTTTTATCACAGTTCTAGATAAAACATACATGAAATATGAAAAACTTAAATTTTTCCAAAAAACTGAGTTAGCATCATAGAACTGTAGGAAATTACTCCACAATCTCAAATATTCGACGGAATTCAAAAATATTTTTTCTGGAAGTCAGAAATATTATTTATGCAAAATCAATGCCCCCAAAAATATTATACTCAAAACTTAATGTATAATTAATGATTCAAATATAGATGCATACATAATAATCAAATATTTACAATTATAAATTAAGACACTTTCATGTCTTCCCCATCCAACACCATATAAATATTATTGTCTAAACATCAATTCATAATACATTAGGACCTTTGGGCTACTAAATATAGATTATGCACAATAACCTAATATATCAAAATGTTATTGTCAAACACATAATCATACATCTAATATTCAAAATTTTATATGGAAGTCTTTCATCAATACCAAATACTACATAACATGAATATTAGAACAACCATGAACAAAAAAAAAAACAGCCCTCGTGGTGAAAAAAATACATAATATTCGAAAAAAATCGTAATTTTTTGCCAAAAATAGAAAATTTGAGTTAGCACCACAGGGATGTAGATAATTACTCCAGGAACTCAAAACAATTTGCGGAATTCAAAAATCAATTTTCTGGAGTGAGATATTGACGTCAACATTAATACCAAAAATGGCAAAAACCCAATTATAAGGGTCTTAACGACGTCAAAATGCAAAAGTAAGGTGGTTCCCATTGTATAAAATGGGTTTTGTTTATTTCGACGTTTTCAGTCGACCATGTCATTTTCGTAAAATTCCGAGCAAGTTTTGACCTTTCATTCTCACCAGTGAGTATTGACGACAGAAGAAAAACGTCACAGAAAATCTCAGACAAACTTGAAGAGCGGATTTAATAACAAAAAGAAGACGTCGCAGAAGGTCTCAGGCACAAAAGTAATTTAATGACATATATAAAAATGTCGCAGAAAGTCTCAGGCGCATATTTCATTATAGATGAACATCAATAAGGAAAATCATGAGATCTTAAACTTTAGCTCTGATACCACATATAAAACCATTCTTAAGAATACCCTAATATTAATCATGAACACATTAATATGATTAAACTTTAGCATACAATTGTTCTTAATAAAAGGATCTTGGATCTTCATGTTTTCACAAAATACGTCTAAAAGATGTTGGAGATTTTGTAAAATAAGTGAGTAAGAGTTTTGGGTGTAAGAGATTAAAGAGCTTGTCCCAAATTGGAAGTGTGTGGAAGAGGTGGGAAGCTAACCCAAATATAAAAAAGGGATAGTGTTCGACATTGGAAAATGTACAAAACTAAGTGTCACCACTAAGCTATAAAAGGAGTGGGCAACCTTTGAGTCCCACATTGGAAAAATATTAAGAATTTGTGCACTTAATAAGTACAAATGGAAGATGAAGAGTTAATTCATCTAGCATTTAAGAGGCTATTCAAGAGACCTCAATACGGTGCGAAGCACCATACGCACACGCACACGCACACGCGCGCGCGCGGGGGTGCGGGGCAGTGGGCTGTAGAGGCGCTAGTCGCGTACTTTGCACTTCGCATGCCGGGATTCGTCCGGGTCAAATCGCGGTAGCTTGGGTGAGGTCACTTTTTGGTTGACCCGTGCAAAACCGATTCAGTATTAACTGTACCTGTTCAGAAATGACTTAAGACTGTTGGTAATTAACAGTCATACCATTACGGAATTGATTAATATTGTTAATCCAACAGTTATGACTCTTGAAGACAAAGCTTTTCATTATCTATAAATAAAGGCTGCCTAAAACGAAATTGCATATAACAAAAACCCAGTTTCAGATTTCCAAACCCTGTTATTACTCTCTTATAATTTTCAGGAGATACAAATTCTCTTATTCTATTTTGTGCACATAAACAAAATAAGAACTTGATTGACTGTTCTTCGCTGGTGCATCTAAGGTCTGTCTTCAAACATTCAATTTGCAGGCAGTGCAAGTTTCTTCATTGTATCTTGAGTACGGATTTACGGATTCCCGTTTGTATACCGAAGTTATTCATGTGGGGTAAATATTGTATTTAGGAAAGTAACATCATGCCTTGAAGTTTTCTAGTATCTATTCAGAAGTTACATTGTTGTATTGAAGTTGACATTACTGTGATATATACAAAGTTCCATTTCTATATTTTCATTCATATTATCCAAAAATCTAAATATAGTATTATCAGAAATGGCCAACTCTTCCAAATCACTTCGACAAATAACAGAAGGCTTTGTCAAGTTGGACCGTTTTGATGGTGGTAATTTTCTGCGTTGGTAGAAAAAGGTTCATTTTCTTTTAACAACATTAAAGATTGTATATGTCTTGTCACAATCGAAACCAAATGAAGATGAAGATGAAACCGTGGAACAGACTAGGCAACGCACAAAATGGGAGACCGGTGATTACTTGTGTCGTGGTCACATTCTCAATGCACTTGCTGACAATTTGTTCGACTTGTACCAAAATGTTGGGACTGTAAAAACTTTGTGGGAAACATTGGAGACCAAATATCTTATGGAAGACACTACAAGTAAGAAGTTCCTTATCGGCCAATTTTTAAGCTTTAAAATGCATGATAATAGGCCTGTGCTAGAACAATTTCATGACATCCGACACATCATAAGTCATTGCAAACTGAAAAAATTAAATATGGATAATAATGTAATTATTGCTGCCATAATTGAAAAAGTTCATCCTTCTTGAAAATATTATAAGAAAGAACTCAAACACAAAAATGAGGATCTTTCACTTGAAGAATTAGAGACTCATTTAAGAATTGAACAAGAGTCTCGAATTCTAGATGGTAAAGAGGAACAAGAAAATTTTGTTTCTAAGGTCCATGTGATGGAGGAAGGAAAAGAGCAAAAATATGGAAATCATGAAAAAATAACAAGCAAAAGAATTTTTCAAATAATTCTAAAGCAAATAAAAAGAAGAAAGGAAACTGTTTTTATTGCAACAAGCCAGGTCACTTCCAAAAGGATTGTTGTGAGTTCAAGAAACTAAAGGGAAAAGGAGGGATATCAGACACAAAGCAAAAATTTGCTGCTATAATATCCGAGGCTAATATGCTTGGAGAAGACAACTCTTGGTGGGTTGATTCTGGTGCCACAAGGCATATTTGTAAGGACAAGAACTTGTTCTCTTCCTATGAAACAGTGGAAGGAGATGTTCTCTATATGGGAAATTCTTCTACTGCTGCGGTTAAAGGCAAAGGGGCAGTGGATCTCGAATTCACTTTCGAAAAAATCCTTAGCCTCACCAATGTTTTTCATGTTCTTGATGTTAGGAAAAATTTAGTCTCTGGAAGCCTTCTTAACAAATTTGGCTTTAAACTTGTATTTGAGTCAGACAAATTTATTCTGACTAAGAATGGTACCTTTGTAGGCAAAGGATATTTGTATTAGGGCATGTTTAAGCTCAATATCAATGAAAAATATTCTTCTACTTATATCATTGAGTGTCTTTCATTATGGCATAGTGGTTTAGGACACGTTAATACAAAGAAAATGCATTTCATGGTTAATTTAAATTTAATTCCTAAATATGAGAATGATATGAATGAAAAGTGTAAAATATGCATGCAGACAAAAATAACAAGATTGTCTTTTCTAAAAATAGAAAAACCAAAATCTTTGTTGCAGTTAGTACATAGTGATGTTTGTGATTTGCATGGAACACCTACTAGAGGTGGTAGTAAATATTTTGCTACATTTATCGATGACTTTTCAAAATATTGTTACTTATATCTTTTAAACTCTAAGGATGATCTGCTTAATAGATTTAAGACATATAAAACTGAAGTTTAAAATCAATGTGATACTAAAATAAAATGTCTTAGATCTGATAGAGGTGGTGAATATCACTTTCCTTAATTTTGTGAAGATATGGGAATTATACATGAAGTTACTGCACCTTATACACCACAACAAAATGGAGTAGCAGAAAGAAAAAATAGGACACTAACTGAAATGGTTAATGCTATGCTTTCTTATTCTGGTTTAAGTAAAGGGTTTTGGGGAGAAGCGCTTTTAACTGTGTGTCATATTCTGAATAGGATACCTGTTAAAGATAATAAGAAAACTCCTTACGAATTATGGAAGAATAGAATACCTAATTTAGGTTATCTTAAAGTTTGGGGTTGTAGAGCTATTGTAAGACTACCTGAAACTAAGAGAAATAAATTAGGAAGCAAAGGCGTTGAGTGTATTTTCATAGGTTATGCACAACATAGTAAAGCTTATAGATTTTTGGTTAGTGAACCTAATGATTCTGTTGAGGTAAATACTATATTTGAATCGAGAGATGCAATTTTTTATGAACAAATATTTTCTTCTATTCCTAGGATAAATAATGAAATAGAAGTAAACACTCCTTCACAGTTACCTGAAACTCCACCAGTAGAACAAGAAGAGATTAGAAAAAGTAAAAGACCTAGGAAAGAAAAAAGCTTTGGTCCAGACTTTGTAGTCTATCTTGTTGAAGGAACTAGAGACACATCTTTTAATCAATATTCTTTGACTCTTAGCGTTGAAACAGACCCACAAAATTATAGTGAGGCAATTAAGTCTGTAGATTCAACATTTTGGAAAGAAGCTATAAATGATGAAATGGATTCAATCATTGGAAATAAAACTTGGAAGTTAGTAAACTTACCTCCAGGATCTAAATCCATTTAGTGTAGATAGATTTTTAAAAAGAAAATGAAAATAGATGGAACAATTGATAAATTCAAGGCTAGATTGGTTGCTAAAGGTTTTACACAAAAAGACGGAATTGATTATTTTGATACCTATGCACCTGTTGCTAGAACCTCCACTATTAGAATTTTAATTGCATTAACATCTATATATAATTTTGAGATTCATCAAATGGATCTGAAAACTGCCTTTTTAAATTGTGACTTAGAAGAAGAAATTTACACGGAACAACCTAAAGGGTTTGTTATGCCTGGACAAGAAAATAAAGTATGTAACATATTAAGTCCTTATATGGACTAAAACAAGCACCTAAACAGTGGCATGGAAAATTTGATAAAGTCATTATTTCTTATGGTTTTAAAATTCATGAATCTGATAAGTGTGTTTATAGTAAATTTGCTAATGGTAAAGGTGTGATCATTTGTTTATATGTAGATGACATATTAATTCTTGGTACTAATTTAGAAAGCATTAATAATACAAAGAGTTTTCTGTCTTCTAAATTTTATATGAAAGATATGGGTGTAGCTGATGTCATATTAGGAATGAGAATAATAAGGAAAGATAAAAATATAATTCTCACTCAATCTCATTATGTTGAGAAAATTATAAAGAAATTTAATCAGTTTGATTGCACACCTGTTAGTACACCTTTTGAACCACAGCTAAAGATGATCCCTAATAATGGTAGAGCTATTTCACAATTGGAATATGCACGCGTAATTGGTAGTTTAATGTATGCCATGACATGTACTCGACCTGATATTTCTTATGCTGTTGGTAAATTAAGTAGATATACTAGTAATCCAAGTTTATTTCATTGGCATGTTGTCAATAGAATATTAAAATATTTAAAAGGAACTATGGACTATGGTATATACTATAGTGGATATCCTTTAGTATTAGAAGGGTTTTTTGATGCCAGTTGGATAATTGAGCGGGAGGATCATTCCTCAACAAGTGGATGGATTTTCACTCTTGGTGGAGGAGTTGTTTCTTAGGGATCAAAGAAAAAAACTTGTATAGCTGATTCTACTATGGTAGCTGAGTTTGTAGCATTAGCTGCAACTAGTAAAGAGGCAGAATGGTTAAGGAATTTATTGATTGAAATTCCAGTTTGGCCAAAACCAATGCCTCTAATATCTATACATTGTGATAGTGAGTCTACACTTTCCAGAGCTTATAGTAAAGTGTACAATGGAAAATCTAAACATATTGGCCTGAGACATAGTTATGTCAGGCAAATGATTACAGATAGTGTAATCACAGTGGATTATGTAAAATCAAGTCAAAATTTAGCTGATCCTTTTACAAAGGGTCTTGCAAGAGGAATGGTGTCTAAGAAATCAATAGGGATGGGACTAAAGCCCATTAATAATAATCACTCTTGATGGAAACTCAACTTGAAACTTGATATATTAAAGTCTCAAGTTAAATGATTAAAGTACATCATACGACGTGATTGTAAGCACTATAAAATTTAACATCCCAAGGATAAGTGCTTAGAACATGTAATGAATAATAAAAGAGGATGGGTTTTACCTTAATAGATTTATGGTGTTTTAGTACATGGACACCTATGATAGTCTACATATATGAGTGTGGAAGTGGTGCCGCTTTCTATGAGAACTGGGCTTGACTCTAAAGCACTCATGAAATCAAGGTACAGACACAAGGCCTAATACATGTGTCGTCTTATATGGATAATCAGTGACTAAAAGATTTGTGTGTGTAGACAAATTCGGCTGATAAATATGAATTGATAGTTCAAAGACAAGTCTACTATACTTTCATGGTTAGCCTTGACGGATCTTCACATGGTATTGTTTCAAGTCGTGAGACATAAGTACTTATACACAGTCTTAAAGAAAATCAAAGATTTACAAAACTTATTTTGAAAATGGTGGAGGAATGTTGGAGATTTTATAAAATAAGTGAGCAAGAGTTTAGGGGGTGTACGATCTTAAAGAGCTTGTCCTACATTGGAAGTGTGTGGAAGAGGTGGGAAGATAACCCAAATATAAAAAAGGGATAGTGTCCCACATTGGAAAATGTACAAAGCTAAGTGTCACCACTAAGCTTTAAAAGGAGTGGGCAACCTTTGAGTCCCACATTGGGAAAATATTAAGAATTTGTGCACTTAATAAGTACAAATGGAAGATGAAGAGTTAATTCATCTAGCATTTAGGAGGCTATTCAAGAGACCTCAATACGGTGCGAAGCACCGTACGCACACGCACACGCACACGCGCTCGCACGGGTGCGGGGCAGTGGGCTGTAAAGGCGCTAGTGGCGTACTTTGCACTTTTCATGCCGGGATTCGTCCGGGTTGGATCGCTGTAGTTCGGGCGCGAACACTTTTTGGTTGACCCGTGAAAAATCGATTCGGTATTAATTATACCTGTTCGAAAATGACTTAAGACTGTTGGTAATTAAGAGTCATACGATTACGGAATTGATTAATACTGTTAATCCAACAGTCATGACTCTTGAAGACAAAGATTTTCATTATCTATAAATAAAGGCTGCCTAAAACAAAATTGCATATAACAAAAACTAGTTTCAGATTTCCAACCCTGTTATTACTCTCTTACAATTTTCAGGAGATACAAATTCTCTTATTCTATTTTGTGCACAGAAACAGAATAAGAACTTGATTGATTGTTCTTCGCTACTGCATCTAAGGGTTGTCTTCAAACATACAATTTGCAGGCGGTGCAAGTTGCTTTATTGTATCTTCAGTACGGATTTGCGGATTCCCGTTTGTATACCAAAGTTATTCGTGTGGGGCAAATACTGTATTTAGGAAAATGACATCACACCTTGAAGTTTTTTAGTATCTATTTAGAAGTTACATTGTCTTATTGAAGTTGACATTACTGTGATATATAAAGAGTTCCATTTCTGTATTTGCAGTCATATTATTCAACAAAAGATAGAAAATAAGACTTACATTGATCAAGGATCAATCTTGATTAATTTCTCCACCAATCTACCTTCTTGGAAAAAATACACTCTAATGGAATCTCGTAGT
Organism: Sambucus nigra; assembly: GCA_949130495.1. Classification (NCBI taxonomy): domain Eukaryota; kingdom Viridiplantae; phylum Streptophyta; class Magnoliopsida; order Dipsacales; family Adoxaceae; genus Sambucus; species Sambucus nigra. The sequence goes on from OX422210.1 coordinate 314,683,491, forward strand.
TTCTCTCCCACCTCAGAAATAGTGTGTTATGAGATAACCCCAGATGGTGTAGGACTCCTCTATTTAGAAGGGGAAGAGGGCCGAAATCCTAGTCAAGGTGGGGCTCTTTTTCAAGTCTCCCACTAATGCCACTAACCATCATGTGACTCACGGATAAGATTGACCCAATCTTCTAATATTCGTATTTATCACGTTCCTAATTAATTATCTGATATTTATCAAGACCACATAATTGGGAAATTCATAAATTCAAAATTTAATATAATTGAAATTAAATAATTAATTTCGACACTGAATATTAATTTCCAACATTAATAGTATGTATATTTATCAATATGTACATTTCCTAAACTAATTCTACAACAAAAAATGACCAATTACCTAAACCATCTTGTCTCCATTCTCTTATCTCACACCACCTCCCGCCAAAAGACACCTCACCCTCATTTTATCACTTATATCTCTCCTACTTTCATCCCATGTTGATTTTTTTCTAGTGAGGTCCATCTCCGAGATAAGCATATATCAAGGTTGAAACTTATCCCAAAGTTACTTCTCACCATGCATAAAAATCAAAGATAAGCTCACATCATTCTTCAGTAATCCCTATGAAACCAGAGCATTAATAATAGAACACCTTGTGATAATTCTCTTCTCCAAAATGGAAAAAAAACCGATGAACATCCCCAATTTTTAGATCCTTGTAACCATTCGGTTCATTGTGAAACCCATCCCTCAAATTAAATGATAAACAAAACCCTCTCCTCTAGGTATATAAATGCAACAGTAAAAAGAATAAAATGGAGGAGGCACAGTTAGGGATTGATTATTTTGTATGGATAATTTGTTGGGGGAGATAGAGACATAAACCGAATATGATTTTTGATTCCATAAAGCTCCATTATCTCAAGAACGTGTCCCTAAATTAGATTAAATTGGATTGAGTTGGAGATATTGACAAATATAAATAGAGAGATAAGAAAAAAATTATTATTTGACCTAATCACATTTAATACTTGCACAAGTTAAATCAATTAAATTTGATTTATTGTAGTGTCAATTTGATAACAATCTGATTTATGTTATATTTATCTCAATATATCCTATATGGCAAATTATTCCAAATCAATCAAATATATCATATATCATATGTAGAAGGAAATGAGGCAAGGAAGAATAACATGCATGATTTTAACGTGGTAAAATCTCAAACCGAATCCCTCTATGGAGTAAAATAACAATCTCACTAAGAAATAAAATCAATTATACAAGTTACAAAATTAAAGAAAGTACAAGTTGATTACCTAAAAAACCCTAAACACGATGGTGATAATCCAAAATCTCATGATGGAGATAATCCAAAATCAATGGAGATATACAACTGAAAAACGTCTTTGATGTAGACTTTCCTCTTGATTTCTCCACGCTCTTCCTTATTAGCGTTACCCATGCAACTTAGAGTACTAGTTTCCTTAATGAAGCGCAACATGTGCAGTGTAGTGAAATGTTCTAAAATTCACAATATACTCACATACAATACAAATAGTTATAAAACAAAATATATTTGTAAAATAAGATTCTTATATAATATAATAGATAAATATAATCATAATAAAAATATCAACTAATTAAGTTTCTTGGAAACACTTACAAAATGAATTTTCAATATTAATCCATAATATCGATTCACAAAGATTTCAAGATGTATAAATATTCAAACATAAATCTGAAAAAATCGATTTCAACATTTTTCTTTTCATAAAAACATACAAATATCATAAAATAAAATATGCATATTTTTAAATAAAATATATCTACTTACAACATTACAGAAATTATCAAAATAAGCAAAAAATGAAATAATGCAATAGTGAAGAACAAATTAAACATATATCATCATCTTATAAGAAAATTTATTTCTAAGTAATATGTATAACATTAATCATGTGGAGACACAATAAATATTTAACCACTCTAAAATGTGTTCTCATTTTCTCAAAAAAATATACAATTAGAAATATGAGAGAAATGTTAAAACATTATTTAAAAAATTCTTTTTAGATCACAAAGAAAGAGAAAAAACAGATCTATAAAGGTGTAATACCCCACACTTTTATGGGAAATTAAATTCAATAATTAAGTGCAATTTAGGAATTTAAGAAATTATCGTGAATAGTAATTTTTGAGCTTTTCAAGGATTAAGTAAATGAGTCGAAGTATTTTATTATATGTCGCCGTTGGGTATAGAGACAAAGGATAATATTTTAATGGGAAAACCCGCATTAAGTTGTGTTGGGTTAAAATAGTGAATTGCGGTCAAGTACCTCAGATGGAAATTCTGATTGCGCGGTTGGTCTCGAAATGATTGAGATAGTCAAAATAGAGTATCCGGGGGTATTGTTTAGGCTCCGAGAATTTTTGGACTAATAGGGACTCGTAATTGAGTAAACGAGTCATTTTTGGGTTTAAATGGATAAACCCTTATTTCTCCCTATATAAGGGATGAGAGAAGGAAAGAAAAGGAAGAAAAGAAAGAGGAGAGGAAAGGAAGAGAGAAAAGAGGAAGAAAAGGGAGGTTTCAGCCAAACTACGCCGGATTCAACTCGAGGTCGTCGGATTTCATCCTCCAGGCAAGTGTTTACTTGTTTTATTTCATTTAGCATATATATCTCATATAATAGTTGGTAAATTATATGATTTTGGGTTAGAATCCTTAAAATAAATTTGGGTAATTTGAGTATGAGTTTACATATAGATGTAATGTAAACTCCTAATGATTTCTAGTGTTAAAACCATGTAATGGAGTATAAAGTTGAATTGAAATGGAAGAAATGTCAAAACTAGGGTTTTATGGGTTTTTGGGTTTAAATCTGAGAAAAGTGGTTTAATCATCCAATTTATTGATGTATTAGTTAGAAATCAATGGTTATAGGTATATAGTGTTGTTGGTGTAGATTTGAGGCCATATAAATGGAGTTTGTGGTTGGTTTTGAGCTTTTTGGAAAATAGATTTTTGAGGGACTGGTATGACCGGTCGACCGCGCCCCTTTGGCCGGTCGATCACGTCCATAAAAAGCAGTCTACTGGTTTGTTTGTTAGACTTATTTGCAAGCCGCAGTCGACCGGGGGTCCAGGACCGATCGACTGGCACTCTGTTTTTAGCCCAAGATTTTGGAGATTGTTATTCCTTCTCCTCTTTGAGTTTAAAGTTTAGGGCCTTTTTAAATTAGAATGTTAAAGAGAATTATGACCTAAAGATTTGAGGAGTGTGATTTGGCCTTGGTTTATTTGAGATATTAATCCGAGGTATTGACCAATTGAACGTTAGGGAAAGAGGGATATTTGAAGAAGTCTTTTGGTAAGCATATATGAGTATATTGATGTGATTAGGATAAAATTTGGGTCATAGACTGAAAAGGGGATTAAGCAGTTATTTGATACGTCTGTGAACGACTATTATATGGGTAATAAGAAATCTATGGGAATAAAATAAGTTGAAGGTCGACTTATTTCATTATTATGAATTGGTGAATTTGATGAGTGTAAAAATCCCTATCAGTAAATAAGGTACATGTTATTTATCAAGTAAGGGAATACTTTTAAGTTTAGTATCATGAGTGTGCAAATACTCGAATATTATTAATTATGAAAATCTTTAGGATTAGAGGTCATCGTTATGTGTGATGGGAAATTATGCCCATTAACAATGTGGATTGTATATACACTAAGTGATTAAAGTATATATATAATATGATACGGATATGTATATATATCTATGTGTGTGAAAGATACCCCCTCTAATGCTATCATGGGAAGTTACGCGATGTGGGTGAGGCCCCTGGCTTAAGGAGCAGGGAGCGTATAGTCCCCAGGTCATAGCGTCCATTATTATATTGTGTGATTTTTATTAGGGGTGATACGTGGTGGGTATGTTTCGTCTCATTTCAGGGGAGGAACTATGACTGCTTCCCAGACGATGTGACTTATGGCCACGATGTCAGTGATATTGAGTCCAACCGCTGGTCCCCAGGATGGTATGTGAGTGTTTCCCTAGAAGATGATAACATTGAGAGACCACATCCTCAAGTTATAGCTCGTTGGGATGGTTATTATACTGGTGTGTATAGTATATTGGTTGTGCATGAGAACAATATATTATATATCTCTATTAGAGTAAAGAGATAAAATGAAAAAGGATTTAATTCTCATTCCGGGAGATTATATCCGAACATGTATCATGATATGCATATAAAAGTTAGTATGATAATTTATATATTTATATGAGTATACCTATATACGTTGCGTACTGAGGGTCTAATGGATCTCAACGAACAACACTGCCAAGTAGTAGTGTATCGGGGGGTTCCTTGTTTGGATTTCGCTTCGCGAGACACCCCACAAATGAATTTAGTGCAGTGTTGGGAATGGAGAGAAGTTTATTCCTTAGTACTCGGTTTACTTAAGACCTTAGGTTTGGGGGTAACGGATTAGTTTGGCAGAATAGCTTGACTAGGATGTTTAGATGTTTAGACAGCTACGTTAAGCGTGCGCTATTAGAAGAGATTTAAGGGGTATTTCATGGGAGTGAGATACCAATTTAAATATGAGATAAAACATATTTTCTTAAATAAAGCATTTATGCACTTGCAAAATATTTTTACAACTCGAGCTCTGACCCATTTCTATACTTTTCCCTCTCTTGCTATATATATATATATATATATATAGGTGTCCAGACACTGGGACGCCTGGATGATGATCCTTTTGAGTCAAATGTTGTTGTAGCAACTGTGGATGCATGCAGGTTTATTTTTAGACGCTTCTATTCTTGTGATCCAGATAGGAAGCATTGTAGTAACATTCGAGCTAATAACCCAGATGCATTTATTTATTCCTTCACCGCCTTTTATGCGGATTTCATTTGGGTTGTATTATCGTTAAACCGAGTGTTCGATTATTTTATTTCTTTTCAGTTTCATTTATATATCTGTGTGAATGCTTTATTTGTATAGTTTGTTTAAAAAGATTAGTTAAATTAAAATTTTAATTCCAGCCTAATAGGTTATTAGTAATTAATTTGGTTTTCGACAGTGATGCTAAGAATGGACCATTTGTGACTCCTGTTTTAATTTGGTACAGGAGTGATCGCCCGGTATTTTATTAGGCGGCATGTCACAGATGGTATCAGAGCATCAGGTTCTAGTGTCCTTAGGAATATGTATGGACGTGCTACGTTTTCAGCGTTACTCTCGATTTGAGATAAAATCTTAGGAATAGGTTTGTTGATTCCTTTTGTGAGATTTCATCCTCCTGCCATATTATAAGATTTTAGTAATATTTTTTGTGCTCGTTCCAGGTTCATGTGCTGATAGATAAGGGGCGACCATAGAAGGCTATTGCAAGGGTAGCAGAAGGTAGGACTTAGTTGGAGCAATTATTTAAAGTAGGAGACTAGGATCGTAGTAGAGGTCACTCTCCTTGTAGCCTTTGTAAAAAATGTTTGAAATGGCTACTAAGGTATAGTGGTTATAAATGTTTAAGCATCATTATAGGGGAGAGTGGTGCTAAAGTTGGATTACCGAATGAAGTAATTTGGGAATACGGTATTTAATAAGGACCATATGTTGATGTGAGTTGTGCGGAGTAAGTGTAGCATTAATCAGTGGAAGTATAGGGCTTAGGAGCTTTGGCTTAAAGGGGGTATGGAAATACCCATAGGTGAAAATTTGAGGAAATTTTTTTCACTCGTAGGAGCAATATTGAAATGGTGGGAACAATAGTAGCCATGTGTAAAGGAGCAGGATGTTTAGCTCATAGAGGGATCTTACGCAATGGATGCAACCGTTAGTTCCTTTGGTTTATCAGATATGAAGAGAATGCAGTTCCTGAATTATTCATATAAGGATTGGTCAGAGGCCGACAGTGAATAAAGAGTGATATGGAGAAGTGAACCTTGAACCGAAGTGAGGTAGGTACAATGAAGAGAGAGAAATTCAGAAGAATGATTGGGTCATTAGAAAGTGTTCCTCACCCTTATGAAGAATTTGTGTTCACGGAACCCCATTGGTGGAAATCCACCAGAGGGAATTCTTTAAAACAAGGCTATTGAGGCCGGTGGTGGTGTTTCCTTTTAACGAAGAAGTTAAGGGGACTATGAAGGCGATTGTCAAAATAGAGACTATAGAGTCTGAGATAGTGATAATCTTAACATGGTCAGGGTGACCAAAGATAGGGAATGTTGCAACGTGGAGTGTAGAACCACGCGGTTAGTCCTTTCCAGGTAGGAGTTGAAGGACAAGAATGGAGTGCCGAGATGGGGAATTAATTAAAGTAGTTTTTAGGTTCAGTTAGGACAAGTGTACTAAGTCTAGGAACTATTTGGAGTAGCTAGATAGATTGGCGGAGTTATTGTTATGAGTTTTTCCTTAGATGGCGGAGGTATATTTGGTGGGACTAGATAAAGTCACGATATTTCGTTAGCCCTAGACTCGTGGGTGTAATTTAAGATTTTTAGGCGCTATCAGTAATATTATAATGTAGGTCTATGTGTTTTTCCACAGTAGCAGAGTTCTATTTTCCTTCATTCGCTATAAAAGCGAGTGTTGACATTTTGAGTATATATCTGGTTTCTACTACTCGTTTTATGTGTAAAATATGAGTATGGTATTATTATGAGTATAAAATATTCTTTGTTAATCGGAGCGATAGCAAGCTAATGATTGCAAGACTATCGTGTCCGTAGTTCCAGGGTGGAACATATTATTGTTGCGATATCTCACCTAGCTACAAGTTGAGTTCGCCTTTGTTATTATGGGTAGGTGAAACTTCAGTGAGCAGATGTTTCATTATCATGATGCGAGTGCGTGGCAACCTTATAGAGGTGGTTTAAGGTATACAGGGTTATTGTTGAGCTGCGATTTTAAGCTCATTACTGGTTGTGCAAGGACTTAGTGTTAGTACGAGCGCTTAGTGGTGTGGCTCCTGGGCAAAGATAGGAGTTCATACCACATTTTTTTGAAAGAGGGGATAGGGTTATCCCGGTTGCATAATTAAAGCTAACGGACCTCCACGACCGACAAAGTTAAGTAGTAGTGTATTGGAGGGGTTCCTTGTTTGGATTTCGCTTGCGAGACGCTCCACGCGTGAACCTTAATGACGTCGGGAGTGGAGAGATGTTATAGGATGCGAGGATATTGGTTTTGTTGATAAGTCATATAGTGCAAAGGAAACACTATAAACTGAGGGCCGTGTGATGGTGGGTATCATTATGGAAATATAAGTGCTATGGAGAAGTACTAAAGTGGTCTTCTCACCATAAGTAGGTGCGTGAATATCGAGTTAGAGAAATTGATTTCAGGCTTATAGCCAGGCCTTAATGATAAGGCAAATTTTGGAGGAAGTATGTTTTGGGTCTGATGTTCAAAATAGGTTTGAAGGGAGTAGGCGCCTTGATTAGTTAGACTTTCCTTTTTGCCAAGGTGAAGGATGGAGTGGTAGATGTACATGTGTAGGTTAGTGAGGTAGGATTTAGGACGTCCCGCTGATGTGCCTTAGGCCTTTATATCTAGATGACTGACGACGCGAGGGAGTAGTGTAACGGGAGGGTTCCTTGTCTGGATTTCGCTTTGCGAGACGTTCCACACATGAAACCAAGCAAATGTCGGAAGTTGAGAGAGGCCTTGGGCACTAGGGATATACTTAGGATTATACTCGTTTCGCGTGGGTAGGATAACACATATATAGTAGGATTATTAGGGAGTAAGTTCAACGGAGTTAGTGGCGCTGATATAGGAAGATTGGTTGACTAACCTTAAGAAGAATTGAATTTCGCGGATTGGGAAGACCCATATGTGAGTATTACACCAAGAAAATACGGCCCATCTTTAGAGAGAAGGTTACGTGTGTCACGTTTACAATGGTTGTGCAATAATAAGCACGGGTTAAAAAGGTGTATGGGTACCCTAGTAAGGTTGTTTTATGTACCGCCTGAAATATAAGGGCGTAGTATATAAAGTTAAAGATTATGCCGTGAAGCAGTAACAAATTGGAGTGTGTTGGATAGAACGTCGTAAGAGGTACGCGATAATCCAATTGTGTAGGGCAATAATAAGTAGCATGCCCAAGATAAGCGATGAGACTGACGGGAGTAGTTAAGCGTTAGAGTAATTTCCTTTTTCTTTTTTTTTGGTGGGATTTAGACGTTAAAGCGATGGCTATAGGCTCGTTTTCTCGGTATATGTTTCTAGAAACGATGAGTGCGATGTGACGTTATTAAAGTCACCTTACGATCGATGTAGCCGTATAGTACCATAAACCTAGTTAGAAGTGAGTGCTGAATGAGTGAATGGTTGAGAGCCATCGGGTTAGTACCATTCCACTTTGAGGCACTAGGATGTGGAGTGATTCACGATCCTAGGTTAGTGTTGGTAGTGTCGATTGTATCTGAATTTCAAGGGCAAAATTCCATTATAAGGGGAGGAGTATGTAATACCCCGCACTTTTATGGGAAATTAATTTTAATAATTAAGTGCAATTTGGGAATTTAAGAAATTATCATGAATAGTAATTTTTGAGGTTTTCAAGAATTAAGTAAATGAGTCGAAGTATTTTATTATATGTCGTCGTTGGGTATAGAGACAAAGGATAATATTTTAATGGAAAAATCTGCATTAAGTTCTGTTGGGTTAAAATAGTGAATTGAGGTCAATTACCTCGGATGGAAATTCCGATTGTGCGATTGGTCTTGAAATGGCGGAGATAGTCAGAATAGAGTATCCGGGGGTATTTTTTAGGATCCGAGAATCTTTGGGCTAATAGGGACTCATAATTGAGTAAACGAGTCATTTTTGGGTGTAGAGGGAGAAACCCTTATTTCTCCCTATATAAGGGATGGGAGAAGGAAAGAAAAAGAAGAAAAGAAAGAGGAGAGGAAAGGAAGAGAGAAAAGAGGAAGAAAAGGGAGATTTCAGCCAAAATCTGCCGGATTCAACTCGAGGTCGTCGAATTTCATCCTCCAGGCAAGTGTTTACTTTATTTATTTCATTTAGTATATATATCTCATATAATAGTTGGTAAATTATATGATTTTGGGTTAGAACCCTTAAAATAAATTTGGTTAATTTGAGTATGAGTTTACATATTGATGTAATGTAAACTCCTAATGATTTCTAATGTTAAAACCATGTAATGGAGTATAAAGTTGAATTGAAATGGAAGAAATGTCAAAACTAGGGTTTTATGGGTTTAAATCTGAGAAAAGTTATTTAATCCTCTAATTTATTGATGTAATAGTTAGAAGGCAATGATTATATGTATATAGTGTTGTTGGTGTAGATTTGAGGCCATATAAATGGAGTTTGGGGTTGGTTTTGGGCTTTTTGGAAAACAGATTTTTGAGGGATTGGTATGACCGGTCGACCGCGCCCCTTTGGCCGGTCGACCACGTCCATGAAGAAGGGTCTACTGGTTTTTTTGTTAGACTTATTTACAAGCTGTGGTCGATCGGGGGTCCAGGACCGGTCGACCGACACTTTGTTTTCAGCCAAGATTTTGAAGATTGGTATTCCTTCTCCTCTTTGAGTTTAAAGTTTAGGGGCTTTTTAAATTAGAATGTTAAAGAGAATTATGACCTAAAGTATTGAGGAGTGTCATTTGACCTTGGATTATTTAAGAGATTAATCCGGGGTATTGACCAATTGAACGTTAGGGAAAGAGGGATATTTGGAGAAGTCTTTTGGTAAGCATATATGAGTATATTGATGTGATTAGGATAAAATTTGGTCCGTAGACTAAAAAGGGGATTAAGCGATTATTTGATACGTCTATGAACGACTATCATATGGGTAATAAGAAATATATGTTAATAAAACAAGTCAAAGGTCGACTTATTTCATTATTATGAATTGGTGAATTTGATGAGTGTATAAATCCCTATCAGTAAATAAGGTACAAGTTATTTATCAAGTGAGGTAATACTTTTAAGTTTAGTATCGTGAGTGTGCGAATACTCGAATATTATTAATTATAAAAATCTTTGGGATTAGTGGTCATCGTTATGTGTGATGGTCAATTATGGCCATTTATATATAATTGAGGAACAATGTGGATTGTATATATACTAAGTGATTGAAGTATATATATAATATGATACGGATATATATATATATATATATATATATATATATATATATATATATATATATATATATATATATATATATATATATATATATATATATATATATATATATATATATATATATATATATATATATGTGAAGCATACTCCCTTTAATGCTATCATGGGAAGTTACACGATGTGGGTGAGGCCCCTGGCTTGAGGAGCAGGGAGCGTATAGTCCCCAGGTCATAGCGTCCATTATTATATTGTTTGATTTTTATTAGGGGTGAGATGTGGTGGGTATGTTTCGTCTCATTTTTATGAGGAACTATGACCGCTTCCCAGACGATGTGACTTATGACCGCGATGTCAGTGATATTGAGTCGGACCGCTGGTCCACAGGATGGTATGTGGGTGTTTCCCTAGAAAACGATAGCATTGAGAGACCGCATCCTTGAGTTATAGGTCGTTGGGATGGTTATTATACTGGTGTGTATAGTATATTGCTTGTGCATGAGAAAAATATATTATATATCTCTATTAGAGTAAAGAGATAAAATGAAAAAGGATTTAATTCTCATTCCAGGAGATTGTATCCGGATGTGTATCGTGATATGCATATAAAATTTAGTATGATAATGTATATAATTGTATGAGTATACCTATATACGTTGCATACTGAGGGTCTAATGGATCTCGATGAACAACATTGCCAAGTAGTAGTGTATCGGGGGGGTTCCTTATTTAGATTTCGCTTTGCGAGACACCCCACGCACGAATTGAGTGCAGTGTTGGGAATTGTTTATCCCTTAGTACTCGGTTTACTTAGGACCTTAGGGTTTGGGGGTAATGCATTAGTTAGGCAGGATAGCTTGACTAGGATGTTTAGATGTTTAGAGGGCTACGCTAGGCGTGCACTATTAAAAGAGAGGGAAGGGGTATCTCATGGGAGTGCGATACCAATTTACATATGAGATAAAAGATATTTTCTTAAATAAAGCATTTATGCACTTGCAAAATATTTTCACAACTCGGGATCTGATCATTTTCTATACTTTTCCCTCTCTTGCTATATATTTTATATATATATATATATATAGGTGTCCAGACACAAGGACCCCTGGATGATGATCCTTTCGAGTCAGACGTTGCTGCAGTTGTTGTGGATGCATGCATGTTTATTTTTAGATGCTTCTATTCTTGTGATCCAGATAGGAAGCATTATTGTAACATTCGGGCTAATAACCCAGCTATATTTATTTATTCCTTCACCGCCTTTTATGCGGATTTCATTTGGGTTGTATTATCGTTTAACCGAGTGTTCGGTTATTTTATTTCTTTTCGGTTTCATTTATATATCTGTGTGAATGCTTTATTTGTATAGTTTGTTTAAAAAAATTAGTTAAATTAAAATTTTGATGCCAGCCTAATAGGTTATTAGTAATTAATTTGGTTTTCGACAGTGATGCTAAGAATGAACCATTTGCGACTCCTGTTTTAATTTGGTACAGGAGTGATCGCCCGATATTTTATTAGGCGGGGTGTCACAAAAGGATATTCAATAAACATTCGAGATCCGAAGATATTTCTAATTTTAAACAATATATACAACATAGCATAAAAATCCGAATGTTTAGATCACATAAATAAAATTAAAAATTTGGATCTATTCATAACTAAGAGAGATTAATTTTGATAAAAATACATATAAACATATAAGCACAAGACTCTCTACTACAACACAAGAAAATATTCTCATAAATTCTGAGATGAAGTATTGTTCAAGATCATGGGGAGTTTCAACACAAAATCTAAAAATGATAAGTGTAAAAAGGAAATCAAACCATGTGTTTGAATCTGAAAATATACTCTCTCTCTTTCTCTCTCTACGTGTGTCTGTGTGAATATTACTCTATAATTATCTATACTCTCTCTAAGATAATTTTCAACCCTATTTGTTTATCCCCATAGAATAATGGCTGACCTAACCAACTAACCCTAATATACTCAATAATGGGATTTACGTAATAAGGGATTAAAGGGTCTAAAAAGATATATGCAAAGAGGGGATGATATCATTCTATATGTTATAAGGCTGAGAATAAAGTTTATAGATATGCTAAAGGATCATCCAGTAATATGAAAAACCAAGGCTAGTTTTACATCACTAAAACCACTCAAGATATGCTATCGAAACTATTGGATATCAAAGAAATCAGACAGTTCTAAAAAGGATAGATTTTAACTACTCATAAAGGCTCCTAACAGTCAAAACAATAAAGGCTCCTAATCGATTACAATATTAATATAGGTACTACTAACCTAAAACTAATAGATAATAACCTACGAGCCTAATGATCTTAACAACTTAAAGTATATGATAGCATACAACTATAATGACCCAACTGATTAAAAAATTAATTCTATGAAAGTAATAGTTAAAACTGATTATAAACAACCTATAAAAGCCTTAACATATGTTAAAATAACTAATGGCACGGTTAATATTTTTAAAAGGAATCCTATGGTGATCTAGTGGTCCAAAGAACTGACTTCAATTGACATCTATATTCGATAGTTCAAGGCGAATTGTTTTAATAGGGATAGGTCTGGACAAAGGTCATATTCGGTCAAACCAATTAGAAATTGTAATAACCCATAATTCTAATGGGGTTACCGAAGCAAAGAGGATAGCTAGATCCAATTGGTGGTTTTAAAATAAAACAAATGAATGGTTCATAATGATTTAATCGACTAAAAATACATTCTTATAGTCAAAACAAATAAAGCCTATACCTATCTGGTCAAGACTAATGGGGTACAACTAATAGAGATCTTAACTATTATGTCTAACAGGATTTTACGACTTTTATTGGCCACCCAACACAAAATAGGATCAAGGCCTCTAGGCCTTGGGATTAATCTAGAGTAACAATGGCCGAGAATAAAAAAATGTGAGATGTTGAAAACCCAAGTGTATTTAATAATAATGTGAACACAAAAAAATGTTAAAATCTAATTTTAAAAATCAGATTAATTCTCGAAAATTACTTTCTGTCAAATAAATTTTTTATTAACTAATTCAATATATACAGTACTTTTTGAGTAAAAGGCATTTAAAAATATTTTTCAATAAAACCAAATAATTCCATAACAATCTAACACATATGCAGAATAATGTGATCAAATAGTATGTCATGCATGTGTGCCTAAAAAGGGTCAAAGATGCAATATGTGTATCCACTTTTGTGTTGTACCTTTACTCGAATATGATCGTTAAGTGAGTCTCGGATCTAGGAGTATTGGATAGTGTATACAGTCGTTATATGATGTACCAAATAGAGTGGAATCAAACTAAAAAAACGTGTTGGCAATAATATCCAATTAGTTGAAACACTTAAATGGTGTAGGCTCAAGTAAGTTAACTACTTTGGGTGTTTCAATCTCATCCTTTAAATATTTGTGATAAAACTCTTTGTGCACATCATGTGTACTCTTAGAAAAAAATAAAATCCTAGTTCTATACAATAATTACTAATCTAACCAATTAAAAAATCCTAGAAAAATAAAAATACAAGACTCAACAATACATCAATTACCCTATGTCTTATTTTAAACATATAAACAAGACATAATCCATAAATTCAATCATATGCAGAAATAATAATAGGAGAAAATAAAATATGTTGTCATCCATGAGGTCATATAAAAATTTAACATCATAAAATGGACATAACAAATAGTCAGATTATTAACTTAAATCATGAGATAAAAAATAAATGGATCAATATTTAAGATGGTTAAATCTTATTTGGAGCTGACCCCCTCTGATACCAATTAGAAAATTTACCCATGTGCTCAAATCAATACTCTGATTTCATGCAAGTTTTTCTAATAACATATACATAAGGCAAACAAGAAAAACTTTACTATTTGACCTAATCAGATTTTAATAGATGCAAAAGTTAAATCAATTAAATCTAATTTATTCTAGTGTCCATTTAATAACAATCTAATTTATATTACATCGAGCTCAATATATCCTATAAGATGAATTAGTCTAAATCAATCAAATAAATCATATATTACACATAGAAGGAGATGAGGCAAGGAAGAATAACATGGGTGATTTTAACATTATAAAATTCCAAACCTAGGGAAAACATACACGACTCCCTCTACGGAAGAAAACAAAAAATCTCACTAAGAAATAAAATCAAACATATAAATTACAAATACAAAGAAATAACAGGGCGATTACCTAAAAAAACTCAAACACGACTGAGATAATCCAAAATTACACCGCGGAGATAATCCAAAATCGATATATCGATAGAGATGTAGAACTAGAAAATTTCTTTTAGGTAGACTTCACTTTTGATTTCTTCGTACTCTTCATTCTCAGCATTACCCATTAAACTCGGAGTACCAGTGTCTTAGTGAAGTGTTATATGTGTAGTGTAGTGAAATGTTCTAAAATACATAATATGAAAGAACTCACATACAACACAAATAATTACAAAACAAAATATATTTTAAAAAATATGCTTAGTATCTAATACAATAGATAAATAGAATCATAATTCAAATATCAAGCAATTATGTTTTTTGAAAAAAGTTACAAAACAAATTTTCAATCTTAATTCATAATATCAATTCACAAAGATTTCAAGATGTCAAACATTCAAGCATAAATTAAAAAAATTCGATTTCAACATTTTTATTTTCATAAAACATATTCAACAAATATCAGAAAATAAAATAAAACATGCATATGTCTAAACAAAATATTTCTACTAACAACATTACAAAAATTATCATAATAAGCATAAAACGACATAATACAATCGGACGGTCGCGCCGCCAACCTCCCACGCCACCACTGTAACATGTACAACAATACTCCATATTTCTGATACACTAGATTTTAGAAAATGTTGATAATATGTAAATATCTAGACGCAGGCTTAAAAACATTCAGTTATAGGTTTATAATGGAAAACATCTACCAAGCGAACCCATTAGAGGCACAAACACTTCGTATAGGATGAATGTAACTCGTACGCACCAACCACATAGTCACAAACTCCCAATTTAAAAATATTAAAGATGATGTGAAAGGAGAAAATACCAAAATAACACCAGAATGGACCCGTAAAAGACACGAACACCTCTCAGGGAACCAGTATAGCTCGTTACAATAAACCGCATAGCCATAGGAGTCCCGATTTGAGAATATGATTATATTTAGATTTAGGCTTAAAATATGTCCTAAAAAGGCAAAAAACTAAAACAACCCCAAATGGCCCAGTGAAAGTCACGAAGACCTCGTAGGAATTGATTGTGTAGTCAGTGGACTCTCATTTTGAGACTAAGGAAATAATTTGCAAGTATATGGATTAATGCTTTAAAACATGTCGTTAAAGGGAAAAAATGAAAAATAACCACCAAACGACCCCAATAGAAAGATGAACACCTCGCATGGGACAAACAAAACTCATATGAACTAATCGCATAGCCCCAGGTCTACTAAAAAAAACCACGCCGTTTTATGCTTATTATGATAATTTCTCTAATGTTGGTGGCACCGACATAATGCAATCACATAATTCCACCCTTATAATTGACATAAATTTATCAAGTTTTTCTCATTTATCCCAAATTAGCCCCATGCTTATCAAGTTTTTCTCATTTATCCCAAATTAGCCCCACCCTTATAATCGACGTAAAATCCTCAAGATGATAAAACGGGTATTAAAATATGTTGTCGATTTGAGTATGTGCATGACTGACAATTAAACGTGTCGACTGGCTATAACGATGTGGTTGTATATGACATCACGAGTATGTGCGGGCTGACAGTTAAACGGGCTGATGGGCTATAGTGACATATTGTGCGTGAAACCTCACAAGTGTGTGCAGAGCTGATAGTGAACCGGGCTGACTGGCCATAATGAAGGGAATGGGTGTGGTGAAGAACTAGCGAGAGTGCCACAATCAAATAATGAAAAATGATAAGCGAAAGTCCCACAAATAAAATGATGTAAACTTATTAGGATTCCCACAACTATTATGGTGTAAGACTTACATGCAGGAGTACCACAACTGATGTTAAAAAAATGAGAATGATAATAAATTTGAGTAAATAAATTAAATTAAAAAAAACACGAAGTAGTTGGAAATTAAATGTTGAGATTTTAATTTTGGGTAGACTTTGCTATGGGTAGATTGTGATTTATTTTATTTATCGATTAATATGTCTTATTTTATTTAAAATATTCTACTCTCGTGTTTATTGCGTATAATACTATTGTCTGGGTTCAAGGACCCTATCAAAGAGGAGTAGCTGGTAGCCATGCGGTGGGCTCTGACCCATTGTGTTGGCTAACATTTCAGGTATTAGATTTGGAGTAGCTGCATAAGATTTATTGGAGATCATTTTGGAGGTGAAACTGGAGTTCCATCTTAATTATTTGCTTTATTAGTATATGCTTATCTTATTCATTCACTTTATATTATGAGACTTCATTATCGATTTTATTGGGCCATTCGGTTCCAAAGTTGTTTATGCTTTTTAGCAGATTCTTTATTGGATTATTTCATTTGGAGTTGGATTGTTTTGGAGTTTAGCATGGTGATGGGTTTTATTATTGCATGGATGATTATTTAATTGATTATTTATCTTATGGATGAAATTTTTATATGTATCATATCTGTCACATGCTAAGAATGATATTTAATTTAGTGACGCCCGTCATAGTTTTGGTGGTTGTTAACGCGAGAATTATGATGGGTGTTACAGATGGTATCAGAGCTTAGGTATACGATAACCCTCAAGTCTTTGGGTTTGGGTCTAGCATGCGGGTTAGATGTGTTTCGTTAGAGATAAGTAGTTTTTGTTGAGGACGTGGTAGGCATCGATATTAGGATTAGTAATCTTGATGTGAGGGTGTTTAGAATTGAGTTGAGGACTTTAGTGTTGTGATGATTTTTGAGAGACATAATCGAGTAGTGATTTGCGAGAGAGCGTGTGGGGAAACGTGCAGGTAGGATTGGTCATATGGATGCCTAATCATAGTTTTTATGGGTAGGCATTTGTGCACCTTATTTTATCTTGGGTGTTAGGCTTCGGCTAATTTCGAGGACAAAATTGTTATGCTAGTGGGGAAGTATGTAACAACCCGTGATTTTTAAACCGATTTTAATTAAATTAACTCGAATTTTGGAAAAAAAATAATTTTTGGAATCTATTTCATTTTGTTTTAAAAAAAAAATTGGTTTTTAGATTTAAAAATAAGATTTTAAGTGGAATATAAATCGGGATTAAAATTAGGTAATTATAACTTTTTGTATAAAAATCGGGGGAGGATCCGACCTAAAGAGAAAAATAAAATAAAATAAATATATTCGACCGTCTGATCGAGCTCACATTTTTTGTGCAACTTTCTATCACCTTGAGTTACTACGCCTCCGAATTTCAGTCAATTCTAACTGTCCGATCACCCGAAATGTTTTTTTAGTGTTTGTATGTGATTAGGACTCTAATTCTTTTTGGTATATAAACATAAAGTGAAAAGTTTAGGACTTTTAAAACACATTTTGGCCTTATTAAAAATTAGTAGCCTCCTCCATTTTCATCTTCTTCCATCTACAAAACCCTAGCCCCATTTAAACCAAGATTTCAGTCAAATATTTGAAGGTTTATTTGGCATTTTCTTGAGTTTGGGATGGAATGAGTTTTGATTGTTTTCACGAGAGGAACACAGTGGTGTGATCAGAATTTTGAGGCATAATCTTATGAGTTTCTTGTGATGATTTTAAGGTACGGGGTTTACTTAATATGCTCCTTAAATCTCTCGAGAGTAGTCATTTATTCCTCATTTATTTGTATTTATATTATTGATATCATGAGGTTTATTAGAAGCTAAAATATTGATTCGATTGAGATATTGTATTTGTTGATGGGCATGGTGTCATAAAATTGTTAAATGACATGGAGAATGGTCACTCGCCAATAGTCCAATAGCCAAGATGAGGCTATATGAAGCTTAGGTTAGGTGAGGCCTGATGACCCACTGATGTCTTATTGATAAATTAAATTGCTATAATGCTCGGATGTTGCATTGGACTTGAATTCAGATTCGTATTGTTGCATTTTATTCACCATTATTGTTTTGAGCATTTATTCTTGTCATACTATGTACATCCTCGTATTTTTCTTTTAATAGCAGGTTAGCGTGGATTTGGATGATATGAATTTTGGAGGATTTTATTTTTTTGGTTTAGATTGACAGTGTAACTATTTAAGAGCTTAGCGTTATTTTTAGAGGAATTAAATTGTAATTATTTTGGAAGTGCAAATTTTGGAATTATTTTATTTATTTTGTGGAATATAGATGCTCTATACTATTTGTTGAGTATTTAGTTTAGTTTTAATCGTGGTAGCACCTCAATTTTTACGCGGGGGGTTACAATAGTCTTCCATATTTTACTTATAATATAGATATAATCAATATAATAGCTAAGGGTCATTTATGAGGGGATTTGAAGGGTTAAATTAAAAAAATGTAGTTAGAAAGAGTGGGAGATAAGTATCAACAAATTTAGGATTACTTCAAATCTTCCTAATGATATATAAAGTGTGTTGAGGTTTGAGGCCTTTAGACACATTTTAGTGAAAGAATTCTAGAAAATTGAGAGACAAAATAAGAAAGAAAGGGTGAGAAAAATTAGATTAACTTGATAACTTTATAAATCAAAGGAGGAATGAGGATATATGATTTTAAATAAGAAGATGAGAAAAAAGTTAAAATAAGGAGAAGGAAACCTTCAAGAGTTCATGAGATTGAGAAGAAGAAGATTAATTAAAAAAGTAAGAAGGAAGAAGAAATGATATTTCAAACATAGGACTGACCGGTAATGCTCTTCAGTGGTGGGAGATTGCGACTACTACCAAGAAGAGGGGACAATTGACTTATGTTGAGTTTATACAGAAGTTCAGTGACAAGTAGTTTCCTGAGTCCATTTAAATGCAGACGAAGATTGAGTTTTTTGTACTCTAACAGCAAACTTGTACTTTTTCCGATTAGGAGAAGGAGTTCACCAATTTTTCATTATTTGCATAGGACGAGGTGAACACGTAGAAGAAAAGTATTGGGTGCTTTGTGAAGGGTATCATCTACCCAATACGCCAGATTTTGATGGAAATTCTAACATATACCACGTACATACAGGTGGTAGATGTTGCACTCGCCCTTTGTAGGGATCATACCGAGCATAATAAGAAGTTTGAGAAAGGGGACAAGAAGGTGGGCCCATAGCTAAGGGGGGATCCAGTGGTAATCGTAAGGGAGGTCAGGACCCGGAATGCTAAGGGTTGTAGAAGAAGTTTTGATCCAATTAGAATAAGCCCTATCAGAGTGGGCAAGAATAGCAACAAGAGGAGAAGAAGGTGATACCTCCTAGGGACAGTCTTCATTAGTTTGATTTAGGTGTAAGGGTTTTAACCACATGAATAAGGATTGCCCAAATGGGAGAAAGCCATTCCAACAGGGCTAGTTTGGAAAAGTCCAGTATAAGCAGGGCAAGTAGGGGCAATGATAGTAGGGCTTTATGCCTAATTATAAATAATAATAATACTCGAGGAAGCAATGTGTGCCAATTCTCCCAGCCCCACGCAGTAGGCTCCAATGACACTTATTGTAGCAACCATTGTACCTCAATCGTAGTTACAATATGGAAGGGTGTATCAGGTGTGACCCAGGGATGATCAGTCACCTATACAGGTAGTCGATGGTATGTTCTCTGTTCATGGAATTTTAGTTGGGGTTTTATTCGATACACGGGGTACACACTCTTTTATTACACGACACTTCATGGGTTTATTCTGGATAATTCTTAGTCCATGTTCTAATGTATTATCCATAGCTACTCCATAAGGTGTATCCACTCTTATTACCGAGACTTGTGATGGGGTAGGCATTGATATTGGTAGTCTACAATTTGAAGATAATTTATTGGTTATAAATACACAATATACGGTATGATTTTGGGTGTGGATTGGTTATTTACATACTATTTTCAGATTGATTGTGTAGGTAAAGCTATTGTATTTTATATACCGAGATAAGAGATGTATTTGGAGGCTATGTCTAGACGTGATGGTGGGGATGCTACCCACTTGTATTTTATTGATGAGGAGACCCAGGAGGAGACACCAATGTCCCTATATATGATTCTCATAGTTTAGGAGATCACCAATGTCTTCAAAGAGATCCCAGGTTTAACCCCTATTAGAGAGATTAATTTCGTGATAGATTGACACCGAAAACTAAGCCGGTTATTAGAGAACCGTATAGTATGGACCCCATGGAGATGAAAGGGCTCAGATATTAGATTAAGGCATTCTTAGAGCAAGGGTTTATCCATTATAACACTTGTAATATATTGTCCCAAAATTTGAATTAAAATTGTATATGGATTATGATTGAGGAGGAGTTAATTATAATTATGGAAGACATATGGATAAAATTAGAGAAAAAAAATAAAAAATAAAATAAAAAGGGTCATTCAAATGACAGAGCTGTCCTTTGAACGACAGAGGAAGGTTACGAGAAATGGGGCTTCTAACGACGTGCTACTGACTTAAAGTAGCAAGTCACGCGATCCAGACATGGAACTACATAGTAAAAGTCGTTTGAACAACATAGGGGAAGTCGTTCGAATGACATTGGTTAAGATTTTTAATCTCAGTTGCCTTAAAGGGGCAAAATGGGTATTTGAGTGTTGGATCTTTGATCTGTCGAGCTCATATTAACCCAGAAGGGGCAAAACGGGTATTTGGAGTCTTAGGGAGGTTTTATAAAAAAAATTTTGTGTATTTGGGGTTATTAGTGTCGGGAGAAATAGAAGTAGAAGAGAGAGAAACAGAGAGAGGTGAATGGTCTTCCACCTCCACCCACCACTAAGCCACCACTCCTCCCCCATAGGCCAACCATAAACCACCATTTTTATGATATATTCCTCCACATTTGATTCGAAAATAAGTATTTTCACCATTAACAAAGAAGATATACGAATTTTAAAGGAGAATTTTGGGGATTTCTTGGAGAAAATGAAGTTGGTTTTGAAGGGGTTCTTGCTTGGAATGTTGGAAGAAGAGCAGTTTAGAGATTTTGGAGGATGCATTTGGTAGCCCCTTGAGGCCACCTTTGGAGGTGAGGGTTTCTCCTCCTACACCAACATTCCTACCACTATTAGAGCCATTAGAGGTGGAAACACCTTACTCTTAGTGTAAGATGTTATTTTGCATTTGTAGTCTTGTAGTTAGACTATTTGAGTTGGGTGTATTTATTTAAATGGTGAAATTAATGTGTAAAAGATAATAAACATTTTTATGGAATAAAAAATGTTGGAAAAATATTATTTTTTTGAAAATAAAGAAGAAATAAATATTTCAAGGTTTTGAAATAGTAAATGTTGATGTTTTATGAAAATAGTGTATTTTCTAGAAATATTGATGAAAACATTTTATGAAATAAAATATTTGAAAATAATGACATATTTTGGTAAACATTGATGAAATAACGTTCTTGCACAAGTGATGATTTTATGAAAAATAGACATTTGTCAAGTTTGAAGAAATTAAATGTCTTTTATGTCTTGAAAATGAAATTTTTGCAAGTGTTATTAAATTCTAAAATGAAAAATGTGTTTAAACCATGTAGTGTGATATTTGGGTTTAAAATCCATCTTCTCACATATATATAAACTTGTAGTATTTTGGCACTAAATGTCTAACAAGTTTAAAGAGGATTTTATTGGGTTTAAACATGAAATAAGAAAAGTTAGAATTTTATTCTTCAAAGTGTGAAATTGAGACTAAAAGATATGATGAACATGAGATTATAAGAATACACATGTTAATAAAAAGAAATTGTATTTTCTTATAAAAGTAGTCTTAAGTGAAAACAAATTTCTTGAATGAATAAAGTAAAGAAATGTGTGTTTTCAGAAATTATTGATAAAAGTATTCATTAATTGAAGTTAGTATGTAACTTAGTAATGTTGTAAAGGATTAAAACCTATGAAATTAAATAGGGATTAAAGGTATAAAAGTATTTCCAATTAAGTAGAATATTACCCCAAGTGTAAAAAGGTGTTAAACTGTTAAAACACTTAAGAAGTTGGTATGAATAACTTAATAGTGTTTTTGGAAAAATTAATACTTGTGAAATGGAGTAAAAGGTGATTTTGGACGCAATGGGTAAAATGGTAATTTTACTTAAAGTGGAACATTTTTATGAAATAAAAATGCTAGAATAGGTTTTACACAAAATGGTCCTAAGAAAATATGATTTTTGGAATAAATTAAGGTAAAAGTGTAGAGGACATAAAATGGTAAATTTTCAAAGTGTAACCCAAGTTGGGTGGTAAAGTCTTGGTTTTTGGCTTCGGTCAGATAAAAAAGGAAAAGTGGAATAATGTGGACATTTGTAGAATGTTAAAATACATAAAGGGAACTCGGATGACACCGAGATAAGTCAAGAAGGGCCCGGAGCCCTTGGGTGAAAATCCCTAAAAAACTGTCCAGATCATATGGTTCGCATAGCCGACGGTGTGGAGCCCAAGGAAGTATAAGGTATTGAAAAACTTCAAGAAAAGATAAAAGAAAATTTGGAACATGTCAATAAATGGGTTGTGTGGTAAATGTGTTAATACAATCTAACTTGTACGAATAAATAAATTTTTCGGTAAAGGTTAAAATGGACAAGTGAATGTATACTTGATTAATGTCCATAAAGGAAGGAAAAAGGGTAAAGTAAGTGGGTAAATGGGAGATTAAGAAACGTAAGCGGTTAAACCCATAATTAATGCAAGAATGTGTTGTAAAAAGGTTTTCAAAGACTAAACGAGTATTTTCTAACACGGTGTTTGCGTATGTTGAAAGGGCGAGTTTCAATGAAAATACTAAAGTGTATTGAAATAAATAAAAGAGTGATTCCAGTAAAGGAATGTGTTTGGATAAATCAAATGTAGTGGTTTCGAGTGTTGAACCGGTTATGTTAAATGAAGTGAGAAATGTTAAGGATGAGTAAAGGAAGTCTTTTACAAGATTAATGTAAATTAAGCTGGACAAGTAGGGTTTTCGAAAGTAAAACGGTTAATGCATTGGAACATGTATTTTCAAATATATATATATATATATATATATATATATATATATATACACACACACACACACACACACACACACATACATACTTTTGCATGCATGTGGTTATAACGTTTGAGTATCCTTTCTACTGTTCATTTCTATACTGTTTTTGTATATGCCCACTAGGCATAGGCTCACACCCTCGCTTGTTATGATAGGTTAGGAGCGGTTTCGTATTTTGAGAGCTTTATACATGTAAGTATACTTTATTTATTTACATTAGTAACTCTGTTTACTTGGACTTTAGGGTGCTCCCCGTGGGTCCCTAGTTTAGTTTAATTTGAAACTGGAATCACATGCTAACAAGTGAAATATCAACTAAAATAAAACTGGACTAGCAACATTATCTAGGTTGTTCCATTGCACTTCACACCTAATGATTGGGTTGGACCGGATTAACTCACTGGTAACCCATAAATACGGATCAGGTGTTATAAATGGTATCAGAGCTCTAGCTTGAAGGTTCCTTTTAGCAGTGATGTGGTGAGGTCGGTATTGGATCTTTCGACGTCAGTGTGGTTTGGGCCGATCGTACTAACTTGGTGAAGGTTTATCTCGTGTCCTCGACTCTAAAGTCAAAGAGGTTAGCATGACAAGTAAGTTAGTGCCAAGTGGCACACAATTAAGTCGATGGTTATTAATCACTTCCGCTCTTCTGATTAGAATTGTAGTAATTTATGGGTGTCCATGTTAGCCTATAGTGATGATACCATAGTTGTTAGTATGAGATGCTTATGATAATTTTTTGGTGACATGGAATCATTTGGGATATCGATAGAATGGAATGATGCCCAATGGGCAAGTGGCACGAATTGCATGTAGTCAACAGTAGAAGTTGATGGTTAGGGTGTCATGACTAGACACTAATGATTGGTGATTAAGAGGTACATACGACACTTATGGGTAGTTAACACTAGTGATGTAGTCAGGAAAAATTCGATCTTTAGGGTGATATTGCAATTGATGGTAATTCGATGAACACACGAAGTTGTGTAGGATGATTGTGGCAATGCCGTAAACCTTTATGTGAAATGTAATGTGAAATGACTTTGGAGATGAGAGTATCCGTGTTAGTGACAACAGTGAGTAGTGTTCGTTAAAGCCCAATGGTAAAGGTCGTGTATCTCATTTATGGAGACTAAATAAATGAATGGAATTCATAAGTTTTGATTTTGTGGTGAGAACATATTAGTTCCTTTGGTTGAGAACTTAGGTTAGGTGTATCTTGATTATAGTGAGACATTGAGGAATAGGATCTCGTACGACGTCTGTGGCGTGGACCTTGATATTTATAGGCAATAGCCGACGTCCGTATCCTACCAAAATTTATTTAGTTATGTTAACTCGTAGATCGGCACATAGTGTTATATTCACATAGTAAGGAAATTTAGTTGTCATATTTGAGCAGTCACTGAAAATTAGGTGAGGCAGACCGTAAGGTTTAAAGGTTGCAGACGACGTCCTGTACCCTGCCAAAATCCGTAGTAACATTAGTTGTGGTCTGTACGTGGCTTATAGTCACAGCATTTGGAAGAAAGGTAAGATTAATATCTAAGTGTTAAGATTCATTTCAACCGCCGAGGTAATGTCTAGGTGCGAGGTAGTCCTAGTGTAAGAGTGGTTTATAGACTTGTGAGGTGCTCATAGGACAAATTATGTGTGGCATCATTGAGGATAAATATCGAACATTATGATGCCTTGAGGCGTTTGATGATTAGGGTGCACTATAAATAGAAGCTCATAGACTAATGTCTTTACGAGCAGTAAGTAATATCAATGTGGGTATTGAAAGGTTTGTAGAGTGAACCTATGATGAGAAAAGTATAGACGATGAAACCTTGACGAGTTTGGGGCTTTAAAATGAAATGCGTTTGGTGTGATTGGGAAACCAATTAAGTATGGTGTGAAGGAGCTTTAGCATTCTAGAAATGATTATGTTGAGGGACATGTGATAATCCTAGGTTGCGGGTCGTATAGTGTACATATCGGGTATGGCTTTCAAATCAGCGCAGAAGGGTGGTATAATCCCTAAGGTAGGACGATAGTAGTGTCATTATAGGAGTGATGCTCGAATGTCATGGAATGTCTAGTATGGGTATGGTGATACTCGATTTTGAGATGTGCTAGGAAATGTATTCAAGATTTAGAGTGATGATGATATATGGAAATTCAAAAATGGCAATTAAGGTGGAGTAGCATCGAAATATGACTATTATATTGGGATGTCTACTGTATATGCTAGGGAAACCGTGGTAATGGAATGACTAGTTCTTGGCACGTCTTGCCAAGTTAGTACGAGTTAGAAGAAGTGGCCCGGTGCGGTATGTACTACCCTTACAATGCTAATGATGACAGGTATGGTCATCACGTAAATATTGTGTGGGTGAAAACTGAAGGTAAGTTTGGTGAAAATCTAATGTGGTCAAGGAACATGGTTAGGTTAGTGTCCCGTTTGAACCAAGTAATGAATATGGAAGTTTGAGATCTCGATCATGATATGTTTAAGAAGATAATAATATGGGTGTAGTAGGTTGGTGACGTCTTCCCTAGTAATTGGCTAAGGTCGATGCAGGTAAAGTGTGAGGTGTCCACCGATCAGAATGATTCATTTACGCCAAGGATGTGAAAGGTAAGGCCTTGCTCCTAAGGAGGGAAGTTTGGCATTGACTTCCTGAAGGACTGTCGATCCGCAAATTGCGTTCATATTGGGAGAATGAATGGTTGTGATTCGATTCGTCACGACCAGTGATCTAGGCCAGGATATATGGCAAGAAATGGTACTCGATGAGAGTTTTGATAATGAGTGGCATGACTTCGAGTATACATGTAGGTTCTCTTCCATAAGTTAGAATCGAATGCCTATTGGAGAAATTTCCCGAAATAGTTATTTGTTCCTTCTGACTCTCTCTTGTATTCCTTTCGATTTCGATAATTGGGAAACAATATTATCACCTATGTGATGACTCAGATTGGTTCCATGTTATGGTACGACACGGTTGGGCCCGAGAGAGTGAGGTGGGTTGAGTTTGGTTAAAGCATCTCGGTAACTAGGTGCATCCATTTGAGGTATTATTGTGATTGCATAAATTTTTACGTATAGGTGGCTACGCTTTCGGCCACACGGTTTGGTCGTAGTAGCTATCTTTCTTAGAACTAGTGGACCTTTGACTGACCGGCTCGACAATTAATGGCTCGGGTTACGAAGAGTGGGATGATGGTTTGAGGATACAGTATAGTGTTGGAAATTTATGAAAACTTAGCACACGATATTTCTTTGCCACGGTGAGTAGATTAGAGTGAGACTTTAATGAGTACTCAAGGATGAGGCACCTAAGGTAGTACTAGGTTCATCAGAGTGACACTGATGGACGTATAAATCGGGAGTGTAGTAATGATTTAATAAGATCATTCCTCCTTGGAGTTAGAGAATAAAATATTATGGTTCTCGACAAGCTCATGCGAGTTGTGTAGTTAGGATAACATATGGGAAACAGGTGTAATACCCCATATTTTTATGGCTTTTAAAATTTGGTGACTTATTAAATTTAAATCGAGATATTAATTTAATATTAATCCAAAAATTTATTTAAATATTTACTAGCGTGACGAGAGGTAGTAATTATTGGGAATTTTTAGAATATTACTAAATGAGTAAAGTAATATATAATATTGATTTTATAAAAATTGTCACAAGTGAATAAAATGGCAATTATGGAAATTTAAGTCAGGATGCGCCTGTGTCGTATCAGGACTAAATTATTATTATTAAAAGTGATTGAATTATAAGTCACCCTTATGGTCATTTCGAGTGCGCCAATGTGTCCGTAAGGGTCGAGATAGTCAAAATAATGTACTCAGGGGTTTAGTTTGGGTCTCGGGGCGTTTTTAGGCCTAATTGGCATCCCAGGAGGGTATTATAGACATTTGACATTTTTGGATAATTAAACCCACGAATTTTCTAAGGATATATCAGCCTTTAGTAGTTGCCTTCTAGGGTTAACAAACACAAAATCAAACAACGGCCATTAGAGAAGAAGTTGGAGAGCTTTCCAAGCAATTCAAGGCCAAAGACTTACCCGTTCGCACCGCCACCACCGCCAAAATGTACATCGCGTGACAAGGAACGCAACCATAACTCTTTTTTCCACAAATCAAAAACTTAAATTATAGGCAAGTATCTATCTTTCTTTATTTTAGTTAATGTTTCAATCATGTCTAGGGTTGTTTAGAGCATGTTTCATGGAAGAAATTAATATTTTTGAGACTTAAAACCATATGTTGTAGAGGAAGTAGACATATTCTGGACATCTAAATCACATGTAGAGGATAAGCCACAAATTTGTATGGATTTAGAAGAAAGTAATCTGGAAAAGAATTGGAAGAGTGGAAATTAAAGAAAAAATTAGGGTTCTTGAAGTTTATGTCAATTTTACTCCATTAAATCGTTATACTTGATGAAATCGGACATATTTTATGTAGAAAATCATGTAGTTAGGTATATAGTACCTATAGTAATGTTCTTTGGGAGTTTGGAGGTCTATAATGAAGATTTGGTAGAGGTTGGAGAGGTAAAATCATAACTTGTCAATGGCAGAATTCGTCATAACTGCTTGATTGATCGATCGATCAAGAACATCGATTGATCGACGGTATCGATCGATCGATACCCTTTCCTCGATCGATCGACACCTCCTGGAAAACTGCATATTTTTCTTCTGTTGGTTTAATCCGGTTAAAATGCGTAGGAACCCTTGATTATTATGAATACCTACCACTAGCGTCTAGGTAGACCCCGTTGAGTGAAATTTAATGTAGGATACAATTATGGGTTAACGAGGAGTTATTCACACAATAAGAAATCGTGCGTACATTTCATAAAAGATCGAGACTCGTAAGGGAGTTAGACCAGAAGGTAAGTGATAGTATGCCTACTGAAATTATACTTAGGGAGATAGAATACTTCGAGAGATGAGAAATAAGTATGGAGTAACTTATATATGAGAATAAAAATGGAGAGTCTGTTATGCGAGATAATCGAGTAAAATGTGCTGAGAACGGATAATTATAATTATGAGTTGTGAGCGCACCTAATTTAGAAATGTTAATATATATATATATATATATATATGATTGCGTGATTGTGCATATATTATATATCTGTGTAAAAATCATACCCGAGCTACTTGCTATCACGGGGGGTTTCCATGCCGGGACAGTCTTATCTCGATTGGGCCTTTATGGGGGATAATGACTTGTACCCTAGAAGATAGTATCCTTGATACAGGCTATTTAAGTGATAGTTAGATGATCCTAAGAGACGTGAGGGTATATGCTGACCTCTTAGTGACTTGGAACTATACTTCGCCTCCAATTGCATGTGTTTTATGTTAATACAGTTCGAGAATGATTCCGAACTAGTATTTACCTTAGTACGAGTGATACGGGGACTTGATAGCAGAGTATGCCAGCAACATAGATTTTATGTGGGGTGCCGATAGTATATATATTATATGAGTGACTAATATATATATATATATAAGTATGGGAACTTTCTACTGTGCATAAAAGTAGTTAAGTAATGAATATATACTCCAATTTTATTATAAGTGTTTGGGAATTTTGTGACATCACTGGGTTATTTTAAATAACATAAGATATATGAGAGAGCTTAATTTTCATAAATTAATTATCTTATACATAGTATTTATCGGAATGAAACCTTATGAGAAAGTTAAGTTAAAATAAACTTTTGATATTAATAGTACGATAGGAGTGCACACTCGATGAGAGGTGAGAATTTCTCAAGAGAGTGTCGCATACTGACATGGTTGTTTCATTAGCCGGTAAGCATTTTAAATACTTGCTAAACTATTTTTAAACTGTTTTACACTCGGGCTCTGACCCATATCCTGTTATTTATTTTCTCTTGTATATATATGTATATATTTCAAGTGCCCAGCCACAGGGGCATCATGCTTAGATTTCATGGAACGGACGCGCCGCAGCTTATGTGGGAGTTGCAGGCCATTTCTTAGACGATCTCGTTGTTTAATCTATTCTTATTTTAGTTCTGATTAGTTAGGGCACGTGTCACCCGTTTCCCTATTCAGTTGGATTTGTCAGAGATTTATGTTCATTTATTTTCAGTATTTTGTACTCTTTGGGATGTAATTAGTGTCAGGATGATTTCATTTATAGTTTTTAAACTTCGTATTTGTTTATCTGAATTGTTAAATTCTTGTGTGTTAATTGCCATCTTTAACATTTATACGATTCTTAAACTGTTAATTATTCAAAAGGTTTTCATAATGGAATTAAATAAAATATAAATAAGGTTTAAATTTTTTTAACACTTAGCTTAATTATTTAGGGTGTCTAAATTGGAAATTTTATTCTGCGACAGTGATGCTAAGAATGAACCAACAGTTCACCTTGATTTTTAATTTAATAAATGACTGATCATCCGGTATTTAATTAGGCGGGGTGTCTCAATAGGGTGTGTGGTCCCAAGCTTGAATTGATTTTTGGTAATATACATGACAATTGGTTGTAGTATATTTTGCTTTAGGTAAGCATTGACCGCTAGAAAGGGTTTTCCCATAAAGGCACCAGTATGCCTTGGGTACTAGCATAAGTAGTGCTAGGAATGGTTTGGACTTGGTTGTAAGGCGAGTGGAGACTTGGAGCCGATTATGTAATGTCACGATGAACATTAGAACATGTCCCATATTGAGTATTTGGTGGCCATAATGTTGAGGACTTCGATGGTTTGTCTTCGACGATTTCTGGGACTTCGAATAGAATTCGGTGGAGACCATAAGCTTAAGGATTGATGGATCGAGAATTTCGGGGACAAAATTCCCCAAGGAGGGAAGTTTGTAATACCTTATCCCAAAAATTGAATTAAAACTATATATGGATTATGATTGAGTAGGAGTTAATTATAATTAGGGAAGAATTGTGGATAAAATTGTCGGAAAAAAAAGAAGGAGAAGAAAAAGGGTGTGAGATGTGGGTTCTTCAAATACAGTTAGTATTAAGTGAGGCATAACCCCTTATCTAGATCGAGGTTAATACCATGAAATATTAAATGCTGGCAATGGCCACGGGGGAGTCAGAGACAATAGAGCCTAATGTTCAAACTTATATTGAATAGCATGTTGACACAAAAGACGTACGACAAGTACAATAAATAGATGGGACAAGCAGTGAGCGTGGTCAGAGGGAGAAAGAATAATCACTTTAGGTACAATGAAGGAAAGGTAGGAATTTCAAGCTCGGTTAATGCTCAATGATGATTATATTAGATGAGTTGTGGGGAGTTAATGCTCTCTCTATGGTTCTCAACTGTGGGGGAATTTGGGCAGCGATCCTAAGCTCAGAGTGCCCTATCCCCTTAATTTGTTCATTTGGTGTATATATATGGGGGGTAAGGACGCTTGAGTAAGCTTGCCTGCGATCGGTTTGATCGGGTGAATTAAATGCACAAGATATTGCATTAAATGCATGGGATCATCTTAATCCGCACTACACCAAATTCGATGATTTGTAAGTGTTTTAAACACTTACAAATCAAACAGTAACGGTTTTGAACTATTATAAAAGGAGGGGTTATAATTTTTTTGTAACTTTTCAAAACACTTACAAATTGAAATTAGTAACGGTTCAATCGGTGAATATTTTCGAAGGTATGCGTTATATAGTTAACCGATTATAAGTGTTTAAAACCGTCACTATTTGACATTTTATAAGTGTTTAAAACCGTTACTGTTTGTAATTTTATAAGTGTTTAAAACCGTTACTGTTTGTAATTTTACAAGTGTTTAAAATCGTTATTATTTTACATATTGTAAATGTTTAAAACCGTTACAAATATCAATACAAATAAAAAAAATCAACCACAATGGCCTCATCCAAAGCATCTGAAAACAACAAAAATTGACATCTCCTGGTTCAATCATCAACAAATTAAGTTCACTAATATAATTTACAAGAATCAATGTCTCGATCAGCTTCTCATTCAATCAGCAAAAAATTAAATTCGTTAACATTTTTTCCATCTAAAAACTTAAAATATATCTCAAAATATAAAATTCAAAGAAAAAGTAAAGTAAAGGATAACAACATATAAACCGATAAGCAAACGCAAAGGGACAGGGCCGATAATGTCGACAGGTTCTAGAAATTGGCATCGTCTTCCCCAAGGTCAATACAATACCATTATACGTTAAACGGATCCATCCACCCACGCCAATACAAAGTGTTTCATATCATTGTTTGCTTTTTAAAACAAGCATTGAGCTATTGGGGAAAATCACAAGATCGATTGAGAAAAACTGCAAACATAGTATCCTTCAAATCTTGAACGGAATTTGAATTATGGTCGGCAAAATCAATTGAGAAAAAAGTGTGTGATAATAAGTTGAGTGTTGTGCTAAATTCAGCTTTGCAAATATCCATAACTTGGTGTCTCGAACAACAATCTTGCACTGAATTGTTCTTGTAGTTTCCATCGGCACATAACAGAGACATATCTGACACTGAATCGTTCATATATTGAGATAACCATTCAAGGTTCTCCAAATCTTCATCCTGAAAAAAAGACCTATAGTATTTGTTTTATATAAAGTCAACTTCATCATATTACAACCCATGAAAAGTACAAACAGAAAGAGGAATCAATTAATAGTTACCAGAATGGGAGTTCACTAGTAGGGAGAGACCCAATTTCCCCGGTGCCAAAAGAAGTGGTAGAGTTTGAATTGTCTTGGTGGACTTAGTGTTGAGAAGAAACCGAAAGAGAATATTTTTCTTCATCTTCGAATTCTCTGAAATAAGAAATTTAACATGTACCAAAACCTAAGTAAATCAGTAATTTAACCGTGACTGACCTGTAGATCCAAGTCACAAGCCTTTTTCGCAACAAGGGTCCAACTTTAACGGGGATATCTGTGTTACTGGCTACGGCTACTGTTGAAACAAAAACAAAAAGGGGATATCTGTGTTACTAATTGAGACTACTCCAGTACATATCAAGATTTAAAATGCTCATAGTAAAAGAAGTGTGCACTGTACAATTTACAAGGAATGAAACTAACAACTCTTCTTTGAGAAGGGAAAAATAATTTACTCAGATTTGTTTGGGTGTTAAAACAGAGACATTTAAAGATATTACATTATCCATCAGGACCTGTAGAATGAAATATATATATATATATATATATATATATATAAAGTTGAAAAATCACCAATAAAATAAATTCCTGAGGTGCCAGCACCTCTTATGCAGGATTGTCTCAAAATTTGTTGAACTGGAGTTGCACTTCAATTTATGAGACTTACAAAAAAAGCTACACCAAGGGCTTGTGGATTTCACACTATCATATACTTTTGTAGAATTATTAGTATTACCTATAATGCAGCTGTGCCTTCATTCAGCTGCAATTGAAGGCTGCAATTAGTATTACCTATAGCGCAGATGTTAAATAAAAGAGGGTTGACCCTTGAGGAAAGAGAATAAACAGTTTTTATTTTTGTAATTTTAAATTTGATTTAGTTAGCTACTTTTTAGGACTCGTCAAAGGTAGCATAATTATCTATTATTTTATTTCCTTTTTAAATAGTTTCCTATTTTAGGTAGAAGTCTTGGGGCTCAAGTCATGAAATTGTCTTTGAAAAGTGGCTCCCCTAATCATTTTGATCAGAACTAGAAATACGAATTTTGAATGATGATTTGAGAGAGAATTGAGATTGAGAGGAATTTCATTTAATTACTATGTGAGTGTAAGTGTGATTGTGCACGCTTCACTAGTTTACGTCAAATCAAATCACAAGTATTCACCTTTTTGTGAACAACCTATCATTCAAATACTAGGACTCTTCTAAGTATACCAGCAGTAATGAAAGAAGATTTATAAGTGAAACGGTGGCAATACCTGATCAGGGGAATTAGATTTCTACTTATTTCTCGTTTCCTCAATTACTTCACTAGCTATCAACTTCAAATCACTAATTTGTCTACCCCTCACAAAATCCCCTTGTTATTATATGGATAAAATCTTCCTCAATCTTAAAGAAAGTACTTTTGTCAACAATTTGTACAATCTCAATACCATATTTATGTGTCTAATGTATTCTAAATTAAAGAACAGTATTCTTTAGTATCAAACATATAAAAGTAGCATTAATGGGTGCATTAACCACCTCATTCTTATGGAAACTCCTTAAACACCTTCTTGATGCTTATTTTAATGATACTCTAATATTCTTGTAGTGCCCTCATGAAGAAACCATCCAGTCCAGGTGTTTTAACCCTCTCAGTCAGAAAAGTGCTTCACTCACTTCTCCATCATATAATGTCTCAAGCCATTCTTATTAATCCCTCTCAATGGAACTCCAATAAATCATCTATCCCAAAGAATTCTTCAATTTTTCACAATAAAGCTTTTAAAAAGAATCAAACCTTGAGAAGAAAGTCATGTATAAAAGAAATTGATAACTTCCTACCATAGAGACAAGTTCTGAATTTGGTTTACGGTTCTTATTCTCTACTTTCAATGGAAATAAGATAAAAGAATATAGTATTCCCCTCTTGGAGCCATTGATCTCTTGGTTTTTGCTTCCAATGTCTATCTTCGAAAAGCAAAGTAGAAGTTTCCAGGATTATTATTCTGACTTTATTTTTTTCATCAACAGATCAACTCATCGATCTAAGCATTCCATCATCATTCTCTATGGTAGATATAATATAGTGTATTTGGAAATTTCTCAAACCATAAGATTAAATTCAGATATTTTTTAATTCTAAGAAAAACATTTAACCAAGGTTAAGAGAAAACCTTAACCCTCCAAGTTATGTAACCTTCATCCTATCTAGTATACTCAAGGTAGAAACTTTGGAAAGACCAACCCATGAATTATTTTAGTAACTTAATGTCGATTTATAGTCATGCTTCTCGAGTTCCCAGAGACGACACCAAAGATGTTGGTGTAAATCTAATACCTCAACTTTACGTATATGAAATATGAATAAAAAATAATCTCATAACACAAGATATAAGTGATTCGGTTTTAGATATACCTACGTTCATTTGTCAAGGTATAAATTCCTTGTATTAACTCTAAAGGTAAGAAAACAAAAAATACAACGCTCCATGTGACACTGTAGTAAGGTTAGAGTTGTATGCATATATCCATTAACCCTAATGTACTTATATGACGGTATTACAATCATCTAACCACCTTTCAACAATGATTCAACTCTAGTTAAAAATCATCTGGGGTTAAAAAAATTAGAACCAAATGAATGAACATCTCACCTGCTAAACGTTTTGGGTTTTGGGAAGTGCACATAAGGTTTTTCCCATGATTCAGTGTTAGGTACAAACATTCATGAATAGTAAGTGCAGCTTAGCTCAAGCAAAGGCGGTGTTCAAGGAACTCGATCTTCCGTGAGATGAAATTTACCACTGTAATGGCTTCAATCTGAAATGGAGTTTTTATATGTCCAAACATGACACACCATAGTAAAAATCTTTCATATAAACAAATAATTTATTACTTATAAAAGAACAGGGATAATATCACTTCAATATATTTCAGTCGCTAACACAAAATGATGCATGTATCAATAAAAGTGAAGAAGATTAATAGATGTGATAAGTAATTCTACTTTACAAAGATTTAATGCAGTAATACATGATGCAACCTCCCATCTAAAACCACTAGCTCGTAACCCAGTTATAAAAGAGAATTTTGAATATTAAGACAACACTCACCTGATTAAGCATCCACTTCAAGCCAATTGTAGCTGTGCATTCATTCTTTGAAGCACTTTTCAAACAGTCTAGGTTATAAATTTTATCCAAAGTCTCCACAATTGTTGAAATATTACTCCTCCGGACTTTAACGGAGAAAATCTCTCTGTTGGACCTTACGTTGATATGACTATTCAATAACGTCTCAAACCATCTGCTCTCGGATCTCTACCTAGACAATATAGTAAAGTACCTCACAATGAGAAATAGGATCTTACTCAAAAAAGAGGTCGAGAATTCTCTGAATGGTTCCCGAGTTGACCAATTCCAACTCTACAACTTCATTGCCAGTTTTCAATAGCACAACAAGAAACTCCACAATCTACAGTCAAGTCGCATGACAATTTAGAAAATAAAATGGAGTACAAGTCAGCATTCAGCAACATGTATTATATACTAATATTCCCCAACCAAACCAATTTGAGGACTCTCGAGTATTCGTAATGGTATTGAAACATTACAGCAAACTTCTCCATATACCATAATGATTCTACGAGAAACCAACCCTTAATCGATGCTTCCCCAGAGGAGGCCTCAGTTCACCGTATGTAGTAAGCAAAATCTTTTCATCAGATGTCACATTTAATATCATCAACAAGTCACCTACACCACACATATACCTAGGGATTACAATTTGTTCCTTGCATTTAACTCCAAGAATATATTACTCTTCAAAGGACACATGACGAAGCTTTGATTTAACACTTATTGTAGGATACATAAACCATGAACTGTGTAAAATGTCTTTTCATCCAATAGTCCAGCTGTACTGCTTCATCGATTAATATGGGCTTCATCGATTGAATGGACACCAAAGGTTTAAACATCTAATAAATCAAAGACATCCTAAAGAGTGATTAGGAACTCACCCCAAGCTGCGTTGAGGGTATGTCTTGTAATGCTCTATTGAGAAATCAGTAGCTATAACAAAATGTTATATTTTGACAGAGTAAAGTTTCCAAACCAAGTGGTTGCTCAAACCAAACCAAACCAAATTTTTCCAAAGTATCTGTTAGAACCGGACCTACTTTTTGGTTAGTGTAAAGTTTTGAAAGTTAAACAAAGTAAAAAGAATGAAGAAATTAAGGGAATTCTTACCACCAACACAATATATGCGTGAGCCTGTGGCAACACTTGGGCCGTCGACAGTTATACGAGGATCAAAAATCATATTTTTTTTATTTCCAACCCAAAGTGTTGCATAAAACTGGTGTCATGTCCTTCTTTAAAACTACATTCTACAGATTTTTTTAACGACTTCTGTAACTGCTGCAGGTTCTGGAAATTGGCATCGTCTTCCCCGAGGTCAATACAATACCATTATACGTTAAACGGAGCCATCCACCCATGCCAATACAAAGTGTCTCATATCATTGTTTTCTTTTGAAAACAAGCATTGAGCTATTAGGGAAAAGCACAAGATCGATTGAGAAAAACTGCCCACACAGTATCCTTCAAATCTTGAACGGAATTTGAATTATGGTCGGTAAAATCAATTGAGAAAAAAGTGTGTGATAATAAGTTGAGTGTTGTGCTAAATCCAT
Organism: Sambucus nigra; assembly: GCA_949130495.1. NCBI lineage: Eukaryota > Viridiplantae > Streptophyta > Magnoliopsida > Dipsacales > Adoxaceae > Sambucus > Sambucus nigra. The sequence continues at coordinate 314,720,187 of OX422210.1, forward strand.
CTTTGCTAATATCCACAACTTGGTGTCTCGAACAACAATCTTGCACTGAATTGTTCTTGTAGTTTCCATCGACACATAACAGAGACATATCTGACACTGAATCGTTCATATATTGAGATAACCATTCAAGGTTCTCCAAATCTTCATCCTGAAAAAAAGACATACAATATTTGTTTTATATAAAGTCAACTTCATCATATTACAACCCATGAAAAGTACAAAAAGAAATCGGAATCAATTAATAGTTACCGGAATGGGAGTACACTGGTAGGGAGAGACCCATTTTCCCCGGTGCCAAAAGAAGTGGTAGAGTTTGAATTTTCTTGCTGGACTTGGTGTTGAGAAGAAACCAAAAGAGAATATTTTTCTTCATCTTAGGATTCTCTGAAATAAGAAATTTAACATGTACCAGAACCTAAGTAAATCAGTAATTTAACCATGACTGACCTGTAGATCCAAGTCACAATCCTTTTTCGCAACGAGGGTCCAACTTTAACGAGGATATCTGTGTTACTAGTTATGGCTACTGTTGAAACAAAAACAAAAAGGGGATATCTGTGTTACTAATTGAGACTACTCCAGTACATATCAAGATTTAAAATGCTCATAGTAAAATAAGTGTGTACTGTACAATTTACTAGGAATGAAACCAACAACTCTTCTTTAAGAAGGGAAAAATAATTTACTCAGACCTGTTTGGGTGTTAAAACAGAGACATTTAGAGATATTACATTATCCATCAGGAGATGTAGAATGAAATATATATATATATATATATATATAAAGTTGAAAACTCACCAATAAAATAAATTCCTGAGGTGCCAGCACCTCTTACGCAGGAGTGTCTCAAAATTTGTTGAACTGGAGTTGCACTTCAATTTATGAGACTTACAAAAAATGATACACTAAGGGATTGTGGCTTCCACACTATCATATACTTTTGTATCATTATTAGTATTACCTATAACATAGATGTGCCTTCATTCAGTTGTGTCTTCATTCAGCTGCAATTGAGGGTTGCAATTAGTATTACCTATAGCGCAGATGTTAAATAAAAGAGGGCTGACCCTTGAGGAGAGAGAATAAACAGTTTTTATTTTTTTAATTTTAAATTTGATTTAGTTAGATACTTTTTAGGACTCGTCAAAGGTAGCATAATTATCTATTAGTTTATTTCCTTTTTAAATAGTTTCCTATTTTAGGTAGAAGTCTTGGGGCTCAAGTCATGAAATTGTCTTTGAAAATAGGCTCCCCTAATCATTTTGATCAGAACTCGAAATACGAATTTTGAATGATTATTTGAGAGAGAATTGAGATTGAGAGGAATTTTATTTGATTACTATGTGAGTGTAAGTGTGATTGTGCACGCTTCACTAATTTACCTCAAATCAAATCACAAGTATTCGCCTTTTTGTGAACAACCTACCATTCAAATAGTAGGACTCTTCTAAGTATACTAGTAGTAATGAAAGAAGATTTATAAGTGAAACGGTGGCAATAACCTGACCACGGGAATTAGATTTATACTTATTTCTCGTTTCCTCAATCACTTCGTTAGCTATCAACTTCAAATCACTAATTTGTCTACCCCTCACAAAAGCCCCTTGTTATTATATGGATAAAATCTGCCTCAATCTTAAAGATAGTACTTTTGTCAACAAATTGTACAATCTCAATACCATATTTATGGGTCTAATGTCTTCTAAATTAAAGAATAGTATTCTTTGGTATCAAGCATACAAAAGTACCATTAGTGGGTGCATTAACCACCTCATTCTTATGGAAACTCCTTAAACACCTTCATGATGCTTATTTTAATGATACTCCAATATTCTTGTAGTGACCTCATGAAGAAACCATCCAGTCCAGGTGTTTTAATACTCTTAGTCTGAAAAGAGCCTCACTCACTTCTCCATCATATAATGTCTCAAGCCATTCTTATTAATCCCTCTCAATGGAACTCCAATCAATCCTCTATCCCGAAGAATTCTTCAATTTTTCACAATAAAGATTTTAAAAAGAATCAAACCTTGAGAAGAAAGTCGTGTATAAAAGAAATTGATAACTTCCTACCATAGAGACAAGTTCTGAATTTGGTTCACGGTTCTTATTCTCTGCTTTCAATGGAAATAAGATAAAAGAAATATAGTATTCCCCTCTTAGAGCCATTCATCTCTTGGTTTTTGCTTCCAATGCCTATCTTCGAAAAGAAAAGTAGAAGTTTCCAAGGTTATTGTTGGCCAAATCTGACTTTATTTTTTCATCAGCAGATCAACTCATCGATCTAATCATTCCATCATCATTCTCTATGGTAGATATAATATAGTGTAGTTGTAAATTTCTCAAACCATAAGATTAAATTCAGATATTTTTTAATTCTAAGAAAAACATTTAACCAAGGTTAAGAGAAAACCTTAACCCTCCAAGTTATGTAACCTTCATCCTATCTAGTATACTCAAGGTAGAAACTTTGGAAAGACCAACCCATGAATTGTTTTAGTAACTTAATGTCGATTTATAGTCATGCTTCTCGAGTTCCCAGAGACGACACCAAATATGTTGGTGTAAATCTAATACCTCAACTTTACGTATATGAAATATGAAGAAAAAATAATCTCATAACACAAGATATAAGTGATTCGTTTTAAAATATACTGTGGGTACTCGAAATTAGGACTATAGGCCTGGACGAGTAGCCCAGTCCTGGCGGCCCAATGTCCAGGCCCCTCTTCTCTTATATTGATCCGGTCTCCCCCCACGTCCCCATAAAGGAAAGTTATAGGGGAGATGGAAAATTTGGAGGAACCCATCACCTCCACTTACCCACATGTACATGCATATATTAAACCCTAGGTCTGGGGCAAAAGGACAAGTGGTATTCTCTGTAATTACTCTCCGGAGTATATAGAAATAATATCGACTGCACCACCGTGGAGGTAGGCAGATCTTTGCTGAACCACATACATCCTTTGTTGTGTGATTGGCATCTTATATTCTTTGTTCTTCCTTGATAATTGATTCTCTCGTATTTATTTGTGTTGCATAATAATTGTCTCCACAATTGGCGCCGTCTGTGGGAAACGTTCATCTTTCCCTGAGAAGAGCCCACGTCAAGAAAGGAGTTTAAGATGTCTGGTCACAGCAGCAATGCCCCTCAAGCAGGAGATATTCAAGAGCCACCTGCTCCTCGCAGGATTAGGTATGAAGTCCGACGTTCAGATCAGAGAGCTCGCCTGGAAAGACCAGTCTCAGAAGAAAGTCAGGGACCAGCGAGATCCACGCAGATATCCAGATTGATTGATGCGTACGAGGCAAGGCTCCATGAGCAGAGGGAGTCTTCTCGCAGATACGAGGCTGAGAATGCTCGCTTGAAAAGAAAACTGGAAAGACTGGAGAGGGAGCTTCGTCCTAATAACAGGAGACGCCCATATCGCACTCCTAGCTCTCAGGCGAGCAAATCTTGCAGCCGAGGAAGGAGACTTAGGCGAGAATCTCAAAAGGACGAAAGAGGCGAGTCAGACGACCACCTCCGCGAACAACTGCGAATAGCTCGTCGCTACCAGAGCCCTGCTCGCAGCGACATGAACATACGAAACATGGTCCGCAGGGAGATGGACCAGCATCCCGCTCACCATGGAACAAGATCAACCAGAGAACTCGAGAGGCGAGCTCTCAAAACCCAGATGAAGTCACCCTTCACAAGGGAAATCAAAGAGGAGGAAGCTCCCAAGAAATTTGCCATTCCAAGGTTCAAGATTTACGACGAAAAAAATGATCCCATCGATCACGTCAGGCAATACCGACAGGCCATGACCTTCTAGAATCACCGAGATGCCCTGATGTGCCACATTTTCCCCTCGAGCCTTCATGATGTAGCACAGAAGTGGTTCGAAAGGCTCCCCCACCGGTCGATCAAGAATTTCAAATCCCTAGCCAAACTTTTTACGGCCCGATTCATTACCAGTAGCTCCCATCCCAAAAGGATGGATGCTCTGCTAACAATGAAGAAAACACCTCAAGAGACCCTCCGAGATTACACAAAGAGGTATTAGGAGTTATTCAATGAGATCGAGGACTGCGCGGAGGAAGTGGCGGTGGCCTCCTTCAAAATTGGGCTCCCTAGTTCTTCCCTCCTCTACCAGTCCCTGACGAAGAAGGAAGCTATGACTATTGAAGACCTAATGGCACGAATCGAGAAATACACAAAGGTGGAAGATGTCACCCGCCCTAATACAGGAGAAAATGGTCGAGCTAAACTCTCTACCAAGGGAAGTGAGAAAACTGAGAACCAGAAGAAAGGAGGAAAGAACGGAGGCAAAAATGGCTCTAAGAACGGAGGAAACCATGACGCGTCGAAAGTATTCCAGGCGGTCAACACCGTCTTCAAAGAACCAATTTACAAAATTCTCGTGAAGATCAAAGATGTGCCATTCATCAAGTGGCCCAAGAAAATGGGAGGAGATCCCTCGAAGAGGAACAATGCATTAAGATGCGCTTTTCACAAAGAGGGAGGACATAAGACCGAGCATTGCAAAGCTCTTAAGTCTCACCTCGAGGATTTGGCCCAGTCCAGGAATTTGAACGACTTTATGGAAAAGAGGGCAGAGAAAGTGGCTACCAACAGAGAGGCGAGAGTCGACAACGTGCCGGAGGATGATGCTGGACATGAGTTCGCAGTAATCCATGGAGTATCTGATGTCAAGCAGATACAAGGGAACTAAGCTCGAATGGAAATGAAAAACTTACAGCGGTAATGCAGGCTTTTCAAATCGATCCAGCAAAGTCACAGTCAGGAAAGCGTCGACGAGCGGAGAACGTCAACTATAACAAGCATATTGTTTTCACGGATGAAGATTTGGTGGGAGTAAGGACCCCACACCATGATGCCCTTGTCATTACACTCAGGATAGCCAACTTTGACATCAACAAGCTGCTCGTCGATCAAGGAAGTTCATCTGAAGTAATGTACCTTAACCTATTCAGGAAATTGAAGTTAAGCGTCGCCGACCTAAAGGAAGCTACTGTTCCTTTGGTCGGCTTCACTGGAAAAATGACCGTGCCCCTGGGAAAGATAGTGATATCAGTTCGTGATGGGAAGGTCTCCAAGATGATTGAGTTTTTGGTAGTTGACATCGAATCACCGTACTAGGCCATCCTCGACAGAGGATGGCCTCATACGATGAAGGCAGTCTCCTCGATCTACCATCAGAAGCTTAAGTATGTAACCGATCGAGGAGTAATGAAAATCCACAATGACCAAGCGATGGTGAGGAAGTGCTTCATAGCAGCCATCCGACCGAAGCCAGAGAAGAAGGTCGGTCAACCCAGCGAGAAAGTTGAAGAGCGTGTGATACCTTCCAAGTAGCAATTAAAGTATGGAATACCTAGTGTAGAGGAGACCAGGCTCCTCCCCTCCGAGCGTATCGTCGAGGACCTAGTAAAAGTTATAGCTAAAGTTGGTGACAGTAGCAGAGTCTTCTTGATTGGAGCATCTCTCACCAACCAAGAACAGAAGGATTTGACGACCTTGCTGAGACACAACGTAGATTTTTTCACATGGGAACCATACGAGATGCTTGGAATCGATCCTAGTATGGTCTCTCATTAGCTGCAAGTCGACCCCACATTCAAGCCAGTCACGCAGAAGGCACGAAGAACTGCACCCGAGAAGGCTAAAGCGGTCAAAAAGGAAGTCAAAAAACTGCTGGATGCAGGATCCATACGGGAAGTGCAATTCCCCAAGTGGTTGTCTAACCCAGTAGTAGTTTCGAAGAGTAATGGGAAGTAGAGAGTTTGCATCGACTTCACTGACCTCAACAAAGCATGCCCTAAGGATAGTTTCCCCCTCCCAAAGATAGACCAACTAGTAAATGACACTTCTGCTCACGAACGAATGAGTTTCCTGGACGCATACTCAGGATATCACCAGATCCCCTTATATGCCCCAGACCAGGACAAAACGGCGTTCATCACGACAGTTGGGTTATATTGCTACAAGGTCATGCCATTTGGGCTCAAGAATGCGGGGGCAACCTATCAGCGGCTGGTCACAAAAATGTTCAAGGATCAAATGGGAGACACAATGGAGATCTACATCGATGACATGCTCGTTAAGAGCAAGAAGAAGGAAAATCACCTCTCAGACGTGTCAAAGACCTTCGAAGTCCTCAGGAAATACCGAATGAAAATTAATGCGAGCAAATGTTCCTTCGGTATCCAGTCAGGAAAATTTCTTGGATACTTGGTCAGTAAGAGAGGCATAGAAGCTAATCCATACTAGATCGATGCAATCAACACGGTACAACCCCCTCAAACAATTTGGGACGTGTAGAAGCTCACTGGAATGCTTGCCGCCTTAAATCGCTTCATCTCCAAATCCTCCGAGAAGTGCAAGCCTTTTTTCTAGCTTCTAAAGGGGAGTAAACTAATAGAGTGGAGCCCGGACTGCTCGCGAGATTTGGACGAGCTAAAGTCCTACTTAAGCTCTCCACCGCTGCTTGTCATACCACAACAAATGGATTCTTTGTACCTATACCTCTCGGTATCCAATTACACTATCATCTCTGCATTAATATGCGAGGTTGCAGGAATACAACACCCCGTTTACTACGCGAGCAAGACCTTATTAGACGCCTAGCAAAGGTACCTGCCATTGGAGAAGCTCACCTTGCACTTGTAATAGCCTCGAGGAAGCTGAAGAATTATTTCAAAGCTCATACTATCATCGTCCTTACATCGCATCCCCTTAAGGCAGTCCTAAGGAAAGAGGACTTATCGGGCAGACTGTCTAAGTGGTCAGTCGAGCTCGGCCGGTTTGACATCCAATTTCAACCAAGGACAGCTATCAAGGGTCAGATCCTTACTGATTTCATAGTCGAATTCACGGGCGAAGAACTCTCCGACCAAACTCAATCAACAAGGCAAGAGATGAACCAAGCAACAAAGAGAACCTAGAGACTCTTCGTTGATGGAGCCTCCAACTCAAAGGGGGCAGGGGTAGGCATTGTCCTCATCACTCCAGAAAACACAATCCTCGAACAAGGAATCAGGCTTGGATTTGCAGCCTCCAACAACGAAGCAGAGTACGAAGCCCTAATAGCCGATGTCCAAGAGGCACAAACTCTAGGAGCAAAACGTTTACAGGTGTTTGGCGACTCTCAACTAGTCTCCAATCAGATAAGTGGAGATTACAATGCAAATGATGAAAGAATGGAAGCCTACCTCGCCTTAGTGAGAGAATTAATGTCAAGCTTTGAAGAGATCAACATCTAGAAGTTTCCCAGGTGGCAAAACAGTCATGCTGATGCCTTAGTAGTCTTGAGTTCGGCAGTTGACTCTGACCTTAAGAGGGTCATCCCCATCGATTTCCTCATTTGTTCGAGCATTAACCACAACAACAAGTTACCAAATGTGGAACAAATACTCCAGGTGGGATCAGCCCCCAGCTGGATAGACCCCTTAAAGGACTATTTAAAGGATTGCACACTCCCAGATGCTAAGAAAACTGCCCACCAGATAAGAGTCAAAGCTGCTCGCTTTTACTTATCCACAGGAGGTGACTTGTATAAGAAATACTTCTCCGGTCCCTACCTTAGATGCGTCCACCCAGGTGATGTCGAGAAAGTGCTACACGAGCTTCACGAAGGAATCTGTGGAAGTCATATCGGAGGAAGGTCTCTAGCTTTTCGGGCAATGAAGGAAGGCTATTGGTGGCCATACATGCAAAAAGATTCCGCAGTATATGTGCGCAAATGCCTGAAATGCCAATTCCACGCTCCTATGGCCCACCAACCCACCAGCGACCTGAAGTCCCTATCCAGCCCATGGCCCTTTGCCCAATGGGGAATGTACATCGTGGGACTGCTGCCTACCGCCGTCGGCAATCGCAAATACCTGTTGGTTGTGACTAACTACTTCACCAAATGGATCGAGGCTGAATCCCTAGCGAACATCCGAGATACTGATACGATAAGGTTCATATAGAGAAATATAATCACTCGATTTGGAATCCCCAGAACCATCATCATCGACAATGGAATGCAGTTCGAAAGTGTCCCCTTTTAGAACTTTTGTAACGAACACGGGATCAGACACCACTTCAGATCAGTGGCCTACCCTCAGAGCAATGGCCAAGCTAAACCTTCCAACAAAACTATGATCAATGGATTAAAGAAGCGACTAGAGAGAGCCAACGACGCATGGGTAACAGAGCTACCCCATGTTCTATGAGCGTACCGAACCACTCCTCGGCGAGGAACAGGAGAAAACCCATTTTCGCTGACATATGGCATGGAAGCAGTCATCCCACTAGAAGCAGGTTTGCCAACAATGAGATCCAACCTTGTCGACTAAGGCCTGAATGATGAAGCATTGCTCGCCGAACTCGACCTAGCCAACGAGCATAGAGAGTTGGCCCTGGTGAAGCTAGAGAACCATCAGCAACAGCTCGCGAAGCATTACAATAAAAGGGTTAGCCCGAGGACGTTCCGAGTTGGGAACTATGTTCTCAGGAAAGTCCTGGGCAGCACAGTGAAGTCGTCAGACAACAAGCTAGGCCCAAACTGGGAAGGACCCTTTAAAGTAACTAAAGACGATCTGCAAGGTGCCTATCACTTGGAAACTATGGAGGGCAGAGAAATACCACGAGCATGGAACGCACCTAATATCAAGAAGTTCTATTTTTAGATATTTTTCTTGTATTCTTTTGTTATGAAAACAGAAGTTCATTTTCCTTATTACTAATGAAAGTTACTTAGTTGGTTACACTCTGATTGGTGACAGCTGCATTCATCGCACATCTTTTCCAAATAACAAGCACATTGATCACTATAGCAGGGGAATACCCTTCCTCAGGTCATCGTCATAAAACACGAGAGACCTCTTAGCATTGCCCCTGGCAATATATAAAGCCCTATAGAGGATTCTTAGGCAATACGACCAAATCTTATACTGGTCATCAAACCTACTTCGGTTGAATAAAATCCTGATCGGATGAAGACATCCAACACCAGGTGTGTCCTCGCCAATTGCCCTACTTAGGCCTAAGGGAGTGTGACGACACAACCTAAAAGGTAAAGTGGGGCACAATGGTACTTTGGTATTATACTGGACTGGGGGGACACTTGCATGACAAAACAAAAGAGATCATAAAGCAGCAAGGATATGAAAAGTAGGATATACATGTTTAGTTGGCAAAATTGCCCAAAAACATAAACTTTTCATTAATCCATCTTACTTATAACAATGATAATACATGTTTAGTCGGCGAGCTCGCCCAAAGCATTTACATTATCAAAAATAAAAAAATAGCAACTGGAAAAATCTCAAGGGGGTGGAAGCCTCCGAGCAAGATAATCAGCCACTCGAGCTCTTCGCCCGTCATCAGGAGCAGGAGAAAACTCTTCCACAACCTCATTCGCATTCGACTCCAATAATTGCCAAGGAATATCATCGATGGGGATCCATCGATCGTCCCTCCTGAATGGGTTGGGCACCAGAGTGGAGGAAGACATCTCATGGCGATACCATAGCACCGAGTTCCTCGGGATTTGCAGCTCCTTCAAGGAACTTAGCCATCCCCTGATGAAAGAAAGATCCTCGAACTCAGATAGCTTTGTTGGAGCATCCGACCAGCCTTGATCATAACCGTCAGCCCGCGCTTACCGAGGACCTTTCTTAAACAAGTGCCGCAACCGGGTGACGTCCCTTTAAAGCCCAGCAGCGATTACATATGCTCGTTGAACATCACCACGGAGTTCTTCCATATCCCTATCGTGAAGTTCTTCTCCTTCCCTGCTTCTTATCTTGGTGCTCCTACTAGCTCGCGGAAGGGGAGGGCGAGTGAGACTTCGCGACATGGAAGGGGTAACATTATGATCAGCTCCAGCTCGCGATGATGAGGAGCCTTGCAGAACTTCCAGAACAGTGCTCGATGCATGCTCCCTAAGTTATAAGGCTTCCCTCCTCAGGTCTTTATTCTCCTGATGAAGGAACTCCCCAACTTGGTTGACCTCGGTGGCCTTTAGGAGTCTTGTTCTCAGCACATTGACTTCCTCTTTCACTTAGGCACCAATGTCCTCCATCTCTCGAAGCCTGTCCTTCAGCTTAGCCACTAGCTCGGATTGCTCCTTATAGTTCTGATTTCTAGACCTGAGGGACTTGAAAAGCTTAACAAAAGCATGGTGAACTTCAGGGCTCGCATTAGGACCAAGGGTTCTACCCAACTGGGAAGTAGCAGGAATGTAATCATGCACATCAACTAACTACAAGTGAAAGAAAGATAAAGGAGAGAAATAGATCAGCACAAGCAGAAATGATGCTTTTTCATTAATAAAAATTGAAGTTACATCAGACTGAAGAAAGAAAATTTACAGACTAGAAAATGCAAAAATACAAAAAACCTATCAATTAGCAACCTCAGGAGGCCTAGAGGTGGATGGCCCCTTCTCCTTATCAGCATTTGCAGGAGCACTGTCCTTGGAAGGGGTGACCTCTATCCCCTCAAGAAGAGAAACATCAGCAGGAGTCGCCCGAGGTACAGGATCAGGGCCTTCAACAGCTGGGGAAGGGTCCTCGTCTACGACTGGCCTCGGCCCTGGGTCGTGCTCGTCGAAGAGTGGGGATGCAACATCCACCCCAGCAGCTACAAGAGCCTTGTTCCATCCTTTCTTTAAGTTCAGATGGATGATATATCCTATCTAAACTTCAGCATCTTCGTATGCCGCAGCCCAGCCGGAATTGTAAGAGTCTTGCTTGGCAGTGACAGCCTCGGACTCCTTCTTCTTCAGCTCTTCAAAAAGCACCCTTTTCTCCTCCAGCACAGCAAGTTTGCTCAAGCAAACTAGATCATAGGCCTACCTCAACTCCTTTAGATCCGTGATCGCCGCATCCTTCTCCTTGTTCGCAGTGGCAAGGGCCAAGTCGGATGAGATCCGAGCAGCGTCAATAACCTTAAAATTGGCCTCGAGCTCCTTACCCTTCAGCTTTAGGGCAGAGTTTTCTTGATCCAGTTCACTTTTCTTCTTCACCAACTCATCGTGTGAATGATACAGCACGGTGAAGTCAGTAATAAATTGAGAAAAAGAGAAGATATTAGAAGAGGAAAATGAGGGAAGTCGGAAAAACGCAAGAGAAAAAGAAACCTTACCAGAGTAAGCCTCTGACTAGCCTGAAGGGCCAGGTGCTCTGAACCCACAGCCCTTTGGCGATCAGTCGGGAGGACAGCTCCCTTGAGCAGAGTCAGGGCTAGCTGAGGAGAAATTTCCACGGAGGCCCCTTCAGGCAGAGCAGATACTGGGACTAAGGCCTGTCCATCCTTTGTCCTCGCCCCAACCCTCCTTTTCTCCTCCTTCTTATAGCTCTCCCTCTTCTTCTTCTCCTCCACTCTCCTCTTCTCTTCCAACTTCTTCCTCTCTTCTTCCTTTTTCCTCTCTCTCTCACCTGCTCCTCTTCCTTCCTTCTCCTCTCCTTCTCCTGAGCGGAGGACCGGGAACCAGTAGCCACGGCCCCAGAAGTGGCTTTTTATTTCTTTGACCTCTGTGAAAGGAGCACGTGGTCCTCCTCATCATCATCCCTAATCAAGTTCTTCCTCGGAGGAACCATCTCTTCACTTGAACTGCTATAAGTTCTCGACGATCTGCGAGCTTCAGAAACCTCCTCATGGTCAGAGGAACTGCTACTATCAAAGATCCCTCCACCCAAATTACTCACGGCTCCTGCAAAGTCACTTTCAGAGCTGTTCTCCTCCTCGTCCAACTAGATAGGCTATGCAGCAGTATCTTTGAAGGAGTCAAACTCCGGTATACTATCCACAGGCCTCGCTATGGAGCTGGAGCCAATGTTCTTGTACTCGAGCAAGAAGGCAGCAGATCTGGGGTGCTCACTGTCACCTAAGGGCTCCCTGATTTTCCAAGCCTTTACCAATTCTGAAAGACGGACCTCGTTGAGTGCAGGTTCCAAGTTCTTTGACTTCGTTGCGTAAGAAAAAGCAAAGAAGAGTTAGAAAGGTCACAAATCAGCAAAAGTTGAAATAACAGTACAATGTCTACCTATATATTCCTCCTCGTAAAAAGGAACAGAGAACCTCTCAGACCTCGACCCTTCAAATTGGGGAGGTAACTACCAATTCCTAATAAGGAAACCTTCTTGCCAGTAGTCCTCATGGGAATCAGGTAGATTTACTACCAATGCCCTGTCAGGGCTCCTAGATTTGAGGTATAGGACACCAGAACTAGTTCGAGAAAAGGAGTAACATAAATAGACCTCGGCGAGCCCTAACCTAGTTCCATACAATTGATTTATCCTATGGACACCATTTACTATTTTCCACACATTGGGCGAGCATTATGCAGGAACAATATTGAAATAGCCAAAGAAATGCGGGAACAAATCATTGGGAGGAAAAGTGAGTCCCCCCTAGGAAAGCAACAGAATATGGATCCAGTGAGCATCATCTATATCCCTAACATTCCTAGGAGGGGAGTCACAACACCTAATATCTACCCACTCAGGGATGTTGTAAAACTTCCTAAATTCAGAGATTGACCTATTTCCAATCTTCGCCATTGGAAGACCCAAGAAAAGCTACAAACCAAAGAGAAAGTACAAGGAAAGGGCATAGGAAACTTACAAAATAGAAGATCGGTTCAAGTGATAAAGAAGCACAAGCTCAGACAATCGGTTCAAGTGATGAAGAAGCACGAGCTCAGACAACTAAGAAGCAATGGGAATGGAAATTAAGAGAAGAAGGTACGAGGCGCTAGAGCTCTTAGAAGATAGAAGAATACTGGAAAGACCGAAGCAACGGGAGAAAAGTGGCTATTCCAACAAGCCTTCAAATTCTAATCATAGTGCACAGTAAACGAAGCGGGTGCCGCTAAAATCAACTCCACAGCTTTTGAGGAATCGCAAAATAGCCATTATAGCTAATCATTTAAATTTGTTGAGCCCATAAACATGGCCCAACAAATTTAGGGGCAATTGTGGGTACCCGAAATTAGGACTATAGGCCTGGACGAGTACCCCAGTCCTGACGGTCCAAAGTCTAGGCCCCTCTTCTCTTATATTGATCCGATCTCCCCCCACGTCCTCATGAAGGAAAGTTATAGGGGAGATGGAAAACGTGGAGGAACCCATCACCTCCACTTACCCAAATGCACATGTATATATTAAACCCTAGGTCCGGGGAAAAAGGACAAGTGGTATTCTCTGTAATTACTCTCCGTAGTATATAGAAATAATATCTACTACACCACCGTGGAGGTAGGCACATGTTTGCTGAACCACGTACATCCTTTGTTGTGTGATTGGCATCTTATATTCTTTGTTCTTCCTTGATAATTGCTTCTCTCGTATTTATTTTTGTTGCATAATAATAGTCTCCACATATACCTACGTTCATTTGTCAAGGTATGAATTCCTTGTATTAACTCTAAAGGTAAGAAAATAAAAAATACAACGCTCCATGTGACACTTTAGTAAGGTTAGAGTTATATGCATATATCCATTAACCCTAATGTACTTATATGACGGTATTATAATCATCTAACCACCTTTCAACAATGATTCAACTCGAGTAAGTCCATCTTAGCTCAAGCAAAGGCGGTGTTAAAGGAACTTGATCTTCGGTGAGATGAAATTTACCACTGTAATGGCTTCAATCTGAAATGGAGTTTTTATATGTCCAAACTTGACACACCATAGTAAAAATCTTTCATTGAAACAAAGAATTTATTACTTATAAAAGAACAGGGATAATATCACTTCAATATATTTCAGTTGCTAACACAAAATGAGGTATGTATCAACAAAAGTGAAGAAGATTAATAGATGTGATAGGTAATTCTACTTTGCAAAGATTTAATGCAGTAATACATGACGCAACCTCCCATCTAAAAGCACTAGCTCGTAACCCAATTATAAAAGAGAATTTTGAATATTAAGACAACACTCACCTGATTAAGCATCCACTTCAAGCCAATTGCAACTATGCATTCATTCTTTGAAGCACTTGTCAACCAGTCTAGGTTATAGATTTTATCCAAAGTCTCCACAATTGTTGAAATATTACTCCTTAGGACTTTAACGGAGAAAATCTCTCTGTTGGACCTTACGTTGATATGAGTATTCAATAACTTCTCAAACCATTCACTCCCGGATCTCTACGTAAACAATATAGCAAAGCACCTCACAGGGTTGCATGCACACTCATCCCTAATTATTCACCAAAAAAACACATCAATAACCCCAATTTTAATCAGTATGACTGAAACTCAGAACCAAATGAATCAACATCTCACCTGCTAAATGTTTCGGGTTTTGGGAAGTGCACATAAGGTTTTTCCCATGATTCAGTGTTAGGTACAAACAATCATGAATAGTAAGTCCAGCTTATCTCAAGCAAAGGCGGTGTTCAAGGAACTTGATCTTCCATGAGTGACTTGTGGTGTTCCTACTATCCGCTAACTCTTCAAACCTCCTCCCTCCTCCTTTATCCGGGCTTGGGATTTTGCATTGGCGGAGTTAAAAATGTTTCAGCTAATAAAGAAGAAAATTAGTTCAAGATTAAAACATGCCCATAACATAATAACACAAAAAACATACAACCCATTATGGAAAGTTCCTAACAAAAATATAAGACAAGAACATTTAGCATAAACCATTAAAATACATAATTACAAAGTCCATATAAAAAAAAATTGGAAATCATTAAACACGCTTGACAAGTGCTTTCGGCCATACAACCCAGCTCCCAGTACCAACGTCTCTCAAATCCTCAGCTCCACCCTGTTGGCCCAAGTAAAGACCAGCATTGAGGTCAAATATCGTGTCTAGTATCACTACTACCTCTTGCTCATAATCAATAATGTGCGAGTGCACTTTTTCCCGAACAGTCCCGTCTATCGTTCCCTTATCAATCACCTTACCATTCAAACCTTTAATCTCACATGACACACCATCTTCTAGTACGCACCGTGTTGCATTAGATGAAGCAGAGGTTATATGTATGGCACTTTCTCCATTTGTGAGGTTGGAGTGATGCTTCCCCATATTAGACTTTACAAATGTAGCCAAGTCAGCAAGTGTGTTCTCCATGCCTTTCATAGATGCTTCCATTGCATTCAATCGACCTTTCGTACATTCATTTTCAGTTTTTTCGGTTCGAAGCAGAGCAAGGGCTGGCATGGAAGCTTTAATAGATAATAGTTACGCTGAAGACCCTACACCTCGAGTGCGTCCCCTTTTGACTATGCCAAATACTTGGGACAATGCAACAGTTTCCAACGATTGGGATTGGTCAATACCCTTTTCTTTAAGCTCGGCATTCTTTGCTTTCACCTTCTCCTATAATATATTATGTAATAAAAATATTAGCAAATTATTGAACATAACTAATCATATACTTTATACTATCAAATCATTATTGTTTGCAAACACTTACCATGCTTGAAGCAATGCTATCCGGGACTGTCCCATTTTCCCTAGAGTGGGAGGCTATCCACACATCAACACGTGTGATATTGGCATTAGGATTGATATCGGAGTTGTCATCGTTGGGATTAGAGCTGGCATCTCGATTATCGACCTTTTTCTTTTTCTACAAATAAAAATTCACCAATTAGAGAATATTCGATCAAAAGAATACAATTCACCGATTAGAAAATATTCAATTACAAAAAAATAATTCATCGAGAAAGAATACCAAGTTTGAAAAAAAAGGTGTACTTACAAGTTTGTATCGGACTTGGGCCTGACCATTACGCCCACTAGTGTGAGTAGCCCCAATTTTAGATCTATTGGATTTCCCGAATTCTCTTTTCTTTCTAGCAACTTCCGTACCCTCATTATCCACAAACTCCCTCCATTGCTCCGGCTTAACATAGGGAGGTACATTCGCCAACCTTTCTGCATCTGTTGTATACTTCATGTAATATAACCTCCTTAACTTGGATTTCCATGACTTGTATTTAGAGGCCATGTTTTTTAAACATTGTTGCTTATGAGATGATGGGAGATCATATCTTGCCTGGTATGAAGATACATTAGCTAGATTTTGGGATATGAGATAATTCATAAAGAGAAAGAACAAATAAATACATATATTATTGATGTTTTACCAATATCTCAATCCAAACGTCATCTTTTTAGTTTACTAGAACTTTACGCCAATCACCGTATGTAATTGGAACATTAGCACGAACTATCTTCCCAAGTCGAGACATATATGGACCTTTTTTCTCACCCACCACTTGATTATCATCATCGATAGTAACTATTTCTCTTGCATCACTACCTTCGATAGACATCGAATACTTCTTTAAAACAACTAAACCGTACAAATTAATGTGCAAAGCAGGACAACAAAACTAAAATAAGAATTTAAAAAAATCATCACTGCCATTAAATACCCAACATATAAATCACTATTAAGCATCACCATGATCCCAACATATGTATTATTATAAAAGGTGCTTTAACATCAATTGAAAGCTGGTAATAACAAAATGTGTAATATAGAAAGGGTTATTTCAACAAACAAGTGTATAAGATGAATAACAAAAGATGTTTGTATATGAACAAACTCAATTTAAGCAAATAAAACACTCAAGAAATGAAAACACTAGTAAACATGTCAAAAAAGCCATATATGTTCAGTCAACATTGAGCAAATCCTTTAGATTGACATTGTCCTCAAGAATGGATTGATACACGATCGGAACCTCAACGTCATCCATCATTGTCGTCAATTTCTTTGGAGTATGCAAAACAATGGACCATCCATCATTTAAAAAATCCATAGCATAGAATACTTGAGCTGCTTCAGAGGCAAGAATGAACGGCTCATCATCAATTCTATCTTTACTCTTAAGCTTACTTAAATTAAACATCATTAACTTTGACTGAGGATCAACTTTGCAGCCATTAATCTTGTCCTCGACTTTCACCCAATCACAATAAAATACGACTATCTTGAAAGATGTATAGTCCAATTCAAATATGTCACGGATAATTCCATAATACGTTGTCTCTGCTTCTTTATAATTGGTATCTTTCCCGCTTGATCTGAATTTAGTGATGGCCTTCATAAACACACCGTTATTTTGTGTTACCCGATGCTCGTCATATTCCCATGTAGAAAATTCAAACCCATTAGATCGATACTTCTTATATGATTGTGCATCATATTTTGGCCCATTGGCTAGCCGCCACAACATTGTATCAGTTGATTCCATTTTAAGTAGCTACAAAATATGATGACAAATAAGTATGCTGAAATATAAAAAGACAAAACCAAATGTTTTCATATAGTCGACTTAAGTGCGAACCTCCTTAATCAACCATGGAACAAAACCCTCATTTTTTTCCTTCATTGTACCCCCCTTTCGATTACACCCAAAGGTAGATTCCCAGTAAAGATCATATTTCCTACACCCAATAAAAACATTTAAACATATGATACGTGTTAACTTAAATAAAAAAAACATAACCAAAACTAATATACTCACATTTTCCATTCATCCACTTCATCATGTTGTTGCAATACCCATTTTCGAGCTTGTTCAAATTGCATCATGGTTAACTTCATTTTCTTCCCCTGTACTAAAGGTTCCTCATCGGCACATTCATCGTCTTCATCAAGAAAAGCTTCATGTGTATACTTGTGATTTCCTTCGCGTGGGTTTGGCATGTACTCCATGCAATAAAAAGTTGATTCTTCTATAATGTATTTCTCAGCAATGCTCCCTTCAATATACCTCTTATTGCCAACGTATTCTTGTAATTTTTCATCAACCTATACGTCAAAGGCATAATGAAAACTAATAAATATATATTATATTGTACTATTTATATAAAAACACATCACGAGTAATTCGCTTACCTCTCAAAAGGATACATCCATCTAAATCTGACCGGGCCACATTTTAATGCTTCCTCGGCTAAATGTATAATGAGATGGATTGTTACAACGAAAAATGTGGGTGGAAAATACTTCTCTAAAACACACATAGCCTCAAACATTTCCTTTTTAGATAAATCAAGAACATCCCTCCTTATCACCTTAGCGCACAACACATTGAAAAAAATGCTTAACCGCTGAATAGCAACTAACAAATCCTTGTGCTTTGCATAAGCATTTTTAAGCAATACCGGAAGCAAATGTTGCATAATCACATGATAACCATGTGATTTCAGTCCCTTCAACCCGAGTGGTTATAAAGTCACATTCTTACTCAAGTTAGAATAAAAACCCTTCAGGAATTTTAACTCCTTTAAGGTACGAAAGAACCAATCTTTTTCTTCTTTACCTAAAGTGAATGCAGCTGCAGGTCTAACATTTCGCTAGATTCATCTACAATCAACCATAACTTTTTTTTATCCCCATCGCCCCCATATCTTTACGTGCGTTGGTTCTGTCTTTTGATTTATCTTTCAAGCCCAAAATAGTTGATAAAAGATGATCAGTGACATTCTTCTTTGTTGCCCAGATTATACTCAAGAGGGGGGGTGAATTGAGTTTTCACAAACTTTAAGTCAAATTAAGATTTCAGAAGAATATTTAATTTATAATACTTTGACAAATTTCAGATTAATAAAACTATAAAGAGTAAATCCAACAATATCAAATAAATGCAACCAACTAATTTAAACAACTAGAAATGCAGATTCTAATACAGTCGGAATATTAAATTAATTTTCGTATATAAGATTAAGTGATATTCAGAAATTAATTATTTAATTCAAAGATAATTATTTTAATCTTCAAATTAATTAAGTCAAATTTCGGAATTAATTATTCGCAAGTTAGTGTGCTGAAAATATTAACTCAAGCAAGCATGTGCAAATAAATAAATAAAAGTGCAGAAAATAAATGACACCGAAATTTAATGTGGTTCGGCCAAATCCTGGCCTACGTCCACGCGCCTAGAGCCCCTGTCTCCTTTGCGCTTCACTAAACCTGATCCACTTGCGGGTAGGATCAAACCACCGCATACAACTGTTTGCAAGCTAACTCCGAGCTTCAAACCCATTGGCCCACTTGCGGGTAGGAACCAATTACCGGTACAAACCGAAGCTTCAAAAAAGCTTCACAACAAATCTGAATTTATGTAGTACAAGATACAATACTGAAACTCCTTAAAATACAATTTGTAATCTGAGTTTCTGAGACTTCAATAAATGATGTTGAAGTAGGCACAAGTCTTCTTCTTTAATGATTGAGCAGATGATAAAATTAATTGCTCTCTTGAATTTGTAGTTGAGTAGTAAAATAAAATGCTCTCAATAATATTTCAAGTCTTGATCATATTCTCATTTCAAGTGAAGTGAGTCTTCAATGCATCTCTTGAAAGCTTTAAATGTGTCTTCCAAAAACTAGCTGTTAGACACATGAATTTTGAGCATTAAATGCTCCTGATTCTGCTGAGAAGTGTAGCTTCAAAAATGATCTTCAAGTCTGATATACAAATCTTTATTTTTATTTTCTCCATAAAAATATAGTTGTTGTAGCACAAAAATAGTACTCTAAAAATATATGTGATTGAAAGTAGCTTGATAGATGAACCATATATTTTTCTGTACAAGGAATGTTAGTCCAATAGATAAAAGCAAATTAATATAAAGAGTCCAAGAGATAATATTTATTTGTAAAATAAACCCGTCCAATCAGATATAAATTATGAAATCAGTCTGATGTATAATAAGGTGTAGACTGTTTTGATGTATAAGTCTTAAGATATATGAAATTAGTTAAGGCGGATTTAGGATGGGACAATACGAATAAAGGACTCTTATATTCTCAATATTGGCACGTGGATCCAGGTGAGCAAGTATGAAAAATATCCCAAGCTAGTAGACATAAAATATGGCCTGTCAAAATTAAGACATCCCAAGGCAGAAAAAAATAACCCTAAAGCTTACTAAGGTTCCTAACATGTCTTTAACTTGTCTAATGGGTAAAAGTATGAAAATGGTGCAGTACTCATTAAATGAGTATGGCTGAAATCTTCCTAAGGCTAAAAGAATGGGGAAAGGACGAAAAGTATTTAATGGATCCATCAAGAGTACAGGTATTGGACTATAGGACACGCAGGTCTAAACTATGTATATATAATATATTATGTTGTAGAGTCAAATCTTCTTTATTGAAGTTCTCGGCCAACGATAGCAGATATACACGGTTAAGTCCAAAAGGACGAAATAATATACATAAATCCATACACACCTATACTCTCGGTTTGGTTCTACAATAGGTAGAAGTTACAAGGTATAACCTAAGGTACAATAGGTATGAAACAGTGTACTATCAGGTCTAGTCGTCGAAACCTATATATGAGTACACACTAGAGCAGGTAATACAACTCGTCAAAGAGGTTAGGGTCATAGATACCTAAGGGCAAACGCTAGTAAGGTACCATCTGAAAACTATAAGCTGGTACAGTCCAAACAGCTAAGCCAAATCCTAAGGGCTGAACTAGCGTACTGTTAAGAGATATTACACTTATACCAAAAGCTCCAACAGATAATGACCACCTATATATATATATATATATATATATATATATATATATCGATGAAATGCAATATAGGTATAAAGCTCATATTCGTCAAGTCTTATAGCAGGTAAGACCAAAGAAAATTTACACAAGTAGGTACTAAAGCTCCTAAGGTGGTAAAAGAAAAAGGTCTTAAAAAGTAAGGTCACATCAATTGTATTAAAACAATAGTTTCACAAGAAAAATAATATAATTCCTTTTTCAAAAAAAATTTAAGCTCACAATTAATTAGTCACACAATTAACAATCATAGATCAAGAAATATGCATGTGTGCCTAATGTGTCAAGTGTAAATGTGCAATATTCGTGAATACCTTTATTCGAATACGTCATTCAGTAGAGTCGAGGCATGTTGAGTCGTGAAAATAAAACTTAAACATAAACAGATATAACTTACTCAGAATAGATATGTAATACATATATGTATATCATGGTATATAAACAAGATTATACAATAATAAATATCTATAGAATAACGTAATAAAAATATGTTTGGAATCATCAAAATCAATATATTAAGTTAAACTAAAATGTACATTAATTAAACTAATTTAATTAATTAGGGATAAATAACATTTTCGTTAACATTCTCCCCCTTTTTGATGATGACAAACAATGATTCACAATGATTCATAAAAAGTATGAATTAAGCACAAACGAGTGAATCAAACATACTTCTCCCCCTTTTGACATTATCAAAAAGATTTTCTAATAAATCCAGTGTCACGGGTAAAAAGAATATCTCCCCCTATAAAAAATAATTCATGCACAGGATATAACCATAAATTGTAAGAGACATAAGGGAATACCATGAATTTTCATTAAGCACATATTCAACATAATCTTACATAACATATATTGAATAGATAGATAGGAATAACATTTAACAATGCGCAAGTCATTAAATTGAGAAACAACAACATATTCATACAAGATTACAGCTTAAGGTTGTTAACAAGATGACACACATCTTTAGCGTTTCCCTCAATCGTGATTTTCTCAATAACAACTTTGATTGAATTTTCAGCATTGTTTTGCAAGGATGAGCATGCAACATTTTCATTAGTAGGAGTAGGAGCATGTGAGTGCATATTTGGAGGCAAAGCAAATTGCCATGAAGGAGGTTTCACCCAAGGGGCATGTGGCGGAGATGAGCGAATCGCAAGCATTGCGGCATGAAATGAAGAATATTTATTATATTGAGAACCGCTAACTCCCTTAATTTGGGATTCACAATCTCCCCAAGTAGTATAAATTCCGGGAAATTTTCCAACCCACACAACATAAAAACTCTTTGACATCTTAAAAGATAGATAAGAGATAAAATGTGAAGTGCACAAATGGGCTAGAATGTTGTGGTATTTAAAGCCGTAAAATTTTGTCGCGTAGTTCATAAATTTCCATTTTCGAGATACGAGCCAAAAAAAAAAAAATTCTTGGGATTGTCCCTTACCAAAAAAAATTATTAATCATAATCAATAAAGATTTATCTCCAGATAAATTTCAATAACCATTTATCTCCCCCAAAGGGATACCAATTAAGGCAAATATGCATATAACAAATATGGTGCATATATTTCATGAGATAAAATATTATTAAAAATTGACTTCATAAAATCATTTTTGAAAAGTCTCACAAATGATACCAATTGTTGATCATGTGGTTTCTCAATTCAAACATACATAACACAAATGTTACTAACTTAAAAAATATTCATCGTGAATGTTACAAATATTCGAACAATGACATTAATCATGTAGTATGCAATAAAACTAACTCATAGAGATTAATATGACCATATCATCAAAATCAACAAGTGAATGTTACAATATTAACATGTAACTCGTATGACTAATAAATTTTAAAAGGACATTTTCGTTTCAGATTAATATTCAATAAAAGCATGAATTGATCCAATCTTATTATTCACAAAAAAAATATATAAAAAATGTATGAATTTTCTTATAAAATAATCATCAAAATCAAATGCATGATATAACAAAGAATCATCAAAAATAATAAATATACAAATTTACACGTGAATACTAAATACTCCATCAACACGCTCATGTGTTATAATAAATATTCTATGCATGGAAATATATCAATTATGAAATAAATCATTAATAAACATATGATATTAATTTCAAGAAAGGTGCTCCTTACCACCTTACCAATACCAAAGATATATTCAAGAAACTTCTTCCAAGTGTGGCATTTCCAACATTAGGCAATGATACTTGAAATTTGTAATATGACCAAATCATATGCCTTGAAAATCCACATTCCTTCTCAAATGCAACCTACACAACTTTAAAAAATTTCTCTTTTGGTACCCAAAATGTGTTAGGTCCATAGGGGTTAGTATACATCTTAGTTCCTTTTGGAATCCATGAAAATTTTCTTTTTCTAAATTTATATGGACACAAATCTGAAAAATGTGTGTGTCTACCACAATAAGTGCATAAATAGTTAGGTAGACTAGATGAGGCATCAAATTTCAATAAATTGGAATAAGTATTTTTCTCATTTCCTTCATCATATCCTATACCATTATTATTAAATCGAATCCTTTGTGTCTCAACAATTTTATGAAAATATTCATTTCCTTTTGTAAAAGTATCTAATGATTTCTTTAAATATTCAATCTCCCTTTTTAACTCAATATTTTCAATTTCAAGAGGAGTAGTGACAATAACAGATTTTTCCTTTTTCAAAGATTTAATTTCATTTTTCAAAGATTCATTTTCCAATTTTAACTCATCAAAATCATTTGACATAGAATCAATTTTAGTTGAAAGTAATGAATGAGACTTCTTAATTTTAATATATCTATTTTTAAGTTCTTCAAAACGTTCACATAATTCATCAAAAACATTTTGTAAAACTTCATAATCATCAACTTCATCATTATCACTATCACTAGAGTTAGGGTTAGAATGAACCCCATTTTCCATTGCCATGAAACATAGTTGAGCAACTTCATTTTCATTAGAATCTTCATCGGAAGAGCTTGTGTCGGAGTCATTCCATGTTGTGGCTTTTAATGCCTTCTTCCATTTCTTATATTTTGGACAATTAGGCTTAATGTGTCCAACTTCATCACAATGATAGCATCTTGGTTCAGATTTGGATTGATGATCATCATTGAACTCTTTTGAAAAATGTTTCTTTCTCCTTTCCTTGGCATTCTTTTTAGAATTGAGATATTTTTTGAAATTTTTAGCCAATAGAGAAATATCGTCATCATCATCGTCATCTTCACTTTCTATATTTTTGCTTGAAGATTTGAAAGCAATAATTTTGTTTGCTTTAGGTTTTTCTTCTTCAACAAATTCCTTGAGTTCCATCTCATGAGTGATTAAGGAACCCAATAACTCATCAAGAGAGATAGGTCTTTCTCTAATTGCTTCCTTGATAGCTAATTTTTTGGTCATCTAATTCGCTGGTAATGACCTGAGAATTTTGCTCACCATCTCATTGTTAGTATAGGTTTTCCCAAGAGATTTAGGGCCATTAATAATATTAGTGAACATATCAGAAATAGATTCATCAGATATCATCTTAAATAACTCATAACTATGAACAAGCATACTAATTTTATCTTCTTTAACTTGACCAGTTCCTTCATATGTGACTTCTAGTCTTTCCCAAATTTCTTTAGCAGATTCACAACAACAAATTCTATTATACTCATTTACATCAAGTGCACAATGCAAAATATTCATAGCTTTAGCATTTATTTGAATTTTTCTAATATCAAATTCATTCCATTCATTTTCTTCTTTGGGAACATTTTCATTATTAACAACTTTCATGGGGATATTAGGACCATTTATAATAACTCTCCAAACAGCATAATCATTTGATTGAACAAAATTTTTCATTCTATTTTTCCAATAGCTATAATTATTTCCTGAAAATAAAGGAGGTCTATTTATTGATTGACCATCACCAAGAGATGAAACATTAAAGTTTGCCATTGATCTTTAACTCTAAGAATGTTAAATCTTAAAAATAAGAAGAGCACTAGCTCTGATACCAATTGTTGCCCTGATTATACTCAAGAGGGGGGGGGTGAATTGAGTTTTCACAAACTTTAAGTCAAATTAAGATTTCAGAAGAATATTTAATTTATAATACTTTGACAAATTTCAGATTAATAAAACTATAAAGAGTAAATCCAACAATATCAAATAAATGCAACCAACTAATTTAAACAACTAGAAATGAAGATTCTAACACAGTCGGAATATTAAATTAATTTTCGTATTTAAGATTAAGTGATATTCTGAAATTAATTATTTAATTCAAAGATAATTATTTTAATCTTAAAATTAATTAAGTCAAATTTCGGAATTAATTATTCTCAAGTTAGTGTGCTGAAAATATTAACTCAAGCAAGCATGTGCAAATAAATAAATAAAAGTGCGGAAAATAAATGACACCGAAATTTAACGTGGTTCGACCAAATCCTGGCCTACGTCCACGCGCCTAGAGCCCCTGTCTCCTTTGCGCTTCACTAAGCCTGATCCACTTGCGGGCAGGATCAAACCACCGCGTACAACTGTTTGCAAGCTAACTCCGAGCTTCAAACCCCGTGGCCCACTTGCGGGTAGGAACCAATTACCGGTACAAACCGAAGCTTCAACAGAGCTTCACAACAAATCTGAATTTATGTAGTACAAGATACAATACTGAAACTCCTTAAAATACAATTTGTAATCTGAGTTTCTGAGACTTCAATAAATGATGTTGAAGTAGGCCCAAGTCTTCTTCTTCAATGATTGAGCAGATGATAAAATTAATTGCTCTCTTGAATGTGTAGCTGAGTAGTAAAATAAAATGCTCTCAATAATATTTCAAGTCTTGATCATATTCTCATTTCAAGTGAAGTGAGTCTTCAATACATCTCTTGAAAGCTTTAAATGTGTCTTCCAAAAACTAGCTGTTAGTCACATGCATTTTGAGCATTAAATGCCCCTGATTTTGCTGAGAAGTGTAGCTTCAAAAATGATCTTCAAGTCTGATATACAAATCTTTATTTTTATTTTCTCCATAAAAATATAGCTGTTGTAGCACAAAAATAGTACTCTAAAAATATATGTGATTGAAAGTAGCTTGATAGATGAACCATATATTTTTCTGTACAAGGAATGTTAGTCCAATAGATAAAAGCAAATTAATATAAAGAGTCCAAGAGATAATATTTATTTGTAAAATAAACCCGTCCAATCAAATATAAATTATGAAATCAGTCTGATGTATAATAAGGTGTAGATTGTTTTGATGTATAAGTCTTAAAATATATGAAATTAGTTAAGGCAGATTCAGGATGGGACAATACGAATAAAGGACTCTTATAATCTCAATATTGGCACGTGGATCAAGGTGAGCAGGTATGAAAAATATCCCAAGCTAGTAGACATAAAATATGGTCTGTCAAAATTAAGACATCCCAAGGCAGAAAAAAATAACCCTAAAGCTTACTAAGGTTCCTAACAGGTATTTAACTTGTCTAATGGGTAAAAGTATGAAAACGATGCAGTACTCATTAAATGAGTATGGCTGAAATCTTCCTAAGGCTAAAAGAATGGGGAAAGGACGAAAAGTATTTAATGGATCCATCAAGAGTACAGGTACTAGACTATAGGACACGCATGTCTAAACTATGTATGTATAATATATTATGTTGTAGAGTCAAATCTTCTTTATAGAAGTTCTCGGCCAACGATAGCAGATATACACGGTTAAGTCCAAAAGGACGAAATAATATACATAAATCCATACACACCTATACTCTATGTTTGGTTCTACAATAGGTAGAAGTTACAAGGTATAACCTAAGGTACAATAGGTATGAAACAGTGTACTAGCAGGTCTAGTCGCCGAAACCTATATATGAGTACACACTAGAGCAGGTAATACAACTCGTCAAAGAGGTTAGGGTCATAGCTACCTAAGGGCAAAAGCTAGTAAGGTACTGTTTGAAAACTATAAGCAGGTACAGTCCAAACAACTAAGCCAAATCCTAAGGGCTGAACTAGCGTACTGTTAAGAGATATTACACTTATACCAAAAGCTCCAACACATAATGACCACCTATATATATATATATATCGATGAAATCCAATATAGGTATAAAGCTCCTATTCGTCAAGTCTTATAGCAGGTAAGACCAAAGAAAATTTACACAAGTAGGTACTAAAGGTCCTAAGGTGGTAAAAGAAAAAGGTCTTAAAAAGTAAGGTCACATCAATTGTATTAAAACAATATTTTCAGAAGAAAAATAATATAATTCCTTTTTCAAAAAAAATTTAAGCTCACAATTAATTAGCCACACAATTAACAATCATAGATCAAGAAATATGCATGTGTTCCTAATGTGTCAAGTGTAAATGTGCAATATTCGTGAATACCTTTACTCGAATACGTCGTTCAGTAGAGTCGAGGCATGTTAAGTCGTGAAAATAAAACTTAAACATAAACAGATATAACTTACTCAAAATAGATATGTAATAAATATATGTATATCATGGTATATAAACAAGATTATACAATAATAAATATCTATAGAATAACCTAATAAAAATATGTTTGGAATCATCAAAATCAATATATTAAGTTAAACTAAAATGTACATTAATTAAACTAATTTAATTAATTAGGGATAAATATTATTTTCGTTAACATTCTTAATATGCATAACATCTAAATTATGTCGAACATCATGCTCTTTCCAATACAAAAAATCAAATAAAATGGACCTTCGAGACCATGGAGTTGTGATATTTGTATTCGCACAATCATTGTTGTCCCCATTTCGTTTCCTTTTCTTTTTAATTTTTTATTTACCAATTTTCGACTTAATGCATGCTACTTTATGTTCAATCTCAGTACCAGACAACCTTTGTGGAGCTTTACGATCCTCAACATTGTTGTTAAAGTTGTGTTTGTACAAACTAAACTTGTGATTGCGTGGAAGGAATCTTCGATGACCCCGGTTGCAAATTTTCTTACTATTTCCAAGATGTTATGAGTCGACTTCTTCTGCACAAACTGGACAAGCTTTGTAACCATGAACAGTGCACCCAGACAAAGTGCCATATGCAGGAAAGTCATGAATTTCCCACAATAACATATCTCTCAGTGTAAAATTATCTTTGGTGTGGGAGTCATATGTCGTTACACCTTCCAACCTTAACTCTTTCAACTCATCTACTAAAGGTTCGATATAAACGTCTATGTCCTTGCCTGGTGCATTCGGCCCAGATATCAAAATTGACAACATGGAAAACTCCCTTTTCATACACAAAGACGGCTTCATATTTAAAGGTGCCAAAATGACAGGCCAACGACTATAAATGGTGCTGAGATTACCGTATGGATTAAAACCCTCTGAAGCTATAGCAAGACGAACATTATGTGATTCAGCAGCAAAGTCGGGCCATTTCGTATTTGCGGACTTCCAAGCTGATGAATCAATGGGATGACGCATAATATTTGTAATGGATTTCGCTCGAGCATGCCAAGTCATTGCATTTGCAATCCATGGTTTACTAAACAATCTCTTCAGCCTTGGAATCAACGACAAATGCCTCACTGTCTTTCGGGGTACTTTACCCTCCCCGTTTAAACTAAACCGATATCTTGATAAGTTGCATATTGGGCATTTCTCCTTCTTTGCATGTTCCTTTCGGTATAAGATGCAATCATTCTGGCATGCATGAATGATATTATAATCCATACCAACTTCTTTAATTATGTTCTTCATATCTGGATACTTTGTTGGTGTTGAATTTCCTTTGGGCAAAAACTCCTTAAATAAACCCAAGATATCGGTTAAACTATTGTCTGACAAACCATGTCTTGTATTTATGTTATTCAATTTGACAAGAAAATACAATGTTGTGTGTTTCTCCATACACAACGGATACAATGGCTCACTCGCCTTACCATGTATGTACGTGTATTTCAGCTCCTCGGGGGTTTGAGAACCATTTTCACCACCTTCGTCTTTACCAATGGGATCTGTCAAATGATTAACATTTCAAAAGCATCATAAATAAGTTCTTCCATCCTTAGATATTCAAGCATTGCATCATTTTGTTCAACATCTTCTTCGGTTGAACGTTCATTCCTCTCGACATATTCCTTTTCCCCGTGTAAATGCCAAAATGTGTATGAATGCAAGATACCATGACGAAGCAAATGAAAATGAATATCTTCGAGGCTGAGCAATTTTCCATTCTCACATTTACAGCATGGACATGCAAACATAGTTTCTCCACGACCATTTTTCCTCGCAAAATCGATAAATGTAGCAACCCCATTTATATATTGTGGTGTTCCTTTATCACGTTCCTTCATCCACTCTTTATAAAGTTGTGATGCCATTCTACAAGTCATACATTTAATGGAAAATAAGTGTTAATTGATATAGGATCAAATACCAAAAAATCCCTCAAACATTTTTTAATACACATTTAATACAAGTCTTTTATTTTGTACCAAAAAGTCTATTATTCTCTTATCTTTAAAGGTTTGTGCCAGCGGCATGGTAAAGAATTTTTTGCATGGTGAAGGACTTTTTGGTGAAAAATAAAAAGGCTTGGACTATACATGTATTAAAAGAAGTTCAAGGGACTATTTGGTATATGCCCCATTGATATATTTTATAAAAGTTATAAAGTGAAAAAATTACACAATTAAAGGCTTGTTTGGTCTATGTTTCGGCTATTTTCTGTGTTTAAAACCTAAAACTAGTAGAATATGCATTTGGCAACCTGCTTTTTTAAAACTATTTGCTTAAAACAATTTGATTCGATTTAGTATCAACTCCTATTTGATTATCTCATCCTAAAAAACAATGTAATGAAATATATTACAGGTAGTATTTTTGTACCTATATCTGAGAAGAGGAACCTCCTTAGAACAAAGATGAAACGTGATGAGATCAAAGATGACCAAAAAATCGTCGCCTGAGACCAAAGATCGAATCGAAATAAGTAACAAAAGATAAGTAAGCATAATACCAATAAATAAAATACGAGAAGATTAATCAGCTCTGTGGATTTAAACAAAATAAATAAATAAAAAGATGAGTGCGTTTAATTTTTAAACTGATGAAAAAAAAGCAACACGATTTTAACTTTTTAAACAATTTTTAAAGTTAAAATCAGATGAAAAAGTCGTGAGTCTCACAGAAGAAGAAATTTTAACCGATGAAAAAAATTTCTTCACAAAAATTTTTCTGTTTCGAGTCTTGAGACCGAATTTCTCCAAAAAAAAAACACAAAATTTCTTCTTCTTGAAAAAAACCGATGAATACCTCTTCTGATGCAAAAAAAAATACCGATTTGATATCTGAAGAAAAAAACTACCGATTTGATACCTGAAGAAAAAAAAATAAACAAGATGAATCTAACTATTCAGGAGAACAATCTAACTTATGTGAGTGTGAGGGTTTACCGAATACGCCCGAAGCCGAAGCCGAAGCCCAAAGATGCCTGAGACCGAAGACCTAAACTGAGGCGGGTGAATGGGAAAATACAATAGAGCTCTAAAGAGGGAATGGAAAAATATAATAGAGGGAAAGGAAAAAAAATTAACACTTTTTGAGTCTTAGAAAGGGATGCGTGCCCCTCACGTGTTCTATATTTACTCATGGGTGCTATATTAATAATTTTGTATCAGTCATGAACAATTATAAATTTTATAAGTGACTAAAACCGTTATAATTTTTGTAAGTGTCACCAACATTTATAATTTTTGTAAGTGTCACCAACACTTATACTTTTTTTTTTCAATTAGTTATAAAATAACCAATTTGGTGTAGTGCCGGTGAGGAAAAGCTTCCCGAGGAACATGTTTTTGTTGAGACTAGGGGTGATGATGATGAAAATGAGGAGGATGAGGAGAGAGAGAGAAGGTAGTGGAAGAAGAAGAGGAAGAGGAAGAGGAAGAGGAAGAGGAAACTTCGTTAGTTCGGAGACGTAGGTTGAGGATAATGATTTCTCTTTATAAACCCTCCTCGCTTCCCTAAGATTATGTGGTTCTGGAAGATGTGTTGGAGAAAACCCTCGATCCCTCTTGCTCTGAATGTTTCTCTTCTTATTTTTTTTTTCGTTCTAATAACTATATTCTGCACTTAACCTGCCTTTGTCTCTTTTTCAGGTTGATGTGCAAGGTGATACGCATGATGATGTTGGGGAGGATCTCCCCTTAGAGAGAGCTACCCCTACTACTTCGCTGGTAATCTCCCATTTCTCCCTAGGGGCATTTATATATGATTCTTCGTCTGATTCTAGTAGCAGTTATTCTCCTAATTCCACTTTTTTACGCGAGCAGGCTGGCCTTGAGAGGGATGTTCCTGATGTGAGAGTTATTGAGGCTATACCTAAGACCCCTGTACCCGTTTTATATTGCCCGTGGTAAGATTATTTTCCTTACTTGTTTAAGCTTTTATTGCTCTTTCAACTTGTTATTATAACTTTTATCCTTCCTTTTTATTTCACAGGCCCCTGTACTTGTTCAAATAACTCCATCAGTTCCCCTTCTTGCAAATGATCAAATGCTTGTATCTATATTTGGACCTTCCATACTGAACAAGGAAGGCACCGAACTTGCTGGGGTAGGTCAGGGGGAGGACGAGAAGGAGTGGGTTGCTGAAATAGGGGGGATGTTATTGCCCCCAAGGTCAACATCCTTTGGTGGCTGCTGATCCGATTGAGGAGGAAGACGTAGTAAAAATGGCCGCTTGCAAATTTTGCCTGTGAGAAGCTTCCAAAGGTAATTTGCACTTCCATCTATCTCTTGCATGTAAACTTGGTAATTTTTCCATATAATATTAGGCTTTATAAATATCCCAGCCAGGCGGGTTAAGTCTTATTGGCATAATCTCCCATAATCGAGGGTCAGTTGGGTCAAGTATTATTGGCATAATCTCCCATAATCGAGGGTCAGATGGACCAAGTCTTATTGGTATAATCTATTATACTTGTAAGTTACTGTGTGCATGCTTACCTCATTTTGTTTCTTACTCAAACTATTTTTTTTGTATTTTATGTGGAGGTCGATCAACCTGTGACCATTACAACAGAAGCTGAACATGTTGCTAAAGAAATATTACAAGTGAGGACCTTAGCCGAAGTTACTTCTTTGGGAAGGGCCCCTACTGCTCGGGCTCAAGAGGTATCCCCTGGGGTTGGTGATGTTACCGAAGTGGTTGCTCTTCAGGTTCAGACAAGTGATAGCGCCTCGCATACTCAGTGCCCTTCTGCAAGTGCTAGTGTTTTTATCGTGCATCCTCCTGAGGCAACCCTCGAGGTGGTTGTGAGGCAAACTGTGGCCAATTTCCCTTATATTTTGACTGAAGGTACCCGCTTACTGATCGAGCAGTTATTGGTCCACTTTCCTTCAATATTTACCACCTGTTGCCTTTAACCTATTCCTAGAATGATGGCATGTCACTTTCTCGGGGTCACTATGGTCTTGGAATAAATCCTCAATACTCCCCTTGAATATCTTAGTTATGATACTATCAAGACTTTACTGGGAAGAGTTAATGTGCTCACGAATGATGGGTTTTCCATGTCCTGTTGGTGGAGCTGCTTCGTGGTTTTAAGAAGGCTGACTTGCTCACCCTCTATCATTAGCTCCAGATTTCACATCGCTCATAGGTGTATATTGCAGAAGAGCTTGTGGGGGTTGAGACAAAGTTGGTGGCATCTAAACAAGAGGTGCAGGAGGCTCGCGAAGCCGTTGCTAGTGCATAGGCTGAGTTGATTAAGAAGGAGCAGGAATTGGAGTCTGTTCATCAAGCGATGGAGCTTCAACAGAAAGACTTGGCTGATCTCATTTCAAACCAAAGAAACCTTATGTAGATTCTTCCCCAACGTCATCATAGGTTGCTTGGATCATCGAACCTCTGCATTATCATGGGTAATCCCTAGCTCCTTTGCTGCATATTTCTATTACTGATGTTTCTCATTTTTGGGATTTTGAATTTCTTTGCTTGCATATAACCACTGCCATATCTTTTATTAAATAAAGAAACATTTGTGACCTTGGTGTATTCCTCCATTTCCTTTATTATTATTTTTTTTTTTCTTTCGAAATAGGCTAGACTTATTACAACAATGCAAATCACATCGTGCATAACGAAGAAGACAACCGTCATCATATAAAAGAAAGTAGTAACCTAACATTTTCCACATGAAAATTGCTTGGGGCTATATTAAATAGGCAAACCCAATTATTTTAAAACTTACATCCCTCTTTTCAATAAAAATAAGAAAAATAAAAGTTACAGCAAAATGAACAAAAGTGTTGGCAAAACATACATTTAAGCGTAGTAGATCTTCATCCACTTTTTGTTCAATTTGAAAGTAACATTGTCTTCCAGCTTAGATATCTCACAATAACTCGAATTGTGGGTACACGAATGATATAAGGCCCTTCCCAATTGTCCTCGAATTTGGGTAATAACAAACCCCTAATATGCATCGTGCATGCTTTCAGGACTAAGTCCCCCTTTTTAAACTTTCTCAGCCTCACCAGTTGGTCGTAGGATCTGGACAACTGATTTTTGTATATCTTGAATTACCTTGTGGAATTATCCATGTGTTCTTCCAGGGCTTCGAGTTGTACATGATGGTTGTGGGGGAGCATGGCACTTCACAAGTTGTGACGAGCATAAGGTACCTCGAATTTGATCTGTAACACAACTTCTGCCCCAAATACTAAGGAAAATGGTGTGTATCCCGTGATTTCATTTTCATCATTTGATAATCCTATAATACTTCGGGGATCTTGTCATCCCATGTGCCTGGAAAGTCCTCTATTATTTTTGCCAAAATATTTACTAAAGTTTTGTTGGTAGCCCTTTCCTACCCATTATACTTCGGGTATGCTATTGATAACTTATGATGGAACATTTTTTTGTTAGCAGGCGCACTTGACTGTTCACGAAAGGGGTACCGTTATCTGACAAGAACACCTTCGGGATGCCAAAATGGTAGTTAATGTAATCCTTCATGAATCGAGATACTACCCTCGCTATGGCCTTCTTAAACGGTACGATCTCTGCCCATTTTATGAAACATTATGTGGCTACTAAAATCCAGATCTTCCCTCGTGACGAGGGATTTATGGCCCCTACCAAATCAAATGCCAAAGTATGAAACGGATACGGCGTAGAGAGTGAGTACAAGTCCACTGAAGGAGCATGAATAATATTCCCATATAGATGACAAGCCTTGTACTTTCGAATGAACTCTGCCGAATTTTTCTCCATCAAAGGCAATTAATAACCTAAGGTCATTAGTTGATCATAAAGTTTATCTCCTCCGATGTGCCCCTATTCGTGAGCTTGCTTTAATACTTCCTCAGCCTATTCTCCCCTTATGAA
This sequence comes from Sambucus nigra, assembly GCA_949130495.1. Taxonomy (NCBI): domain Eukaryota; kingdom Viridiplantae; phylum Streptophyta; class Magnoliopsida; order Dipsacales; family Adoxaceae; genus Sambucus; species Sambucus nigra. Next base: position 314,754,151 of record OX422210.1, read on the forward strand.
CCTCAGGGGCCTATCATGATAGCCTCATTGGTATAACTACCCATCTTGTACAAAGTACCTTGGTACTCACCTTTTAATCATGGTAGCATCCTATTTGTTTGTCGGCATCACTCCGTCTATCAAAAAATCCATTTAGGGTTGTCTCCAGTATTGCGACAAGCCAATGAAATTGAATTCTACTTCCTGATAGAACAAATAACATTTATAACATTCTCTTTACACTGTGATGGCTTTTTATCTCATCGAAAGCCAAAAATACCATGCCCATTGTATCCTCCTATAAAAAGTAATCTCGGTGGTTCCATAACTATCTTCATGCACTTCGATCAATCTTCTTTTGGCCTCCTCAGGATCTACACACCGGGATAACCAACCTCTCTGTTCTTGTAATATAAGTTACCTTTGGAAACAGAGTACTGCACCAAATCGGCCAAGTTGAGTGGCCCTTTGCCCCTCTCCAGCTGCTTTCAGATCTCACCCCTCTAATCATCTTTATCCACTGAGGGTAGTATTTCAACACTGTCGAGGGTACCATTCTCTTCGTTATTCGCACCACAGTTGATTCCCCTTCAAAGGCAATCTTATGCACTATGGTTGTATAGGTGTCCGCATGTCTATTCATTGTTAGAGGGTGCCTATTGATTTTCACCACATCGAACTTTCCAAAAAGTGGTTGGATGATCGTCTAGTAAGGTGCCAGACTCATGTGCTTCAATGAGAATTCCCCCATTAGATGTTTTACCACCAAGTTAGAATCCCCTTTAATTGTTATGACTTGGATACCTCTTTTCATTGCTTCGAGTATCCTCAGGACCAGTTCCTTGTATTCGGCCTCGTTATTCGAGCATTCAAACTCCAACTTAAAAGATAAACAAATTTCTTCGTCGTCTCTTCGTAGGATGACTCCAGCTCCCCTCTTTTCTTAGCTACAGAGATGTTGAAATCCATACTCTACTCATCAAAGATGGATGCTATGAAATTGGCTTGGAGATCATCACACAGGAACTCTTCAACGAGTGGCTCGAACGTCCCTGATGGGAAGATAACCAACAAATCTGCATACGCCTGGTTTTTGATGGCCCACGAGACCACACACTTAAGATCGTATTCTGAGAGGATTAAAAACCATCGACCTTCCCTACCTATAAACACAGTTCTAGGAATTAAAAACTTTATAGGATCACACCTAGTTATGATATGAACTGTAAACGATAAAAATTAATGCCTAAGTTTTTGTGCTATGAATACATGGGCTCAATAATGTCTCTCAATGCTAGTTTATTTGGCCTCAGGCCCGTGTATGATCCTACTCAAGTAATAAATAGGTTTTTCAATGCCTTCCATCTCTTGGGACAATAAGGACACAATAAATCGTTCGGTTAATGTAAGGTATAAACGTAAAGGGATACCTACTTTCGGGGGGATCATTGTCTAAGGAGAAGTAAGGAGTGCCTTCAGCCTGTCTATGGTGTCTTGGTGTATTATTTCCCATGAAAACTTCACTCCCTTTGTACCCCCTGGAAATTTACCACAAACCCCAAGAATTTCCCACTTGTTACCCCGAACGCACATTTGAGAGGGTTCATCTTTATCTTGTACTGCCTGCAGCGAGTGAACACCCTCCTCAAATCGTTCAGGTGTGAGCCCTCCTTCTTAGATTTATTTACAAAATCATCAACATAAAACTCCACGGTCTTGTGGAAAAGGTCATGGAAGATGGCCATCATCGTCATCTGGTAAGTAGCCCCCACATTCTTTAATCCAAAAGGCATGATCGTGTACATGAAATTTCCCAAAGGCATTAAAAAAGAGGTATTCTATGCATTGACCGGATCCATTTTTATCTGATTATATCCCACGTAGCCATACATGAAATTGTACATCTTATGTCCTTCTATTGAATCGATCAGGATATCAATTGAAGGCAACGAGAATTCATCCTTCGAGCATGCTCGATTTAGGTCTCTGAAGTCTATGCATATTCTGATTTGTCTCTTGTTCTTCTTTCCCACAGGTACAATGCTAGAGAGCCAGATCGAATGTTGGGTCAGGACTATAAAAACTATTGTGATAAACCTCTAAACCTCTTCCTTAATTTGTAGATCTAACTCCACCTTGTACGTTCGAGTGGCCCATTTCACCAGAATGGTTGAGGGCAAGACATTCAACCTATAGAAAATCACCTCCTGGTCTACTCTAGGCATATCGGTGTACTTCCACGCAAAGACGTCTTTGAAATTTAATAACAACTTGATCAGTTCCCCTCGAGGAGTTCCCTCCAAATCATTCAAGATAAAAATAGGGTTTGGGTCCTCGCCCTCTCTAGCCAAGTTAATATTTTCCAACTCTTGGATATGCGATCGAGGGCTATCCCTCATGCATTCTATTTTTTCTTCTAGTTCCTCCACAAACTCTTGTACCCCTAAGTTATCAATTACCAATCATTTCCCCTGGATATCCATTAAGAAGCATTCATAGACTGGGTCATCTTCATCATCTAGACTCTCTACTGCTTGCTCACACCTTTATAGCTTGTAGAGAATTCTACCATTCAATAAAACACCCACTTGCATTGCCTGGCCGCTTACTTCTGAAAAGGACTCTTTCTATGATTCTCATCCACCTCTCTTACTGTTCATCTGCTGAGAACACTCTGCGTTTGGACTTAGTTCTCAATAGGGTCGATGCACGGGGTCATTCGATTACGGAGCTGTCTTGATAGACTAGGGGGTCTCACTGCTCCCGATTCGCGCTCTTCTTCGTAAGTTATAATAGTTCAAGCAGGTTCCCGCACCCTCTCTCGAGTTGAAGGGATCCTTATCCCCCTAGTATATCTTGTTACCACGGTATCTTATTCGGCCAGATTAGTATAGAAAGCTGCGTCCACCATGTTGGCTTCCTCCTTTGTAAAAGTTTTTTTAGTAGATCAGATCACCACCTCCTTACCCTTTATGTTTGCCTTAGCACATTGATGATAAGTGGAGGGTACCAACCTGTGGTTGTGCATCCATACCCTACCCACCAATAGTTAGTATGACGGCTCGCAATTCATGATGTGGAATTTAATGTGGGAAGTTATGTTCCCCATCGTGATGCCCATGTTAACATAGCCCATCGATTTGGAAGACTAATTATCATACCTTGATATTGCCAATGAATGGGGAATTATCCTTATTTTCGATAACTCGGTAGCGTAAAAGGATCCAATGGGCATTATATTAATGGACACCCCTCCGTCCAACAAGACTCGCGAGAAAGCACAATAATTTACTGATGTAATAACATACAAGGGTCTGTTGTGGGGATGCCTGATCAGTCTATCAACCTCTGATAATGTGACTTCTGAGAGATACCTCCTCATGAGCTTAACCATAGGTCCCTTCCACTTTAAGTGCGGTGCCATGTTCTTCTTTTCGATCTCCAAGATGTCTCACGTGACTTCTAGCCGAGAGTTTTAGTAAGTCCGATATGATCTAAGAACCAACTAAACTTTGGCAAGTGAGCAATAGCTGCATATTTAATCCACGGGTCTTCCTAGTCATCTTCTAACTCATAAACTTCCTCCACATTTCTATATGCATCCTCATCGTATGTTATTACTGCATTTACTTCCTCCAGATCACAGGCTCCCAACTTCCTACTGAGTCCTTCAATGGGATCGTATGTTCCTTTCTCCTGGTCCTCTGCCCCTTCAATCCCATCACCCAAATGGAGCTGAGATAATTCTAAGGTGAAATCTTCTAAAAACTCTTCGAAGCCATCTTAAAGAGATCCTTCGAAGTCACTCCCCTCGAGCCACTGTCCCATCTTCAATCGCTCAGCCTCCTCATCAAATGTTCAAGCCATATGGGCTCTATGAGGTGGCTGAGGGTTATCGTTTACGTTAGTTTGTGGCAACATGATGTCCCCATTCTTGACATGATGGTTGATCAACCTTTTTAGTGAAAAACACACTTTTCTAGGGTGGTTTAACCTATTATGAAGTGCGTAATAATGAGGCTTCTCCCTGTCCTCCAGTGATAGCTATGCAGTGTTGACATTAACCGGCCTTCATACTTTGTCACGGACCATAAGTTAATAAAGGTTTAATGCTTGTTCTACTGTGCAAGGTAGGTCGGGGGGATCCTCTTCGTCCTCAAACCTTCTCTTGTTGTTTCTGCCCTTTATACCTCCTCGACCACCACCATTCTCCTCTTTGGATACATCATCTGCATAGTTGAACCTCGAGGGTATTCCCCTCCCCGAGGTGAATGTTGACCTGATTAACAAATTCGGTAAGGTAGGCGGGGGTACTACATGTTTCATAACTAAAGCAATATTCCTCGTCGCTTTTAAAAATACTGCAAACGTGCCTTCTTGCATTTCATTAATTATGTGATATATATACTCGAGCAGTAAGACCTCTGTACATAATTATAAAAGCTTATCTTCTCGCGTATCCACTTTCATATCCAGAGATCGTTCACGAAACCATCTAATGTAAGCCACAACATCCTTTCTCGACTTTTGTTTCTCACGTGTTAGGTGGGTGAGTGTAAACTCATGCTCAGCCAAAAAAACTTTTGCACGAACAAAACGTGCAATTCTTCCTAAGAGCTTACAATACCTGGGTCCAAGTGGGAATACCACCTGTAGGCTTTCTCCATCAAGGATTTTGAAAACTCCCTCAGCCTTATCTTTTTGTCGTTGCAATGGGACCGAAGACTTTCGACAAACCTATTCACATGCTTCCTGGGGTCAACAACCTTCCTTGTGTACTCCTAAAAAATTGGTGGAATATACCCTACTGGGTATGGGTCATTGTTGTATGCCTATGAATAGGGCGTAGGAATGTCATCGTATATCGAAGAACTATCTCCTTTAGATAAAACTATAAACTTTATCAGCTCTTTCTTCATTTCTTCCAAGCCGACCAGTGAAGGGTGATAACATGACTTTTGTATATAGTCGTTGTTTGAAGCCAAGTTAATCAAAATCCTCACATACCTACAAATAATAATAAACTCAAGTGTAGAGGTAAGTAAGGGTATCAATCCACTTTCTAGGGAGTAAAGCACATGGAACAATTTCAATTGTAATTCACTTTTTATTTTCTTTTTGTGCTTTTTCACTTTTCTAATTTTTTTAGCTTTTTCAATATTAAAACAAAAGGGTGAGGTGAGGTCTAAACTAAAATAAACTAAATGAAAATAACTAACTAGAAAATGACTAAAATAAAAAAATAAGGTCTAACACTAAAATAAAAGATAAAGTGAGGTAAATAGTTGTAAGAACATTCAAGGAGTGGGATTACACCACAAATTTTAGTTATTCTAATTAATTAATTTAATTATTTGAATTCTCCCAAATTAATATTAAAATTACAAATCAACTCTCGTTGCAAGTGTAATTAGAATAGTAATCTTTTAGAAAGTTAAGTTTAACACCCCACAACTCTAAAAAATTAGATCTAGACTCCTTTTAATTAATCACCCGCTAGGATCGATCAATTAGAATTTATGTCAATCTTGGAAATTAAATTTAGAGTTGAAATTCAAATGATAATACCTCACTTAAGAAACCCCTATCTCTAGTTCGAATCTAAAATGGGTATTATCACTAGAATTTCGATTTTCTCTCGAAAATCATTTACCCTCTCTCGAGGCGTAAATCTAAGAGTGAGGGATTAAAATTAACATTCAAAGGGATTTTTCAAGTGATTAAACTAATTAAAATACAATAACATCAAATAAGGGTTTTACCCCACCCCTTGAAAGGGGTTTTAGCCTAACATGGATTCAAACATACTAAACAAAGATTCAATAGGCATTTAATATATAAAAGAGTAGAGAGAAGAATAATCAAACCAATCTCTTGAATTTGACACTTTGAACTCTATTCTTGAATTTGAAGCATACACCCTCTAATTGAGCATCCAAGTATTGTGAAATAATATGAGCACTCAATTAAATCTCTTACAATTTTTACTCTCACAATAATCTAAAAATAAAAGAATGAAAAACTATTTATAAGGGAAAATTCTCTCTACAATTCTCTCTCTAATTTCCTATCTAAAGCTCTCTAATCTAGAATTCTTCACTCATGTATTTATTGAAGCTAAACTAAAAATTACAAACTAAAAATTAAAAGGATAATGGATGAATTCATAATGGATAATTAAATAATAAAAGAGATTTGCTAAAAATGCAAATCCTAAAATTATAAAATTATGCATTAGAATTCACCCAAAGAAATAAATTCTAGATCATTAATTTATATTGAGATAATTGCTAAAAATGCAAAATCTCAACATAAATGAATGGGTTAGAATTTATCTCCCATAAGGGATAAATTTCACTACATCAATCTATTATGAAATAATTGCTAAAAATGCAAAAATTCATAATAGATGGGTGGGGTGAAATTCATCCAAGAGATAATTTTCAACACACACCTCTATATTGAGGTATTTGCTAAAAATGCAAATACTCAACATAGAGGGGTGGGGAGAATTTTATCACACCTAGCTTAAAACTAATTTTGAGATCCCCATCAAATGGGTCTTCTTCTTCATTTTATATGCAATGGAGCAAAGGGGCATAATGGTAAAAAGGTAGGGAGTGCATGTGGGGGGTGTGAGGTCATGTGGGTGAGGTTGGGGAGGATAAAATCTGATTTGTTACATGGGGGTATAATGGGTATTGGGGTTAGAAAGGTAGTTGAGGGGTATTTAGGGTAAATGGGAATAAGTTTGTTTAATTTGGCACATGGGGTAATTGAGTTGGCATTTGGTTTTTAGCAGGTAGAAGAATCGTGGCTTGGGAATGGGAGTTTGGGAAATGGGTTAAAACTTGAAATGGGTCTTTGGGTTGAATATTGGTTTAGGTAAATGGGTATGTTGTTTGAATGGGTATGTTTGTTGGTAATGGGTTGAGGAGAGAGAGAGATGGGATCGGAAGAGGGTCGTGGGCGCGCCGAAAATTGGAGGTCCGGGCAGGAGTTGGGTCTCGCCGGAGGTGGGACGGCTGGGCGACGGCGAGGGGTGATCGGAACGGAGTTGGTGGTCTCGGCCAGCTCGCCGGCGGCAGTGGCCGCGGTGGTGGGTCACAAGGGTAGGAGAGTTTTCAGAGAGAGAGAGAGATGGGTTTTACTGTGTGTTTTGTTTGTGGTAATGGTGGAGATGAGAGAGGAAAGAGAATGAGATGGTTGTTGGGAGGTTGAAGAAAGGTATGGATAGGTTAAGGTGTAGGTGAGGTGTATGGTAAGGGGTGAGGGTGAGGGGTTTAGGATAAGGTATTTGGGTTTAGGATAAGTGTAGGATAAGGGGGTTAAGTGTGTGAGTGTGGGGTGTGTGTGTTTAATTTGAACCCCTAAAAATAATAAAAAGACTCAATAAAAATTAATAAAACTAAAACTAAAAAAATAAATAAAATTTAACTAGAAAAATAAAACAAACTAAAAATAATAAAAATATTAAAAATAAAAATAAAATCCTAAGCTATTAAAAACTAAAATAATAAAACAAAAGAAAATAAAAAAATGAAAAATCTAATAAAAACTAAAGTCCTAAAAATATAAAATCTAATAAACTAAATTCCTAAAAACTAATCCTAATAAAATAAAATAAAATAAAAACTAAAACTAAAAACTTAATAAAATAAAATAAAATTATATTAATAAAAATAGAAATAAAATATAAAAATAGGAAATAAAACCTAAAAAATGCTAAAATAATCCTAAAATTAAAATGACTCAAACTAAAAATCTAAAAAATTAAAATAAAATAAAAAGGGAACAAACCAACACACACGGGTCTTGGGTGACGGTTTAGGGACAAGTTTAGGCTAGGATGGGTTAGGTTAGGGTCAGGGACTTTGGTATTTAGCTCCGTAAAATACACAATTGCCTTGAAATACGCATTTGAACACCGCAACGTACATTAAACCTGCGTAATAAACATTTACGCGCATAAGACCCATATTGTCAAGAATTAGCAACTAATGTACGTCTATTTGGGGTATAAATTGTACAGTTTTGGGTGCTTAACAAAGGGCTAGCTGGAGATAGTGTTGTTACCTCTGGGGATCATTGAAGATGGTATGCCTAATCCTTAGCCAGTCATCGTGGTTGGGGCCGCTGAAGATGCCCCACCACCTTGCAACATTGGCCCCGTCGTCATGTGTGGAACCACAGTAGGGGCACACTGCTTAAGGGTGGTGAAGTGGTGGGGAAGGTGTTATTATGAGAGGGTACAGCCACGCCTCCTATAATAGTGGGAGCTGGTATAGCTGCAGGTAGTGTAGTAAAATATCTTACTCCTATGGGAGCTCCCAAGATCGCCTGGGTTGCCGGAGTCTTAATGAACTTTGTGAATAAACCCATCAACGCCTTCATTTGCGACAGTCCTACTCTCGCTTGCATGGGATTCGTTTTCATAACACCAATGCCAGGCATGCTCGACTCCATCCTTGCCATTCTCTCCCTATCAGGTGGAGAAGATTTGTTTGCCTCTTCTTCACGCTGTATGGCATCAAAGTCAATGACTCTAGCGGTGTTATCCTCTTGCATCTTTTAAAAGAGAATACCTCCCAGCAGATTCGCCAAATGTAAGATGTGGGTTCTTCAAATACAATTAGTATTAAGTGAGGTGTAACCCCTTATCAAGACCGAGGTTAACACCGTTAAATATTAAATGTCGGCGATGGCCATAGGTGGGTCAGAGACAAGAGATCCCAATGTTAAGACTTATATTGAATAGCATGTTGACACAAAATATGTATGGCAAGCACAATAAATAGATGGGACCAGTAGTGAGCGTGGTCGGAGGGAGAAAGAACAAGCACTCTAGGCACAATGAAGGCAAGACAGGAACTTCAAGCTCAGTTAATGCTCAATGATGAGTATATTAGACGAGTGTGGGGAGTTAATGCTCTCTCTATGGTTCTTAACCGTGGGGGAATTTGGGCAGCGATCCTAAGCTCAAAGTTCCCTATCCCCTTAATTTGTTCATTTGGTGTATATATATGGGGGCAAGGCTGCCCGAGTAAGCTTGCCTGTGATCGATTTTATCGATTGCATTAAATGAATAAGATATTGTATTAAATGCATGGTATCTCATGATTTTGGTGGGAAACCATTCTACTTGCTGGAGGCATTGTGGGCATTAATGAGGGACATGACATGTTAGCTTGAGGCTTAATTGAGGATGGATAAATGGTTAGGTTTGGTGAACTAGGCCTGCCATCCTAAGGATAAACCCATTTAAGTTCTACATTTTTGAGTTCATAAATGCCAGACGTTATGACGTCAGAAAGTGATTTAAATAGTGACTCTGATAGATATTTGGTCACATCCATTACGTGGACTAGTATCTGTTTGAGGCTGGTCAGTGGCTCGAGTGCATTATCATCTATTTATTGACTGAGAGTTATTTTGGCTCTAAAACAGAAGTACCTCTAGGAGGTTCCTTCGAACAGGTAAGCGTTAAGGTGGATCTAATGTTGTGGCTCGAGTGACCATTTGTTCTGGATGAAGTTTTGCCCAAGTGTGCCAAGAGGGTTAGTAACTGCATTCCCAATGTTGACCTGTTCTCAATCCTCCAAACCATGTCCCTTCGAGGTTCCCAAGAGGAGGTTGCTCGATAAAGCATGTTAGCTCTCCCATGCCTTGCCAGGCATGGTCCCTCGTGGGTACCAAATAAACTCACTCATCATTCATTTATAAGATAAAGTAAATAACATCGTATTCTATTACTTGTTACAAACTCTTGTCATCCAAGGGACTTTGATCTACGAATTGGATCCTTTGAACTAGGTAAATTAAAGAATCTTTGATATAGGTCCTTCGAGACACTTCTGTGAAGAATCTTCGACGTGGGTCATTCGAGACACTTATGTGAAGGCTCTTCAAGGTGGGTCCATAGGACAACATTATTTCTCCTTCTTTGTGAGAAAATCTATCTTCTTGACTAAGTTAACCACCCTTTGGTGGGGACACCCCCTATAAAGGGCCGTTCAAACATTAAGGGGCTATCGTTCGAATGACGAAAAAAGTTCACGAGAAACAGGACTTCTAACGACGTGCTACTGACTTACAATAGTAGGTCGCACAAAGGGTTGCGCGATCCATACAAGGAATGGCATAGTAAAATTCGTTCCTATGACATAGGAGAATTCGTTCAAACAACGTTGGTCGAGATTTTTAATCTTAGTTGCCCTTGTGCAGTGTCCCAATTTGGAGCGTTGGATCTTTGAGCTGTCGAGCTCAGATGAGCCTAGAAGGGGAAAAACAGGTATTTAGAGTCTTAGGGAGGTTTTACAAGGGTTTGTTTGGTGTATTTAGGATACTTGTTTTAGGAGAAATGGAAGAAGGAGAGAGAGAAAGAGAGAAAGGTGGGTGGTCTTCCATATCCACCCACCACCAAGCCACCACTCCTCCACCATATATTAACCATAAATCACCATTTTTATGATGTATTCCTCCATATTTGAACCAAAAATACCCATTTCCACCATTAACTAAGAAGAGCTACGAATTTTGGAGGAGTATTTCGGGGATTTCTTAGAGAATATGAAGTTGGTTTTTAAGGGGTTCTATCTTGGAAGCTTGGAAGAAGAGCATTTTGGATCTTTTGGATGATGCATTTTGTAACCCCTTGAGTCAACCTTTGGAGGTGGGGGTGGTGGTGCTCCTCCTACAGCAACATTCCTACAACCATTGGAGCTAATAGAGTTGGGAAAGTCTTACTTTTAGTGCAAGATGTTATTTTGTATTTGTAGCCTTGTAGTTAGACTATTTGAGTAGGGTGTATTTAGTTAAATGGTGAAATTAATGTGCAGAAGATAATAAATATTTTTGTGGAATAAAAATGTTGGAAAAATGTTATTTTGTTGAAAATAAAGAAGAAATAAATATTTCAAGGTTTTGAAGTAGTAATGGTTGATGTTTTATGAAAATGGTGTATTTTCTAGAAATATTGATGAAAACATTTTATGAAATAAATTATTTGAAGCTAATGACATATTTTGGTAAACATTGATGAGATAATGTTCTTGCAAAAGTGATGATTTTATGAAAAATAGACATTTGTTGAGTTTGAAGAAATTAAATGTCTTTTATGTCTTGAAAATGAAATATTTGCAAGTGTTAGGAAATTCTAGAATGAAAAATGTGTTTAAACCATGTAGTAGGATTTTTGGGTTTTAAATCCTTCTTCTCATGTATATAAACTTGTAGTATTTTGGCACTAAATTCATAAACAAGTTTAAAGAATATTTTGTTGGGTTTAAGCATGAAATAAGAAAAGTTAGAATTTTGGCCTTCAAAGTGTGTGAAATTGGGACTAAAAGATATGAGGAACATGAGATTATAAGACTACACATGTTGAAAAAAAAAGAAATGGTATTTTTTAATAAAATTAGTCTCAAGGATTTATTGAATGAAGAAAGTAAAGAAATATGTGTTTTAGAAAATTGTTGATAAAAGTATTTATTAAGTGTTGATGGGTAAACATGGAAAAGTTAGTGTGTAACTTAGTAATGTTGTAAAGGTTTAACACTTACAGAATTAAAGGTGTAAAAGAGTTTTCAATTAAGTAATATATTACTCCAAGTGTAAAAGGGTGTTAAAGTGTTAAAACACTTAAGAAGTTGGATTGAATAACTTAATTTTGTTTTGGAGAAACTAGCATTTGTATAAAAGAGTAAAAGGTGATTCTGGAAACAATGGGTAAAATTGTAATTTTACTTAAAGTTGAACATTTTTATGAAATAGAAATGTTGAAATAGGTGTTAAACAAACTGATTCTAAACAAATATGATTTTTAGAATAAAATCAAGGTTAAAGTGTAAAGGACATGAAATGGTAAATTTTCAAAGTGTAATATAAGTTGGGCGATAAAGTCCCAGGTTTTGGCTCGGACTGGGTAAAAAAGGAAAAGTGAAATAATTTAGACATTTGTAAAATATTAAAACACATAAAGGGAACTTGAATTGATATGCCCAAAATATACCTAACAGCTCGGAGGCACCAACCTCGGCCAAGAAGATGGCCAAGGTAACAAGGGCTCCAGATTGGCAACCAACGATCTCGTCCAACATAAGGTCGGCTATAGCCGATGTTACTAGTTACCTCATAGTCGGGCAACAGCTGAGGTCTTCGTGATCCATGGGGTCAGTTATCCATCAGGTCGTCTGTAGCCGTCATCACGTCTACCTCATACATCAACCTCGGTTGGGTATCAGCCGAGGCAACAAGGACTACCACCATCATCGTAATCAACCTCGGCTGGGAATCAACCGACGTTCCAACTAATCCAATATAACCCTGGCCCAGGCCGATGTTATAACTCCACCTATCTTACCTCGTCTTTCCTACTGGGCCGAGACCATCATGATAAACCTCGGATAGAGCAGCAGTCAGACTTCACCAACCTCGTACTCTTACAGGCCGAGGTTGTACCAGTCAGGGATGGGGCCGAGCATTTATAAGCATATTAATGGATAGGAACACATGGACAAAATAAGTTGTAATCGAATCAATCCCCTCACGTGGGGGAATATTTCATCATCATTCTCTACATGTGACAGTGATAGATGTCTTCATTATATTGACTATATCAACACACACATGCTCATTTCATGCATGGGGGGTACATCACACCCCACACACACTATATATACTTGTCTTCTCGTACCTTGAAAGTGATCCAAAATTACAACCCTAGCTGAAAGTCTGTCAAATTATACAATAAAGCTTGAGAGATTGTATCCATGGTCATTAGTGTCTTATTTTAGTGACCTTACTCACTCACTTGCACAGTGGACGTAGGGATAATTGGCTGAACCACTTATATATTAGTGTTCATCCTCTTCTCCTCATCTCAATCTCTTGTATTTAGTATACTCTTGTGCTGCCATTGTTCTCACTGATTTGAGCTTACAAATACCTTGATGGGTGGTGTTGTTTCCAGTATCATCATTTTGGCGTCGTATGTGGGAACGAGAAGCTGTCTCTTTCTCTTTTTCTGCTTGACCTCACCGGATACTCTGGTGGTGAACCAGGCCTTACCCCTTGTGTGGAGATGTTTCACCATTGAAAGAGGTTCTTTAAGGTATTAAGCTCATCTTCTTCATAAGATCTTTAGTTTTAACATATGGCACCGAAGTTGCCACCACCTCCTTCACCACCTGGTGCTGGATGACCTAGATCTAGCCAGGCACTGCCCCAGTCCAAAATGGCTGAGGTGGCAGCAGCCTTGAGGTCCTTGGCTGTAACACAGCAAGCAATGAAGGAGAAATTTTCACAACTCCGTCAAAATATGATGAGGTCACCTGGGGTCTCACCGGAGATGATTACTCCGATGGCTGCTCAGCCCCATCCCGAAGCCAGGCTACCACCCCACCGCGAAAAGACCAACCTACACCTCAGTGGAGGAGGGTCGTTGCTGACCCTAGGTGTTTGCGTCTGGGGAGGCAAGGACACCCTTTCCCTGAGTATATGTATGATGATATGGAGTCAGAAGATGCTCCAGAGGGCTGCTAGGAGATGTATGAGGTCTCGAACAACACCGTACGTCCTATCCAGCAAAGTCGAGGTTATGGGGATAGAAGAGATGGTGGTGCCCAACAGAGAGGATCAACCTTTGATCGTTTGAGCATAGGTTCAGCCTTTGAAAGGCTTGTCCCAGTAAATGACCTGATGCAGAGGTTATCCAAGTCAAGAAGTGCAGCAGGGTCACAAAGGGGAAATGGGGAACATCGGCCTCATCATGGCCGACCTCATCAAGGCCGAGACAGGGACCAAGAGGTCAATAGCTGGCGTTGTGCTACGACTGGGGAACCTTCAGTCCACCCCTTGGAGGTAGCAGGGGACAACCTTGGCAAAGCTGACGTTGCAAGGCCATGGAATGACTCTATCCAATGCCTTGAAGAGAAGATAGGAGAACTCATCAAAAGTTGAGACCCACTGCAAAAAGGTTTCTCAGAGGGCTCTCCATTCATGGTTAAGATAGTGAACTTCCCAACCCCTACGAAGTTCAAACCACTTACGGTGTCTCCCAAGTATGATGGTAGTACTAACCCGTGCATTATATTGAGATGTACCAATCAGCGGTGGATATTTAATCAATACCAGATGAGATGAAGTGTCGAGCCTTCTCCGGGACTTTGACATGAGCTGCACACATTTGGTTTACCTCTCTTCGGAAGAACTCAATTGAGAACTTTAAGGGTTTAGTTGAACGGTTCATTCACAATTTATGTTTTGGGGTAAGACCTCAAAATAAGACCACCCATATGTTGTATGTCAAGCAAGTCAAGAATGAGATCCTAAGAGACTACATCACTAGATTAAATAAAGAAAAATTGGAGGTTGAAGATTATGATGAGAATATAGCCATGAATGCCCTCATTGGAGGACAGTAGAAGGGGAAGTTACTATGGAAGCTTGCGAAAGACCCTCCCAAGTCTATGACAGAGCTATTGGAAACTCTAGGAAAGGTCATGAACGCCGAAGAGGATATGGCCACGAAGTATGAGGATGAGAATGGAAGTGGCAGCGGGAAGTTCCAAAGAAAGAAAGATGGAAAGAAGAGGTCAGCTGATGATAAATTTGCACGTTATACCCCTCTAACTGTGAGCTACGAACACATCCTCAATGAGATCAAGAATGAGCGGTCTCTGAGATGGCCAGAGAAGCTGAAGGCTCCTCCGCCTAAGAGGAATAAGAACTTGTGGTGCGAGTTCCACCAAGACCATGGCCATGTGACAAACAAGTGCTTTGCCTTAAAGGATGAGATCGAGAAGATGTTGGAATTCGAGAAGTTGAGGAAGTATGTTGATGGTAAAGATCCTAGTAGGGGAAGAGAGGACCCTAAAAAGAAGAGAAATAATAGATGTCGAGATGATACCCCAGCAAGAAGAGACGATGAATCAGATGGGGATGATGAAGATGATCCAGACCTCCCACCAAAAGACGACATCGCCCCGGTGAAGAGGGTTGGAATGATCTCCTTTGGTGTTAACACCATCTTCGGAGGACTTGTTGGGGGTGGCTCCGAAGTCGCTGATCGAAAAGATCATGTAGCAGAGACCAAGTCAGTGACCAAAGTAGAGGCTGTGAATCTGATATCTTCAGAAGCTAAGTAGAAGAGAAAGAAGGTAGATATGGATACTCAGATAGTTGGATTCTCCCGAATCGACTTCAAAGGTATCTTAGCTCTGCATGATGACCCTTTGGTAATTACAAAAAGAGTTCATGGATGTGAGGTACAGAGAATCCTTATCAATGGGGGAAGTTCGGCAGACGTGATGCTCTGGACCTACTTTAAGAGCCTAGGCCTCAGCGGAGCTTGTCTAGTCCCCTATCATCATCCTTTGATGGGCTTTAGCAGGGAGAAGGTCCATCCATTGGGAATGTATGATATGGATGTGCGAATAGGGGACGAGTGGCCTAAGAGGTTGACTTGGAAGATCAATTTTTTCGTTATGGATGAAAATGTCTTCTCGGAATACAACCTCATCATAGGACGAGTTTCCCTTAAGGAATTTGAAGTCGTGCTATCAACGATCCACCAAATGCTAAAATTCCCTACCCCTTATGGGGTAGGGGAAGTGCAGGGGGACCAGACCTCGACGAGATAATGCTACTTCAATTCGGCGGAAGAGAGCGAGGCCCATAAGAGGGCCACAACCACATATAGCATTGATATAGTTGACCCTAGAGATGAAATAAAGTTGAAGAAAGTAGAGGCCGCGGAAGAGGTAGAATCCATCATCCTCAATGAGGACAAACAAAAAAAAATGTCCAAGTAGGCAAGGCCTTAAAATCAGAGATCAAGGAAGAGCTAATAAAATTCTTGAGGGATAGGCAAAGTGTCTTCGCCTGGAGACACGTAGACATGCCTGGCATCGATCCGGAGATTATGTGCCACAAACTCAACGTGGAAAAAGGTGCTAATACAATCCACAAAGACGAAGAGTTTACTCTAGAGACAAGTATGACATCATCAGAAAAGAGGTCAAAAAGTTAGAAGAGGCAGAATTCATCAGGGAGGTTATATATCCGGAGTGGTTATCAAATGCCGTCATTATTCCCAAAGCCCATGGAAAATGGAGGATGTGCGTAGATTTCATCGACTTGAACAAGTATTGCCCAAAAGACAGTTATCTCTTACCTCAGATTGATCAGATGGTAGATGACATGGTTGGGCGTGAGGTCATGAGCTTCATGGACACGTATTCGAGTTATAATCAGATCTTTACAGATACTGAAGACTCGGAGAAGACAACCTTCATCACAGACAAGGGTACCTATTGCTATAAGGTCATGTCCTTCGGCTTGAAGAATGTAGGGGCCACGTATTAACGTCTTATATATAAGATGTTTGAAAACCAAATTGGCAAGACCATGGAGGTATACGTAAATGATATATTAACAAAGAGCCTGAAGGCCCGCACTCACGTGGCAGAGCTAGAGAGAACTTTCAACACTATGAACTTGTATAGAATGAAACTTAATCCTACAAAGTGTGTCTTCGGAGTAGGAGCTGGAAAATTTCTCAGATTCATTATCAATCAGAGCAGAATAGAAGTCAATCCTGAAAAGATCAAGGCTTTACTTGATATGAAGACACAAAGGAGTATCAAAGATGTTCAGAGGCTCACTGTAAGAGTAACTGCACTCAACAGATTTATTTCCAGAGCCACGAATAAGTGTCTTCCATTTTTTAAAGTGCTTAGAAAGGCCTTCAAATGGGACGAAGAGTGTGACGAAGCCTTTAAGCAGCTCAAATCCTACATCGAATCCCCCTACTCTTATCTTGGCCCATCTTGGGAGAGAAGTTGTATGTTTACCTAGCAGTCTCAGAATCAGCTATAAGTGCAGCCATAGTACGGGAAGATGTTGGGTTCCAAAGGCCTGTATACTTCAATAGTAAGGCCTTTCAAAGGTCTGAACATAACTATCCTCGGATGGAGAAGTTGGCCTATACTTTGATACATGCTTCCAGTAAGATGAAACCCTACTTCCAAGCCCACTCTATGGTCATCATCACTGACTCCCCATTAAGGCAAGTCCTTCACAAGCTTGAGAAGTTAGGCAGATTTATGACCTGGGCCATCGAGTTGGGAGAGTATGACCTTATTTATCAACCCAGGGTGGCCATTAAGGGGCAGGCACTTACAGATTTTGTTACTGAGTTCACGTGGGAAGAGACTGAGGTTACGAACAATCCAGTGATCACAAAGGGATCAGATAGTAATCTCTTTCGAGACCCGAAAGAGGTTATGTCCAATAAGGTCAGAAACAGAATAGATGAGAATGAGGAAGACATGTACCTCTTCAAGCAAGGAACCCTGTCGGAGGGGAACTTCTCTTCAAATGAAGACGTTTAAAGCCTCTTCATTGACGGGTCTTCTTGCGAAAGTGGAAGTGGTGCAGGGTTGATACTCTCAGCACCGGATGGTACCAACGTTGAATATTCACTAAGGTTAAACTTTAAAGCATAAAATAACGAGTCAGAATATAAGGCCATGATAGCAGGCCTCTCCTTAGCAAAGACCCTTAAGGTTGGACGACTCCTACTTCATAGTGACTCGAGGTTAGTTGTCAATCAAGGGATTGGAGTTTATGAGGCCAAGGATGAAAGGATGTCCAGATACCTAAAGAAGGTAAGAATGATGTTAGAAGATTTTGAAGAGGTAAAGATAAAGAGGGTACCTCAACAAAACAACAGCCACACATATGCGCTAGCAAGGTTGTCTTCAACAATAAGGACAAACATCAGAAGGACAATACCAGTCGAGATCCTGCTCAAACCGACCATTGAGGTAGAAGAGGTTTCCATACCTTGCCTCAAATTAAACCTAGGGGAGTCATGGATGGACCCCCTCATCAGATATATCAGAGAGGGAGAACTATCAGAATTAAAGCTAGAGAGGAGGAAACTGAGGTACAGAGTTGTAAAGTTCTCAATAATAGGAGATGTCCTAAATAAGAAAGGATTTCTGGTACCTCTCCTCAGATGTGTTCATCCCACAGAGGCCCCCCATGTCCTACAGGAGGTACACGAGGGTGATTGCTCTAGTCATATAGGAGGAAGACCTTTAGCTAAGAGGATTATCACACAAGGATACTGGTGGCCGACCTTGGCCAAGGATGCTACAGCCTACGTGAAGAGGTGCGACAAATGCCAAAGATTCTCCACTATCCCCCCATCAACCTCATGAACCTATGACATCAATCAGTTCCCCTTGGCCATTCACAGTATAGGGGATTGACTTGGTGGGTCCCTTGCCAAGGGCTGTAAATAATTAACAATTTCTGATAGTAGCAATTGACTACTTCTCTAAGTGGGTGGAGGCTGAGTTGATGATCACGATTACAGAGCAGAAGACCTTCCAATTTATGTGGAAGAGCATCATATGCTAATATGTCCTTCCAAACACCTTTATCTCAGACAATGAAACCTAGTTCAATAATTTTTCCTTAGAGAAGTATTGCGAGAGAGTTGGGATCAAGCAATTTTTCTCTTCTCCTGGCCGACCTCAGGCAAACGATCAGACCGAAGTCACGAATAGAACAATCCTCGACGGGATCAATAAGAGGTTAGAAGAAGCTAAGGGGAGATGGATTAAAGACGTTTATGTTATTTTATAGGCCTACAGAACAACAGGTAGGACACGAACGGGGAAACCCCATTTATGCTTGCACATGGCTCAGAAGCCATCATACCAACAGAGGTAGGACTCCCCACTCACAGAGTTTAGAGCTATGACCCCGAGAAGAATGGGGAAGATAGAAGACTTGAACTAGATCTAATTGAGGAGAAAAGGGAAGATATCGAGATCAGACGGGTAGCCTACGAGCAGAGAATAACAAAATTCTACAATCAAAGGGTGAAATTAAGGCCCATAGCTATAGGAGACCTAGTGCTGAAGAAGATGCTGCAAAAGGCAAATAAGATTCACCCAAATTGGCATAGCCCTTACAAAGTGATCTAGAAGGTTTTACCTGGGACCTACAGGCTGGAAAACCTTGAAGGGGAACCTTTCTCCAATCCATGGAATGTTGATCATCTGAAAAAATATTACATATGATATTGCAATGGTTTCTATGTAACTGTATCATCTTATGAAGAGATTATTAATGAGAAGATCAGTTCCTGTGTTAATTCTTAGTTCATTATGCTTTAGTGGTGAAATCTATGAGGATAACATCTCAATTTGATGACCTCAGACCTTTAGAACATCATAATTTGGTGAGAAGGTCTGAGGTGAAACATCATATTTGAATGACCTCAAACCTTAAACATCATTAAGTTGGTGAAAATTTATGGGGGTAACATCATAGTTTAGTGATGAAGACACCAATACATGACACAAACATTCAAGGGAAAGAGAAGAAAAATTCTCCTCAGAGAATGGTATAGCACAAAGAAGTTATAATTACAAGTCAAAAAGTAAAAGAAATTATTATCAGAGGTTACAGACCAATATAAATCAGAAATAAAAATTACAAATAAGAGCTTCACAGGGTACGGCCTAAGAATCTGTAATCTTAGGGTTGGTGTTCACAGCCCCATTACCTTGGCCGATGTTGGTCACCTCAACCCCATCATCTTTAGGGTTAACGTCCTCAGTCCCTGTAGCCTCTGGTTGAGCAGTCTCTTCATGTGCAACACCTCCTTCCTCCTCGATCTCTTGTAAGGCCTGAGCAAATTGAGGATCAGCAAAGCCCAGTCCAACGAAGTCTGAGGCTGATAGGCTCCCTGACTCCTTCTCTTTCATTGCAGCCCCTTTACCAATAACCTTAATACCTCTTTTGAGGTATTTAAAGCCGAAGCTTATGAACTGGTCAAAGAACCGATAGTCGACTGGCCACTTCTCAGAAGCATCCTCTAGAGCATCTTTTACTGCAACATCAACCTTTTATTGGAGGATGTCGTCCTTGGCCTTTAGGGTAGAAGAGTGGTCTTTTTGGAGCTTCACTATATCATTCTCCCTCTACTTCACCTTGTTATCAGACTCACCCAAGGCAGCTCTCACACGTTCCACCTCAACATTTATAGCAACCTCTGTCTTCTGGGCCTCTCTTCCCCTTTCAATCAGGGGCAGCTTCCTCAGAGTCCAGTAGATAAACTAGTGCATGGTAAGAATACCCTATAAAACATATTCAAACACATGAGTTCAAGAGATAATAAAATTTAAAGCCGATGTTACACTTGAACAACACTAAAAGTCTTACTTGGATAGATTGGTGGAGGCAGAACTCGGCCAACAGAGGGGTGTCAAAAGAACGGCATAATCGTTTGTCGACGTCGGTTATCACGGAGCCGATGGTGTCCAAGGCCTTTAAACTTTGGTTAATAAGGCTTTTAGCGATCTTTAAATGCTCCAAACGAGCAACTAATGCGTCCTCAGAGGATATGGGCATCGCACGATCCCCCTTAGAGGTTTTCTTCTTCTGCCTCTGATCCTCAGGGGCTGGGTCATTGGATTTCCTTTTTTTGGAGGCATCGTCCCTTGAAGTGGTAGAAGGAGGGGGAGGCTCATTCAGGCCTGCTTTCTTAACCAGCTTTGTGAGGCTGGGAGCTGCCATTTCCCAGATATTGTCTGATATTCCTTCCGGATGCTCTGCTAAAAGAAAAGATCTGAGATAAAAGATCAGAGACATAACAAAATCAGAGGTATAACTTATTAAAAAATAAAGTAACTTACGGAGCTCGGTCAGGGGACTCCCCCCAAGTATAGTTTTAGAGAGGTAGTAGGGGGTCATCAAATGCTCGTACTTGACCAGCTGACCATGCTCCCCCTGATCTTGAAGGTCTTTGACCTTCTAAAAGTTATTCTGGCTTAACCTAGGGTCCACCCTAGCAGCCATTAACACCTTTTCCCACCTCAGAGGTATTCTCGGCTCTAAGGATGAAGAGGTGGCACATGGACCAAATTCCCATGCCCATGAGGCGAAGAAGTATCGTGGTTTCCACTTATGCTTTGAAGTCTGGGTAACTAGAAACATCTTCTTATTGGATGTCCGAGCTAGAAAATGGTAGTAACTCGAATGATTCCTATTATAGGAGGGCACATAGCACCCCGTGAAGACCTGGACGGGAAGGTCTGAATGATGGACTGCCCTCCATGAGACGATAGCTCCAATCATCACCCTCCATGCATTGGGGGATAATTGGGAGGGAGCCAAGTTAATATGAGACAATATGGCCCTAATTATTGGATGAATGGGGAGACAAAATCCTAACTTAAACATCTTCTCATATAGGCAGATTTCACCACCTTGGCTGCCAAAGGCCCACTCATCCCTTAGAGGCCTCCTAAGTTTTATGGAGGGACCTATGGAATAAAGATGCCTAAAAGATAGGAGGTCAAATTCACTGACAGTTCTCTCTATCTCGACTACCTCCGAGGTGTCAACATTACTTTTGTGACCATCATCCTCATCCCGAGCAACGTCAGCTTGGGCAGGGGTGGGAGCACCAGTGGGGAATCTCTGAGCGAACTCAGCCCCTAAGACAGACGATAAGGGGATAGCGTTGATAGGTTGTGGAAAGTCCACACTGGGCTCTACAACCTCAATATCAGAGGAAGTACGAGAAGTGCTAACGCTATTATGTGACGAGGCTCGAATTTGGACCTCAGCCTGATCAGGGACCTGATCGTGCCTAATGGAGAAGTCCATCGCCTCCAAGAATGAGTCAACAGACATGGGGTCTGAGGTGGATGACTCAAACTCAGTCATTGGAGTGGGTTCCAACGGAGTCTCCTCTGGCTCAACTGGTTCTGCTGGCTCAGGGTATATCAGAGGGGGTGGAAATATTTGTCTGAGAGGGAAAGCCTCTGCCCTATGAGCTTCCTCTTGGGATCGCTCTATCTGCCTAATCTTTTCTAAGGTCTTCTCTCTAAGAGAAGGGAATTCTTCTAAGAGCTGGTAAAGAGGTCTGAGCATAGGAGGACGAGATTACACTTGGGACTCTAAACCATAAACAACTTGACACAACCTAAGCTAAAGATCAAACGTGGTTATTTGAAATATTTCTAACCAGGAAAAGTCAAGAACAGTCCATTGAAAAACTCATAAGCTCGCCGAAAAACTCAAGTTAATACCGAAAAATGCAACAAATGGAAAAATAAGGCTGAAAAAATGGCAAAGGAGAGGTAATAAGGAATACTGATGAAATATGAGGTGAAGAATGGGAATATTGACAAGAGAAATCCACAAAATGCACCCTAGATCAAGCTCTGGGAGAGAGAGAAAGTGAAGAAAGTTCAGGCGGGATAAATGGAAGGAAATATAGAAGAAAGAGAAAGAAAAGGGTTTAAACCCTCAAAATCAACTTGCACACACCCCAAGGCCCATCATTGCCTTGGGAGCCCAAAATACCATCATCATTGCACTTGCCAAGCATGCAACCTACTTCAGAAGCTAACACTTGTCAAGAAAATATTTTCATATAAAGAAATCCAACCTCGGACATACATACCCCTTAGTCACATGTTCACATAGGTAACTAAGGGCTAGGGGTGATTGATATGCCCAAAATATATCTGACAGCTCAGAGGCAACAACCTCGGCCAAGAAGATAATCGAGGTAACAAGGGATCCCAACGATCTCGTCCAACATAAGGTCAGATATAGCCGACGTTACTAGTTACCTCATAGTCGGGCAACATATGAGGTCTTCGTGATCCATGGGGTCAGTTATCCATCAGGTCGTCTGCAGCCAAAATTATGTCTACCTCATACATCAACCTCGGCTGTGTATTAGTCGAGGCAGCAAGGACTACCACCATCATCGTAATCAACCTCAACTGGGAATCAGTCGACGTTCCAACTAATCATATATAACCCCAGCCTAGGCCGATGTTATAACTCACCTGTTTTACCTCGTCTTTCCTACTGGGCCGAGACCATCATGAATAACCTCGGATAGAGCAACAGTCAGACTTCACTAACCTCGTACTCTTACACTCCGAGGTTGCACTAGTCGGGGACGGGGCTGAGCATTTATAAGAATATGCAAGGATAGGAACACATGGAAAAAATCAGTTATAACCAAATCAATCCCCTCACGTGGGGGAATATTTCATCATCATTCTCTACATGTGGCACATGCCTTCATTAGATTGGCTAGATCAACACACATATGCTCATTGAATGCATGGGGGGTATATGACACCACCCCCCACCCCCCCACCCACACTATATATACTTGTCTTCTCCTACCTTAAAAGGGATCCAAAATTACAACCCTAGCTGAAACTATGTCCAATTATATAGTAGATAGAGAAATCTTGAGAGATTGTATCCATGGCCGTTAGTGCCTTATTTTAGTGAGCTTACCCACTTGCACAGTGGACGTAGGCCTAATTGGCTGAACCACTTATCTCAATCTCTTGTATTTAGTATACTCTTGTGCTGCCATTGTTATCACTGATTTGAGCTTACAAACACCTTGGCGGGTGGCGCTATTTCCAGCATCATCACGGATGACACTGGGATAAATCCAGAAGGGCCCAGAGCCATTAGGTGAAAAGGCCTAAAACACTGGCCATAGCGTATGGTGCACGTAACCGGCAGTGTGGAGCCCATGGAAGTATGTGGTATTGAAAAATTTTGAGAAAAGATAAAAGAAAATTTGGAACATGTCAATAAATGGGTTGTGTGGTAAATGTGTTAATACAATCTAACTGTATGAATAAATAAATTTTTGATGAAGGTTAAAATGTACAAGTGAATGTATACTTGATTAATGTACATAAAGGAAGGAAAAATGGTAAAGTAAATGGGTAAATGGGTAATTAAGCAACCTAAGCGTTTAAACCCATAATTAATGCAAGAATATGTTGTAAATAGGTTTTCAAAGATTAAATGATTATTTTCTAACATGGTGTTCGCGTGTGTTGAAAGGGCGAGTTTCAATAAAAATACTAAAGTGTATTGAAATAAATAAAGGAGTGATTCCAGTAAAGGAATGTGTTTGGATAAATCAAATGTATATATATATATATGCCCTTGTGCGGACTAGTTCGCATTTTAAGAATGTTGATCGGACATGTTTCACCTAACGGTGCGCCTAGAAATTATTGCCTAAATTATAGGCACACTCTCTTCCTTTTCTAGGCTCACCATCAGGTGACACATGTCTATATATATATATATAATAAAGTAGAAAACTTATGTATGTTGAAGCACCTTATACCTTTGACTTACTTAAGTTTATATTGTATAAGTGTTCATCTAGTTTGGAAATAGTGACAAAATTAGTTGTCTAACCTAGAATCCAAAGAACCTCAGACTTGTTCACTCTCTAATCCTTTTCAATGATCCAAACAAGGTATAAATTGAATCACACTACACACATTAGAAGTGCATACATGTGTATATATTGCTCATAATTGATTGTGTGTTAAATTCCCCTTAAGATGTTGTTTTAATAATTTTTTGGGAATTTTTAAACATTTTAAAATAATGTTTTCTTTAATAAAAGTGTGTTTTAAACTTTGTGTGGTTAAAATGATATTATGAAAAATTATTTTTTCATCAGAATGTTTGATTGGGTAGAATATCAATGCGCTAGAGACTTAAGGGTGTTGCATGTAATTATTTTGGACGCGCGTTTGCCAGCCAATGAAATGCCAACACTTGTCAAGCTCCTGTTATCTCATTTGTGTTTGTTTTGTGAGAGAACTTACTCGTGTATTGTGGATCATTATATCAAACGTTATCTATGGCCTGCATGTGTTTTAAGTCTATCCGTGTGTTATCACTGTGGACCAATCACCTTCATTTTAACCAACCGCTTTTTTACCACCCTTGGATCAAAGTCAATATAGGAAGACTGGATCTCAACCATTGATTGCCATCAGCAATCCAGAACCTTCCTTGGCTCCTATATAAACCCTCTCATTCTCAGCTTTTTAAGACTTTTGGCAGTCGTCTAATTTGAGAGAAAAAAGAGAGAAGAGATAAGTGAGAGAGAAGAGAGAGAAAAAAAAAGAGAAGAGAGAGAAAGGGAAACTGAGTTAGAGAAACCCTAACCCTAACCCTAAAACAACTTCAAACCATATTCAAACCTTCGTACCTTCAGAAATCCAAACACAACCTTGAGTGTTTGAGAGAGATTGGTGTTACTGGTTTGATCGTTTTTAGCTGTAACCTCTTGATCTGTGATCTTGTTACCAACTTAGACATTTTGGTGAGATCTGTATTTCTTTTTCATAGAAATCTTAGATCTACACTATTGCATGTTATATATCACTAGATCTGCATATTTGTTTCTCGATTTGAGAAAATATTTGTCGAATTAGATCTATAAATATTTTATGTTTTCTATTCTTATGAAACTAAACCTTGACCTAGTTGGATTCTCACTTGGAGATTTTCAATCTCGAAAATATTTTTAAAAACTGAGATTGATTAAGATCTTGACCGATTTTGAAGCAAGATATCCGTGGAATCTGGGATAGATTAAAAGGTCAAAAAAGGTTCCAAGTTTTGTAAGAAATAAAGAAAAGAAAATCACAGCATATAGTCTTTATATGTAATTTTCTAGGACTGTCTGTACAAACTAAGTGTGTGTGAGTTCATGCATGTGGATAGAAATCACATCACAAACACTTGACACACTACCACACTGAAAGTGTTGGGTATAAGATCAAAGATTATTGAGTCAACGCAAGGAAAGATAAAGCAAAGGGGAAGTTATCAAACTGGAAGAACATTATCAACAATCAGATCTACAAGAAGTTAGAAGGACACCAAGTGGGGTATATTCCTAAACTTAGAATTGGCTGAGTTGTGTGCATGTATGTTGTATTGTTTGTAACTGCTATTTGTTTTTAGTGGATTTTTTTACTTTCGTGACTAGAAGTCACCGTGGATGTTTCCTCTATTGGGAGAGGTTTTACCACGTTAAAATAGTGTGTTCTGATTATCTTCATCTCCTCATCTCATTCTATAGTGTGCTGATATTTTGAAACTATCTTAGTTTTAAAATTGATTACAAAATCTTGGTTATTCTCATACATAAGTTTTTGTAAACACATCTTGTTGTTTATCATTTTTATTTTCAAAAGAAAAGGGTTTCTTCAACAAACAACTCGGAGCTGCTTATACAGTTTAATCACTATATTAAACGGCATTAGTAAAGTTTTTCAATTGGTATCAGAGCCCTGTAAACTTTTATTTCAAAAAGGATCTTGTGTTTCTGAAATCGTTTTCGGAAAATCTTAACTATGGACGAGAAGAATGAAAGGTTTGGTAATCTGTCCAGACCTCCACTCTTTGATGGAAACAACTTTGCTTACTGGAAAGTAAGAATGGTTGCCTTCATCCAAGGGACTTTAGGAGATGATGTCTGGGACATTATTGAAAATGGATATACTTATCCTACTAAACCAGCGACTGAAGGAAGTGATGAGAGGGTAAAGAAAATATTAAGTGAGTTTACCCAAGAAGAGAAAACAATTTCTCGTAATAACAATAAAGGCAAGAATGCCATCTTTATGTCTATTAATGAGTATGAGTTCAAGAGAATCTCATCTTGTGCCACTTCCAAGGAAGCTTGGGACACAGTAATCACTACCCATGAAGGAGACTCAAGAGTTAAAGCTGCTAAAACTCAAATGCTTACCCAGCAGTACAACTCTTTGATTATGTCTGACTCTGAGTCTTTTGATGACTTTTACATGAACCTAACTGATATAGTTACTAAGTTGCATGCTAATGGTATAACATAGGATAGGAATGAGATTATTTCTAAAATCCTAAGATCATTACCAAAAAAGTTTGACAGCAAGAGGTATGCTATTGAGGAGATGAGTGATCAAAACCTCACCCCTGAGTTACTCAGTAGCAAACTTAGGACTATGGAAATGGAATTAGACTTTAAGAAACAATTAAATCAGTCTCAAAGAAAACAGCCCAACTCTAACTTGAGTTTTTCCTCTAAGATATCTAAACATGAGACTAATTTGACCAACTGTGACTTTGATGAGGAGTGTGATATAGACAAACTAGATAATCAGATTGCCTTAATGTCCAAAAAATTTAAGAAAATTGTTAAATTTAGAAACAAACAGGCATCTAAACAAGGCAAGCCTAATTATCCAACTGTGTCTAATCCCAAACCTCATGAGAGAGGTCTTGACAAACATCCTAAGGACAACAAATTCAGATCTAATAGAGACCTTAAAAAGATTGAATGTTTTAGATGTGGGAAACTAGGTCACATTGCTCATGATTGCAGAGTTAATCTGAATAAAAACAACACACACAATAGAGCCAATGTCTGTAAAACTTGGGATGATTCAAGTGACTCTGATGAAGAGGAACTTGAGTCATCTAATGTACTTGACCCTTGCATGTCTTTTTTTGCTAAGATCATTTACAATGATGATATGCCTGTGTGTGATAATGATATCTCTACTCCTGCTTTTGTGAATACTGCTTTGACTGGCCTAGATGCCTTGTTATCTAAAAATGTTGCTAGCTCTAGTTCTGTGTGTGTGAGTCAAAGTGATCTCGATAACGACGATGTAAATGGGTGCGTGAGTACTAAAATTGAATCATTAGGGGTCACTGCACACACTTCACTTAGTGACTCAGACATAGATGACCTCCCAGATATTCATACTTTGTA
This sequence comes from Sambucus nigra, assembly GCA_949130495.1. Classification (NCBI taxonomy): domain Eukaryota; kingdom Viridiplantae; phylum Streptophyta; class Magnoliopsida; order Dipsacales; family Adoxaceae; genus Sambucus; species Sambucus nigra. The sequence continues at coordinate 314,781,785 of OX422210.1, forward strand.
TGCTAAAACTCTAAAAAAGGGCACTAGACTGGAGAAGACTGTTAGAGACCTGACTAAGAAATTAGATGATCTAAGTCTTATTGTGAAGCTGAATGCCGAAGAGTACACTAACCAGTGTCTGACACATCAATCAGAAATTGAAACTTTTGATCAAAAATTAAAAGAGTTGATTAAAACTAATGAAACCCTGGAAATGAAATACAAGGGAACATTATTAGAACTGGAAGAAGCAAAAACAAAGACAACAACTGTTTTCAAAAAAATTTCTAAGTTTGAAAATAATTCAAATTGTTTCACTGACTTTGTTGTTGACTCTAAGACCAATTCTGATGATAGAACCGGTATTGGTTTCTTCCCTATGAATAAACCACAAACTAAAAATTTTGAACCTATCAAGTTTGTGTCTGGGGGAAAAAGACCAATCGAAACATATCCAGATTTTCATTTTATTAAAAAGGAATATGATCAAAAGCAACAACAGAAAGACATTGGAGGGTCTATTAACTCTAAAGCTGACAGTACACTTGAGACTAAATACTTTTGTCCTTTGATCAGAAAGGCTGAATCTACCTTTGAAACCATACCTCCTAGGAATAAGACTTCTGAACAGAATCCTGTTAAACCCATCTTTAGAAGTTTTCCTAAGGAAGTACATCCCTCAAGCAATCAATATTGCTCCTACTGTGACGTTTATGGTCATTCCTTAGAAGGTTGTTATGCTAGGCGTCTAAACACCCCTGTGTACAACACTCCTGTTTACAAGAACTTTAACTATTCTAGGCAAAATTGTAACCATTATGTCCTTCCAAGACAACCCGACAAGAACTCTAACTACAGGAATAGAAAGACCAAAACTAAGAGTTCATTTAAGAGAAAGGCTCCCAGAAACTTTCCTAAACCAAAAGCTCAACTTTTCCACAAAAATCAGTTTGTTGCGCCAAATGTTTTTCGACAAAAAGCTGCTTCTCGAAAATTTTATCAAATGAGAGCAAACTTGCGCAAAATTAAGACTAGATCTATTTGGGTTAGAAAAGATGATGTTTTACCCCAAATGAAGTGTTACATTGTTATCACTGCCTTAAAGGCTGAACACACTTCATCTGGTTGGTATTTAGATTCAGGATGCTCCAAACATATGACAGGAGATGAAACCAAACTCTTAAACAAAACTAGATTTGCTGGAGGTAAAGTAGTTTTTGGCGGCGGAGTTTCATCCCAGATCATAGGTAAAGGAATCCTAAAAGAAGAGGGAATGCCTGTTTCGGAAAATGTACTTTTAGTTAAAGGCCTTAAAGCCAACCTGCTAAGTATATCATAATTTTGTGACTCAGACCATACTGTTACCTTTTCAAAGAACAATTGCATTATTATCGAATTTAGAACACCTGACAATTGCTATACTGTCAAGACTAGTTCTGAAACCTGTAACATTGTCAGAATGGATGACAATGAAATCTGGCATAATCGTATGGGTCACCTAAGTTATGATATCCTTGGTAGATTGTCTAGTCAAGAGATTGTTAGAGGAATTCCTAAAATTAAACCTATTTCCAGTGTTGTTTGTGGTCATTGCTAGGAAGGAAAAATAGTTAAGACTTCGCATTAAAAAGTTAAAGACATTCTCACCTCTATACCTTTAGATCTCATCCATATGGACCTTATTGGTCCCTCTAGAACTGTTAGTCTTTGTGGACACAGTTATATCCTTGTCATGGTTGATGATTTTACACGATTCACTTGGGTTGCCTTCTTGAAACATAAATCTGACACGTTTCAGAAATTTTTGAAAATTTTACTAAGAATTGAAAATGAAAAGGACACACAAGTCAATCGCATTCGTAGCGATAGAGGGGGAGAGTTCATAGACACGGGAATAGTTGAATATTGTGACTACAACGGTTACAAACACGAATTCAGTGCCCCTAAGACTCCTCAGCAGAACGGTGTTGTCGAAAGGAAAAATCGAACTCTTCAAGAGATGGCGCGTGTCATGTTGCATGCCAAATCTCTACCTAAGTACTTCTGGGTAGAATCTATTAAAACTGCATGTCATATCATAAATCGGGTTTACCTTAGGAAAACCATTAAACAAACCTCTTATGAGTTGTGGTACGGAAAGAAGCCTAATCTGAAATATCTAAGAACTTTCGGAAGTCAGTGTTATGTCTGTAAAGACAGAGAACATTTGTCTAAATTCGAGACGCGTGGTGATAAAGCCATCTTCTTAGGTTACTCTCCAAACAGTCGTGCATATTGTATATACAATCTGTGTACTAAGACCCTTATGGAGTCGATAAATATAATTGTAAACGACACTATTGTTGAAAATAAGATATCTGAATCACCTATTGTGGTTGAATCTGAAAATGATTTCAAAAATGATTCACCATAAATAAATGACTCATTACCTATTGAGAGTCCTGAAGTACCTGGCTGGGTCTCTAAAGATCATCCCATTGACAACGTCGTCGGTAATCCTAATGAGCCAGTCCGTACTAGATCCCAGTTAAGAAATTATGCTAATTACGCATGTTTCGTCTCCCTTGTGGAACCGAAAAATGTTAATGAAGCATTGAATGACACACACTGGATTTCTGCTATGCAGGAAGAACTTTTACAATTTGTCATTCACGGTGTCTGGTATCTTGTACCGCGACCTCAAAACAAAAATGTTATTGGCACACGTTGGATCTTTAAGAACAAATCTAACGAAAATGGGGTAATCCTTAGAAACAAAGCTAGACTAGTTGCTCAAGGTTACTCAAAAATAGAAGGGATAGATTTTAGCGAGACATTTTCCCCAGTCACTCGTCTTGAATCTGTTCGACTTCTTTTCGCCATAGCATGTCACTTAAAATTTACACTTTATCAAATGGATGTCAAGTCTGCCTTCCTCAATGGAATTCTGTTCGAAGAAACGTATGTAGAATAACCCAAAGGGTTCATTGACCCAAAATACCCAGACCATGTCTTTCGTCTAAAAAAGGCTTTGTATGGCTTAAAACAAGCTCCTAGATCTTGGTATGAACGCCTATCCAACTTTTTGTTGGATAAGGGTTTTAAGAGAGGAGGAAATGACCAGACCCTCTTTGTCAGACATTTTGACAAAAAACATTATTATAGCCCAAGTCTATGTAGACGACATCATCTTTGGGTCTACTTCAACATCTGAAGTTAAATCCTTTTCTGCTACTATGCATAAGGAATTTCATATGTCCCTTATGGGGGAGCTACAGCTTTTCTTAGAATTTCAAGTGAAACAGAATTCTGATGGATTATTTGTCTCTCAAATTAAGTATGCCTTAGATCTTTTTAAGAAATTTGGTTTAGATAATGCTAAAGTTGCCAAAATGCCTATGAGTACTACTGTTAAATTATGTAAAGATGAAAATGGAAAGTCAGTTGATTCCACACTTTATCGTAGTATGATTGGTAGTCTACTCTATTTAACTACCTCACGACCAGATATAATGTATGTTGTATGTATGTGTGCACGTTACCAGAATAACCCTAAAGAGAGCCATTTATCTTGTGTAAAACGTACAATAAAGTACATAAAAGGCACTCTTAATCTTGGACTTAGGTACACTAATGATACCTGCAGTACCATCATAGGGTATACTGATGATGATTGGGCCGGTTGTACTGATGACAGTAAAAGTACATCAGGCGCCTGTTATTATGTCGGTAATAATTTAGTAGGTTGGAGCAGCAAAAAACAGAATTGCACATCTTTATCTACGGCTGAGTCCGAATATATAGCAGCTGGAAGTTGTTGTGCTCAACTGTTATGGATAAAATAAATGTTAAGCGACTATGGGATTAAAGAAGATCAATTACAATTGTATTGTGGCAATCAAAGCGCTATTAACATATCTAAACACCCGGTTCAACACTCGCGAACTAAGCATATTAAAATAAGACATCACTTTATACGCGAACTTGTTGAGACTAAGGAGTTAGAAATTCATTACCTACCTACTGATTTGCAACTTGCAGACATGTTCACTAAACCTCTTGACTATAACAGATTTCTGTATTTGCGTAATTCTATAGGTATGGTATGTGCTGATTAATCTCTTAAGACCATAATTTTTTTACCCTTTGTCCACTTGAGACAAAATGGGGGAGAAATTTGAGTCTTATGGGTTCAATGTTTTGTTCACATTTCATCTAAACTGCTTGATCTTAGTTCATATTTGCAGGAATCTCTTCTACTGGTTTTCTACCATTTCTCTCTAGTGTACAAATTTGTAAATAGTTGAGTTATGTAATTTTTGACTTTCTAGGAAATGGGTAGATAGAATCTTTTGTATAGGACTAGGTTTTATTATTTTTGGTTCCCTAAGAGTTTAAGCTAACTAAAAGGAGATTTTGTCTCATATTTCCAAAGGAGGAGATTGAAGCACCTTATACCTTTGACTTACTTAAGTCTATATTGTATAAGTGTTCATCTAGTTTGGAAATAGTGACAAAATTAGTTGTCTAACCTAGAATCCAAAGAACCTCAGACTTGTTCACTCTGTAATCCTCTTCAATGATCTAAACAAGGTATAAATTGAATCACACTAAACACATTAGAAGTGCATACATGTGTATATATTGCTCATAATTTATTGTGTGTTAGATTTCCCTTAAAATGTTGTTTTAATAATATTTTGGGAATTTTTAAACATTTTTAAAATAATGTTTTCTTTAATAAAAGTGTGTTTTAAACTTTGTGTGGTTAAAATGCTATTATGAAAAATTAGTTTTTCATCAGAATGTTTGATTGGGTAGAATATCAATGCGCTAGAGACTTAAGGGTGTTGCATGTAATTATTTTGGACGCGCATTTGCCAGCCAATGAAATGCCAACACTTGTCAGGCTCCTGTTATCTCATTTGTGTTTCTTTTGTGAGAGAACTGCCTGGTGTATTGTGGATCGTTAGATCAAACGTTATCTATGGTCTGCATGTGTTTTAAGTCTATCCGTGTGTTATCACTGTGGACCAATCACCTTCGTTTTAACCAACCGCTTTTTACCACCCTTGGATCAAAGTCAATATAGGAAGACTGGATCTCAACCATTGATTGCCATCAGCGATCCAGAACCTTCATTGGCTCCTATATAAACCCTCTCATTCTCAGCTTTTTAAGACTTTTGGGAGTCGTCTAATTTGAGAGAAAAAAGAGAGAAGAGAGAAGTGAGAGAGAATAGAGAAAAGAAAAGAAAGAATAGAGAGAAAGGGAAACTGAGTTAGAGAAACCCTAACCCTGAGAGTGCAGCAACAGCGGAAATATAGCGACTTCTCAAATAAAAAACCAATTTTAATTAAACCCAAATTTTAGTTAAAACCCTAAGACATGCATCTAGATGATTTATCAAATAAAATATAGCATGCAGGATAAAAACAAACAATTTCAGGAAAAATCCCCGCAGGGCAAAACCTTTTATTTCACTATGAATATACAAGCCGCAACTTACAATTACATAGAGAAATCTGCAATGGATCAACGCGCAGCCAACCCACAAAGACACGCAGTCTTGAACTCAGCAAGAGAATACACGCAGCACCCTCCAAGGACTCGCAGCCCAAACAACGAAGAAAGAACCGCAGCTCTCCTCAATGACACGCAGTCATAAAACTTTGTAGAGACTCCCTCAGCAATGACACGCAGCCCTCGTTTGCAAAGATCTCTCCACAAAGATGAACAGTAGCAAAGCTTGTGTTCTAGGGTTCCAAAAGATTCACAAAAGTAATTGGGATTTTTGGTGTGAATCAAAAAGATGTTTGGCACATCAAAAGATGAAGACTTTGAGTATTTAGGACTCTGAAAATCGTGTTGAAAAGTCTTAAAAAATAACTCCCCGAAGTTGGATTTAAATAAGAAGTCTTTGAGCCTAAAAAATCTGCAGCGAATCTGGCAGTGATTATCCCCGTCGGATCGGTCCGGATTGAGGGCGGATCGATCCGATTTGACCGGATCGGTTCTTTTATTAAGAGGCGGATCGGTCCGAATGAGGTCGGATCGGTTCGGCTATTTCTCCTCATCGGTTTGCCATCGGTCCGGGGTATACTGGCCTTCAGCAAAACGGATCGGTCCGTTTGTGACCGGATCGGTCCGGTTGACCCAGAATAATAAATGCCTCATTTTGCTTGAAAAAAACTTACGCCTTATTTTTATAAAAAACATTTTATAAAAATTTCCCAATACTAAATATGAACTTTAAGGAACGTAGAAACAAAATTTTACCAAGTTCATTCTCGCAGAGGCTATGATGTTGAAGACGCTTTGATATTCGGATCCGTTGATGTAGATGCAATCTTGAATTTCTTCAACGGTGTAACGGCGTATGACATACATATTGATAATGGACAAAAATGTCCTTACAAATCTCCCCCTATGTCTATGCCGGTACATACATAAAAAAATATCCGAATTATCAACTAATGACCTATACAAATCTACCCTCCTATGAACCCTAAAAATGGAAAGATACAAAGGTATAAATCTTCATCGTTTGTTCTTCAATCTTCAACAATGATCAAATCTCAAAGCTTTTCTCATCAGGGTGTGCAACATATTGATTTTCAATCTTCATACCTACACACATGAGACAAAGCAAATACCACGTGACATATCGAGTTTGAAATGAGATAAACATAGATACCAATATATGATAAAATCATAAGCTATATCTCAAAAACTCCCCCAAAATTCAAACTCCCCCATAAAATGATAATTCTTTCTCCCCCTTTTTATGATGTCCCCAAATAGACAAATGAGAAGAATGAATCAAATAAGCAGAATCGGGGTGACACGGTACAAAACAAATACAAACTATTTTTTGATTTTTCAAATTTTTCATACAAAGATAGGATACCAATTTGAACAAATATGATACAAAAATCACACCATGGATTTAGACTCAAACAACCAAGTCATGGAAATGGAATGAATGGGTGTGAACATATTCGATAGGTAAATCAACGCAATCAATCATATGTGCATGATGCATATGTGTACCCCTAACGAATGAACATCAAAAGTATCCTTAGGTGAAAAGATTGTTGAATTTAGATGACATCGTCTTATGCAAATCAACAAATCAAAGTCAAAATGATTTCCACACCAATAACGTCCAAAACTATTTAGCGCATTTTCAAGCATTTCAAGGACGTGCAAACCCGTTTTAATTCTCCAACCAAACTCCCTCATAAATATTTTCTTTTAGAGGTAATCTAAATTCTCAAACTTTGGAGAATTGGTGCAAAAACCTAAATGGCCCATAATTGGCATGAATTTCTTTTTATTGCCTTTCAATTTTTTCTCGGGCTCTTTTAACCTCTTTGGACCTCGGATAATAAAATTCCTCCATTTTTTAGGTCCAATTTAACGGTGTCTTAGTATTCGCAAAGGCTAAAGAACCTTTCGCAGCCCTTCCCCGTTTTCAAACAAAGCACACAAACTCGCAAAACGGTTTTTATATGCACAATATCCTTATCAAAATTATCGCGCTTGGTTCGTTTGAAGGACAGGATTGAAGTGAAAACACCCAACCAACATGTGATAAGACAAGCACAATAATCAAACAAATCCGTGCATGTGTGCAATAAAGGAAACATGAGTCAAACATGTAGGAAGTAACACTTAATGACATCTTAATGACTCCAAACATTATAAAGCACATGGATGAATTGACCTATTGTCTCAAAACACTATCAAATAGTCACATGAAAATAATGGAATGATGTTGTGACTCGGTCATCCACAGTGTTCATCCATAAACGGTGTAAACTAAAAAATAAAAATCTTTTTGGATTTTTCAAAAGTTTTATCAAAATAAAATCTTTTTGTATTTTTCAAAAAAAAATCAAAAACAAGAATTTATACAAAAAGTACAAGTCATCACACTAGTAAAAATATATCATGAACCTACAACTAGTGTATGACAAACATGCAATCACAATCAACCAAAAGATTTCACATGGGGTGAATCACGTGCAAGCAAACGGGAATCGTGGACAAATAAACCATAAGCCTCTAAATCCGATTTTCTAACCCAAATTGATGTGTAACGAAGTGCGGGGGTTTTGGGAATCGAATTTATTCTTTCATTAACCTTCCTAGGTCCATTTAAAAGCTTGTAACAAAATCTCCTAAGATGACCTTGCCTACCGCAATGTGTGCAAGTGTAAATCGGGCGGTGTGTGTTACCTAAAGGTGGCCCTCTCCTCAATTTCCTAGGTGGCGCTTTCTGAATTTGCTTAGGTGGATCTCTCCTAATGATCCTAGGAGGCACTCTCACGATGTTCCTAGGGGGCTCTTTCCTAACACCCGTAGGTGTCTCTTTCTTAACAAACCTAGGAGGCTCTCTCACACGTGTGGGAATGGGTGCAACATATTTTTCAAGACCAATCCCACCCCTATCAGTTTTGATCTCGACTGTGCCTAAAATCTTATCAAGTTTTTCAGACCTAGACTCCAAATCAAATTTCACTTTACTTGAATCTTTCAATTTCACCTCAAGTTCACCTATCCTAGATTCAAGTACTCGTTTAGAATCCTCAAACTCTAAAAGCTCCTTTTTCATAGTCTCCATCAACCCTCTAAGACTATCTCTCTCACCCTCGACGTACTCAAGCTTCTCTTTCAAAATTTTCACATGAGCCCTAAGTTCTTCAACTAAAAAATCATTATTTTTTATGGCACACTCTTTCAATTGAGCTTTCAATTTCAAATTTTCTTTCTTTGTTTTCAAAGTTTCAGCATAAAGTTCATTGAAAGCAGTTTGCAAGTCATGCTCATCTACACTTTCCTCCTCACTTTCATCCACACTCCCATCACCTTCACTATCACTAATCACATGGATGGGAAACTCTCGCCTAGAAGCATAAAAAACTTCTTCTTCCGAATCACAATCACTAAGGGTAGAAACATGAGAAATCGGTTTATTCAATTTCTTCTTTAAATTTGTGGTACACTCATGTAATGTGTGACCAACACCCTCACAACAAGGACACCTCTCAGATTCGTTTTCAACAGAAGATTTAAAACAAGAGTTCGTGCGAATTTTCCAATTAATTTTTTCAAAAATTTGACATCGAAGATCATCAAAACCATCAAAAGCCATTTTTGCAAAAACAGGATCAAAGCACAATAACTTAGTGCAACAGGCTCTGATACCAATTTGAGAGTGCAGCAACAGCGGAAATATAGCGACTTCTCAAATAAAAAACCAATTTTAATTAAACCCAAATTTTAGTTAAAACCCTAAGACATGCATCTAGATGATTTATCAAATAAAATATAGCATGCAGGATAAAAACAAACAATTTCAGGAAAAATCCCCGCAGGGCAAAACCTTTTATTTCACTATGAATATACAAGCCGCAACTTACAATTACATAGAGAAATCTGCAATGGATCAACGCGCAGCCAACCCACAAAGACACGCAGTCTTGAACTCAGCAAGAGAATACACGCAGCACCCTCCAAGGACTCGCAGCCCAAACAACGAAGAAAGAACCGCAGCTCTCCTCAATGACACGCAGTCATAAAACTTTGTAGAGACTCCCTCAGCAATGACACGCAGCCCTCGTTTGCAAAGATCTCTCCACAAAGATGAACAGTAGCAAAGCTTGTGTTCTAGGGTTCCAAAAGATTCACAAAAGTAATTGGGATTTTTGGTGTGAATCAAAAAGATGTTTGGCACATCAAAAGATGAAGACTTTGAGTATTTAGGACTCTGAAAATCGTGTTGAAAAGTCTTAAAAAATAACTCCCCGAAGTTGGATTTAAATAAGAAGTCTTTGAGCCTAAAAAATCTGCAGCGAATCTGGCAGTGATTATCCCCGTCGGATCGGTCCGGATTGAGGGCGGATCGATCCGATTTGACCGGATCGGTTCTTTTATTAAGAGGCGGATCGGTCCGAATGAGGTCGGATCGGTTCGGCTATTTCTCCTCATCGGTTTGCCATCGGTCCGGGGTATACTGGCCTTCAGCAAAACGGATCGGTCCGTTTGTGACCGGATCGGTCCGGTTGACCCAGAATAATAAATGCCTCATTTTGCTTGAAAAAAACTTACGCCTTATTTTTATAAAAAACATTTTATAAAAATTTCCCAATACTAAATATGAACTTTAAGGAACGTAGAAACAAAATTTTACCAAGTTCATTCTCGCAGAGGCTATGATGTTGAAGACGCTTTGATATTCGGATCCGTTGATGTAGATGCAATCTTGAATTTCTTCAACGGTGTAACGGCGTATGACATACATATTGATAATGGACAAAAATGTCCTTACAAATCTCCCCCTATGTCTATGCCGGTACATACATAAAAAAATATCCGAATTATCAACTAATGACCTATACAAATCTACCCTCCTATGAACCCTAAAAATGGAAAGATACAAAGGTATAAATCTTCATCGTTTGTTCTTCAATCTTCAACAATGATCAAATCTCAAAGCTTTTCTCATCAGGGTGTGCAACATATTGATTTTCAATCTTCATACCTACACACATGAGACAAAGCAAATACCACGTGACATATCGAGTTTGAAATGAGATAAACATAGATACCAATATATGATAAAATCATAAGCTATATCTCAAAAACTCCCCCAAAATTCAAACTCCCCCATAAAATGATAATTCTTTCTCCCCCTTTTTATGATGTCCCCAAATAGACAAATGAGAAGAATGAATCAAATAAGCAGAATCGGGGTGACACGGTACAAAACAAATACAAACTATTTTTTGATTTTTCAAATTTTTCATACAAAGATAGGATACCAATTTGAACAAATATGATACAAAAATCACACCATGGATTTAGACTCAAACAACCAAGTCATGGAAATGGAATGAATGGGTGTGAACATATTCGATAGGTAAATCAACGCAATCAATCATATGTGCATGATGCATATGTGTACCCCTAACGAATGAACATCAAAAGTATCCTTAGGTGAAAAGATTGTTGAATTTAGATGACATCGTCTTATGCAAATCAACAAATCAAAGTCAAAATGATTTCCACACCAATAACGTCCAAAACTATTTAGCGCATTTTCAAGCATTTCAAGGACGTGCAAACCCGTTTTAATTCTCCAACCAAACTCCCTCATAAATATTTTCTTTTAGAGGTAATCTAAATTCTCAAACTTTGGAGAATTGGTGCAAAAACCTAAATGGCCCATAATTGGCATGAATTTCTTTTTATTGCCTTTCAATTTTTTCTCGGGCTCTTTTAACCTCTTTGGACCTCGGATAATAAAATTCCTCCATTTTTTAGGTCCAATTTAACGGTGTCTTAGTATTCGCAAAGGCTAAAGAACCTTTCGCAGCCCTTCCCCGTTTTCAAACAAAGCACACAAACTCGCAAAACGGTTTTTATATGCACAATATCCTTATCAAAATTATCGCGCTTGGTTCGTTTGAAGGACAGGATTGAAGTGAAAACACCCAACCAACATGTGATAAGACAAGCACAATAATCAAACAAATCCGTGCATGTGTGCAATAAAGGAAACATGAGTCAAACATGTAGGAAGTAACACTTAATGACATCTTAATGACTCCAAACATTATAAAGCACATGGATGAATTGACCTATTGTCTCAAAACACTATCAAATAGTCACATGAAAATAATGGAATGATGTTGTGACTCGGTCATCCACAGTGTTCATCCATAAACGGTGTAAACTAAAAAATAAAAATCTTTTTGGATTTTTCAAAAGTTTTATCAAAATAAAATCTTTTTGTATTTTTCAAAAAAAAATCAAAAACAAGAATTTATACAAAAAGTACAAGTCATCACACTAGTAAAAATATATCATGAACCTACAACTAGTGTATGACAAACATGCAATCACAATCAACCAAAAGATTTCACATGGGGTGAATCACGTGCAAGCAAACGGGAATCGTGGACAAATAAACCATAAGCCTCTAAATCCGATTTTCTAACCCAAATTGATGTGTAACGAAGTGCGGGGGTTTTGGGAATCGAATTTATTCTTTCATTAACCTTCCTAGGTCCATTTAAAAGCTTGTAACAAAATCTCCTAAGATGACCTTGCCTACCGCAATGTGTGCAAGTGTAAATCGGGCGGTGTGTGTTACCTAAAGGTGGCCCTCTCCTCAATTTCCTAGGTGGCGCTTTCTGAATTTGCTTAGGTGGATCTCTCCTAATGATCCTAGGAGGCACTCTCACGATGTTCCTAGGGGGCTCTTTCCTAACACCCGTAGGTGTCTCTTTCTTAACAAACCTAGGAGGCTCTCTCACACGTGTGGGAATGGGTGCAACATATTTTTCAAGACCAATCCCACCCCTATCAGTTTTGATCTCGACTGTGCCTAAAATCTTATCAAGTTTTTCAGACCTAGACTCCAAATCAAATTTCACTTTACTTGAATCTTTCAATTTCACCTCAAGTTCACCTATCCTAGATTCAAGTACTCGTTTAGAATCCTCAAACTCTAAAAGCTCCTTTTTCATAGTCTCCATCAACCCTCTAAGACTATCTCTCTCACCCTCGACGTACTCAAGCTTCTCTTTCAAAATTTTCACATGAGCCCTAAGTTCTTCAACTAAAAAATCATTATTTTTTATGGCACACTCTTTCAATTGAGCTTTCAATTTCAAATTTTCTTTCTTTGTTTTCAAAGTTTCAGCATAAAGTTCATTGAAAGCAGTTTGCAAGTCATGCTCATCTACACTTTCCTCCTCACTTTCATCCACACTCCCATCACCTTCACTATCACTAATCACATGGATGGGAAACTCTCGCCTAGAAGCATAAAAAACTTCTTCTTCCGAATCACAATCACTAAGGGTAGAAACATGAGAAATCGGTTTATTCAATTTCTTCTTTAAATTTGTGGTACACTCATGTAATGTGTGACCAACACCCTCACAACAAGGACACCTCTCAGATTCGTTTTCAACAGAAGATTTAAAACAAGAGTTCGTGCGAATTTTCCAATTAATTTTTTCAAAAATTTGACATCGAAGATCATCAAAACCATCAAAAGCCATTTTTGCAAAAACAGGATCAAAGCACAATAACTTAGTGCAACAGGCTCTGATACCAATTTGAGAGTGCAGCAACAGCGGAAATATAGCGACTTCTCAAATAAAAAACCAATTTTAATTAAACCCAAATTTTAGTTAAAACCCTAAGACATGCATCTAGATGATTTATCAAATAAAATATAGCATGCAGGATAAAAACAAACAATTTCAGGAAAAATCCCCGCAGGGCAAAACCTTTTATTTCACTATGAATATACAAGCCGCAACTTACAATTACATAGAGAAATCTGCAATGGATCAACGCGCAGCCAACCCACAAAGACACGCAGTCTTGAACTCAGCAAGAGAATACACGCAGCACCCTCCAAGGACTCGCAGCCCAAACAACGAAGAAAGAACCGCAGCTCTCCTCAATGACACGCAGTCATAAAACTTTGTAGAGACTCCCTCAGCAATGACACGCAGCCCTCGTTTGCAAAGATCTCTCCACAAAGATGAACAGTAGCAAAGCTTGTGTTCTAGGGTTCCAAAAGATTCACAAAAGTAATTGGGATTTTTGGTGTGAATCAAAAAGATGTTTGGCACATCAAAAGATGAAGACTTTGAGTATTTAGGACTCTGAAAATCGTGTTGAAAAGTCTTAAAAAATAACTCCCCGAAGTTGGATTTAAATAAGAAGTCTTTGAGCCTAAAAAATCTGCAGCGAATCTGGCAGTGATTATCCCCGTCGGATCGGTCCGGATTGAGGGCGGATCGATCCGATTTGACCGGATCGGTTCTTTTATTAAGAGGCGGATCGGTCCGAATGAGGTCGGATCGGTTCGGCTATTTCTCCTCATCGGTTTGCCATCGGTCCGGGGTATACTGGCCTTCAGCAAAACGGATCGGTCCGTTTGTGACCGGATCGGTCCGGTTGACCCAGAATAATAAATGCCTCATTTTGCTTGAAAAAAACTTACGCCTTATTTTTATAAAAAACATTTTATAAAAATTTCCCAATACTAAATATGAACTTTAAGGAACGTAGAAACAAAATTTTACCAAGTTCATTCTCGCAGAGGCTATGATGTTGAAGACGCTTTGATATTCGGATCCGTTGATGTAGATGCAATCTTGAATTTCTTCAACGGTGTAACGGCGTATGACATACATATTGATAATGGACAAAAATGTCCTTACAAACCCTAACCCTAAAACAACTTCAAACCATATTCAAACCTTCGTACCTTCAGAAATCCAAACACAACCTTGAGTGTTTGAGAGAGATTGGTGTTACTGGTTTGATCGTTTGTAGCTGTAACCTCTTGATCTGTGATCTTGTTACCAACTTAGACATTTTGGTGAGATATGTATTTCTTTTTCATAGAAATCTTAGATCTACACTATTGCATGTTATATATCACTAGATCTGCATATTTGTTTCTCGATTTGTGAAAATATTTGTTGAATTAGATCTGTAATTATTTTATATTTTCTATTCTTATGAAACTAAACCTTGACCTAGTTGGATTCTCACTTAGATATTTTCAATCTCGAAAATATTTTAAAAACTGAGATTGATTAAGATCTTGACAAATTTTGAAGCAAGATATCCGTGGAATCTGGGATAGATTAAAAGGTCAAAAAAGGTTCCAAGTTTTGTAAGAAAGAAAGAAAAGAAAATCACAGCATATAGTCTTTATATGTAATTTTCTAGGACTTTCTGTACAAACTAAGTGTGTGTGAGTTCATGCATGTGGATAGAAATCACATCACAAACACTTGACACACTACCACACTGAAAGTGTTGGGTATAAGATCAAAGATTATTGAGTCGACGCAAGGAAAGCTAAAGTAAAGGGGAAGTTATCAAGCTGGAAGAACATCATCAACAATCAGATCTACAAGAAGTTAGAAGGACACCAAGTGGGGTATATTCCTAAACTTAGAATTGGCTGAGTTGTGTGCATGTATGTTGTGGATTTTTTTACTTTCGTTACTTAGAAGTCACCGTGGATGTTTCCTCTATTGGGAGAGGTTTTACCACGTTAAAATATTGTGTTCTGATTATCTTCATCTCCTCATCTCATTCTATAGTGTGCTGATATTTTGAAACTATCTTAGTTTTAAAACTGATTACAAAGTCTTGGTTATTCTCATACATAAGTTTTTGTAAACACATCTTGTTGTTTATCATTTTTATTTTCAAAAGAAAATTGTTTCTTCAACACCAACTCGGAGTTGCTTATACAGTTTAATCATTATATTAAACGGCATTAGTAATGTTTTTCATATGTCATAAGATTGATCAATGATGTCATCAATATAAATTTTTTTGCTCTTCCTATTTTACCCCTTAAAAAATTGAGTTCCACCAAAATTTCTAGAGGGTACAAGAGTAATACACCTCATAAACACCTTTAATTTGAAATCTTTTAACTTTCCCTACCAAAATCATCCATGCTAACCCTACCCGTCCCCATCTCATTCTCCAGCTCACGAATCTCCGGCTTCACTCACTCTCTCCATCTCACTTCTCAATTGCAGCCATTGCCTCCCCTTCTACCTCCACCTATGACTCAACTTCTCTATTTCACACTACTACACACACACACAAATACATGCACACATGAAAATAGACCTCTTTTGACTCCCTCTTTCACGTTCTTACACACGTACACACACACACACACACACACAAAGATTTTCTCACATAACCACAGATCTGAAGACTTCTAGGTTTGGGGTTTTTTGAAATTTTCCTTTTGTGTTTCTTTTAGTTACAAAGATAGTTGATTTATGCATTTTTTGAAATTTTGATTTGGGGTTTTTTCATTTATAAACATAGTTACTAACAATATTCTTTTTTATGATCTCGAAACACATATAAATGACCTTACAACATGTATATACAGTTGGAGCTAAAATGAGGTTAGTTCTTTTTTGCAGGTTTGAAGTTTTCATTTTTTTCTTATTATGTGATACCTATATTTCTACTTTGCAAATGGTGTCATATGTTAGTAATTTTAATGGTTTTTAAAAATTATCTTTTCATAGTTGCTTGCTTGTGTTTGACAAAATGACTTACATAATGTTTGTTAGTTTTAGGCCAGTTTATCGATCAAAATGTTAGTTTCTCTCAAATTTAATTTCTTTAATACTAGGTACTTATGTTTATGTGTATCATGCTTGCGTGATTTTTCTATTGTCTATGATCATTATGGAAATTTGAGGCCCTGTTTTGGTGATTTTATATTGCTGAGTTTTGGTAGTTTAGGTTTCAATTTTTGAGCTTTCAATTTGTTGAGTTTTGGTAGTTTAGGTTTCAATCTTTTTTGCATGTGGAAGCTAGTAAGCAAATAGTTGTGGCCTCAAAAACTCATACGAGTTCAGGTATTACTTTTTTTCCAAAAGTGTTGCATTCCATTTTTTTGGCAAAAGTCTTAATTGATTCTTTTTGACATAGTTTTTAGTAATGTAATACTATTGTAATGTAATATACTTTCACTTCCTAGAGACAATGTAATAGAGGTTAATTTAGGTGTTTCAAGTGGAAACAAGTTTAATATGGTTTAAATATGTATACTATGTCTGTTCAATTTTGGGTTGAATTTGTGCGTGTTTTCTTCA
The DNA here is from genome assembly GCA_949130495.1 of Sambucus nigra. NCBI lineage: Eukaryota > Viridiplantae > Streptophyta > Magnoliopsida > Dipsacales > Adoxaceae > Sambucus > Sambucus nigra. The sequence goes on from OX422210.1 coordinate 314,798,428, forward strand.
ATTATTGGGGAATGCAGATTTAGTCAGACATACACTCTTACGGGTTTCGACTTTCGATATGGTGGAATGCTATTGATTTTTATTTTAAAAATTATCATAGCGCTCTTAAGTTATTAGTATTTGGTAATGATATATTAACCTTTTCTTTTTGTTGAAGGAATAGGAATTATGGATTCGGGTTTGGGACCGAATGATGGATAGCGACTTGTTAGCGGAGCATTATTGATCGTATTAAATAAACAAAATATCTGATTCTATATAAAATGGTGGGGGAAAATATTTAAATAAATATGAAATTGTGGAATTCAAAGGTCCTTTTGTAAAGGTCCTTCTGTAATTTGGAGTTTATACATCGGACTTTTAATGTATATGCTTTGTAGTTTATAGAAGGCTTTGGATCAGTTAAAGAATTATCAGAACTAGAGAATAAGAGAGGATGATGGTATGAATAACCTCTATGAAGAGTGACACATATTCAAGGTCTGCTACTGTTTTGTAGCTATTTTTTTTGGATGTTTAATTAATTCTCCCTTTGTGATTCACATATAATTAAAATTGTGTTCCTTACTACATATGGTATATTGATACTATGAAATTGTGTTCCTATTAAAGATACTTGATATTTTAATTTCAAAACACTCGCACATAAGAGGTGTCGCTTCAAATTCAGTATTAAACCATCACTTATTGTAACATGTTTTATTATGGCATATTTATAGGTTTGCTCTTCAGTTTATGCAGCATATGTTAATGATCATTTGCAAGTGAGCTATCACTATAATAGAATTGTAAGTGAGCATATTTATAGGTATGCTCTATTATGGAATATTCATAGATTTTCTCTTCACTTATTGTATCAATTCAATTTTTTAATTCGTTTTCATGGTAGCAAGAATATTTATAGGGATTTTTTCAGAGTGAGCTACCACTGCTCCATATGGTATTTGATGTCAAGTTTAAAATTATCAGTAGATCTCAAGATATATTTTATGTTGGCAAATGGGATTCAACTATATTACATTTATTCAATTTTTGAGATTGATCACTTTTTGGAGGTTGTCTTTGAGTTGACTTAGCTCGAGTATTTCATATATATTTCAACTCAAATTTTGGTGGTTATCTGATAAATATTTTATGTTATGTAAACCTATGTGCACTCTAATTTTTATATGATTTTGACTAGAAATTATACGTAATGAGTTTTGCTATCACATGAATTAGTTTGTGCATGAAATCATTCTTGATCATTATTTTGTTTCTCAGTTGTTCCACATTCGGATGATAGACAAAGAGAGCCATCTGCTAATTTAGGGACTCAAGAATTTGGTTCTCAGTTGCCTCTCAAAGTTAATAGACAGAGATCTGCCTGATTTGTTTCCTTCTAACATCTATAATGTTAGACATGAAGCTTGAAGGAAATAAATAGTGATTCATATTTGAACTGTTCATATGATTCCAAGAAATAATTTCACGAAGACCTCTCATTCAGGTATGTTCTCACTGGTGCTATTGATGCTTGAGGGAGTTGATGTGCGTTAGAGTTTATGTCTTTCTACCTCGAACTCATCGTGTTTTCCTTTAGATTGTTATTGATTCGTTTGTCATTTTTTCATAGGCTTTTACCTCACCTCATGTTATTTTGGAGAAGTTTACTTGGATTCTTAAATATAGCAGTTTGAATATTATCTTTTTTTTTATAGAATTTGATTCCTATCTATAGTAAGATTGTGAGTATATGGTGGTTAGAATAATTGTTTGAGATTGGAGATTTAAGGTTTGGTTGTATGAGTTTTAAAGACTGTTTAGCTATAAAGAATAATATACAGTCTTCGAACTTTGATGAAGATGATATAAGGTCTTCGAACTTCGAACTTTGATGAATAATAAACAGTCTTCAAATAATATAAAGTTTTACTATAGATAGAAGATGATTTAAAGGTATGGTGGATGGGATGTTTTATTTTGTGTAATTCATCAGAAAAATCCATAACATTTGGCTTGGTTAGCAGAAGCATCTTCGTCATACTATCAAGGTGATTCTTCTTCTTCATCATGGATGCTCCCCTCTTCCTCTCTCTCTGTCTCATCATAAGCCCAAACTAGGTTTCTCCTTCCATCTTTATCAACACACACATACAAGCACACATTAGGGTGTCGAGTATCGAGTTGCTTGTTTTTCAATTGCGCTTTTGGCTAGAATTAATTAGAATTATATATGGTGTCACTCTCTTCTCATGTACTTGTTCTATAAGGTTTTATGTATAATTTATGTACAAGAGAGTGACAAAGATGTGTTCAAGGTTCATGATGTGGAAGGTCGAGCCTCACAACTACAGGCACAAGCTACCGAGTCCACTAAAAATACAGACCTCCAGCTGACTAACATCTGCACTAGTGCACATTGATGGTTACTTAGTGGACATTGAAGAAAGTCAAGGAGACCATAAGCCTCTAACAGACTTGAATGTTCACGGGAGAAATTTTGACATAGTTGGAAAAATAGGAAAACTGCATGGACAAAAATTCCAGACCTTGAATAATTCTACCGCTGAATGGGAAGCTATGTACACTACTCAAATAAATCATAAAGCTAAGAATTACGACAATGGGATCCTTAAAATTGCCTCATGTGTCTCCTTCCGAATGCTTGTCAGTTTATGTTCAATTAGTTATGTACTTCTTACTAAAAACAAAAGTTTGGAGTGTGCTATTTTGGCTCTTGCTTGGTGCATTTGGTTTCAGAGAAATCAAACTTTTGAGGAGAAAACGATAGGAATAGAGAAATTCAGGTTGCTGAAATTACTTGCAACCATATTTCTATTAATGACGATGATGGTGATGTGTTGTTGAAATAAAAAAAAATGTTCAGTCACTATCTAACATGTGGATTAAACCATTCATTAGGCTTCCATATAGATATCCAAGTAATGGTACATCAATGTATATTGTGGTTGACTTCAAGGACGAGACCCCATTGTCTTATCCAGTAATTGGTAATGGTGATGCATTGTATGAGAAGGCAAAGAAGGTCGGGGAGATATTGCTTGGGGAACCCAATATGAAGATAGTATGAGCTGATGCATTGAATGAGCTTATCACTACTGCACTAACTGTTTATGTACATAAATGCATTATGCATCTCTTCCAACATCCCTCCCTTGCTCATCCCACGTTGCCTCCTCTTTCTCTCTATCTCTCTCTCTCTCTATCTCTCTCTCTCTCTCTCTCTCTCTCTCTCTCTCTCTCTCTATCTATTTATCTATCTATCTATCTCTCTCTCTCTTACATACACATGCACACACACTATTTTGGTGTTACATTTGTACACTTTAGATCAGACTTTGAGCCCCTATTTTTTTTGGGTTTTTCTATGATGGTTGATTTATGAGTTTTTTTATTGCAGTAGATCAGGTACACGCGTACACTGTGACATTTGGTACAGACTTTGAGCCCCTATTTAGATCAAGTACAAGCTGTGACATTTGGTGGTTTCAAGTTACAGGTAAACGCACACACACTATTCAATTTACGAGTTAATCTCTCTCTTATACAAACATGTACGAGATATTTTTAATCCCAGAGCACAATGCAGAGTAAATGAACCCGATAAACTTCTTAAGGGTGAGTAATTGATTTGATTTTAGTTTTCTCTTATTCATGTGGTTTTACGTGTTACTAAATTGTTCTCTTTGAATTTCAAGTGATAAGCGCCGACACAATAGAGATACATCCAATTGGTTCCATGTTACGTGTTACTAAATTATTCTGTTGTGAATTTTGATGTCATATAGAATAATGTTTTTTTACAAATTGTTCTCTTTCTACCTGTTGTGAATTTTTGATGACCTATAGTCTTCCATGAATATGTATTCATAAGGTTGACTCACTTTTCTCGATTTTCTGGTGGATACAGGGCGCAGTTTAAGGACTTGTAAATTGGCACACGATTGTGGTTACAAGGTTTGGTCCTGATGCATACATACTTTGAAGCAGGGGTACTTCGCCAGAGGCCTCCATACAAATGTTGGATAATTTGGGACGCGAAGAGGTATATGATACAAAATGGATACGTGCCTCATGGGGTTTAAAAAAAATAGGTGGGATACAAAATGGGGATATGGGGGACACAACACAGACAGGCAAGGGACATAGTAAGGACATGTGATGTACACAGCAGAACTTACTTTACTGGCCCTTATTACTTTGTGTATCACGTGTCTCCGTTTACATTTATTCATTTAGTTTCACGCAAGGGAGACATATTAGATTAAGTAGAATTTCATATGTATTAAAATGAATTAAAAGTTAATGGAATTTGGTCCATTAACTTTTAATGGGCTTATTATTGTTGTACTATTTTTTATTCCTTACACAGGTGGATAATCCTATAAATAAAGAAAACTCTGTTCATTTTTTTTAAATATACCTTATTTGTATTGATATTAAATCGGGTTGATCATTATTTCGTTGTGATTATGTTAGCTTTTCCAAATATCATCGTGCCTTCAGGCACGGGCATACTCGTGTGTGTGTGTGTGTGTGTGTGTGTATATATATATATATATATATATATATATTCCATGCATGTGATTGTAGCGCGTGAGTATCTTTTCTTTCATTCGTTTCTATACTGCTTTTATATATTCCTAATGGGCATAGGCTCACACCCTCACTTGTTACAGTAGGTTGGGAGAGGTTTTGTATTTTGAGATAATTATACAGGTAAGTATACTTTATTTATTTTACGTTAGTAACTCTGTTTACTTGGACTTTGGGGTGCTCCCCATGGGTCCCTCTTGTAGTTTATTTTAAAATAGAATCGTATGCTACCAAGTGAAATGTTAACTAAAATAAAACTGGAATAGCAACATTATGTAGGTTGGTCCATTGAACTTCAGTTGGATGGAGCTTCTTTTTTTAAAAAAAAAATTAATTTACGATATGACTACCAACAGTTGAGGGTATGATAGGAGGATGTACCCAAGACGACGTTCTTGACTCGTCATGGGTCTTATGAGTTATGAGTGATGTCGTTTGGAATTACTAATGCCCTATAAGTATTCACAAACTTAATGAATTGAGTGTTCCGATCGTATTTGGACCAATTCATCATAGTCTTTATTAATAACAACGTGATCTATTCACAGATAGAGGAGGAGCATAACCGAAATTCATGGATTGCTTTCTAGACGTTGCAAGGGCATAATCTTTCTAGGAACTCTATAAGAAAAAATGCTTTTTATGCCGCTTTAAAAATGGCTTTCTGACATTTAATAAGAAAATGTCATTAAAAGTATAGTATTACTACTATTTTGACAGATTTATAAAAAAAACATCATTTTATAGATATTAATATTATTCTATATGACACTTTTAAGATAACAATCATATTTCAATTGACCCATTATGGCATTTTTTGGCCTCATTTAGGTATATCAATATTTTTTATGACATTATTTTAAGTTACTCCAATTTTTTGTCGCATTTTCTTTACCCCCACTCAAAATTTTTGCAACAATTTTTCGTTACAATTCAAAAACCTCCCTCCTCAACCCTTTTCCCTCTCACCTCCTCACTTCTCTGATCGTCCTAAATGAATAGCCCTAACAAAACACAAACCAAAATGGAAATCCTAGCACACATCTTCTCATACAATCGACCTTCTTCTCCTTTTACTTTTCATGTCACCTAGTGTTTCAAAATATGGAGATTTGAGGTATGATATTCTACCTTTTCTTTTCATCAATTCCCTATTTTGTCATTTTTTGTTTAATCTATGTTTTCTCTCTTTTTATTCATGATATGTTCATTTGTTAGGATTGGAATCTTCTTATTTTTTCAGGATGAAATTTGGAGTATATTTGACATTTCCTCGGTTTGACATATTAAAATTGAAAATGAATTCTGATCTTGATTTGGATGATATTACATTCGGGTAATATCTACTCTAACACTACATGCCCAATGTGCAAATTGCTTTAATGCCTTTTCAAAGTCTAATTCCCAATGCATGAAAAGTTTCTTTCCAATTGTCCATGAATCTAATAAAAAGTGGTGAGGTTTCGAGAAGCAGTGAACATTTAAGAGTATTTACAATATATGAAAACACTAAGCTCTGAAATGAAAGATACATTAATTGCTCTCTATAAAAATGCATTGAATTACATTTTGATGTTGAATTTTTAATGCTTTTTTATCTTTACCAATTGAATGTATGGGTTCGAGTAATGTTTTGGTAATGTATAATTGAAGATGTGGGGGATCAAGCGATAACGATACACGTTGAAGGGAAGATTAAAATCACAACTATTCAAACTCTCCAAAAATATCTCAATTTAGGTTTGTGCTTTTCTTCTTCTTTTATTCACATTGAAATTATAAATTGGTATTTTTTCAAATCTCTGTCTATTTTATTATTTATGTATCTATATAATATATAAATTTAGCTTGTAGGGTTTTATTAGTCACACTTTTTTATATATTTATTCTTTAAAACGTATTTTAGATATCAATATGGATAGTTTCTATTGGAAAATATATATCTACGATAGTTGCATAAGTTAGATCTTGACCAATTATTACACGAAATTGCTATTTTCTCAAAAGTTTCACGTTCAGACAGTAACTTTTAGTGAAAATGACATAAACCACTCGTAAAAAGGCTCCTAAATTATCTAAACACCACTTTAGAGAGAGAAATACTCTTTTAAAATTCAATTCCCCCTCAAACGAGGCTTATAAGAGGGTATTTAAAGAGGAGGATTAGCTTAGGCTCCAAGATAAGGCCCTAATTAGAAAAAAGGCATTACTACACCTTACACTTAAATACTAAAACAAAATAAAACAAAATGCTATAACAAAAATAAAGAAAAATAATAAAAAAGAAATAAAACTACTAATATGCCTAAAAATGACAAAATAACCTCGATTCACCTTGAAAATAGTTCGTCCTCGAACTTAAAGGGAAAGATCAACGAAATCACCCTCCAAGATAGTGATTAAGGCGTGATGGGGGAGCTCCTCGAACGCGTCCAAATAGTCATGTGGATGATCCATTGCCAATAATGTGTGGCGTCACAAGAGAGAGCAAGCAAAAGCTCAATGACCAAAATTTCCATAGTTGTAGCACCGGAAGGTAAATGTGGAGAAGCGAGAGTAGTGGAAGTAGGAACTAAAGATGCCACTGGAGGAGGAGATGAGGCAAAAATTGGTGTAGGCGGAATCCGTGAGACGGGGATAGCTGTGGGCACTGTGTGGTAAGTCTTGACCTTAGCCACATACTTGACCGCCTTTAGGAAATTCGGTATCCCCCTAAAATCGAGATCGTGATGAATATGTGATTGTAACCCAATATATAGCGGTTTATGAGCTTTCGTCTCGAAAAGGCGAGCTCAGTTGCAAATAAGTTGAAACTTCTCCGTGTACTCCACTACCGATAAAGTGTCTTACCTGAGAGATTGAATGCGAGTAAAGAGGTAGCACTTATAGGTAGGTGGGATGAAGGATGATTGGAGAGCAACCTTCAGTCTGTATAAGAGGCAATCTGGCCACCATGCGGCAGTAGCAGAGGTCATTCCACCAAACCCGAGAAAATCCCTGGAATTTGATGGCTACGAGAAGAAGATAGGAGCGACCTTGAACCCGCTTGTACTCAAAAACTTTCTCCATCAAAGCGAACCAATCGACCATGGCATCTGGAGATAATCGCCCGTCAAACATGGTCATGTCTATGCGGATATCCCCATAGAGGCTCCAAAAACGCAGCTGAAGGGGCATAGATAGTGAACCCTCGTCTAGATGAGCATCTAGGCTCATCACGTCACCTGGCACAGGCGGAACAACATTAGCAGGAGGGATTGGCATCTATGCAGGCGATGGATGAAGAGGCTGACCATGATGGGGCATGGGAGGAGATGGGAGATAGTGAGGACACATGCCTATCAAGTGGCCACATTCACCGCAATAGAAATAATGTCGGTCTCAAAGTGGATCATGGATGTGGGAATCGGGTGGGGGTCAAGGAGTATCATCTGCAGGATTTGAAGGGCTGGAGGGTGATGGGTGGTTGCTGGAGGTGGTGCAATTGGGGTAAGGTGTTTTGGGCAGTGAGATGGAGCGGGTAAGAGTTTTAGAGCTCGATAGCAGCGGGTAAGGATTGATGGGAAGTGGTTATGGGGGCTTATTATTTCATAGAGAGTTGTTGGAGGAGTGCATCTAATTTCTTGTTGAAATCTAGGGCTTCTTGATCCATTTTGTACCCTAGCTCCAGCCTTAACTCTTGAATTTCATCATGTTATTGTTTGTATTTTTTGGGAGCCATTGAGAGTAGCGTATGTTTTGATAAAAACAATTTACACCAATACACCAAACACCAATGTGGAGCGACACCCACTCTAACACTAATTTGACGTAAACCACCCATCAAAAGGCTCTTAAAGTTATCTAAACACCATTTTAGAGAGACAAATACTCTTTTCTAATTCAAAATTCTAGTCCCCTTCAAATGAGTCTTATAAGAGGGTATTTAAAGGGGAGGAGTATCTTAGGCTCCAAGCTAAGGACCTAATTACAAAAATTCCATTATTACTCCTGACCCTTAAATACTAAAATGAAACCAAAGAAAATGCTATAACAAAAACAAAGGAAAATAATAAAAAAAAGAAATAAAACTACTAATATGCCCAAAAATAACAAAAATGACCTCGATTCACATTAGAAAACATGACACATTCTCTCTCTATCTGTTTGTCTCTCTCTCTCTCTCTCTCACACACACACACACACACATAAACAAACACATGTGCATACACACGCGCGCACACACACAATATACATGCTCGTAGTTTATTAAGAAGATATATTCATCTCTGCTAAAAAAATGGAGATATGTATTGTCTGTACACGAACTTCTTGTGTGGTGCTAGTATAAATAGTGTAGCATATATAACACAAATAAAAAAGATTGTAATAAGAAAAAGAACTATCTTTTTATCTCTATAATCCGCGGGCTTAGCGGTTGCTTTAATCGTAAAAGGCAACATATTTTTCAAATCAATACAAAATATCAATTGGTTAAATGTACAAGACAGTAATAAGAAATAAACTCCCCTAAAAATGTAATGATAATAATAATAATTGGAACAATTATAACTTCATAGTGAGTTTAGTGACTTTAATTTTGGAACCGTAATATATCTAAAAAAATTAACCTAGTTTGAAAATGATCTTAGAATTTAGTTCATATATATAATGCACAAGCTCATGCTCAATTCAAATATCCTTATGAACAATTTTGCTTATTTACTGCCCTTGACAATGAGACTTTTTGTTTATTACATAATTGTTAGACATGATTGACTGCAATACATATTTTGTTCCTTTTCTCTCCCCTCTGTATCTTAAAAATGGGGACATTCACTTTCAGTGACATGATATTTAGTTCCCCTCATGCTATAGTCAGGCCATGACTGGCATACATATTTAACTTCCACAATTACCCATCACAAGTACTCCCCTCTAATCATTTAACACCGTTGAAATTACTATGTGGAGGATTTTAACCACATATTTATCAACGAGCTAATTACTTCAGAAGTTCGAAATTTTTTTCTATGTTTAATAGGCATTAAATTGTATTTTTGATCTTTTAATTCAATGAAGATGAATTTTTTGGTGATTCCCTTTCCCTTGTCACGATTCTCTCTTTGCACCATCAAGGACGACACGATCAATTCTCACCATCACATTGCCAAAATTACCAGGTCTATTTTCATTACTTTATATATGTGTGTGGAGCTTTGTGATTTGAATTGATGATGAGAATTCAGTTGGTTCATGGAATTGGAGCCAATAATTTATTGTATTCCACATTAGATGCGATAGATACTTTCTCAATTACATTTTCCCCATTTCGTTCTTCTTGTTGTGGTCATGTTGTTTAATGAACAAACTAGTCAAATTTGAAAGAATTTTGCTTCTTCATAGACCATCCACTATCATGCGAAGTGTATCTCGCTCATTTTATGCGTCTGAGAGTGCTGTAAAGCAGGGTATACGTATCTCTCCCACTACAAATGGTGATACAAATTTTGGGTTTGAAGGTGCATTGCTGTTGCAACTATGGGTGTACACGGTTTGGTTTGGTTTGGTTTTGATACTAATTCCATAACCAAATCGAGATGGGTCGGTTCCAAATTTTTGGAATCGGAACCGAACCAATAGTTGTGTAGAACTGAACCAAACCGAACCAATAGTTCCTGGATTGGTTCGGATCGATTTTCGGTTCCAAATTCATATTTCAAACTTAGTGAAATCTTAAGATTAATGTATTTCAAAAATAATTTTTTTAAGGTAAAAATTAATTTGGATCGCCAATAACACAAGTTAGAAACTCAGGTAATCCCAAAAATATAAATTACAAGTGTTATATATATATTTATTTATTTTATAAAATATACCATATTGGTTCGTATCGATTTGGGTAGCCGATCGGTTCGGGTTGGATTTACAGTGAAACTAAGAACCGAACTAAAAATATCGATTTTATTTTTTTGGAATTAGAGCCGAGACAATAGTCTAGAAAATCGAACCAACACAGCCCAATACAATTGGTTCGATTTGATTTATCATTTTTTTCGGCTCCGTTGTGCACCCCTAGTTGCAACCTTTGGGGGATATGGAAATGCTTAACTTTGTGCATTCAACTCATCTTACATATTGAATATAAACTTCATTATAGTAATATTGGAATAAATATATCCATAATTAAGGAATATTTAAACAATATATGTACCGCCAGTAGTTTGTACAAGTCTGACCCTTACTAATTGGCATAATCTGCACCTATAGATATTGCCCTTGTGAGAAAATAGTGCACGATTTAGACTTGTCCTGATTATTTTATTCCTACATTTCTAGTGTCGGATGTTGACGTTATGATCTCAGGCCCCATGCAAGGATACGAAAGTAGGCATTAGAATTGTTGTCATCCTCATTGATATCCATCGTCGGGTTTCAAGTCGACAGAATCTCATAGAAAAACTCAAATAAAGAATAACATCCTCTTTGGGACATCATAACTGTTTGTTAAGCATAAAAGTGGTGCAATCTTATCTATTAACAAAAGGAAAATGCTATGTGTCCCAAACAACTCTCCCAAATCATCCCCCAAATAGCTTTAAGTGTTATACCTTATAGTATGGGTCCCGCCAGGGCACATCTCATCAATGCTATTTTGGGGAGATTTGGGGGAGTTATTTGGTACCCATGCTATGTGTCCCAAATAACTCCCCAAAAATCATCCCCCAAATAGCTTTAAGTGTTATACCTTATAGTATGGGTCCCGCCAGGGCACAACTCATCAATGCTATTTGGGGGAGATTTGGGAGAGTTATTTGGTATCCATAACACCACTCTTAACAAAAAGTAGGTGATTTGCATTGAGAGAATAGTGTTTGACATAACTATGGGTGTGCATGGTTCAGTTTTGGAGCCTATTTTTCAGTCGAACCAACCATGTCGATTTGGAAGAAGGCGGCCCGATGGCCGAATCAACTGTGTCGATTTCAGGTGTTGTCCGTTTTCTTGGGTTTCAGGTCGACAGTTGCAAAGAGTGGAGAATAGATTCAAAACATACACAACCAATAAATGTGTTTCTCTCTCTATATATATATCAAACAAAAAATCAACAAAGTGTAACATATACCCACGTACCTGTACGAAAATTACAATATTCAATCTGAAGCCCTAGACACCAACATTCAATCTTAAGCCACTAACATACAATTTATGATCTGGATAGAAATCAACCATAGGTCTTCTGAGTTGATGAGGGTGGTATGGGCATCGAAAGTAAGGAGCATCATTTTCTAGTTTACTCAGGTTCTAAAGCATCTTGGAATTTTTATGCTGATACGGTCAATGCGGATCTCATATTGGAGCAGCAAATATGGGCTGCAGTGGATCCGAATGCCAATAACCATGTGTTTAACTACAACAACGATGACATTTTCAAGTGAAAGCATATATGGAACGCGTTGGCAGATAAGTTTGAGTTGGAGATGGTGGGGTAACATGAGGGGAAATACCAGGTCAGTTTAGCCGAGATGATGGAAGACATGTGGGAGGAAATTATGAGGGAGAACAAATTGGTTCCCACCAAGCACGCCGTCTCTGAAATTTTAGGGTCCCTTGGCGAACAATTAATTTGGAACTCTTTATATTAATTTTTTTTTATAGAAAATGTGTTCTTCCTGCATTTTTCGATGCAAAACTATCAATATCATTATCTCTTATTGGACTTTTTTTTTTACCATTGTGTCTATCAAATTTTGATCAATATTTTTCCAATTAGCCGGATCATAAATATTTAGTGGTAAAGCTTCTACATGTTCATTTTCTAATTGTTCATTATCTAATTCTTCTAAATTTTGATGTTCAACAACATTTTCATTATCTAAATCTTCTATATTTTGATGTTCAACATCTATTTTTTTTTGTTTATTAAAATATTTATTTAGTGAACCCGCTAGTTTTGATGTTTCTTCTTCAATTTATTTTTGTCTTTTTCTTTTTTCGTGACCGGGGGATATTTTCTAGTAGACATATTCACACAACAATAAGTGTAATTTGTAAAAATAAAATTAATCACAAGATTCTCAACAATATTGACAAACAATATTAAAGAAAAATGCTAAAGTGGAACAATAGAACCTGATTTGTAACCAATTTGAGAGCAATCTCAAGTTTTAATTTGTAAATGCCCAAATAACAAATTGGAATTTACAAAAAAAAAAAAAAATACAACACAAATATTAGTAGTAAAACAAACAAATTTATATAGTGGGAATGTAGCAAAACAATGAATAATATATACTTATACAAACAATCTTCAATCAAGCCCTAACTTTCTGAAATTGAAGAAATTAAAACCCTAGATTTTTAACCCTTTTTTTATGAGGTTATTTCAATAAAAAGGGGGGAGGGGAGCTCGTATATTTTTTGGGGGGTAGGGGGTTGCCAAAAATTACTTTTTTGGGGGGTGGGGGGGGGGGGGGGGGTGACTAAGGGTTTGGGGGGTGGGGGGGTAAGAAAGGATTTATTCTTGCTTTGGTTGGTAAAAAAAGACAGTAGTGTGAGAGAGAGAAGAAGATAGGAAGAGAAGAAGAGTGAGAGAAGAAAGTGGGTGAGAGAAATGGAAGAGTTAGGGTTAGAATATAATAAGTAAATGGGTTGGGTTGAGTTTGAGTTGGGTTGGGCTATGATGGTGGGTTTATTGTATGGGTTTATTTTTTAGTGTGTGTGGGGAGTTATTATATTGTTGTTGAGTTTAGTGTATGAGTTTACTTTAAATAGAACAAATTTATTTTTGGGGCCTTTTTTTAAGTGAAAACTCTAATTTTTTTCACAACTAATTTTTTTTTTTTTTTTGGGGGGGGGGGGGGGGGGGGGGACTTTTTTTTTACAACTATTTTTTTTTATACCTAATTTTTTTTCCAGAAGGGGCCCTAATTAATCGGGGGCCCTAGGCGGCGGCCTAACCCGCCTATGCCTAGAGCCGGCCCTGCCACCAAGTTATAAGATATTGTCGCTGATGGTTTTCCAACATGTAATTTATTTGTGAGAATTTGGTCAGTAGTATGAATAAGAGCATAGAACATGGCTTTGTTGGCTTTAGGAATTCTATCAAGTCCTTCATTTTTTGCATCGATAAAATGAAATCTTACAAAATTATTCCCTAGATGAATTGGCCAACATTGTTGAGGACAGTGTAGATGAGTGCTTAGACCTCAACTTTCCTCTCTTAAGATTCATAATGTTTTCTTCATTTCATTGATTATAGAATAATGTTTTATAGAACTAAATATGAACTTGAGAATTAGGCAGTTTTGGAAACGAGTATTGTTAATGTACCACTGTTTAAATCATATTATGTTCATTGATATTCTTAAATGGAAATTTCACTCCATAAATTTTGGTTGATCAGAGGCATTTCCCATGATTCAAGCATTCAAGGGAAATTATGCAGACTACATTATGGAAGGTTTTATGATTCAGATATTTTCGTATTAATTATATTTCGAGTTTTATAAATGGTTAAGAGTGTTTTAATCTTGTAATTATTGTTTAGATCTAAGTCTTAAAGTATTGTCTTATAGGTCATTCATATTTAAAAAGGGTATATGTGGGTTTACAAAAGTTCCACCAACATTTATTGCATAGAAATATAATGATCACTTCTAAACATCAAAGTCATAGTCCCTTTATACGCTATATGTAACAAACTTATAAAACAATTAGTTAATTAGTTTATTGCATTTTATATGTTCTTAGAAAATTAAGCATAGTGTTGATGTAATGAGGGATGAGCAAAATATATTTTATTTTAATGTGTCGTGTCACCTAGGGAATACCATGCGTTGTTGTTGTTTTTAAGCGCCATAATGTAAGGTATGATAAAAAAAACTCTTCCAACTTTCTTATCCAATTTTGGGTTACTTTTCGATGCATTATTTAGTTCAGGTTTTTATAATCTAAACCCCTACCAAACATTGAAATCCTTTGGATATTTAATGGTGCTACTTTACTGGGTTAGTTCATATTGGAAAACATAGGTTATATCAAACTAAAAAAAATGAATCTGATTTATTAATGTTGTCAAAATTAACTATCTTAAAACAAATCTTAAACAGACTATTATTTCTTGCTGGATATAAATAAATGACCTCATCAAATTTCTATCCCGACACTCCAAGACCATTGTCTTTGTAATGAACTTTAGTGCTCTTTTAAGGATATCATATGATCGTATATTATATGGTAGCTAGAATATGTCATACGATACTTGTTATCTTTTCTATATTGATTTAAAAATATAAAATCCAATGTTACAAACATATTTGTTAAAAAATTATTTTGATTCAGAGAACTTTAAATAATTGAAATGTCTCTTGCATTAATTATGAATTTTTTTCTTCTGTAAAACAGCTTGCTATTTGGGAGGTAACTGTATTTTCATATTGTGCAGGTAGTAATATTACATTTGCATTTAATTTTTTATTTCTATTAATCCTTATAGCAATAAGCACTAATAACATTTGCATTCAACAAAGTGACAGTAGAGAGTCGATAGAAGTAAATTTCATAGTTCAAAGCATAGAAGAAGGAGGGAATAAGAGTGGAAGAAAAGAGGTCATGGCAAATTCCTTGTGACGGTGTCTCTTAACATGCAAATAAGGGGGTAAAATGGGATTAATACCAATAACAGAGGGAAGGAATCTATAGCTAAGAAGATTGGTAATGGGGGTAGAGACATTTCAGTGTCCTTTATTCTACAGAAATCCAATGGAGGCAATCCGGTCAAAATTTTAAGACCCAACTTTAAAAGCTTCTACCATTTCCAATTCTCAATGATTAATGCTCTAATCTATAACATAAGGAGTATATCTAATAAGGAGCCATGCCATTAGAAGAATTAAAAGTCTTGTTAAGATGAAAAAAAATTGTATTTTAGTAGTGTTATATCCTCAAGCCAAAGAAGCTATTTCCCAATTATATGATGTTTTGTGATAGAAAGAAAAAAGCTTTTAAGTGTATGTGTCGTTTTTGCAAAGCCCTTCCAATAAAAAATCCTTCAATTACCTACAAAAATATAACAAACTTGTATACAGGTGAGTAAAGGTATCAATCCAACTTAATGGAGTGAAACACAAGAGAAGAAATGTAATCCAATTTTTTTTCTTTGTTTTCTAATTTTTTTATTGATTTTTTTTAACATTAAAATAATTTTTTGTGATGGTGAAATAAGTAAACTAAATTAAAGATATCAACTAAACTATGAGAAAAATCTAAAGAAATAGTAAAAGTGTGTGAACAAAGTGAGTGAGAGATAACTAAATGAGAGATACTAGTAAGAAGAATAAAGAGATGTAAATTCACCCCTATTTCATACATTCAATCTAGTTTGAACTATTTTAGTTTGATTGATTTCCAAAATATTCAACTAATTCAAAAGCTAATTATCATTAACCTAATGATTTAAGTAAATATAATTTTAGAAAAGTAATTTTTAATTGCTACAACTCTACTCCAAATGAATTAAAATTAATCAAGTGTATCATCAGCTAAGGAAAATTTACCCAAATAATTTTAATTAAGAATAATTAAACAAGAGTAGAAGAAACTTATAATATAATTTTGATCTTTTTGGAAAGCATATCTCTAGTTTGAACCAAAATAATAAAATTATAACACAAGCTACAATCCTTTCTCAAGGATGGTTTTCCATTCTCAATGAAAAAATAAGTGTAGTTATTAAAGTTACTAATCAAAGAAAATCAAACAAAAATAAAATTAACAAACGAGACAACCTGGTTCTATGGGGACTTCATTACTTCCCTTGAAATGGGAGATTGGCCCTCCATAATGGGACTCCATGACATAAAATAAATTAATGAGTTAATATGAGTATGAGAGAAGAGATTCAACCAATAAATATATAACACAAAATCTCTTTTGGTGCTATAAATGTTTGTCACTCTTTTCTCTCACCAAACTAATCAAATTTCTTTCTACAATTTTTTTTTATCACTTGAACTTTGTTTGCTTCTTGCTTTTCTCTACACTCTAGTCTTCACCAGTACCCTTGTTAAATGAATGAGAGAGTCTTCCTTTTATAATTAGCACAATTGGTCCTAGGGGTAAAATTGGAAGGTAAGAGTTAAGGTAGTTTGGAAAAAATGGGGTAAAAGGGTCTCGAAGATGTGACTTTTATTTTGGAAAATTTATAGCAATTTGAGTTTCGGAAGTATTTTATTTTATCCGGATTGGGAAAGATTTGGGTTTGAAGTGTCACGTACGGGTTTTGACTCAGGGAGATATGCTTGGTAATATCGAGTTTAGAGAGAGGTCGAATTGGTTCTCGGGAAGGAGGTTTGGCATCGGGTCAAGGATAATCGGTCGGAACCACAGCTTGTGGTGGGGCTGTCATGGAGGGTTATGGGTCGTGGGTTTTACAGTTGGGTCGCTCGAGTTTTGGTTTTGTGGGAGGTAGGATGTATGGTTTGGTGTGGAAGGTGAGAAGCTCAATTTTAGGAGGTGGTAGATTCGTGGGTTATGGTTTGGTGTTTGGCTATGGAGGAAAGAGGAGAGAGAGAGAGTGGGTAAAGGTTGAACATGAAGTGGGGGTGATTGTGTGTCATGAGTTGTAGGGGTTTAGTGTGTGGTGAAGTGTATAGTAGTTAGGGTGTGAGTGAGTGAGAGTGTTTGGGTGTGTTAGTGTGTAGGATAATGTGTGTGTGTCTAGATTGTACCCTTAGAAAAATGAGAATTAAGGTATTAAAATATTTACAACTAAAAATATAAAATAAAGATTAACTAAAAGAAGACTAAAAAAATAAATTTATAGATTATAAAATATTATAAGACTCAAAACTAAAAATAAAACTACCCTAATAAAATAAAATAAGACAATAATAAATAAAATAAAATAAAACTAAAAACAAATAAAAACTAAAAACAATTAATAAAAATCTAATAAAGTGCACATCTATAAAAATAAAATAAAAGAAAATATTAAAACACACACGACGCAGGATAATGGACCCTAATATTTACATCTATATGCACAAAAATATAAAACCATAAAAATATGGAATAAATCTTCAAAAATTATATTCGACTCAAATAAAAATATTAAAAAAATAAAAGTTAAAACTAAACACACACAAGGTTCGGGTGATGGCTTGGGCTAAGTTTAGGCTTAGGTTCGGGTATAGGGTAAGGCTATGGATTAGCATTTTTTAGCAGCATTTTATCGATATTTGAGCATTTGAACATAGCAATAAGAATATGACCTACAAAACAAACATACACGCTCATATGACCCATTTGTCGAAAATTAGCAATTAAAAGTCGTCCATTTGGGGAATTATTTAAACACTTTTGGGTGCTTATCATTTTGTGTATGCCATGTGTACTAAGGTGGAAAGAAGATAGTTATGTCATTATCTTAATGAAACTTATGTCTCTACTCCTAGGATAATTTGGGGTGATATAACCGTGGTTTCTATGTCTTGGGAGAAGGCGGTGGAAATCCCATTAACATGGGAACATCTCTTGAGTTTTTGAAATGTGTGGAATGCATAAATTAAGTTAGGATCTTCATCCTTCATAGTGGTTGGTAGTTTTTTCACAGCGGCGATAAGGATGGCACTGCTATCATCAACTATGGGTTTGAACAAAGGGATCCCACTCTTGATTATGAGTTACAAAAGAGCCTTAACACCCGATACCTCACGATATTTATTCTAAAATAACTCAGTGGTGTTTCCTTTGAACGAGTGGGCAATTTTAGCAGGATAGGCACCCTTAGATTTTAACAGTGGGTCTAGTAACCTCGTCAATGGGCAAGGTGTCATGTTTATTCATGCTTTGCTCACTTGAGATAGCTGCTAAAGCACAGGGAATAATATTGTCTCTAATATTTTTTGAAACTACATATGGTTGGTATTTATTTAATTTTCGGGTGTATATAGCTATGTTAGATATCACCACGTAAAGCATTTTAATTTTTAATGTTTCTCTTATACATGAAATTATTGTTCTTTATTAGTGATAATTTTAGGTGACTCACCATCAATTCTATTTCACTACTTGAGCTGAGTTGATTTATGAAAACAAATGGTTGAATAGTTTTATTAATAATTTTATTGCAACATCCTGGTTTAGTAAATACTAATCCAAGGGGAGTTGTATGGATGGGGCATATGAAATGATTAAGTTTTAAACTCTAACACTATGTATGAACTTTCAACAAGGCATGGTCGCCTTTTAATATTGCAATATTCATAATCTGAACTCCAATCATTTGAATAATGCCTATATTTGAAATGCAACTGACATCTTTAATAGTATGTAACTGCCTTTTTTGTTTTTATGATTTATTTTCGTGTATGTTATGTAGGCGTGGACCAAGGAACCAAAAATTCTTTAAGAATCTTATACACTTGCAATTCAGGAGAAGATATATCAAGTGAAAGTGGTGTAATTACTTGAATTATCTTCTGGTATGAATAGACATTAAATATCTAGAAGTTATACTTCACTAAAAGTTCAAAAAATATCTATTAAGTTTTATATTTTGGTTGTATTAAAGTTAATTGATCTCGGGGATTTTTGTTTCGACTCTACTATATGTTTAAAAATAGACATGCGCGGTGGAAGAATAAACAGCTAAAGAGAGGTTATAATGGATTTGGAAGTTGATAACAAAGTGATTTTTTTATAAATACATGATTCTTTGTGTATCAAAATGATTGGCTTTGAGTAATTTATAAAGTTGATAGTTTAATGAATTAGTTATGTTTCAAATTTGGAATAAGAGATTTTTAGTGGATAATTGAAAAGTTTATAGAGATAAACACACACACTCGGGTCTCTTTGAATATTGTTGTTGGAGTTTTTTGTTATTTTCTTAAATGGGGCGGATAGTCCTATAAAGAGGGGAAATTCTGCCCCATTTTTAAAACTTTCTTTACAATTAATTGTGTTATATAAAAAATCTTTTCGACTTAAATTATACACGACTTAATACTTTGGAAAAACTTGAACTCATATATTTTGTTTTACATTAAATTATATATTTATATATGATGTTTTGAGCTTATGCAAGAGCGTCTACTTAGAGGCATGTATCACTGTCAGACAACATGATAGTGAACGAAACCGGGAAGAGGACTTCGACGCATTATTGCCTAAAATTATGAAGCAATTACTACTATGGAGGAACACTTAATTTTGATAGACAAATTTAATTTGGTTGATGTGTTAACTCAATTTGATTTAATGTAGTTTTGTTTGATGGGAAATAAAAAATATGTTGGTCAGAGTTTTGTAGTATTTCTTGGCTAAATGATATAACCTACAATGTATTAGTAGTAACATTGAATGTGGAATAAATGATTCTATGAATTTTGATTTGTGTTTAGATTTATTTTTCAACTCTGACATTTATATGGTTATTTTTTTTTATTATATGTTTAATTTATGACCATTTATGTTAAACCCTCATGTGATGAAAATGACCTTTTTTTAATATTTGAAAATTGCCTATTAGGACGTTTCTTATATCAAATACAACAACTTGTAGAGTATATTATGACTGTTTTTGTAGCAGATATCTTTGTTTTGAAAAAATAGTCATATATAATGATTAACCTAATATGACAGTTTTTATAGGTATCAATTATGATAACCAAACTTATGACGGTTTTGATTGAAAAATAAACGGTCATAAAGACGTTTTATGACACTAAAAAGTCATAAAAATGTGTTTTTCTTGTAGTGGAAGTTCGCCAAATGCTAGTTTTGGAAGTGAGAAGTGAAGTTTTTGGGACCTGTTGTGTCAGAGAAGCGACTTTCAAAGATCCGAGTAAGGTCTCAGCCATGTTGGATTTGGGACAACCCATGACACCTATTCAGGTCAGTATATTTTTAGGCTTGGTCGGTTATCATAGGTTATTTATTATTGGCTTCTGAAAAATTGTTGGGCCGATGACTGAGTCGACAAAGAAGGATGAGGTATTATTTTGAAGTGAAAAGTGTCAGAAGGTGTTCGACACTCTTAAAGGGAAATTAACTTTTTCACAATTCTTTCCTTATTTAGGAGTGGAGTTGAGTTATTGGTTTAAACCAATGATTATCTATAGGGATTGTGTGGGGTGAAAATGCAGGAGGATTGATCGATTTCCTATGCCTTTCTAAATTTGAAGTCGGACGAGGTTCATTATTTGACTTATGCCTTGGAGTTAGTGTCCATTGTATTTGTGTTGCATGCGTGGAGGCACTATCTTTAAAGTGAAAAGTTTAGAATCTTCAGCGATCACAAGAGAGTCTCCAGTATTTGTTTATATATAAATATTTTAATATGAGGAAACGATGGTGGTTTAAGTTCATCAACGATTACCCGTTCATGATCTAGAACCACCCAAAGAAGGCTAATGTGGTGGTATACTTATTGAGCCGATGACAAAGTGGTAGCCTATAACTTATTCAATTGGTTGAGTGAGTTTCAGTTGAGGTGGTTGGTGACTTAACCAGATCCTTCATGAGTATGCTCACAGTGACTCCAGAGATTGTGATACGTGATTAGAGGCAGTCATATGACGAGATGTATAAGTATAAGGTAACAAAGCTTCTTTATACCGGTGTATCATTCTTTTCAATGGGTTCTGTTGGGAGGTTTCATTATAAGGGTAGGTTAGTAGTACCCTCGTATGAGGAGTTGAAACTGGCCGTTATGGACGAGACGTATGGTTCACATTTTGCGGTACATCAGGTGGGGACAAAATGCAATGAGATATGAAGCAATAATATTAGTGGGTTAGTATAAACAGAGATGTGATTGATTTTGTATCTAGATGCACTACTTGTGACATGGTGAAGGTGGACCATCAGAAGCCATCCGGTATGCTTCAGCCTCTACCCATTCTCGCGTGAAAATGTATAATACCCTATGATTTTTTAATCGTAGAATATTTTATATAAATTGAAAATTGAAAAATATTTTAATTGGAATTAATTAATTTTTAGCTTTTAAAAATGTTTGTTTTTATATAAACATAATAAGTTTTTAATTGGTTTTGAAATTGGTAGAAATTCAGGAAATTCTTAATTCATTTTAATTTTTAGCCAAATCAGTCTACTCTCAGCTACCGAATCGATTTGGCCCTGTGGGAGAATCGATTCGCACAGGGTAGTGGTTGCGAATTTGTCTCTTTTGTGTGTTTATTGTGGTTAGGACTCTATTATTTTTCCTAAATTAAAAGACTCGGGGTTCAGACTTTTTTTACCCTTTTAATCCTTTTACAAAAGCAGTAGCTCCCAAGTTTTCCCCTCACTCTTCTACAAAACCTGATCCTCCATTAAAACAAATCTTCAACCCAATTTTTGAAGGCTCAAACCAAGTTTTCTCAAAATCAACCAAGAATGAGATTTTGTTATTTCACGAGATGATTGAGAAAACGGGATTCTATGGATTGATTCGTATACTAGGTTCCTCACACACAAATTCCAATTTTAATCAATTTTTATCTTGATAAGAAATTAAGTGTTCATGTGATGAAACAATTTAAACTAATTTCTAGTCAAACACACAACCAAACCACACATACAAAGAAGTAAGGAAAAATACCTAAAGAGGGAAAAACCTTTATTCGACACTATAGAGTAATTGACAGACACAGTTGACTTACATAGTAGTTATAATGACTCTGTGTAATATGTAGAGTCTTCAATTCCTTCTACAGAATATGGACGAGTCTAGTGCCGTTCATAATAATAATTCTTCCCTCAGTATCCACTGATCAAACTTCTTCTTCTTCTTCGATAATGAAACCTCGGTTCCAAAAGTCAGTAGTAGAGATTGACTCTATGAGGGTTCATTCAAGGTGTATGGAAACTAGGGTTTCATAAGTCTCATAAATAACAGATTGACTCTACTAGGGTTTCGTAAACTAATGAGACTGCATATTCCGTTCGAATGAAACTCAGTCTCGTTTGAATGAGACCAGAAATCTTTTTATTTTAATTTTTTTTAATAAAAAGTCTCGATTCAAAAGGTATACATCCTAACATATGATTTATAACTCTCCATGAAAGCACAAGTTTTATACCTCTATAACATGTCGGTGTGTCTTTGAAATACTCTATTATGATATTTATCTCGTATGATGCTTATGTATGTATTCACAAATCCTATTTTGGAGGAGTAGTTGGTATTCATGCGGTGGCATCTGACCTACGAAGTTGACTAATATTTTAGATATATTTGCTGGAGTAGTTGCCAAGGATTGATTAGAGATTCATGGAGTCGTAGTTGGAGTTACTGGTCATTTGCTTTAGTAGTTTAGTTTTCCTTTTCGTCATTTTATATATGAGACAGTCGTTTATGGAATATACTTAGGTCATTTGATTCCACAGTTGTTTACGGTTTTAAGTTGGGGATCTGTAGTTGGGTTATTCATTTGAATATTATTATCGTTTAGAGTTGAGATTTATTTATTCGAGTTAGCATGGTGACGAATTTTATTGTGGTTGTTGTTTATATTCGTTGGAATATTTTCAAATCATGTATCATGGAAAAAGTTTTAATGTCTCTATTTTTGTCACGTACTACGAATAATATTTTAATTCTGATGTCCGACGCAGGTTGGCCACAAAGGTTGGCCAACTCTAATGCCAAAATACATGGGGTGTCACAAAATGGGATAATATCTCGATGGATTTTGCCACGGGGCTATCTTTGACACCTCACCAGTATGATTCTTTTGGGTTGATATTTAATCTCCTTACAAAGGTAGCACATTTATTGGCCATTCATACCGATTATTCGACCAAGCATTTTGCACGTTTCTATGTGGCTGATATTGTCTGTTTACATAGGATTCCATAATCAAACATTTTAGATCAGGGCCCTCCATTTGTGGCACATTTTGAGAGAATTTCCAGCAGGACAATGGCACTAAGAGGCATCATCGAATGACATACCATGCCCAGACGGATGACCATAATGAGAGGGTCAATCAGGTGTTGGAGCATATGTTACATGCATGTGTAATGGTCTTCAAAGGCAGTTGGGATCCCCACTTACCATTGGTTGAGTTCACGTATGATTACAGTTATTAGAAGTCCATTTCTGTTTCCCCTTATGGGGAACCTTATGGGATACTGTGTTGATCACCGGTATGTTGGTTTGACCCAGGGGAGGGTAGACATTTGGGACCGGAGTTCGTCCAAGAGATGACTAAAAAGATGAAGTTGATCAGGGAGTGGATTAAAATCGTTCAAGACAAACAAAAGATTTATGACTATAAGAATATGAAGCATATGGAGTTTGAGATAGGACAGTAGGTTTTACCGCAGGTTTTCCCCATGAAAGGGGTGATAAGGTTCAGAAATAGAGGAAAATTTTCCCATCATTACGTTGGACCTTTCATGATTATGGAAAAGGGAGGGGAAGCTTGCGTATCGTCTAACACTTATGGACCACCTAGATCGAGTGCATAATGTATTTCATGTATTTCTACTTTGTCAGTTTTTACACTTTAGGGCTTTATGTCAGCATATTGATTTGGGTTAGATCGAGTTACACTCAAATGCACCACATATGAGCAACTAGTGAGAATTTTAGATAGTCGGATTCCAAAGTTGCATTCCATACCGTTAGTATGTGTGAAATGGTACCACGACAATAAGGATGAGTCCACTTGGAAGCGCGAGGATTTGATGAGGTAACAATACCCACATTTATTTTAACTCAGGTATGTGAGGTGTTATTTATGAGTTACGAGGAAAAAGTTATTTTTTTTAGGGAGAATATTATGATACCCCATAGTTTCAAATGATTTTAGTTAATTAAATATGAAAATTTAGAAGAATTTTAAAGAATAAAAGTTCAATTTGGAGAATTTGAAATGATTACGTAAGTGTAAAATCTATTCATAATTACTTAATTGTAAATTCAAAAGTTTTATAAGAAATAGTGAGGTTGAAATATAATAAAGTGAAATTATAGATTTTATTTGGTAATTATGAAAAGTAAGTTCTAATATAAAAATGAAATAGTGTGAGAAGTTAAGGCTACTAATGTAATCAGGATATTACTAGGACATAAATCTATGTTAAAGGGTAAAAGCATAAAGAAATAGGAAATCAAACTAGGGTTAACAAATGAATTACGATGGTTTAAGTGGGAGGCCTCTATAGAGGCCAGATCCAGCCGCTATAGAGGGGTCATGAGCCACTATAGCGGGGTCAACAAGTCGCTATAGTGGTAAGGTTTGGGGCACATGTTTATAAGGGGGAGGGTTTCAGTTTTTTAAAACAAAATCCTTTCTCTTCCGTTTTCTTCTTCATCTCTCACAAAACCTACCCTATTGCCTCTTATCCCTAGTATGCAATCAAACCCTTAAACCTCATCCGAATTCTATTAAAGATTAAAAAAATTAAAATTAAAATATACCCTTTTATTAAAGACAGAAAATTAAAATTTTTTAGAATTATTTTTGGTCAACACTTAATCATTTCCATGGACTTTTAAAGGGCCAATTCAATTACTTTTTAATGGGGATTTATTCTACACACTTGGAAGATTCTTTTCATCAATTGAGGAGCTATTCTAAGGTACTTCTTCTAAAATTGTTCTTTTCTTCATTTGGATATTTTCTACAATTGAGGCAAGATAATTCTGATCTATCCTTTCATGATATAAATAATATTTTCTACCCAAAGTTGATGTTATATATCATAAAATTCGTGTTGAGATAATTGGGGTTAATTTTGTATTAATCATACCTCCAAAATTGTGATTTTTATAAATAACCAAATAGACCCAATTCATGGAATTTTATGTTAGATTAATTTAGTCTAAATTAATATAATTGATCTAGGTTTTGAGGATTTTATATTCTTAGTATAACTTCAATGACAAAGTATGAATTCTCTTGTAATTAAATATTACATATGGTAGGCTACCCTTTTGATATGAAATTTGCAATTTCCCTTCTAAATCTAATGTCAAAAATTGGGTATGGATTATATGTTGAATTCTCACTAATCAAGAATGGAAAATTGGAATTTTTATAAGGGTTAATATTTTGATAAAAGTATATGGATAAATTTCACCTCCTACTTGAAATTCTAAATTCCTCTCTTCTCCATAATATACCTAATGTTAAAGTATTGAATACTCCCATGGATAATAATTAATTATAAATCCCATGAGATTATAAATGGGTAGTGGATCAATTAATATTGGTTGTCTTGATTGGATTAGTGGATATGTGTAGATTGTTGTTGTAAACATACACCCCATGAATTATAATATTCTTAGTGTTAAGACATAAAGTATATATTGAACTTACCCTACATGTATAGCATATACGTTTTTGCCCTTACATAAAAGGGGTGGGTAAAACCTATAAAAGATGAAATCTCTCTCTTAAATATCATTAGGCTAACACTACAGGCCCGATATGGATTAATTTGTTATGTTGCATGACTAGGGATATAGTCATAGTCTTGGTATACTATTTATATTTTATGAAGATGGGAAGAAAGGTGTGGAAGATATTGAGTGAGGGTAAAAGGGAGTTTCGGTTCGGAGTGAGGATAGAGGGCTGTGCCGATTTATTTTTTCCACGCCAGCTGAAAAAGGACAAACTATGTGTCAATGACTTGATATATAGGGTCTACTCATAGGTTATTTGGTGTACTAGTGACCTTTCAACAAATGAGGGCACACACACACACACACACACACACACACACACACACACACACATATATATACATATATATATATATACATACTAGCGAAATGCCCGTGCCTGAAGGCACGGTGAAGATTTCGATTGTACATAATCGCGAAACGGCAAAAAAATCCAAAATACGTAATTGCAAAAAGGAAAAAATTTCACTCCCCAAAGTATTGAATCATGTATAATCAAGTCAAAAATTTTATCTTATGACACAATATAGTGTAAAAAAAATCTTTGGATAGAATTGGCTTTGTTTATAGAATGATCCACCCTGCTTTAAATGTAAACAATACATATTTCAATTCGTCATAATAATGGTAAACTATTATATAAAACAAATACTTGTAAACAAATAAAAACTTTGGGCAAAATACCGATTGTTTATAGGATGATACACCATGTTTAATGAATAAAAAATAATCAACGACAACAATACTAATAGTGTCATAGATCTCGCACAAATAGAATCATACCATCAAATACTTTTAAGACGGAAATTATTTTCTATAACACAAATGTGTAAACATTTTTTAAAAATTGGACATAATTTCCTTTGTTTATAGAACTATCCACCACATTGTTTAAGAAATAAAAAATAGTACAACAATATAAATAACTCGCAACAACACTAATACACATCCAGACAACGACCAAATAAAAATTAATGGCTCAAATTCCATTAATGAAAAATTCATCTCAATACATATGAAATTCATCTCAATACATGATTGTGTGACACCCCGCCTAATTAAATACCGGGCGATCACTCCTTTATTAAATTAAAATCAAGGTGAACAGTTGGTTCATTCTTAGCATCACTGTCGTAAAAATAACTTTTCCAAATTAACACCCTAATTAATTAAGCTAAGTGTCAAAACCATTTTTAACCTTTTTAACCAAATTGTATTTTTAAAGGAAAACTTATTTATTTAATTATTTACAACATTTTCAATAAGTATGAATCATACAACAATTTAACCTGGAACATAATCCAATTACTATCAACATTTAACATTCAATGTCCCAACATTTAAAACTTAAAGTAAAACATCCATACTGAAATAAATCCCATAGTAACAGTACTAGGAATAACTGAAATACAAATGTCCCAAATAAACAGATAAATAGTGGAAAGGGCGACACATGCCCAATAAATGAGTATGATAGATGTGGAATCAAGTAAACGAAGTCGTCTATGCAAGTGGCCTGCAACTCCCACCTAAGCTGCAGCACGTTCCTTTCAAGGGATCCTAAGCAAGACGCCCCTGTGACTGGGCACCTGTAATACATACATATATATACAAGAGAGAAAAAGAGAAAAAGAAACGGGTCAGAGCCCGATAGTGTGTTTGATTTAAAATACGTTTAGCAAGTATTTAAATTGATACAGGCCAATGCAACAACATATTAGTGCGACACTCTCTTGAGAAATTCTCACCTCTCTTCTAATGTGCACACCTATCGCACTAACCTTCCCAACGGGTTGTCTTATCATTTATCGCACTAATCTTCCCAATAATTTAACTTATCTTAGATTACTCGTAAGATTCAAAATTTAACGATTCAATTGTTTGAAAAGAATATTTCAATTAGTAACCAAAGTTCTCATTTTGACTTTATTAATCAATAAAGTTTTCCAATTTCATATTATACTTTCTCAAAACAATTATTTACAATTTGAGTCATCAACCATGTCCTACATATCAAATCACAGTAGGCAGTTCCAGATTTCAGAATTTCATATATATATATATATATATATATATATATATATATATATATATATATTAACTACTCGAAAATATATATATATCATAACAGCACCCCAAATAATAACTATGGTGCGGGCATACTCTATTATCCAAACCCCATATCACTCACATTAAGGGGAATAAAAATTCGAAATCACTCTCGAATTGTATTAACACATACTCAAACAAAATTGAGGATAAGTATAGGTTCCAAGTCTCTTAGGACCGTCTGAACTATCACTGCGATATCTTGTACCAAGGATACCTATACACAAACAATATGAGGCGAAGCATAGATTCTAAGTCTCTAAGAGGAAAGAACATACCCGCATCTCTTAGGACCGTCTGAACTATCATTCCGATTGCCTGTACCAAGGATATCTATCTTCTAGGGTACAAGTCAATATCCCCCATAAAGGTCCCATCGAGATAAGACTGTCCCAGCGCGGAAACCTCAGGGATAGCAAGTAGCGTGGGCATGATTTTCACACATAGATAGTATATGCATACACAATCATATAATTATACTAATATTACCAGATCAATAATGGGTAAATTATCAATTCCCATAATTACGTCATTCGCATTTATTTCACATTATATAGTTATCACGTATAACCATTCACATCTTACTTTAATTTGAGGAACTTTTCCACTTACTACATAACGCTTCATGGATTCTATCCTCCCAATTATAAAATTCAGTAGGTATACACATTTGTCCCAAAGTAACTCTCTTACGTGTCTTTCTCTTTAAATCATAAATTTACCGACCCTTATGTAGTTATCCCAAAATACAATCTTTGCCCGCATCAAGGGTCCCAAAATCTATTCACATGTCATACTGGTCTCCCCTATCTCCCAAAACATTTTATTAAGGATGCCCAAGAATTATCTCACAATAAATTGAATTTAACTCATTTAAAAAGAAAATAGGAGTCTGCCAGCAGGGGTCGATCGATCGAGGTCTGGGGCGCGTCCCGACTCAAATTTCTAAAATTGTCATTTTATTCACTCGTGACATTCAATATAATCAATATCTATATTACTTTGCTCAATAGTAATATTCAACAAATTTCCCATAATTACTAACTCTCGTCACGTTAATAATTATAACATAATTAATTTCGGATTTTTATTAAATAATTAACTCACATTAAATTTAATAAATCCCCAAATTAATATAGCATAAAAATTTGGGGTATTACATACTTCCCCCCTAATAACGGAATTTCGTCCCGAAATTTAGAAAACAAGGCATACCTGGTAAGAACAAATCTCGATATCTCTCGCGCATATCGGCGTCGCGCTCCCAAGTGGATTCCTCCACGTTGTGGTGCTCCCACTGCACCCGTATAAGTGGAACTATCTTAGACCTCAATCTCCTCTCACTATAGTCTAGGATAGCCACCGATCTCTCCTCGTAAGAGCTGTCAGGCTGTAAGTCTATATCATCTATCGCAATGTGAGTATGGGCCATATCATCCCGAAGATACCGTCTCAACGACGAGATGTGGAATACATCGTGAATGCGATGCAAATGTTCTGGCAGTCCCAATCTATATGCTACCGGCGCAATCCTCTCGATAATGGGAAATGGTCCCACGTACCTCGGGGCCAATTTTCCCTTCTTCCCGAACCTCATCACTCCTTTCATAGGAGATACACGCAGTAACACTTGGTCCCCCACATTAAACTCCCGGAAGAACCGTTTCGCATCGACGTAGCTCTTCTGCCTGTCCTGGGCTACTCGAATGTGACTCCTGATCATCTCAATCCTCACGGAGGTTTCCTGAATCACCTCTGGTCCTAGCAACTTGTTATCCCCCACCTCGAGCCAACAAGTTGGAGAACGACAAGTCCTGCCATACAAAGCCTCAAATGGAGCCATACCAATCGTAAACTGATAAGAGTTATTATAAGTAAACTCTACCAGTGGAAAATGTGGCTCCCAACCTCCTCCAAAATCAAGAACACACATGCGTAGCATATCCTCTAACATCTGATTAATACGCTCTGTCTGTCCATCTGTCTGTAGGTGATAAGCTGAACTCAACCTCATCTCAGTACCCATATCCTCCTGAAAGCTTTCCCAGAAACGTGACACGAAAATCTTGTCTGTATCTGACACAATATTCAAGGGCACCCCATGTAATCTGACAACCTCAGCAATGAACAACTGAGCATACTAACCCGTGGTATAGTCTGTCCGCACCGGCAGAAAATGAGCCACCTTGGTCAAACGGTCTACTATCACCCAGATAGAATCGTGGCCCCGCTGTGGTTTAGGCAACCCTGTAATAAAATCCATGGAAATACTCTCCCACTTCCACGCGGGTACTTCCAATGGCTGAAGCAATCCTGACGGTTTCTGATGGTCCACCTTTACCAGCTGGCAGGTAGAACACTTGGACAAGAATTCAGCATTGTCCTTCTTCATCCCACTCCACCAGTATTGCCTCCTCATATCCTGGTACATCTTATCTCCTCCAGGATGTACTGCAAATCGAGACCTGTGAGACTGGGTCATCACTGCATGATGTAATTCGGTTCCTTCTGGAACCACCAATCTCCCATTAAACCTCAATCCCCCATTAGAACTAACAGAGTAGGACTCAGCACCCTCGGCTAAAAGTCGAACAATCTGCTCCTAGCAAAACGGGTCTGTGGTCTGTGCCTGTATCATCCTCATAAAAAACTCGGGTGTAACCGTCATAACAGATATGAAGGAACGGGCTACTGTGTCCTGGTGGCCTAACTCCTTCCACTTTGCTTTCCAGACATCTGCTACCTCGTCTACCGGTCTACGGCTCAACGCATCAGCAACTACATTGGCCTTCCCCGGATGATACTGTATGTCGAACTGAAAGTCCTTCACCAACTCTAACCATCTGCGCTGTCGCATATTCAGCTCTCGCTGAGTGAATAGGTACTGTAGTGACTTGTGGTCTATGAACAAACGAAACTTTTCCCCCAATAAGTAGTGCCTCCATATCCTCAATGCAAAAACGACCGCTACTAACTCCAGGTCGTGGGTGGGGTAATTCTTCTCATGCGTCTTAAGCTTGTGGGAGGCAAAAGCTATAGACTTCTCCTCCTACTGAAGTACTCCCCCAAGTCCCCGTAAAGAGGCATCGGTGTAAACCAGGTACTCCGTACCCGGCTTTGGTAAAGCAAGGACTGGCGCTGAAGTAACCTTGTCTTTCAGCTCGTCGAAAGCCAACTGATAAGCGTCATCCCAAACATATGGTACCCCCTTGCAAGTGAGATTCGTCAATGGACCCGCTATTTTGGAGAATCCCCGAATGAATCTCCTGTAGTATCCGGCTAACCCCAAGAAACTATGCACTTCCATCGATGTCGTGGGTTGTCCCCATTCCCTCACCGCTGACACTTTAGTCGGGTCAACTGCAATCCCCTGCTCAGAAACAACATGGCCCAAGAACTGTACTTCTCGCAACCAGAACCCACACTTCTCGTACTTAGCATACAACTGATGCTCTTGTAGAGTCTGAAGAACCTGCCTCAAGTGCTCGACATGCTCCTCCTCGGAGTGTGAATATATCAAAATGTCATCTATAAAGACGATGACAAACTAATCCAAGAACTCTTTGAATACTCGGTTCATTAAGTCCATGAATACGGCTGGAGCATTTGTGAGACCAAATGGCATCACTCTGAACTCGTAAGACCCATATCTCGTCAAGAAGGAAGTCTTTGAAACATCCTGCTCTCTAATACGTAGCTGATGGTACCCCGACCTCAGATCTATCTTCGAAAAGAAAGTTCTCCCCTCAGTTGGTCGAACAGATCATCGATTCGAGGTAACGGATACTTATTCCGTATCGTGACCTTATTCAACTCCCGGTAGTCCACACACAACCTCAGTGAACCATCTCTCTTTTTCACAAACAGAACTGGAGTGCCCCAAGGTGAGGTACTCCTGCGAATGAAGCCCTGACCTAACAGCTGCTCTATCTGATCTCGTAACTCTCGGATCTCCGCCGGAGCCATACGGTATGGAGCGCGTGCTATAGGTCTGGTATCTGGCAATAAATCTATAACAAAGTCTATCTCTCGACTGGGGGGTAGGCCTGGTATTTCCTGAAACACATCAGAATATTCACAAACAACTGGAATCGAGTCTAACGGGATCACAACCTCCTTAGAGGTATCCTCCTCTATATAATACAAATGAGCGGTCGAACCTCCCTCTGGGCGAGGCATCGCCACTACAAACATCTCTTGCCCCGGAATGGCAAAAATAATGCTCCCACCGAAGCAATCAATCATGGCTCTATAAGCTGCGAGCTAATCCATACCAATAATAACATCATGCTCATGCATATCTAAGACTAACATGTCTGCAGGTAATACCAAACTACCAATCTCTACCCCCACTCCTCGGCATATAAAGAAGATAAGTGACCCAATCCCCAGTGGTGAGTCTACACACGTCACTATGCTCTCTGCTGTGGCTAACAACCCTAAGGCCTTCGCAAAATGCGTAGCTATAAAACAATGAGTCGCCCCAGTATCAAACAAAACCCGACCCATACTACCATGGATAGGAAACATACCCTCAATCGCGGCTGCTGCCTGGTGGACGTTATAGACACGTCCGTAATGTAACTGCCCCTGTTGCACTGGAGCTGCTGGAACGGATGGTAGGGCTGGCACCTGGACTGGAGCTGGGAGTGCAGCCAGAAAAAGTGGTCTATGTGGCTCATTACGGGCACCCTGCTGCTGTGGGGCCCTATCTCCCTTCGGACAATCCTGGCGCCTATGGCCGTGTCTACCACACCCAAAACATTGGCCCTTGAAGTTGCCTCCCCTCTGACCGTGCTAACCACGGCCCTGCTGGCCGTTACCTCCCCGCCACTGGCCCTGTTGGCCCTAGTGATTACGCTGTTGGCCCTGTTGACCCTGTTGCTGACCCTGTTGTCGGTGTTGGCCTTGTTGGCCCTGCTGATTAGGCTGGCCCTGCCTAAAACCCCCGAATCCCTGCCTGGAATCACCTGAACGAAATCGCCTAGCAGGGTCCCCCTAATGGGAACTCTGCTCGTGCTGACGAGTCTGTCCATGAGATGGTGCCCCATTAGCACTATTTCCCCCGGTCCTGCCCTGTTGGCTGGACTCTCCTGCTCTCTTACTTCCCTGCAGATGGAAGCGGTGATCCTGGCAATGTAGTTACACAGTATCGAGTACATCAGTGAAAGTACTCAGAGATAGATTCCCAATAAGATGCTGACGGATCCTCCAAGCTAACCCATCCATAAACAACATAATCTTCTTGCCCTCAGTGGGTGCCTCATCTGGCACGATGGTGAGAAGTCTCGTGAACTCCTTCTCATACTCAGCTACGGTAGAGCTCTCCTGCTTCAAATTCAGTAATTTCTGCCTCATCTCAGTCTGCACGACGGGTGGAAAGTACTTGCGGTCAAACCGCTCCCAGAACAACTGAATAGGGATCGTGTCCCTCTCCTCCAATGTGGTAGTGGACTCCCACCACTGCAAAGCGGCTCCCACCAGCTTAAAGGAAGCCAATAACTGCTTCTGCACGTCGGTGCACTCATACATACGAAAATTTCGCTGGATGTCTTTCTTCCATTGGCTAACTGTGACAATATCGGAGCTACCATAGAACTCAGGGGGATGCGCCTTCTGAAAAGCATCCCTAACCCTCTCCCATGAAGATGGAAGCTGTGCTGGTACTGGCGCCACTGCCTGAATCTGGGGTGGAGCCTGCTGAACTACCGCTAGCGCGGCATTCACCGCCTGAGCAACAATGGCGGCTACTTCATTAGCATTCATAGTGCCGGAGCTGCTGGTTGCTCGGCCTGGGCACATCTATCCTTCGGTGCACGTCTCGGAGGCATCTGAAACGTGAAGAAGTTTATTAGTCTACAGTCATTATCAAATCTCAAATAGCTGAAGACATAAACTTGAAATCAAGAATATAACCATCCTATAATAGGGCTCTATAACAATAACGTTAAGCTGAAAGCGAAATAAGCCGTACAGATCCTATGGACACTAGAACCTGATGCTCTGATACCACCTGTGACACCCCGCCTAATTAAATACCGGGCGATCACTCCTTTATTAAATTAAAATCAAGATGAACAGTTGGTTCATTCTTAGCATCATTGTCGTAAAAAAAACTTTTCCAAATTAACACCCTAATTAATTAAGCTAAGTGTCAAAACCATTTTTAACCTTTTTAACCAAATTGTATTTTTAAAGGAAAACTTATTTATTTAATTATTTACAACATTTTCAATAAGTATGAATCATACAACAATTTAACCTGGGACATAAACCAATTACTATCAACATTCAACATTCAAAGTCCCAACATTTTAAACTTAAAGTAAAACATCCATACTGAAATAAATCCCATAGTAACAGTACTAGGAATAACTGAAATACAAATGTCCCAAATAAACAGATAAATAGTGGAAAGGGCGACACATGCCCAATAAATGAGTATGATAGATGTGGAATCAAGTAAACGAAGTCGTCTATGTAAGTGGCCTGCAACTCCCACCTAAGCTGCAACACGTTCCTTTTAAGGGATCCTAAGCAAGACGCCCCTGTGGCTGGGCACCTGTAATACATACATATATATACAAGATAGAGAAAGAGAAAAAGAAACGGGTCAGAGCCCGATAGTGTGTTTGATTTAAAATACGTTTAGGAAGTATTTAAATTGATACAGGCCAATGCAACAACATATTAGTGCGACACTCTCTTGAGAAATTCTCACCTCTCTTCTAATGTGCACACCTATCGCACTAACCTTCCCAACGGGTTGTCTTATCATTTATCGCACTAATCTTCCCAATGATTTAACTTATCTTAGATTACTCATAAGATTCAAAATTTAACGATTCCATTGTTTGAAAAGAATATTTCAATTAGTAACCAAAGTTCTCATTTTGACTTTATTAATCAATAAAGTTTTCCAATTTCATATTATACTTTCTCAAAACAAGTATTTACAATTTGAGTCATCAACCATGTCCTACATATCAAATCACAGTAGGCAGTTCCAGATTTCAGAATTTCATATATATATATATATATATATATATATATATATATATGTATGTATATAATAACTACTCGAAAATATATATATCATAACAGCACCTTAAATAATAACTATGGTGCGGGCATACTCTACTATCCAAACCCCATATCACTCACATTAAGGGGAATACAAATTCGGAATCACTCTCGAATTGTATTAACACATACTCAAACAAAATTGAGGCGAAGTATAGGTTCCAAGTCTCTTAGGACCGTCTGAACGATCACTGCGATAGCCTATACCAAGGATACCTATACACAAACAATATGAGGCGAAGCATAGATTCCAAGTCTCTAAGAGGAAAGCACATACCCGCATCTCTTAGGACCGTCTGAACTATCATTCCGATAGCCTGTACCAAGGATATCTATCTTCTAGGGTACAAGTCAATATCCCCCATAAAGGTCCCATCGAGATAAGACTGTCCCAACACGGAAACCTCAGGGATAGCAAGTAGCGTGGGCATGATTTTCACACATAGATAGTATATGCATACACAATCATATAACTATACTAATATTACCATATCAATAATGGGTAAATTCTCAATTCCCATAATTACGTCATTCGCATTTATTTCACATTATATAGTTATCACGTATAACCATTCACATCTTACTTTAATTTGAGTAACTTTTCCACTTACTACATAACGCTTCATGGATTCTATCCTCCCAATTATAAAATTCAGTAGGTATACACATTTGTCCCAAAGTAACTCTCTTACGTGTCTTTCTCTTTAAATCATAAATTTACCGACCCTTTTGTAGTTATCCCAAAATACAATCTTTGCCCGACATCAAGGGTCCCAAAATCTATTCACATGTCCTACTAGTCTCCCCTATCTCCCAAAACATTTTATTAAGGATGCCCAAGAATTATCTCACAATAAATTGAATTTAACTCATTTAAAAAGAAAATAGGAGTCTTCCAGCATGGGTCAATCGATCGAGGTCTGGGGCTCGATCGATCGAGGTCTGGGGCTCGATCGATCGAACCTTCGATCGATTGAAGCTCTGGGCTCGATCGATCGATCATGCAGGTCTGCGAAAACTGAAATTCTACAGTTACGGGTTTCATCTCCAAACTTTAACAATTTACATATTTTCTAATCCCAATCATCCCAGAATTGATACTACTAACCTTATATCATCATATTAGGTATTTTCAACGTTATTAATCATGCCATAATTCATCTAAATATACAAGAACCCTAGAAATCTCTAAATCATGGTTCCAATCTGTTTTTCCAAAAATTCCTTCTTATACTACATTAAAATTTCGTGGATTATTCTCCTACATCACCAACAAATTCCAGAATAAGGTTTAAGTCATCACTACATGCAAATTCCTATCACAATTTAGGTTTTCTTCAATGAAATTCATCCCTAATCATTCCTAAAGTAATATGAAGGATGCACCAACAAAATAAGCAAGATAAACACTTGCCTGGGATTTTCGACGTTCTGATTTACAGATGTTTTTGGTGTGGTTGCGTAGCCCGTTGCGCGATCTACGCGTTGGTGGTGGTTGCGGTGCAAACGGGTGGATTTCGGGCCTTGAATTTGCCTTGAGAGCTCTCTCCTTCCTCTCCTATGTCCGTCACTTGTGTTTAGAGTTTCTAACCCTAGATGACAATCCAGATATCTGATATAGCCCTTTGAATATTCGTGGGTTTAATTACCCAAAAAGGTGAAATGTCGAAAACGTCCTCCCGGGGTACCAATTAGGCCTAAAACGCCCCGTGACCCAAACTAAACCGATGGGTACATTTTTCTGACTATCTCGACCCTTCTGGATGCGTTGGCGCACTCAAAACGACCATACGAATGACTTATAAAATATTCACTTTTATTTATCAATATTTAGTCCCGACGCGACCCGGGCGCGTCTCGACTCAAATTTCCAAAATTGTCATTTTATTCACTCGTGACATTCAATATAATCAATATCATATATTACTTTGCTCAATAGTAATATTCAACAAATTTCCCATAATTACTAACTCTCGTCACGTTAATAATTATAATATAATTAATTTCTGAATTTTTATTAAATAATTAACTCACATTAAATTTAATAAATCCCCAAATTAATATTGCATAAAAATACGGGGTATTACAGATTGGTACTATGAAATTCATCTCAATTTAAAAAATTTAAGAATTGTCACCATAAATATGATTTATAATTACCAAACATGTGTATTTAATTCTCATATTGATAAACTGAACAAACTTGTGAGTTTTCATATGTTAACGAACATATATTTGAAGTTTAAAATAGGGATCACCCAACATCCCAACAAAATTGCTTATTCCAACATCCCAATAAAATGAGAATTCGTACCTTTAAGTGGCATCAACTGTGATTTCATAAATTCTTGCTCTACGTACATCAATTCTTGGCAAGGTTTCAAACATAATTTTTAAATACCAGGTATCCAATGAAAAGTGTAAATATACATGTAAATCAATGAAACTTAGAAAATCCCCTATATTAAGCAAGTAGCATGTATCTCAAGATGTACAACAAATTTACAATAATGGAACTCAAATTCTGGAACCGTGAAGTCATGTAACGGTCGTGGAATGGGTCAGCTACGCACATCATGTTCTTTGAGTCCCACATTTGTCGAGTTCCGCTAAACCGAGAATATGAGACAGCATGTTACCCCGATCATAGGTGCAAAAGATTAAATGGTTCAGGTCACCAAAACTTGGAGTGTTGACATTCAAGGTCCGAAAACAAATGTGGTGCA
Organism: Sambucus nigra; assembly: GCA_949130495.1. Classification (NCBI taxonomy): domain Eukaryota; kingdom Viridiplantae; phylum Streptophyta; class Magnoliopsida; order Dipsacales; family Adoxaceae; genus Sambucus; species Sambucus nigra. The sequence goes on from OX422210.1 coordinate 314,836,351, forward strand.
GTGCTTAATAATCAAGACCATGCATCCATCGGCATTCTCCACCAACTGGTACACAGAGAGTGGTAGTGTGTGGTTCTAAAGCAGTGTTGGAAACCTTTGGTGAAGGGAAAATAAAGAACGTGAGCATCAATCTCATGATATGTAATATTAAGGGATGTAAAATTGAACAACTGTAATTCAGAAACTAACAAACAATCTATATAAAATTATTTCATTATATCCTTGTGGTGGCCACAGCCGCATTCACATCCTTGGGGACAACATCACCATAGTACATCAAACAGCACGTCATGTACTTCCTGTGACGGGGACTGCATTTGGCCATCAGAATTGACATGTAAAAAATAAAGGGTAAATTATAAATTAAAATTAAAATATGGGTTTATTAGTAAGTTGTGTCATATTGGTAAGTTGCGTGGACCATTGTCATCAAACTCATTACCATGTAAATGATATAAACTTCAAATGGTTTATTGGTATATAGATGCAGTAAACCAACAAAAAAATGGAAGAAAACATAGGAAGACAAACCTTGAAAATATTTAGTTCCCTATCTAATGTATTATCATTAGAATTCAAAAAACCTACTTGCTTATACACACTGGAACTTTGCATCAAACAACACGTCATTGAGTGAGAATATCTGCATAATCCGACAGGAAATGCCTGGAAAGTGAATCGTCGACTCTCGTACCATTAAAACATGTTCACCTAAATAATCAGATTGATGTGTGGAATTATTATGAGCTAAATGCATGGAAATTCAATGAAAAATTAATTGTTCGGCATAGTACATCATTAGAACTTTATCATGTTTAGAGGTAGACAAAAAACAATTCCAGCATAGATTGACGTATAGTTTTTGGTCTCAAATTCCAGCATAAAAAAATCCAAAATGTAAAAAGTTACCAAATTTTGGTCTTTCTTATTGCTATTACGGTGGGCAAACTATACCTGATGAGGGTGAGCATCACACTTACTCTATAATAGTTTGTGAGCCGAAATGTGGCACCATTTTGCCATATGTTATCAACATAAAGAAGATTTTGCATATAAGACTTGTCAGTGGTGTCAAATTGCAGTCAGAAAAGAAGGCCAACCATTAAATGAACACCACCAAAAACCTGATGAAAAGTTTAAGAAAGAAAAGAATCTTAGGCGCACACACACATTTAGGTAGGATATATGCCAAATTTTATATATGGATGAATGAAATAGAATCCAATAGCACTGCAACAGATTATAGCACCAGTATACAATCCAACTTTTACCATTCTTGGAATCAAGAAATGACATATAATAGCACTGGAATTAACATAACAGTGATCAACATTTGACTATGCCACCCAAAATTTATAGGGAGGTTGGAAACCAACACAATTTCTATGCAGTGAAAAAAAGTAGTAAGCAATACCTATTTCTTGAGGACAAATAGTTCAACTAATATAATGTGAAAAGAACAAAACATTCACCACTATAGCGATGATTAACTGTGTTAAATATGTATTAGATGGTTAAATGTGTTCTCGTAATTTTAAAATAGATAATTATTGTAAAATAAAAATACTTAATTTTAAATCAGAATATAAAGCTTACTTCCCATGAATTAAGTGATCTAGTAATAAAAATAGACTCGACACTAAAACCTAAAAAATGGATCTCAGTACCAAGTATGTTATTGATCACTTATATTCATTCCATTTTAGTATCAGTACCAGTATGAGTACCAGGTATGTTGTTGATCGGTTATCATCGTATAAGGTATCGGCTACCAGCATATAAGGTATCAAGAATAAGCATATCAGGTATCGTTATATTAGCATATCAGGTATGAGGATTTTCTTTTCTTTTCAATCAGGTTGCTTGCAAGTGTTAAGATAAAATCATATCAGGACTGATATTGAAATTCATAGTTTTAAGATCAACATCAAACCGGATCCCATATTCATAGATTACATAATGCGCTCCTCGTACATTACAACTTGATTGCAATTGCAAACACGTACTGCTTATGTAAACAAAAAGTAGAACTCTGTTAATATCAAAAAAATATCATCAATAAGAATATTTTTCCTAGCAAGAACAGAGCATATATCCATATAAAAGGAAAAATGAAAGAAAAATGTCTAAAAATAACTTAGAAACATTCACACCATATCCAAGGGATTGATAAATTAGGGGGATACAACATGAATATGGTGAATGATACCTGTGGATTTTAGGTCAAAATAATTAATAACAGATGGGAGAAGACAACCACCCAAAAAAATAACATTTTATGAGAGGTTATTATTAGTGTGTCTAATAAGCTCTTTGTATGTATCATTCAAAAGGGTAGAAAATGAAACGTTTTCTAGAAATAATATTAGAGAAACATTTTGTACTCTAAAACATGTCAATAGTTCAAATAGTATCATCTAGCAAAACACTATCTTTCTCTTCATACACATGGACAACGATTCACATTGGTACAAATCGATTCAAGTGTTAACGAAACGAATTCCATTTAGAATTTTTGTAAAATTAAAAAGGTACTCAAGTATAAAAACAAAACCAAATCATTTATGACATGCAAATCCACTGTACAATAAAAACAACCAATAAAGAATGAATATTCATTATTAATTATACCATTCGTATATCAATTCCCATTGGCAATCCTCTGCCCCATGCCCCAAAGTCGATAACATACAACATGTGATCAGTTGAAGATAATTTACTCAAGGCTGATATGGCATTTGAAGAGGATCAATAAGATGTCAATAGAGAGAAAGAGCTTCAAAGATTAAAGCAGACCTCAATTCAGCCTTAAAAAATGAGGATTTTTTCGAACGAGTAAAAGACATCAATGTAGTTCAAAATCCTCTCACGGAGAGAGGATATACGGAAGTTGATAGGAGCTAATACTTACATTGAATGTATTTCAAAATCAATCTTAAATTCAGAATCCTATTTTGAAAAACACGGTAACTGATACGTGTAAGCAGCAATTATATAATTTGAAGAAATTTAAAAGCCAAAGTATAATTTTGCAAAGTAACTAAAACCTGGATAAAAAAACCTAAATATGAATGTTGTTTAGTTCAGATTCATCTCGTATAATAACCCCGATGTCAAAATGAAAAGCATTTTAGAAAAAGAAAGGCACTGTATTTACGTTAGTACTTTATACCAGGCTTTGTAAAGAAAAGAATTTATTTAATTTTTTGATTATTAAAGAGAAACTGTAAGAATGACCATCACTTTTTCCTGAAACTCTTGTTTAGATCATACATAATCCCTTTAATGGGGTTGTGTCTTATGCCCCTTTTTTCTAATGAAATTAGCATTTGGCCTCCAATATACAAACATTTGGAAGCATACTGCCCTTGCTTTCCTGGAACGCTTCTCTTGGGTTGACCTGCTACAGATAACTGTGTCCATATCATCATAGTGATTTCCATTTCCATTAGCCCTACCATTTTCAATGCCTGGTACAAATCTCTCTCTTGAAGCTACAAGCTGCAAAATTACAACACAAAAAATAAAATAAATTTATCTATACTAACTTCAGTGAAAGAAAATCTTCTGGGATGCCTAGTTTTGGAATTCAATTCTAGTTCTAATTATGTGCAATTGAAATTCAATGAATTTCAAATCCGTTATGTTAGAGTTCAATTGTTTGGTTCCGTTGTGGAATTATATTAGAATTCTAAATTCACGTCCGTTGTAGCGTGTGAAGTGTGTGAAACTGTGCGCGCGCATTATATGTTGTGTGTGTGTGTGGAAACTGTATGCAGTGTGTGTGAAACTCTATGTGGAGTGTGCACGCGTGAAACTATATGTGCAGTTTGTGTATGTAAAATTTTAACAGTGAAACTGTGTTTATGTGTGAAACTGTGTAGAGTGTATGTGTGATACTATATGTGCAATGTGTGTGTGTGTGTGTTTTAGTTATCTAGTTTTACGTTGGAATTCAATTTATGGATTTCGAATTCTTAGATTTATAATCTCATGACAATCCCAACTTTTTTTCCTAACCAAAGATCTGAAACGATAATAAACATCCACCATCGTTAAAAACATATTAGATGGAGCCCAAAGGGGAGGAGAAAAAATTTTCTTTGTGGTGTTTCTCTTTAGCCGTCAAATGTAAATTCTAAACATCTAAATAGGCAGCTAAACCATTATCACAACCATTGTAGTGTAGGCTCTTACCTGTGAGTTAACGGAATAATAAAAAAGAAACATATTAAAAAACCAAAGTAATATACCCATTACTTTTATAGATTATTAATTTCTTAAAGTATAATAAAGGACAACATCATATACTCAATCTGTTGCAAATTAAAACAACTACTTTTCTCCTAATATGTCCCAATCATCATAATAACTCATACCAAGTTCAACAACATAGAAAATCTGAAAATAAAGAATTCGAATCAATATATTGTGAACCAATCTAATTTAAATCACAAATAACTGCATAGCAAACAGACAACAATTGATTCAAAGAGACAATATAGAAAAAATTGATCCAAGGAACAAAACGAAGCCAGTGAAATAAGACTTATGTTATGCCAAATGAAATGTCATGTAAGAGACCCAAACATGTCATGGAGCTTGTTCTCACAACACGGATGTAAAAGGGTTATTTTAAACAAACGATAAAACCTAAATGATGAATAAAGTGAGACATAGAGTTATCTAATCAAACAAAAGAAATTCAAATAAAAAGAAGTGAATAAAGATGTCTGAATGAAGACAACACCACACCACCCGTAGTCCACCTAAAATTCAAAAACAAATATAACCCCTTACGCAAATTTAAAAATTCGAGACTTCATTGAACTTTGAAAGTTATATTTCCGGTATAAGGGACCAAAATCACACATTTTTAGACCAATACATATTGTAGTGCACTGGTTCTTCCAATAAGAAAGGATAAAAAAAAACGCATTTAGTCTCTATCAATATTGAATTTCAATTGTCATAAAGATAGAGTGCAGTAGTATACTGTTCAAGACTTGGGATTTCGTAACCTTGGACTTGGGCCAAGTGTCCTAAATCATCCATCATCCTCACTTCATTGGAATGTAATACCCAAATCCCTCATTGATGATAAATATTTATAGAAAGGACAAAATTAAAACTATATTCCTAATGTAAAATTTATCCGCAAAAGTAGAAATTTCCAACTTAAAACTTGAAAGAACTCGAACATGGAACTAACAAATCATAGTATCTTAACGATTTACATTCAACAATTGAGGGAGAGAGAATATAGATAGCAGGCCCGAGAGATTTTGAACCCAAAAAAGATACAAACATAAAAGTAGTAAGTTAAAACCCCAAATAAACATAATATATTTACACATATAAGCCTTGAAACAGGTTCTAACCACAAAAATCACATAGAGCTTTTAAAACAAACTGTCTTTAAAGAAACAATCGAACATAAAAATAGAGAGAGAGTGCAAGCTTACCCGAGTAGTTAAATCTTGATCTTGATCATTTTCCATAAAGTGGATCCAAATCATTTTCCATAAACTACATTTTTAACAAAAATATAGAGTGGATCCAAATCGTGAAAATAAACTTGACATGTCCCTTTACCTCACATTAAACAACTTAACATCAAAATTTTAATTGTAGTGCCTTTCCTACACAAACCCGCCCACAAACCTTGGGCACATGATCTAAGAGGCTTAAAATGCAAATTCCAAATTCATTGAATAGAGTAGTGTAGTATCAAACCTGAACCTCAACACCATGTTCAATGGTGTGATGGAAATGTTATCCTTAACTACACCAAGAGAGCTGAAAATATATATGCATAATAAGCACAACATACGAATTAGGGATACATGCCTATAGATATAACCCATACCAACGACACGGTTAAAACTATTATGTGGGGTACCTATGACACTAACATACGAATGTGATGTCTACACAAAGATCGTGATGTTGTAGCGATACAATGAGGGATACATGCCTAATCGGAGCATACCTGATTTAAATCTTGGATTTATATCACAGTATCAAACCTAAAACCATACAAGACTATCAAATTTGAAAAATCTGAAATATAATCTTAGATTGGAAAACACATACTTTGAGGATACACACCTAGTCCAACCATAATACTAAGCTAGCAAAAGTTATTTTAAAACAGTAGTCTGGTAATCTACCAATAATGGTTTCATAACACAGTGAAAAATACCATAAACAATGATTAAACATGAGAAAATAATATCCCAACTAACGTAAACTTAAATATTAAGAATACTATGATGCTTAAAAAAATGTATGTAGTTTATCTATAATGGTCAAAACAGTACTAAAAATTAAAATGCAACTAAGTTTGTCTTTATACTTGTAAAACAATATACAACTAAATATTATCCAAAATATCAAATAACCCAATGTACTATTAGTTTTTGCTGATGAATGGAAACACTCTAACTAAACCATTAAGCAAATCTCATGTATTTACAGTGTGAAACTAAAAACCAAAAGCCCTTAAAAGAGAGAAACAAAACCATACCTGGCAAATGACCCAAAATATTAGATCCATAAAATGTCAAGTCATATTAGTTGCTAGATCTGTAAAAAAATGCTCAAAAGTTACTATGAAAACGCTTAAAAACTAATAAATTCTCCCAATATAAAGTTAAACCAAAATATTTAAAACTACAAAACTAACAAAATTAGATGCAAAAACGTAAAAAGAACAAATAGGGAGAGAGAACAAACAATATACCTAAAATCGTGGATTGGATCTGCAAATATATGCACCGAGTTAGAGAGTGTAAAAAACTTGCTTATCAATGGAGTCTTTCCAAAGATCTGAAATCAAATTAGGGTTAGTTCTACACAACACAACCTAAGAATTTAAATCAATATAATAAGAGAGGAAATGACAATACCTGATCCAATAAACACAAAATCAACGAAATCCAAAACCCACAAAATCCAAAGGCAAAAACCCTCAAATCGAACCTTCACATGGGAGGTGAGAGGGTTTGTGAGGGTCTCCATAAAGCCTCTTCGTTGTCCTCTATCGTAAGGAAAGAGAAAGGAAAATGGCATATGTAATCCCCAAGTCATACCCTAGAATGAGGAGGAAAGATAGAACGACGGAACGTTTTGGTGAATGTTTGGTGACTTTTGGGTCAAGTTACTAATTTAGCCCTAGTTTTGAATTAAAGTAAGGGAGAGAAATCATTTTTGAGTAAGGCAAAAGAGGGGGAAACAAAAAAATAGAGGGTTAAAAGAGTAAGATGAAATGAACCAATCTCAACCCTTCATTTTTAGACTTGTTGGCACAATCCTAGCCTCTAATTAAGTTATCATCTTATAAAATAGTACAAAAACTTCTACTCCTTATTATATGTATATATGTATATATATATATATATATATATATATATATATATATATATATATATATATATATATATATCATATATGTTTACATCATAGTTGTTTAGGATATATCCCGGTCATAATATTGTGGACATTACATTTACTAGTTGTCTTATTTATATGGGAACTAGTGAGTTATTATATATTGTTGTTGAATGCAAAAATTAAATAAAATTACACCGATAAGGGTGGGGTATAATAGTTAATCTAATAATTTTATATTTATTATTTATACTCATGATTGACAATTTTACTACTTGAGTACACAGCTATTATCTTGTTGCGATGGGCCTAACTCATCATGTTGTTTTAGGTGCTTTAGTGTACCTGACCTCGTATTCCCTACTCGAGCACTAGGTCTTCCATTTCAGTCACCACCTACTTTCATAGATGTAGGTGTTGAACCAACTTTTAGTTTTATTTATTTTATATTTGAGAGATGCGAGGTTATTTCATTTTTAGCATTGTACTCAGCTTTGGATATGTTCAGGTCTTCGAGATTTATCATATATTAGTTTTTGGTCTTGCAATATTTACTTTTACATAGTGGTGGTTATCGATTCTTATCCATTATATATCAGTATTTGATGATTTCTCATATCGTTCTTTAGTATGATTTATCGTCAATCATTGATTCTTGTTTTATGCTAAGGATAATATATGATTGTTTTAACCACCTATGTAGTTTTAATATATAGAGTTGATAAATATAATTATTAAAAATATATTGGGTGTCATAATGTTAAGGTCATAGTGGATGGCAAAAATCCTATCGTTAGAAAGAGATTTAGTAATGCTGCACGAGATTTTGGTTTATTGAAATCCTCGTTGTATTATCACATAACATTGTAATTTTGGTAATAAAATATTTGAAAACCCATTTGGTGCTTAAAATGACATGATGATTTCAACCTTTTGGTAAATCTTGGTTGGTTCATTTCTTTCAATGATATTTTCGTCCTCATATGGGTTTCGGGTTTATATTTGATTTTGTACTTGGTTGTATGGATTCTTTGATGACACGGGTTTTTTGTGTAGATAGGCTTGACTATTTATGAGTACTACAAAAAATTCCTTCATTGGATTTAGGATCAAGTTTATGAAATTTTTATTGATTATTTTCAGTAACAATTTTTGGATTGTCATGTTGTTTGAAGGATTCTCAACTTATGCCCAAAAAGTATTCCAAAAATTAAGAGGGGTTCATCATATTCATATTCTAGGTAAGGATTCCACAACTTGTGAGAGTGATAAATAACACATCAATATGTTTTCATAAATCATAGACAAGTGAGATAATATCAGAGTATAAATCAAGAAATCAAGTATTATGTGAAGTAACATAGTGATCTAGTTCGGTAATGTAGTTGATCTAAGGTGAAGTAAAGGATATTTTGAATTTTAATATTATAAAGGATTTTATTTCTAAAAATATTATTTATTTTCAAACAACTTTCTTAAGTTTTGAAACAAGTTTTTATGTTGTGTGTCTTTCTGAATTTTTTCAAAGTTCTTAAGATTCTTCTAGGTAAATTGTGAACCATTTCATTTTGTGGAAGTCATGTGAGATTAATTTGTTATACGAATATATTTAGTGTGATAACTTTTCATAACCTTAATTGTTGTGATGAGATCAAGTGTGTTCTATTTACTTCTTATTTTATATGTAGGTTATCATGAGAGTCTTTGACGAAAACATATCTTTTTAATGTGTGTGTGTTCATTGTGTACATGAGTGTAAGTGTGAGAGTTCATCAAGGTGTTGTTTAGCAAAAAAAGTGGGTTGGGTACCTAGTCTTCATATACTTTCCCTTTATCATCCGTCATTTCCAAAGGTTTACCTTCATGAGGATAACTTCTTGGGAAATTATCACTTGACTTTATATTTGCCTTATTTGTTTTATATGTAGCCTATCTTAATACTTTGATTTACAATTTTGCCTCTAGAGCATCAAGATTCCTATGTTCACATACACACTTAAATTTTTTTCATTCGTATCATAAGTGTATGGAATTGTTAAGAATATCATGTATGCACTTTTAGATTCATAATGCTAGTCATAAGTCATATATCAAGTAACATGCTTCTAACACACATATGATTATGTAATACTGTATTCTCACAATGTAATGGGATTTATATCACTAATATATCTCAAAAGCGTTGTAATATACAATGTGTATATATATGGTAATGCCACATTCTATTTTTTCAATTCAAATGCAATGTCTTATGATGATGGGATTGCCATCATTTTTCATCTAAGCATGAATATCACGTAGGCTCAATTTTGTTCAACACTGATGGGATTGCCATCATATTAGTGACTAAATGAGAATTTATATTTGATTGAATTATTCTCTTAGAAGATATTTCCTTATTTATAACAAAGGAAGTATTTCTACCAAAATATCACAGTGATAGGATTTCCATTTGATACGCACTAAGGTGGGATTGCCACTCAATTTTCACAATGACGGGGAATGCCGTAAAATTTCAGATATTATGTAAGAACGTTTGAGGTATGACTTGATTTTATATCCAATGTCTAATAAATTTTGACTTTTCATGAGTAATATATTAAAATAAGCATTTTTCTCAAGCATGTGATTTTGAGTCCTCGGTAAGACTTTCCTTAAGCAAGTTCTACTTAATTGGGATAAGGATGTAATCATATTGGACACAATTGTTCATGTGACCATATAAGTGTGAGGAATATAATATTGGTATATCTTTGAGTTCATATTAGGTGATTATGTGATGATTATATCAAATGTATAACACTAAATGGCTTTTAACAATTTTGAGGCATTGATGCCATAGAGTGTTATCACATTAACTGAGTCATAATAACAATTATTGGAGAATTTTTTTCTAATGCACTAATGATCAATATGATCTATCCGTTTAGAATGTGTCAAGGATATTTCAATGGTGAGTGCAAAAAAAGGGCATGTATCACAACAATAGATATTCATATTTAAAGGAGGTGTGGTAATGTATATAGAAGGCATTATGTCACATATTAAGATAATCATTCTTTATAATCGACCGTGAAGACTCTTGTCTTTGGCATGTATCTCATATCATGGTATTTAAAATCATAAGAGTGTGTGAATACATCTATGATAAGTTATACATCTACAATAAGTTAAGGGTACATATAGGATTAGGAGTATAAAGCATTATTTTCACACGTATTGTCCCACTTATTTAATTATTGCAATTCAATGGGTTTATTAATGATTTTCAAACATTATATATCAAAGTATGAGTTTCAAACATCTTTAGATAAAATTTAAAAAATATATTTTATAAATTTCTCCTTTCTCTTTTTACTTATCAACGTTTCTATACCCAGATTTTCTTGGTGACACATTTTAGAAAACTTTTCTTTTACAAGTGTTGTGTAGTTCCAATATTTCCTTGTGTTATTTTTTTTACCAACGAATTATTTATGAGATAAATTTATATAATAAGGATTCAATAAATACAAGTTTATTTTACTCACCTACTGGGAATTTATTTTGCCGAAGGTCTGTGGGTTTTTATCTTCAAGTTACTATAACCTCCACGTGTGTGGTTATGATGTGATAAGGTTGACAAAAATCTCATTGTTGTGATATGTCCTAATGTGTAGTCTTTCACTATGTGGAAGAGTATAAGTGTTAATTTTCAATAATCAATTTCAACTACCAAGTAGATATTATGATATGGTGCAATATGTGTTCAAAAAATGTTTGAAGATATAGGAGTTACATTGTGATCACAAATCATCTCAAGTGTGTAAATAGCATGTGTGAGATATATGGTTAAAAATAATCATACTGGAACAACGAAGGAATATGTAAACATGAAAGTGGATGTGTATGGACATTTTTCAACAACACTTCTATAAGCTCATTTGTACCCAAATCATTTTTCAAAACCAATTTCACTTTTAAAGACCTTTGCTTTATATCAAGGGTCGTTGTTTTTTCGAACACATTTTTTTAAACATAGGAATATTCTTATTCTTCTTTTGAAAATCAACCTCTCAAAACCTTTTCTTCTAAAAATTCTTTTCCTCTATTACGAGAGATTCTTCATTTTCAAGCAAACCTTTATTTTTCTCATCTCAATTTCCTTTTTCAAATAAGATCCATCATTTTCAAAAGTCTAGACGAATATTTTGTTTAAAACTCTTTAATAATTGTCTCTTTTGTATATGATCTTTAAACTCAAAATATATCTTTTCAAAAGAAGTATCTATAAACTAGGATGTTATTGCCAATTGTTGTTGGCCTTGAATTATCCCCCGTGTGTGTGTATGTTGAATTGGGATAACTACATTATTTGGATTTTTGCAAATTAATATTTCTTTCCCTCTTTTTATTATTTTCTAGAATCCACGCACATTCACGTTCAAGCAATAAACATAATAAGCATATTAAAGTAAAGTATGAATATAAGTATAGTAAGGGAGGAGAAAAGGATTAAAGAAAATTTATATCCCGGAGTTTCACGTGGTTCGACCCTACCAACGTCCACACTCTAAACTGTGCTAAAAAACTACACTATGTACAGTTCACTTAAGATGAAACCAAAATCCTTTCAAGGAATAACACCTTATAAATCGAAGCAAATAAGATGCTAAACTCGTCCTTTCCCAAGTGGTACCCACGCAAGAGCCCAAGGTTTTTAAGCACCTTGACTCCCCACAACAATGGCACTACCAACCGAGAAGGTACAATAAAGTTTACCATAATCAATAGTAAGAAGATATGTAACCAAAATGTAAAGCAAAGTTACTTTACTAAAAAAATGGTGAAATGGGTTAACTTTCTCTCTCTAAAAACGTAAACAAATAACTAGTCACATGTATTTTGCTTAAGTGGGTATTTGGGATTGGATCGATTTTTTGGGAGATTTGTATTTTAATTTATATGCACAAAATTTTTTTGGGGAGACTTTGTTCTCGAGAGAATTTGTCTTTAAATAAATTTAAAGAAAAATGGGGTTTTGGGTTTGCAACTTTGCTATTTTCAAATGTGTATTTATTTCTCTTTTTACAATCTCAATGGTTTGATGTTGGGTTTTGTTTACTGGGACAAATGACATTGAATTTTGATGTTTATCACAAATATGTATTGTATTTGGAATTTGGCTGAAGAGAGTTTGGATCTTGAGGATTTGGTTCACATGGGTTTTATGTTTGAAGCTTTACTTCAATGTTGTTTTTGCTTCAACGGAGATTTTGGTTTGAATTTCACATCTATTGAAACGGGTTAGGAACATGGTCTCTCTTTCTAGAATGATCAATTTATGATGACACAAACTTTTGTTTATCTTAGTGAGTTGTAATGACCGTTTGAAGTTCTGTTTATAATCTTAAGAAGCAACTAGCCGTTGGATGGTAATATGATAATTAAGGGTTCTGTGACACCCCGCCTAATAAAATATCGAGTGATCAGTCCTATACCAAATTAAAACAGGAATCCCAGTTGGATCATCCTTAGCATCACTGTCGAAAACTTTTTAAAACTTACTAACCACCTAGTATTCCAAAAACTGGTGCCAATTTTTAACTTTTTAATTAAACAAAACAATACATGCAGAATCAAAATATAAACCATTCACACAACTGAATGAAAGTAAATAGAATACTAATTACACAACTTGCCGAATAAATCACCGGCCACCAAATAAATAATCCAATACAAATATTCAACACCTGAATAAATTACACCTGAAAATTGTACCGAGAAGTCTGGGCGACAAGCCCTAAATAAACTGAAACTGATACAAGATTCCTACTCTAGGAATGAATGAATGATACGTCTAATTCAAACTCCTGCTAGCAGTCACAAATGCCGCAGCTCCGTGTCCCTGGAATAGATTATCAATCCTGGCGTCCCTGTGGCTGGACACCTAAAAGGTTTTGAAAATAGTTTTATAGCAAGGGTTAGAACCCAAAACATTTTGAAAATATTTAGCAAGTGAATTAACTGCAGTAATTTAAAATGCATGAATGCGCTTCATATTTAAGTTAGTGTCGTACTCCCTTGTGGTCATTCTCACCCCTCCACTATTGTGCACACCTACCGGTTATCTTAACCCCACCTAGTTGTACAACCCCGTCCAACTAGTCCTGGTATAGCCTTCCCTTGCCATACTACTATAACCCGAGTATAATGATTCTTGAATTATAAGTTATTTCACAATTAACTTAATTAATACCTCTTAAATAATATCATATAACCGTGTCACGAGTTATATAAAGTACATACATCACACACTGTATTATTTCCACCAATAATTAACTTAATTAATTTATCATTAATTAACAGCATATAACTGTAACCCGAGTTATATAAGGTAAATACATCACGCACTGTATTATTACCTACATATAATATTTACTACAATATTATGCGTACCTTTACTAACATACACACATAAATAATACGTGTATCCATCCTTCCGAGTATACCCTCACCGGATGATTCACTCTAAAATGCCATCTCACTAGGTATGCTCCAAAACCTTGTTTTCCAAGTTGGATTCGCTCACCAACCTGGTCTACTACATAACGAATTGGAGGCGGTCATATTCCTTCCTGAAAGTGAGATAATCTCCTCACCCATGTACCGGACGCTATGACCTGGGGATATACTCGCCCTACTCCTCAAGCTAGGGGATTCACCCACATCGCGCAACCTCCCTTGATAGCATTAGAGTATTTAAATTGAATAAATATCTAATCACTGATATTTACTATCACACACAATATATATACACATATATATATACTATCACTACACCGTATATACATATAATATAAACTCCGGCTTTACCGTGTACTCAAATTATCCCGTATACTGCCTGAAATTTCCTGAGTCTGTGGTTCGATTCCAATTAAATTAATTAACACACCTATTAATTTAATATCTCCCCGAATCTACCACCCAACTCTACTTAAATTAACTAACACACATATTAATTTAATATCTTCCCGAGTCTATCGTCCAACTCTAATTTAATTAACTATCACACATTTATTAATTTAATTCTTACCCGAGTCTACAATCCGACTTTTATTTAACTAATTTACACATTAATTAATCAACACATATCCGAGTCCGTAATCCCTCTCTAATTAAATTAATTATCACATTTATTAATTTAATAACTTGGTGTCACCCAACCATTATCCCCGGACTCTCTCACTTGGCCCTTACCTCCACATTTCCGAGTCAATGTTCCGACTCCAAACTAATTACTTTCTCTCTATAATTAATTTAATACCTTGATATCACTTAACCAACATACCCAGACTCACTCACTTGGTCCAATTTACATCTCATAATATAATACCCACATTTTTGCCTACAATGTGTCACATCTTTATTTCTAGAATTTTCCCAATTATATTTGCCTATAATTAATAACATACCCGGACTCGATTCACTTGGCTCGAAATTAAATATTTCCCGAGTCTATACCCCGACTCTAAATTACTTAGTTTATCTCCAAACTTAATTCACTACCATGGGTCGCTTTACCAATATACCCGGATTCACTCACTTGATCCGTACCTCACTATTTTGGAATAAAGTCTCTCATATTTATCCATTAAATGTCCCACATAAATTCATTCTAGTCCCAATTACTTCCTCCCCTAATTGCTAGGAAAATTTGTTTCACAATTATTTACCACTAATTATTGTATGGAAATTATTTTATAATTAATTCCCCCTTATACTTCACCCAAAGCCGAACTGCCCAAAATTTCTCATCGTAGATCGATCGATGCCCCCCGATCGATCGATCGACCCCTTCGTTACATCTCTTCTTTCCCCCTGTTTTCCACCATTAACGAATTTCAAGGTTTTTAAACCATAATTTACCTCTAATTACATCATCCCATCATCTACACATGGTTAATCCACATCCTACTCATCATAGAGATCATTAATATAATCAACCCCTCTAATTATCTCATAATTTTCGAAATGAGTCTTTCTCCCTAAAATTTAATTATCTGTTTTAAATCCCAATTTCCAGATTCGATTTCCACTCTTTTATGTTCTGAATTTCTCGTTCAAATCATAAATACATATTCAGATATCAATCACCCATCTAAATCTTACTTTGAATCTCATTCAAGTATTTCAAAAATAAAAACCCCATTTTGTACCCATTTACACCCAAAAACGAATTTTGGTTCACACATCACTATGATATGAATTGATTATATGCTTTAAGAATCAAATCAGTTAACCACTTGCCTCAAAGTGTTCGTAGTGTCTAATTCTGTTGGCGTAGTCCCTCGATTTGGCTCCAAAATCCTCAATTTGGCTTTTGCTAAGTTTTCCCCCAATTTTCCTCTCAAGACCTAGGCTTAGATTTGTGATGGCTGCTGATTTCCTAATCTCCCCATTAGGTTAAAAACCCTTAATCCCGTTTTTCACCTAATGGGCTTAATTAAAGTGGCCCAACTCACCCCGTGTGGGCCCGGTTATGCCCAAAAATATCCCGAGACCCAATTACTACCCCCGGGTACTCTTTTCTGACTATCTCGACCCATTCGGACTCAACCGCGCAGTCAGAATTGACATCCGAATTAATTTATAAAAATCCTTATCTCACACCCCATTTAGTCTATACCGACTCCCGATTGGGATAACTATATACCTTGTCATTAATACTCGAAATTCACTTAGTAAATAAATTTCCCTAAACATTAACCATTTACTTCCCGATTAATATTTAAATAAATATATTGTCATAATTAATTCAATTAAAATTACAACACACAAGTAATTTAAAATCCCGAATTAATTAAATATTAAATGCACAAAAATACGGGGTGTTACATACTTCCCCCCTTACAAAGGAATTTCGTCCTCGAAATTAAGATAAACTTAGTGTTCCAATATTCACATACTACTCACTAGTAATGCGCCTCCAAGCTCGCTATATCTATCACATCCGCTTCTAACCATACGTTACACAAGTATGCATTTAAAATTTGCCAGGGCGCCCATACACCCTATACCCGCGCTTAACCGCACAAAATTTGCCTTAATTAACCCGGGTGCCCATACACCCTATCCCCGTGCCCTACCACACGAAAGTTACCAAACTATGCTAGTCGTAACCCATAATATAACTCCGAACCCGTAGTCATATTACCTATACATATATATACATATATAATTACTGCCCGGGTACTCAACCCATGCTACGTCCAACTATCTCCCCATAAATACTTATCTCTCAACACAAAAGAATATACGCTTACCCTTATGCTACCAAAGACAACATAATACCGCGCCCTTACTACCACTAGTCCTTGCACAAAATAAACCCCGAGCTATCTCTCTTTGTTCGAAAATAAATTTAACCACCCTGATTCACTTCAGTAAACATCCCCACTTACCGGGATAAAATGTGAGAACACAAAACCTCACTATGTGCCATCGCACCACGCAATACAACATATATATCCACATATATGTAGGCTATACGCCCTCTCCAGTGATACCTAGTACCAACCATACCCTGGTGTCGCGGACACCAAAATTTAACTCCACTATCCACAATAGTTAAATTCCATCGCTATCCAGCCGATGTTTAAAAAGTATTATCAACCCTACTCCCATTATTCACGAAAGTAGTCATTCCTGGAATAATTCAACCAATCACTCAGTGTACACCTCCACTCTCCCGTGAAGAACACTAAGGAACTCCGCTACCCTACGAAAAGTTTACCCACATGTTATGGCTGCCACCGCCAACGCACCCACTAAGTTCGACTCGCCTGCGAACTCTAGTGAAAAAAAATAAGTCTTATTATGAAATTCTCTTTGTCACTCAAAAATATACCCCATGCCCCTAGGGTAAAAATACTAACCTCTATACCCCAGCTGCAACGGCTGGTTCTTGGGTTTCGGAGGAGTTTCTCCCTGCCCGAATGCACCCGCGTCTTGCTTTAGTGGCTGTACATCCAGGACCTCGTCCTGTAGTTGACCCCTGCCTCGATTAAGGTAATATCTCTTCATGTGTCTCGCTTTTCCCACAAACGAAACACTTTCTAACATGTTCACCCTGCCACTGATCCATTCCATGCCAACCTTGTTGGAATTCCTGGCCATCCCGCCGATAGCCTCCAGTTCTAGATCGTTTGGCATGATTTCCTTGCCGGAAATCCTACCCCTGATCTCCCCCAGTCTGCTGCTGGGATACCCCACTGGTATTGTTCCCTTGTGCCTCATCCGACTGGATAATCCCCACTCCCTTCCCGTTTCCTTTCGCGTGGAAGCGATATTCCCAACAGTGCCGGAGTGTTGCGTTAATGACATCAGTATAACCAACTAATGCGGAATTTTCAATTAAATGTTGTCTGATTCTCCAGACTAACCCATACATAAACTTTGCTTTCTTTCTCTTTTCCTCTCTTACCTCATCCGGTACAAAATTTGCCAACGTGTGAAATCTTCCTCGTAATCGGCCACTGAACGGTCTCCCTTTGAGTCTCCTCACAAAATTTTCTCCTCATTTCGGTCTCGACCGCTGAAGGGAAAAATACTTGCGGTCGAACCGCACCAAAAACTCTGCAGTAGCTAGTGTGTCCCTTTCCTCAACTGTGGTGATCGACCTCCACCACTGTAGCGCGCTCCCACTAACTAAAAGTGGTTAGCATTTATTTTCGCACCCCATCGCAATCTCCCATGCGTAGGTGACGCTGGATACCTCTCTTCCTTGACACGCAAGTACTACACCTGAACCTCCTCGCAACTCTGGTGGGTTCCCACTAAAAATAACTTCTCTTTCTTATTTGCACCCCAACGACCCCGCGTGAGTCTGAACATCCGACGCCACTAACACTTGTGGTGGATTCCTTGTAAAGTACCTTGTTATTTGCGACTACCATCGTTTCAATCGCCCGCGCCATTAGTTCGGTTACCTGTGCTGCCAAAATTATCTTTGGCAGTTGCTGCCGTAACTCTTACTCCTGACTAGTCTCCCTCGTCTCACCTCCCCCTGCTGCCCTAGCTGCTTCCTCTCTCCTGGGCGTCGTCCGGAAGGAGAATCGAATTGTATGCATTGACTCTCAGATATAAATTTCGTAGAAGAACATATATGCGCATACGTATGAGAATACAACAATCCTATAATAGGGCTCTATATCCAAGATTGCTAAGCTGAAGCGTGAAAAGCCGCACAGATCCTAAGGACACTAGAACCTGATGCTCTGATACCATCTGTGACACCCCGCCTAATAAAATACCGGGTGATCAGTCCTATACCAGATTAAAACAGGAATCCCAGTTGGATCATCCTTAGCATCACTGTCGAAAACTTTTTAAAACTTACTAACCACCTAGTATTCCAAAAACTGGTGCCAATTTTTAACTTTTTAATTAAACAAAACAATACATGCAGAATCAAAATATAAACCATTCACACAAATGAATGAAAGTAAATAGAATACTAATTACACAGCTTGCCGAATAAATCACCGGCCACCAAATAAATAATCCAATACAAATATTCAACACCTGAATAAATTACACCTGAAAACTGTACCGAAAAGTCTGGGCGACAAGCCCTAAATAAACTGAAACTGATACAAGATTCCTACTCTAGGAATGAATGAATGATACGTCTAATTCAAACTCCTGCTAGCATCCACAAATGTCGCAGCTCCGTGTCCCTGGAATAGATTATCAATCCTGGCGTCCCTGTGGCTGGACACCTAAAAGGTTTTGAAAATAGTTTTATAGCAAGGGTTAGAACCCAAAACATTTTGAAAATATTTAGCAAGTGAATTAACTGTAGTAATTTAAAATGCATGAATGCGCTTCATATTTAAGTTAGTGTCGCACTCCCTTGTGGTCATTCTCACCCCTCCACTATTGTGCACACCTACCGGTTATCTTAACCCCACCTAGTTGTACTACCCTGTCCAACTAGTCCTGGTATAGACTTCCCTTGCCATACTACTATAACCCGAGTATAATGATTCTTGAATTATAAGTTATTTCACAATTAACTTAATTAATACCTCTTAAATAATATCATATAACCGTGTCAAAAATTATATAAAGTACATATATCACACACTGTATTATTTCCATCAATAATTAACTTAATTAATTTCTCATTAATTAACAGCATATAACTGTAACCCGAGTTATATAAGGTAAATACATCACGCACTGTATTATTACCTACATATAATATTTACTAACATATTATGCGTACCTTTACTAACATCCACACATAAATAATACGTGTATCCATCCTTCCGAGTATACCCTCACCGGATGATTCACTCTAAAATGCCATCTCACTAGGTATGCTCCAAAACCTAGTTTTCCAAGTTGGATTCGCTCACCAACCTGGTCTACTACATAACGAATTGGAGGCGGTCATATTCCTTCCTGAAAGTGAGATAATCTCCTCACCCATGTACCGGACACTATGACCTGGGGATATACTCGCCCTACTCCTCAATCTAGGGGATTCACCCACATTATGCAACCTCCCTTGATAGCATTAGAGTATTTAAATTGAATAAATATCTAATCATTGATATTTACTATCACACACAATATATATACACATATATATATACTATCACTACACCGTATATATATATATAATATAAACTCCGGCTTTACCGTGTACTCAAATTATCCCGTATACTGCCTGAAATTTCCTGAGTCTGTGGTTCGATTCCAATTAAATTAATTAACACACCTATTAATTTAATATCTCCCCGAATCTACCACCCAACTCTACTTAAATTAACTAACACACATATTAATTTAATATCTTCCCGAGTCTATCGTCCAACTCTAATTAAATTAACTATCACACATTTATTAATTTAATTCTTACCTGAGTCTACAATCCGACTTTTATTTAATTAATTTACACATTAATTAATCAACATATATCCGAGTTCGCAATCCGTCTCTAATTAAATTAATTATCACATTTATTAATTTAATAACTTGGTGTCACCCAACCATTATCCCCGGACTCTCTCACTTGGCCCTTACCTCCACATTTCCGAGTCAAAGTTTCGACTCCAAACTAATTACTTTCTCTCTATAATTAATTTAATACCTTGATATCACTTAACCAACATACCCGGACTCACTCACTTGGTCCAATTTACATCTCATAATATAATACCCACATTTTTTCCTACAATGTGTCACGCCTTTATTTCTAGAATTTTCCCAATTATATTTGCCTATAATTAATAACATACCCGGACTCGATTCACTTGGCCCGAAATTAAATATTTCCCGAGTCTATACCCCGACTCTAAATTACTTAGTTTATCTCCAAACTTAATTCACTACCATGGGTCGCTTTACCAATATACCCGGATTCACTCACTTGATCCGTACCTCACTATTTTGGAATAAAGTCTCTCATATTTATCCATTAAATGTCCCACATAAATTCATTCTAGTCCCAATTACTTCCTCCCCTAATTGCTAGGAATATTTGTTTCACAATTATTTACCACTAAATATTGTATGGAAATTATTTTATAATTAATTCCCCCTTATACTTCACCCAAGGCCGAACTGCCCAGAATTTCTCATCGTCGATCGATCGATGCCCCCCGATCGATCGATCGACCCCTTCGTTACATCTCTTCTTTCCCCCTGTTTTCCACCATTAACGAATTTCAAGGTTTTTAAACCATAATTTACCTCTAATTACATCATCCCATCATCTACACATGGTTAATCCACATCCTACTCATCATAGAGATCATTAATATAATCAACCCCTCTAATTATCTCATAATTTTCGAAATGGGTCTTTCTCCCTAAAATTTAATTATCTGTTTTAAATCCCAATTTCCAGATTCGATTTCCACTCTTTTATGTTCTGAATTTCTCGTTCAAATCATAAATACATATTCAGATATCAATCACCCATCTAAATCTTACTTTGAATCTCATTCAAGTATTTCAAAAACAAAAACCCCATTTTGTACCCATTTACACCCAAAAATGAATTTTGGTTCACACATCACTATGATATGAATTGATTATATGCTTTAAGAATCAAAACAGTTAGCCACTTGCCTCAAAGTGTTCGTAGTGTCTGATTCCGTTGGCGTAGTCCCTCGATTTGGCTCCAAAATCCTCAATTTGGCTTTTGCTAAGTTTTCCCCCAATTTTCCTCTCAAGCCCTAGGCTTAGATTTGTGATGGCTGCTGATTTCCTAATCTCCCCATTAGGTTAAAAATCCTTAATCCCGTTTTTCACCTAATGGGCTTAATTAAAGTGGCCCAACTCACCCCGTGTGGGCCCGGTTATGCCCAAAA
The DNA here is from genome assembly GCA_949130495.1 of Sambucus nigra. Classification (NCBI taxonomy): domain Eukaryota; kingdom Viridiplantae; phylum Streptophyta; class Magnoliopsida; order Dipsacales; family Adoxaceae; genus Sambucus; species Sambucus nigra. The sequence goes on from OX422210.1 coordinate 314,858,109, forward strand.
ATATCCCGAGACCCAATTACTACCCTCGGGTACTCTTTTCTGACTATCTCAATCCATCCGGACTCAACCGCGCAATCAGAATTGACATCCGAATTAATTTATAAAAATCCTTATCTCACACCCCATTTAGTCTATACCGACTCCCGACTGGGATAAGTATATACCTCGTCATTAATACTCGAAATTCACTTAGTAAATAAATTTCCCTAAACATTAACCATTTACTTCCCGATTAATATTTAAATAAATATATTTTTATAATTAATTCAATCAAAATTACAACACACAAGTAATTTAAAATCCCGAATTAATTAAATATTAAATGCACAAAAATACGGGGTGTTACAAGTTCATTTGGGATTAAAATTTGAAAACTAGCCGTTATTAATTTTTGAGTTTTCAAATACTTTTAGTCGCCTAAAATAATAGTTTAATGGCCTAAAACCTCCTTACTAAAAAACCGATTGAGTTGGCTAGATTTATTAGGGTCTAGGCAAACGTTTAGTGGATAAACTTTGAGCTTTAGTCGACTAAAACTTGGTTTAATTTCCTAAAACCTCATTAGTTGGGGCATTAGGAGGTAAGGTTTTAGGTCCATCATTTGGGTAGGTTTGGGATGGTTTTAGGTAGGTTTAGGGAAGTTGTTTTTGTGCATATAAAAGCTCAAACAAGTTTCTTTACCTTTGTACAATAGTTCCTAAAGTTCATCAAGAAACTAAGCAATGGTCTTTTATCCCTTTGATCATTCTTTTGAATGGTTTAAGACATGTGAAGTTTATTTATGATATGTTTTGGGAGCATTCTGGCTTAAACTTGAACTTCATAAGTCATGTGATACTGAGATGATCATAAGTTTGCTTAGAGAGTTTCGTTTTGTGATATAATGATGAGCTTGCTTCTATAAATGGTTGATCTTGAACTTTTCTTGATGGTTGTGAGACAAACTTTCTAAGATTTATTAAATTCTTTGAGTCTTCATTATATTGCTTAGATCGTCATTGCAATACTTAAGCATGTTTGCTTAGTTGCATGGATAGTATGTTCCTTGTAATATATCTCACAATGTATTGAGTGCTTGTTTTAATCTCAAGTACATTAAAGATAAGATAATGAAGTAAAATAATATATTAATTCTTTCATCATCATACAAAATACTTTTTCTTGAAATGCATTTGGTTTCATTGAGTGCATGGGATCTGACTTCCTATCATATTTGGGTGTAATGACTAGCAAATTAAACTTGGCTGGGGTAGATAACTTATTATGGAGGGAGAAAAAGGTGATCCTTTAACATAACACCTCTATAAAGTGTTATTATTTTTTATGATGTCCCCCATTCAATTTTTAATCCATTAGACAAAACCTTTCCATGGCAGATCCTTTTTAGCCTTCATTAACTGATTGACTTGTCTCTGATCGTCTATCTTTCTATCTTATTTTCTTGTTTTATTCTCGGCCCTGAATGGTTACCTTATGCTATACATTGACCTGGCCAACAAAATATCTCTCATTGGTAACTAACCGTAAACAAACTTCTCGATACGTCTTCAACGATTGGACCTTAAAGACTCGTGGGTTAGGACCCGAGTAGTTGAACGTGCTTCTTATTTTAGTCTTTTAAAAGATCTTGGGCATCGTGGATAAATTATATAGCTTCTTTCTTGTATTATTTTGATAATGGAAGTTCACCCTGTCCTATAAGATTCATCCTTTTGGTTAAATCCAGCATGCCAATCAGATCTGTGCTTCCCATTTACTGAACCCAGTTCTAGGTATCTTGGGATTTTTATGGTGCTCTTCCTGAATTAATACCTCTTGTTCTAATGTGGGGAAGTTGGTTGTACTTACATGTGCCTTTCAAATTTTTTTTATAACAACTAGAATGATTAGATCCATCTTGTATTGAGGTTAGACTGGTCGGACTTATCCAATGACAAGGCTTTGGGTAAAAGTCTTCATGGTTTTCTGCATTATTGTTTATCTCTTAATAGAAATCTATAAGATTCCCTACAAATTTTGCATTCCAAGGGGGTGTGAAGGAGTTACCCCCCTCTCCTCTTTGCTACTTTCTGGGTTATCAGACATTTCCCCAACATAACAAGTATTTTTGAAATAAGGGTTTGCAACAAGAAAAAATATAGAAGAAAACTGAGATCCAATAAATTTTTAATAGAATTCTATAAATCATACAAAAATAGCTTTAAGAAAATGTCTCTAACCATTCGTAATCCAACCAAATTGGGTCACAAGTCCTGGTACGAATGATTTGAGTATCCTTGATTCTTAGGAGTGGATTTTGAGGAAAATAGATATAGCTATACCATTCCCCATAAACGGCACTAGACTGTTATTGCTAGAAATTGATATTAACTAAATTCTATCTAAATGATATCGATGAGGTAGCAAATAAATCAATTAAGAGATAAATTGATAAATTACTAACACTTAAATTAAGTAGAGAGTAAAGAGGGGAATATGAAGACCCCAAATTATATGGTTTGTTCCAATTTAGTGCCTACGTCTGCAGATACAAGTATCTCTATTTTTTAATAAACAATTGCCATGGAAATAAAGTCAAGTATACGCTCTCTCTTTATAATTTTGTAGCTTAACAATATAAAAAATATCTCATAACCCACGTGAGGTTAATGAGATATTATTCATAGGCCTTTAGAAGTGAGAAAAAAGGGATACATATGTCTTAGCTTTATAAGTCAGGTGATATCACATTTTAAAAGTTGTATGATGGAATAATCACAAGTTAGTTATGAAAAATGGGGAAAAACATCTGTGTATCTTCTAATGATACACATTTATTTGGTTGATGGCATCATCCAATTATAGGATTCATGACTCCCAAGACGATGTCTACTAACGGAGTTATCCTCATTCTGGACTCTGAGCTGAGGCCAACCATGTCGAACTCATGCATAGCCTTCGATCCCTTTTGTATGTTTGGTTGCCTGACTTGGATATGACAGACGTCTCCTTCTAATAGGTCCAAGAAGAAAACTATATTTAGGTCACAACAATACCCCTTCCATCATGGTCACATTATTTATTTTGTATGATTGGATCCTACGATGGTTCATCCGAACTTATTTTTGCTCCTAGATTCAATATGGTTGTAATAATAAGGTTTTTGTAATCATTATTTAATTTATGCATTTAGAAAAGTTAGAATAGGTGTGTAGTAGTTTTTATTACATTAATAATAATTTATTTACATGGGTTATGGTGTTGGATAAAGTTTTGTGAAGTTTCATGAAGATCAGGGGATGTTATTGAAAATGCAATAGTGCCCTATGGTTTATATGAGGATTATCAAACAAACACTAATTTTTAATTTTTTAATTTTATCTATTGTAAGGATATGATTTTATAAATGTCCGTGTTAGAATCTAGTCCTACATCACAACATAAATATCATATACCGCTACACTCGGCACATCAACACGATCATCCATGATGACCTCGATTCGAATCTGAAGTTTTCAAGCACCCATCATCGTCATACATGCGTAGTGCAACATCATTGGGCAACGTGCAACGTGCATCTTTAACATTCCCATTACTCCACTCATAATTATGGTGAAATATGTAATTAGGAGTTTGCAATGTTTACATATTTATTTGGGAATTTTTTATAAACTATTTTTCAGTACCTGAAATGTTTTCCTACGAGAGAAGAATTTTTCTAACTGTTGAGGTAAAAAAAATTTACGTTCACGTCGTTCGAACGACGTTGTACTGTCATTCAAGCGGCATGCCCATCTCGCTCGATGTCATTCAAATGACATTGTCAGTCATTCGAGCGAAGTCCCTACTTTGTTCGAGCGAGCGCGCCGCCTCAATTTCTTTATATAAACCTATTTTCTACAAACACGTTTTTCAAGTCTTTACAACTCTATTTTTTGCAGAAATAGCTGCAATTTAAGACTTCAGTTTTGAGAGTTTTAAACATCTTTTGATTCACCACACTGTCCCAAATTCATATGTGAATCATATAAACCCTTGATTACTTTTTCTACTCATCCGGAGTACTCCAGTGGGGAAGAAGGTTGATTCTTCATTCCTGACGATTGGAGCTCTTGCAAGATCTCTTGCCAATGACAACGAACCGATGCCTGAGGGTATTCGTGTGTCCAACTATATTTCTCTGTATTGGTAAGTTGTTACAAGATATAGTGAAATAAAAAGGTTTTGCCCATTTAGGGGAATTTTCTTCATATTTGTGATTGTTTACATGCTTGATTTTATTTAGTTAGTCAATCACATTTATTTGTAAGAGTTAGGATTTTTGGGCATAAAATTGGAATTTAATTAAACAAGTTTAATCATTTATTATTAGCGCGCTCTCAAATTGGTATCATAGCCTATTAGACAATTATACCACGTAATTTTTTTGCAAAATTTTTTTGGATATCAATTTTGTTATAAAAATTGATTTTTGAAAAAGCGCAATTTTAATGGAAACTTGTATAATCGAGTGCCATTTTTTTACGAGACAAACTATGCATATTGGAAAGACCGTATGAAATCTCACTTAAAGTCCATTTATGAACGTGTCTAGATTGTGTGTTAAAGAGGGTGGACTCCTCCCACTGTCACCGTAGAAAATGTAACAAATTTAAAAGCTGTGACTGAATGGACTGAGGAAGAGTTTAAATGGAGCACTTATAACTCACGTGGGCTTAGTGCAATTTCTGGTGCCATCACCCCTAAGGAGTTTCGATGTATTATGATGTGAAACACGTTTAAAGAAGAATGGGATGTTTTATAACTTACCCATGAAGGAACTAATGCGATCAAAGAATCAAAATTGTAAAATTAAACTGCACAATTAGAGACTATCACCATGCTTGAATCTGAGTGTTTTAATGAATTCTATGCATGCTTATATGATATAGTAAACACTAGTTTCAATATTGGTGAACACATTCCTGATGCTAGAGTAGTTAAAAATATTCTGAGATCACTGCCTAAGCGTTTTATCCCTAAAGTCACTATCCTAAATTCATTAGGAAATTTAAGTAGTCTGAAATTGGAAGAATTGGTTGGAGACCTCCAGACTTATGAAATTGACATGTTTCCTAACACGATAAAATCAAAAGATACAGGGTTAGAAATTAAAGCCCAGGAAAGGAAGAGTGAAGGGTCAGCAAGAAAGAGATGTGAGTTGTTTAGGAGAAAAGAGGAAGAGATATCTGATTCAGAGTTTGATTTTGATTTAGACGATTTGGCTTTGTTTGCAAAAAAAATTCTCAAATTAAAGAAAAAAAGAAATTTCAAAGATAATTTTCTTTTGAGAAAAATAAGTTTGAAAAGAAAAATGATAAAGATAAAAAGGACGCTGTAAGGACATGATTTTATAAATGTCCGAGTTAGAATCTAGGAATTTTCTGTTTGTCCAGATCACAGTTAGTGTGTCTGATACGGCGACATCCGACACCTCAATACGATCATACATGAAGACCTTGATTTGAATCCTCTCATCCATCATATTCATACGTTCATCATGTAACATGCAACGTGGTCTTCAACCATTACCACTAACCCACTCCTGATTATGGTCAAATAATTTATATGGAGTGTTTATTATTTACATAAATATTGGGGAAATTTTTATTAAATATTTTTAAAGGTCTGGAACTTTTTTTACTTGAGAAGTGCAGAGGTGAAGGGAAAAAATCTCACTGACGTCATTCGAGCGAGATTGGCTAGTCGTTCGCGTGACATAGCCATCTCGTGCGAAGTCGTTCGAGCGACGTGGCTGATCGTTTGAGCGACACCTGTACTTCATTCGAGCGACGCGCCACCGCAATTTCTATATTTAAAGTAGTGCCCGTTCTACACGAAATTCAAGTCTTTAGCACTCACATTTATGCAGAACTGTTGCATACTTCCAGACTTCATTTTTGTTTTTTTTTCAACCCTTTTGATTCACAAATCATTCCCAAACATATGTGTGAGTCTTATAAACCATATATATAATTTTTCTACTCATACGGAGTAATCTTGTGGAGAATAAGGTTGTTCTCCATTGCTGAATTGGAGCTCTTGCGGGATCCCTTGCTGACAACACCGACGATAACAAACCGATGCCTGCAGGTATTCATGTGTCATTGTATTTCTCTATAATTGTAAGTTGTTATGATTTATAGTGAAATAAAATGGCTTTTCTCCTTTGGGGGATTTTCCTCATATTGTGATTGAATTTGAATGCTTGGTTTGATTTATTTAGTTTGTCACAATTTGTTTGCAAGAGTCAGGATTTTTGGGATTGAAAATTGGAATTTAATTAAACAAGTTAATAATTGATTGCTGACGCACTCTCAAATGTGCCTAAGAAAGACGAGGAGGGATGTTATGAGTGTGATGGTAGAGTTCATAAGGCATTTGAGTGTCATACTAGGTTGAAACTTCAAGGGAACGACAAAGATTCTTTAAATGCCTCCCTGAGTGACGATAGTGAGGTCGAGTCGGTGGATTCTTGAGACGATTCACCCCATGAATGTAACTTCATGAAATTCATAGCTAGTCATGTGAGTATCGACAGTGTGCCTGATGAAGATGAGGATGCTACTTCATAGAGACACCTCGATAGTGAAAAAGATGTGACTGAGGGGGATGCTGCTGCAAGTGAGAGTGAGAGTGATCTACGATGCACGTATGCTGATTTATATGTTGATTCATTTAAAACTAAAAATCGTAACAAAGCGTTAACACTTAGGATCGTCTCCTTAGAGAAACTTTTGGGAGAGACGAGAGAGAGAGAGAGTCCTCCATTAACACTGCCTTGAGAGAAAGATAAACTGTTTGCGTTGACAGAGAAAGAGAGTTTGTGTAGAGAGAGATAGTCAGTTTAGAGAGAAAGAGTTGTTTAGAGAAAGAGAAAGGGGATTTGACCAAGAAAGTGTCTAGTCTTATGAGTGAGATCCATTCCTTTGTGGACATTCTGAAGAAACTTGAAGCCCTTGTAGCCCAACTCATTCATGACCTTGACATAGCTCAGGAGGTCAAGGTAAACATAGAAGACATATATGGAAAGATGTTCCTCGTCCCTTGCTTTAGGGTTTGGTGAAAGGTAGGGAATAGGTTTTGATGGTGCTTACACGTCTCATGTGATATCAAAACCAATTCCTGAGTTTACTACAAATACATATGGCCACACCTAAAAGCCTAGAGAAGAGTTATCAGCATTGCAAAAGAATAGCGCACCTTAGGGAGTTTTTCTATAGTTTAGGTCAGATACGACGTACATTTGCTCCACCACGTGCCACGAGCGATTTTTTGAGTCTTAGAGAGAATGTTGAGTTTCTAGTCACCATATCTCAGAGCTTAAAGGAATAGTTCCAACGGTTTTCTTTACCGTCTACGGATAATTCTAGAATATCAGCTAGAACCAATAATGACAAGGGAAAATAGAAGGTTACCTCCTCTTGGGTGCCTAAGCAAGATGCAAAAGCCCTTGTTGTTCACATTTCTATTAAAGCACATAATACATTTCAGTGGTACGTTGATAGTGGGTGCTCACCGACACATTACTGGTGACGTCTCATTTCTTACGACCTAGAGGATCATAAGGAAGGTAAAATCGTGTTTGGATACAGTATCAAGTCTAGCATAATAGGATGAGGTACAATTGAGATACCAGGATTTCTTAAGCTAGAGGATATTTTGTATATCAGAGGTTTGAAAGTGAACCTTCTCAGCATTATCCAGCTACGCGATGCTAACTTTGTAGTAAAGTTTAATCGAAATGAGTGCAATGTTTATGATCAAGTTGGTAAATTTCTATTACAAGGGCTGAGGACTGAAGATAATTGTTATAGGATTGTGACCAAGTCCTCATTTATCTACAATAGTGTCATGATCACTCCTATGGATATCTGGCATCAATGTCTAGATATGCCAATTTTAGAGATTTGGAGAGATTAGATAAAAAGGACCTAATACGTGACTTTTCATCACTTTGAAAGCCGACTTCCGTGATTTGTGGACCCTGTCAGTTGGGAAAGAAAGTTTGTAGTCCCCACAGGAAGTTGAATTTCATTACCACTTCACGAGTACTTGAGTTGATATACATGGATCTTATGGGTCATACTTGTATTGTGAGTTTGGGTGGTAAGAGGCATATCCTCGTGATGGTAGATGATTTTTTTCGTTACTCAATTAAAGGTTTTCTGGGAGAGAAATTCGATACTGCGGAATTTCTTACAACGAAGTGTCGTGTCCTACAAAATCAACACGGTGTCACTATAAATATGACACATTTGTGACAATGGCACTGAATTTAAGGAAGCTACAGTAGATCTTTACTATGATATCCTCGAGATCAAACATGAATTTTTTACCGTGAAGAATCCACAGCAAAATGGGATTGTTGAGAGGAATAATCAGACAATTCAGGAGATGGCTAGATCTATGTTTCTAGGTCATAGAGTTGCTAGGATATTTTGGGTAGAGGCGGTGTCTACCACATGCCATACAGTGAATAGGGTTTACCTTCATCCACACACACTTAAGACGCCTTACGAATTGTGGACTGAAAATAAGCCCAACCTTTTGTATTTTCTTGTCTTTGGGAGAAAATATTACATCCTATGGGATAGAGAGAAATTAGGAAAGTTTGACTCCCGGATCGACAAGGGAATATTTTCATGATATTCATCGATTAGTAAAGCTTACCGGGTTTTTAAACTGAGTATCTATAAGGTTATGGAGTCAATAAATGCCACCCTGCAAGATGATGAACCGTCGACATTTGTTGATTTAAAACTTTTGTGTGAGGATGATGTACTTCCTACTGATGATCCCATTGTGCCTCCCACACCCAGAATGGACCCTACTCTTGTATTAGGGGACACACATGCTTGGGTTCTCAAGTTTCATGATCCTACTTCCATAATAGAATATCCCACTATAGGGGTGAAGACTCATGCTCATCTAGAGAACAAGGTTAACTTTATTTGCTACACGTCTAAAGTCGAGCCTCAGAACATCAAAGAAGAACTTAAGGATGGATACTGGATATATATTATGCAATGTTGATACGAGAAATTAGACACATGTCATTATCATACCCACAAGTCAAGCGTAAAATAAATGTAAAGAAAGTAAGGAGAGACAAAACACAAGATATATAGTGGTTCGGCTATTAAAATGAACATACGCCCACTTTGTTGCCCTACTCTCATTATATATACGTTGTAGTACAAGTTTACATAGCTATAATGGGCGTACAATAAAGTTAAGAGAAGAGATGTTTGTAATGATTTCGAGCAAGACGGGGAGAAGATTGAGGAGTAGGTGAGTACCTCCTAAGATGTATTAGGGTTGTATAGAGAGTTTGGCAGGGCTTTGCCAAGAGTAGTTGTCTTCGATCCCCTATATTGAGGTGTGACCTCTATTTGTATGAGGTGTGTAAGTTATGTCATGTGCTTTGAGCACGTGACATGTAACTAGGTTTGAAGAGTAATCATTTTGATGGGGCACCAAGTGTGAATAGGGGTTGCGGCCTATTAAGCAGACAAATCATGAATATGTCACGGCGAGTATAGTACAATGCAACGACTGGTAAATGGAGAGACAGTTAAGCATAAGTTTGTGGTCTCCTAGCTCTGGGTCATTAGATTTATGTCAGTAGCTCCGTGGTAGGAGACCGTATTGGTCATATCAACAAGCCCCCAAGTCGGAGTGCAAATGGATGATTTGGTGCTGTGACTTAATCATGGCTACCGCGGTGTGTAATCTTTGTAGTGCAGCTACTTTTAAAGAGACATTTCGTCTTCCTGCACCCTCTTATATAAATGGGTTCGACCGTGGCCTTCATTACCTTTTCCAAATCCTTGAGAGAAAATCGAGAGCGAATCTCTGCCTTTTTCTTCTCTGAGTTTTTCGACAAGATTTTGGCGGCGGCTTGTGGCTGTTGGAGGTTGAGCAACAACATTCTTCTGATTTCCAGGTAACTTTTTGAATCAAAACCTCCTTTCTCTTTCGTAATTTTTATAATTCTTATTTTGGCTAAATGTTTTTTATGAACTATCTGAATCCATTAATATAGAATAATCCATAATAAACAACTTATCTGAATCCATAAATTAGTTGAATCCAAAATAAACAACTTATTTGAATCCATGAATTCTTTTTCTTCTTGAACCAAATGTGTAGTTATTTGGTTAGGATTTTGGTTTTTAGGTTTTTGTGTTTATGTCGTGGGTAGAAACTTGAACTTTGTAGGTTGAAACCATACTGTTTGTTGGCCGTGTCCTTGATGTTCTTTGTGTTCTTAGCAAGAACCTTTGAATTCTAGGTTTAGGCTTGATAAATTCTAACATTTACGTGTTTATGCATCTGGACACGAGTGGCAGTACGACTTGTGCTACTTTGCTATGGCAATGTATCAATACTTGCAATTATAGTTCCCTTAACTGCAGTTTTTGGTTTAAAACTGATTAGTTGCAATCCTTTATTCTTGAATTCAAGAATTGCGGCATATAGAATTATATTAGCTGTTATCTCTTCCCAATTAAATTGCCTTCTGTGGCGTGTGGCGCCTGTAACTTGGAGTTAATACTTGATGGCCCATGGTTTTCACTTGGCAGTAGTAATTTTATTTGGTTGCAGACTTTAGGCTAGGGATGAAACTTAGAGAAGTTTGTTGTAACCTTTGAGAGTTATTTGAACTTTCAAACTTTTGTACCTATATATATATATATATATATATATATATATATATATATATATTGTGTACGCCACGGCCTCTATGTGAGGCTTTTCTGACCATAGTGGTCACTACACCCTAACATTGGAGACTTTATGCTTTTCAGGACCTGCTTCGGCCCTATGAGTTATAACCCCCAAGAGTTTCTTAAATACTTTTGGAAAAATCACTTTGATGTTTCTCCTCTTGAGATTCCTTATGTTAGGCCTTTGAAGATTTTGGGGCCCTGCTTGCTTAAGGACTTCCCCAATTGTCTCATTCTTGACTCTGATTCTGCAGACTCTACTACTTGTAGGGAAACTACTGAGGCTATGAATATGGATGAAGATACAAATTCCAGCAATCACCCTATTGAGTCGGAGGCCAAAGAAGTTGGGCCTTTTGAGGTCAAAGATGCACCAGCTGGCCCATCTAATAGAGTTGAAAGAGCTCTCACAGCCTTGAATGTTAGCTACATAATGACTAAAGAGTGGGTGATTCTAGCCGTGACATTTGAATTTCCAGTTGGGTTAATTTGTTCAGCCCCTTTTGCAGAGGAGAGTCCATGTTTTGCGATCCTTAATGAATGGATTTACTTCCTTCTCCATGCTTTCGTTGATGCGTTGCAGCTACCTGTGCCAATCCTCGTTAGGAAGATTTTTATCCCTATGAAGTTGGCCCCAACCCAATTATATCCAAACGGTTTAAGAGTAATTCTTACCTCATTAGTTCTCTAGAAAGGAAAGTTTAACATAGATATCACTCCCACGGAGTTCTTCCATTTCTACTGGCCAAAGGAGAACTCTATTAAGTTTGCATGGTACTACTACATCGCTCCTCAAAACAATGAAGAGGTTTTGTATACTGAAAGACCTTCCAATGTAAAAAACTGGAATGGAAAATACTTCTACATTTCTATAGAAGGATGGGAGGCTCATCCAGAAGAATCGGAGAGGGAGAAATCTCATAGGATGTCGCGGCAGTGTGGACGGCCATCCATGTTAAGTTTGTATATGCTGCAGCCAATTTATTATGCCGCATCTCGTTCTATATTTTCACATTTTATATCTTTTGTTGTGACATACTAATATTGATCCTTTGTGTAGCCCTTGATCATCTACCCCTCAGTGAAAGGCAAGAAAGAAGAGCTAGGAAGGTCACGGCCTATAGCGCTGAGGAAAAGAAGTTCTACTCTTTGGTTTCTTCTGCATCTATTTTTGAAGGAGGCTACTTCCCCAATAAATGTTTACCAAAAATAATGGTCGCGAAAGGTAATAATCCATATTCCTTAATTATTCCGTGGAAGATACCTTTATATAATTCTTACTTTGCTATTTTTTTAGGTGAGGAGATAGACATATCTTTTGGGTGCCCAGTTGGCTGAGATGGATGAGGATGCTGCGTCCCTCAATAATGCCACCGGGATGGGAAATAAGAGTAAAAGAGCCAAGGGGAAATATTCTATGACCGAGAAGACTCCTACACCTACTAGGGGTCCTGTCATGGCTAATAAAGAGAATCAACTAGATGCTGCAGCCCAGTTGTGTAGGCTACTGATGCCGCAGCTAATGAGAGACCAGAGAACTAATTTAATAATGATATTGGAGATCACCTGGATGCGGAAGGCTTGTTATTGACTGAGTCTGATCTCTAAGATGGATGCGACCTTTCATATACTAGTACCTCCAATTCTCCCCCTCTTCAGACTGTTAAGGTTGTGAATGCCAACTTGCCATAACCCTAAAGTTGCGAAGGTGTTGGCCCTAATGGCCATCCGTAGCCTTAGTTGAGGGCTCCAAACCCTCAATCTTCCTGGGATACAACTTCCATGGAGGTCTATAAGATACGAAGGGTACCAGATAATATTGACTTAGACCGCCTGATGGATGAGGATCACAAACACTTAGAGGAGTACGCCCTCCACAGCCTGCTATGGGTTGGCTATTTATTTTCCTTTCACTTCATGTTTCTATAGTATATATTTTCAATTTTTCTGTAGGTCACGGACGTTGTCATGTACTAGAGGGTAAAATTTGAAGGCCTGTATAATATAAAGGAGGCCATAGATAGAGTTCATGTGGCAGACTTGGAAAATTCCAGGACTTCATCCTTTGAGGCAGGCAAACAATGTTCTGCCGCGGCACTCAAATCTGCATAGATAGACTTCGATTATGCCATCAAGGCAAAGGATGAGGCTGAGGGGAAACTTACAATGGCTACATCATCTCTTCAAACTTCTGAAGCCAAGGCTACGGAGGCTACCAAATAGGAAGCCAACTTCGAGAGCCAAGTGAAGTAGCTTTAAGAAAGTATAACCAATTAGAGAAAAGAAGTTACTCCGTGCTCTAAAAAAAGAAAGTGAACATGCCATAGTAGTTAAGAAGATGGAGGAGTCTCATGCTACGGTGTTAACTCAAACTGCAGACGCTATCGTGGATACATATAATAAATCCAAGGATTTCTATTTGACAAATAACAAAGATTATCTCTGTGGCTTTCAAGAGCTCAGGCACAGAGTGGTCAAGAATTTCCCCAACTCCTAGGAGTTCATCATGTCTTAGAAGTTGGGAAATGATGAGCATAATGCGTGCTTTGAGGAGATAAGGGCTATGGCTGAGGTAAGGGAAAAGTAGCGGATAGATGATGTCACGACAGGGGGTGAGGAAAATTAGATTGCCACAGATGGTGAAGAAGGAGATGAAGATGATGATGTACCCTCTTAGGCTTGTTATTTTTTGTACTTGTAATTTTTAATGATGTATATAGGGCTGTGGACCTTTGAAACTTTGAACATCTTAGTTAAGTTTGCGCCTCTTATGGATCTTGATGATATTTCTGCATTTTTTCTACATGATTATTATTCCTCCATTTTGTCTGTTACAATATTTGAATGAATGCTTTATTTGATCTTTGTACATCTAGATGTTTGAATTCTTTTGATCATTTCGAAACATAACAATGAAACTTTTAATTAACCCTCTTCAATAATGAATGTATGGAACATGGGGACACAACAACCTCTCATTAAAAGGATTCTTGAACAAGGTTGCTAAAATTTATTTTTTCCATTTCTTCTCATGATTTTTCATTTTACCCAATGAGCCCCCAAGCCTTGGTGCCAAAGGAAACTTTATGGATGGGTTACATGCCTGCCGTAACATTTAAGGTGACATTCTGGTAAACTATGCTAGGCTACGACCACCTATTCTTTGTAGCCTTAATATGGTTGACGATGCTATTTCCACAACATCCTATGACTTCTTTTAGTCTCTTTAATTGCGTGGAACTTTATCCATAGCTTCTTAGTCGCTTTAACTATCACGAAGACACTTTCGTAGCCTCTCGTTAGTCGCTTTAATTAGGTTATTATCAGGCCTCCCCAGTCTAGGTATTATAAATCTTCCCCAAGCCATAATTGGACGTGTAGGATTATTCGCAGATAATTAAGTCTTTGTCCCCTTTGAGTGGATATAGGATTATCTGTAGATAATTAAGTCTTTGGCCCCTTTGGGTCATTATCAGGCCTCCCCAGGATAGGTATTATGAAGCTTTCCCAAGATATAATTGGATATATATAAATCCATCCCTGGATAATTGAAGCATTCCAGAGCCGAATGACAGGCATTATAAGCCCCGTGGCTACTTGGGTCATCTAGCAGCAAATAATAGGCAGTAGTAGCCCCCATGGCTAAATGATGCATCCTAAAAGCTAATAGGGGCACACTAAGCCCTTGGGCCCTTTAAGTTGATAGAAGTATGCCGAAAAGATGGTCGGCCTTGTGAACATAAGCATTCCCCACTTTCCCATGAGTGGATTTAGGCCAATTAAGGCTATTATCTCATATTCTTCATAGACTTATTCTGAAAGTAATAACCTTCCGCGATGATTTGTTATTCATCCTTTGAAATCTGTTTAAAACGAAGGTATTTTGTCACATTAAAGATAAGAAACGTTGGCAAGCAAAGTATGACTAAATCTGTCATTCTTGTATTTGTATTTATAATCTTATAGTGGAAATACAAAAACATATAAGAAAGATAAACATAGTTTCTCTTGCAATAGAAACAGAAACGATAATATTCTAAAGAAAGGTTAGGGATGCGACATGATCAGTTCTAAACTGTGGCTTTTGTGAATCGCTGGAGTATCCTCTGCTTCACAAGCCTTTCAATCTCATCCCTCGGGGCATGGCAATGGTCATTATGGAAATTGCAGCACTTGGCTCGGTCCCTCTTATAGGAATGAGCCTTCATATTTTTAGTCCATTTGACCAATTTGTCTTCTTTGATGGACTCATAAATATCTTCAATTTGACAGTTCAACGGGGTGTAGGCCTCAAAGATTTTTTATGTCTTCCTCTCCATCTTCCTCCATTAGTTCTTGTTTGCGACCTCTAAGGCTGTGTCTTATATGGCTGCAACCACGATGGTTAAAATAGCAAGTTTGGGTGATACAGCCTCCAATATAAGAGCTCTTTGGGTCAAAAAGTTGACCTGAGTATGTAGTAAGGCATGACTATCATACAAATGGTTGAGATAGTTGTATAGCTGAGCAATCTCATCTTTCATCTCTACAGTTTTGCTGGATTCTCCTTCCATTTTTGCTTTGTTAGTCTTTAATATATATATATATATATATATATATATTCGGAGACAAAACTAGCAAGAGTGAGTAATGAAAGAAATGTAAAGAAGATAACTATGTAAAGCAGCAAGGATGTAGTTTTTGGTGATTAGCCAATTTATACTATCGTGCCCATGGCATGTAGAACACATAAGGTTACTGTCGAGGCCTCTCCAAGGAAGTTAAATAGAGCTAACTCCGAGGACAATTATACCATCTCTTTTCCCAGATGATGAAATGAAGATATGCAGCATCCTCAAATAAAAGGGTCGCGACACTCAAGCAATTTACTTGCCAGGCTGCGTTATACTTGCTGAAGCGTGGTGCGATTCCAAGGACTAACAGGCTGGGTTTAATATAATAGCAATATGAAAAATAATCCTACTAAGGGTCTACCAGGGACAAAACAATCTTCATGTGCCCCAAAAATGGCACAATTATGGTAGAAAATCCTAGATTATAAGTTGAGAAAGCATTAATAATCAATAGAATTTATCCCTAACTATCCAGCTTTGTAAGATTATAGCCTTTTGGCATTTTTCAACACTTTTTAGGTAAGATGGCATCATCGGGGTAATTAAAACAGATTGAAGTTCATAAAAGAAGACCAGCGAGTAGATATAAAAACATGCAGTACCTAATTAAGGGTGTGTGTGAAAAATACGAGCTCAATAACCAAACCTCATTTATGTGATGATGTTCTGAGGGGGGATGACGAATGAAATAAAGTTCTAAGAACCCAAAATATAGAGAAACAAGATAGAAATACCTTTTCCCCACAAATGGCATCGGATTGTTGATACAAAAAATCAAACACGTTTCGTTCTCATACCCACAAGTCAAGTGTAAAATAGATGTAATGCAAGTAAGGAGAGACAAAACACAAGATATAGAGTGGTTCGGCTATTAAAATGAGCCTACGTCCATTTTATTTCCCGAATCTTATTATATATATGTTATAGTACAAGTTTACATAGCCATGATGGACGTACAATAAAGTTAAGAGAGGAGAATACATGTTTGTAATGATTTCGAGAAAGTCGGGGAGAAGACTGAGGAATAGGTGAGTAGCTCCCAAGCTGTTTCGAGGTTATGTAGAGAATTTGGCAGGGCTTCGCCAAGAGTAGTTATCTCCGATCCCCTATCTTGAGGTTTGAACCTCTATTTATAGGAGGTATGTAAGTTATGTCACGCTCCCTGAGCACGTGACATGTAAATAGGTCTGAAGAGTAATCCCTTTGATGGGGGCAACAACTGCGAATAGGGGTTGCGACCTGTTAAGAAGACAAATCATGAGGATGTCACAGCCTATATAGTACAATGCAAAGTCCTGTAAATGGGGAGCCAGTTAAGCATAAGGTCGCGACCTCCTAGATCTGAGGCATTGGTCTTCTATCAGTAGTTCCGTGATAGGAGAAGTTACTTCAATTTAAAAAGAATGATTTTTAGGATCTAGTCCCCCGACCTAGTGAGAAGAATGTGATTGGTACCAAGTGGATCTTCAAGAACAAAATGGATGAGAATGGTACCGTTATCAGAAATAAGGCTAGGTTGGTCGCTCAGGGCTACACATAGATAGAGGGTGTAGACTTTGACGAGACATTTGCTCCTGTTGCGAGGCTTGAGTCTGTCCTTTTATTACTCTCCATCGCATGTCATCTGCACTTCAAGTTATACCAGATGGATGTCAATAGTGCCTTTTTAAATGGCATTCTATAGGAGGAAGTTTACGTGGAACAACTAAAAGGGTTTGAAGACAGTAAGCACCCTGATCATGTCTATTTTTTTTTTAGGAAAGCCCTATATGGTTTAAAACAAGGACCCCATGATTGGTACGAGAGGCTTACTGCCTTTATCTTAGCCCTTGGCTTCATCAGAGGGGTTTAATAAGACACTATTTATTAGTAGATGAGACAGTGCTATTTTGGTTGCCCAAGTCTATGTGGATTACATAGTCTTTGGATCCATGTGCTCTCGACATGCTCACGACTTTGAGAAGGAGATGAAGACTGAGTTTGAGATGAGCATGGTTGGTGAGCTTACATTATTCCTTGGTCTTCATGTTTGTCAGCTAGAGGATCGAATGTTCATCTCCTAATCCAAATATGCTAGAGACCTAGTGAAGAAATTTGGTTTAGACTCCGCTAAGCATGCACGTACCCCGATGAGTACCTCAACAAAGCTTAGCAAAGACACTTCAGGCAAGGACATAGATCAAACCTTGTATCGTAGTATGATAGGTACTCTTATCTACTTGACTAATAGTCATCCTGACATAGCCTTTAGTTTTGGAGTCTGTACGTGATATCAGGCGTCCCCCAAAGAGTCACACTTACTTTCTCTTAAACATATTATCAAATACGAGAGTGGGACTCTCTCTCATTTGGCATGTGGTATTCCTTTAATACTAATGACCATTTATCCTCCTATTCGGATGCCGATTGGGTCGGGGATGTAGATGGATGTTGGATCACTTCTGATAGGTGTTTCTTCTTTGGTTCTTCTCTTGTCTCTTGGTTGAGCAGTAAGCAAAACTCCATCTCATTGTCCACTGTGGAGGCTGAGTACACAGCCACCGGGAGTTGTTACACACATATTATTTGGATGAAGCATATGATGAAGGATTTTGGGATATCACAGGACACCATGACTATTTCTTATGATATCACGAGCGCGATACACATATCCCGCAATCTAGTCCAGCATTCGCACACAAAACACATTAGGATATGCATGCACTTTATCCGTGAGCTATTAGAAGAAAAGGTCATATCCTTGAGTTTTGTTTCTACTTACCTCCAGTTAGACTATATTTTGACGAAGCCTTTAGACGCCCTTAGATTCGAGAGTCTTAGGAAGCCTTTAGGAATTTGCACAGTTGACTGAGGGGTGGTTACCATGTCTAGAATATGATGCATTTTTCATGTTCATATCATACGATTCCTATCTCTATATTGTATTATTTGTATCATTATTTGTTTTGATTTTATTTTTTTCATTCTTATTTTTAGAAAAATACAAAAAGATTTTGATTTTCATAAAATTTTTGAACAAAAAGATTTTCTTATATATTTTTTTTTGAAAAACATAAAAAGAGTTTTGTATTTTGTTTACACCATTTATGGATGAACATTTAAGATAGCTATAGTCACAACCTCATTCCATATTCCATGTGACTATTTGATAGTGTTTTGAGATGATGCATCGTTTCATCCATCTTCTTTATAATGTATGGATTCATTGGGATGTGATGAGTGATATCTTTCTACATGTTTGGGTCCTTATCTCCTTTACTGCACACGTGCACGATTTTATTTGAATATTGTACTTGTTTATCACATGTTGGTTTGAGTGTTTCCATCTCAATTCTATCTACACAACGAACCAAATGCGATAAAAAGAGAATAATAATAGTTGTGCATGTAAGAACCATTTACTCTAAGGATTTAAATGCATAAAAGAAAAAAAGACGAGTGTTCATGGGAAAGGGACGCAAGAGTACAAAATTAACTCGTCAAGAAAGCCACCATTTAAAAAGTCCCAACAACAAATCAAGTCAATAAAAATAATCATATGGTAAAAATTGGGACAATAGGATTTCTCTAAGTTGAGAAAAATAGACACCTTAAAAAGAAAATGAAAATGAATAGACATTTGAGGGAGTTTGGTTATATTTAACGGCTTTGTACTTTCTTAAAAATCTTGAAAAATCATTAAATAGTTTTAGACGTTATTGGTGTGGAAATCACTTTGAGCTTTAATTTGTTGATTATATTGATTCAATTTATTATAATTCCACCATTTTTACACCTAATGAAGATGTTGAGCTCATTCATTAGGAATATCTAAAATTCTTCGTGCACATATGCTATGGTTGTATGCATTGATTTTCATATCGAAATTGTTAACATCCATTCATTTCGTTTCCATGACTTTTTTTTTCTAGAGGAAACTCCTGATTTTATTGATAGACATGCAATATCAAAATCTGACAAGAGGAACTGATGACTTTATAAACTAGCCACCTTTACAAAGAGAAATGAAAAACACTAAGAATATCTGAAATTTGGGAAACCCAAAGCATCCATGAAGAGGAGACCTTTCAATCCTTTTGGGAACAGATCTAGAGAGCTTGATACAATTTGCTTTTGTGAGGAAACTCCATAAGAAGCAAGAAGATCAGCATATTTATTACCCTCTCTGAGAATATGACAAAAAGTAACATTGAAACCTTGAATCTTATCTCTAATCTTCGCAATCGTAGGCATAATGCTCCAAGGGCATTTTATATTCCCATTCAGCACTTTAATCACAGTGAGGGAGTCTGATTCAACTGTAAGACCTTAATTCATTATAGGTTTCCATGACTTGGTTACTTTCGTGTTATTTCATGGTGTGTGTGGCCATCCCGGTCGGCGCGGCTTTCGTTCCGGGGGGAAGGAGGAGGATCCCTCGAGCAAAAACTGTGTCGTGATCGCGAACCCTTATCTTGAAAAGGTGCTTCGGCCGTCGTCAGTGTGGGGTGAATGTAAAGAGATAGAGTCACCAACCTATTTTGTAAAAAATAGTAAAAATAACATGTTGCCACTTCGAGAGAGTGACATCAAGGACAAACTGATCCATACGAAACCAATAAATCGAAGGTCCAGGTGATAAGTTACAGAATGGGAAAGTGTTAGGCACCCATCCCGCCCTTTCGGTCCCTCATGGGCAAATGTTAATATTTTTCTTTATCCACGTGACGTGTGTGCATGTGTTTATATAATGGAGATTGGAATCATTTGACCCATACCATGGAAAAGATAGGGTGAGATCATCCACATGAATATTCCTAAGATAATAATAAATGTAGAAGATAGGATATGAACATTGATCATGATATTGATCGTTATTGGGAAACGATAATAAATGTGGGATGAGACACGAACAAGCATGTTATATGTATATGTATGAGGAATTTTGAAAATTTTGAAAAGTAAGAGAAATTGGAAAACTAAAAAATTGGACTCGAGTCTCGAATTTTAATCTGAGACGCCTACGTAACCTATAAAGGCATCAAGGTCCACATAGTTAGAATGTACAATACGGGTGGGGTTTATCCCATAGATTCGAACGGATTTTTATTATGTGTGTACGTGTAGAAAATATGCTTTTGGTTTTTTGAAAAAAGTGTGATGGATAATTTTGTTCGGAATTTACGAGTGTAACCCTCTTTTATTTGTTTTGGTTTTTTTAATGGAAAATAAAGTATGTGCAATATACTAATAAAAGGCTGGATATTAATATGTATGAACTAAAATGAAACTAGATTATGAATCTAAAGTAACTTATGCAAAAACAAGAGATTAAAAGAGAAGAAGTAATTGGACCTTCCTTGGAGATTGATCTTAGATATTTGATGAACACCTTTTGATTTTTATTAGAGAGAAGGATATTTTCCAAATTGGGTGTGAAAAGGATGGGTATTTAGGCTTGAAAGGAACTTCTCATATGGAACTTCGTCGACTTCGAGAGAATATTACTGAGATCATTGATGCTAATGGGTTTTCAGTGTTATTGGGAGTAAGGTCAGGGCCCTTATTTATAGGGAAAAATATGGGTACCGATCGGTCTACCCCAGGGGGGTTCCTATCAGATGGTCACCCTCGACACTGTGCCGATAGGCAGGGTTCACGGCCTGCCAATTGGTAGTCTCGTGTGGACTTTTCTAGAAGAATGATCATAGCGCACAAAACATTGATCCAAATCGTGCATGGGGCATACCTTTCAAAACGTATTTTACAAACCTTTCAGAGTCCTTTGGACCACTCCCGGGTCCGGGAGTTGACATGTCAAATGTGGCTCGAAAGCACACGTTGATCCTTTGGACGGGATATCGTTGGACGTAAATGGATCGTTCGTCCATATGGTAAGTCAAAATCGCACACGGGGAAGACCGTTGGAAAGGTTAGGAGATTTAATTTGACATTCCAAAGTGTTTTGCTCGGTTTGGAAAGTTGACCTTCATCAACCGGGACCCGAAAGCGTCCAGAGACCTGTCGAATTAAAACGTATCATTTATTCATACTGTAAGTCAGGATTGTGCACGAGGTGGATTGTTAGAAAGGGAATTCAGTTCCCTTAGGAGATTCATTTAGTCTCATTCAAGATGAAGAGTTAACTTTGGTCAAACGGAGTTCGGGATCACCCTGTGGCCTCTGGATCAATTTTATAGGGAAACTGATCGTTTGTTCGAATGGTTATACTATTTTATGCACCGGATAGACCATCAAAAAGGGGTTTTAATTCCTTTCAAATATTCAAATAGCTTTGACTCTGACGATGGAGTTGATTGGGGTCAACTCGGGGCGGCCCGGGAGAGCTCGATGGCCTCTGAATCAATTTTTGGTAGTGAAATAGTCCATTCATCTGAACTGCTATGCCAATTTGTGCATGGGGTAGACTGTTGAAAAGTGTATTCAGAGACCTTTAAATATTCGAAGACCTTTCGCTCTAACTATAGATTTGATCGAAGTCAAATCGGTCCCGGGGGCGCCCAATGGCCTCTAGATCGGTACTCGAAGTGCGACCTAGGTTTGCGATGGGAAGTGCTATGGGTTTAAGGAGAGACTTAGGGGGTCCTAGAATGTGGTGTCTATAGAGCCCCTCAACGGGTGAGCTTGGAATAAGTGATGGCCGTCGAATAGACACCACATGATGGAGGGTGGTCAGTTCTACGGACCTGAGTTATGTGGATGATCGATTCAGAGGGTCTGGGTCGATTCCGACCAAAAAGAGGTGATGATCTAGGGCCGAGGTCAATTATAACTTAAAATAGGTGATGAATAAGGATCGAGGTCAATTCTTACCTAAGAGAGGTGACAACCGACGACCGAGGACAATTATGACCTAACTGAGGTGACTATCTAAGATCGAGGTTAATTCTAACCTAAATGAGGTGATGACTGAGGACCTAGGTCAATTATGACCTAACTGAGGTGCCGATCCAAGATCGAGGCCAATTTTGACCTAAAAGAGGAAAGTATCGAGGTCAATTATGACCTAGAAGAGGTGACAAATGAGGATCGAGGTCAATTCTCACCAAACTGAGGTGATGATCCAAGATCGAGGTCACTTTTGACCTAAGAGAGGTGACGATCGAGGATCAAGGTCAATTTTGACCTAACTGAGGTGATAATCTAAGATAGAGGTCAATTATAACCTAAATGAGCTGACGGCCAAGGATCGAGGTCAATTATGACCTAACTGAGGTGACAATCTAAGATCGAGGTCAATTCTGACCTAAATGAGGTGACGATCGAGGATTGAGGTCAATTTTGACCTAACTGAAGTGACAATCCAAGATCGAGGTTAATAATGACCTAAGAGAGGTAACGATCATGGATCGAGGTCAATTCTGACCTAACTGAGGTGATGATCCAAGACTGAGGTCAATTTTGACCTAAAAGAGGTGACGACTGAGGACCGAGGTCAATTCTGACCTAGTTGAGGTGACCATCCAAGATTGAGGTCAATTCTAACCTAAAAGAGGTGACAACTAAGGACCAAGGTCAATTTTGACCTAACTGAGGTGACAATCATAGATCGAGGTCAATTATGACCTAACTGAGGTGACGATACAAGACCGAGGTCAATTCAAACCTAAATGAGGTGAAGACTAAGTACTGGGGTTAATTATGACCTAATTCTAACCTAACTGAGATGAAGATCCAGTACCGAGGTTAATTTTGACCTAAAAGAGTTGACGATCGAGGTTCGAGGTCAATTTTGACCTAACTAAGGTGATGATCCAAGACCGAGGTCAATTCTGACCTAAAAGAGGTGACGACCGAGGACCAAGGTTAATTCTGATCTAACTGAGGTGATGATCAAAGATCGAGGTCAATTCTGACATAAAAGAGGTGACGATCGAGGCCAATTCTGACCTAACTGAGGTGAAGATCCAAGACTGAGGTCAATTCTGACATAAAAGAGGTGATGACCAAGGACCGAGGTTAATTCTGACCTAACAGAGGTGACGATCCAAGATCGAGGTCAATTATGACCTAAGAGAGGTGACGACCGAGGACTGAGGTGAATTCTGACCTAATTGAAGTGATGATCCAAGATCGAGGTTAGAGGTGACGATCCAAGATCGAGGTCAATTATGACCTAAGAGAGGTGACGACCGAGAACTGAGGTGAATTCTGACCTAATTGAAGTGATGATCCAAGATCGAGGTTAATTCTAACCTAAGAGAGGTAACGATCTAAGATCGAGGCCAATTTTGACCGAACTGAGGTGAGGATCCAATATCGAGGTTAATTCTAACCTAAGAGAGGTGATGACTGGGGATCGAGGTCAATTCTGACCTAACTGAGGTGATAATATAATACCAAGATCTATTCTGACCTAAGAGAGGTGATGACCGAGGGTCGAGGCCAATTCTGACCTAATTAAGGTGGCGATCCCAGATTGAGGTCAATTCTGATCTAAAAGATGTGTACTTTTCCTTCGGGAAATCTGGGGATTCCATTGGGCATAAAGATTGGATTTCAGGTTCTATTGGGGAATAGGGAATGATCCATGGATTTTGTAGCTTGGGGAAAATTTGGAGTGTCCTTTGGAGACGTTGTCGGGGATAGTGATGCTATGGAATTTTTCTACGGGTGGAAAAGATGTTTTCCTTAGGGAACAAGGTGCTAGAATGGATTTGGAAATTTTAGGAATTGTTTGGGAATTGTTCGGGATTTTTTGGTATTTTTTTGGACTTTTTATACAAAATTTTAAAGGGTGTGCTGATTGGCATGGATGGAGGTGTGCCAATTGTCATTAGCACGAACTTTGGGTATACCTCAAGCAGGTGAAAGGCTCAGTGTCGATCGGTGGGTGGAGGAGCTGCCGATAGGCATGACCCTTAGCCTCCTATAAAAAGGGGGCGGGTTCTCCTCATTTTTCACAGCTTTCTGACTTCTTTTCTTCTACTATAAACCTCTAGAAATCTTCCTAATGTCTGAAATGGCTGACTTCTCAAGAAATGCGACCCATATGGAATGGCTTAATGCCGATGAATGTACATGGTTAGAGTGGAGGGTTAGCGTTCCCCTTGCATTGAGTAACGAGAAATCGTTTGACTCGTTTGAGCCGGTGGAGGATCATCTGACTCTTATGCATGAGCCTTCGCGTCATCGCTCTTCAAGGTTGGTGAACCCTGGTGGCTATGTAAGTATTGCATGACTCTTGGTATTCTTTTCTTCCTTTTTTAACGAGATTTTTTTTTCTTGAATCTGATAAGAATTTTCTTCATTTCTTGATAGTCTAACGTCACCATGTGGACTATTCATTCATGTGGTATAATAAGGTTTAAGGATGTTTGGGAGCACCTTCCTGTTGTGGTGCATTGGATGGTGTCCTCTGCGGGTTTTGGGAGGCTAGTGCTAGCTTTAGATGAGACGCCCCGCTCCATTGCGATTCTATGTGCTTTGGGAGAGAGGTGGTGGGACACTACCCACACCTTCCATTTTGGCTTTGGGGAGATGACGATGACTCCCACTAATGTTTAGCAGTTGCTGGGGGTGGATTAGGAGAGTGCCTATATTGAGATGGACAAGACGCTGAGGGTGACGCCGGAGGCTGTGACGGAGGCTCTGGGTGATGTGGAGAGGGTGGTTTCTAGAGATTCCCTCCGCTTGTCTTCTTTGAGGGAGATTTTGTTGAGGAAGAGGGTTAATGATAATGACTGGAAGCATTGTGTCAGATGGCCCTCTTATTTATCTTATTGGTGCTGGGAGGTTTTCTGGTGGCGACGAGTGGCGATGTCGTTGATTTGTGGTTTTTGCCTTTTTTGAGGGAGTTTTCAAACATCCGCTTCTATGATTGGGGGAGCCTGACTTTGGTGACCCTTTATTATTCTTTGGATGCATTCATCCGGTAATGCCAGTCGAATTTTACTGGGGCCACATATCTTTTGGAGGTATTCTTTATTTTGCCCATTTTTCTTTATGCATTCGCATTTTCCATCCATGCATTTCTTTTTGATTTCTTAAATGCTGATCCTTGTCCTTTGCGGACCTGGTTCTTTGAGGTGATTGGGTTGAAAACTCAACTGATTTCTTTGAAGGATGACTCTGTGGAGGACTTCTGTCTGATGTTCCGATGGAGGAGGTCTAACCGGCATTTGAAGAAGAATCTTTCTCTGTTGGCAGTGCATCAAGTCTTGAATGGCCTGACGAGTGAGCGGGTAAGCCTTCTGTTATTGTTGAAATTGTTCTTTTCCTTTGATGATTATTCTATTGATACTGATCCTTCGCTTTTGCTGGGGATTTGCATGTGACCTTTTGTCCTTGGGGGACGACTATTCAGCACACTAAGGTGACAGGTGGACATGTGCCAATGCGACGCCTACTGGCGCATGAGTTTGGCTACTCCTGGTATCTTGGGGAGAGGGTAGTCTGACAGATTATGAAGGACTAAGTAGCGGTGCCGTCGGTGAGGCCCCTTATGTTCATGAGGCGCGTGCGAGAGATGTCTGATGATGCCCGAGTGCTTGTGATGATGGGAGATCCATATTCCCTGTACACTGGTATAGAAGTGATGTACGATTATCTGGACTTCATCTCGAGTTGGTTGATGCCCCCTAGCATATATTATTTGATTCCTTTCCCTAGGCCGGGGTCGAGTCAGCAGGTGGAGTCCTCTCATAGCGCGGGTGGTGCGACTACGTCAGCGGTTGTAGCGACGATGTCTAGGCCTTCTTTTGTGCGGATGCATTCTAATAGATACAACATTCGACGAGATGATGGGGGATCGGTGCGTCTACAGCATCTCCCTCATGCGATGGACCTAGAGGAGTTAGGTCTGATGGAGGAGGTCCTTCGGCCTGTAGTATGTATTTTTTTATTTTCGTGATTTTTTTTCCTCATGCTTGACTAATTTGATCTTTTCCATTCTTCCTTGCAGCATATCAGTATTTCGACCACCTGGCTGAAGGACATCAGGGACTGGATATCTTAGGTTACTGCTCATATTCGTGAGGTGTTTCCGATACCTTCTTGCTTGGTGCCGTTTGCCTCGTCCGAGGAAGGGTTTAGCTCTGGAAGTGGGGGCACATCATCTCACCGCAGGGGGATGAGGGTGCACCGTAGGGATGGGGGATCTTAAAGAGAGAGGTAAGAGAAAGAAGAAAGAGTAAGAGAGAGAGAAAGAGATTGGGTTCGGGCTGACTCCCGTTGTTTTTCTGCTTTTCCTATAAAATATCAATGTAATACAGCAAAATACATGCAAATGAAGAATGAAGTTTGTAAGGACATAAATTTCCAATTGAGTCTTAATGTAGTGTTGACTCAATTCTCGATAAAAACATTTGAGTCATAGGATAGTGTTCATGTGTATCCTTCAAGCCTAGGACAAGTTTGAGTTGAAGACGTATAGACGTAGTTCAACGTGAAGACATCATTCTTGTCGAGTTTCAAGTGCCTTTTATGTCCTCAACAATTTATCATATTTCAAGTGTCCAATAAGGTATGAATGCGATATATATATATATATATATATATATATATAGAGAGAGAGAGAGAGAGAGAGAGACTTGGAATAATTTGTAATGGGTGTAATTTTTATTTAATATAAATATCAGAACCTTTTTGAGCTTAACATGAAAAATGAACATTCTGACTTTTCCTTCGAAATTGTCGTTCGAACGAGAATGTCGTTCGAACGAGTTTTGCCAACAAGTTTCCCTTTTGTACACTGACTTTTCGTTAGATGAGTCGTTCGAACGAAATGTCGTTCGAATGAAAAGGTCGTTTGAACGAGATTTAAGGCGGGAACAGTTTTGGCACTTTTTTCCATTTTTCCTTGTTTATGTCTGATAAGCACCCAAAAGTGTCTATTTTGTACCCCGAATAGATACATTTTAGTCACTCATTTTAATTAAATTGACCTTATGTTCGTATTTATTTATTTCTCAGGTCAATACGCAGTTGCAGTACAAATAATGCTAAATCAGTACAATTGCAACTCAATAGCGGTCAAAAGCTTGCAACGAAGAAATCAAGGAGATCGCGAAGTCTAGAGTCCAATCTGAGCTTGCCCCGATGTGTTCCGAATACCCGAACCACTCCCGAACCAAATCTAAGCCTAGACCGAGCGCAGACCATTCCCCGAGCCCCGTGTGTGTTTAGTTTGTACCTTTATTATTTTTCTAGATTTTTATTTTCAGTCGTTTTATTTTTAGAATTTATTTTAGATTTATTTAGGATTTTTTAGAATTTATTTGCATATTTTTATTTTATTTTTGTTATTGTATTTTTATTTTTATTTTTATTTTTATTTTTATTAGTTTTTAATTTTTAAATCTTTATTTTATTTTATTTTATTTTTATTAGAATTAGATTTTTTTTAGGATTTTATTTATTAGTTTTATTAGATTTCATTTTATATATATATATTTTTTTTTATTTTTTTTTAAGTTTTATTTTATTAGGATTATATTTTTTAGGTTTAATAGAGTTTTATTTTATTTTAGTTTGAGATGTTAGTTTTTTTAGTTTATTAGATTTTTTTTAGGTCTTTAGTTTTATTTTGATTTGATTTTTAGATTTTTAGATTTTCAGTTTTTATTTTTTTATTATTTGATTTTTTTTAGGATGCTATTTTTTTAGTGTTAATTTTAATTTATTTTTAATTAGATTGTTTTAATTTTTTTTAGAGGTACAAATTAAACACACTCACAAACAAACACCAAACACATCCACACCCTCACCTAATATACTCTACACCTTACCACACACAAACCAATCATCTCACCCTCACACCAACCTCCCTACACCATCACACACCCAATTAACCCTCCACCATCTTCAACCTCCAACTCTCCCACTCTCTCTCTCTTCCACCATTAATCACCAACCAAATCTTCACCCCATTTCAAACCTCTCCCCTGCTCTAGCCTAGCCTCCTACCCCACCAAAACCGACGCCGAAAAATGCGCCAGCTCCGGCGTTGACCCGCGCCCCACCATCAAACCCGTTTTCCCATTTCTGAACCCTTACCCGCTGCCATAGCGGGCCAGCTACTTGTCGACCCGCGAAAACTCAATTCCGGCCGGAATCACCCATCTCCTGTCCGCCCAGCTTAACACCGATGGCGACCTGCCTTTCCCCTCCAACTCCGGCCAAACTCGGGGCTGCCAAAACCGCTACCCAAGACCGAAACCCACCTCCGGCGGAAAGCTCCGAACCCGGTGCCCCGAGCCACTGAGAAACCCGACCTGCCACAGCCACAGCCCCTTTTCAACCCGTCACCATAACCCGCGATTCAGACCCCCACCTTTTTGTATCTCCACCAAAGTAGGAACAAAACCAAATTCAAAAAAAGAAACCCACGTGAGCTCCCATTTTACCTTTGATTTATCCAACTCCAAATCCCACAAAAATCACAAAACAAACCAACATCGTGGGTATGGCTTTAAAAGAGAAGAAGGGCATCTTATGAGAAAAAGACTCTCATCAACAGTAGAAGAGAAGAGAAGAGATACGTAGAGAGAGAGAGAGAGAGAGAGAGAGTTTGTATATTATGTACTGTTTAGGCTCTTACAAAATTTCCAAAAAAATACAAAAAAATTATTTTAGTTTTATAATAAATTTTAGGTTTGTTTTTTTATTATTTTCGGTGTAATTAAGTACTGGATTTGTGAGAAGATTGAGACGTGTTTTCATGTAGAGTTGACACAAGAAAAAAATTTCGCATCGTATTCTTTCCCTCTTGTTTTAATTTTGATTAATGCCATTGTGATAGTTGTTTATTCTAACATGAGAATGTTTGGTTAAACACCCCGTTCAAGGGGTGGGGTGCACTGCGAATGATGTTACTTTAATTAGTTGATTCATTAATTTTATATTTCTAGGTAAATTATTCTTTAACTGTCGCCAATTAATTTATGTGACGAGAGTTAGTAAATTAATTGAACAATTTAATGTTTAAATTTAGGAATCGAACTAGTGATAGGTTTTTCCGAAATTTCAATATTAATTCAGTGTTGAAATTTGATGATTGCCATTGTTTTCGTTAAATTGATCCTAGCGGGTAATTTTCTGAAAATAGTGTAGTCCTAATTTTTCATCGTGTGACAATTTTAAATTAATTTTCTGAAAAAGAT
Organism: Sambucus nigra; assembly: GCA_949130495.1. NCBI lineage: Eukaryota > Viridiplantae > Streptophyta > Magnoliopsida > Dipsacales > Adoxaceae > Sambucus > Sambucus nigra. The sequence continues at coordinate 314,887,575 of OX422210.1, forward strand.
TTTATTAAATTTATAATTTTGACGAGAGTTAGATTATCAATTTAATATTATCTCGAAATATTTCAAAATTAATAAATTGAGAAATTAAAATAATTGAAAATGCGGTGTAATTCCATCTCTTGATCTTCTCACATATTTCACACTCGGTTGCACATTCTTTTTCATATTTTAGTCATTTTATAATTTTTAGCATTTGTTAGTTAATTTTTCCCTTGAAATTGTTTTTAAAAAAATAAATAAATAAATAAAAATAAATATTTTCATAAAACAAAAATTTGGAATTGCACGTTTTCACATTTATTGTTTCACCTTGAAAGTTGGATTGATACTCGTACTTACCGCAATACGAGTTATTTTTAAATAAGTTTTGTAGGTACTCAAGGGAATTTTGAAAGTAGCTTTTGCACAACAACGGCACATACGCAAAAAGCTTCAATTATCAATGTCCCTTCTGTAGTTTTTAGGGAGAAATTGGACTTAGTTATTTTTGGGGAGAAGTGGTTTCTAAACCTTTAGGTTAGGAGATTTAACTTAGGGTGAGTCGCGACCTTCTTAGGTAGATCCTATTAAACAAAGGGGTAAAATTAATTTAGGGGGAGTATTTTATTTAATAGCAATTAATATTTTGATATTTTCTTTAATAGCATTTAATATTTTGATATTCCCTATGCGTTTAATATTTTGCTTAAGTGTGCAGGAATTATTCTAGCCACGTCTTTCATCGGCAATGATAGTCATCCTTACGTTTTGAGTCAAGCTTGTATTTTTTATTTTGGGTGGGATGTTTTTGAGTCTGGTAGAACTTGATGGACCTTTAGGATTTTGTTTAGGTTTTTGTCTGGGAATAGCCAAAGAGGGAGATTTGTAAGGACACAAATTTCCAATCGAGTCTTAATGTAGTGTTGGCCCTCAATTCCGAACAAAAACATTCGAGTCATAGGATAGTGTTCATGTGTACCCTTCAAGCCTATGACAAGTTTGAGTTGAAGACGTATCGGCCTAGTTCAACGTGAAGACATCATTCTTGCCGAGTTTCAACTGCCTTTTGCGTCCTCAACAATTTATCATATTTCAAGTCTCCAATAAGGTATGAATGCGATATATATACATATATATTGGTTTTTGAATTGTCTACACATTTTAATGGTTCAGATATGTGCCCCCTCCTTACACATTTTTCCAAAATGGATGGTTGAGATCATATCCCTCAATTAATTTCAAATTCACTTCTGCTTTTTGGTTCCCCCATACTTTTCTTCTTTTGCTTTTCCCATACCACACATCCCCATGTTCTCCCTCTCGCGGATTCCTTTATTGAGCACCAAACCTCTCTCTCTCCCACCCCCTTCAGCTAAACCAAACCAAAAAAAGGGTTGAAACCCCATCAAAATCCATACCCAAATATGATTAAACCCCCATTTCAACACCTAGATCTGAAAATATGGTATGATTCTTACGTAGATATAATTTGATGTTTAGGTCTTTTGGGGTTTCCATTTTTTTTGTATGTACTAATTGGGTTTCTTATTTTTTATTTGGGTACGAAGCTCATAGCCAAAGCATGTGGTCCCATTGTGAAGGTATTTTTTTTTCCTTTCTCACCCGATTTTGGATGTTAGGTGTTTTTTTTTTGTGATTTAAAGGGTTTGAAATTGATTTGTTTCTCGATTTTGCATTAGCGGAGATTTATTCATGTTTAATTGTTCCTGAGCACAAATAAGAGATTCTGAGCACTCACAGGTGAGAATACAATATTAATGTGTGGATATAACCACATTCTAGGTATATTTATATTTGATGGGTGGTTTGGATTTTGTTAATGTTTGCTTTGAATTTTATTCAAGTTTGCCTAAATGAAAACAATTGATGATGGAGATTTAAGATCCAAACTCCTATTTTGGGTTTTCTCTAATTTTGCTTCTTTCGTGTCATTTGTACCAACTAACTATTTTTTTCTCTAATTTTGATTTTTTTGCCTTTTAATTTCCTAATGTCAGGAATTTAATATTTAGGGTGTTTTTATTTAATTCCATTGTTTAAACATATCATAACAGGGTGAAAATTTAGGGTGTTCCCCATGCTTGTATTTGATTTGGGTTCCAAAAACAGGTATATTTAGAGATTTCAAGACCATTAAAATCCATTGTTTAAACATATCATAACAGGCTGAAAATTTAGGGTGTTCCCCATGCTTGTATTTGATTTGGGTTCCAAAAACAGGTATATTTAGAGATTTCAAGACCATTAACATGTTGTAAATAACTTCTTTATGAATAATGGAGAATGTTATTATCCTATTTGAGATTTCAAGATCATTAACATGTTGTAAATAACAGTAGCATCACTCCTTTAGTAATGGTATTGTCAATTGTAAATGAAACAGGTGATGAGATCGTGTATTCGTGGGGGAAAATGAAGGATGGGGACATGTTCGAAGGGTGATGAGGTTGGGGACCGTCAATCTCTGTTTTTCTTTTTTTTTTTTGTAAATTTTTAACGTGCAAGATGTTTTGAAGATTATGTTACTTTTGTTTTACAAATCTTTATGGATCTTGGAGAAATGAAGTGAAATTTTTTCAGTGTAGTCCTTTATGGCCTACATTTTTTGCATGGTATGAAATATTCTAAATATTACATTTTTTAATCTTTATGTCACATAAGTTTTTTTCTTTGGGCATGACTGATTCCTTAAAACAGAGTAGTGTGTAGTATGAGCTTCTATATTGGGTTTTATCATGCGATAATTTTCATTTTTATGTTCTGGTAAAGTTCATTATGATTACGTTGGCTACTGATTTAAAATTTAGATTTTGAATTTTAGGTAGCCAACGTTATGTTTCTTTTTCTATAAACTCATATCTCACACCAAATATCTTATATCAGGTAGCCAACGTTATGTATTTTTTTTTCTTTCCTTATATCAGTAATTTTCAAATAAGAGCATTGAAAGAAGAAACCTTTTGCGAGGTAATCTAAATGTATTTTTGTTTTCATCATTCAAAGATTTCCAAGTGGAGCAACTTTGTATTTTTGTTTTTTTACTATGTATACAGATCAGAAGTGATGAAAGAGGAAAGTGCAGGCCTTGATGTTGAATCTAATGAATATGTACAATTTGGTGTTTAATATTTGATGCAAATAATATTATTTATTGTTTTCATTAGTACTAGGGCGTATCGGTGTGAGAAGCTTTTTGCAGGTTGGGTCTCAAACGGGTTCGTTTACCTCAAATTGAGTGTGTTTGAGAAGGTTTTTTTCTCTAATTGTTCTATTTTTCTTCTATTAGAGTTAATAGTCCCCTCGCCTAGAGGTTTATGCTATTAAATAGTTGGGTTGCATTTCAAAAGTAGCCCCCTCGCCTTGAGGCTGATGCGATTCAACAATTGAGGTGAGACAGGCGAGGCAAGTCGTGTTTTATGCTGATGATAAGTATTATACTGATTACGCTATAATGAATTCTTTTTTTGCTCAATTTGCAGAATTCTTCATATAAAATTAGGTATGAGCACTGACGAGGAGGCCTCTTGATTGAACAGTTTGTCAATCTGTAATTATGTCCCATTAATGAACAAGGCGTGTCTTTAAATGTGAATGATTTGGAACTGTAGTGAAGATGAATGACAGCAGCAGCTGCTGTTATACATATTCTATATAACAGCAACCTCATGATGGCGGTTTCGCATTAGGTCTGATATAATTGGGCAGGAACTATTTGAGGGACTGATATGATTGGGCAGGATAATTTTGCAGAGCGTGTCGCATTAGGTCCATTTGAGTTATGCCTAAATCAACTCTGATTGCCTTTCGGTGTTCAGACACATTTGACAAGATTAGTAAGTGTTCAGTTGCTTTTTTTAATATTTTTGCAGAGTGTGTCGCATTAGTAAGTGTTCAGTTGATTCTTGAATAGTTCTCAGTTGCTTCTTTCAATTTGTCCAATTTTCGCAGAACACATTGATATATCATATTTTCCCAATTTGAAAACGAAACACCCCTAACGCTTACACTTTTGGGGTTATTTGGGGTTCTTTTTGTTTTTTGGATGTATTATTCTTGTTTTAATTCATTGGATTAGGTATGTCGAGAAAAGTGTGTGATTTATCTAATTTTGGGTTTGTTTTGTTTATGACATAAACAAAACTTTGTTTAAACAATTGTACTAATTGAGGGTGTCATAGGTTAGTAGTTACCTCATTCGATAAATTCCATCCCTTTGAATATGGGATCTCTAAACAAGGGTTGTATATCGTTTTATGTTTAGGGTGTCATAGGTTAGTAGTTCCCTCATTTTACTCACGAAGAAAGAGTTTGACCACAAACTTATCACGGCATTAATACTGACATCTCATACTCTCTCTGTAGTCCTCTTTTGGTAGTCCCCCTAATACATTTAGTCTATATCAGACATGTATAGGTGATTCTAATTTGGTACTGTTAGAAATTCATGTATATAACTCTCTCTATAATCCTCTTCCGGATTGATTGGACTAATATTTGTTTTTAATGCAAGTATTTTACAATTTTGCATAATTAAATTATTTTCTCATCATTTTAGAAACTATATATGAATGTTTCTCTCTTATTTTGTTTCCTTTTTGGATGTTTTCCAGTTTAAAATGAGGTTTTGAAAGTGAGTTTTTTGAATATTGATTCAACATCATGGTTTTGTGAACAATTCAAGTCTCCATAACTATTCAACATCATGGTTTTGTTGAACTTTTGGGTTGTGCATACGTCAATATTTACATTTCTGATAGTTCGAGTTTGATTTATTTGTAGATACAATGAAAATTGATATGGATGTTAGAGACATTTATGGCAATGGATGATGATTGCGATTTGCGATTTTGTACACGGTAACTAATTTCTTTAATTATTTATAATCAACTAATTTGTTATTGCACTTAATTGTGTTCTTTATATAAAAATGAAAGTCATATCGATTTGACAATTTGGTTATGAATGATCGAATGGGAGGCTATAAGTATCGAGTTATGAATCTAATTGCGTTCTTTCTCTCGGTACTACTTGATTATTCAAGGTAGGGGGAATTCGTTTTCCTCTAATATAGGTCCTAGACTATAAGTATCGAGTTATGAATCTAACTGTACTTCCCTTACGTTGCATTAAGACCTAAATGTGTGTGGTATAATTCATGCATATGTTTTTTTATATGGTGCATACCGACAGTGGTTCCATTTGTTTTTTTAGATAGGTATGAGTTTTTCATTAATACATGTGTTTAACTTTAAAGTCGAATCATTTGGAATGGGTAATTTCTTGACTAATTGAGAATTTCATCCATTGTGGACTAATGAATGACCACTGGAATCCATCAATTCCTTCAATTGATCATTCTAAAATTATGTTGGTGCTCTTTCTTAGTGATTTTGGTTTTCTTTTAAGATATAATGTGTTGAAAGAAGTGCATAACAATCTGTCTCTTAATGTGATTTTGGTTTTGGGGTTTGTTGCAGGTTATGGATATTGGTTCAAAAGGTTGTGATTTAAAAACCCAAGGTAAAGATTGGATATTAGGACCGTGGATTAAATGCAATTAGATGTCGTTCAAGAGCATTAATCACTTCACTAAGTTTGTCGATCAAACCACGAAACACTGTATCAATACAGAGAGACATTGTGGCTGATCGTCGTCGCAGATTGCTGAGAGACTCGATGCATTGCAGGAACTGCTTCAACATGCTAAAGAGGGTGGTCAAGCTTCTCTACTGGACAACATCATAGAACACATCAAGTACTTGCAGCTTCGAATAAAATATCAGAGTCAACATATTGTGAGGTGAATCAACTTCTGATCCTTTTCTATTATTGAGGTCGATATGTTCATAAAGTATACTGTATTGAGTTTGTTTTTTTGGGCCAAGGTTGTACAGGGAAAAGCATATACCACGCAAGTATCATTAACCTGTATTGTGTAGGTGACAAAGCATATACCACGCAAGAATCATTTCTACCATGCAAGAATTATTTCTACACTTGAAAAGCAAAAATCATCTCTTGAACTTCTACCACGCAAGAATCATTTCTTCATTACAAAAATCATCTGTTGAAATTCTACCACACAAAAACTACGTACATATTGGATTTGTTACTTTTTACTTCACTGTCGGTTTCGAAGTTAGACCCCAAATTTAATTTTCAGAGGACCTGTGTTTGAACCTATGTTTTTCAATTTTCATTTCTGATGTTTTTCATTATTGAACCTGTGTTGCAGAGTCCATTGCTTTTTGAACATGTAGAGCTATGATTTTATTATATAATTTTTTATACAACTAAAAGAATTGACAAAATATTCTGAATTGTTGAGTCTTGAGCTTTGATTTTTCATACACACTCCCCATTTCCCCTATAATCAGTTTTGATTTTTTGGTATCTCTGCTGTGGTTTGTGTACATTTCATGAGATTTCTTCATTTTTACTCATTATTTTTGTCAAGAGGGATAATATTCATGTCTGCGGTATGTTGTAGTACTGTAACATGCTATAAACTGATCATCACGTGGGGATTACGATTTTTTCTTTGCAAAAATATAGTAGTTTCTTATTTGTTTGATTTAATCTAAGCTTTGTTATCAGGTTTAAGTGATCTCTGCATCTTTTCCACAGGTGTTACAATTGTGATACTATTTCGTTTGCCATAGTTTGTTGCCTACAGGGCTTCATGAAACACTTTATTCCAGTTGTTGAAATATTAGTTAGTTTGTTGATTACATAAAACAGGTTTAGTACTCTTCTCTCTCTCTCTTTTTTATAAAATGTAGGATCAATAATAAAATTTACTGTCGGGAGATATTTCTGAATTTTTTGGGACCTAAGCATTAGTATTTGTTTTGGATTTTCCCCAAAAAAGTGGGGTGAAGGCAATTGAAAGCTTTGAGTGCATAGCAACTTAGAAGGGGTACTGATATGGATTCTGTGACCAACAATGAGGCTCCTATAAAGATTGCAGAACAGGGGTCAAGCTGCAAATGACAGTGACCTAGCTGGTTAGGTAACTGATGGTCTTATTGCTAGGCCATTACCTAATAAGATTCGCCCAAGATACATGCCCTCTACTATCAAATGCTAATGAAGTACGTAATATAATTCATTTTTTCTTACTCCAGTACATTTAAATTGACTTTTTAATGTTTCTATGCACATGTACTTTTGCATGAACATACATAATATCTATTATTGTATGTTTTCTTATAAGTAGTCGTACTTAGATTACACAAATGGACCTCAATTATATATAGTGTCTGATCCCCAAACTTGTTTTTTCCCAATCACCCTCCACCCATGCCCCCTAAGACTGCAAGTGTCAGGAAACAACTGATTTGGGGGGGGGGGGGGGGCATAAATGTCAAAACGTGTTATCAAACAATACTAAACAGACCTGACTTCCCAAATTTAACTTTTTCCCAACCCCTAAGAATTTCCATTTGATTTGAAAATGAACTAATTTGATGATGCTGAAACATTTTTTTTTCCGGGCACTTATTTTTTTGCCGAGCTCAAATCCTGATATGTCAGATGTCTATTTACTAAAATAGACCACAAATTCATTATCTTTAAAAGGAAAAATAAACATAGAAATTCTTTGATAATGGAACATACATGTGGATTGAACTTCACACTTCTTATTTGGGTAGCTGTTAAAAAACATAGCAATTCTTTATAGCTGCAATTCATTGAAGTGTTAGAGATATTGACCTTTCTTGACATTCAATTCTCATCTTTGATGGGTGTTAAAAATTTCACGTCTCACCTCTTTTACTATCTTATAGATTTCGTCTCTTAATTTTTTTGGGGAGATTATCAATGTTAGAATTGTGTCGCAAGTGTATCTTTTACATTGTGTACTCTTAGTATATCGTCTATTACCAATGTCGGTTTTGTTTCATGGTTATTAAATTGATGCTTGAGTTTTGTATTTGGTCTTAAACAGCATGGATACTCCTATAAACAAAGGAAATGTTGCCCAAATATTTTAAATTGTTCACAATTATATCAATACTGATTTTCAGTTTGATCAGCTTTTTTGGTCCGTACTCCCTTAAATATTGAATGAATTATATCAAGATCTTAAGGGTTATCCATAAGTAACGCCAAATCAGCCTGTGATTGGAAACAAAAAAGTGAAGTAGTTACTTTCATTTGCTTTAGTTTTCCCAGTTTACTGAACAAAGTGTACAAAGTTTAGATTGGTTTGGTTTAAATAGTTTGCTTTGGTTTTAATTAGTTTGATTTAGTTATCACAGTTTACTGAACAAAGTTCACAAAGTTTGGTTTAAATTAGTCTGCTTTGGTTTTCACAATTTACTGAACAAACTTTACAAACTGTAATTGCTTTTCCTTCATTATACAAGTAATCTTCATTTTGATGAAATATTATGATATAGGAGCTACTGGAATCAAAGCTAGAAATGGCTATGATGCACTTCACACTACTTTGAAAACAGAGCGTTCAGAAATTGCACACACCAAACCTAAAAATAGGTCCAAGGAATAAGTAAGCGGCTCAATAAAATACATACAACTCAGTTTTTTGAAAGATAAGCAATTAATTGGTCATTCTCTTTTATTATTCTATTCATTTTGGTATTCTTTCATGGTTGACATTTGTGCCCTCAGTTCCATTACTGTACTGTACAGTAAATTACAACATATTTCAATTATTTTAGTGCGGACAATTATTGTACTGTATGTTCCATTGTTGTTGTATCTTTTGGAGATTGAGTCGGGAACATGATCTAATAATCTCTCCTTCAGCAACTCGCCGCCTTACGTAATTGATTCCCATTTCCTTTTGCTGCCTTTTCACCGCACCTATGCTCTCACACTGAAACAAAATCCTGCACCAGCCATCTTTAATAATAACAAGAAAGGCGAAGCTAATCGAAGATAATGAGGTCGAATTGTATTTCTATGACATTTTTAATATTCAGCATTAGTGCATAAACATAGTTATAAAATGCGAAAGGTTCACTAAATCACCACAGTCCCCATGGAGTATAAGCATGCGCCTTATTGAAGTGGAGGCCTATCATATAATATTCAGTTAGTAACACTATTACTGTTATAGAAAATGGGCATGTTGTTGATACACTTATAAACTGTTGATTGCTGACTACCATTTAAAAAAATCTAGGTTAGTTGTTTTGTATTTGTTTTAGCCTATAGACATTACTTTCTCAATATTTCTTATAGAGTATAGCCTATTTTTTAATAATTATTCAAGGTTCTCTCTTTGGTCCAATCAGTACTACTATGAGTAGCGAAGAAAATTTTCAACTCTTCTTTTTACTCATTTATGCTTTGGGTATTTTTAATTAAAAAAAAGGCAATGTAATTCTTGTTTCCCTCACAAACCCGCGTGAAACAATTCTCTAAATCTATTTTAAAGATACATGAAACAAATTTTGTTAAGATATCAAATATCCAACTACTTTAGATTGTCTTTACTCACAACTTAAACCTCCGTCCCTCAATGGTGAGTAGCTGCTATAGCAAAAAGGTGTAGACATAAATGATTTAAGTAGATAACTTTTGTTCATGAGTAGAAGCATATGGTAGAGTAGTTTTTATAGCCATTTGATTCTCTTTTTCTTGATCAGTTGTTATAGGCCTTTGTTTTGTTTAAAACAATTATAAAGGAAATAAAATATAAATAAAAAGGCAACATAAATATTGTATAACAAAAATAAATTACCTTGAAGTGGTTGAAATCACGGCTAAAGTGAATCAACATTAAACCCAAGACAGAGCCCATGAAAACGTGAATTAAACTTCTTTATTTAGGTATAAAATTTTCATTTCATTCCTTATACCAATCCAAACACTTAAAATCTCATGAATTTGGCTTATATTAACGTGTTTATAAATACATTATTATAGGTTTGGGAGTAATGGATTGAAGGGAGGGTTTGGATATAGTTGATTTATCATCGGGAGAGTTGTATCGTATAATCTTCATGAAGTAATGAGATGCATTCATGTCGGCCGTGCATTCGGGACACAGATAGTCTTAATATGATACAACATTTTGTTTTCTTCATCTTCGCATTGTTGTCAAGGATGTACATGGGATACTCAATTAAAATCATATTATATATTTATTTTGATTACAATTTTGTTGAAAGTTTAATATAAACGATTATTGTTGTAGCAATGAGAGACATGATGTAAATGTCATGTTGTGGAATTGTGGAATTTACTATTATTGCTTGAGTAATTTTTATTTGGTAAATAGGGTGGACAGTCCTATAAATAAAGGAAATCCTGCTCAAATTTTGTAAATTCTTTACACTTAGTTGTGTTGTAAATTTTTTGGACTTAAATTATGACGTTTATACGAGGTCCAAGATGGATTATTGCTAATATTTGGTATCAATTATGTTGTTTAGACGAGGAATATCATAAGGACTATTTTTGTTTATACTATGTTCACGATGGACTATTTCTATTGTCCTAATTTTTTAAAATTGTGTATATTTGTGTTGTAAAAAACTTTTTGACTTAATTATACAGGTTTTAAAAATTGCCCAATTTGTTTTAAACTAATAGGTTCGTAATATAGATTATTTCAAAGAACATTAGTCTGTTGCGAACTAAATACGACTTATGGTCCTATCAATGACGTAGATTTTCAAAAATTTGCATTGTGCCTTTTTGTATAACTCTAAAAAATTGTTTATTTGTTGAGAACTAAATATGACGTATGTCCTATCAAGGACGTATACTTTTGAATGTTGTTGGAATATTTTTTATTTGTTTAGTATGGTGGATAATCCTATAAACAGAAGATATTATGACGATTGTTCATTTAAATTACACTGTTTTGTTGGGGAATGAGATATTTTCCGTTTTGTAATTACGCATTATGAAAAAAAATTACTGTTTTGCGATTACGTACTTTGAAAAAATTTCGGCGTGCCATCAGGTACGGGCATACGCTAGTGTGTGTGTGTATATATATATATATATATATATATATATATATATATATAGAGAGAGAGAGAGAGAGAGAGAGAGACTTGGAATAATTTGTAATAAGTGTAATTTTTATTTAATATAAATTTCATAACCTTTTTGAGATTAACATGAAAAATGAACATTATGATTTTTCGTTTCAAATTGTACATCAAATGAGTTTTGCCAACAATTTTCCCCTTTTCACACTGACTTTTCGTTAGATGAGTCGTTCGAATGAAAAAGTCGTTCGAACAAGATTTCAGGCGGGAACAGTTTTTGGCAGTTTTTTCCATTTTCCCACTGTTTTGTCCCACTACTTTTTGTCAGATTTTAACCAACTTCGGGACTAGAATTTTTCTAAGATTTTTCACATTATTCTAGAGAGCTTTTGAGAGAAATTTTCATGGTTTGAAAATTCCCTTTTGTGTGTTTAATTTGGATGGCTTAAACTCTTTCAAAACACAAAAGATATACACCCATTTAAATTTGTTTAACATTCCAAGTTCTGCATTTATATATATTTATCACTTGGAGTTTGTTTGGCACCATTGGTTCATATCTACCACAAGAAGGAGAAGTTTAAGTTTGCTTCTATTTCCCATAAAAGAAGATGTCTTATTTTGCTGCAGCGTTCTCATACGGTGAAAGGCACCGTGTGTGGTTAACGGGTTTCAAAAGCTTCATTGGAGGAGTCCAAGGTTCCAGTAGAGTCCGAGATTATCTACTAAGAAGAGGTTGATACAAGAAAATGCATCAGGGGCTTGAAAGGAGTCGAGTCGAGCTGTGTAAGTCATCTGTCTTGTATTTGTAAAATTTTATACTTAGTCGACTTAAGGCGAGGGACGTCCGAGGTTTTTTCCATTTGGGTTTTTCTCGTACATCGCAGTATAGTGGTTGTGAATTTATTTTATCTTGCAAATCACCTTGAATGTATGATCAGGATTAAAAGATAAAATATGGTTTAATTCACACTCTCATTTAATTTGGTGCTAATATTAGTTTGGGTGAATATAAATTAATTTAATACAAGTCATTAATATAATTTGGTAATATTTGGGTTGGCCTAATTTGCGAAAAATGAATTAATCTTGTTAGGCAAATATTTAGGACTTGGATTGAATTAAATTGGTTTAAGTGAAATTTTTTATTAGTTGTCTAATTTAACTTCACTTTGTGGTTTGTTAAATTTTAATTTGAAAATAAATTAAAATTTGTTATTTGTGTGTGCTGTGAACCATCCTATTCCGCATGTAATGGAAATTGAATTTATAAAAATTTAAAATTGGGGGTAATGCTCATGCTCTTTTTATTTGGCTGCTGAGACCGTAAAAAGAATTTTGAAAATTGATTTGAGAAGGATTTTATTAAAATGAGATTAGTAAAAGCATAAGTATAAAGGGAATTCGTAATTTTCTTAAGATAAAAATTATTTTTGTTTTTTTTTAAAATTTTTGACAAAATAGGAAAAAGGGAGTTTTCCCAAAATAGGGGGTTGTCGATCGGCGTGACCCCTGTCTTGCCTATCGACATATCAGTCTAGTCCAATTAATCCAAGGCTTTGCTTAAGAGTTTCCATGTTTTACTCCAATTTTTACTCCAATTTTTGCAGGGTTTCTTGTCTTTACTTAAGAGTTTCCAAGTATAAATAGGGGTGTGAATGGGGCTTTCCTCCTCACATTTTCATATTCTTCCTTTTTCCCATTCTTAATTGCCTATTATCTCTTCTTTTGCAAGATGGATCTCCTTGGTAGCATTAAGTTATCTAGCTACCTCGAAGCCTTGGAACCAATGTGTTCTTATAATGTTGATTATGTCGCCTTTCACATGAGGCGAGTCTCTTTGTGGGGCAACCGACCCATTGAGTGGAACATGCTGATGGCGGATGTCGAGTTTTGGTATCCCGAGGATCATGTCTTCTGCTTCGGGTTGGATGATATTTATCCTACTTACGAGGAATTTTCTCCCATGCTGGGGACAAATACTAGCATTGCTGCAACTCTACCTGAGTTTTCCCATTCTCCTAGGGAATTATTGGTTGGGCTTCTTTATATTTCGCCTTCGGCGGTCAAGCCATTAGTTACGAGGGGAATGATTTCCCTTCCAGTGATTTTATAGTCTGTGCATTCACAGGACGTGGGGTGATGATGGATATGTCGGGTCCGTCATCCCAGGCCTTGTTTCAAAAGTTCTGTTAGTGATTAGGGAGACACTGGTGGAACCCCAACTGGCTGCTATCGTTTCTTAGGTGTCATACCGTCGTAATCATAAGACGGTGATACTGGCAGAGACCTTGAATGACCTGGATGCCTGGCGGGAGGGTCGCTTTGACTTTATGAGGGGTATCCCTGTGATGTTGTTTATGTGGTTTTCTGAGAGATTATGCATGGTGGTTCCAGCTGAGTATCCCTTGTCGGCGGTGCCAAACGTCTTCTCGTGCTATTTCATTAGCGTAGGCCTGGACATTGAGAGTTGGGGGAACTAGTTTGTAGAGCACGGGGATCGAGGCTTACAGTGGTCTATGCCTTGGTAGGAGGAGCTTATGCCCATTCTGGAGTTTGGAGTGTACCAATATGTTCGATTAATAGGCTTTAGGTAGACCTCTTTCTACTTTCCCCGACGGCTCCTGGGCCAATTTGGTTGGGAGAAAATTGTGCCACTGCGGACACTGACCTTCTTTCCTATGAAGACTTGATAGAGCATATGCGTATGCAATTTGGTTCTCTATGGGAGAATCATCGTCCGTCGACCCGTCCTTCTCAGTATACTGGGCAAGTCTGGCATGTCTCTGGGGACTACATGAAGTGGTTAGGGAAGAACGTAGTGGATAGGATGCTGGCTGTGGAGACTGGTCAAAGGTGGTTTGTCATATCTAATGCCATGGATGGAGGCATTGTGTTCTTCCCCAAGCTTGTCCGGGCTTATCTCTCTATGGAGCGTCTGCGATAGTCCATTCAAGCAAGGGAAGTTTGGGGAGCCTAAGATGCAGGTGATGATGGTGTTGGTCCCTCTAGCAGCTGCGGGCGGGGCTTTGGGAAGCTTTTTGTAATATGTGTGGTTTTGTGCTTTGTGGGAATTATTGGGGGTGATTTTAAAGAGTAGTGGGGCTTGTTATTATCTGGGTTTTTTAGTAGGTGTAGTGTTGGTCAGGGAGAGGTCGTACCTTGGTGCGATGGAAAATGCCCTCGCCCAAGCTACGGTTGGTCTCGAGTTCGAGACATGGAAGCATCCTCTTCATATGTGAAACATATGCGGGTAAGACTAGCCAACATCCGCCTCTCCCTGACCCTGTATTTAAGCGGGAGACTTCTGCACTAGGTACGACCTATTAGTGTTGTCCAGGGAAGTCGTTTGAGTCCTTATGCCAATGTAATCGTAAGAAAATTTTAGATAATGAAATAAATAAGTTTTTGATCATCTAGTTGTGCCTCTTGATGACTTTTTTCATATTGAATTATCCATACCAATCTCTAAGGCATACATAATCCTTTTGTTCATGTATATGTAAAAATGAACTGTCGTTCTCGGAGAAAAAAAAAAGAATAGCATTTTGTGAAAAAGAAGGGGGGGTGCTCATGTGAAATAATGAGCTGCCTATGTACCTCAGAGTTTTTTTTTTTGAAAAATTTGAAATTCATTTTTGAAAAATATTTTTAGAGTATCAGGCCTATGTAGTTCTAGGTAGGGGGAAAATAAGAGATTTTTTTTATTTTTAGAAGGGAGGTGAGAAGAGTCGTAGTGCGTTGAGGTTTCGGACTAGGGGTAGAATTTCTTAAGACGATCCTGGTTGACTGGATGCACCATTTCTTCTTTGCCGAGGTCGGTGAGCACAGCTGCGACGCCCGACAGGATCTTCTTCACAATGTAGGGGGCACTCCAATTAGGCTTAAATATCCCCTAGGGTCCCAGATGGGCTCTACTATTTCTTTAAGGGATAAGTCCCCTTCTCAAACATCGTGGTTATTGATTCACTTGTTGAATTATCTCGCTATACGGTGATGGTACCCTTGTATGTGATATAGAGCCTTCAGCCTCCTTTATTCTAAAAGGGACAGCTCGTCAAGACGTCTTTGGTACTAGTCTTCTTCACTGAACTTACTTTCAAGCATAACGCACAACGAATGTATTTTCATCTCCATGGCTAGGACTGCTTCCATGCCATAAACTAGAAAGTAAGGGGTAGCCCTAGTAGAGGTTTGAACTGAAGTACGGTAGCCCCATAGGGGGTAAGGGATCCTGTCGGACCAATCTCGACAACTCTCGGTCATCTTACTGATGATAGCTTTAAGATTCTTATTGGTTGCTTCGACTGCTCCATTAGTTTGAGGTCAGTATGGAGACGATTTATGTATTTGAATCCCATACTCGTCGACCACTTTCGTAACTTTCGCCTCAAAATGTAACCCATTATCTGATACAAGCTTGTGTGGGACCCTATATATGTAGATGATGTTCTTTTTGATGAATTTGGGTATTTTCTTGGCATTCAGAACTGCGTATGACTCAACTCTGACCGATTTGGTGAAGTAGTCAATTGTGACTAGGATGAACTTATGCCCATTCGGTGTAACTTTACCTATGCTCTTGATGTCCCATGTGTAAAACGACCAGGGAGAGGTAATGTTGTACAATTCTCGCAGAGATAGATGTTGTAGGTTGGAGAACTATTGGCATTTGAGTCATCTTCGAATGTAGGTTGTGCAGTCCCGAACCATGGTAGTCCAGTAGTACCCCTATCGAATGATCTTTTTGGCAAACATATGGCCGTTGATGTGGGGTTCGCATTCCTCACTGTGGATTTTTTGCATCATTTCTTTAATGCCAGCCCCTGCGATGCAGTGTAAATGGGTTTCGTCGAAGTTTCTCTTAAACAATGCTTTATCACAGACAATGTACTGAGCGACCAATCTGCGGAGAGTTGTTCAGTTTTTCTTATCGGATCCTTGGGGATACCAATCGTATTTGAGGAGGTGCCAAATATCGAAGTACCAACAGTCAACTATTTTGGTTTCTTCCTTCGTGTTGAGCTCGAGATGGTAGCAGTGGGTTGGTTTGTCTTGTTTCTGGACAAGGAAGGGGGCCATGTTATTCCTTCGGGTATGTTAATCATGGAAGCTAAGGTGTCAAGGGCATCATCCTGGATATTTTTTGCTCGGGGAAGATAGTGGAAGGTTATTTCTTATAATTGGGAAGCTAGTTCTTCAAGGTGGGCATGGAAGGGTAAGAGTTTCTCATCCTTGATTTTCCACTTCCTGAGTACTTGATCGATGATGAGGGCTGAATCCCAGTAAACATCGAGGTATCAAATTCCTTTCTTGAGGGAAACTTTGAGGCCTACCGTGCATGCCTCGTACTCAGTTATGTTGTTAGTGAAGGAGAAATCCAATTTGACGGTAATGGCAGTGTTGGAGTCATCAGGGGAAATTAGAAGGATTCCAATGCCATATCCTTTGTTGTTGGCAGTGTCGTCAAAGAACATTTGCCATCGAAGGTCTTCTTAGGAGGCACAAAGGATATTCTCATTTGGGAATTCAGAAATCTAGACATCGGCTTCTTCCATAAGGTAGCCAACAAGGTAGTCAGAGATGACTCTTCCTTTAATAGATTTTTATGTGACATAGGTGATATCAAACTCGACTATAAGAATCAACCAACGTGCCATTAGGCTTGATAGGGAGGGATTTTTGAGTAGGTACTTCATGGGATCCATTTGGGATATGAGTCTGATGGGGAAGGCGAGCATGTAGTGCCGTAACGTTTGGGTAACCCAGATAAGAGAGATGCATGCTTTTTATAATGTGGTGTAGTTAACTTCGTAACCGACTAATTTCTAACTGCATTGTATATGGATTTCTCTTTGTGAGTTTTTTCATGGTATTGATCTAGTAGAGCCTCGACTGTAGTATCGGTCACTGTTAGGTATAGGAGTAAGCGAAGACCAGGCTGCGGTGGAAAGATCACCAGAGGTCGGTGCTTAATTCGATCAAAGGATTCTTGTCAAACTTCATTCTAGAGTTTGATTGAATCCTTTCAGAGGAGTTTGAAGACGGGTTCACAAATGGAAGTCAATTGGCTGATGAATCGACTGATGTACAGTAATTTCCTAAGGAATCCTCATACTTCTTTTTTCGTTCGGGGAGGTGGCATCTCAAGTATGGCTTTCAGCTTAACAAGATCTAATTTTATCCCTTTCTCACAAACCATAAATCCCAAGAGTTTCCCTTTGGTAACGCCGAAGACACATTTTTGTGGGTTAAGACACATTTGGTATTATCATAGTCGTTCAAAGAATTTTCGAAGAGAAGGAACATGACCTTCTCTAGTTTTGGACTTGATAATCATGTCGTCTACATAGACATCGACTTCCTAATGTATCAGATCATGCAGAATGGTTGTGGCATCCCTTTGGTAGGTAGCCCCTGCATTTTTGAGACCAAATGGCATGACAATGTGGTAAAAGGTTCCCCAAGGGGTGATGAATGCAATTTTTTCTTGATGATCAGGGTGCATCTTGATCTGGTTATATTTGATAAACCCATAAATGAATGAATTGATAGCATTACTGGTTGTATTGTCCATAATCATATCACTGTTGGGTAGTGGATAATCATCCTTCAAAGAGGCCTTGTTCAAGTCTCGGTAGTCAACACACATGCGGACCTTTCCTCCTAATTTTGGCATGGGTACCATATTAGCCAGCCATATGGGATACTCAATTACTCAAATTAAGCCCACGGTCAATTGCTTAACTACTTCATCTTTTACTTTGAGTGACCATTCGGTGCGGATCTTTCACATCTTCTGTTTAATTGGTTTACATTTCGAGAGAGTTAGAATCTCAAGTTGTGCTATCTCAGGGTCAATGCCAGACATATAATCGTAGGACCATGTGAAGACATCCACGAATTCCTTCAGCAAGTCTTCAAGTTACGTGCGCTCGTGCTCATCAAGGGTGGCCCCTATCCTAATCTCTGGTATTTAGCTACTAGAACCGAGATTAATAATAACAGTTTTATCTTCATTAACTTGAACACAGTTATGTTATTTATACTTAACCTTAATTAGATCAGTTAAGAATTGTTCATTTGCAAAGTCATCATCATCAAGAGTTTGATTATAATCAAGGTAATTAATGTAATCCACAACAAGATACTTAAAATCTTCATTTAATTTATTGATAGGAAAAACAACATTGAGAACCTCATCATAGGAGGTCTCGATTACATCAGAGTGAGAGGAAACAACTAAAGGGGAAAGGGGATAAACGTCAGGGTTAGGTTGAATATCAGCAGGTGGAATCGGTGCAACATACCAGTTGAGAAGAGGTATATCAACATCTTTAATGAGGTAGGATGGATTAGGATACAGAGTGCTAGCCCTAGTATCTGGAGGTTAAAAGAGTCCTTAGAGTCGCTATCCTCAAAATCCCTGATATCAGTCTCCTTAGTGAGTGGTTGCATATAGTGTTGGGAACTCTCGGCTCCCGGGCAACTATCTTAAAAAAAATATCTCCATTCCTAGTTTTATCTTCTTGTCTACAGGGTCATACCAAGGTTCAGGGAATCCACGAAAGGGGAAATCTCCACCCTCTCTAATGAATATTCCATTTAGGGAATCTCCCGAGATAGTTCTGGCGCATTCTAACTTCCTCTTTAGTCGAGGCTGACAGATCAATTTGAGTTCTTCTGATGGTTGATAACCAAGCCACAGGGAGGAAAGTCCTCCTTCAACACGATAGGTTAAGTTATCCTTTGTTGTCTTTACCGTAGCCCCAGTCCGGGCATGAAGTTCATATTCTTGAACATATGGGTTACATTGACGTTTCCACGAGGATCATATTCTGGACAAACCCTGTCTTTGAAGTCATCCCCTACTGGAAGTAGGAGTGGTTTGACTTGGAAGCCTGATAGTAGCATATCGTTCACCCCGTATTGTATCTTGATTCTTGAATTACTGGTACTTGCATTCTCGATGTTGTCACTATCTCCCAATATTGTGATAAATTATCCATTGGCAAAGAACTTCAGTTTTTGATAAAGGGAAGAAGATACCCCTTTGATGCTGTGGAGCTATGGTCATCCGAGTAGTACATTAAAATAGACTAGGATGTCAATGACTTGGAATTCCATAATGGGGTTTATAGGGCCATCCCCGATTACAAACTTGATAAATCCTATTACTTCGTGATGGGTGTTGTCATAGGCACGTACGACAACAAAAGTTGGAGCGAGATCGCTCACCTTTAATCCTAAACAGTTTAATGTTCTTAATGGGCACACGTTCAGAGCTGATCCGTCATCAACGAGTGGGAGGGGGACAGTTTTCCGCATAACTTCAGCAGAGATATTGATAGCATGATTGTGGTTGGGACCAGTCTTAGGTATTTCCTCTTTATAAAAGGAGAGCATTCGAGTAGAGGTCCAGGATCCAACTAGGTCAACTACTTCTTCTGGTGTGGTTGAGGGAGGAACTGTGGGTCCTATGAGTAGCTTGATTAGGGTATTTCGGTGTAATTGGGAGGACATAAAAAGTACCCATAGGGTGATTATATCTTGGGTCTTCTTCAGTTGATCAAGGACCTTACTTTCTTCAAGAGTCATTTCTGGCATAGGTAGATTCTTAACACCTTTCCCATTATTGCTTACAGATGGTTGTAAGTTTGGGTTCTGGTAATGTCTCCACGACCTGGTCATGTGGTTCACGGAAGACTTGAAAAATAGAAACCTAATTCTTCATCGATATCGAGTTTCTTAGATCCCTATTGATCTCTCCTAGCAGCTCCTCAAATGATATCATTCCTCATAGGTTGGCTATCAAACTAGTCTTTCCTGAATTTGGCTTTTCATCTGAATCCTCGAAATCGTCCCCCATCTAATGGCAACGATATTGTCTTTCCATACAAAGTAAATGGACTCTACAACTTCTATGGCCTCTTCGTATAATTATTCCCATTCGACAGGGAAATGCAAGACTGAAGGGACTAGGTGCCCTTGTAATTTCAAAGCATCGAGCATCTCGGATATGATACAAATAGCACCAGTCTATCAAAACAAATCTGCCATGATCTGTACCAGGTCATCTAGACTGACTTCGTCGGCTAGAACTACTCAAATGTCTGACTCTCGGGCCCATTTTTGAGCTTTTAAGAACAACCCACTGAATATCTGACAATCGATGGTCACCTGGGAGGGCAATTTCAGCCCAAACTCTAGGAGTTGGTTCATCACTTTGGATAATTCCATATCTTTACCTCCAGAATGGGTACGGACAATGATGCATGCTCTGGTGAGGAGTTATAAGGTTTGATCGACAAGGTTGGTAGGGTGTAAGAGGAAATATGGGCATATTTGGAGAGGTTTAGGAGAGTATATGGGCATAACTCGTGATTTACTTGACATGATTTGGGTAGATGGGTTGAGTTTTGAGTCTTCTTCTAAGAAGATGGAATTTGCAAGATTCGGGAATGGATTATGGGTAGTGTTTGGTTTAGGAGTATCTGGTGGGGCGATGATACCCCAGTTAATCAGGCTTTGTATTGTGTTTCTAAGATGGAAACATTAGTCGGTGGTATGGCCAGCAGTTTGGTGAAAGTCACGATGGGCATCAGGTTTGAAGTTTTTTGGAAGTGGATTTCGTAACAGACGAGGGTCCAAGGGTTTGATCAGGTTTCAGTTCAAGATATCGTGGTATACTTTTAATAGAGGAGCGTGAAGCTCGGTATATTCCTTTCGAATTGGGTTTGGGCGACTTTTCGGTGCCCACATAGCGACATGTTGAGAGATATTGTTGATAGTAGAGACTGTGGTACTAACAGGTTTTTCAAAATTTCTAGGAGCAAACTGTCCAAATAATTTCTTTGGTTCAACTTCGGTATTGACAAGACCTTCTTTCATTTCTACTCCTGCTTCTCGAAGGGCTCAGAAGTGAGGGTAGTAATGTCCTCCCATTGTTACTCGGACACGGGGTAGGAAGTTCTTCACAATGCTGACTTGTTCTTCTTCGAATGGCCGATTGGTCATGGTAGATATTTTTTCTCTCCATATTGCTATGAAGTTACTGAATGATTCCCAAAGACTCTATTTAAGTATCTCTAAATCACGGCGGGTAACCTCTAGCTCCTCGTTGTACTTGTACTGTGACATGAACTCACGGGTAACATTTTCCCAATTGCGGATTCTGGATTCTTTGAGGGATAGGAACCAACAGAGGGCGCTATCTTTTAAAGTCGACTGGAATATCTGAGCCATTATTTCTTCGGAAGCCCCTAGGAGAGTCATGGCTCGGTGATAGCTATGGATATGAACGATCGGGGGTCCACTACCTCCAAACTTCTTGATATTGGTCATCTTGATTTTTTCTGGTAACTTGGATTTAGGATAGGGAGACATGTTTGTTTAGTCCATGTAGTTCCCAGAGATTATAACTTGGTTGAATTTCTTGGTTAACATCTTGAGGTCTTGACTTTGTTCAGTTCTTTCGCTTTTGGATCAACAACTACGGGTAAATTAGTCCCGGTCTAAGCAAGGTTTAGCATAGGAAGTTGGGCTGGTGGTGGCCAATTAGCAGGATGAGCACGTGGATCATGATGGTATGCTTCAGGAACCCAAATAGGCTTGGGCGGACCCATGGTATGAGGGAAAATGACCTTAGGATATTCGGGGATAGAAACCCAATTTCTTTGCATCTGATGAACCTCGGTTTGAAGGTTATCAATTTTGGCAATGAGCTGAGCTAGAACCGTCAACAAATATGGCTATACATGGCATTTAATCCGTGTTCTCCATGGAAGGAGAGTGAGTCTAACTCGGAGGAAGTAAGGGGAGTGACAGAACTTCGAGGTGGTTCGACTAAAGACCGAAGCTAATAGGGAGCCAATCCAAGGGTATTTGATCGACCTGAGAAGGAGAAAAAATGGAATTTATTTTCGAAAAAGGGGAAATTTGTTATTTTTGGAAAAGGAGGAAAATATTTTTGACATTTTTAGAGAAGATAAGGACAAAATTTTTTTGCTATTTTTTTATAAAAGAAGAAAAATATTTTTGGACACTTTTTGGAAAAAGAGAGGAAAAGACTAGATATGGGTCTCAACATGATTTATCATGTTTATTAGGTTCTCACTTGTATTAAGTTCACCTAAATGAAAAATGAAATGCCGGATGGGACCCGAGCCTAGAAAAATTGGGTTTGCAACATATGTAAAGCTACGATTGAACTTGTAACCAGGCTCACGAGCAGGATCCCATTTTAAAAGATTGCACAAAAATTTGGGTGGCAGATCAACCCGGAATTTCGATAGAATTTTGGGTCGAAATTGTCAATCTAACATATGTGTCCTAGGCTTGACACCTATATGCAGGTATGCAGTTTGGTTGGGTGAATTGGAAAGGGTTCCCCCCTTTTCCGTGACGCCCACGATATATGTCTTGATTTTGAGGGCAATCGGTACGTGTGGACAAGCCATTTGATATGCCTGAGTGTACATGAATTGCCTCACTATATACCTTATAGGGATGGTATGTGTGAGAGAGAATTAGATATAATCAACGTACGTGAACGAGTTCTTTGCAATATACCTCCCGTCATGACTTCGATCAAGCGGTATGATTCGGGGAAACCGTTAAATATACGTCAAAGGTACTTGGGCAATTGAAGGTGAGAGTCATATCGCTTAGGCTAACTGTGACCTGTCAGACCAGCGCCCATCGTGAAGTGACTCTCCAGTTACGGGAAAAAATTTGGTAAATAACAATGCTCTTTAGTGATGTCATGTTAATCATGCATGATTTATTTATTAGTAACTTATGGAGAGAGTATCTTTTTATTGATCATGCCAAATAGGGACAAAGGTTCAAGTACCAATAGTAAAGCTATACTAAGTATGGATAAGTGATGTATGAGTGATGTGTAATTACCTAAAAGTGAGTGTGTGATGAGTGAGCATGGATATATATAAGTGGAGGTGTGTGCTAGTGACACCTAAGCATGGATTTCTAAGTGATGTGTGCAACATGTGGATATACGTGATCCTAGGTGCATGCAGCGTGAAGTGTACATGGAGAGACTTCTACAAGTGTGTGAATAGTAGAATAATCATGACGTACACATGAATAATAAAGGGGAGCATGAAAATAGGGGGATATACAAGAAAATATAACACCCATGTAAACAGAGTTTAGCCCTCTTAAAAAAATCCACATCAGAGTTGCCACTGTGGCCATCCCGGTGGGTGCGACATTAATTTCACGGGGAAAGGAGGAGGATACCTAGAGGAAGAACTGTGTCACGGTCTCAAACCCTTCTCTTTGAAAATTTATTTCGGCTGTCGTTGGTGTGGGGTGAATGTAAAGAGAAAGATTTGCCAACCTATTTTGCACAAAACATGTAAAAGAACATGTTGCCACTTCGAGAGAGTGACATCAAGGACAAACTGATGCATACGAAACCAATAGATCAGAGGTCCAAGGGATAAGTTACCAAATGGAAAGGTGTTAGGCACCCATCCCGCCCTTTAGATCTCTCATGGGCAAATGTTAATATTTTTCATTATCCCCATGAAGTGTGTGCATGTGTTTATATAATGGAGATTGAAATCATTCAACCCATACCATGGAAAAGATAGGGTGAGGTCATCCATAGGAATATTCCCAAGATAATAATAAAGGTGAATATAAGATATGAGTACTCATCGTGATATTGATCGTTATTAGGATACAATAATATACGTGGGATGAGACACGAACAAGCATGTTATATGTATGTGTATGAGGGATTTTGAGAAATTTGGAAAATAAGAGAAATTGGAAAATCAGAAAATTGGACTCGAGTCTCGGATTTTAATCTGAGATGCCTATGTATCCTATAAAGGCATCAAAGTCCACGTAGTTTGAATATAGAATAGGGGTGGGGTTTATCCCATAGATTCGAACAAAATTATATTATGTGGGTACGTATAGAAGATGTGTTTTTATTTTTTTGGAAAAAGTGTGATGGATAATAAAGTATGTGCAATATACTAATAAAATCATGGATATTAATATATATGAACTAAAATGAAACTAGATTATGAATCTAAAGTAACTTATGCAAAAACAAGAGATTGAAAGATAAGGAGAAGTAATTGGACCTTCCTTGGAGCTTGAGCTTAGATATTGGATAAAGTCCTTTTAATGTTGATGAGTTTCGATGAGAGAGAAGGATATTTGCCAAATTGGGTGTGAAAAGGATGGGTATTTAGTCTTGAATACAACTTCTCATATGGAACTTCACTGACTTCGAGAGAATGTTGCTGAGATTATTGATGCTATTGGGTTTTATGTGTGCTTGGGAGTGAGTTCATATGCTGAGATTATTGATGCTATTGATGCTATTGAGTTTTAAGAGTCATGAGTTTTCATGACTCTTATTTCTAGGGAAAAGGTGGGTTCCGATCGTCCTACCCCAGGGGGTGCCTATCGACAGGGCACCCTTAACACTGTGCCGATAGGCAGGGTTCAGGGCCTGCCAATTGGTAGTCTTGCGCGGACTTTCATGGAAAAATGATCGTAGCGCACAAACCGTTGATCCAAATTGTGCACGGGGAATACCATTAGAAAGGTATTTCAGATACCTTTGATAATCCTTGGACCTCTATCGGGTCCATGAGCTAAATTTGGGTCAAATATGGCTCGAAAACGCACGTCAGACCTTTGGACGGGAGATCTTCAGACGCAAACAAATCGTTCATCCACATGGTAAGTCAGAATCGGGCACGGGGAGGACCGTTGGAAAGGTTAGGAGATGTACTTAGACATTCCGAATCGCTTGGTTCGAAAAGTTGACATTGGTCGACGGGTCCTG
Organism: Sambucus nigra; assembly: GCA_949130495.1. Taxonomy (NCBI): domain Eukaryota; kingdom Viridiplantae; phylum Streptophyta; class Magnoliopsida; order Dipsacales; family Adoxaceae; genus Sambucus; species Sambucus nigra. The sequence continues at coordinate 314,912,385 of OX422210.1, forward strand.
GAAGCATCCGGAGACCTCTCGGAGTAAAACGGATCGTTCGTCCATACCGTAAGTCAGAATCGCGCATGGGGTGATCGTTAGAAAGGCTATTTAGTTACCTTCGGAGATTCATTCATTCTCATTTGAGCTGAAGCGTTTAATTTGGTCAAACGGAGTCTGGGAGAACTCGGTGGCCTTCAGATCGATTTTTGGGGGAAAACTGATCGTTCGTTCGAACAGTTATGCTGTTTCCCACATGGGGCTGACCATTGGAAAGAGATTTTTGTGACCTTCAAAGATTCAAAGAGCTTTCACTCTAACAGTGGAGTTGATTGGGGTCAACTCGGGGCTCGGTGGATCTCGATGGCCTCTAAATCGATTTTCGATAGTGAAATGGTCTATTCGTCTGAACCGTTATTCTGATTCGTGCATGGGGTGGACCGTTGGAAAGGGTATTCAGAGCCCTTCAAAGATTTAAAGAGATTTCTCTCTGACTATAGAGTTGACCGGAGTCAAATAGGTCCCGGGTGAGCCCGATATAAACCTGTTCTCTACAATCATGTTTTCAAGTCTTTACAACTCCATTTTCTGCAGAAATAGCTGCAATTTAAGACTTTGGTTTTGAGAGTTTTAAATATCTTTTGATTCACCACACTGTTCCAAATTCACATGTGAATCATTTAAACCCTTGATTACTTATTCTACTCATCTGGAGTACTCTTTTGGAGAAGAAGATTGATTCTCCATTGCTGACGATTGGAACTCTTGCGGGATCTCTTGTCAATGACAATGAACCGACGCATGAGGGTATTCGTATGTTTAGCTGTATTTCTCTATATTTGTAAGCTGTTGCAAGATATAGTGAAATAAAACTGTTTTTCCCCTTTGGGGGATTTTTCCTCATATTTATGATTATTTGCATGCTTGCTTTTATTGAGTTAGTCAATCACATTTATTTGCAAGGGCTTGAATTTTGGGGGCATAAATTTGGAATTTAATTAAAAAAGTTTAATCATTGATTGTTGGTGCACTCTCATCAATGAACGAACTAAACTAATGTGTTGTTTAAACATTTTATCAATTTTAATCTTGACCAAAGCATGCATCTAGATGATTAAGTAAGAATAAAGTAGCAAACCACAACACAACAATGTACGAGCAAAACTCACACCGTAAAAAACCACAGAAGTTCACTATGATTAGGTGTATATAGAAGGACAACCTAGACTTACACAATGAATTAACGCCTTCAAGTCTTGACGCGCTTCCTTGTCCATTATTACTTTCTTCGAAGACACTTATGGATGCCTTTACACATACACACAATGCAGACCTTTCCCACGTCATTTTATCCTATCGATGTTACTTGTCTAGTGACTAGTCAAACCTTTGCACAACATAAACACAACCTCCACCTCTTTGAAATGCTCTCAATATGAAGAGAAAATAACTTGGTGAAATCCACTAGAGATTTCAAACCAACATATGTGTATGAAACTTGGATTGAAACAATGGGTGTAAACTAGGGACTAAGAGGCACAAAATATGTTCTTAGAAATGATTTTCACATAGACTGCTTGAGAAAATAAGTTGCTAGCACTCCTATATATTAAAAAAATGATAATCGGGGTAACACAAAAAATAAGGCAACTCCTTCGAATGAAAATGATAGGGTCGCTCGAATGGATTATGAAATCTCGTTTGAATGAAATAAATCTCTTTCGAATGAACTTGCTAAAATAGTTTGAATAGAGATCAAATGACCATCAAATTACAATCCATTGTAAAGTAGAAAAGTATAATTCGATCCTTGTTTAAACCTCATTCGAACGAAAACCCATTCTCATTTGAACAAGTTAAAAATCTTATTCAAATGAACAGAGTAAGCTCGTTTGAACGATACAATTATAAAGTATTTATCTTTTGAAAAATATTTTTACAAAAATGGCCTCAAACATTTTAAAAACTAAACACCCAAAACTTGAATCTAGGGATCAAACATAAATATAGATTCATACCTCATTGGGATCCCTCGGATGTTGAAGATGAAACTTGCCACGAAACTCGATGTGTACTCGATGTCACTTTAACTAGGTTGCTACGGTCTTCAATCACACATCATAGGCTTGAAATCCTAACCTATGACTCAACAAGTTTCGTCCAAACAGAATTAAGACAATATTTTTTTATAAAATGTTTAGAAGTAGAAAACATAAAGAAGTCATGGGTTCAAATTCTACAAAACTATAGTTTGGTACATTAGACTCCGATTATTTCCCATCCCTTTTGGTAGGAGAATAATTATCTCTATAACCATCCGATCAAGTCAAACAGAGACAAATCTCAACATATCATAAATTTTTGAAAAATAAAGCAAAATTGCAACACACAAAGAGAACTTGAATTTTTTAGCTAGACATTGGATGGTTATAAATATACTCGATTGAAGATTGCAAGAGTCAATGTTAACAACAATCACAATTTCCACATTATCTAAGTTATCCATGCTAAGTTCCTTCTGGAAATGGACATGTGGAGTCACCGAGGAAGGATCGACTTTGGGGAAACACTTGATGTCATCGATGACTCTTTGAGTGACCTAATTTTTTTCCAGATGATTGTCCCCGTGAGATGATATTGATCAGAGACATACTTTTAATTCATTTCGGGTTAGGGTTAAAGCTACGGGGACTCGAATGTGCCTAATTATAGATGCTCTCAAACACGATTGAAAATTTGTGTCAATATGCATACAAATATACTCGATTAGAAATTTGTGCTTACAAATCCCCCCATTTGGCTATTCCAGGACAAAAATAAAAAAGAAAAATCTACTTTGGCATCAAGATCACTAAATACTAAATCTCAACCCAAGGGAAAAAGTACAGACGCTTGACCGATACAAACTTTGAATAGCTTTGCTGTTGTTAAACTTTGCTGCATCATCACTACACCTTCACACTAAAGACACCTTTGAAATAGAAAAAGAGAATATAACAATATATAAACCGAATACGAAAAAAATTCCCCTTTTGTTAAACATCTTACCCTTAGAATATGCATCCCCCTTAGGTTAGACATCCTAAACTTAAGCAATATTTCTCCCCCTTTTATTCATGATTACATAAACGTAAAGGGAACAATACAAACTACATCCCCCCTAAATGTAACACATGTAAACATTAAAGAAAAACAAGAATGTCATACGTGAACTGAAATATGAAACGACAATAAATTTGACAACACAAGCACAAATAATCCAAACAATCAACAAGTGATATTAGTGTAAACATGAAACAAAATATACCAATATGATCATATAACAAACCAATTTGAATCCAAGATGAAGCATATGGAAACCATGGATTAAATGAAATGCAAAGACTCAAAAATAAACATACCACGTACACACACACACACACACACACACACACACATACACATATATATATATAGACACACACACACTATGGTATGCCCATGCTTGAAGGCACGCAAATAATTTTTAAAATTATAAAGTCGTGTATAATATAAATAATAAAGGTTTTATATATAAAGTCGTGTAAATTTTCAAACTATTGAATCGTGTAAATTTAGGTCATAAATTTTTTTTGACAACACATGTATAAATACTTTAGAAAATTTGCGCAAAATTTCATTTGTTTATTGCACTATCCACCCTCTATAAGAACTAAAAAAATACTCGTGACAACAATATTAATAGTCCATTTTGGACTTCATATAAACAATATCATCAATTTAACTGAACTTGTTGAAATATAACCAATACATTAATAAATATATAAATTTTAGACAGTGTTTCATTTGTTTATAGGAATATCCATCCCATTAAAAAAACACAAAATACTCCAACAATAGTAATACATCAATAATGAATTTAACTTAATTAGTGAAAAAATACCAATAAATAAATAAATATTACTTCAGGAACCGGCCAAGAGCTTGTTTTCAATCTTCAACATTATCTGCCCATACAACATACACGAACAATACCAAAGCATAGAGTGCCTTAAACTCTTATTTACTTTCCTCGGCTTTCACTTCTTTCTTTTCCTCATTTGTAGTTTGCACTTGTGTTTCATTTCAATATGAATCAATTAATGAACAAAATTAAACATCAATTCAGATACCAATTGGTTTTAATCATATAACAGTAAATAAATTTACATAAACTAAATTCAAACACCTATTTAAAATGCTTGACTTCTTCTCCCATTATCTCTATCAATCACTATCGAAATGTTAGATAGGGGTCGTGTGACAATGGATGTGGTGGTGAATTCAGTGTTATGTGTGTGCGCGTGTGGGGAGGGGGGAAACCGTGCTGCATTTTATATGTCAATCCTGACTTGAGTAGAAGTTATACACTGGGTTTCAAAAGGGGGGGTGTCCTTGTAACCATGTATGTGACTTGTTCAAATTGGATTGATTCTATTAGCATGAGAAGTTTTGGAGGCTGGTGAAATTGGGATACGGGGCAAAAGATCAAATTCGCGACATCTTATGATCAAGGAGCTATGGAGGTGAATCATGGGTTCGAAAGCATGTGGATTTCCTAGAGGATCTTTACCGGGTAGACCCAATTTTGTTGGGTTGGGTTAATATAAGTCAATTGAGTGTAACATAAAGGGAAAAGATAATGGCATGTTGTTTAATGGGCTACTGTCCAGGTCAAACCCAATTCTTGAAATTCTCATTTAGATCCTAAGCATGTTCAGGTGAACCATGTTGAGGCTCAAAATCTTAAAAATCTAATAAAAGAGGATTATCAGTCTTTTAGAATATCTGGGTTTGATAAAAGAGGAGTATCGATTTAATAAAAGAGGAGTATCGACATATACGTAGTAGCAACATCTCTAATCAGCACCCTTGCAAGGGTTGTGGCGAGGGGTGTGTGGCAGTGAGCTGAGAGGTGAGGGGATGAGGACTGAGACAGAGTAGTTAGAGAGGTGAGAGTGAGAGAGGGAGTACGAAATTAACTAAATGCTAACTCCCTATTATTTATTGACACCACATAAATTAGATACAAGCTAGTTACAAATGTATTTGGAAGTAACTAAATGTTAACTCCCTATTATTTATTATTAAAAAATTAGAAAAGAGAGAATATAGAGAGAGTAAGAAAGTGCTCACACCAAAACAATTTGTAGCATGGTCCATTTACTTCTATAGTATGCACCTGTGTGACATGAACACAGTTAGTTGAAAAAGTCATCAATGGAATACCTTTAAAATAAGAGAAGTTAAGACAAATTGGATACGTGAATCATATCCTATATTATGGTCAAGTATAAGCTTGTTAGAATAATTATTGTAAATGACATACCTGTTAAAGGCTAATCTTGTTAGAATATCATATTGAATATGTGTCTCCGATCCAAATTATGTGGTTGCATGGACACCTAAGAGATAAGTTAATAAAAATATTCAATGTATTGAGTCGCGATCCATAAGATAGAGAAAGCATAAGTTCGTGAGTTTCAAAGATGAAAGAGTCTAGGAGGGAAACACCTAAAAAAATTTCAACAGTGAGAATTCGCAAAATTGAAGCTCTAATATATTGCGTTATAGCTCCAATACCTATTACTTAAAAGAAACTCCAACTTTAATAAAAAATCAAGAGTTCAAATTAGTAATCATCAGTAGTAACATACAATCAGTGAACTTCATCAGTAGCAACATATAATGCCAATCTCAAGCACAATATCAACATATAATCAACAACAACATACAATCAGTAGTAGCATACTATCAGTAGTCGCTAATAGCAACATACAAAGTTAATCTCAACCACATAGATAATTAGAATTAAAAAATGGCCTCAAATTTTAGAATAGTGCATACAAGTAGTAAAACTTCATTAACTAATTGACACAACTATATGTTTGGTATATGTTAGATATGGATTCCCAAGATTTGTTTTCAAGTATCTTATAGCTATGAGAACATCAAAGCTATCAGAGTGACTCTCAGAGAAAAAAACGCAATTAAACAAACACATAAAGCTATTATTGAGGGATAATAGGATACATCTTCCAAGAGGTAATGTATATTAAAAAAAGACTATCTAGTGATTCCTCTAAGAAAAATTTGAGTCCATTAAATAAATAAATGTACTGGGTTTGTGCAGAAAATACAATAACATGTCAATTATTTTAATTAAAACACTGGAGTAAAAGACTTTATCATTTCAATGACATGTCATTGATTACATCTATTTTAATCAAAATTTGAGAGATATGCATGATCATTTTCTAAAACATAAGAACATGTTTAATATGGTTTATTTCAGATGTATTAACATGAGTTTATGAATAAAAAGCAATACATTAAATATAGTACCAAAATTTAACTTTATTTTGTCAATAAGAATAGTACCAAAATTTATGATACATAACTTTGTTTGCTAATAAGTTATCTATGAATTCTTGTATGGAGTCTCTATGAATTCTTTCAGTGTTAAAATTAGAAATCTTTATTTCCAAAGGAATTTAAATGCTAATAAAGCTTTGAATTTATTTATCTTCTGGGAAATCTTCTTTTAACACTGTTTAAATTGATCTGGGCAACTGGCATAAGTTCAAAACTATAAGTTTCACCACCTTCCAAAAGGCTTCCACAATTCGCGGGGGGGCTGTCCAGAAATGCTACAACTAGTCTTAGTGTGACACGAATAATTTTTTTTGAAATTTTTTGGTGAGGCACCAAGTTTTTCCCATAAAACCTGATCAACCAATCAATACACGATCTTTGTTTGAATGACCTTATTTTAACACAATTATAACAAGTAAAACAACAAATTGAATCACAATATATGAGGTACATGCACACAAGACTCGAAATTACTGGAACTCAACTCCCAACCTTTATTAATCACTCAAAAGATTACAAAGTAATACCCAATTTTGGCCTAAGTATTCCTCCCCCAAATTATTGGGACAAATTCTTTAAGTAGAGGTTAAAAATGCAGTTGACATCCCTAACTGCTAGGACATGTGTCTCAATTAAAATGCTTCCAGGTTTCTCCATGAAACTGCCTTCAAAACTACTGCATTAGCTTCCTAACAGGTGTCTAGAGAGTTATCCCATGATCTCCATGTGCCCAAATAATGGAATCCCATTTTTACATCTGTTTTTCCCAGTAACTCCCATAGAACTACTCCAAAAATGCTGCATTAGTATCCCAACAGGTGTTCAAGGAGTTATCCCATGATCCACATGTGCCAAATTGATGTAATCCCATTTTTACACCTATTCAGCCCAGCAACTCCCATAAAAACTACCCAAATCCATTTTTAGGACAAGCACAACTTTTCTTTGAAGTCAACTAGAAATAACCCACTAATTAAGACAATGCCACCTCAAAATTATAAGCATCTCAGCCCACAGATGCAACCTAATGTTGTAAAACTGGGGTGACTTCGAAATTTCCCAATCGTACCCCAAAATCCATGCACTACCAAACCCACATTCGGTCTATGGATAACCCAAACATGTCCACTAAGTTTCTAAGAATCTAGGAGCACTCATGGCTAAAGACCGAGTTTTTCCTCAGAGGTACCCCCTCCTTATATACATTCTTAATGAAAAATCCATAGTGGTAGCAGTAGACGTTAACTATTAAATGATCGAAAGAACCCAGCTCCCCTAATCTAAAAACTTCGAATTTACATGACCACTTTGTTCCAGCTGAATGCCTTAGCCAAAGTGAACTAAGAAATTTTCCTTTAGTTTTGAGGTTTGCCCGTACCCATAACTTAAAGTAAGTTTGGGGTGTGATAAACCCTCCCCCGCCAAAAGACTTCGACGTCCTCATCGATATCGAGAGAATTCCAGATCCACTAAAAATTTCCAAACAAAACCTTGGACTTCACCAAGAACAACACCGAAATCTTCGATTCAACCCAAGTGTAACACAAAACCAAACTCATTCGGGTTTAATTCCTCTATGAAGGACCATAACCTCCATGTTTTTACCTCCTAATGCAGAAGTCTTTCTTAGTAATGGGAGGTTTCTACAACCAACGCATACCAAGGCATCAATCACCTATTTTTCCTTAGAGTCCAATGCTTGGAGTCTGCCCAGAAAAACTAAGGGGTTGACGCGAGCATCTCCTCCACCTGAACTTGAGCCAACATCTTTTGACTCTTCCACATGAATTGCATTAAGCTTTTCCCACATTGGACAATCCTTTGCCTAATGTGAACCCTTGCAAGTGAAACACCCATAATAGCTCCTTTGCCTTTGTTTGGTGGTCTATCAGCCTCCTTTCCCTTGTCATTTTTTGTCCCTCCATTTTTCTCGATTCTGAAATGACTTTATCTTTACCTTTGGACTTAGATGAAACAACATCTTACCGATCAAGTTTCAGATAAACTAAGCTATCTGTTGTTAATACTGCTTGCTAAAAATCACGCACACCTTGTCTCCTCAATTCATCCTGCGTCCAAGGTTGAAGATTGGAAATGAAATTGAAGACCTTATCTTCCTCGGACATTCCCTTAACATCCATCATCATCGACGTGAACTCTTTCACATAATCCCGCACAGTCTTCTCGTGTTTCACGCATCGTAACACTTCCCTCGCTTGCTAACCTAAATTTGTTGGTAAGAATTGATCCCGCAATTCTTTCTTTACTTTACTCCACAAACTAATTTCAGACCTCCTCTTATTTTTGGTTTGAGTTCTCCACTGAAGTTTTGCAATATCACATAAGTACATTGTGGTGATTGCAGCCTTCTCCATTTCATTGATATGAGTGATCCTGAAATACTTTTCCATATCATACACAAAATTCTCCAATTCCTTCGCTGATCTTGCACCAGTAAAAGCCTTCATTTCTGGAATTTTATACTTCTTGACACCAGCACTAGTGTTCTTATTACCCACGTTAATCCACGCCTTTTTCAGTAGCCTATAATCCTCATCAAGTCTACCCAAATGAGTACGAAGTTCGTCGATCAAAATGACAACATTTGCTGCAAGGTTCTCAACCTTTTCTTTAGTTTCTCGAATGTGAATTTCTTGCACCATTCAAAAATTTTTCAGTTCCAACCATAATTCTTCCAACTTGGCTGAGAGTGATTTTGCTGCAACATCCGTTGGCGGATATGCAATGAATTCCTCCAATTTTTGAACCCTTTCTCGTAATTCTGCACTACTACCACCATCCATTTTCTTGCAGAATTCAAGAAAACTCTTGCCAAACCATGATAAATTTGGACATTTCCCTTCAAAAAATAGTTTGAACACACCATAATTTACTCCAAAACACGGCTCTGATACCAATTATCACACATATATCTTTTTTTATTTTTGAAATTTTTCGGTGAGGCACCAAGTTTTTCCCATAAAACCTGATCAACCAATCAATACATGAGGTTTGCTTGAATGACATATTTTTAATGCGATTATAATAAGTAAAACAACAAATCAAATCACATTATATGAGGTACACATACACAATACTCGAAATTACAGGAACTCAACTCCCAACCTTTATTAATCACTCAAAAGATTACAAAGGAATACTCAATTTTGTCCTAAGGCTTACTCCCTAAAAATTACAGGGACAAATGCTTTAAATAGAGGTTACAAATGCAGTTGACATCCCCAATTTCTAGGACATTTGTCTCAATTAAAATGTTGCTAGGTTTCTCAAAGAAACTTCCTTCAAAATTGGTTCTTTAGCTTTCCAACAGGTGTCTAAAGAGTGTTACCTTGATCTCTTTGTGCCCAACTAATGCAATCCCATTTTTACATATCTTTTGCCCATGAACTCCCATAGAACTGCTCCAAAACTGCTGCATTAGTATCCCAATAGGTGTCCAAGGAGTTATCCCATGATCCACAAGTGCCAAATTAATGTAATCCCAATTTTACACCTATTCAGCCTCACAAATCCCATGAAAACTACCCAAATTCATTTTTAGGACAAGCACAACTGCTTTTTGAAGTTAACTAGCAACAACCCATGAATTAAGACATTGCCACCTCAAAATTATAAGCATCTAAGCCCACAGATGCAACCCAATGTTGCAAAACACCGGTGACTCGGATATTTCCCAATCACACCCCAAAATCCATGCACTACCAAACCTACATTTAGTTTATGAATAACCCAAACATACCCACTAAGTTGCCAAGAGCCTAGGAGAACTCATGGATAAAGATCGAATTTTTCCTCTGAGGTACCCCCTCCTTATATATATTCTTAACTAAAAATCCATAGAGGTAGAAGTAGACGTTAACTATGAAATGATCGAAAGAACCCAGCTCCCCTAATCTGACAACTTCGAATTTGCATGACCACTTTGTTCCAGCTGAATTCCTTAGCCAAAGTGAACTAAGAAATTTCCTTTAGTTTCGAGGTTTGCCCATACTCATAACTTCAAGTAAGTTTGGGGTGTGACACTTAGGGTAATGGTTTTGTAGTATATTGATTGTCTCATGCAGATTTCATAGGCATGTTGGTTTTAAAAGACCACCCGAAGAAGTTTATTAACCACACCATGTGTTCTTGACCTTCTGGAAGATTAAGGATTGCATTTTCTATGAGATACACCAGATCTCGGATCTGATTATCAATTTGATGTTTTATTTTTCTTTCCTGATCTTAGTATAATGACAGTCCTCCCATAGAGGTCCTGAAACCTCTTTCCATGAATAAAATGTTATAACTAAAGTAATGCTACCCTACAATAGTAAATCTGAGGTGTTTAAAGACAAAAATAAAACCTATACAAATAAGATATAGAATTTCTTTAACTGGAAAGCTCTAAGAAAGAAACAAAGGTAATGATATCTCATCGGAGATTCAAAGTCCTCACACACCTAACATAATACATTCTAATCTTTGATACTACTTCAGTAATTTATCCTCTTCCTCTTTTAGTTCCACCAATACTTAATCAAACTTGGATTTTTACTAAGGAGTGACATTATCCACGTACTTGGGGATTTCAATGCGATCATATGCTTCTTTATACATATCAACCAAGCGGCAGCCAATTCCTTTTCTATATTATTCCTTATCTGTGGGTTCTCGTTCCTGACTGAACTTGGTATGTGGAGTAGAAATGACTTCGTTAAAGGTGTGACGTAGTATAACAACCATAAAATATCAACAAAGCATGATCGTGCCTTATGCCTACAAAAAAAATATACAAAAGGGTTATTTTGTATATTAAGTAGGTCATCCTTGTATATAGATTTAATACCATACAAATTTGTGTTGGAGAGAGATAAAAGATGTAGGTAAATTAAATATTACATTTACAAATAGGAAGAGTTTGAGTGGAAAAAAACCGCTTGAATATGGTATCTAAGCTTTTTACAACGAGGCCATGACAGTGAGGATAAATGAAAGGCCGTTTGTGGCCGGGATCACCTGTACCAGTCAGAGAACAAACGTGGGATTCCTTCTTGGGATAGAAGTGAGGGTTTTGGTCTGTAACGGTGTAGGTGAAAGAAGCAATAACAGTGAAGTTTAAATTTTGATATCAACATCTAAACTAATTTCTCCAAAAATAATCTTGCCTTCACTAAACTATAACTAGAATGAAACGATAAAATGGTTGAATAAAAAGGAAAGAACATTTAGTAAGAGAAAGTTCCACTTTTGATCCACTCCTCGAAATTATTCTCACCCCATATCTATCTTGTTAATAAAAGCCATTAGAACTAATGCTTAATATGTCATTACATTATATGCTTGCAAACACAAAAAAAAAAATGATCAGAAAACAAAACAAGATACCTATATGGAGATTTACTCAAACATTTGCTAGGCAGGCAAATAGATCAATCAAACTCCCTAAAAAATTAATGTACATAAACAATACCTTCATCATAGTGTAATATGTGAAAATGTGTACTATCTTGTTGGCATTACATAACATTATAGACAATGTAGATGATATTTTCTTTTGGGAAATTTTAAAGAAACAAACAACTTAATAGGAAATAACTAAAATTTTCATAACAATACTAATTTTACATATGTATACACAATGTTAAAATAACAATAATGATCAATATATAACCATGAAGGGGAGTGAAATATGGGGGAAAAGTCTTGATACTGGTGAAAACCTTTAAGCCATAACCAAATCACAAATCTACAACTATCTAAAGAATACTTGCAAACTAAAAATTACAGATACCATGTATACCTATGCAAGGGCCAGATTCTGCAAAAGAGGAATTAAAGAAAATATAATTAAACTTTTCAAATAAGAAGTTAAATCACATATAAAAGCAAAACTTAACTCAACTCAACTCAATTTCATCAGCACAAAACAGCCTAAAATCAATATAACATAAACCCTGAAATTGATATACCCTGTTGGGTACATAAATCAAAATTTAAAATGTTTGATTATACATTAAACATTCATACACATTCAAAATTTCAAGAAAGATGCATTTAAGTGCCAATAAACCTGAGTACCTCATACACCATGTTGGGTACTTTACTGCATGGATGAATGCCAAACAACCAACACCATACAAAACTTCATACACTGACACCAACACCAAATAATCATAATAATAAAATAAAATAAACTTATTATGCTAACTTTCAAGAGCCCCAGTCACCATCCCAAATTGCACTCGAAATTTTTTGAACATTTGAAACCCTAGTATTTTCACTGTAAAAAAATAATCACCCAACTGACCTGTAACTTGAACATTACAAATTAATATACCCACCAAATCGTGCATTTAGTAAAAGATCACAAAATCCTAAAATTACAAATGAGAAACACTACATGAAAAAATGAAAAATGGAAAAGAATAGTGTGTGTGTGTGTGTGTGTGTGTGTGTGTGTGAGAGAGAGAGAGAGAGAGAGAGAGACGTTACATGTAAAACCCAAACAAAGAAGAAATTAGTTCAAACGTTGGAAGAAAGGGAGGGAGAGATGTCACATAGATAATTGTGTTGGGAGAGAAGTAGAAGAAAGATAAGATAGAATGTTGGGGAAAATAGTGATAGGAGAGAGTGAGTAAGAAAAGTTTGAACAAATGGTATAATACCATTATACCCTTGGTTAAGCATAAATTCTTCTGAATTTATCCCCTTAATTAGTAGCTTTTAGCACCTCCAATAATATAATTCGTATTGATTTATCTAATTTATATGCTACTGACAATTCCTACATAGTGCCTCGAGTTTTGTGTATTTTCATGCATAGAAGAACCCTAGTTTTAAACATTTTTTGTAATTAATTCAAGATTCAAATTTTATTTTCAGATTTCCTCATTGCAAGTAACATTTAATTTCTCCTTTCAATTTCTTTCATAGTTCGTCAGATTAATACCTAGTTCCTAGTTTTCAATTCTTAATTAAAAAATTTTCTTCTTAAAATTTCCAAAATAGTCACAAATTCCTGCCCTTTAAAACTTGTGTTTTCATTTAATTTAATCATGTACGTCTAAGTTTTTATGGGCTAGGGTGCATTAACCCAACCCGATGTAATTTACCCATGTAGAAAATAGGGTTTGAATTGAATTTTAATTGAATCGTGTTGTGTAGTACGCACAACCATTGTAGACCTTTTAACCTTGTTTGCCCTAGGTAACCAGGGTGTTTAAGGATGCGATGCGTGTGTTAACTATTCATCACCGCTTTATTCCTGCCTTTGATTATGTATGGTGCAGACTTGTATCCTCGTATATCTAATGCTTAGGATTAATAAAGTCTGGGTTCAATTAAATTTCTAATTCAAAATATATCATTCTATACGGTAAATGTACTAGGGTTTGGGGGATTGTAACCTGACCTATCTTTCCTTATTCATAGTTAATTCATTCAGTATATTTGTTCCTTTGCACTTAGTTTAGTTGTTAGTTAATTTGCATTCACATTTAGTTAATATATTTTCTATTCATCTTAATCACCTTTTCCATTTCTTTCGAGAATCAATTTTAGGGTTAGTTATCTATTCCGTGTTGTCATGATTCTTCGTCCTAATTCCCCGTGGAGACGATCCCTACTTACTGGGTTTATTACTAACTCGACAGGTTTGCACTTGCGCCTATATCATCACGCACACTAGATACACATTTGTGGTCGCGTCAAGTTTTTGGTGCCATTGCCGGGGAATTAGGTAGACTTTAGGTTAGTATATTTAATCCTAAATTTGATTCCAAAAATTCAAAAGGCCAAAAAAATTCAAAAAATAAAAAATTCAAAAAGAAATCATCTCTTAAAAGCCCTTTCATGCAAAATTAAGAACAAACTCCTCAAAATACTCCAATAAAAATTCACGAAAATCCCATCGTTGAGTATATGTCCGAAAGCCCCCACACACCTCGAGTTCCATAATTCTGGGCTCCAACTCCTACCCCACCAAACTCCATCATGAGTCACACGCTGAGTCACACATCTAGAACACTGAGTGAGGATTCTGTGTCCATTAGAGAGAGAGCCATGTTAGATATCACTAGTTTTGGTATGGATGAGGGAAACCAGCTGTATTGTCCCATGAAAGGACTCATATTTCCTGAGTGAACTGTCACCCCTGATTGCATTTTACTCCATAGAATGACAGTTAGTTCCACTTACCTAATGGGATGATACAAATTCTTCCAACATTTCACGGCATGGATTCGGAGAAACCATGACTCCATATCAGAGAGTTCGAAGAGGCGTGCGAAAACTTTAGTGATCAAGCTTGCACGTAAGATGTCGTTCGCCTAAAGATTTTTCCTTTTTCTCTAAAGGATAAAGCTAAGACTTGGCTTTGGTCTTTACCACCGAACTTGATCATATCATGGAAGGATATGGAATCCAAGTTTCTTTCAAAGTTCTTTCCACCACCTAAAACCAACTTCGTCAAGGCTGAAATTCAAGCCTTTCTCCAACAAGATAATGAACCATTTAACAAGTGTTGGGAACGATTCCAAGAGTTGGCTAAAACTTTCCCCCATCATGGATTTGAGAAACATTACCTTATCTCTTTCTTCCATCAAGGGGCTTACAATAGCGTCTAAACAACTTTTCAAACAATGTGTGAAAGACCATTTTGGGAATTAAATGCAAGTGACGTTGAGGATCATCTTAAGTATGTAGCCAAGACTACTCAAGCATGGGACACATCTGATCCTAATGCCCAAAATCAAAATCGACAAGTGTCCAATACTCCAGCAGCATCCGATCTATATAAATTGAATCATGATACCGTGGTAGACCAACAAATTAATCAATTTGAGAAGAGTATGAGGGACTTACTTGAGGTATGACTGAGAGAAGATACTATATTCACCCTTGCTGTGAAAGAAAAAATGTGCACTATTTGTGAGGCGGGCCATTCAACAAAGGAATGTCCGATGATACCCACCTATAAAACTATGCATACCGAGCAAGTGGAAGCTATAGGAGGGTTTAAGGGAAATTTTTACTCTCCTTATGGGAACTCGTATAACCCTTCATGGAGAAACCATCATTGTATTAGCTACGGGCAACAACAAGTTACGTTGAATCCACATTCACATGTTTCCCTACCTCTACCCCCTCCTTAATTTTAGCAAGCTCCTCCTGTGCAAGAACATATGAAAGATCCACCTCTAGGACCATACATTACCCCACCGCGGAGGACTCTTGATGACAAATTAACCCAGTTTATTCATTCTCAAAATGCAACCAATGCCATGTTTGAGCATATGTTCACTGAGATGCATACGAGCTTATCTAAGTTGCAATCTTCGTTGAGTGTCCAAGAGAAGGGAAAAGATTCGGCTCAAGACCAAATACCACCTCAAGGTCAAGATAATGTTAGCTTTACATCTTTTAAATAGAAAGAGCAATGCCAAGCTGTCACCACTCTACGTAGTGGGTGAGTCATTGATTTATCACCTCCCCCACACGAGAAGCCAAAAGATAAGGAGGTTTCTCTCGGCATAAAAGAGGCCGAAGATGCCCATTTGAATGAGAGTGACAAGGAAGACACTAGTGAGCCCAAAGTTGTTGTGAAACCGCCCTCTTATGCTCCATTCCCTCAATGGTTGGATCTATCTCAAAAGGGATCCTCCCATGCAGATGTGTTAGATGTTCTTAAGCAAGTAAAGCTGAATTTTCCATTCCTTAATATCATCCAGCGAATTCCTGCCTATGCCAAGGTCATTAAAGATTTTTTGACTGTGAAAAGATGGTTAAAGGTGAAGAAGAATGTCTTCCTAGAACATAATGTAAGCTTCTTCTACTTAACGACCTTCCACCCAAGTTTAAAGATAAGGATGCACCATTGATCTCATGTGTTATTGGAGAACCTCAAATTGAGAAAGCCTTATTGGACTTAGGTGCGAGTGTTAATATACTTCCCTACTCCATTTATAGGAAACATGAGTTTGGTGACCTTAAGCCCACATGAATCACTCTCCAATTAGCAGATCATACAGTTAAAGTTCCTCGAGGGATTGTTGAGGACGTGATAGTCCAAGTGGACACTTTTTATTTCTCGATAGACTTTGTCATTTGGGACATGGATCCCACCATCCATTCTAGCAACCATATTCCCATCATTCTAGGCTGCCCATTCTTAGCTATGACTAATACCTTAATCAATACATAAAATGGGCAAATGCATCTCACTTTTGGGAACATGACCCTCGAGATAAACATCTTCAATGTTGCTAACCAAATGGGTGACGAAGATGAAATCCATACGGTTGAACTCATAGAGGAGTTAATAGAAGAGCACATCGAGAGAACCATGGGTGGGGACGCGTTAGAAGCATGCCTAGTGAGAGGTGATGAAAGTGAGATCCCATACACCGAGTATGAGTGAGAGGTAGAGGAGTTGTAATCCATATTAGACGAGGGAGCATCGTTAAAGGAGTTGAGAGATGTCAATTGGGTTTCTAGATTCGAGGAATTACCCCCAGTGGAGTCATTCTTGACACCTTTCGAAGAGAAATTCCCTACCCTCGAATTGAAGAAGCTACCCTCTAATGTGTAATATGCTTTTCTAGGAGAGGATGAGACATTTTCGATTGTTGTCTCCTCCAGCCAAGATAAAGAGCAAGAGGGTAAGTTGTTGCAAATTTTGAGGAAGCACATAGGTGATTTTAGTAGGTCTATAGCGAATTTAAAGGGTATAAGTCCCCTGATTTGTGCCCACAAAATCCGCCTAGAGGAGGACGTGAAGCCATTAAGAAAAATGCAAAGGCGACTAAACCCAACCATAGAAGAAGTTGTAAGAGCGAAAATTATAAAGTTTTTAGATGCTGGGATTATCTACCCTATCTCAGATAGCAAATGGGTGAGGCCAATTCAAGTCATCCCGAAGAAGTCGGGAATGATGGTGGTCGAAAATGCTAAGGGAGAATTAATTCCTCAATGCACCACCTCAGGGTGACGTGCTTGTATTGATTATCGAAAACTGAATGCCAAAACGAGAAAATATCACTTCCCCTTACCTTTCATCTACCAAATGATTGAACGCGTAGCTGACCACCCATAAACTAAAATTCATCTCGAGATGCGTATGGTAATATGATTAGTAATTTGGATAAATAAAGTTAGGAACTCATTTGTTACCCAAAAAGATTAGCCATAAAAAGTTGTAAAAAAATTCCCTTTTAAAAACAAAGTTGAGCCAAATAAAATTTTTCCTTTCGTTTGATAACCCGAAAACCCATAGAGCCCGGAATTGAAAAAATTGGAAAATTTAGCAATTAAATCCAATTTGTGTGAAAATGAAAAGGTGCAATAAAAGAAAAATGTTCAAGAAAAATAGCAATGAAAGAAAAAATGCGAAGAAAAGAAGAGAAAATGAGCATTTACTCTTTATATCTAGCATACCGAGAGAAAATAGCCACAATTCGAGTGATTCATTTGTGAGAGAATTTCATGAGAATGTGAATCAAAACGAATTTTCGGAAAGTAACGTAATGATCAATCGGTGGAAATTTGTTATTAAATTTATGTCTTCACGCACACACACGACAAATTGAGATTTGAGCATAAAGATATGGTGATTATTTTTGAAAAGTTTGAATTATATAATTTTTAGGTATTTTAAATTTTGTTTAACTCAAAAATTGAATTTTGTGGGTATATTCACTGCAAACCCTCACAAGACATAATTCATCCTACTAGGGTGACCTAGGGGTTTAAAATCTTGTTGCGTATGCAAAATGTAATCGCGTGTCCGCAAAGTTAGTATTCAATCTTAATAAAATGAATTTCAAGAGTTGAGCCTGAGTGAAGTTCTTTTACATTGCTCGGAACGCACAAAGTTCTAAGTTAGGGGCATTTGATTAGGCATAAATTCTTCTGAATTTATCGCCTTAATTTAGTAGCTTTTAGCACCTCGAATAATCTAATTCGTATTGATTTATCTCATTTATATGTTACTGACAATTCCTACATAGTGCCTCGAGTTTTATATATTTTTCATGCTTTTTAGAGGTATTTAATGCAAGTGAAGAGAAGAGGAATCCAAAGACGAGAAATCAATAAAGGAAGAAATGTCTAAGGAAAAAATAGTCATTTTACATCTAGAGTTTGGACGAGGGACCAACATGAAAAATGAAGACCCCGCATCTACTAGCATGTAGGAAGAAACGACACCCCAAGCTGAGCCTTGGATCAGAAGTTACGGAGATTAAAAGATGAGAGAAAATCAAAAGAAAAGAAGGAAAGAAGAATTTCAAATCCGGACCGGACTGGTCAATACAAGTAGTGAATCGATCCGGAAGGAAGCCAGTGTCTAAATAAATTTTACCACCAGGCCGGATATAGAGAAAAACCAATCGATCTGAAAAGAATAAGGACTCTGAAAATAAATTGGCTACCGGACCGATCCGGGTGCAGAAGAAAAAGAACCGGTCCGATGTCTTAAAGATTCTTGAATAAAATTGAGTATCAGACCGATCCGATTTTAGAAGAAAATGAACTGATCTGGATTGTGCCACCAGGTCGAACCGAAGAAGTCCTGCCAAACCAGTTTGATTGAGAATTTCTCAAATTTTTTGTTTCTAATTTAGAGTTTTACTTAGTTCAAAATCTTGTAAATTTCTTAGTGTATTTATTTTAACTTATTGTCAGACATTAGAAGGTTCAAATATTATTAGTTTTAGAGGGATCTTGCATAGAAGAATCCTAGTTTTGAAGATTTATTGCAATTAATTCAAGATTCAAAGTTTATTTCCAGATTTCCTCATTGCAAGTAACATTTAATTTCTTCTTTCAATTTCTTTCGTAGTTAGTTAGATTAATTCTTAATTCCTAGTTTTCAATTCTTAATTAAAAAACTTTCTTTGCAGAATTTCCAAAATAGTCATGAATTCTTGCACTTTAAAACTTGTGTTTTCATTTAATTTAATCATGTCCGGTTATGTTTTTAAGGGTTGGGGTGCATGAACCGAACCCGATGTAATTTACCCATGTAGAAAATAGGGTTTGAATTGAATTTTAAGTGAATTGTGTTGTGTAGTACGTACAACCATTGTAGACCTTTTAACCTCGTTTGCCCTAGGTAACCGGGGTATTTAAGGATGCAATTCGTGTGTTAGCTATTCAGCACCGCTTTATTTCTACCTTTGATTATGTATGGTGCGGACTTGTATCCTCATATATGTAATGCTTAGGATTAATAAAGTTCGGGTTCAATTATATTTTCAACTAAAAATCTAACATTCTATACGGTAATTGTAGTAGGGTTCCGGGGTTTGTAACCCGACCTATCTTTCCTTATTCATAGTTAATTCATTCAGTATATTTGTTCCTTTGCACTTAGTTTAGTTGTTAGTTAATTTGCATTCACATTTAGTTAGTAGATCACTCTATGATTTCAAAAATGAATTTAACTTTAACTCACTGATTTTAGTCTTTAAGTGAATAATTTTAAGTAGAATAATTTGCGAATACTAAAAATGTAACTAAACATTGTTCTAAATTAAGGGGATAATAAAATTTTTTAGACCATGATTCCCAATTACATTTTAAATTTTATTATTTAGATTTCTTTTCCATCGATGGGAATTGATCACAGAATCATGGTATTTTAAAATTTATAGTAATGTTTTAAAATTGAGCGTTATATATGTTCAGTCCCCCATTAAGGAACTTCTATATAATTGTTTTAATTTAAAAGAATCGACTAATTTGAATTTGTTAATACCGATGTTGGTTGACGACGCTCAAGTAAGAATCATGTTCTTAAAATGATTTTATCATTCGTTGAATATAGGATTCTTCAAATTAGATATGGTGGGGATACCTGAACCGATGTCATAAATAGGGAGTGAGCATCATGAGTTGATAAGGAATTGTGTTAGTTGTTGGTAAGGTCTTTACTTATTTCTTTAAAGGGAATTAGGAGGATAAGGTAGTCTCAAGTACATCGACTTGGTTTAATAATGTTCGTATTTCTCGATAGTAGGGAAAAATCCAAAAGGCAGATGTTTTCACTGCAAGTAAATAGATCTTTTATAGAATGTTGTTAGATTTTCCTTGCACTATGGGGAGAAGGACATGATAATGTTTTTTCTCTTGAAAAGTAAATGCATAATCTATGGCATGATCTATAAGAGCCTGGTGTGTAGACTTGAGAACCAAATATTAGGACTAAAACTCGTTGTAGAGGTTCGAGGTAACTAGACTATCAATTAAAAAAGAGATTCTCCTAATAATAGGAAACAATAATAAGGGCTCAGTATTATCATTAGTATATCCTTTTAGTATATGCTGAAGACGCAAGGATAATGTGGGTAATCATTTAACGTACATGGGTAAAGAAAATTAGTTTCGATTTCTAAATTGGTTTTGAACAGATATTAAATTATTTTAATAAATTATTTTTTTATCAAAATTAGGATATCTTTTATCTGTCTTTGTACATTGAAAAATAATTTATACATTATAAGGTTTGTCTCACCAATATATGATGAAGACAAAATGATAACGTAGGTAAATTATTTAATGTACATGGGTTTAAAAAAGTGGTTTCGATTTCCAAATTGGTTTTGAACAGATATTCAATTATTTTAATAAAATTGTTTTTATCAAAATTAGGATATATTTTATCTATATTGGTACATTGAAAAATATTTTATACATTATAAGGTTTGTCTCACTAACAATGTTAAATACTGAAATGAATAAAACTGGACAATCACTAGAGAGAGTTTCCCTTTTAGTTGAACCAAACGTAATTTTATAACTTGCCCTTAGGTTATTTTATTCTAAAAATTATTCAAAGACTTGATTAAAATGGACAATTGAGTTAATTGAAGGTGGAGGCACTTATAGTCTTAAATCTCTCCTAGATGGTAAAATGAACAAGGGGCCCTACACGACCAAAAGCTAAAGAACTAAAGATGTGTTGCAAATGGTTCATTTCAATTTGTGTGATTTTGGTAGTTTTGAGTAATTCATTAATTTCATTAATGCTTACTCAAAGATATGAATATTTTTACCTCATACACCGCATGTCTGAAGCCTTTGATTAGTTCAGAGTATCTAAGGCTAAGGTGGAGCATAGGTAAGGTAAACTAATCTAGAATCTACGATGTGATTGTAAGGGTTCGTACTTCTTGAGAGAGTTAAGAAATCATTAATCGGAGGTTAGAATTACACCCAATTTTTCCACACTGGCTATTCCATTTCAGAATGTTCTAGGGGAAAATAAGGAATAAGACTCTTTTGGATGTGATAAGGTCCATGGTTAGTTATTCAGGACGACGATGTTTGCATTAGGATTTTATATAAGATATGACTATATACATTATTTATTTAATTTCATCTAAACTGGTCTCTTCAACTCCCATGGAACTATAGAGTAGCTGCAAGCTCATTCTACGACATGTTCGAATTCGGAGGTACTCAACACTCGTGTTGTGGAAGGAGCCAAGATAGTTGAAATCAAGGACAAAAGTATGTCTATTTATTGTTATCCCAAAGGTTATAAAAGTAGTGTATATCTTGTTCCTTACCATGAGAAGGTCATTGATTATATAAAATTGAACATAATAATCCTTACCATGATATTTTGAATAATACTTGTTTGTGTAAGAAGAATGACATAAACATGCTTGTATTTATAGAATAATTTATTGAAGATATTCTCCTCATCGGGAAGGAGGTGGGTGTATTGACTTATATAAGAGTATGGTTTTCCGAATTTCTCAATATATTGACCTTAAAACAAGAAATACACATCCTTATTCAACATATTTTAATAGATCGGATAAAAAAGATGTTGAGCTTATCCCAAGTCAATTATATTGAAGTTATACTCATAAAATTACTGTGTAAGATTCCAAGAAAGGATTTTCCTTTTATATGATAGGATCACTCTATCTAGGAATCACTTTCCTAAAACACTTGATTAGATTGAACGATTGAGTGTGACACCCCGTAAAATCCATAAATAGATTGATCGGGTTTAATACAAAAATCAAGGGATATAAACATTTAGCGACATTCTTAGCATAAATGCAAAATTAAAATTGAACAAGTAATACAAAGAGGTAAAGAACTATTGAATAAAACAAGCCAACTCTGATACCATATAATATGTATCTCAGATAAATATTAATCTTTGAACACAAGTGCTACATGTACAAAATCTGACTTAGAATAAATTATACATTGTTCGACTCCTACATCCTAGGATAGATGAAAATGACATTGCTAAAGATGCTCCTGCAATGATCAACACAAGTTTATGGTAACACAATGAACTAAGACCTATAAAATAGATATAAAAACAGCGTAAGTAACAAGTTTATGTAGAATAAGACTATAATTAAATTTGGGCTACCATATAACTACTCATCTTCCTCTCGTGTTTTGATGCATTTTAAGTTATTAGTGACCCAACCTATGAACCTTACATAACAGGCATTTATAATCCCAACCTCATATGTAACCCATATGAATAATGTTTCGCTCTTATTTTATTATTCTTTACTATCCCGTTATTATATCAATATCTTGTATTAATAATCCTATTTTATATGGTAGTCTTATACCTAGTATACATCTTGCTTACTAATCGAAGTACCACTAACAACTCTAATCACATATCTCAATACTATCCGTCTGGGTCTATCTCACGCCAATAATGCAATATACACGTCTCTAACACACGTAATATATAAATCCTGAGTAGTCAGTATATAGATACACATTCCTACTATAAATTATCTACATCTTTATTCTGGCACATAAATCGATACAACTATCTATAATACCTTAACAAATAATCACATATGGTATAATAAAGACAATCTCTATGTCTAACATCAACACACCACACTAGCTACTACAACAGACAACTATCCGGTACCACGCCGGGGAAAGCACAAACCCGTATTACTGGGCTGCCTTACTTAAAACCCAGTTTCCCTAGACAAAAAGTCTTAAGATAGTTGAATGAAGATTTGCAGGGGTGGAAAGGACTCACTAGAGTATCCTACGAGGGTCTCGTTCCGAAAGGGTCCTAATGAACCCCGTTCCTACTTGTCTTGCTAGTAGATTGATTTTAATTTAAGTGAGAGCACGGGTAACAAGCAAAGGGATGTGATTGAGTGGGTGATGAAATCCCAACTCATTGCAATGATCGGGTATAGGTCTTAGGTAAATTTATTCATCAAACCATCCAATTTAAGTGCGATACTGAAATAAAAAGTATATAGGAGCAAGTAGCACACAAAAATTGACTCGCTTGCA
Organism: Sambucus nigra; assembly: GCA_949130495.1. Lineage (NCBI taxonomy): Eukaryota > Viridiplantae > Streptophyta > Magnoliopsida > Dipsacales > Adoxaceae > Sambucus > Sambucus nigra. The sequence goes on from OX422210.1 coordinate 314,936,070, forward strand.
TGAGATTCGCGAGTGATAAAGAGTTTACCTCCCACTATTATAACACATGTGGGGTAAAGACCGAGTTGAGTCGACCGGGGGGAAGTACGCCTACTTCAGTCATCCCCGGGAGTCCTACCGATCCAAAGTAGAGAGGCTTCTAAATCCTCGCATTTGGACACCCTCTCTCTACCTTGTCCGGTTTCCCTTCTCACTTTTTTTTTGGAATAAATATTAAATTGGTGTTAAAATGCACCCAAATTAATTGCAAGGCCTCAATAATCCTAAACAACCAGTCTAAGGAGGGAGAAGAAGGAATACTATAGAAAAAAATGAAAAATTACAAATCTTCACGGGCTTCAATCTTCAAGAAATTGGCAATAGCACCATCTGATATCTCTTAATTTGTGTCTTCCTTGTGATATGGATTTGGATTGTCGCTGCGGTCACTTCGAGTATCAAAATTCCTAGAATTACCTACAAAACTTGTTAAAAATTCAGTATCATGGAAAATTTGGGTATCAATCCAATTTCTAGCGTTGAAACTGTAATCGTGGAAACTTGCAATTCCAATTTTTCTTAAAAATGTTTTTTTGTTTTTAAAATTTTTCTTTAATGTTTTTTTTATATTTTAAAAACAATTCTCAAGGGAGCAAATGACAATTTATGCAACCAAAATGACTATGAAAAATTAAAAATTAATCTAGTTGAGAATTTATGAGAAGAAACAAGAGGTGGGATTACACCGCGTAGTCAAATTAATTTAAAGTCCTAATTATTCAGTTGAATAGTTCAAAATAATATTGAATTTAAAATTTAACTCTCGTTACAATCCTAAATTCAATTTTATCTTTTTCAGCAATTAAATCATGAATCGTCACAATATAAAAAATATAAGATTCACACTCATTTCAATCAAATATCCGCTAAGATCAATTTATTAAAATTTGTACGAATCTTTGAATTGCACACACATAATTAATATTGTAATTTAAGAATAATACTTATCTCTAAGTGAAATCTAGAAATCAAATATTAATTTTCACCATTAATTTATTAACTCTCGTTACATAAATTAATGTGTGATTTTTCCAAATTTAATTAGCCTAGAAGGAATCAACGAACAATTATTCAAATAAAACAACTCAACATACGCGTTTCATCCCACCCCTTGAACGGGGTGTTTAGCCAGACATGATTAAAATTTTAGCACAAACACAATTAACAAACAAGAATTAAAGAGAAAGAGTAAGAAATACGATACGCAATAATTTCTTGAATCAATTGTGTGCATGAACACGCGTCCCAAACTCGTCACAAAATCTGACTGGATTACAAAATTGAAAGTAAAAAATGAACCTACAAATTTTTGTAGCCTTAAAACTATATTTTTTTGTATTTTTCTGACTATTTTTTCTACCATCTTTTTTTTCTTTTTCGGTCTCTTCGTTCTCTCTCTGTATCTCCGTGTTTTTTTTTCCTGAGAGAGTCGCCCTTTTTATGAGCTTTCCTTCTTCTTTTTAATAAGCCACGAAGTTGTATGGAAGAGATTTTTTTAGTATTTGATTTGGGCTAAGGAGAGGGTTTCTTGGAGATAATTATTGACAATGATTTGTTCCGAGGAGGTTGACGCGGATTTGGGTTTTGGGCGAACTGGAGTTACTAGATTCAGACACGGGTTTGTGGTTTTGGATCGCGGCTTTGAGTTTCTGGGTATGGGACAGGTCGGGTTATAGATCGGTGCCGGCGGGAGGTCGCCTAGTTTTGTCGCCGGCGATGGCGACGGTGGGTTTCGGGCTGAAGTTCGGAGGTTGGAGCTTCGTCAGATTGGGCAGGGGTTGCGTTCGGTTTTAATGGGTTCTGGGGCGATCACGAGTTGAATTGCTGGAATTGGGTCTGGAATGGGGCTCGTGGTTTGGACTTGATTCTGCCATGGCTGGATTGGGTTTGTTGTTTGGCTATGGTGAGAGGAGAGAGAATTGAGTTGTAGATGATGATGAATAGTAGCCGGGGGTTTTTGGGTGTTGTAGGGTGTATGATAAGGAGTGTGGGTGATGGTGAGTTGTTTTTGGGTATGAGTGAGTGCATGGGGTTAGAGTGTGATTGAGTGTGTTGTGTGTTTAATTTGTATCCCTAAAAATTAACACACCTAAAAAAATAAAACTAAAACTAAATAAAATAACAACTTAAAATCTAATAAAACTAAAAAACTAACATCTCAAACTAAAAAAAATGAAATTAAAAAGAAATAAAATTCTAATAAAACCAAAAAATATAATCCTAATGAAATAAAACATAAAATAAAGAAATAAATAAATAAAAATATATAAAATAAAATCTAATAAAACTAAAAGAATTAATTCCTTAAAAATTAATCCTAATAAAATAAAGATAAAAAATTAAAAACTAATAAAATTTAAAATCAAAATAAAGAACTAGAAAAATAGAAAATAAATCCTAGAAATTTTTAAATAAATCTTAAAAATAAAATGACTAAAAATAAAAATCTAGAAAAATAATAAAGGTACAAACTCAACACACACGGGGCTTGGGGAATGGTCAGGGCTCGGTGTAGGCTCAAGTTAGAGTTATAAGAGTGGCTCGGGACATCGGAACTCTTCTGGGCAAGCTTAATGAGGAATCTGGCTTCGCAGTCTCTTTTGATTTCTTCGTTGCACTCTTTTGACCGCTTCTGTGTCCCAATTGCCTTGATTTACCATTATTTGATACTGCGATTGCTGATTGATCTGAAAAATAATAAAATACGACATAAGATCAATTTTTATTAAAAACTAGCGACTAAAATGCATCTATTAGGGGTATAAAATAGACACTTTTGGGTGCTTATCACGTCCTTTTTATCCTTTTTTATTTTTCTTTTCAAGCTTATTTTTCCCAAAATTCTTTTTATCTTTTAAATTGCCATTTTTCTTTAATTTGAGAAACTTCTTGAATTTTTTTTCAAACAAAGCCAAATCGTCTAAGTCAAAATCAAACTCAGAATCAGACAACTCTTCCTCTCTTCTCCTAGACGATTCACCTCTCTTTCTTATTGACCCCTCGCTCTTCCTAGCCGGGGATTTAAGTGTTGCCCCTTTATCTTTTGATTTTATTGTATTAGGAAACATGTCAATTTCATAAGTCTGGAGATCTCCTACCAATTCGTCCAATTTCAAACTAATCAAATTTCCTAATGAATTTAGATTAGTGATTTTATAGATAAAATGCTTAGACAGAGATCTCAAAATCTTTATAGCTACTCTAGCATCTGGAAAATGTTTACTTAAATTGAAACTAGTGTTAACAATATCATATAAGCGTGCATATAATTCATCAAAATACTCAGATTCAAGCATGGTGATTGTCTTAAATTGTGTAGTTAAATTTTGCAATTTTTATTCTTTAACTTCATCAGTGCCTTCATGGGTAAGTCAAAGAACATCACATGGTTCTTTAGACATGGTACACGGCATGATGCGTCAGAACTCGTCCGAGGTGACGTTTTTGAAAATTGCACTAAGCCCACGTGAGTTATATATGCTCCATTTAAATTCATCCTTAGTCCATGCATTCACAGATTTTAAATTAGTTACGTTATCTACAGTGACAGTGGGAGGCGTCCACCCTCTTTCACACACAACCCAAACACGTTCGTCAATGGCCTTTAAGTGAGATTTCATACGGGATTTCCAATATGCGTAATTTAACCCGTAAAAAATTGGCACTCGATTATACAAGTTTTCCATTGAAATTGCACTTTTTCAAAAATCAATTTTTAAGCCAAAATTGACATCTAGAAAAATTTTGAGAAAAAATTTACACAATATAATTGTGTAATAGGCTCTGATAACAATTTGAGAGTGCGCCAGCAATTAATGAGTAACTTGTTTAATTAAATTCCAATTTTTAATCCCAAAAATATTAAGTATTGCAAATAAATTATGACAAACTAAATAAATCAAACCAATCATGCAAAGTCAATTGCAACATGAGAAAAAATCTCTTAAATGGGCAAAATAATTTTATTTCACTATAATTCATAACAACTTGCAATCACAGAGAGAGATACAGTGACACATGAATACCAACAGGTGTCGGTTCGTTATCGTCGATGTTGTCAACAAGAGATCCCGTAAGAGCTCCAATTCAGCAATGGAGAATAACCTTCTTCTTCACAAGATTACTCGTGATGAGTAGAACAATTATATCTAGGGTTTATAAGACTCACATATATGTTTGGGAATGATTTGTGAATCAAAAGGGTTGAAAAACAAATAAAAATGAAGTTTAGAAATAGGCAGCAGTTCTGTAGAAACATTAGTGCCAAAGACTTGAAATTCGTATGGAATGTCCACTGCTTTAAATACAAAAATCGAGGTGGTGCGTTGCTCGAACGAAATACAGATGTCGCTCTAGCGAACAACCACGTCGCTCGAATGACTTCATGTAAGACGTCTATATCTCTCGAATGACAAGTCAATCTCGCTCGAACGACGTCAGCTAGATTTTTTCCCTTCGGCTCTACACTTAGAAAAATTTCTTCTTCCAAAGTAAAAATGTTCCAGACCCTTAAAAATATTTTTAAACAATTCCCAAATATTTATGTAAATAATAAACACTCCAAATAAATTATTTTACCATAATCATGAGTGGAGTAGTGGGAACGGTTGCAGAGCACGTTGCATGTTGCATGATGCACGTATAAAGATGATGGATGCGGAGATTTGGATCAAGGTCGTTATGGATTATCGTGTTGACATACCGAATGTAGCGGTATCATACCTACTGACTGTGATCTAGGACAAATAAAAAATTCCTAGATTCTAACTCGAACATTTATAAAATTAAGTCCTTACATGAAGTGTGCCAAGGGACTTTCAAGAAATTGAAGATCATGCTCGTCTATGCTCCTATCATGCAACCTCCGGATTGGACCCTTATGTTCGAGCTCATATGTGATGCGAGTGACTACGCAGTAGGGTATGTTTTAGGGTAAATGAGAGATAAGAAGGCTCATGCCATATACTACAACAACTATACTTTAATCGGACCTCAATTAAATTACTCCACCACGAAGAAGGAGTTTCTAGAGATAGTGTTTGCCCTCGACAAGTTTTGTTCATATCTTATTAGGTCACCTATCACATGATTTATCGACGACGCAAAACTTAAATATCTTTTTTTTTAAAAAGGACGTAAAACGGTGCCTCATTAGGTGGATCTTACTACTCCAAGAATTTGATCTTTCTATCAAAGAAAAAAAAGGAGTAGAGAATATCCTAGCCGATTACTAATCTAGGCTCTCGTCTAACGTACCTTAAGATCACGTACCCATAGATGAGTATTTTTCATAGAGCAACTTTTTGATGCTTCCTCTCTCTATTAGTTTGCGGACATCATGACCAATTTAGTCATAGGAGTTGTCCCGTCCGATTCGACTCTCTAAGGGAAGAGGAAGTTCTTCACATGGTCGCACATGTTTTTCTACGACGATCTTTATTTGTTTAAGTATTCTACAGACCAAATAATTCGAAAATATATATCAGATTATGAGATTCAAAATGCGATCCGATTTTGTCATTCGAAAGCTTGTGGAGGTCACTTTTTCATGAAAAAGACGATTACAAAGATTCTTCAATGCGGTCTCGATTGGACTATAATCTTTTCAGATGTGAACGTATATTTTCGATCATGCATATGTGCTAAAAGATGGGAGTTATTATTGTACATGATTTAATGTTGTTGACCCTTATTCTCAATATTGAAATGTTCAACTGCTAGGCCATCGACTTCATGGGACCCTTACCTTTTTTTTTCTATACATCCTTATTGCGGTAGGCTACGTGGCTCAGTGGGTAAAGGCAATAACTACACTGACAAATGACAGTAAAATGGTGGTAAAGTTCATTCAAGAACACATTCTTTATTATTTCGGTGCTCTAAAAGCCATCATTAGTGAACTACACACATTTTTGCAATAGGACATTATAGAAGTTAATGAGAAAGTATGGAGTCATCCACAAGGTTGGAATAACTTACCACCCACAAATAAATGGGCAAGCCGAGTTAGCAAATTAAGAAATTAAAAATATTCTCGAAAAGATCGTTGATCCCAATCATCAGGATTGGCATAATAGATTACTCGATGTGCTAAGGGCTTATCGAACCGTGTATAAGAATCCCTTGAGATGTCCCCATTCCTTTTTGTGTATGGTAAGCCTTTCCATCTCCCCATGAAGTTGGAACACAAGTCGTATTAGAAAATTAATAGGTTGAGCGTTAACCAAGAAAAAGTTGGTGAAACTCGAAAACTTTAATTGAATGAGTTGGAAAAAATACGCAACGATGTGTATGAGAGCGCCCGCAGTGACAAAAAATAGATGAAATTTCCACATGATTGTAATATAAATCGCAAAGTGTTTCCTTCGGAGAAAAATGTACTCCTTTACAACTCTCGTTTACATTTATTTCCTGAAAAGTTACGATCGCGATGGTCCGGACGGTTCACTGTGAAGGAAGTGTTCCCACATGGTGTGATAGAAGTAGAGTATCCTAAGGATGGGAACATGTTTAAGGTTTATGGAAAGCACATAAAGCCATATCTATAGGAGTGTGTCAGGGGAGTGGAGGCAATTTTACTTTCGGACCCCGTATACAAGGATAAGTAAGTTTTCGTAGAGCGTTCGTCGCACCCCCGATGCATATGGGGTGAATTCTTGTTATATCTTTGAGTCATGTGAGTGAGTAGAGAGTTTAGGAGTGAGTTGAGTTCATTTTATCAAGAAAGGAACAAATTTGGTTTTTTCGAGACCTGTCTCGAGAGTGAGAAAATGAGTACGCGGTGAGATTGAGTTTTTTCGATCAATATGAGTAAATTTTGGCTGAACTTGGTGAGAGTTGTAGGAACCCAAAACCCCGTGCCCAAGAGAAAGGAGAAAAGTGGAGAAAAAAATGGTTTTAACAACAATCTTAACTAAACTTGTTCGGTCCTAAGGGTGAATCGGTTCGCAAATATAATCGGTTCTGGTACCCAGGGCAAACCAACTCGCTATACTATGCTGCGAGCATGCAATTTTCTCATTTCCCTCCAACATTTTCACCTTTACACCCCTCTAATTGATTTCCCTTCCCTCCATATACGAAAATACACCCAACCCCCAACCCCACCCCAAACCTTCCCTTTTTCAATATCCCTCCATTTCCCACCTAAAACCCTATTATTTTCCACCCTTCCACACCACCCTCCAACCTGTAAATAACCCAACCCCACCATTCATCCTCACACCTTAAACCTTCTCTTCTCTCCTATAATTATCTTCAAGTTCTTACCAAATTTCCATCCTTCATATGTCTCCCAAAACCTATTTCACGAAATACGATTTTGTCGAAGTGGAGGAAGACAACGAAGCCTAAGAAACATTTTATTCAGACCAAGAACGGAATTGGTGTCATCAGTAATTTAGCAATCAATACACCGTCTTCACCGAGCACAAAGTAGTTTGGAATCAATTACCCGCGGACGTCACCTATTTATTCTCTCACTTCGGGTGAAAAAATTGGTTATCCTATGACTCGGACCTTGCCTATGAGGGTGTCGTCCGATAATATATGGGTCCCTAGTTCGCACGTCAAAAGGTCATTATGACACCTATATTTATGTAAAAATGATCCCGCTCACACTTCAAATAATCAAGCGTAAGATGCGCGCAGCGGGAGTCTTATACGTTGATCGCTACACGTACCTATATCGGTGCCCGATCCTCTCACGTCTTTAACTTTCTAGCCGTTGGGCACCCGACACTCCACAGACTCGTGAGACATATCCTTCCCGGGAACTCTCGACCCATACCCATTTGGATAATTTAATCACGTGTGTCACCATCCTCCCCATAAAGAATGATTCATCAATTTTTCTATGGCACGAAACTTTCCTTTATTTTTTGCTCGACATGGAGGCTAAGATAAGCCTCACACATATTTTTTTGATGAGATTACTTCCGCAGATTATGATGGCACCAGGAAAAATCTCTTCCATACGTCCATTTCTTTACCACACTATGTATCGAAGCGGCGGTTCTTGTGTGGGGCCACCAAGCCTACGATCCCAAGCTAATTAATGCCACCCCCATCAACCGAAGCAACACCCAAACTCGAAATGCCTCACATACCCCCGAGCTCATTCTCGAAGATGTTAAAATTGTGGAGGAAAGTTTCGAAGTGGAAGAAGCCAAAGAGAGTGAATAATAAAGTCAGGAGTAAGGGGACTTTCAAAAGGGCGTCCAAGGAGACGACGATCCAACCAAACTCGATTTCAAGTCTGACTTTGATGAACACGCCTAAAACACGGCGGTTATCAATAGCTGCATTGACCAAATTGAGGCTTGCCTTAATGAATTTATTTTTGAGTACCGGTATAACCATGCCAACTACCATAGCGACACTCGGATCATGATGCGGCTTCAAGAAGATTTGTACTGACTTAGCATGGGCCCGGTATCCTAGTTTCCTGACTACTGCTCAGACACCTATGGTCATGACCTGGATGCACCTGACCCCTCTCATTAGCTCTCGTGGATGTGTACTTTTTATTATGTAGTTTCTTCATTTCTTATGGATGTATCTTTTAAAGAAACTGTGTAAACTTCTATCTGTTGTTAATGAAATGACGTTTGAGTTTATTATTGTCCATTCGCATTTTATATTTTGCTTATTTTATATTTCGCACTCTTTCTTGTCTTATTTAGATTTTAGTTATTTTCATTGTGGAGAATGTAAAAGTTTAGGTTAGGGGGTACAAGTGCATCTTTTAAACTTCACAAATTTTAAAATGGCCAAAAGAATTGAAAAATGTCAAAAACTCCAAAAAAGAAATTGAAAATTTCAAGAAGTCAAATATTTTTTCTTCAAAATATATACAAATTGAAATTTAAAATTGTCAAAATATCATTAAATTTTTGTTTGGGGTCTCGACTTGAAAAAATCCATTGCACTAATCTAAAATTGATAAAAAATAAAAATTGAGCGAAAATTGTCGACTTATACGAATAAGTGTGGATATTTTAACCCGGTGAGATTTTTTGTGTATATCCTCATTTTTTAGCAATTAAATCAATCCGAGTTAAAAATAACTCCAAAGTTCTTTCAGTGATGAAATGTGTCACTGGTCTCAAAATCTTTATTTGATAGGTTACGAAAAATGAGTGAAAATATTATTTTGAAAGCATGCTAAAAATGTCTCAAAAATAAAAATTAATCTAGAGACTCTTATGGTAAGGTAATTAGTAATTCAGGCATATGAATTTAGGCCATCGTTTGCTCATCCAAAAATATTAGACATAAAAATTCATGAAAAATACTCTTTTGAAAGCCAACCTGAGCCTAAAAATGATGTCTCTTTTCCTTTGACAGCATAAAAAGTCCAAATTAGCCCAAAGTTGTGAAAATCGAAAAATTCATAAATCAAGTCCAAAAAGTATATAAAAAGCGGTAGAAAAACAGAAAAGATGCTAAAAAAAATAGAAAAGGAAAATAAAAATAAAAAGAGGTAAATGAGAAAAAGCCCGAACAAGTGCCAATAAAAAATTCACAAGAAAAAATTCCAACTCCAAAATTTTTTCAACGCTTCCCATATTATCCAAAATACCCTCAACCCGATAAAGTCCTAACTGAGCTCGAATAATGAAGTCAATCACGACGTGGAGAACTAAAAATATAAAGAGATAAGAAAGATACACAACGGTGCGACTAAACAATGTTGTTTTTCTATTTTCCAACGACCGTATTCCATTCATGAGATTGTATTCACCACAAAATTTACATTTTTCAATTTGTGTGCGTGAACTCATGTACAATTATATTTACTCTTACTTTCAGACACATCAACAGAAAAAAGTCACAATCCGAGTAATTTAGTTGTGAGTGTATCCCGTGATAAATTGAATCAAAGAAATTTTTTGGAAAGTAACATAATGATCAATCAGTGGAAACTCTCGAGTTCGCACACATGCACTATAAATTGAGATTTATTAAATAAAATTTTAATGTGATTATTTTTATGGAATTTAAATTGTAGAGTATTTAATTATATTGATATTTTCTTTGAGTCGTACCATATGGTACAAAATGATTTTTGGTTGTAAATTCACTGAAAACCCTCACGAGATACCACTCGTCTTACTAGGGTACCCTAGTGATTTAACGACTTGTTGTATATGCTAAATCTAATCGCTTGCTTGTGAAAAAGGTATTCTGTCCTTTAGTTATATAGAATTTTTCGTAGATTCTAATTTACATTCTTTTACATTGCCCGGGACTTGAAATGTCCTAAGTTAGGGGGGTTTGATCAGGCACAAATATTATATATTTATCCCCCTCAATTTATGTATTTTTACGGTCCCAAACATTGCATTTATCCCAAATTTATACCATATTTGTGCTACTAACCGTTTTTTAATATTTCGTGTTCTATGTATTTCTGTTATGTTTTACAAGTAAATCGTGCGAGTGTATGCAAAAGAAAAGTTAATATAGTGAAAGAATTGCGAGAAAGGAAGGTCAAGGGAAAATTCGTAATTTTTCATCCAAAATTAGAAGGAGAAGCCAACTAATAAGTTGAAGAGCTCAAAGTCACGAGAATACTGGAAGAAACAGAACGTCAATCAGAGTTATGGCGAAGAAATTACGATTATTCAAAGTTGAGAAGAATTTTCGCGAGTAAAACTGCAAATAAGAAGAAAATGACAAAGAAGGCAAGACTTAGGCACAGATCTTAACTGAACTGTTTCTCCTCATGGGTTTGCTTTTGGTTTCGGCTCGGTTCATGAGTTCGGTCCAAGATGGGATTCGTATCTCTTCCTAGATTCTTGCTATAGTTATTTGAGTCTATTTAAATCACTATAGACGAATTTTAGCTCGTGTTTTAGGCCAATAGGAGTCTAATTAACCAAAAAAGAGTTATTTTTATGAAACTTATGAATGACAACTAATTGGAGAACAACCTTTACACTTGTCATCGTCAATTCAATTCAAGATCAATTATTTTCTAGTTTTTCTTCAATTGCATAGATTTCTCGTGCATGCTATATGTGTTCTTCATGGTTGGTAATAAAATTTCATCTCATCTTTCTTGTTATTCAATGATGATTGCTTTCATTATAATGATTACTTGCATGGTGAATTATTCTATGTCTAACGAAACTCATAGTGAGTTTTTGGGTTACATGAACCCTACCTAGATTTTTGAAGTTAAACGTAAAATTCAAAATATTTGTATGATTAATTTTTAGAGTTTGATATCCTTATCGGGACTAATATTATAGATCTCTTAACTTCCTAGGTCGAAGGCGACCGGAATGTTTGACAATACAATATATGTGTCTGTAATTCTATCATTTGCGTAAATTAATTTGTTGACTAAATATTGTACAGATTAATACCCACACATACTTAGTGCTTTGAATTACTTTATGTTTTTCTTTCGATTAATTAAATAGTTTTCGAGAATTTTATATTTAGTGGAGAATTCCTATGGTTCGGGGGATTAGATCCTAACTCCATTTTTCCCATAAGTTGTCGAAATCCAAAAATTTCAAGTCTTGATTTTTCTTAATTTAAATTGCAATTGTTTAACTGACTTTACATAAGGAAATAAAAAAATTTCCCGAAACAAAATCACCTTTTCTTTAGTGAGTCGAAACTTAAATCTTAGAAGCCAACCCTACTTTCCTCAACAGGTCTTTCAAAACAGAGTCAATGACTATTATCACATTTTCATTAAACATTATCACATCAATGATAAAATAGAACCCTCAAAAATTATAAAATTCCAAAATATCACAGTGTTGATATACTTAATAAAACCACAACAACTAAATTTAAAATTGTGGCATGTCATTGCTTTGCCAATTTGCATTTGAACTTGAGTCAATTCTCATTTGCATTCCATTGTTCCTTTCATTGATGCCATCCCAAAATGGATAATATAAATCCTGAAATAATATTCAATCCATTAGTAGAATTTGACAAAAATAATAAAATAAATATTTATTTTGTGAAGCCTCAAATTACCTACATAAATACATCATGATTTTGTGAAGCCTCAAATTGACTAGGTATCACCTGGAGAACATTTTGTTGGTTACGAATTTGAGTAGTACCTTCTTTCTATTATGATAATAAATATTAAATAACATTAAATAATAATAATAATAATAATAATAAACCTTTAAAAAATTACAATAAAATTGAACTCGTTTAATTAACTAACCTTTTTTTTCTTCTTATGGACAAATTTTTTCGTCATTCCTTGTTTCCTTCTACAACGGGGTCAGCCTTTTCTATTAATGGCTAATGGAGGTCGAATAGTTGCACTTTCTTTGACATTGGCATATTCAGCATGTGATGAGGTTTTGAGTTGTTCAATTGCAAATGGAGTAGGTTGACTAGTTGTACAAATTTCTGCATTATTTAATTCATTAGATAACCATTTTATCCAATTCATCACCAATTTCGTGCAATCTTCACTTTTCATTGCCTTTTCCATAACCTCATAAAACGAATTACACATTATATCATTACGCTCATTCTCAGGATTCATTGCCCAATCCAAGTAAATGATTTTAATCTTAGAGTGGCGCCTTTTGAAATCTTTTCTCCACCACCGAAGAATGTATTTTTCAGCTACAAAGTCATTCTTTTTTTTAATTTATGCCAACTTGCTTCAAACCACCCGTTCTCTTTAAGGTTAAAATTTTCAATCAATTTATGCCAACTTTCTTCAAAATCAATGATAGTGAGAGACTCATAAATCACACATTTTAAATAATTCTTCATGGATTCATATTGGGCATACCCTTTTAATTTTTTCGGTAATTTCTTCATAATGTGCCATAAGCACCACCTATGTCGCGAGTTTGGAAAGATAATTTCAATGGCATTTTTCATGGTCTTATCTTGATCAGTTATGATTGCATGGGGAGCACGATCATTCATGGAAGAAAGCCATGACCTGAAAAGCCAAATAAATGCATTGTATCCTCACTCGATATCAACCCACATCCCAACAATATTGATTGGCCATGATGATTCACCCTAACAAAAGGGGCAAAGGGCATGTCATACTTGTTAGTCAAGTAAATTGTATCAAATGTGATAACATCCCCAAACTCCTCATACGTCGACCTACTTCTAGCATCCGCCCAAAACAAATTCTTCATTCTCCCCTCATTATCAAAATCCATGTCATAATAGAAATTAGAATTATTAGCTTGCATTTTATGAAAGTAGTTTTGAACAGCTAACGCATCTCCCTACCCAAGTCTCAACTTTCTCACTTTGTCAATATAGTTATAACAATCCTTGATTAAAAAATGGCACATTCTCATTCCCACCGGCTTCCACTACGTACACACTGAAATTTTTATTAGGTCTTATACCGGCTCTATCATTTAATTCAAGTCTCCTTTTCACCACTTTAGTTATTACCCGATTAGCCTTGAAATATCGTGATTTTCCCGGGCTCACATGATGGTTGTGGTCAAGGGATACACTATTAATGATCCACTTTCCATTAGAACACAAAACGACATTCATTTTAGCTCCATAATTACTTCGGCAACTTGGTGGCAATTTGAAAGAATTTTTACTCGTACTTTCTTTTTTTCCCTCTCGACTGTAAGTAAGACTAACCCATCGTACAACACCATCATACCCTCTCTTTGAATTCCTCTTCTTTACAGAAAAACCTTTTTCATTACCATATTTTCTATAATACACCAACATATCATCAATAGTGTCAAATGTCATTCCAACTTTAGGTTCAATCAAGTTTGCTTCGTGAACATCCTTATTTTTATCTTCCTCATTCTCCTCCATTCCTTCAATATATTCTACTTCATTTTCCTCAACTTCTTCAATACACTTATTCAAGTCAATGCCAGGATATTCTTGAGAAAAATCATAATCCATTCCTATTTAATTTTAACAAAATAAAGCACCATTTTAAAAAAATAGAAATTGAAACCTAACAAAAAAAATACTTATTTACCCTTTTACTTTTTCTAAAAAAAAATAATTATTTTAATCCACATAATCCATAAAAAATAGTTTTGATAAATAAATAATATAAACTATTAACTCTTATAAAATCCTAAATGAGATTTGAAAAAAATATATCTCTACTACTTAAAAAGAGGGAACTTCCTCTTCAATGGTTAGAAGACTAAAATACCCTCATTAAATTTAAAATTTCTATTATACCCTTAATAATAGTCATCATATCTTTCCCTAATTCATTGACTCCTACGAAATAACCATGTTCATTTCATCCTATCTTTCTTATATTCATTCACACATACCAAGCATACAAATACATTCATGTTCCAACCTTAGAAATCCAAATTCAATTGCCTCAAATTTTATTCTCCAATTCACTCACATTCATGCACCCTATCTCTCTCCTATTCATTCATGCATATCAACCATCAAAATATGTTCATCTTCTAACCCTAGAAATTCATCTTTACAAATGGAAGCTCAAACAACTATTTAATTGAAAGTCCACCATTTTTTTGCTTTTCTTTGCTTCGTTGCTATCATTTCTTCTGCCAAAATTAAGGTCAATACTCCTAATTTCGTATATAATTTTTTATTATATCAGCAAAGTATGCATTTGTTAATTTGAAGATGAATACAATTACATAAATTTTATAATTATATATATCTCATTGAAGAATTTTGTCTCTCATTTGTGATCAGAGTTTGTATTTCCCATTTTCATTTTTTTCATGATTTTAGATATGTGTACTTATTAAATATTCTAAATTAAATGTTAATTTTAAAACAATTATATACATTCACATATGCCTACTGTTTTAAATGTTAATAATTTGAAAATTATGCATATTGATATAAATTTTTTCAGTACTAAAGATTGTGCTTATTTTTTATGATTTTCTTCAACTTACAAAAATTTCACTCATGATAAAAAAAATTATTACTTTCGTAAGGTGGAAGTTCACTACTACAATAGTTGATGGCACTAAGACAAGTACTTAATTTATGGCTTATTGTCATTCTTATATAATTTCTAATTACAGAAATTTCACTCATGGTAATAAATTTTTTTATTATTTTCACAAGGTGGAAGTTCAATATGTTGGTACTACAGATAAGACAAGTACTTAAATTTACGGTATATTGTCATTCTTATATAATTTCTAATTATGAAAATTTCACTCATGATAACAATTTTTTTTCGTAAGGTGAAAGTTCACTATTACATTCATTAGTTGATGGCACTAAGACAACTATTTACTTTTGGGGTTTATTGTCATTCTTATATAATACGATGTTCTTACTCTTTATAAGTATGTTAAAAGTAGTAGAAATGTAATTTGATAGTTCATAAGAAATTGTTATCATTTCACTTTTTTGCTAAGTAATTGTTGATTGAAATCTTGTAGGATATTGTCAACATTAGTGATACAAGCTCGAATTGTGAATCTGAGAGTGAAGGAATTTTACTTTTGTTTACGTGGTATGTGAAGTACTTAATAACATATTGAAACTGTTTCGTATAATTTATATTCGAGATGGTAATATATTTCGTTGGAATTTTGTAGGATATTGTCAATATTTCTAATAGAATCTTGGACTTTCAATCTCATAGTGAAGGAATCTTAATTTTATTTATGAGGTAATTGCAATTGATTAATGTATGATTGTGAATTTACTATCATTTTTTATTTAATTTACTGGCCATTATGAAACCAATTGAAGAAATATGTAGATGAGCTAAAAAAAATCATACGCTTTACAATTTGTAATTTGTAGCTTTTTTTTCTTTGTTAAGGAAAAGAAAAAACATTAAAGAGTTAGGAAACAAATTACATCATATCAATTGAATGATATGAAACACAAACTACGCATCTATAGAAAATTATAGAGTAGAACAAAGTAGATACCCAAATCTTTATAAACTAATGAATAACATTGTTTGGATAAACAAAATTAAGTAATTGCAATATACATATTTAACGTTTTGATATCATGATGAATGAAACAACCTATGAACCAAAAGAATCAAAGACTGTGATGATTCATTATTTGGTGGGCTTTTTTGGAGCAATTAGGTACTCAGTGAGTGGAATTTTGGGACCACTAAGTTTAAAATGACTTTGATGTAAGAACTTATGTATTCACACATAATTTTTTTATATTAGCCAAATATATGTTTTTTAACCTAATTTTTCAAAATATTTTCATTATATTTTTTAACTTAAACTTACGTATTCATGTCTTTAATGCCATTAATTCGACATGTCATCAAGCTGTAATTAGGTTTTATTATTGTTGTTGTATTGATTTTGAAATGTGTACAAGGTGATAGGAAAAAGAATAAAGATACTAATCTACTTGAAAATTTCAGAATAAAATTATAGACCTTCCTAAATTAAATTCATTCTTCTGGGACTCCTAATTTAAGATGGATCTCAATCCTATAGGTGAACTATCAATATAGAAGTTGACTCCAAGGATATGTTACTGGTATTAGGGGACTGAAACGAAGTACAAATTTCTTGAATTCCCTATCCAATAGTATTTAGGACCAATTGGAAACCAGTTGATGAAAAACTGATCGATATAAGATTGACTTATGTTCCCCAAAATGAAAAAGAAATGTCTGCCAGTGTTGTTTTATGGGCTAGAGTAGGCATTCACCTCCTTGTCCTATGACAAATAATTGAGATAATTTTTCTTATATAGGATTCGATAAAACTGTGTCATTGACTAGATGATAGGAGGCAAAATCCATCACAGGTCATAAACATCTATTGTAACGTAAATGTGACGAATCACATTCATTAAAATTTTGTACTTTATCTGAAATGTATAATGAGGTGAGCCTAAGCCATGCTTCAGCCTACCGCCTATGCCCATAAGGCATAGGTCTTAATGAAGGAGCCTCGCCCAATTTGACGCGAATCGCAACATATGAAGCTTTGTTAGATGTGAGCCTGGGCATACCATGGACAAATTCAATACTGCATCGGTTTTCCCCTGGTTTGAGATCTCTATGTAATCTTATATACTCCACTTTTTTATTTATTATACGGACAAACGAAGAAAGAAATGAAAGATTGATCTTCTTAACCTTGGTTTAAAAAATCCTTAAATGAAGAAATAAATCCCAACCAAAATTTCATAAAGTCTATCTTGATTAGTATGAATTCAATTTACAATTTCTGGTTGCAATTAATAATAACTGTACTAAATTAACTTTTGAACTATGCTATTATAGTTTTATATAAATCAATGTAAACTATAGTTTTCCATTGGTCATATCTGTATTATTATGTTGGAATACTCAACTGGTTTATGAGTGTTCAAAGTTGGGTTTATAGGGTCAATGTGGACTGCTTCATTCCCATTATTTTTTTTTCTGTATTCGATCAGATTTCGGTTCTATAACATTAGCCTCCAACTGTTTGAGGATGACAATGCTCAATATAGGCAAACAATTTCCTTCTTCTATTAAAATGGAGATAATATCCACTGAATTTGGATATGTAGTGGCTCCATTATGTCAATCAGTAGATGCAGATGTTACTGCTTGGTTCGTGGATGTCACTACTACATTTAGTAACAAATATAGTAACAAATATTCTCCACCTATTATATAACACACATTTGGGACTACGTTCATTGCCCATGCCTTTATTCTTTTACATTTGTATCCTCTTTTAAGCTAATATTTAGAACTTGAAACAAATAAATCAACATACTTTGAATAGTAAGGCATGCTAATAGTAGTAAACAAGAAAACAAAACAATTAAGAATATTGAAGAAACATAAGTTGTCCTCTAGAGTTCCCTTAACCACTTCATTGGGGACTTAATTTCATTATTAAGATTTGGTGAAATAGTCTCTGCTGAAGTGTTTAGGGGGAACTCCCAAATACTGCAAAGCATGATGAGATTATTGGTAGTGATCTGCCTAATCAATATGCCTACAATAAAGATTCTAAGTCTTATATTTATAGAGTAACTACATTTATTTACTTTAATATGTGTGATGAATATTAAATTGTAATTTCAGTTCCACATATTTTGGTTAATGACAGCATATGTACATACAACATAATCATAATTTTATTTATGATCTTTCTTGAAATACAGCTTATTCATAAATAAAATAGTCTTTAAATATCACAAATGAACTAAAGTAAACGAAATAATAAAGTGATGAACAATTATATAATCAAGATTAGTCACAATATACTTCAAACTATGAGAATCAAGCAATTAAATTCCAGTAATCACCACAACCAACTTTTCATAAAATATATTTATAGATAAAACTCCATTATTGATTTGCAAACATTCTAATACGTCTTTCCTCCAACCACTCTAAAATTCATAGCTTTAAAACTGAGATCAATTAGTTTACATATGTCAATAACCTCTCTAAAATTGCAAACCTGTCAAATCAAATATCTGTCAGCCACACGTGCAACGCACGTGGGCACAACTAGTATAAATTAGATGAACCAAATAAAAAATAGTTTTAATAATTTTAATATTTAAACAAATATATAAATGAGATGAACCAAATTAAAACTTACTTAGATAAGTGTTGGTGATGTTGTACAGGAACCTTAAAATCCCACCTTTGGATGTTGTATTTGGATGTTGTACAGGAACATTAAAAGCTTAAGAAGAAAAAGAAAGGTTTGGAAAAAAATCTTTAAAACTGAATACTTTTTTTCCCATCTGCTGAAGCCAAAATTTATATTGGTGCCACATTTCTCTGCCAGCTGTATGCCACATATTTCGGTAATATCACTCTCTGTCAAAGCAACGGGCCCAATAGAGTTTTTCATCTCTTTTAGGTTGAAAGTCATAGTTAAAACAAGTCGCGTGTACAACTTCTCCCCAAACTTGTGCAATACCATATTGTAAGTATTTCTTAATCCACGAGGACACTTAAAATCAGAGACACAAACTCATTAAGAACGTACAAAAACATATATAGCCAGAGGAAGTTCCACAGGGCTTTGAAAAAAATAATAGCAATACTTTAAGAAGTTTAAGTATAAGTCACACAGATAATAAATAAAACTTGTAAATCAAACAAACTGCAACATACATGACCAAGTGTTAAACTCATAACATCTGATCAAAAGATACAAGTTATGTGAAGAATCAAGATAACCTAGAGCAGCTATTGAGTAAAAATACCAAAGTCACAAACTACAAAGCAAGCATAAAGCCCATTGTTTTGATACATCCTTTACACCCAATTTAATTAAGCGAACTGTTGCAGAAATAAAAAATTACAAAAAAACGACAGCACATACCTGACCCAATTGACTTAACCAACTAAATTTTGAAGCACAGATTAATTTCAAAATTAGAGAATTAAGGTAAAGGTTGTGTTCCTTTTTATATTTAAATTTTTAGGACAATGCTTTTCATATTTATAAATCGAGTCCCTGTGGTACAATAGCATTTATTTGTGTGGTCCCTTTAGAGTTAGAAGTTCATTTTTTGGTCCGCGCCAGCGGCACCATTTTTCACCAATTTTCATTATGTTTTTAGTACAAGGACTAAATTTATAAAATTATTTGGAGTATCCTATTTTTATACATTTTGAGAATTATGAGGACATTTCCCCAAAATCCCCTTTCAAAATAATAATGAAAAATAAGATGTTGGAAATTTCAATATAATATAATATTTTAATTATATTAATTGGTGTTTTATTTTAAGCATTAGTTGTTAATTTTATTATATTAATTAATGTTTTATTTTAAACATAGTTTGGGCTTTATTTTAGAGGGAAGAAAAATAAGCAAATGGGTGTGAAAGATATGGGAGTGCTCAAAATTCCATATTGTCCCATATTGGAAGAGTACCCCCAAAAGTAGTGTTATATAAACTAAAGGACAACTAAGATTCTTAGTTGACAAGTCAAACAATAGGCTATGATCCTACACACTGCAGTGGTGCTTAAGCACCACCAATCACGGTACTCGTCGTGAGAAACGACGACTTAGGGCGCATTGCGCGCTTTAACGCGCACTTGGCACTTCACAGGCATGATCCGACGACTGCTGAGTCGCTACATGAAGAGATGTGAATGTTGAAGAACAATAACAAAAATGGCTATAAAAGAGTTCCAGGCCTCTGTTTTGGACATCGAAAATTATTAATTTCTCCTATCTTCATCCTCTATATTTTGGCATTATCATATTATAAATTCCAAGTGTTCTCGGTTTGATCAAACACTATATAGTTTTAATCAAACAAATTGTTCATACACTGCATTGTATCATGAAGGCAGATTCTATAAAACATAAAGTGTACTCGCGGTTCTGTCTCAATCGAATTGGGAGAAGTTCTGCCTAAAAGACAACGTTCACGGAACGTGTCTTGCAGAAATTAATTTATTATTTCGTTCTTTCCATAGAAAAACATCCAACAGTTTTAGGCAAAACATTATTCTTATTACTCGAATGGAAGGAACAATGGCACAATCTATCCAAGTCATGAGTCAAGACTTAATCCGACTCGACCGTTTTGAGGGAGAAAATTTCACCCGTTGGCAAGAGAAAGTTATGTTCTTCCTCACATCACTTAAACTAGCATACATTCTAGATGACAACCTTGAACAAATTACCAAGCCCACACTCAAAGACACCGAAGAAATAAAACATAAGCGTGTGAAGAGAAAAGTAGACGAGTTCATGTGTCAAGGACACATCCTCAATGCTTTTTCTCAAACTGTTTATAGTGCTCATCGAATGATTCCGACGGTAAAAGAATTATGGAAGGCATTAGAGATAAAATATCAAAATGAGGAAGCGAGCAACCGTAAGTTTCTGATTTCAAATTATATGAATTTTAGAATGAGTAATGATAAATCTGTCATTACACAAGAACATAAACTCCAACAAATTGTTGGTGTCCTTAAAGCCGCTGCAATTAATCTTCAAGTTGGATTTCAAATAGGGGTGATTGTTTCAAAACTTCCATCCTCTTGGAATGGCTTTAAGAGGAAAATTAATCATAATGAAAAGTCTTATAATGTGGAATCCCTTTTTCATCACATTCATATTGCAGATGATACTCGTATTCGAGAAACGAAGGATGAACAAGGTGAGAGTCATTCAAAAGCCAATATGGTTGAGGATAAAAAATCCAAGAATACTAAAGACTCAACACTTATTCAAAATTCAAGAACCAAGGTGAAAATAAGAAAAAGAAGGGAAAATCTTTCTTCTATGACAAACCGGTCCATTATTCTCGTGAATGTCGTCTTAAAAAGAAGGCATTCAAGGAAAAACCAGGGTCAAAGGAAACCAACAATGTTGAAGATCTTATTGCTACTGTAGGCGAAGAAAATTCATTTGAAAATGAAAGTGGATGGTGGCAGGATACCGACACAACGGTTCACATAAGCAAAAACCGCTATTCATTCAAAACATATCAAGAAATTGATGGAAAATAAGTGAATATGGGAAATAATCTTCACACCAATGTAGTTGGGAAAGGCACAGTGGAATTAAAATTAACTTCTGAAAAGACTCTTACTTTAATTGATGTACTTCATGTACCTGATATGTGTAAAAATCTTGTGTTTGAGGACCTTCTCAATAAGAGAGGTTTCAAACTTATGTATGAGTCTAATAAGTTTGTCTTATCCAAGAATGGCCAATTTATTGGCAAAGGTTACTCTTTTAACGACATGATCAAAATTAATGTAATCAATGATATTAGTTCTACTTATATGGTTGAGTCTATTTCTTTATGACATAGTATATTAGGTCATGTACATTATAAAAGTATAAAAAATATGACTAATCTTGACTTAATCTCAGATTGTAAATTTGATAACCTTTATAAATATGAAATTTGTGCTTAATCGAAGATAACTAGAAAGACGTTTAAATCTATTGAGAGGACATCCGAAATGCTTGATCTTATTCATAGTGATGTATGTTATATGAGGAGTAATATGACTCGTGGTGGAAATAAATATTTCTTAACTTTCATTGATGATTACTCTAAGTATGCATATACATATTTGCTTAAAAATAAAGATGAAGTTTTTGAGAAATTTCTAATTTTTAAAGCAGAAGTTGAAACTCAACAAAATCAAAAAATTAAAATCCTATGTTCTGATAGGGGTGGTGAATATTACCCGAGTGAGTTTATACAATTTTGTAATAATCATGGGATAATTCATCAAGTTACGACACCTTATACGCCACAACAAAACAGAACGGGGGAAAGGGAAAATAGGAATTTAGTTGAAATGATAAATGCAATGTTAATCAGTTTTGGTTTACCTTCGTTGATGTGGGGAGAAGCGGTTTGATTCGCATGTTATAATTTAAATAGAGTTCCATTGAAAAATAAGGATATTACACCATGCGAACTATGGTTTAATCGTAAGCCTAATCTTAGACGCCTTAAAGTTTGGGGATGTCTTGCTTTTGTAAGAAAACTCGAGCCGAAAGATCTAAACTAGGAAATAGGACTTACAAATGTGTTTTTATTGGATACTCTAGTAACAGTACGACTTATAAATTTTTAAATCTTGAAACTGAAGAAATCATTGTGTCGGTAGATGTGCAATTCTTTGAACATCTAACAAAGTTTAGTACTTTGAATCAAGGTTTAGAACATAATAATCCGTCTGTTGACTCCTCAACTTTAGAAGAAAATTCACAAACAATATCTTCTTCGGAAATAATAAATGATGTTGAACCGCGAAGAAGTAAAAGACGAAAAACTGAAAAAACATATGGTCCCGACTTTGTTATCTATTTGGTTGAGGGGGATTTAAATGAAACTAAGAATAAAAAAAAATTGTTCTGAATATAGAAGATTAACCGACAACATTTCATAAAGCGGTAACATCTAGGGATGCAATTTTTTGGTAAGAAGCAATAAATGATGAAATGAACTCAATTTTGTCAAATCAAACTTGGGTTCTTTCCGATCTTTCCACCGGAGCTAAACGTATTGGGTGCAAATGGATATTTAAAATGAAATTAAATCAGGATGGTTCTATAAATAAATTTAAGGCAAGATTAGTTGCTAAAGGCTATATACAAAAATATGGAATTGATTACTTTGATACATATGCTCCTGTTGCTTGAATCACTTCCATTAGGATATTAATATCTCTTGCTTCTATTCATAATTTAGTAATTCATCAAATGGATGTCAAAACTATTTTTATAAATGGTATTTAGAAGAAGAGATTTATATAGAACAACCCGAAGGGTTTGTTTTGCCCGGCTAGGAAAAGAAAGTGTGTGAACTGGTTAAATCTCTTTATGGCCTTAAACAAGCTCATATGCAATGGCATGAGAAGTTTAATAATATTGTAATATCCCATGGTTATAAAGTTAATGATGCCGACAAATGTATATATAGTAAATTTGAAAATAGTGTTGGTGTTATTTTTTGCTTATATGTGGATGACATGTTAATATTTGGGTATAGTCTCAAATATGTTGAAGAAACCAAAATGTTTCTATCGTCAAAATTTGATATGAAAGATCTTGGAGAAGCTGATGTGATTTTAGGAATCAAAATTGTGAGAAAGAATAATTCTTTAGCATTATATCAATATCATTATATAGAAAAAGTTCTTAAAAGATATAATCATTTTGAACTTAAGCCAGTTGCTACACCAGTGGATCCTAGTATCAAATTAATAAAAAATACTGGGTGCGGATGCACCAACTTAAATATGCTAGTATTATTGGAAGTCTAATGTATGCCATACATTGCACTAGACCAGGCATTGCTTATGCAATGAGTGTCTTGTGTAGATTTACAAGTAATCCAGGACAAGAGCACGCGAATGCAATTTCTAGGGTTCTTGATACCTGAAGAGGACTTTGTATTATGGCTTACATTATGTAGGCATCTGTTTTAGAAGGATATAGTGATTCAAGTTTGAATAATCTTGAATCAAAATCTAAGTCCACTACTGGTTGGATTTTTTCATTAGGAGGAGAAGCTATCTCTTGGGGATCCAAGAAACAAACATTTGTGTCAGATTCAATAGTGCAATTAGAATTTGTAGCCCTAGCAAATGCATGTAAAGAAGCAGAATGGCTTAGAAATGTGTTGTTTGATATTCCTTTATGAAAAATACATCTCCTATTATGATAAGTTGTGATAACCAAGCCATAATTTATAAAGTTTCAAACAAAACTTATAACGAAAAATCTAGACACATTAGTCTAAGGCATCAAATTATAATAAAATTACTCATGGAAGGAGTAATTACAATCCACTATATTAAAACGAACAAGAATTTATCAGATCCTCTGACTAAAGGTCTTGCTAGGGAGATGATATATATCACCTCAAAAGGAATGGGACTAAGGTCTATTGAATAACACAACTATATTCAATGGGAACCTAACTCATATCTTGAAAATAAAGATAGAGTTCAATGTGCTACAAACAAGTTAAATTATAGTTATGGAACACTAGGACCTTTATACAAAAGTTCCATTCCTGTATGCCTAGTGTTGGTTTTTTGCATGTTAGAGGATGAAGGTTACTTCCTAATAAATCATATAAGTGTGACTCGCAGAATCACTTAAGTTGATTTACCTATACGAGTGTCAAAAGTGGGGCCGTTTTCTATGGAATAAAGATCGATCCTAAAGCGCTCATAAAATCAGGATTAACACAAGGCCATAAATGTGCATGCTAGAAGAACATTTGTAAACACAGAAATCGGTATGTGTGATAATTTTGGTTCGTCTCAAATGGTCCTTGGTTCAAGATACGTTCACCACAACACTTTGATGAAGCTTTGAATTGTTTACACTATATGGAAGTTCAAGTCCGAAAGACACTTCTCCTTTATGTACTAGATGTCAGCGATAGTGCCAAAAGTTCTCTTTTGTTTTTTTGTTTTGTGTAATATATCATTTGTATTCTCTCTTGTGTGTATTGAAATTGGTGGGGGAATGTTGGAAATTTCAATATAATATAATATTTTAATTATATTAATTGGTGTTTTATTTTAAACATTAGTTGTTAATTTTATTATATTAATTGATGTTTTATTTTAAACATAGATTGGACTTTATTTAGAAGGAAGAAAAATGAGCAAATTGGTGTGAGAGATATGGGAGTGCTCAAAATTCCATATTGTCCCACATTGGAAGAGTACCCCAAAAAGTAGTGGCATATCAACTAAAGGACAACTAAGATTATTAGTTGACAAGTCAAACAAGAGGCTATGATCATACGCATTGTGGTGATGCTGAAGCACCACTAATCGCAACACGTGACAAGAGTAAATGCGACACGCGGCATGCGAAAGGGCGAAAGGGCGATTGGGCGACTTAGGGTGCATTGCGCGCTTTGACGCGTAGTTGGCACTTAGCACGTGTGCATCATCGCTTGGAGTGTGAGAACCTAAAGTTTTGACGAAGTAAAATAGATCAACGGCTATGATTAAACGATCTGATCTAAGGGTTTAAACTCCAAAACGACTTGATCTGAACCGTTAGATTAACTCGTAGCGTTTCGTGTAGGGTATGTCCATTCACTTACGATGGGATGCCTAATTTGAACCGCTAGATCAAAGTTGTTCCAAATAGGCACGATCCAATGGCTGCTGAGTAGATACATGAAGAGCTATGACTGTTGAACAACAGTCACAAAAATGGCTATAAAAAGAGTTCCAGGCCTCTGTTTTAAACAACGAAAATTATTAATTTCTCCTCTCTCCGTCCTCTATATTTTGGTATTATCAGATTACAAATTCAGAGTGTTCTCGATTTGATCAAACAATACATAGTTTGAATCAAACAAAATGTTCATATATTATATTATTATCTAAAGGCAGATTCTATAAAACCCAAAGTGTACTCGCGATTCAGTCCCAACCGGATTGGGAGAAATTTTACCTAAAAGACACCGTTCACAGAACGTGCCTTGCAAAAATTAATTTATTAATTTGTTCTTTCCATAGTAAAACATCCAATAGTTTTAAGCAAAACATTATTCTTATTACTCGAATGGAAGGAACAGTGGAGCAATCTATCCAACTCATGAGTCAAGACTTAATCCGACTCGACCGTTTTGATGGAGGAAATTTCACCCGTAGGCAATAGAAAGTTATGTTCTTCCTCACATCACTTAAACTAGCATACATTCTAGATGACAACCTTGAACAAATTCTCAAGCCCACACCCGAAGACACCGAATAAATAAAACAGAAGCGTGTGAAGAGAAAAGAAGACAAGTTTATGTGTAAGGACACATCCTCAATGCTTTGTCTCAAACTATTCATAGTGCTCATTGAATGATTCCAACGGCAAAAGAATTATGGAAGGCATTGGACACAAAATATCAAAACGAGGAAGTGAGCAACCCTAAGTTTCTGATTTCAAACTATATGAATTTTAGAATGAGTAATGATAAATCTGTCGTTACACAAGCACATGAACTCCAACAAATTGTTGGTGACCTTAATGCCGCTACGATTAATCTTCAAGATGAATTTCAAGTAGGGGTGATTGTTTCAAAACTTCCATCCTCTTGGAATGGGTTTAAGAAGAAAATTAATTATGATGAAAGGACTTATACCGTGGAATCCCTTCTTCGCCTCCGTCGTATTGAAGATAATACTCGTATTCGAGAAAAGAAGGATGAACAAGGTGAGAGTCACTTAAAACTCAATATGGTTGAGGATAAAAAATCCAAGAATACCAAAGACTCAAAACTTAAAGCAAAGAATGATTCAAAATTCAAGAACCAAGGTGCAAATAAGAAAAAGAAGGGCAAATGTTTCTTCGGTGACAAACCAAGCCATTATTCTCGAGAATGTCATCTTAAAAAGAAGGCATTTAAGAAAAAACAAGGGTCGAAAGAAACCAACAAAGAAAGAGTGGTCCTTATGTTTGTTTCAAATCAAACCAATTTTCACCAAAAATTGTCCAACTTTTAATTAGCACCAAACCGAGTTGTAAAACCAATTTTTACTTTAAACCAATTTTATATTGATTAATTCTAAACATGTATCTAGTGATTAAAGAAAGTAAAGTAAAGTAAAGAATACTCACAACGCCAGATGTACGAGGAAAAACTCAAGACAGGAAAAAACCTCGGACGGCCCAAACCAAACAATCACTGTGAAAAAAGGTTTTATAAAGCCAGATTACCCTTACTCAATGACTCGATGCCCACGGGTCTTGACGCTCCTTCTGATCTTCTACCGTTCTTCAATAGTGACCACCCTAAAATTCCATCTTCCACCATACCTGTCCACAACACACGCATCCACGTATGTCTCGGTGTCCACCGAATGGCTTTTATTCGTCTACGATGTTGAGAAATATGTACTTTTCCTTTCTTCTCCGCAAAACCCAGATGTTCATGAATAGAACAAACCTTCTTGGTGAATCAAGATCACGTAAACATATAATAATGATAACTCAGATCTTTGTAAACTCTAAGGATGTGTTTAGCCTTTGTAACCTTAGAAAAAACATGTGCAAAACTCGTACTAGATCGAATACTATTTTTCCAGATGCATTCTTATGAAACTCTGACGAAAACATGTTCTAAATAGGAATAAAATGCCGCCTCATAAATAGTGTCGCTCGAACGAGATCGGCCTGTCGTTCGCGCGACATGGCTATCTCGCTCGAACGAGCTATGATGTCGTTTGAACGACGTGGTCTCAATTTTTACTTTTTGACTTTTTCTTCAAAACGTCTCTCCAAAATAGATCCAAATAAGTCAAACTCTTATATGTGTTCATGAGAATAAAACGAAGTGTAAAAATTTAAAACACTTTTAAAACATTTTAAAATATTTTTCTTTATAAAAATACATCCTTATCTTATAAAAATTATTCCGAGCACCATTAATTATACGCATTCATACTTGTGTGATCTCGGAATGAAATTAACTTGAAAATGAATAAACTTGCACCAATTAAACATTGGCAGGATTAATTATTTGAAGCTTTGCCATAACGTCTTCAAATTCTTTAGTAGGTCATAAACCAAGTGGGATCGTGACACAATAAAAATCTCCCTATGACATATTACAAACACAGTTTTTTTCCCGGATTAAGTCAAAACAATACAGGGACTCAATTGGAAATTTATGTCCCTAAAAATCTCCCCCTTTGACTATTTCGGGACAAAATTAAACTAATGAAATGCCTAAGCCGGGCCGTCAAGCCGTATGACGCCTAAATCCCATCCCATCAACCCAAAGTAAAATATTATAGGACACGGACTAGAATGTGTAGCACCAGCAAGCATTAACTGTCTGAATGTGATGTAGACTTGAAATCTCGAATCCCTGAAGCATACCTACATACATGAAACATACAAACAAATACCCAGTGAAGTATGGAGGAACAAATGATAGCAATTTATATTTCCAATTAGAATAAATCATTTGACAATCATGTGAGCAATTATATGATACCAATTTTTAAAATATGTAATCAAATAATATGTAAATTCGGATATCAATAAACATGATCAACAAACTGTCTCCCTACATCACATACATCTCTCCCCATTTTTGTCTCGAATAGACAATCCGGTGAAAAGATAAACAAGTTCAATAACTATCTAGCATGAGAATAAACCAATTAAAAAACCCTAGATAATCAAGAAACAACTAGCTAAATATGATCAAGAAATGACACATCAGTAGCTAGTAAACAAAGGAATCACACAAAGAATATAGCAAACTAATCAGGTGTGCTAAACAAAATCATCTGCAAAATACCAATTTTGTAGACAATAGAACCTACATATAAAATAGTTAGTCTAGAAAACTTCCCGCAGTACCAAAAAAAATCAAAATTTGAACCAGTGAATTGCAAACCAAAAGAAGCAAAAAAAATCCAGACTGTCGTTCGAAAGAGCCAGGGACGTCGCTCAAATGAGATGAGGATGTCGCTCGAATGAGACTTAGCGCGACATGGAGATGTCGCTCGAACGACATGTCAAATTTTCCCTGATTCCCGAAAATATTATATATTTTTTCCTAGTGAAAAAATTTCCAGAAAAAAATTCTAGGAAGGGGCTGACAGCAGCAAAATAGTGCTAAAACAGTAAGCTTTTAACACAAAACGCAAAAACGCATAAAAACTAACAATGCGAGTTACATGCAAATATAGTACTGATGTGATCAAACATGGACATGGAATGTATGGGCGTGAAACTACAACAAATGATTCACAATTCCAACACATTGAAACGATCAAGAAGCTCTAATTGATAGCGATAAATCATCAAACTTTATCATAGCCATATGACAATTAAAATGTGAGATTAATGAACGAAACATAATACATGCACACAAATCCAGATTTTTGACGATTCTACAAACAATAGCATCAAATTGTAATGTTTCAACATTAGGATTAGTTGTGCAAACCCGTTTAAATTTTCCCCAACCAAACTCCCTCATAAATACATACTTTTTCAAGTTCTTTTGAGGTTTCTAGCATTCTCAACTTAGAGAAAATATAATTAGCCCTTTTCTTTGCATGTTGCTTTTTCTTTTGGGTTCTTTTAAACAGTGGCTTTCACAACGAGTCACTTTTAA
This sequence comes from Sambucus nigra, assembly GCA_949130495.1. NCBI lineage: Eukaryota > Viridiplantae > Streptophyta > Magnoliopsida > Dipsacales > Adoxaceae > Sambucus > Sambucus nigra. Next base: position 314,965,677 of record OX422210.1, read on the forward strand.
ACTCTCGCAGCCCTTTCTCCTGAATCACTCATGAATTTTTTAAATAAATACAAATTCAAATCCTCACGGTAAACGATTATTACATGCACACTTCTCCTTAAGTCTACTAACGCATAGATGACAAGATTGAGATAAGAACGCCTCACCGAATTCAAATATGCAAGAGAAGTAAAACATCCATATAAACTCGTGCATGTGTGCAATGTTGGCAGATATACAAAGTCAAATCAAAATGCATATCAATTTCGAAACAACCCCATATAAACAATGGTTAAGATCATTCTAAGCATCGATAATAATGACCAAATGTCATAGTCACATGGATAATGAAACAATGGGGGGGGGGGGGGGGGCAAGTACACCAATATGAGACATTAAACATGTAAACTCAAAAACACAAACCGAAAATATTTTTGGCTTTTAAAACAATCTTTTTGTGTTTTTCAAAAGTTTTCTCAAAAATAAAATCTTTTTGTATTTTTCAAATAGGACTCAAACAAGTGAAGACTATAATACAGAGAGATAAACATGTCACTATACTAGCAATGAATATATCATGAAGCAAACTAACATATGATACACATGGTAACACTATCATCCTTTAGATTTAGCATGGGAAGAATCAAGTGCAACCAAACGAGAATCATGAAATTGTATTCCTAAAGCCACTAAATCCGATTTCCTAACCCAAGTAGGTGTAAAACGATGCATGGGGGCTTGGGGAACCGGGATAACTTTATTCCTAAACTTCCTAGGAGCTTGTCTAAGGTCGTAACAATAATGCCTAAGGGGGGCTTTCCTACCACAAAATGTGAAAGTGTAGAAATGGTGGGAATGGTTACCTATATGTGGACCTTTTATAACCTTTCTAGTGTTTCTGACACATGGGCGGGGGGGGGGGGGGGGGGGGGGGGAATGGGAACAAATCTCTCATCAAAACCTATACCTCCCCTATCTCCCTTAATTTGGACGGTACCTAAAATCTTATCTAACTTCTCCGACCTAACCTCTAAATCAAACTTAACTCTAGATGTGTCTCTCAATCTCTCCTCCAACTCATGAATCCTAGACTCGAACAAACGCCTAGACTCCTCAAACTTTAAAATCTCCTTTTTCCAAGACTCCATTAAACCACTGAGATTATCTCTCTCACCCTCAACATACTCTAATTTTTCCCTAAGGGTCTTCTCTCGTTCCCTAAGATCCTCAATCAAACTATCATTATTTTCTATGACACGCTCATTCAACTTAGCTTGCAATTTTTTATTTGCCTTTTTCGCTTTCACCGTCTAGGCATACAACTCTTTAAATGCAACTTGTAACTCTTTCACATCTACTTCCTCCTCTTCACTCTCTTCTCCCTCACTAACATGGTATTCACTCAAAACTTCATCGAAAGTGTCATTCACATGAGAATCGTCGTCGCTCACATGACATGCCATAAAATCAACAAAGTTACGCTCAATGGGGGAACTCTCTCCCTCTTCCGGATCACTATCACTTAAGGCGGCACTATAAAATAGGGTTCTTGCCCTCTTTCTTATGTCTAGTGGTACACTCCTTAACTTTGTGACCGTACCCCTCACACCCAAAACACCTATCTTACTCATCTCTCTTAGGCTTCTCAAACTTATCCTTAGAGGTAGAATCTACTTTGTTGTTCTTGAATTTTTCAAATTTCTTGGCATCTTTTGATTTCTTTTGAAACTTAATAAAAATTTTAAATTTCTTTTCCAACAAAGCAACATCCTCAAAATCATAATCGGAATCAGAATCTGAAACTTTAATATCCTCCGTTTGGGTTTTCAAAGCAATACCATTTTCTTTCTTAAGCACTTGCTTGGAGGTAATCATGTCGATTTCATAAGTTTGTAAGTCACCTACAATCTCTTCTAGTTTCGTCGACTCTAACTTACCCAAGGAGTTTAAAATAGTCACTTTCGCATCAAACCTACTAGGCAACGACCTAAGGATTTTCTTAATAACACGGTTGTCGGGAATTTTCTCACCTAGATTAAATGGCGAGTTGACAATATTGGACAACTTAGCATAAAACTCATCAAAAGTCTCACTCTCTAACATCCTAGTGGTCCCAAACTGTGTGGTGAGATTTTAAAGTTTTGACGCCCTAACCGTGCTAGTGCCAAAATATCCCAAGACTCTTTTGATGTTTCATAAGTCATAATTCTATTATATTCTGCTGGTGTGACATTTGAAGAAATAACGTGCAAACCCTTAGAATTATATTGTGAAAGTTTATATTCAGTTTCGGTCCATGACTCGATAGGCTTTAAACTAGTGACCTCACCTATAACAGTGACAGGGGGTGTCCAACCTTTTTCACTTTCTAGCCACACACGCTCAACAATAGATTTTAACGCACTTTTCATTCTCATCTTCCAATAAGTGTAATTAGTGCCATAAAAATAGGAGTTCAAAAAAATTTATTATTTCCATAATTCATCTTTGAAAACATACGGGATCACAAAATAGATAAATTATGTTTTCTATCGCTGATACCAATTTGAAAGAGTGGTCCTTATGTGTGCTTCAAATCAAACCAATTTTCACCAAATATTATCCAACTTTTAATTAGCACCAAAATGAGTTGTGAAAAACTAGTTTTTACTTTAAACCAATTTTATCTTGATTAATCCTAAACATGCATATATTGATTAAGGCAAGTAAAGTAAATTAGAGAATACTCACAATGCTAGATGTACGAGGAAAACCCCAAGACGGGAAAAAACCTCGGACGGCCCAAGCCAGATAATCACCATGAACAAAGGTTTTATAAAGACAGATTAGCCTTACTCAATGACTCGATCCCCATGGGTCTTGACACTCCTTCTGATCTTCTAATAGTACCCACGTAGAAATTACGTTTTCCACGATACCTGTCCACAACACACGCGTCCACGTATATCTCAGTGTCCACCGAATGGCTTTATTTCATCTAGAATGTTGAGCAAGAAGTCCTTCTCTTTTCCTCACCACAAAACCCATATGTTCACGAATAGAACAAACCGTCTTGGTGTAGCATGATCCATAAACATATAATAATGATAACTCGTATCTTTTCAAATTTTAAGGATGTGTTTAAGCTTTGTAACCTTAGAAAAACATGTGCAAAACTCGTACTGGATTGAATACTATTTTTCCAGATGCACGCTTATGAAACTCTGACGAAAACACGTTTTAAATAGGAATTAAATGTTGCCTCGAAAATGGTGTCACTCGAACGAGATTGATATGTCGTTCGCACGACATGCCTATCTCGCTCGAACGAGCTGAGATATCATTTGAACGACGTGACGTCAGTTTGAATTTTTGACTTTTTCTTTAAAACCTTTCTTCCAAAAGAGATCCAAATAAGTCAAACTCTTATCTGTGTTTATCAGAATAAAACGAAGTGTAAAACATTTAAAACACTTTTAAAATATTTTAAAATATTTTTCTTTATAAAAATACATCCTTATCTTATAAAAATTATTCCGAGTACCATTAATTTTACGCATTCATACCTGTGTGATCTCACAATGCAATTAATTTGAAAATGAATAAACTTGAACCAATTAAACTTCAACAGGATTAATTCTTTGAAGTTTTGTCGCAACGTCTTCAAATTCTTCAATACATCATAGACCAAGTGGGATCGTGACACAATACAAATCTACCTATGATATATTACAAACACAGTTTTGTTCACGAAATTATGTCAAAACAATACAGGGACTCAATTGGAAATTTACGTCCTTATAAACAATGTTGGAGATCTTATTGCTACCATATGCGAAGTAAATTCAATTGAAAATGAAAGTGGATAGTGGGTGGATACTAGCGCAACGGTCCATATATACAAAAATCGCTCTTCATTCAAAACATATCAAGAAATTGATGGAAAAGAAGTGAAGATGGAAAATTATCTTCGCACCAATATTATTGGGAAAGGCACAGTGGAATCAAAATTAACTTCTGGAAAGACTTACTTCAATTGATGTACTTCATATACTTGATATGTGTAAAAATCTTGTGTGTGGGGACCTTCTCAGTAAGAGAGGTTTCAAACTTGTGTATGAGTCTAATAAGTTTGTCTTATCCAAGAATGACCAATTTATTGGAAAATGGTACTCTTGTAACGGCATGGTCAAAATTAATGTAATCAATGATATTAGTTTTGCTTATATGGTTGAACCTATTTCTTTATGGCATAGTACATTAGGTCATTTACATTATAAAAGTATAAAAAATATGACTAATCTCGTCTTAATCTCGGATTGTAAATTTGATAACCTTTCTAAATATAAAATTTGATCTCAATCGAAGATAACTAGAAAGCCGTTTAAATCTGTTGAGAGGACATCAGAAATGTTTGATCTTATTCATAGTGATGTATGTGATATGAAGAGTAATATGATTCGTGGTGGAAATAAATATTTCTTAACTTCGTTAAATATTTTTTATTCATAGTGATGTATGTGATATGAATAGTAAAGATGAAGTTTTTGGGAAATTTCTAAGTTTTAAAGCAGAAGTTGAAACTCAACAAAATCAAAAAATTAAAGTCCTACGATCCGATAGGGATGGTGAATATTACCCGAGTGAGTTTATACAATTTTGTAATACTCATAGGATAATTCATCAGGTTAGGGCACCTTATATGCCACAACAAAACGGAACGGGGGAAAGGGAAAATAGGAATTTAGTTGAAATGATAAATGCAATGTTAATCAGTTCTGGTTTACTTTCGTTGATGTGGGGAGAAGCGGTTTGATCCACATGTTATATTTTAAATAGAGTTCCATTGAAAAATAAGGATATTACACCATGCGAACTATGGTTTAATCGTAAGCCTAATCTTAGACGCCTTCAAGTTTGGGGATGTCTTTCTTTTGTAAGAAAACTCGAGCCGAAAGACCTTAACAAGGAAATAGGACTTACAAATGTGTTTTTATTGGATACTCTAGTAACAGTACGACTTATAAATTTTTAAATCTTGAAACTCAAGAAATCATTGTGTCGGTAGATGTGTAATTATTTGAGCATCTAACAAAGTTTAGTACTTTGAATCAAGGTTTAGAACATAATAATTCGACTGTTGACTCCTCACCTTCAGAAGATAATTCACAAACAATATCTTCTTCAGAAATAACAAATGATGTTGAACCGCGAAGAAGTAAAAGACGAAGAACTGAAAAAACATATGGGCTTGACTTTGTTATCTATTTGGTTGAGGGGTATTTAAATGAAACTAAGAATAAAAAAAAATTTGTTCTTAATATAGAAGATGAACCGACAACATTTCATAAAGCAGTAACATCTAGGGATGCGATTTTTTGGAAAGAAGCAATAAATGATGAAATGAACTCAATTTTGTCAAATCAAGCTTGGGTTCATTTCGATCTTCCCCCGGAGCTAAACATATTGGGTGCAAATGTATATTTAAAACGAAATTAAATCCAGATGGTTCTATAAATAAATTTAAGGCATGATTAGTTGCCAAAGGCTATAAGCAAAAATATGGAATTGATTACTTTGATACATATGTTCCTGTTGCTCAAATCACTTCCATTAGGATATTAATATCTCCTGCTTCTATTCATAATATAGTAATTCATCAAATTGATGTCAAAACTATTTTTCTAAATGGTATTTAGAAGAAGAGATTTATATGGAACAACCCGAAGGGTTTGTTTTGCCCGGCTAGGAAAAGAAAGTGTGTGAACTAGTTAAATCTCTTTATGGCCTTAAACAAGCTCCTATGCAATGGCATGAGAAGTTTAATAATATTGTAATATCCCATGGATATAAAGTTAATTATGCCGACAAATGTATATATAGTAAATTTGAAAATGACGTTGGTGTTATTTTATGCTTATATATGGATGCCATGTTAATATTTGGGTCTAGTCTCAAATATGTTGGAGAAACCAAAAGGTTTCTATCATCAAAATTTGATATGAAAGATCTTCGAGAAGCTCATGTGATTTTAGGAATCAAAATTGTGAGCAAGAATAATTCTTTAGCATTATCTCAATCTCATTATATAGAAAAAGTTCTTAAAAGATATAATCATTGAAGCACCTTATACTCTTGACTCACTTGAGTCTACATTGTATAAGTGCTCATCTATTTTGGAAATAGTGCCAAAATTGAGTCCCTTCCCTAGAATACCAAAAAGCCTCAGACTCTACAATTCATTCCTCTTATTTAAATTGGTTGAAGGTATATTCACAAACACTCACACACATTAGGATTGCATGCGTTTTTCATAATCTACATAAATTTGTTTGTGTGTGTGTTGTGTGTGTTAATTTACCTTAAAATAATTTTTAATAATTTTTAATAATTTTTTGAGAATTTTAAATGTTTTTTAAAGCAATTTTTTCTTAATTAAAATTGGAATTATAAGGTTTTGGGGTCTTTTTGTAAATCCTTAATTGTTGGTTTTATCCCCGTAAAGTTCACTTGGGTAGAAACCAAAAGCGCTTGAGACTATAAGGGAAGTTGTGTAATTATTTAGATGCGCGTTTGTGGTTCAATATTAAGCTTACACCTGTCGCCCTCCTATTGGTTAGAGTTGTGATTCTTTTAAGAGACAAAATCGGTGTTCATTAACAACCCTTGGATTGAACCTATCAACGCCCTACATGCGCCTTTTTCAATCCATGTGAAACCTTTATCCTCCAATCAGAAAGCGTTTAACTAACCGCTTATCTTAAACCGTTGGATGGAAGTCAATTTAGGAAGACTAAATCCCTGCCCTTGATTCGTCTCAGCCTTGTCGATCGTTCTCAGCCCAGTATAAAAAGAGGCTAACCCTCAGCCTTTGAGATGATTTAGCCACTTCGTCGTATTTAAGTGAGAAGAGAGAAGAGAGAGAGGAGAGAGAAAAGAGAGAGAAACCAGAAAGACAATAGGAAACCCTAATTCGTCCAAACCCCTTTTCAAACCCTAACCCTTTTACTAAAAACCAGTTTATACCAAACACCAACCTTGAGTGTTTGAGAGTTTTTGTGTGTTGGTTTGAAAGTTGTTTCCTCGTTCAAACCTCTTCGTTTTAAGATCTTGTGTCCAACTTAAACATTAGGTTAGATCTGTATTTCTGTTTCATAGAAACCATAAATCTGGTCATTTTATGTTATATTACACTTAGATCTGCATTCTTAGTTTCTCGTCTTGAGAAATCTTTTGTTAATTATTTATCTGTAAATGTTTTCATGTTCAAAATCAACAAAATCATTTTCTGTTTCTAGTTCTTTTGAAACAAGACCTTTGACCTAGTTAGAATCACACTTGGCGGTTTCAATTTCAAAAATATTTTCAAAACCCTGAAATTGATTAAGATCTTAAAACGTCTTTCGAGAAACATAGCCGTGGATTCCAGAATCATTTTAAAGATCAAATAAGGTTTTAGTTTTTTGAGAAGAGAGAAATTAAAAATCATAGCATATAGATCTGATTTGTAATTTGCTAAGACTGTTTGTAAAAATAAGCGTGTATGTGTGCATGCATGTGTTAGAGCACCATCACAAACATGTACACACTACAACACTGAAAGTGTTGGTAATAAGATCTTGAAATAAGAGTCGACGTAAAGACTGGAACAAAGTGGAAGTTAGCAAACTGGGAGATCCACATCAACAATCAGAACTGCAGAGAAGTTAGAAGGAAACTGGTGGGTACATTTCTAAACTTGTATAGGACTGATTGGTGGGCATGTGTGTTATATAGTTTGTAACTGATATATTTTATTTAAGTGGATTTTTTAATCTTTTTACTCCTTAGAGGGAGTCGTGGATGTTTCCTCAGTTGGGTGAGGTTTTATCATGTTAAAAATCTCTTGTCACTAATCTTTCTACATCTCCTCATCTCATTCCTGCTGGTGTGCTGATTTAATCTTTTCAGTTTTGTTTTTCAAAGCTTGTTATCAAATTTTGAACTGATCTCGTGCATGTTTTATTAAACACATCTTGTGATTTACCTGATTTGATTTAATTAAAAGAGTTTCTTCAAAAAATAGTTTGGAGTTACTTAAATAGTTTAATCTTGTATTAAACGGCTTTAGTAACATTTTTTCAATTGGTATCAGAGCTTTGGAAATCTTTTTAAAAGATCTTGTGTTTCGGAAATTATTTTCTTAAAATCAAAATAATGGATGAGAAAAATGAAAGATTTGGTAACTTGACCAGACCCCTACTATTTGATGGAAACAACTTTGCTTACTGGAAGGTAATAATGGTTGCTTTCATACAAGGAACCTTGGGAGATGATGTCTAGGATATTATTGAAAATGGATACACTTATCCTACTAAACCATCCACTAAAGGAAGTAATGAGAGGATTAAGAAAGCATTAAGTGAATTCACACAAGAAGAGAATCACACTCCTTGAAATAATAACAAAGGCAAGAATGCCATCTTTATGTCCATAAATGAACATGAGTTCAAAAGGATTTCATCTTGTGCCACTTCTAAGGAAGCTTGGGATACACTGATCACTGCACATGAAGGTGACACTAGAGTTAAGGATGCTAAAACTCAAATGCTTGTCCAGTAGTATAACTCCCTAATTATGTCAGATTATGAATCCTTTGATGACTTTTACATGAAATTGACTGACATTATGACCAAATTTCATGCTAATGGGATAACATATGACAGACATGAAATTGTATCTAAAATTCTATTATCATTGCCAAAGAAATTTGAAAATAAAAGATATGCTATTGAGGACATGTGTGATCAAAATCTTACTCCTGAATTACTCAGTAGTAAACTACGAATTGTGGAAATGGAATTAGAATTTAAGAAACAAATGACTTAGTATTATTGGAAACAGACTAGTTCCAACTTGAGTTTTTCCTCTAAGCTGATGAAATCTGAGCTAACTATTCCCACTGATGAATTTGATGAGGAATTTGATATAGATAGTTTGGATAATCATATTGCCTTGATGTCAAAACAATTTAAGAAAATTGTCAAATTTACAAATAAATTGGCAAACAGACAAGGCAAGCTAAATTATCCAACTCAGTCTAATTACAAACCTTATGAGAAAGGTCAAGATAAACATCGCAAGGACATGAGACCCAACAAAGACTTCAAGAAAATTGAAAGTTTTAGATGTGGAAAACTAGGACACATAGCACAGGACTATAGAGTGAAACTGAACATTGCCAATAAACATACTAGGGCCAACATTTGCAAAATATGGGATGATTCAAGTGATTCTGAAAACGAGGAGCATAAATCTTCTGATGTTTTTTTATCCTTGAATGCCTTTCTTTGCCAAGATAATCTATAATGATGATATGCCTTTGCCTGTGTATGAGAATGATGTTAGTAACTCTATTTCTGATGTTATGAATTATGCTGCTACGGGTTTAGATGCTCAAATTTTTGAGAATATTGCTAGCTCTACCACGGGGTGTGTGAGTCAAAGGGAATGCGATAATGACGATGTCAATGGGTGCGTGAGTTCAAGAATTGAATCCTTAGGGGTCACTTCATACACTACACTTAGTGAATTAAACACTGAAGACCTCCATGACATTCAAACACTTTATGCTAAAACCCTCAAGAAAAGCACTAGACTAGAGAAGATAGTGAAATATCTCACGAAGAAATTAGAAGACTTAAGCCTGATGGTTAAACTTAACACTGAAGAGTATATTACCCAATGTCTAACTCATGAAAATGAAGTCAAACGTTTTTATCAAAAATTGAAGAAAATGAAACTCTGGAGAAAAAATAAAATGGGACATTATTAGAATTGGAACAATCTAAAGAGAAGACAACAACAGTTTAAAAAAAATTTGCAAAATTTGAAAATAATTCAAACTGTTTTTATGGTTTTACTATTGATTCAAAAACCAATTTTGATGATCGAACTGGAATAGGGTTTTGCCCCAATTTGAAGAATCAAACTAAATACTTTGAACCAATTAAGTTTGTGTCAGGAGGCAAACGACCTATAGAAACTTGTCTAGATTTTCATTCTCTGAAAAATGAGTTTGATGAAAAACAATCAAAGTTTGATATTGGGGAATCAAGTTGATCTAAGTGTGAAAGTTCTCCTAAGACAAAATATGTTTGCCCTCCAATTAGGAAGAGTGATTCTTCCTTTCAAACTGTTCTACATAGAAATAAGGCTCAACCCAAAAATTCGATGAAGCCTATGTTTAGAAACTTTCCTAAGGAAATACCATCTTCGAGCAATCTATAATGTTCTTGCTGTGACTTATATGGTCACTCCTTTGAATGATGCTACTCTAGACGTTTAGTCAACCCTGTCTATGATACTCCTGTGTACCAAAACTTTAACTATTCTAGGAGAAGCTGTAACAATTGTATTCTCCCTAGACAACTAGACAAAAACTCTAACTACAGAAAGAGAAAGACCAAACCTAAAAGTTCATTTCCAAGAAGGATTCCTAAACACTTTTCTAAACCAAATTCCCACACTTTATAAAAAATTCAACCTCATGCACAAAACATTTTTCAACAGAAATCCAATGCTCGTAAATTTTATCTAATGAGAGCAAATAAGCACAAAATGAAAACTAGAGCTGTTTGGGTTAGAAAAGATGAGATATTACCCTAGATGAAGTGTAACATTGTTATTACTACTTTAAAAGATGAACACACTCCCTCTGGTTGGTATTTAGACTCTGGATGTTCAAAGCACGTGGCTGGGGATGATACCAAACTTTTAAACAAAACCATCTTTGCTGGAGCAAAAGTTATTTTGGTGATGGTATATCATCTCAAATCATTGGTAAAGGAACACTCCAAGATCAAGGATTACCTTTACTTGAAAATGTTCTTTTAGTAAAAGGCCTTAAGGACAACCTACTTAGTATCTCGCAATTTTGTGACTCAAATCATATTGTCACCTTTTCAAAGAACAATTGCAAAATTTTAAATGAAAAAGTGAGTGCATAATTACAAGACTCAGGACTCTGGACAATTATTATACTATCCAGAATAGTACTGAGGTCTGTAACATTTCTAGAATGGATGACAATGAGATATGGCATAATCGAATGGGTCACATAAATTACGAAAATCATAGTAGATTGTCTTCACAAGAAATAGTTAGAGTTATTCCTAAGATCAAACCTATTTTTAATATTGTCTGTGGATCATGTCAAGAAGGAAAAATTATTAAGGACCCTCATAAGAAAGTCAAAGATATCCTTACCTCTAAACCCTTGGAGCTAATCCATATAGACCTAATACGTCCTTCTCGAACCATGAGTTTCTGTGGACACAGTTACATTCTTGTTATGGTTGATGACTTCACCAGATTTACTTGGGTAGCTTTCTTGAATCAAAAGTCAGACACTTTCCAAACCTTTTTGAATATTTTACTTCGAATTGAAAATGAGAAAGACACTCAAGTAAATAGAATTCGTAGTGATAGAGATGGATATTTGATATATACCGATATTATAGAGTATTATGACTACAATGGTGACAAACATGAATTTAGTGCTCCTAAGACTCCTCAACAAAATGGTATTGTTGAGATAAAGAATCGTACCCTTCAAGAGATGGAACATGTTATGCTTCATGCCAAAACTTTACCTAAGTATTTTTGGGTAGAATCTATTCGTACTGCATGTCATATTATCAATAGGGCATCTCTTAGAAATAATTCTAAACAAACTCCTTACGAACTATGGTATGGGAAGAAGCCCAATCTTAAGTACCTTAGAACTTTTGGTAGTACGTGTTATGTCTGCAAAGCCAGAGAACACTTATCCAAATTTGAGACTCGTTGAGATAAAGCTAAATTTCTAGGATATTCTCCTAACAGTAGAGCGTACCTTTTTATAATCTCCGCACTAAGACATTAATGGAATCCATAAACGTTATTGTAAGTGACACTACTGTAGAGAGTAAGACTAAAGAACCAACTATTGTGGAAGAGTCTGAAAATATTTTAGAAAATGACTCTCCAGAAATAGATGATTCTTTACCAGTTGAGACACACGAAGTACCTAATTAGGTTTCTAAAGACCATCCCATAAATAACGTCATTGGTAACCCTAGTGAGCCTGTACGTACAAGATCGCAATTAAGAAACTATGATCCTTACGCATGTTTTGTTTCCCTTGTAAACCAAAGAATGTAAATGATTCATTGAATGATCCTCATTGGATTTTTACAATGCAGGAAGAACTTCTTCAATTTGTTATTCATGATGTTTGGTAACTTGTACCTAGGACTGATCACAAAAAGGTTATTGGCACATGATGGATATTTAAAAATAAATCTGATGAAAGTGGGATAATCATTAGAAACGAAGCTAGATTAATTGCTCAAGGATACTCAAATGGAAGGAATAGATTTTAAGGAGACTTTTGCTCCTGTTACTCGATTAGAATTTATTCGTCTTCTCTTTGCCATAGCTTGATACTTACCTTTTACGCTTTACCAAATGTATGTCAAATCTGCGTTCCTTAATGGAATATTGACTGAGGAGACCTATGTAGAACAACCAAAGGGTTTATTGACCCTAAATATCCAAATCATGTCTTTCGTCTTAAAAAGGCTTTATATGGACTAAAACAAGAGCCAAGATCCTGGTATGAGAACCTTTCCAATTTTCTCTTAGACAAAGGTTTAAAGAGAGGTGGAAATGATCAAACCCTTTTTGTCAAACATTTTGACAAACATATCATTATAGCTTAGGTTTATGTTGACGATATCATCTTTGGAACAACTTCCCTTCAGAAGTTAAATCTTTTTCTGAAATTATGCATACAGAATTTCAAATGTCTCTTATGGGGGAGTTACAATTTTTCTTCGGTCTTCAAGTCAGACAGAATTCAGAAGGATTATTTGTTTCCCAATCAAAATATGCTTTAGAGATTTTTAAAAAATTCGGCCTTGAGAGTGCAAAAGATGCTAAAAATTCCATAAGTACTACGGTCAAACTATCTAAAGATGAAACTGGGAAATCCGTAGATCGAACTTTATATCGTAATGTAAGGACATTTTTGTCCATTAACAGTGTATATGTCATACGCCGTTACACCGTTGAGGAAATTCAAGAATCATATGCTCATCAACGGATCCGAATATCAAAAGAGAAAAAGGAATCAGTTTCGGACCGATCCGGCTCAAATAAAAGAACCGATCCAGTTCATCCAGACCAATCCGACTAAAGGAACCGGACCGATCCGCCTGCTGAGGTGAGGCCAGTATACCCCGGATCCATAGCGAACCGATGAAGACAAAAAACCGAACCGATCCGATGCCAACCGATGGATCCGTCTTCAGAAAAATAATCGATCCGAGTTCACCGGACCGATCCGCCTAATGGGACCGGACCGATCCGACGAGGATAATCTCAACCAGATCGTGTTCAGATCATGTTCCGAAATTTAGGGCTAAAGTTCTCCTACTTAATCCCACTATGGGAAGTGGTTTTTCTAAGACTTTCCCACGATTTTCAGAGCATATCAACCCTAAAGTCTTCACCTATTGAGTCCTATGATTCTAGGTTTTTAGATTCACACATCTTCCATATCTATGTGAATCAAGTTTGGTAACCCAAGAGCACCAATGCTGTTGTTCAACCCTTTGTGAAGTGGACCGTTCCTTCCTCTTCATTGCAGCCCTACTGGAAAGGGATTCTTCCAGTCGCGACTACAGAATCCGATACCTGAGGGTAATTCTTAGTCAAAAACTTGTATTTCAGTGTAATCCGATTGTAAGCCGTTTCTCTTACAAATTATAGTGATATACAAATGGTTTTTCCCCTGTGGGGGATTTTTCCTTAATCTTTGTGTGTTGAATTATTCTTGCATGATTTCATATTGTTTCAATCACACTTAGTTGCATGCTTAGGGTTAATTTGGGTTAAAAGGTGTTTATTATATTATTTCTTAATTGAACGCGAGCACACACGTCTTCAAATTGGTATCAGAGCAGGTTACGCTAATCTATCGCGTATTCCTTTTTCCGCAAAATTTTTCTAAGATATCAATTTTCTAAAAAAATTGATTTTTGAAAAAGTGCGTGTTCAAATGGAGAAGTCATATTATAAAATGCCTATTTTTGACGGGACAAATTATGCTTATTGGAAAGCCCGTATGAGGTCAGCTTTAAAAGCCATTGATGAACGTGTCTGGATTTTGGTTGAACGAGGGTGGACTCCTCCCACTGTGACTGTTGATAATGTGACCAACTTGAAACCTGACATTTCTTGGTCTGATGAAGAAATTAAATGGTCATCTTTTAATTCTAAGGGTCTAAGTGCTATTTCTGGGTCTGTCACACCTGATGAGTTCAAACGCATAATGACGTGCACCACGTCAAAAGAGGCATGGGATGTTTTACAACTCACCCATGAAGGAACTAATGCTGTGAAAGAGTCTAAGTTGCAAAACTTGACAACTCAATTTGAAACAATCACCATGCATGATTTTGAATGCTTTGATGAATTTTATGCTAGAATTTCTGACATTGTGAATACTAGTTTTAATCTTGGTGAACAAATTCCGAATGCTAGAGTTGTTAAAAAGATTCTTCATTTTTTGCCTAAGCGTTTTATCCCTAAAGTCACTGTGCTAAATTCTGGGGGTAATTTAAATACGCTAAAATTGGAAGAACTTGTAGGAGATTTGCAAACTTATGAAATTGATATGTTCCCTAAAAATGCTAAATCTAAAGATAAGGGAATTGCTCTTAAGGCCCAAGAGAGAAGGAGTGAGGGGTTTGCTAGAAAGAGGGTAGAGTCATCTAGAAAGAGAGAAACTGACACGTCAGATTCTGAGTGCAATTTTGCCTTAGATGATTTGGCTCTTTTCGCAAAAAAATTCAAGAGGATTCTCAAATTTAAGAAAAATGGCAATTTTAAAGATAAAAAAAAATTTGAGAAAAATAAGTTTGAAAAGAAAAATGAAAAAGTTTCAAAAAATCCTCCTCTGAAAGAAAGTGAGAGATGTTTTGAGTGCGACGGTAAGGGACACAGAGCGTTTGAGTGTGCCACTCGTCTGAATAGGGAAAAGGGTAAAGCTTTCCTAAAGCTACCCTTAGTGACGACAGTGAGGTCGAGTCGGTGGACTCGGGAGATGAGTCACCACATGAGCGTAACTTCACCGCGTTCATGGCTAGTCATGTGAGTACTCCTAGTGCATCTCACAACGATGAGGATGCTACTTCACAGGGATACCTCGACAGCGAGAGCGAAGAGAGTGAGGGAGAGGAGGAAGGTAGTGAGGACGAGAGTAACCTTCAACACGCCTACGCCGAGTTATATAATGAGTCTTTCAAAACTAAAAAACGTAACAAGGCGTTAGTTCTTAGGATCACCGCGTTAGAAGAAGAGTTAGAAGAGAAGAGAGAGAGAGAGTCCTCCACCTGCATCGCCATGAGAGAGAGAGAGTCTGACTGGGTTAGTAAAGAGAATTTGCTTAGAGAGAGAGAGAGCAGTTTTGAAAAAGAGAAAGAGGACTTGACTAAACAAGTGGCTAGTCTTACTAGTGAGCTCCATTCCTCCATGGAGACTAGGAAGAAACTTGAAGCCCTTGTTGCTCAGCTTACTCATGACCTTGAGAGAGCTAGGAAAGTCAAGGTCCAAATCGAGGACAGATCTGGGAAGATGGGAAAGATGCTCCTCGGTCCCGCTTTAGGTTTTGGTGACAGGCAAGGAATAGGTTTTGATGATGCCTCCACGTCCCAAATTGCACCCGGACCAATTCCTGAGTTTACTATGACTCCTTATGGCCGTCATCAAAAACCAAGAAGGAGAGTTCGACCAAGAAAAGCAATCTAAGGTCCTCCTAATACTGTGCCCTTTTGCTCCCATTGCAAAAGAAATGGACACCTTAGGGAGTTTTGCTATAGATTTGGTCGGACACGACGTACTTTTACTTCTCCACATCATACTGATGAGTTTGCCAGTCTGAGAGAGCGAGTTGAGTTTCTAGCCGCCACTTCACAGAGTTTGATGGAGGAATTCCGACGGATGACCTTACCATCTATGAAGGCGCCCCTCATTCCGGCTAAAACCAACAACAACAAGGGAATACAAAAAGGTACCTACTCTTGGGTTCCTAAGAAAGAGAAAAAGGCCCTTATTGTCCATATTGCTCTCAAAGCACATAATACCTCTCAGTGGTATTTTGACAGTGGATGCTCCAGACACATGACAGGTGATGTCTCATATTTTACCCATCTTGAGGATTATAATGATGGGAGAGTCACCTTTGGAGATGGTAGCAAATCTAGCATAGTAGGACGAGGTACAGTAGAGTTACCAGGATTTCCAAAGCTAGAGAACGTGTTGTACGTCAAAGGTTTGAAAGCAAACCTTCTTAGCATCATCCAGCTGTGCGACGATGACTTTGCAGTGAAGTTTGACCGGAAAGCTTATAAGGTCTATAATCAAGCCGGTAAACTTTTAGTGCAAGGGGTGAGGACAGAGGATAACTGCTATGGGACTGAGCCCACATCCTCACTTGTCTGCAACAGCGCCACGATCACTCCTATGGATCTGTGGCACCAACGTCTAGGTCACGTGAACGTTAGAGATCTTAATCGTTTAGCTAAAAAGGACCTAGTACGTGGCTTACCATCTCTTGGAAAGTCAACTTCGACCGTTTGTGGACCCTGTCATTTGGGAAAACAAATTCGTAGTCCTCATAGGAAGTTGCATTCCATTACCACCTCTCGTGTTCTAGAGTTGATTCACATGGATCTTATGGTTCCTACTCATACTGAGAGTTTAGGTGGTAAGAGGTACATCCTCGTGATGGTAGATGATTTCTCCAGGTACTCCATTGTAGGTTTTCTGAGAGAGAAATCCGATGCTGTAGAATTTTTAACGACCAAGTGCCGTGTCCTGCAAAATCAACACGGTGTCACTATTAACAGAATACGTAGTGATAATGGCACTGAATTTAAGGAAGCAAAGGTGGATTTGTACTGTGATAGCCTTGGGATCAAACATGAGTTTTCTGCTGTGAGAACTCCTCAGCAAAATGGGATTGTAGAGAGAAAGAATAGAACGATCCAAGAGATGGCTAGATCTATGCTTCTAGGTCGTAAAGTTTCTAGGAGATTTTGGGCAGAGGCAGTGTCTACTGCATGCCACACGGTGAATAGGGTGTATCTACGTCCACACACACTTCACACTCCTTATGAGTTGTGGACTGGCAAGAATCCCAACCCGGCATATTTCCGTGTTTTTGGGAGTAAATGCTACATCCTACGGGATAGAGAGAAATTAGGAAAGTTCGACTCCCGGAGTGACAAGGGAATATTTCTAGGATATTCATCGAATAGTAGAGCGTACCGGGTATTTAACCTGAAGAGCTCTAGGGTTATGGAATCAATAAACGTTACCGTGCAAGATGACGAACCTTCAACGGTTATTGATCCTAACCTTCTGTGTGAGGATGAGGATTGTTCTGACAGTTATTTACCTGTTCCTCTCTTACACTCTATGGACCCTATTCCTGTGTTAGGGGACACACCTGCTTGGGTTCGCAAGAGTCATGATCCTTCAGCCATTGTTGGTGATCCCACTCTAGGGTTCAAGACTCGTGCTCAGCTAGAGAACGTTGTTAGCCATCTTTGCTACACGTCCAAAGTCGAGCCCAAGAACCATAAAGAAGCACTCAAGGATGAATACTGGATATCTGCTATGCAGGATGAGTTGCTTCAGTTTAAAAAGAATAATGTATGGGAATTAGTCCCCCGACTTAGTGAGACTAATGTGATAGGTACCCGGTGGATTTTTAAGAACAAAATGGATGAATATGGTACCATAATCAGAAATAAGGCTAGGTTGGTCGCTCAAGGCTACACACAGATAGAGGGTGTAGACTTTGGGGAGACATTTGCTCCTGTTGCGAGGCTTGAGTCCGTCCGTCTTCTGCTCGCCATCGCATGTCATCTGCGCTTCAAGGTATATCAGATGGATGTCAAGAGTGCCTTTCTGAATGGCATTCTACAGGAGGAGGTTTATGTGGAACAACCAAAAGGGTTTGAATACCCTAAGCACCTGGATCACGTCTATTATCCGAGGAAAGCCTTGTATGGTTTGAAGCAAGCACCCCGTGCTTGGTACGAGAGTCTTACTTCCTATCTCTTAGCCCGTGGCTTCAAGAGAGGGGGAGTTGATATGACGTTGTTCGTCAGGAGAGATGACGGTGCTATTTTGGTTGCCCAAGTCTATGTGGACGACATAGTCTTTGGATCCACATGCTCCCAGCATGCTCATCACTTTGAGGAGGAGATGAAAAGTGAGTTTGAGATGAGCATGGTTGGTGAGCTTACATTCTTCCTTGGTCTCCAGGTTCGTCAGGTAGAGGATGGGATGTTCATCTCCCAATCCAAGTATGCTAGAGACCTAGTGAAGAAATTTGGTTTAGACTCCGCTAAGCATGCACGTACACCTATGAGTACCACTACCAAGCTTAGTAAGGACACTACAAGCAAGGACGTAGAGCAAACCTTGTATCGGAGTATGATAGGTAGTCTTCTCTACTTGACTGCCAGTCGTCCCGACATAGCCTTTAGTGTTGGAGTTTGTGCGCGATATCAGGCATCCCCAAAAGAGTCACATTTACTTGCTCTAAAACGTATTATTAAATACGTGAGTGGGACTCTCTCTTACGGGATTTGGTATTCCTTTGATACCGATGACCGTCTGTCCGCCTATTCGGATGCCGATTGGGCTGGGGATGTAGATGGATGTAGGACCACTTCTGGTGTGTGTTTCTATTTTGGTTCTGCTCTTGTCTCCTGGCTGAGCAAGAAGCAAAATTCCATCTCTTTGTCCACTGCGGAGGCTGAGTATATAGCCGCCGGGAGTTGTTGTACACAACTCTTGTGGATGAAGCAAATGCTGGAGGATTATGGGATATCAAACCATGACCATTTCCTGTGATAACACGAGCGCGATACACATATCCCGCAATCCAGTTCAGCATTCGCGCACAAAACACATCAGGATACGTGAGCACTTTATACGTCAGTTAGTTGAAGAGAACGTCGTATCCCTGAGTTTTATTCCTACCGACCGTCAGTTAACCGATATTTTCACGAAACCTTTAGATGCCCTTAGATTTGAGAGTCTTAGGAAATCTTTAGGGATTTGCACAGTTGACTGAAGGGTTGGTCTATGTCTAAAATAGGATGCTTCTTCATGTTCATATCATATGCTTCCTATTGGTAGTCTGTTTTATATGTACCATATATTTGTTGTACAGCTTTTATGTATTTTTTATTATTCTTTGAAAAATACAAAAAGATTCTCTTTTTAGAAAAACACAAAAAGATTTTATTTTGATAAAATTTTTGAAAAATTCAAAAAGAGATTTTCCTTTTATGGATGAGCATTTAAGATAGCCAAGTCACAACTTCATTCCATATATCCATGTGACTGTTTGATAGAGATTTGAGAGGCTACATCATTTCATCCATGTGCTTAACATTGATTGGAGTCCTTGAGATGTAATTAGTGATATTTCCTACATGATTGACTCCTATATCCTTTATTACACACATGCACGACTATATTTGATTGTTTCACTTGTCAATCTCATGTTGGCTTGAGTGTTTCCATCTCAATCCTGTCTATACAATGTATAAAATGCGATAAAACTTGACAAGATTGGATTGCATGTTAAAATCGTTTTGGTGAGACTGTGTGATTATTTGCATAACGGGGAGGGGCTGCGAAAGTTGATTCTTATCCTTTGCGCAAAAGCCACCGTTACAAAGGACCTAAAAAATGGAGGAATTTTAATATCCGAGGTCCTAAGAGGTTAAAAGAGCCCGAAAAAATTGATAAGGCAATAAAAAGCAATTCATGCCAAATATGGGCCATTTAGGTTTCACAATCAATTCTCTAAAGTTTGAGAATTTAGTATACCTCTATTCAAAATCTAAATCTGAGGGAGTTTGGTTGGAGATTGAAAAACGGGTTTGCACTTCCTTGAAAGTCCTGAAAAAGCATGAAAATCATTTTGGACGTTATTGGTGTAGAAATCACTTTGAGTTTTGATTTGTAGATTTGATATAGTCAATGTCTTATATTTCCAATCTTTTACACCAAAGGAAGCATTTGAGTTCATTCGTTAGGAATATCCAATATTCATCGTGCACATATGTCATGTTTGTATGCATTGATTTTCCTATCGAATTTTGTTCACACCCATTCTTTTACGCTATCACCGACTTGGTTGTTTTTATGTTCATTCATGGTGTGATATTTGCCTTGTGACTCCCCAGTTTTGCTTGTTTATTTCATTTCTCTCATTTTGTCTATTTGGGGACATCATAAAAAGGGGGAGAATGAATTATCTGATTATGGGAGAGGGGTTTGAATCTTAAATTGATATATATGCTTATGTGCTTATGTTTATCTCATTTCAAACTCGAGACGTCACTTGGTATTTGCTTTGTCTCATGTGTATAGGTACATCTGTTGATAATCCCATGTTGCACATCCTGATGAGAAAAGCGCTGAGATTCCTGAAAATTTGAAGAACAAACGATGCAGTCTTATTCACTTGTACTCTTTAAGTTTTGGGTTCATGGAAGGGTAGATTTGTATAGGCATGTTCTTTTACTTGATAATTCGGATGTTTGTTTTTATGTATGTACCGGCATAGACATAGGGGGAGATTTTTAAGGACATTTTTGTCCATTAACAGTGTATATGTCATACGCCGTTACACCGTTGAGGAAATTCAAGAATCATATGCTCATCAACGGATCCGAATATCAAAAGAGAAAAAGGAATCAGGACCGGACCGATCCTGCTCAGATAAAAGAACCGATCCGGTTCATCCGGATCGATCCGACTAAAGGAACCGGACCGTTCCGCCTGCTGAGGTGAGTCCAGTATACCCCGGATCCATAGCGAACCGATGAAGCCAAAAAACCGAACCGATCCGATGCCAACCGGATGGATCCGTCTTCAGAAAAATAACCGATCCGAGTTCACCGGACCGATACGCCTAAAGGGACCGGACCGATCCGACGAGGATAATCTCAACCAGATCGTGTTCAGATCATGTTCCGAAATTTAGGGCTAAAGTTCTCCTACTTAATCCCACTATGGGAAGTGGTTTTTCTAAGACTTTCCCACGATTTTCAGAGCATATCAACCCTAAAGTCTTCACCTATTGAGTCCTATGATTCTAGGTTTTTAGATTCACACATCTTCCATATCTATGTGAATCAAGTTTGGTAACCCAAGAACACCATTGCTGTTGTTCAACCCTTTGTGAAGTGGACCGTTCCTTCCTCTTCATTGCAGCCCTACTGGAAAGGGATTCTTCCAGCCGCGACTACAGAATCCGATACCTGAGGGTAATTCTTAGTCAAAAACTTGTATTTCAGTGTAATCCGATTGTAAGCCATTTCTCTTACAAATTATAGTGATATACAAATGGTTTTGCCCCTGTGGGGGATTTTTCCTTAATCTTTGTGTGTTGAATTATTCTTGCATGATTTCATATTGTTTCAATCACACTTAGTTGCATGCTTAGGGTTAATTTGGGTTAAAAGGTGTTTATTATATTATTTCTTAATTGAACGCGAGCACACACGTCTTCGCGTAATATGATAGGAACCTTGTTATACCTTACTGCCTCGCATCCTGATATTATGTACGTTGTTTGCGTGTGTGCCCATTATCAAAATAATCCTAAAGAGAGCCATTTAACTTTTGTTAAAAGAATTGTAAAATACATTAAAGGCACTAAAAATTTAGGACTTTGGTACTTCAATGATACTCCTAGCACTATAATATGATACACAGATGCTGATTGGGCAGGGTATACTGATGATAGTAAGAGCACATCAGGATCATGTTACTATATAGGTAATAATTTGGTAGGTTGGAGTAGTAAGAAACAAAACTGTACTTCTTTATCAGCTACTGAATCTGAATACATAGCTGCTGGAAGTTGATGTGCCCAATTACTATGGATTAAGCAAATGCTAAGGGATTATGGTATTACATAGGAACAACTACATCTCTATTGTGATAATCAAAGAGCGATCAATATCTCTAAAAATCCTGTTCAACACTCGCGATCAGAACACATAAAAATTAGACATCACTTTATACGCGAATTAGTTGAGACTAAAGAATTAGAAATCAATTATCTTCCTACTAATTTGTAACTCGCAGATATGTTTACCAAACCTTTGGATTACAATATATTTATTTCTTTGCGTAAATAGATAGGAATGGTTTGTGCTGAATAAACTCTTTGGCTTACATAGATTTTCCCTTTGTCCATTTGAGACAAAATGGGGGAGAAATTTGAGTCTTATGAGTTCATTTCTTTTGTATATATTCTAAAAATCTTGATCTTAGTGATTATTTATAGGATTTCGTACAGTTATTCTCAACAGATGTAATAGGGTATTGAATTGTAATTTGTTGAGTTATGTAATTTTCTTTTCTAGGAAATGGGTATAAGAATTTTTGTATAGGAATAGGTTTTTCCTTTTCTCTTTGTTGCCCTACAAGTCCTAGATGACTCAAATGAGATTTTTTCACATATTTCCAAAGGGGGAGATTGAAGTACCTTATACTCTTGACTCTTTTAAGTCTACATTGTATAAGTGCTCATATATTTTGGAAATAGTGACAAAATTGAGTCTCTTCACTAGAATACCAAAAAGCCTCAGACTCCACAATTCATTCCTCTTGTTTAAATTGGTTGAAGGTATACTCACAAACACTCACACACATTAGGATCGCATACATTGTTCATATTTTGCATAAATTTGTTTGTGTGTGTGTTGTGTGTGTTAATTTCCCTTAAAACATTTTTAATAATTTTTTGGTAATTTTAAATGTTTTTTGAAGCAATTTTTTCTTAATTAAAATTGGAATTAAAAGATTTTGGGGGCTTTCTATAAATCCTGATTGTTGGTTTTATCCCTGTAAAGTGTGACACCCCGCCTAATTAAATACCGAGTGATCACTCCTTTATTAAATTAAAATCAAGGTGAACAGTTGGTTCATTCTTAGCATCACTGTCGTAAAAATAAACTTTTCCAAATTAACACCCTAATTAATTAAGCCAAGTGTCAAAACCATTTTTAACATTTCTAACCAAATTGTATTTTTAAAGAAAAACTTATTTAATTAATTAGTAACCACATTTTCAATAAGTAAGAATCATACAACAATTATCCCGCAACATAATCCAATTAATTGAAACATTCAACATTCAAAATCCCAACATTTAAAACCTAAAGTAAAACATTCATGCTGAAATAAATCCCAAAGTAACCGTACTAGAAATAACTGAAATAAAAATGTCCCAATAAAACAGATAAATAGTGTAAAGGGCGACACATGCCCCATAAATGAGAATGATAGATGTGGAATCAAGTAAACGAAGTCGTCTATGCAAGTGGCCTGCAACTCCCACCTAAGCTGCAGCACGTTCCTTTCAAGGGATCCTAAGCAAGCCACCCCTGTGGCTGGGCACCTGTAATATATACATATATATACAAGAGAGAGAGGAAAAGAGAAAAACGGGTCAGAGCCCGATAGTGTGTATGATTTAGAAATTGTTTAGCAAGTATTTAAATTGATACATGCCAATGCAACAACATATTAATGCGACACTCTCTTGAGAAATTCTCACCTCTCTTCTAATGTGAACACCTATCGCACTAACCTTCCCAGTGGTCCAACTCATCATATATCACGCTATCCTTTCCCAATAGTTTAACTTATCTTTGATTATTCGCAGGATTCAAAATTTTACGATTCCATTATTTGAAAAGAATATTTAAATTAGTAATCAAAGTTCTCATTTTAACTTTATAAATCAATAAAGTTCTCCAGTGTCATATTATACTTTCTCAAAATAAGTATTTACAATTTGAGTCATCAACCATGTCCTACACATCAAATCATAGTAGGCAATTCCAGATTTCAGAATTTCATATATATATATTAACTACTCATATAATATATATTATATCAGCACCCCAAATAAAACTATGCTGCGGGCATACACTACTATCCAATCCCCGTATCGATCACAGTAAGGGAAATACAAGATCGGAATCACTCTCGAACTGCATCAACATATAAACACAAACAAGATTGAGGCGAAGCATAGATTCCAAGTCTCTAAGAGGTCAGTACATACCCTCACATCTCTTAGGACCGTCTGAACTATCGATTCGATTACCTGTACCAAGGATATCTATCTCCTAGGGTACGAATCAATATCCCCCCATAAGGAAACACAAGATAAGATCGTCCCAGCGCGGTAACCTCAGGGATAGCAAGTAGCGCGGGTATGGTTTTCACATGTATATAATATATGCATACACAATCATATAAATATACCACTTTTATCATATTAATATAGGTTCCTCTCATCACCCATAATTACAACATTTATCCTTAATTTTCACATTATTAGTATTACATATAAGAGTTCGTTTCTAACTTTAACTCGAAGGGTTTTCTCATCTGAATACGTAACATTCATGGACTCTATCCTCCCAAGTATAAAATTCAGTAAGGGTCCTTTCTATGTTCCAACGTAACTCTCTTACGCAACTCTCCCGTTAATTCATAAATTCATCAACCCTTAAGTAATTATCCCACAAGTATAATTCTCGTCTCATATTAAGAATCTCAAAATTATTCATATGTCCTACTGGTCCTCCATATCTCCCAAAACATTTTATTAAGGATGCCCAAGAATTATTTCACATTAAATTGACTTTCAACTAATTAAGAAGGGGAAACATGAGTCTGCCAGGAGGGGTCGATCGATCGAGGTCTGGGGCTTGATCAATCGAACCTTCGATCGATCGAAGATCTAGGCTCGATCGATCGATCAAGCAGGTCTGCGAAATCTGAAGAATTGCAGTTACGGGTTTCATCTTCTAACTTACACCAAATCCATATTTTACAATCCCAAACGTCTCAAAATTTGGACTACTAACATCCTAACATGATATTATACATTTCCTACGTAAAGCATGTAGATTTCTACTATTAAACATGGATTAACAAGCCCCAAATTCATATAAAACTTCAAGAACCCTAAAATTTCATTAACATGGTTCTAATCCATCTTTTCCAGAATTTTCTTCTTATAAACATCATAATTTCATGGGTAAATTCCTTTACATGGCAAGGGTTTCCAGAATTATCATTTAAACCATAACTACATGCGATTCCTATCTCAAATCTTAGGTTTTCTTCCATAAAACTCATCCTAATCATTCCTACACTAATATGAAATATGCATCAAGAAATAAGCAAGATAAACACTTGCCTGGTATTTTTGGTGTTCTGATTTGCAGATGATTTTGGTGTGGTTGCGTAGCCCGTTGCGCGATCTACGCGTTGATGGTGGTGGTGGTGCAAACGGATGACTTTTGGGCCTTGGATTGCCTTGGAAGCTCTCTTCTTCCCTCTCCTATGGCCGTCACTTGGCTTTGGTTGTTCTAACCCTAGAAGACAACCTTAGGCATCTGATATAACCCTAAGAAAGTCGTGGGTTTAATTACCCATAATTGTGAAATATCCAAAACGCCCTCCCGGGGTACTAATTAGGCCTAAAAACGCTCCGAGACCCAAACCAAACCCCCGAGTACATATTTCTGACTATCTCGACCCTTCCAGATGCGTTGGCGCACTCAAAACGACCATACGAACGGCTTGTATAATATTCACTTTTATTTATCAATATTTATTCCCGGCGCGACACAGGCGTGCCCCGACTTAAATTTCCATAATTGTCATTCTATTCACTCGTGACATTTAATAGAACCAATATTATATATTACTTTTCTCATTAGTAATATTCAACAAGTTTCCCATAATTACTAACTCTCGTCACGTTAATAATTATAACATAATTAATTTCCGAATTTTTATTAAATAATTAACTCACATTAAATTTAATAAATCCCCAAATTAATATAGCATAAAAATACGGGATATTACATACTTCCCCCCTAATAACGGAATTTCGTCCCGAAATTCGGAAAACAAGGCATACCTGGCAAGAACAAATCTGGATATCTCTCGCGCATATCGGCCTCGCGCTCCCAAGTGGATTCCTTCATATTATGATGCTCCCACTGGACTCGCACAAGTGGAACTATCTTCGACCTCAATCTCCTCTCACTATAGTCTAGGATAGCCACCGGTCTCTCCTCGTAAGAGCTGTCAGGATATAAGTCTATCTCATCTATCGCAATGTGAGTATGGCCCATATCATCCCGAAGATACCGTCTCAACGACGAGATGTGGAATACATCGTGAATGCGATGTAAATGCTCTGGTAGTCTCAATCTGTATGCTACCGTCCCAATCCTCTCGATAATGGGAAATGGTCCCACGTACCTCGGGGCCAATTTCCCCTTCTTCCCGAACCTCATCACTCCTTTCATAGGAGATACACGCAGTAACACTTGATTCCCCGTATTAAACTCTCGAAAGAACCGTTTCGCATTGGCGTAGCTCTTCTGCCTGTCCTGGGCTACTCGAATGCGACTCCTGATCATCTCAATCCTCGCGGAGGTTTACTGAATCACCTCCGATCCTAGCAACTTGTTATCCCCCACCTCGAGCCAACAAGTTGGAGAACGACAAGGCCTGCCATATAAAGCCTCAAATGGAGCCATACCAATCGTAAACTGATAAGAGTTATTATAAGCAAACTCTACCAGTGGAAGATGTGGCTCCCAACCTCCTCCAAAATCAAGAACACAGATGCGTAGAATATCATCTAACATCTGATTAGTACGCTCTGTCTGTCCATATTCTGTGGGTGGTAAGATGAAATCAACCTCAACTCAGTACCTATAGCCTCTTGAAATCTTTCCCAAAAACGTGACACGAAAATCTTGTCTCTATCTGACACAATATTCAGGGGCACCCCATTTAATCTGACAACCTCAGCAATGAACAACTGAGCATACTGACCCGTGGTATAGTCTGCCCGCACCGGCAGAAAATGATCCACCTTAGTCAAACGGTCTACAATCACCCAGATAGAGTCGTGGCCCCACTGTGATGTAGGCCACCCTGTAATAAAATCCATGGAAATACTCTCCCACTTCCACGCGGGTACTTCCAATGGCTAAAGCAATCCTGATGATTTCTGATGGTCCACCTTCACCAGCTGGCAGGTAGAACACTTGGACATGAACTCAATAATGTCCTTCTTTATCCCACTCCACCAGTATTGCCTCCTCATATCCTGGTACATCTTATCTCCTCCCGGATGTACTGCAAATCGGGACCCGTGAGACTGGGTCATCACTGCATAACATAATTCGGCTCCTTCTGGAACCACCAATCTCCTATTAAACCTCAAACCCCCATCAGCACTAACAGAATAGGACTCAGCACCCTCGGCTAAAAGTCATACAATCTTCTCCTAACAAAACGGGTCTGTGGTCTGGGCCTGTATCACCCTCGTAACAATCTCGGGTGTGACTGTCATAACAGATATGAAGGAACGGGCTACTGTGTCCTGGTTACCCAACTCCTTCTACTTTGCTTTCCCGACGTGCGCTACCTCATTTACCGGTCTACAGCGCAACGCATCAGCAACTACGTTGGTTTTCCCCGGATGATACTGTATGTCAAACTGATAGTCCTTCACAAACTCTAACCATCTGCATTGACGCATATAGCTCTCGTTAAGTGAATAGGTACTGCAGTGACTTGTGGTCTGTGAACAAGCCGAATTTCTCCCTCAATAAGTAGTGCCTCCATATCCTCAATGCAAAAACGACCGCTGCTAACTCCAGGTTGTGGGTGGGGTAATTCTTCTCATGCGGCTTAAGCTTGCGGGAGGCAAAAGATATAGTCTTCTCCTCCTTCCAAAGTACTCCCCCAAGTCCCCGTAAAGAGGCATCGGTGTAAACCAGGTACTCCATACTCGGCTTCGGTAAAGCAAGAACTGGTGCTGAAGTAAGCTTGTCTTTCAGCTAGTCGAAAGCTAACTGACAAGCATCATCCCAAACATATGGTACTCCCTTGCGAGTCAGATTCGTCAGTGGACCCGCTATTTTGAAGAATCCCCGAATGAATCTCCTGTAGTATCCGGCTAACCCCAAGAAACTATGCACTTTCGTCGGTGTCGTGGGATGTCCCCATTCCCTCACCGCTGACACTTTACTCGGGTCAACTGTAATCCCCTGTTTGGAAACAACATGGCCCAAGAACTGTACTTCTCGCAACCAGAATCCACACTTCTCGTACTTAGCATAAAACAGATGCTCTCGTAAAGTCTGAAGAACCCGCCTCAAGTGATCGGCGCGCTCCTCGTCGGAGTGTGAATATATCAAAATGTCATCTATAAAGACGATGACAAACTGATCCAAGAACTCTCTGAATACTCGGTTCATTAAGTCCATGAATACGGCTGGAGCATTTGTTAGACCAAATGGCATCACTCTGAACTCATAAGACCCATATCTCATCAAGAAGGCAGTCTTTGAAACATCCTGCTCTCTAATACATAGCTGATGGTACCCCGACCTCAGATCTATCTTCGAAAAGAAAGTTGCTCCCCTCAGTTGGTCGAACAGATCATCGATTCGAGGCAACGGATACTTAGTCCGTATCGTGACCTTGTTCAACTCCTGGTAGTCCACACACAACCTCAGTGAACCATCTCTCTTCTTTATAAACAGAACCGGATCGCCCCAAGGTGAGGTACTCCTGCGAATGAAGCCTTGACCTAACAGCTGCTCTATCTGATCTCGTAACTCTCGCATCTCTGCCGGAGCCATACGGTACGGAGCGCATGCTATAGGTCTAGTATCTGGAAATAAATCTATCACAAAGTCTATCTCTCAACTGGGGGGTAGGCCTGGTATTTCCTGAAATACATCGAAATACTCACGAACGACTGGGATCGAGTCTAAAGGAATCACAACCTCCTTAGAGGCATCCTCCTCTATATAATACAAATGTGCGGTCGAGCCTCCCTCTCGGCGAGGCATCGCCACTACAAACATCTCTTGCCCCGGAATGGCAAAAACAATGCTCCCACCGGAGCAATCAATCATGGCTCTATAAGCTGCGAGCCAATCCATAACGATAATAACATCATGCTCATGCAAATCTAAGAATAACATGTCTGCAGGTAATACCAAGCTACCAATCTCTACCCCCACTCCCCCGGCATATAAATAAAAGTGAACCCTTCCCCAGTGGTGAGTCTGCATACGTTACAGTGCTCTCTACTGTGGTTAATAACCCTAAGGTCTTCGCATAATATGTAGATATAAAACAATGCGTTGCCCCAGTAACAAACATAATTCGACCCAATGTTCCATGGATTGAAAACATACCCTCAATCGCGGGTGGTGCCTGCGGAGCCGTTGCCTAGGGGAAGTTATAGATACGTCCGCACTATAGCTGTCTCTGCTGAACTGAGGCTGTTGGAAAAGGTGGCGGAGTTGGTTTCTGTGGTTTATTACTAGCACATTCCTATCATGGGGCCCTATTCTTCTCTGGGCAATCCTGACGCCTATCGCCATTTCTGCCACATTGGAAGCACCTCCCTCGAAACTTCTTCACTTCATTAATTTATTGACTAGTCTCACTTTTTCCCTGGTCTTGCTGGCCTTGATGGGAAACTTGTGAAAAAACTTTGTCAGGGTGAGGACAATCCCTCCACATGTGACCCGGCTGTACACATTTATAGCAGCGTCCTGAAATTTCTCTCTGGTTGGGTTGAAGTTCCTTTCCAGACTGATTTAGGCAAGTCCGACGTTCATGATTGTCCATACCGCATTTAAAACACCTCTTCGTGACTTCACTCGGCCCCTGGCTTTGTTGACCCTGACGCTTTTGGGTTTCTCTACACAATTTGTCACCTTTGTGTTTTTTACGGCCTTGAAGATATTATTGTTGCGATTTTTGCATCTTCACACACTTGTTATTTCCAGTCATAACAGACTGACTATACTCTCTAGATCTTTTTCCCCCCTTAAGCTGTGTGTTGCGTTCTTGATACTGTAAGACTGCAGTGGTAACTGCCTGTGCCACAATACCAGCTAACTCGGCGATTGATATTCTCTCTGGAGATACCTGAGGTGTAAGTCGATCTTGCTCGTTAACTCCCCTAACCGCCTTAGTTAGTTCTTCTTGACGATCCAGCTGAAAATTTAAATAAATTTAGATGAGTTCATCATTCAAATAAACAAATCGCAGAAGCACGAATTCCCAATGTATAGAGATGAACACAACATTCCTAGTATTAGGGCTCTATATCAAAGAAAGCAACGCTGAAAGAATAATAAGCCGCACAGATCCTAAAGGACACGAGAACCTGATGCTCTGATACCACCTGTGACACCCCGCCTAATTAAATACCGGGCGATCACTCCTTTATTAAATTAAAATCAAGGTGAACAGTTGGTTCATTCTTAGCATCACTGTCGTAAAAATAAACTTTTCCAAATTAACACCCTAATTAATTAAGCTAAGTGTCAAAACCATTTTTAACCTTTCTAACCAAATTGTATTTTTAAAGAAAAACTTATTTAATTAATTAGTAACCACATTTTCAATAAGTAAGAATCATACAACAATTATCCCGAAACATAATCCAATTAATTGAAACATTCAACATTCAAAATCCCAACATTTAAAACCTAAAGTAAAACATTCATGCTGAAATAAATCCCGAAGTAACCGTACTAGAAATAACTGAAATAAAAATGTCCCAATAAAACAGATAATTAGTGAAAAGGGCGACACATGCCCCATAAATGATAATGATAGATGTGGAATCAAGTAAACGAAGTCGTCTATGCAAGTGGCCTACAACTCCCACCTAAGCTGCAACACGTTACTTTCAAGGGATCCTAAGCAAGACGCCCCTGTGGGTGGGCACCTGTAATATATACATATATATACAAGAGAGAGAGGAAAAGAGAAAAATGGGTCAGAGCCCGATAGTGTGTATGATTTAGAAATTGTTTAGCAAGTATTTAAATTAAAACAGGCCAATGCAACAACATATTAGTGCGACACTCTCTTAAGAAATTCTCACCTCTCTTCTAATGTGCACACCTATCGCACTAACCTTCCCAGTGGTCCAACTCATCATATATCACGCTATCCTTTCCCAATAGTTTAACTTATCTTTGATTATTCGCAGGATTCAAAATTTTACGATTCCATTATTTGAAAAGAATATTTCAATTAGTAATCAAAGTTCTCATTTTAACTTTATAAATCAATAAAGTTTTCCAGTGTCATATTTTACTTTCTCAAAACAAGTATTTACAATTTGAGTCATCAACCATGTCCTACATATTAAATCACAGTAGGCAGTTCCAGATTTCAGAATTTCATATATATATATATATTAACTACTCATATAATATATATATTATATCAGCACCCCAAAAAAAACTATGGTGCGGGCATACTCTACTATCCAATCCCCGTATCGATCACAGTAAGGGAAATACAAGATCGGAATCACTCTCGAACTGCATCAACATATAAACACAAACAAGATTGAGGCAAATCATATATTCCAAGTCTCTAAGAGGTCAGTACATACCCTCACGTCTCTTAGGACCGTCTGAACTATCGATTCGATAGCCTGTACCAAGGATATCTATCTCCTAGGGTACGGATCAATATTCCCCATAAGGCAAAACATGATAAGATCGTCCAAGCACGGTAACCTCAGGGATAAAAAGTAGCGCGGACATGGTTTTCACATGTATATAATATATGCATACACAATCATATAAATATACCACTTTTATCATATTAATATAGGTTCCTCTCATCACCCATAATTACAACATTTATCCTTAATTTTCACATTATTAGTATTACGTATAAGAGTTCGTTTCTAACTTTAACTCGAAGGGTTTTCTCATCTGAATACGTAACATGCATGGACTCTATCCTCCCAAGTATAAAGTTCAGTAAGGGTCTTTTCTATGTTCCAACGTAACTCCCTTACGCAACTCTCCCATTAATTCATAAATTCATCAACCCTTAAGTAATTATCCCACAAGTACAATTCTCATCTCATATTAAGAATCCCAAAATTATTCATATGTCCTACTGGTCTTCCATATCTCCCAAAACATTTTATTAAGGATGCCCAAGAATTATTTCACATTAAATTGACTTTCAACTAATTAATAAGGGGAAACATGAGTCTGCCAGGAGGGGTCGATAGATCGAGGTCTGGGGCTCGATCGATCGAACCTTCGATTGATCGAAGATCTAGGCTTGATCGATCGATCAAGCAGGTCTGCGAAATCTGAAGAATTGCAGTTACGAGTTTCATCTTCTAACTTACACCAAATCCATATTTTACAATCCCAAACGTCTCAAAACTTGTACTACTAACATCCTAACATGATATTATACATTTCCTACGTAAAGCATGTTGATTTCTATTATTAAACATGTATTAACTAGCCCCAAATTCATATAAAACTTCAAGAACCCTAAAATTTCATTAACATGGTTCTAATCCATCTTTTCCAGAATTTTCTTCTTGTAAACATCATAATTTCGTGTGTAAATTCCTCTACATGGCAAGGGTTTCCAGAATTATCACTTAAACCATAACTACATGCGATTCCGATCTTAAATCTTAGGTTTTCTTCCATAAAACTCATCCTAATCATTCCTACATTAATATAATAGATGAATCAAAAAAATAAGCAAGATAAACACTTGCCTGGGATTTTGGTGTGGTTGCGTATCCCGTTGCGCGATCTACGCATTGATGGTGGTGGCGGTGCAAACGGATGACTTTTGGGCCTTGGATTGTCTTGGAAGCTCTCTTCTTCCCTCTCCTATGGACGTCACTTGCCTTTGATTGTTCTAACCCTAGAAGACAACCTTAGGCATCTGATATAACCCTAAGAATTTCGTGGGTTTAATTACCCATAATTGTGAAATATCCAAAACGCCCTCCCGGGGTACTAATTAGGCCTAAAAACACCCCGAGACCCAAACCAAACCCCCAGGTACATATTTCTGACTATCTCGACCCTTCCGGACACGTTGGCGCACTCAGAACGACCATACGAATGACTTGTAAAATATTCACTTTTATTTATCAATATTTATTCCCGACGCGACACAGGCGCGTCCCGACTTAAATTTCCATAATTGTCATTCTATTCACTCGTGACATTTAATAGAACCAATATTATATATTACTTTTCTCATTAGTAATATTCAACAAGTTTCCCATAATTACTAACTCTCGTCACGTTAATAATTATAACAGTATTAATTTCCGGATTTTTATTAAATAATTAACTCACATTAAATTTAATAAATCCCCAAATCAATATAGCATAAAAATACAGGGTATTACATAAAGTTCACTTGGGTAGAAATCAAAAGCGCTTGAGACTATAAGGGAAGTTGTGTTATTATTTTAGACGCGCGTTTGTGGTTCAATATTAAGCCTACACATGTCGCCCTCCTATTGGTTGGAGTTGTGTTTCTTTTAAGAGACAAAACCGGTGTTCATTAACATCCCTTGGATTTAACTTATCAATGCCCTGCATGCGTCCTTTTCCAATCCATGTGAAACCTTTATCCTCTAATCAGAAAGCGTTTAACCAACTGCTTATCTTAAACTGTTGGATGGAAGTCAATTTAGGAAGACTAAATCCCTGCCCTTGATTCGTCTTAGCCTTCTCGATCCTTCTCAGCCCAGTATAGAAAGAGGCCAACCCTTGGCCTTTGAGAATATTTTTCCACTTCGTTTAATTCAAGTGAGAAGGGAGAAGAGAGAAGAGAGAGAAGAGAGAGAAACCAGAGAGAGAATAGGAAACCCTAATTCGTCTAAACCCCTTTTCAAACCCTAACCCTTTTACCAAAAACTAGTTTATACCAAACACTAACCTTGAGTGTTTAAGAGTTTTTGTGTGTTGGTTTGAAAGTTGTTTCCTGGTTCAAACCTCTTCGTTTTAAGATCTTGTGTCCAACTTAAACATTAGGCTAGATCTGTATTTTTATTTCATAAAAATCATAGATCTGGTCATTTTATGTTATATTACACTTAGATCTGCATTATTAGTTTCTCGTCTTGAGAAATATTTTGTTGATTATTTTTCTATAGATGTTTTCATATTCAAAATCAACAAAATCATTTTCTGTTTCTAGTTCTTTTGAAGTAAGACCTCTGACCTAGTTGGAATCACACTTGGCGGTTTTCAATTTCAAAAATATTTTCAAAACCCTGAAATTGATTAAGATCTTGAAACGTCTTCCGAGTAAGATAGTCGTGGATTTCGGGATCATTTTAAAGGTCAAATAAGGTGTTAGTTTTCTGAGAAGAGAGAAACTAAAAATCACAGCATATAGATCTGATTTGTAATTTGCTAAGACTTTTAGTAAAAATAAACGTGTGTGTGTGAATGCATGTGTTAGAGCTCCATCACAAACACTTACACACTACAACACTGAAAGTGTTGGTAATAAGATCTTGAAACAAGATTGGACGTAAAGACTGGAATAAAGTGGAAGTTAGTAAATTGGGAGAGCCACATCAACAATCAGAAGTGCAGAGAAGTTAGAAGGAAACTTGTGGGTATATTCCTAAACTTGTATAAGACTGATTTGTGTGCATATGTGTTATATAGTTTGTAACTGATATATTTTGTTTCAGTGGATTTTTTTCTTTTTACCACATAGAGGGAGTCATTGATGTTTCCTCAATTGGGTGAGATTTTAGCACGTTAAAAATCTCTTATCATTAATCTTTCTACATCTCCTCATCTCATTCTTGTTGGAGTGCTGATTTAATCTTTTCAGTTTTGTTTTTCAAAACTTGTTAACAAATCTTGAACTGATCTCGTACACATTTTATTAAACACATCTTGTGATTTACTTGTTTTTATTTAAAGAAAAGAGGTTCTTCAAAAAACATTTTGGAGTTACTTAAATAGTTTAATCTGGTATTAAACGGCTTTAGTAACAGTTTTTCAATCATTTTGAACTTAAGCCAGTTGCTACACCAGTGGATCCTTGTATCAAATTAATAAAACATATTGGGCACGCTATGGACCAACTTAAATATGCTAGTATTATTGGAAGTCAAATGTATGTCATGCACTGCACTAGACCAGACATTGCTAATGAAGTGAGTGTCTTGTGTAAATTTACAAGTAATCCAGGACAAGAGCACTCGAATGCAATTTCTAGGGTGCTTACATACCTGAAGAGGACTTTGGATTATGTCTTACATTATGTAGGATATCCATCTGTTTTAGAAGGATATAGTGATTTAAGTTGGAATAATCTTGAATCAAAATCCAAATCAACTACTGGTTGGATTTTTATGCTAGGAGGAGAAACTATCTCCTAGGGATCCAAGAAACAAACATGTTTGTCAGATTCAACAATGCAATCTGAATTTATAGCCCTAGCAGACGCATGTAAAGAAGAAGATTGGCTTAGAAATGTGTTGTTTGATATTCCTTTATGGAAAAATCCATCTCCATCTATTATGATAAGTTGTGATAACCAAGACACAATTTATAAAGTTTGGAACAAAACTTACAATGGAAAATCTAGACACATTAGTCTAAGGCATCAAATTATAAGAAAATTACTCAAGGAAGGAGTAATTATAATCGACTATGTTAAAACAAACAAGAATTTAGCAGGTCCTTTGACTAAAGGACTTGTTAGGGAGATTATATATATCACATCAAAAGGAATGGGACTAAGCTCTATTAAATAACAAAACTATAATTAATGGAACCCAACTCATATCTTGAAAATATAGATAGAGTTCAATGTGTTACAAACAAGTTAAACAATAGTTATGGAACACTAGGAACTTTATACAAAAGTTCCATTCCTGTATGCCTAGTGTTGGTTTTTTGCATATTAGAGGATGAAGGTTATTTCCTAATAAATCATATAAGTTTGACTCGCAGAATCACTTAAGTTGATTTACCTATACGAGTGTCGAAAGTGTGGCCGCTTTCTATGGAATAAAGACCGATCCTAAAGCTCTCGTGAAATCAAGATTAGCACAAGGCCATAAATGTGCATGCTAGAAGAACACTTATAAACACATAAATCGATATGTGTGATAATTTCGGTTCGTCTCAAAAGGTACTTGGTTCATGATACGTTCACCAGAGCGCCTTGATGAAGCTTTAAATTGTTTACACTATATGGAAGTTCAAGTCCGAAAGACACTTCTCATTTATGTACTAGATTTCAGTGATCGTGCCAAAAGTTCTCTTTTGTTTTTTTGTTTTGTGTAATCAATCCTTTGTATCCTCTCTTGTGTATATTGAAATTGGTGGGGGAATGTTGGAAATTTCAATATAATATAATATTTTAATTATATTAATTGGTGTTTTATTTTAAACATCAGTTATTAATTTTATTATAAATTAATTGATGATTTATTTTAAACATAGTTTGGGCTTTATTTTAGAAGGAAGAAAAATGAGCAAATGGGTGTGAAAGATATCAGAGTGCTCAAAATCCCATATTATCCTACATTGGAAAAGTAACACAAAAAGTAGTGGTATGTCGACTAAAGGACAACTAAGATTCTTAGTTAACAAGTCAAACAAGATGCTATGATCCTACACATTGCGGTGGTGCTTAAGCACCAACAATCACGGCACGCGACGCACGAAAGGGAGATTGGGAGACGCGACGCGCTTTGACGTGCACTTGGCACTTCGTACGTGCACATCGTCACTTGGAATGTGGGAGCCTAAAGTTTTAAAGATGTAAAATAGATCAACGGCTGTGATTAAACGATCTGCTCAAAGGGTTTAAAATACGAAATGAGTTTATCCGAACTGTTAGATGAAATCGTAGTGTTTCGTGTAGGGGATGTCCATTCGCTTATGATGGGATGCCTAATATGAACCATTAGATCAAAGTTGTTCCAAATACATACGATCCAACGGCTGCTGAGTCGCTACATGAAGAGGTGTGACTGTTGAAAAACAGCCACATAAATGGCTATAAAAAGAGTTCCAGGTCTCTTTTTTGGACACCGAAAATTGCTAATTTCTCTTCTCTTCGTCCTCTATATTTTGGCATTATCAGATTACAAATTCAGAGTGTTCTTAATTTTATGAAACAGTACATAGTTTGAATCAAATAAATTATTCATATACTGCATTGTATCCTGAAGGCAGATTCTATAAAATCCAAAGTGTACTCGCAGTTCTGTCTCTACCGGATTGGGAGAAATTTTGCCTAAAAGACAGCGTTCACAGAACGTGCCTTGCAGAAATTAATTTATTATTTCGTTCTTTCCATAGAAAAACACCCAACATAAGATTACTAAACATTAAGGATAATTGGGAGAGGCGAGGTTGTCCTAGTTGGTTGAATGTGTTCAAGACTGTATGAGATACCAAGGATCGAGTATCACTAGCTGTAATGCAAGGCTTTTAGAAAATGTTTCTCCTCCCCCTCAATGTAATAGTGTAGAATTTATTTTTGGGTTGGGTTGTGGGGGTGGGTGGGGGGGGGGGGGGGGGGGGTGAAAGAAGGATAATTAGGACCAGTTACTAAGGGGAAAATCAAATAATGAACAAAGACAGAACCATTACACATTTTAGACTGTCAAGTTTTATGTAACTTATCTTAATTTGATTAATCTAATAATGTCTCAAAGAATACAGTTCTGCCATAGCTTAAACATAGGTGGCAATTAACACGAAATTTCACTCTAGCTAGTGGTGATAAAAGGAAAACCCAGGTGTTTTATTTTTATTTTTATCCCTTCAAGTATAATTTTATATCTCGACATTTATAAAGGTGTTAAAAGTTTTTTGTTTTTCTAAAAGTTTAAGAGTATCATATTTTTTCTTGATCTCATTATGAGGTTATAGTAAATATAGAAACATCTACTCAGATATTACATTCATTCTGGTAGAACACAAACACATCATAATTTAAATTCTTAAAGATATCATGGTATAAACAAAAGGTGAATGGCGTGTTGTTCTTTTCTATGTCAAATATGAATCATAGTGAACTCAAACCAAAATCTAGGGGAACTAAGCATACATTATTCCACTATAAGATGGTAAATGGCCACAACCGAAAAATCCAATGAGTCTAATGCCTAGGTGATTAATTATGATTTAAGATTACATTATTAGATGGTTGCCCATAGTTCAACCCCAAATAATAGTGACCATGTGAGTGTGTGTGTGTGTGTGTGAGAGAGAGAGAGAGAGAGAGAAACATGCATAGCCACTAAAACTCTAGTCCTAAACCGTTGGATATTCCACCACCGAAACTACCATTGGAGGTAGCTTGTAGGTTGGAGGTTCCACCGCTGAAACCATAGGCATGAAACCGTTGGAGGTTCCATTGTTGGTGGTTCCACTGTCGAAACCGTACGAGTCAAATCTAGAAGAACATATGATTGGGGATTCTATTGGGAGTGGGAGAAAGAAAAGGTTATATAGAGGGAGAATGAAATGGTGAGAGTAGAGGGAGTGATTTTAAATCTCCAAGAGGGGAAAGATTAAAACAGATCTAATGACTGAGATTTATTGACCATTTGGCGATGACGCGACTAAGAATGTGTCTCAGAAGTGCGTACTCTCTAGGCTCAGGTGCAAGTCTGTCGCTCAAGTAATAATCCGATAAGTCGGGTATCGATCCTCGGGGAAATAGGACAATGGAATTGTAACGACATTGGATAGACGAAGAAATCCTAAGTCTGACTCTAAAAACAAAGGAAAAGATGATTTGTTTTGAGAATTGGATACAACCAAATGCAGTTTTTGAAACTAATTAACTATTGAACTAATGAATGAATGACATGCAATTATTCTAAATTATCGAAAAATACTGATGATGAATGACTTAAAACTTTAAACTATATGATGAAGAAAACAGGACGGGAATACAATCCCTCAACCCTAGTGTATTGCAGGTATAAAACTAATCGTAAATTTAAATGATTGATTAGACCCCGAATTTAGTACTCCCAAGCATTACGTATATGAGGTTCAAGCCCGCATCATACTTAATCAGAGGATGTGTAAAATCGATATTGCGATAGTTACACTCGAATTACATTCTGAAGCATTCCGGTTACCATGAAGCAAATGAGATCCAAAGATCTACAATTGTCGTATTTCTACACAATACGGTCATAATAAACCATTAAATTTAGAGAATAAATTTTATACACATGCAACTACCACATCAGGTTGAGTTCATGTATCCCGACCTTTAAAAACCTAGCCTAACATGGTGAAATTAATGAAAACTACGTTATCTACATTCCATGAACTCATAATTGCTTGGAAAGAGAGATGAAATATGAGAAATAATAATAAAAGTGCTGAAAATAAAATTTACCACAATTGAAGAACAAGAACATGCAAGAAGAAATCAAAGGTTGAAGAAAAACTCAAAAAACTCTTGAATTAATGGTGCAAAGTATGTAAATTCTTCTCCTAGATGTTCCTACTTGTTATGGAGATTTTACATCAATGAAATCTTAATAAAAATAGTCCTAATGACTAAATATATAGGCTAGAGGTCGTTTAGAAGAGTCCCCAA
The DNA here is from genome assembly GCA_949130495.1 of Sambucus nigra. NCBI lineage: Eukaryota > Viridiplantae > Streptophyta > Magnoliopsida > Dipsacales > Adoxaceae > Sambucus > Sambucus nigra. The sequence continues at coordinate 315,005,253 of OX422210.1, forward strand.
AACATACAACTCTTTTGGCTAAAAGATAAGCACAAAATAAAAATCCCGTATCTGACAATTTGTCACACTTAGAAAGCGTGACTAATTTTGTAACAAATCGGGAGCGTGACTAATTTTGTAACGTATCTGGAGTGTGACTAATGACCGGATCGGTTCGTTTAATTTTCATCAACTTCGATCCATCTTCGGTCTGGGGTTCACTGGAATTTTGTATTTCGGATCGGTCCGATTTTCTTTGACTTTTTTTTTCTAACTTTGACTGCTCATAACTTTCACACCGGGAGTCCGATTGAGGTGCCATTTTTTCCAGTGTTCTTGTAATTGAAATCTCTTCAACTTTACAGTTGGCCCCTCCTCCAGAATAAGGCTACAAAATTACGAAATCCCTTTAACTCCACATTTCTTGGTTTTCTTTCACTGTTTTGAGTTCTCTTTGGCACTAACTTGCATGAAATACCTGTAAAACACCTACGAGATAAAAAAAATATGAAATACTTGCCAAAAAGGGTTAGTAGCATAAATATCAGATAAATACAAGCTATTTACACTGCACGGGATCATAAAAATATCGAAATTAAGGGGATAAATGTGAAGAATTATGCCTAATCAGGCGACATGGGTCTATGTAATGGAAAATAAATAGAAGGAAAAAGAAATTATTATTATAATATAATATTTATGAAAACAAAATAAAATATTATAATATTATGCGATCATTCAGCGGCATTAAGCGGTCCTTCCACAATATCGATGTTACGTCCCGAATGTACGAAACCATTTCATGACAGCTCTTAGATGTCGCCGAATATAAATGTAAGTTGGTGGGGGAAGTTTGGTGTACATCTCACCAAAATACACACTTTTCGCAACACCAAAAAGCGCAGATGTTAAGAAAAGGTGTCACAAATGTCATTTTTCCTTGTAGTGGAGAAAGGTGATAATTACAGAATGAGCATAGTCCTTGGAGCGGTATGTGATCTAAGCAATACCATGAGGGTCCATGTGTGTTCGGAAAATGGAACCGTACATCTCGAATTGAGACTTGAGGTTTAAAATGGAGAAGTCTTGGCTGAGGTCGATCACGATGACCATCGACAGGGAGGGCTTGGTAGTGGGTGGGTCATTGACGAGGAGAGGACGACGTCGTTTCTAGAGAGTAGGGGACGTGGAAGGAGGAGGGGTAGGGTTTAGAGAGTCGAGAGGGATGAGGGTTTGTAGAGTGGGAGAGAGAGGGTTTGGTCTTTAGAGAGAGAGGGAAAGTTTGGACTTTTGCCTTCTTCTTTTTTTAGTTAAATGTATTTGTTATAATTTGCAAGGAAATTTATTAAAACGTTGCAGTAAATATTTCAGATACTAAAAAAAGGAGGAAAATTTTACTGTCGTGCTATAAGAAAGGATTCCAAGATATCCTTATTAAAAGTTATATTTTGCAAATAAATATTTTCTTGCAAAATGTTTATAACAAGATTATACTTTTAGTGATGATTTTTCCATTTCCCTTGCTAATAATATACTGTTAGTGATGAAAGTTACTTCCTTGCTAAAATTTAATTATAAAATTCAAATGTAATGCTTCCAACTTAAATCCACTGTGAATATCCACAACCACTTTATGTCAACAACCTGAGAGGGACACATCTTATTTAGTGTTAAACTCTTTATTGTAAGTACAGCAGAACAATCAGCATGAACAACACCAATTTACCGTGTCTTAAAAATTCATGTCATTCCCATCATAATCTTATAATTCAAAAGAATTACATAAATAAAGTAATATAATAACTCCATGTTCAGTAGGATTCAATGATTATATATAACTACATATTTTTCAGTTTATAAATGTATTATGTAAGATAATACATAAACATACAAAGTATTTGAGGTTTAAAATATTTTTTTATTTAATATAATAATGCAACTCAGTACATCGATTAAGATATCTATAAATGAATGGACACATTCAATATTAACGTAATGATAATACTACATAAGTTGTAGCATATAGTGCTATTATTTAATTAAAAAATTAATGAAGCGAAAATGAGATAATATATATCATAACTTTCACTAATTTGGATAATATATTTTCTAAAATTTTATTCACACCTTTCTTATTTGATTTAAGTATTACTCAATGTTAATATGCTAAATGTAATTGCAACATAATCTATAACATATGAACATTTTTTCACTGTCTCACTTCAAAAACCATGTTTTCTTATGAAACTTATTCCTAAAAACGTACAAAGACATTTCATAAATCATAAGAAAGATGGTATGAGATTTAAAGCCTTATCCAAGTAAAGATCTCATTCTTCGCTAATTTTGATCATCTCGGAAAACCTTCAAGGACCTAAACTGAATTTCATAAACACATGTCTACAAAGAAAAATGGAAGGAATTATATTATTCTATTTGTAAATTTGATCTTGCTATAGATCATAAAGACTTTATTGAAGATCATTTGTTTCTTTCGCTCTAGACTATATTGAATCGAAAAATCACAAAGTGACCAAAATGCTTCAAAATCTAATTATAATCGTAAAACTAATACCAAAAACTTCGAGAGATAATAAAAAAAATCACAAAAATACGAAAGGCCCAAAAAATATTAATCTCATATAATCCAACGCAAATAATCTTATTTTGATAGAGATAGATAGATAGATAGATAGATAGATAGAGAGAGATAGAGAGAGAGAGAGAGAGAGAGAGCATATTATCATATTTGGTGGTAAGAATGTTTATTAATAGCTATCAGAAGGAGAGGATTAACCAAACCTCCTCAATCATAATATAATACCCAAAATAAAAGTAAGAGAGTAACTTTTCATTTTGAACTATGAGATGATAGTTTAGTGGGTCTTTGGCAAGCGAGATCAATTGCTTCATTTCATCATATATAACTCAATTTAGAGGCAAAAGTATGGTATAATTACTAAAAAAAAATGTGTATCCTACAAACAAAACATCAAATGTATGAATCAAAAGAGGGGCTAATGTCTTAAAAATCAATATTCTAACTATATAATTCCTTAAAAGTTATGCATCAATATTGAATACACTACAAAAAAGTAGCTTTTTAGGCAGTGGCCTAACAGTCCCAAAAGATGGTTTATCTGTCTAAACTACTTTTTGCGACGCTATTTGGGATGGGTAGGGGTCTTTTTGTTAGGGGATTATAAATAATTTTTTGACGACGTAGCCATCTCAAAAGAGTTTTTTGAGATAGGAGCAAACCCCTCTCAAAAGCTCATCATTTTATTTGACTCTTTTGAGATGACAAGAGAGTTGTCCCAAAAGATTGCTTTTGAGACGGGAATTAATTTGTTTTAAACGGTTACTAGTTTACAAAATCTTTTTGAGACAACAACATAGGCATCTTTCTTATATTTTTGGGAAAGTTTAAACCATCCCAAAAGATGTGAAAGAATCTTAAAATATTTGCACCAATATATTGTGGACTATAAAATCTATCGCTAAAGTTTAATATAGAACTAAATTACATTTGAGAAAACACAACACAACGAATAATCATAAAATGTATATAAGATGATTTTCAACCAACACAAAGAATCATTTTCATTCAACAATAGTTAGAGTTCTTACAAAAATCTCAAAATATTCATCAAAATAAAAATTATAACACTAAGTTTAAATATTTGACTTGACAACAAAAGTGCATTAATTTCTTATACACAAAATTCTTTTATCAAAATAATCCCACAATCTTAAAGCGTACGACCTCCAAAATCACTCATTAGCATTGCATGTTCAATAAAAAATATCACCTGCAAAAAAAAATTGTGTTAATCATGTCAAAATTAATATCCCACTCATTAACAATACAATGTTCAATGAATCAATATAGTATATTCTCGTCACAAGCAATATAAATATATAACTACAGTTATTTTATTAAAAATTTGATAGAGTCTCCTTTGTTTATTCATGAATATCACAAGTAGCCAACCTGTTTTGAACATTAAAATTGATTCTAAAAATACTATACACCAATCAACAAAAGATTCTGACCACAACCATAGTGAAGTTTTATCTCAACACATAGTGCAACCATTTAATACAATAGCGAAGCTTATCAAACATGAGTGACAATTTATGTTTTTGGATTGGATACAAATTAGAAAAGAAAGAGGATGTACCCGATATGTGAGGCTAGCACCGAAATCAAGGATCCAAGAGAGAGGGGACTTGAAAATGTCGTGTGTAATATTGATTCAAATGGATTTGCAATTTTCCAATTCAAACTTATTTAAATGGATGCCTAAATTTGCACAAACCAAATACCAAATTTATTCAGCCCCTAAACATGCATCTACGTGTCAAATCCAATCAAAAATTAAATCATGCGATGAATAAGCTAACACATACAGATTTTAGGAAAAAAAACTTTCGGGTAAAACTTTTATTTCACTATAATTTGTAAGCAACTTACACGGATTACCATAAAATCTGCAGTGGTTCATACGCAACTATACCATAAGGACACCCAACCCGATCATCCTAGGAACATCGAAGCACGCCCTATGAAATGCAGTCGATCAGCTGAGTACCTCCCTGAAGTGGCACCTATTGTCAGTCGTAGACTTACCCTCTCTACAAGAGAAACTTTACGAAAGTTGTATCTAGGGTTCCAAATGATTCACAAAAGTATATGGGATGTTTTTTGTGACTCAAAACTCTGTTTGGGAAACAAAATATTTAAGACTTGTAGTTTTAGATCTCTCAAAAACGTTCTCACAAAGTCTTGAACAAATACACCACCGAAATAGGTATTTATAGAAAAAATAATTTTCTGAGGCGGTGAGCCAAACCGGTTCACTTGGGCATTTATGAAAATCGAACCGGTTCACTTTTCCAGCAGCGAGGCCAAAAATTGCAAACTGAACCAGTTAACTTTTAGCCAAACCAGTTCACTTTTCAGAACCAAAATTTCTTCTTCCTTTAATCTTTATTACATGGAACATTAAAGTCATGGAGAAAATGAAGTTGCATGATAATCGGATCCGTCTTCTTAAGCGTATGACCTTGAACATTGCTTTGACGGTTGTAACGGTATACAACATACTCTAATGTAACACGGACTATGGAAAATATGTACTTAAAAATCCTTCCCTATATATATTCTAGTACAAAATAAAAAATCTGAATTATCAACAAAATGCATATACAAATCTACCCTCCCATGAACCCAAAAATGGAATGATGAATTGAGATAATCAAACTTTCTTTAAAAAATCTTCAACATCAGATCTCAAAGCTCTAAATTTTCTTTGTTATCATCAGTGTGTGCAATAATGATCTTCAATTTTGATACCTACAAATATGAGACAAGAAACAATACCTTCATGACTTATTGTGTTTGAGAAATGATATAAGCATAAGCATGAAAGCATAATCAATTCTCCCCCATACTTAAACTCCCCCATAAAGTCATAATTCGCTTTCCCCCTTTTTATTTGTCCGAAATAGACAAGGAAAAGAATATCCCAAATAAATCAAATCCGGGTGTCACAGTAAACAAGGCGAACAAACTATTTTTGATTTTTAATATTTTTCATACAAAAAAACAAAAATGATGTTACAAGAATCACACACCATGAATTTACACTAAGATAGACAATTCTTGGAAATGGAATGAATATGTGTGAACAGATTCGATAGGAAAATCGGCTCAATCATAACATGTGTGCAAGATGCATAAGTGTACTCCCAACGAATGAACATCAAAATAGTCCTTAGGTGTAAAATTTTTGAGTTTAGATGATATCGTCCTAATCATATCAACAAATCAAAGTATAAATGACTTCCACACCAATAACATTAAAAAATTATGTAATGATTTTTCATGACTTTCAAGGACGTGCAAACCATTTTAAATTCCATCCAAACTCCCTCATTAAAAGATATGCTTTTTATTTTTTTATGAGGTGATGAAACTAAAACCTATTGGCCCATTTTTGGCATATTTTTCTTTTTATTGCTTTTCAATTTTTTTGGGATCTTTTAAACCTCATTGGACCCATGATAATTTTCAATTCCTCACTTTTTAGGTCCGATTTAAACTATATCTTTGTCGCAAAGGAAAAATGAGTACCTTTCGCATCCCTTTCCTGTTTTCAAAATAAATCACACAAACTCACAAATGGTTTTTACATGCAATACTTTCGTGTCAAGTTTTATCGCATTTGGTTCATTGTATAAATATAATTGAGATGGAAACATTCAACCCACATGTGATAGACAAGCACAAAAATCAAACAAATCAGTGCATGTGTGCAATAAATGACAAGATGAGTTAAAGATGTAAGTAGCAACATAATATTGCATCTTAAAGACTCCAAACTTTGTAAAGCACATGGATGACACAACATATTGTCTCAAAAAACTATCAAATAGTCACATGGATATGGCATGATGTTGTGACTCGGTCATCCTAAATGTCCATTCATATATGTTGTAAATAAAATACAAAACTCTTTTTCAATTTTTCGAATTTAAAAAAAATTAAAATCTTTTTTTATTTTTCCAAAAATTTTCAAAAACGAAAATCTTTTAAGTTTTTCAAAAAATATATCAAAATGGAAAATATAAATACAAAAATGATACATACTAGCAATAGGCAAAAATGTCATCATGAAAATCGTCCTATGGTAGAAAACAAGTCTAAACCTCATCCATTAGGTGCGAAAGAGTTTTCCAAAGATGGTGACATCTTTTGAAACAACTCCATCAAATCGTGTGAAGTTTTAACTAAAAACTTTACTTTCTCTCGAATATGTGCAAACTCTCAATCATTATGTGCAAGCAAAGTATCATGAGTGGGTTCATGTGTGTAAACACGTGTAGTAGCATAACATGACACATAACCCAATTTAAAGAAAAACTCCCTAAGGTGTCCTCTCTTTTTCCAATGGGAGCAAATGTAAATAGGCCTAGGTACACCTTTCTCAAAAAATATTGGACATGCTCTCCTAACAAGTACGGGATGAGTAGGTGGGTTAGGATAAGAGCCATGTGCTAAAGAGAGAATTGGCTCGGGTGAAACAAACGAAATGGATGCGCTGTCATGACCTTTTCCTAAACTCTCCCCATTACCCAAATCGAGATTGAGAACCATCTTTTCAACCTTCTTAGATTGATTCTCTGAAGAGACTTTGACCTCCGAGGAACGTTCGAGATCACTCTCGAGTTGGGATACACATGTCATCAAATTAGACACAGTGTCAGTCAAATTACACTTCTTCCTCCTTAAAACTTCTTTCTCTCTCTCCAAATCTAAAACCCGCCGATCGAAATCCTTATTGTACTTCTTTGTTTTTAAGGTCTCGGCGTACAAATCCCTAAAGTCTTTTTGGAGCTCACTTTCATTGCCACTCTCAAAATCGCTCTCATCTCCACTAGAAACACTCGACTCGTCACCGTTGCTCTCGTGTACAGAATCATCCGGGGACAATGTGGGTGTACTCACACGACTCAAAAAACCTACACACATCCCATGTGCTAAACCTTTACCAGACTCATCTCCCTCACTTTCACTAAGAGTGGAAGGCATGGCTACTTTCTTCCTTTTTCTCCTTAGCCTAGTCGGACACTCAAATGCTCTATGTCCTTTTCCTTTAGACTCAAAACAAGTCATCTCATCTAAATATTCCTCACTCTCTTCCTCTTTTTCTTTCTCTTTCTCTTTTGCACCACCCTCTTTGGCCTTTTCTTTCATTTTATTTTTCTCAAAAGAATTTTTATTGTAAGAATTATTTTTGTTCATTTTGAGAAACTTTTTAAAAAAAATCGCAAACAAGGCCACATCATCAATACTAAATCTCCCTCAAAATCAGACTCATAATCTATCTCTTTCTTTTTCTTCCTAACTTGAGTCTTTAAATAAATGCCTCTATCTTTAGCCTTAATGGTTTGGGAAAACATGTCAATCTCATAAGTTTGTATATCTCCTAAGAGCTCTTATAACTTATGTTAATTTAACTTTCCCATGAATTCAGAATAGTGACTTTAGGAATGAAGCATTTTGGGAGAAATCTCAAAATCTTTGTAACGACATGCCTGTTATCAATTGCCTCACCCAAATTAAAACTTGTGTTAATAATGTCCGACAAGCGTGCAGAAAACTCATCAAATCATTCAGACTCAGACATGGTGATAATCTCAAACTGGGTTGCTAAATTTTATAATTTTAATTCTTTAACCGCATTCATACCCTCATGTGTCAATTTAAGGACATTCCAAGCCTCTTCAGACGTGGTTCACATCATAATATGGCGGAACTCATCGGGGGTGACGGATCCAGAAATAGAACTTAGACCACGGGAATTAAAATTAGACATTTTAAAATTTTCTTTAGTCCAATCTGACACAAGTTTTAAAGACATGATATTATTTTTAGTGACCGTGGGAGGAGTCCACCCATTTTCAGAAAGTACCCAAACACGCTCGTCAATGTTATTTAATTGAGATTTCATATGAGCTTTCCAATAGGCATAATTGGACCCGTCAAAAATAGGCATTCAACTATATAAGTGATCCATCAGAAAACTTGCGATTTTTCACAAAACAAATTTTTCAAAAAAAATCAATATCACACAATTTGGGCGAAAAATAGAAATACGCGATAAATTAGCGTAACCTGCTCTGATTCCAATTTGAAAAGGTATGCACTCGCTTTTAAAAAATCTATGATACCAATTTAAAAAGGTATGTACCCGCCTTTTAAAAAAGCTTTAATACGAATTTGAAAATACCGTGTGTAATATTGATTCAAACGGATTCACAATTTTCCAATTCAAACATATTTAAATGGATATCTAAATTTGTACAAACCAAACATCAATTTTATTCAGCCTCTAAACATGCATCTACGTGTAAAATCTTATCAAAAATTAAATCATGCGATGAATAAGCTAAAACAGACAAATTTTAGGAAAAAAATCTTTCGGGTAAAACCTTTCTTTCACTATAATTTGTAAGAAACTTACACGGATTACAATGAAATCTGCAGTGGTTCACACGTAGCTATACCATAAGGACATCCAACTCGATCAACCCAGGAACACCACAGCACTCCCTATGATACGAAATCAATTAGCCCAGTACCTCCCTCAAGTGGCACGTAATGTTAGTCGTAAACTTACCCTCTCTACAAGAGAAACTTTATCAAAGTTGTATCTAGGGTTCCACATGATTCACAAAAGTAAATGGGATGTTTTGTGTGAATCAAAACTGTGTTTAGGACACAAAAAATTGAAGACTTGTAGTTGTAGATCTCTCAAAAAATTTCTCACAAAGTCTTGAACAAATACACCGCTGAAATAGGTATATATAGAAAAAATAATTTTCTGAGGCGGTGCACTGAACCAGTTCACTTTGGCCTTTATAAGAGTCAAACTAGTTCAATTTTCCAATAACGAGACGAAAAATTGCAAACCGAATCGGTTCACTTTTATGAACCGAAATTTCTCCTTACTTTAATCTTCATTACATGGAATGTTGAAGTCGTGGAGAAAATGAAGTTGCATGATAATCGAATCCGTCTTCTTGAGCGTATGACCTTAAAAATTTATTCGACAGTTTTAACAGTATACGACATACTCTAATGTAACACGGGCTATGGAAAATATGTCCTTACATGATTGAACCATACATTTAGTATTTCATGAATCCTCCATAGTAGCAAATTATTCATTGCAGCATAGGAAGATAGAAGGTCTATTGAGCTTAGTGGAAATGTTTGGTTCTACGCTATGCCAGAGCCATCTCATAATCACAACATCCTCATTTTTCTAATTATCTAATTATTTTGTTGTCATAGAGGGGTTATCAATCAAGTAATTCAATTTCTTTTTGCCTCGTAAATAAACCTTAATGGTATGTGCTCAAGAGAGGCTATTATAACCATTTCACTGCTTTGACATAGTCAAATGACAACGACGACGCTTCAATGTTATGGATTTGTATATTTACATTTATCATAGTAACAAGTCACATTTCAGTTATATATCACATTTCAACATCTATTATACATTTATTATAAAACTAATCAAATATGAAGAATTCATTTAATAACCAAACAACATACACAGGAAATTTTAGCATGTGATCTTTTTTCTTTATGGGGTTTTTAGGGAGATGGGTCCTGCCTCCTTAATGTCATTCATTTCTATCAACCCAACCTTAATATCCAAGAAATTTACATGCTTAAAAGAGGAATTTTGGATGTTGCAATCAAAATAAGTTTTCAATAATGACAAATATGCAAAAATTATAAGGACCATTTTAACTATCAAGTGTGTTTTTGGCTGCAATATTGGACCATTTTCATCAGCATTTATTCGAGATGGTCAATTTTGGAACTTACACCAATATAATGCATTGCCATAAACATGTAGCATGGAAGCAAATTCAAATTTATTTCTGAATGACAAACGTTCTTTCACCATGTCTCGCAATTATGATTGAAGTATAAACATATTGAAATCATAACCAGACTATAATGATTTAAATGCCCAAAAGCTCAAGGTCCCAAAAAATTAAAGACAAATAAAACTACAAAATCTAGGGGAGGATACTTACAGAATTAGCATTAGACATCAACAAAAGAGATAAATAGGTGTTAAATGAGTGATGCATGGAAAAAACTACACTCAAAATTGACTTAAATTAATAAAAATAGGATAAGGTGTGAAAGACAATGTATGACCTTGAATTTGGAAAGAAATTGTCCATTAATTGACTTTCAAAATAAAATATAAGCAAGTAATAAGGACTTCATGTTCTTAAGGTATCATAAGTTGTCGAAAGCTGGGATGAAATATCATGTGGTGCGCATGTAGTGGGATAATACACAACTATCAATCAAACAAAACCTAAGGATTAATGAACTCAGCGTTTAATCTGTCGATCTATCCCCGATAGTATATAATCAATTAATTTTATGTTCTTCAAGCGATGATACACGGAAATTAAGAAAAAAGGCACTTAAAGGTAGAAATTCTATGAGTGTGTGATTAAAGATCTAGAAGACGATGATTATAGCTTCAAAGTAAACTTGTTTGGGAACATATGCTTAGAATAGAAAGAAAATACAAGGATGCTCATGTTTAGCTATACTATATTACTAGTATGGTGTGTAGACTAGTAGAAGAAATATTTGGCAAAGTACATTTGGATGTGAGATAACATGAAATTCATAATGGATATACTCTATTGTCGATATGATTGTTTGGAATTTAGAAATGGTGCTTGAATTACAGAAATAAAATATTTTTGAATTTGATAAAGTTTGTGATATAATTTGCAGAGGAAAATAAGAAAATCAACACAATCTCTCGCAAAATGGTATTATATTAATAAAAATCTGATTACAAGAGGAGATATGAAGTGTCACTAATCCACCTAAAGGAGTCTACTCTAATAGGTATTGCTAGTATAGAAGGAATCAAGCCAACTCTACAACTAACTGTCTAGAAATAAAGGAATGGAAAGCACCTGAAACGTACAAAATGAGAATTCGAGAAGAAAATAAACTAACCATACTTTGGACATTGAACTCACCCAAAAGAAAAACAAAAGCACGTGCTGGAGCACCCTAAACAGGTCCACCCTATTGATTACGTGGCGCTATGTAAACATTTGATTTGTGACTTTTTCAACCATAATTGAAACAACGAATAGACCCTCTACAAAGCCTCTAACTAAAGCACTGATGCTTCCCTTGATTACCTGCATAACCCTAATGTCCCCACTGCTTCTGACCACCTGGATGGTGTTGAATGCCTTGCCTCTTCTCCTGTATAGTCAGAAGAAAAATGAATATAAACTACGTTTGTAAATCTCTTTGGTCATTTTATCATGGACAAATTGGAAATGAATTTTTATTTGTTTTATACGGACATGAAAAATAGGATTTTTAGAGAGATACATTGCACCAATATTATCACACCACAATATAGGAGGGAGGTATATGGTACTGATTGATAGAAGTCATGATAGGAAGTATATCGCATGGGACTTATTCACGTACGTTGAGTATATCGAATTTTCTCTCACATGTACTATCCCCACGAGGTATACAGTGAGGTAATTCACGTACACTCAGGTATATCAAATGGCTTATCCACACGTACTGATTGCCCTTAAAAGAAAGACGTGTATTATGGAAGTCATGCCAAAGGTGATAACCCTTCTAATTAACCCAACAACGACATACCCTCATATAAGCATCAAACATAAGGCACTCATATTTAGTTTGATGATTTTTACCCCAAACTCTACAGAAATGATGGGTCGGCATGCCGCCTAAATTTTTGCGCAATTTTGTCTTTTTCCAAAACGGAACCCTGTCTATGAGCCCGGAAACAAGTCCAACCATGTTTTTACATATTTTTCAAAACCAATTTTCCCAGGATCGAGTCACGCCCGACGTTTCTTTTTTCATTTAGTTAAACCTAATACAAATGAGAACATAATAAACATAATAATAAATAATCATGTTGAGACCCTTTTCTCATTTTTCGTATTTCTTTACTAAAAGTGTCTAAAACATTGTCCCCCTCTTTCATCAACAATACCAAAAGCATTTTTCCTTCCGTATACCAAAAATACTTTCCTCCTATAATAAAATTCTTTCCCTCCTCTATTTCAAAAATAAATTTATTTTTTTCTCCTTCTCAGGTCAATCGTATACCCGACCCTTAGCCTGGCTCCCTATTGGGGTTTGTCTTCCGTCGAACCGCCCTAAGGCTCCGTCAGTTCCATTAATACTTCCTCTAAGTTAGGAATTCACCTTTATCCAGTTTCCATGGAGAACGCTAAACATGTACCAGATGTGCAATCGGATTTGATAACGATTCTAGCCCAACTCACTGCCAAGATTGATAATCTTTAAACTGGGGTTCATGAGATGCAATGAAATCGGGTCCCTATTCTCAAAATCCCAAGGTCTTCTTACCTCGCGCTATGGGTTAGACCACACCCAAGCCTATTTGGGTCCTCGAGGTATATCATCACGCAACATGGGCGACCCCTCCTATGAACGTGCCACCACGAGCTCAACTCCCTATGCCGAATCTTGCCCAACCAGGGGAAAACTTACCCATGATAATTGATCCGAAGAAAGAAGAATTGAGCAAACTCAAAGATGACCTCAAGATGTTGACCAAGTGATAATCTCCAAGTACTACATGGATAACACCCATATATCCCCCTATCCTAAAGCAAGGCTGCTAGAAATGTTTAAGATGCCTAACATTGATAAATTCGGGGGTAGTGGATCCCTAATTGTTCATTTTTGAAGTTACCACCGATACATGACTCTCCTAGGTGCCTTCAAGGAAATAATGGACCAAATGTTCCAACAGACTTTGAAGGACAACACTCTTCGCTAGTTCTTATCTCTCGATGAGTCTAGGATCCTCAGTTGGGAGGATGTTGCTCATGAATTCCTGTCATAGTACAAGTATAACGAAGAGTTAGAGGTTATCCTCCGTGATTTAGAACTTCTCGAACAGAACCCTGGGGAATCTATTAACAACTTCATATCTAGGTGGAGAGAGAAAGAAACCACCATTACCAATTGAACTTTCGAAGATGAGCAATTCAGTATTATGAGGAATAATATCTTACCTCATGTCCGAGAGATGATGGGAGGAAAGTATTACCCTTATTTTTTAGCCCTCCGAGAAGAAGGAGTAGAGATCGAAAAAAGTCTTGCCAAGATAGAAGTTGATCCGAAGAAAGTATCCAGACAGTTCACTCCCAGAAAGTAAAAAAAGGTTGCTAATACCGTAGTTTCAACCATTAATAACATCTCTCAGCCTGCTACTTCGTGGGCACCAGAAAGTCGCCCTAACCTAGTTAAAAAGGAATACACCGATCTTCATGCTCACCTCTCCAAAGTTTACCAAGCTATTTTAAGTTGAAATCTTATTAAGACATTGGACCATCGTCCATTACCAAACCCACTTCCTAAAGGTTTTAAACCAGATGCCCATTGCGACTTTTACTAAAGTGCTGGCTATACTACCGACCAGTGTTTCCACCTCTGAAATGTAATCAAAGGTTGAACGAGGTATCATCGCCCCAGTATCCAATCCTAAGCCCAAAACTATCCACAATCCACTCCCAAATCATACAAATGCCATCTTCCTAGAAGAAGACCCAAAATTTTATCCATCTACCTAGATTGTACCTAGTAAATCGCCAATTATACCCATATTTTCTCATAAACCCCTCTGCATTTGCCTATATTTTCTCCTGCACTCTACCTATTTTGTCAATCAATCTTTGTCACTTCTTACTAGAGCATGCATTATTATTTGTACCTTCTCTGAAGGGAAAAATATGGAATTATCGACGGTGCTGAATTAGCTTATAAAGTTTGGGCTTGAATTCCCCTCCAAGATCACCATTGACTGCTAGAGATTCATTACACTATTCTTGGAAGCTAAAGAATGGGCTCAAGACTCAGATAATTGGGCGATACATACTCACGAAGTCAGTTTAGATGATGTCATCCAAATCATGGCAAACTGATTTTAATAAACCGGTAAAATTTCCAGTATGTCCGAGTTACTTGATGCTTTGAGACTATAAGGGCACCTCGTCCCTTCACTTCTATATCTCCCCATTGAATGGAAGGATTTATACGGAGATGTCATTGATGTTATGGAGTGTATTGACTTCTAGTGGAAAGATGATGTCATTACCATCAGATGAGGGGATGAATTTGATAGTTTAGATGAAGAGAAAAGTCCAGAAAATACTAACCCAATAGTCATCATATATGGAATGATATCGTTTAAGAGCTTTTAGGAGAAATCAATAAGGTGGATGAACAATCTGAGATAGATAAGGAAACGGAGCTTCTATTTTTCCCCTTTTCTGTGAACCATATGACTGGAATAGGTAGGCATTACCAAGTTCCAAACCCGCAGTCCTCATCAATAGACAAAGGAAAAGGTGTTTAGAAGCTTCCTATGCCGAAAATGACCCTTAAGGAGAGCAAGATCCTCGATCAGTTAAAGGAAAGCCAAGATAACATCACTGTATGGGGACTCTTTATGTCTTCCCAACTACAACAAAATACCTTGATCAAATTACAAACCGGTCCCATAGTCCCTCCTTCCACCACGCCAGAAGAAGCAATGAATATAGTCGGATCTCTACCCTCTAGTAGAATGCTCTCTTTCTCCGAAGAAAAATCCCAAAGATTGCTCTCAATATCTCTATCGAAATCATTGGAAAGACCTCACCACTTTAACTTATTAATAATGGATCAGATCTTAATGATTGTTCATTGAGAACCCTCAATTGCTTAGGACTGAAAGTGAGCAACCTTACTCCAACCTATGTCGCGGTGCTCACTTATGATAATACCCTTCGAAAAGTGATGGGATCTATAAAACTTATGATAAGGGTTGGACCTATAAATCCCGTTGTTGGATTCTAAGTCATCGATATCCCGACTTGTTTCAATTTATTATTTGGACGACTATGGATCCATGGTGTTAAGGGTGTGTCTTCTTCCCTTCATCAGAAAATGAAGTCCTTTACCAATGGGTAGGTCATCACCATCTTGTGTGATGATAACAATGCTAAAAGTGCAACCACCAGCAGTCCATTTCTAGAGATACAACATGGGGTAAATGATACGCTTCTATCAGGTTTTCGAGTCAAACCTCTTTCCCTCCTAGCAAGAGATAATTTCAATGATAGGTTTTGTCTATAGAATAACCCTCATGGAAATGTCAATGTGATATAGATGTTCAAGAACATGAAATTCATGCCCGGGACGGGGCTAGGATGATGACAATAGGGAATACTTGAACCCATAGAGTTGAAAAAGGCCTTTCCTCCTTAAGGCTGGGGTTATCAGCCATTCGTAGAGGAACTCATAATGATCCTCCAAAATCGGTTGAAGAGAAGGCTAGAAAGTGCCAAGACTATCTCAAGAGATTCCTTGAATGAAAGATTCATCAAATAGGGTGAAGATTTCCCCCTTTTTTTGGCTTTCTTGAACTGTAGTATGATCATGTGGACAAGAAGATAAAACCAGGAATGGAGATATTTTTCCAAGACAGACACATGGAGTGAAAGTTCCCAGCATTATATGCAACCACTCATTGAGAAGAACATAGTCGATATCGGAGATTTTGAGAGAAGTGACTCCGAGGATTCATTCAACTTGCAGACACTGAGACTAACACTCTAATGTAACTCTCCTCAAAGCTGCTGATGTACCTCTCCTCAACTGGCATGCTGTGCTTTTTACACCTGCTGAAATTCAACCTAACCCATATGTTTATCCCATTTCCTCTTCATTTTTTGGTCCTCCCTATTTTGATGTAATCGATACCTCCTTTGATGAGGTTCTAAATGTTGTTTTTCCCAATAATGAAATAAACGAAGATTTTGAGTATCTGGTTGTGCCTTACAATAATTGTCTTGATTTAAATCAAACTCTTGATGATGATAATTTTACAAACTAATAATTCTTAACTGGTCTTAATAAGGTTAATAACAAACAACATAACTGCTTTCAAGTTAATGAAGATGAAACTATTGTTATTAGTCTCGGTTCTAGTAGCCAACTACGCGAGATTAGGATAGAGTCCACCCGTAATGAACAGGAGCATGCCCAACTAAAATAATTAATAAAGGAATTTGTGGATATCTTCGCATGATCCTATGATGACATACCCAGAACTTATCCCGAGATAGCTCAGCACGAGATTCCAATGCTCCCGAAATGTAAACCGATCATACAAAAACTGTGAAAGATCCACATCAAATGATGGCTCAAAGTTAAGGAAGAAGTGCTCAAACAGTTAAATCACTATAAGAAAAATGAGTATTAGGGATCGTAAAAATACACCCCTAAAAGTACAAAAATAGTCCCAAAAGAGTATTTATGATGGATTTTACCACGGGAAAAATCTGTCCCTTATACTTGGCATCGCAAATATTTTAGGGACGTAATCTACCGTCCTAAATGTTAATTAATGGACACTCTACATTTGGCATTAGGGACAAATTTTTCTATCCCAAAAAGTGTTCATGCGAAAATATTCCCGTTCCCGCGAGTAGTATTAGGGATGGAAAAATCGTCCTAATACTACTCATATTCTGTCAACACAATTAGGACGGTAAAAACCATCTCAAAAGGTAGTTTCAATTAATGCAAAAATGGGTATTAGGGACGGTAAAAATTGTCCCTAAAGGTATTCTCAATTAATACAAAATAGGTAGTAGGAACGGTTTATAACCGTCCCAATTGATAAATAAGAAATTATCATAAATAATTATATTATTATATGCTTTATGTTGCAATAACAAATGACATCTAGTTTGCAGTATAAATCAAATCATCCAATCATAAACACACTATATCAACTGCATTCATTGAAACACATATCCAATAACAATTTCTTCCATTAAACTACATTCAAGTCGAAATATTTAAATGATTACAAAATCATACTAATTAATAAGATATACAATTGTAAAAAACAATATCATCCCTAAATTAAGATGGTAAATATAGTTGTCACGCTTCAAAAACTTCTCTTAATGTAATATATAGTAGACATACTCAAAAACATTTCTCTTCAACTTCTTGTGCACAACCTGTGATAATAAATAATCATTTTATCAAAATAATATTATAGTAAAATAAGATATTCAAATATATTCGTTAATCGTATCAACAACTTTTTACAATTTTAAAAAAAAATTCGACGGAGTCTCCTTTGTTTATACATGGAAACTAATTTGTTTAATCAACACAAATGCCCGCGCATCCATTAAAAAAAATTGAAAATAAGAATCTCGCATATCAACAACTCTTTACAATTTTTAAAAAAATTTCGACAAAGTCTCCTTTATTTATACATGAAAACCAACCTGTTTAATTAACACAAAAGCCCGCATGACCATAAAAAATTGAAAATAAGAATCTGGCAAAAAAATAATTCTTTACAATTTTTAAAAAATTCGACAGAGTCTCCTTTGTTTATACATGAAAACCAACATGTTTAATCAACACAAAAGACCGCACAACCAGGTTTTTTTTGAAAAAAAAATCTCACAATCAACAACAATAATAAATAAACAATCTACCTGGCGCAAACTATTGATTTGTTCTTGTGTTCCACACGAATAAAATATAACCCTAAAATCCAAACCTGCAAAAAAATATAAGATACAAAACAAAAACGATATCAGTAATCAAATAATGTTTAAACCTAAGTCTAACTGTTCACAAATTTTCGTCATAGACTCAAATCGGGAGTCCAGTGATTATGCGATCAGTTCCTATAAGTTACATTGGTCCCATGCAAAGCTGCTCGTGCTTATGATTGTTTTACATTTTCACCACATGACAACAAGTTTTTAAGCCTAATCCTAACTATTTATAAATTCATGTTGTACACTTAAATTGGTAATTCAGTGACTACGCGATCGATTTCTATGAATTACATTGGTCCCCTGCGAGGTTCGTGCCTCTCATGGGACTGTTTTGTTATTACTTTACGTCTTCACCCTTTAACGACATGTTTTCAACCTAAGTCTAGGCTTTTGCATTCAAAATCTCATCGTATACTCCAATCGGGAGTCCAGTGACTACACGGTTGGTTCATACGAGTTACATTAGTCCCATTCGCGATGTGCATGCCTCTTATGGGACTGTTATGTGGCTGTTTTATGTTTTCACCCTTTAACGACGTGTTTTTAAGCGCAAGTCAATTTTTTTTTGCAAATTCTCCTTTTATACTCAAATCATGAGTCCCGTGACTACGTGATCGGTTCGTACAAGTTACATTGATCCCGTGCGAGTTGCTCGTGCCTCTTACGGGATCGTATTGGGGATATTTTACGTTTTCACCCTTTAACAACATGTTTTTAGGCCTAAATATAATTTTAAAACCGTTTTAAATTCTCATCATATACTCAAATCGAAAGTTTGGTGACTGTGCAATCGGTTCGTAAAAGTTACATTGGTCTCGTGCAAGGTGATCGTGCCTCTTACGGGAGCGTTTTATGGCTATTTTATGTTTTCACCCTTTGACGACATGTTTTTAAGCGTAAGTCTAATCGATTGAAAATTCTCATCGTATACTCAAACGGGGAGTCCGGTGACTAAGCCGTCGATTTGTACGAGTTATATTGGTCTCGTGCAAGGTTCTAGTGACTCTTACGGTATCATTTTGTGTCTACTTTAGGTTTCCACCTTTTGAAGACATGTTTTTATGCCCAAGTCTAATTGTATACAAATTATCGTTGAATACATGAACCAGGAGTCTCATGACTACGCGATCAGTTCGAACGAGTTACACTGGTCCCGTGAGAGGTGCTCGTACCTCTTATGGGACGGTTTTGTGGTGGTTTTATGTTTTCATTCTATGAAGGAATGTTTTTAACCCTAAGTCTAACCGTTTGGAAATTCTCATCGTATACTCAAATAAAGAGTCTGGTGACTACACAGTCAGTTTGTACGAGGTAGGTAAGTCCCGTGCGAGGTGCTCGTGCCTCTTACAAAACCATTTTGCGATTGTTTTACGTTTTCACCCTTTGACGACATGTTTTTAAGCCTCATTCTAATCATTTACAAATTCTTGTTGTATACTCAAACCTGGAGTCCGGTGACTACGCGATCGGTTCCTACGAGTTACATTTGTCCCGTGCGATATGCGAGTGCCTCTTACGGGACCATTTTGTATCTATTTTATATTTTCACCCCTAGATGGCATGTTTTTAAGTGTAAGACTAACCGATTGCAAATTCTCATTGTATACTCAAATGAGGAGTCCAATGACTATGCCGTTGGTTCATACGAGTTACATTTATCCCATGCAAGGTTCTCGTGCCTCATACAAGACCATTTTGTGGCTATTTTATGTTTTCACCCTTTGATGGCATGTTATTATACCTAAGTCTAACTGTCTATAAATTCTCGTCAAATAAACAAATCGGGAGTCCCGTCACTATGCGAGCAGTTCAAATGAGTTACATTGGTCTCGTACGAGGTGCTCGTGCCTCTTACGGGACCATTTTGTGATTATTTTATGTTTTCACCCTTTAATGCCGTGTTTTTAAGTCTCAGTCCACATTTTCCGAATTCTCGTCATATACTCAAATCGAGAGTCCGGTGACTACGTGGTCGATTATTACGAGTTATATTAATCCCGTGCGAGGTGATTGTGTCTTTAACGGGACCATTTTGTGGTTGTTTTACATCGTACACTCAAATCGGGAGTTTGGTGACTACGCAACCAGTTCCTAGGAGTTACATTGATCCCGTTCGAGGTGATCGTGCCTCTTACGGGACCATTTTGTCACTGTTTTACGTTTTCACCCTTTGACGCCAAGTTTTTAAGCCTAAGTCTAAATTTTGTAAATTCTCATCGTATACTCAAATCAGAAGTCTGGTGACTACACAGTCTGTTCGTGCGAGTTACATTGGTCCCGTCCGAGGTGCTCGTGCCTCTTACCGAACCGTTATGTGTCTATTTTACGTTTTTACCCCTTGACTGCATATTTTTAAGCCTAAGTCTAAAATTTGCGAATTCTCATCATAGACTCCAACCGGGAGTCTTGTGACTACACAGTCGGTTCCTACGAGTTACATTAATCCCACTCGAGGTGATCGTTCCTCTTATGGGACCATTTTGTGTCTATTTTATGTTTTCACCTTTTGACACCATGTTTTTAAGCCCACGTCTAATTTGTTTTTCAAATTCTTATCATATATTCAAACCGAGAGTCCGGTAACTATGCGGTCAGTTCGTACGAGTTACATTGGTCTTGTACGAGGTGCTTGTGCCTCTTACGGGACCGTTTTTGGCACTCTTATGTTTTTACCTTTTGACGCCATATTTTTAAGCCTAAGTCCAAATTTTGCAAATTCTCGTCGTATACTCAAACCAAGTGTCCGCTGACTACGGGGTTGGTTCATATGAGTTACATTGGTCCCATGAGAGATTCTTGTGCCTCTTACCGGGCCGTTTCATGGTTGTTTTACGTTTTCATCCCTTGACGGCTTTTTTTAAGCCTAAGTCTAAATTTTGCAAATTCTCGTCATATACTCATACCGAAAGTACGTAGACTATGAGATTAGTTACTACGGGTTACATTGGTCCAGTGCAAGGTGATTTTGCCTCTTATGGGACCATTTTTTGTCCGTTTACATTTTCACCCTTTGACGGTATGTTTTTAAGCCTAAGTCTAATTTTTTGCAAATTCTCGTCATTACTCAAACCGAGAGTCTGGTGACTACACGGTCGGTTCATACAAGTTACATTAGTCCTGTATGAGGTGCTTATTCCTCTTACCGGACCGTTTTTTGGTTATTTTACATTTTCGCCCTTTGATACCATGATTTTAAGCCCAAGTTTAAATTTTGCAAATTCTCTTCGTATACTAAAAAAGGGAGTCTCATGGCTATGAGGACTGTTCATATGAGTTACATTGGTCCCATGTGAGGTCTTCGTCTCTCTTATGGGACCATTTTGATGTTGGTTTACATTTTCACCCTTTGACGGTAAGTTCTTAAGCCCAAGTCTAACCGTTTCCAAATACTTATCGTATACTCAAATGGGGAGTCTGGTGACTACGCGGTCAGTTCCCGCGAATAACATTAGTCCCTTACAATGTGCTCGTACCTCTTACGAAACTGTATTATGGTTGTTTTACGTTTACACCCTTTAACGACACGTTTTTTTAGCTCAAGTCTAACCGTTTAAAAATTATTGTCGTATACTCAAACGGGGAGTTCGGTGGCTATGCGGTCAGTTCATACGAGTTAAATTGGTCCCGTGCGCGGTGCTCGTGCCTCTAATGAGACCGTTTTGTGACTGTTTTACGTTTTCACCCTTTGATGTCATGCTTTTAAATGTAAGTCTAAATTTTTGCAAATTCTCGTCGCATAGTCAAACCGGGAATTCGATGATGATGCGGTCGGTTCGTACGAGTTACATTGGTCCCATACAAGGTGCTCCTACGTCTTACAAAACCATTTTGTGCATGTTTTATGTTTTCACACTTTGACGACATGTTTTTAAGCCTAAGTTTAATGTTTTGCAAATTCTCATCGTACACCCAAATCGGAAGTATGGTGACTACGCGAACGGTTCGTACGAGTTACATTCATCCCGTGCGAGGTGCTCGTGCCTCTTATAGGACCGTTTTGTGGATATTTTATGTTTTCACCCTTTGGAAGCATATTTTTAGGCCTAAGTCTAAAATTTTCAAATTGTCTTCGTATACTAAAACGAGTAGTATAGTGACTACGTGGTCAATTCGTACGAGTTACATTGGCCCCATGCGAGGTGCTCGTGTCTCTTATAGGACTGTTTTGTGTCTTTTTTTTATGTTTTTTCACCTTTTAATACAATGTTTTTAAGCCTAAGTCTAAATCTTTTCAAATTCTCATCGTATACTCAAATCGTGAGTCCAGTGTATGCGCGGTAAGTTCGTACGAGTTACATTAATCTTGTGCGACGTGCGAGGTGCCTCTTACGGGACCTTTTTTTCCATTTTACATTTTCATTCTTTGACGGTAAGTTTTGAAGTCTAAGTCTAAATTTTTGCAAATTCTCATCATATACTCAAATCGGGAGTCTAGTGATTACACAGTCAGTTTGTACGAGTTACATTAGTCCCGTGTGAGGTGCTCGTGCCTCTTACGGGACCATTTTTTAGTTGTCTACATTTTTTACTCTATGAAAGCATGTTTTTAAGCCTCACTCTAATCGTTTACATATTCTCATTATTTACTCAAACAGGGAGTCAGACGACTACGCGGTTGATTCGTACGAGACACATTGGTCCCATGTGAGGTGTTCGTGCATCTTACAAAACCGTTTTGTGGTTTTTTAACATTTTCACCATTTGACGACATGTTTTTAAGTACAAGTCTAACCTTTTACAAATTCTCATCATATACTCAAAACAGGAGTCCGGTGACTACGCGATTATTTCATAGGAGTTACATTAGTCTCGTACGAGGTGCTTGTGCCACTTACGGGACCCTTTTGTGTCTGTTGTGCATTTTCAGCCTTTGACGCCATGTTTTTAAGCCTAAGTCTAAATTTTTACAAATTCTCATCGTATACTCAAACGGGGAGTCCGGTGATTACACGATCGGTTCCTACATGTTTGATTGGTCCTATGCAAGGTGTTCGTGCCTCTTACGGGACCGTTTTGTGGTTGTTTTACATTTTCACCCTTTGACAATATTTTTTTAAGCCTAAATTTAATTATTTACAAATTCTCAGCATATACTCAAACTGGGAGTCTGATGACTATGTTGTCAGTTCCTACGAGTCACATTGGTCCCGCATGAAGTGCTCATGCCTCTTACAAGACCGTTTTGTGGTTGTTTTACATTTTCACCCTTTAATGGCATTTTTTAAGCCCACGTCTAATTGGTTACAAATTTTCATTGTATTCTCAAAATTCAAGTCCCGTTACATTGGTCCCGTGTGAGTTGCTTTTGCCTCTTATGGAACCCTTTCGGGGTTTTTTTTTACATTTTCAAACTTTGACGGGATGTATTTAAACCTAAATGTATCTTTTTTCAAATTTTTATATTATACTCAAGCTGCGAATCCTGTGATTATAGGGTCAGTTCCTAAGTCTAACTATTTGCAAATTTTAATTATACATTCCAACGTTAAAATAGTTCTACCATACTTATATCTAACTTTCAAAACTATACAAAGTAAGAGTAATGCTCCAAAGAAAAAGTTTGGATGATCAATATCAACTAGACACTCGCTGACTATCGATACAAGCACATACGAACAATAATTATGAGCTGCATCATCAATAATTTGAGGGATTTCAAATAACCAAGTCAAAATTGATACAAAAGAACAGTTGTGATACAAGAGTACTCACATAATGGTTAATAATAATCTTCATGAAAATTTTCACCTCGATCTTCAAATCCTGCATTTTAGGAGGCCCATTAACACAGACATCACACCTTCATATGAGAAGAACCAATAGGAATTTTTTACAAGATGAATAACATAGATACGGATAATAGATTCTTGCTCACCAAACAACTATGAATAATATTCACATAAATGTTTTGGAAAAACAATCCAAATTGGACCATCGTAAGTGTGAATTAGGTATGATCTCAACAATTAAGTGATGAATTAGAAGAAAGTTCCCAACATAAACAAGTGAACAAGATCAATAATAAAATGAGGTAAATGATCTACGAATGCAGCCTTTAAAAGCTGTAATCAACTGGTATCATCCAAATGTGGACATTGTTATCTGTAATATCCAACAAATCAAATAACTAAAGATCAATTCTAAGACAAATCATACACATAACCAGTAAAAATAATTTAAAGCCACATAAATTATGACATAATATTTTCATTAGAAGAAAATATTTCGAACAACAGTAGGTTACTTTCACTTCCCAACTTAATCAACTTGAAACAACCATGCATCGAGAGAGAAGGTATTAACGCATTTACGATATTAGTCATTCAATTGAACCAAAAAATAACTTCAAAAGAGAGATTTTATAACATAGAATATTTAATGCAGAAGATTACTTTGTATAAATATTTTTAATTCCTATGTAAATGAACACTTACAAACTTCTTATGTGAATGAGTGTCACAAGCTCTAGTGCGAGTACTCCTCACAAAGAAAGTCCGTTGATATTAGTACATCTTTAAGAACAAAGCATTTCATATCAATTTCAAACTTACCCTACTAGAGATTAGTGCAAAAAATGTTTACATGCAAAATAAGACACTTAAATAAATGGAATTTTGTATAAATTGAAGACGAAATATAACATGGACTTATAACATTTTCACTTCACCACCGATATAATGAACACCCGACCACATGCATGGGTCAGAATCATCAAGGTTCCAATTTGTGAATGTATCATATGGGTCGTAATCAACTGAAGCCCGAAATTTCAACATATCCATGTTAAACAAAATCAATAAAGGCAAACAATGTTGATATTTTCAATATATCCATTTTTCTCTATGTACGAGATATTAAGCAACTTGGAGCAACATATTTTGGGCAAATAAAATATGATTTCGAACTGTCGATATTTTCCTTCACGTATGATAAGCACCCAAAAGTGTCTATTTTATACCCCGAATAGATGCATTTTAGTCGCTCGTTTTAATTAAAATTGGCCTTATGTTCGTACTTTATCATTTTGCAGGTCAATACGAAGTCGCAGTGTTAAATAATGCTAAATCCAGTCGATTGCGACGCACAAGCAGTCAAAAGCGTGCATCAAAGAAATTCAAAGAGACCGTGAAGTGAGAAGTCCATTTAGAGCTTGCCCCGATGTGATCCAATGCCCTGAAATAATCCCGTAACCTTAATCGAGCCCAGTCCATTCCCCGAGCCCAGTGTGTGTTTAGTTTGTATTTCATATTGTTTTTAAAATTTTATTTTGAGTCATTTTATTTTTAGGATTTATTTTATATTTTTTTAGAATTTATAAGATTTATTTTCTATTTTTCTATTTTTTTTTATTTAGTATAATTTTATTTTGATTTTTAATTTATTAGATTTAGTTTTAGTTTTTATTTTATTCTATCTTATTTTATTAAGATTTATTTTTAGGAGTTTAATTTTAGTTTTATATTATTTTTCTTTTAGAACTTTAGTATTTTATTTTTTATTAGGTTTTTAGTTTCATTTCTTTTATTTTAGTTTTACTTTATAGATTAGAAGTTTTATTTTTAGTTTTTACTAATTTTATTTTTTAAGATTTTAGTTATTTTTAATTTTTTTATTTTAATTGGGTACAAATTACACACACCTTACTTCTATACACAATACATACACACATATACCACCTCACCCTCACCTAATTCACCTACACTCCACCACACACTAAACTCACCCTCGTCATCTTCCCCAACCAACACCCACCATCTCTCATCTACCTTCCCCCATTAACAAACCAACCAACATTAAACCCAACTAACCATCTCACCTCCATTAACAACCCCATTTAAACCCAAAAACTTCAAACCCCGTTCCCACCTGCCTCCGGTGCGAAGCCGGCGGTGCCCAGCGCAACTACCCAACTCGTCGGTGATTCAAACCCTTTCCACCTTCAGCCTTTGCTGTCTGGACGGATATGGATTTGGAATGTCGATGCGGTCAAACTTCGAGTATCAAAATTCCTGGAGTCACGTACAAAACTTGTTAAAAATTTAGTATCATGGCAAATTCGGGTATCAATCCAATTTCTAGTGTTGAAACTGTAATCATGAAAACTTGCAATTTCAATTTTTATTAAAAATCTTTTTGTGTTTTTAAAATTTTTCTTGTTTTTGTTTTTGTTCTTGCTTTTATTTTTATTTTTATTTTTATATTTTAAAAATAATTTTTCAAGGGAGGAACGACAATTTACGCAACTAAAATGACTATGAAAAATCAGAAAGTAATCTAGTTTAGAATTTATGAGAAGAAACAAGAGGTGGGATTACACTGCGTAGTCAAATTAATTTAAAATCCTAATTATCCAATTGAATAATTCAAATAATATTGAATTTAAAATTTAACTCTCGTTACAATCCTAAATTCAATTTCATCTTTTTCAGCAATTAAATCAGGAATAGTCACAACATAAAAATTAAGATTCACACTCATTTCAATAAAATATTCGCTAAGATTAATTTATTAAAATTTGTACGAATCTTTGAATTGCATACACATAATTAATATTTTAATTTAAGAATAATACTTATCTCTAAGTGAAATCTAGAAATCAAATATTAATTTGCACCATTAATTTATTAACTCCCATTACATAAATTAATGTGTGATTTTTCCCAATTTAATTAGCCTAGAACACATCAATGAATCATTATTCAAATAAAACAACTCAACCTACGTGTTTCATCCCACCCCTCGAATGGGGTGTTTAGCCCGACATGATTACAATTTTAACACAAGCACAATTAACAAACAAGAACTTAAAGAGAAAAAGAAAGAGAAAGAAATACAATACGCAATAATTTCTTGTGTCAACTGTGTGTATGAACAAGCATCCCAAACTTGTCACAAAATCTAATTGGATTACAAAACTGAAAATAAAAAGTGAACCTACAAATTTTTCTAGACCTAAAACTATATTTTTTTTTCTTTTTTTTCTAACTATTTTTCTACCATTTTTTTTACTGTCTCTCCGTTCTCTCTTTGTATCTGTGTTCTCCACTTTTTTGGGATGAGAGAGTCCCTCTTTTATAAGCTGCCATCCCCTTCTTTTAAGAGCTCCCCGATTTTTGTTTTGGTTGAAGATATTGTGGGATTTTGGTTTCACTTGGGATTATGTTCGATTTTTAAGTGATTTGGCTTGGTGGGTTTAAATGGGTGAAGATTTAGGATAAGGCTGAGTTTCGGTTTGTGGATTGATAATGGATCCGGGTTCGAGTTTGAAAGTAGAGAGCAGGTCGGGTTTTGGTTCAGGCAGCCAGATCGACTCCCAGGTGGTTTCGGGTTTACGGGTGTGGTAGCAGGTGGGTCTAGGGCTGGTGATGGGTTGAACCTCGGTTCGAGTGCAATTGGTGGACGGACTTACCCTCCCATCCGCGGCCTTAACTCATATCCGACCTGCCCCGGCCACCTAAGAGGAGCACATAGACTGTAGGTTTTCATTCTAAGAGGAGAATTCAACAATTTCGAGGAGAGTTATATGGAAAAATGATGAACAAGAAGCAATAAATATTCAAAAGGAAGGAAATGTGGATGGGTGAAGAAAATACTTCACCATTACACATTTTTATACTCGAAAAACATAGCCAAAGACAAAAATCTTCCAAATCTCGGGAGGAAAACCTGTCCCACTTAGGACCAAGCAATT
This sequence comes from Sambucus nigra, assembly GCA_949130495.1. Classification (NCBI taxonomy): domain Eukaryota; kingdom Viridiplantae; phylum Streptophyta; class Magnoliopsida; order Dipsacales; family Adoxaceae; genus Sambucus; species Sambucus nigra. The sequence continues at coordinate 315,033,163 of OX422210.1, forward strand.
GAAGAAAGTGCAATCAAAGGCTTGGGTTGATTAGGCTGGACTGACATCCCGATAGGCAGGACAAGGGATGCGCCAATCGGTAACCCCCTATTTTTGGAAAGTTCTTTTTTTTTCCTTTATTGTCAAAATAAAAAAACTCCATAAAAATAATTTTTATTCCAAGAAATTCATAATTTCCTTCTCTCCTATATTTTTACTTATCATGTTTTAAAATAAATTTTCTCTTGAATCATTTTAAATCCTTTTTACGGTCTTCGCAGAAAAGTAAAAAGTGCATATGCATTAAATCACGAAAACCAAAAAAATTAAGAAAATCCCATTTCATTGCATATATATTGCTTTATTACATTTGTCTTACAAGAAAACATAAAAATAACAAGACTCAGTCTGACCCCCCCCCCCCCCAAAAAAAAACTCTCCCTCCCTCTCTCACCTTCACCTACTTTCTCTCTCTATTCTCTTTATTTATCTCTCTCTAAGACCCTCTGTCCTTTCAACATACGTGATTTCCCCGATGATGAGATGACGAGCCTCCGCTCATTAAACCAGACCCCTCCACAAATGAGGCAGACAACACCAAGCAAGATGGAACCGGGATCGACTCCCGAATATAAGCAGTCGCAGAAGCCACCCAATCCTAAATGTCTCTTAGTCAGGTAGTTGATACCCGAATGTTCTGCAAGAAAAATAGATAAGAGAAAATCATTCAGTCTGAGGGAAAGAAAGATATCAGAAAATTAAAAGGCAAAGAAATGAAAGGTGATACAACTAGTTGATGATCATCCTCTATCAACCCCAGCTCCTCCAGGTCCATCGGATTGGGACAATGAAGCATACGTACCGACCCTTTATCAGACCGTCGAATGTTATAAGAAGGAGGAGCCAACAGCAAAAAATGGAACCTCTGATGTCGTCGCAGTTGCCGATGTCGGCGCAATGCACGTATTGTGAGCAGACCCCACTGGCCGACTCGTGCCCCTCCAAAGCTCGCAGGGGGAAGAGGCATAATGTCATATCTATTGGGTAGCATCATCCAACTCGACATGAAATCTAGGTAATCGTAATTCACCACAATGTCGGTATACGACGAATAAGGCTCACCGACCATCGCCTCGACCCTTGCCTCCTTTGACATCTCCTGCTCCCGCCTCATGTACACTGGGGGCCTCGCAGGTGGCACCATCACCTTGTCCTCTACCACCTGTGGGACTACCCTCTCCCCCAGATACAAGAAGTAGCTGAACTCATGTGCCAGCAGACGATGAAGCTACGCATTCCCCCGATCACCCTCGTGTGCTGGATGGTCATCCCCCAGGGATAGAAGGTCGCCTGAAAAATCCCTAATAGAAAAATCAATATTTCAAATGATCATGAAGGAAAATTGATGTCTGAAGAAAAGAAGAATTTACTCGATCACTTGTCAGGCCATTCAAGACCTGACGTACCACTGCCAAAGAGAGGGACTGCCTCGACTTTCGTTTAGACTTCCGCCATTAGTACATCCGGTATAAGCCCCCAACAGACTCATCCTTCAAAGCTATCAGTTGGTCATTGATCCCAATCACCTAATAAAACCACATCTGTAAAGGACAAATGGTCATCAATTAGAAGAAAACAATCAAGGAATCAAGAAGAAAATGCATAAAGGAAAATGCAAATGCATATAGGAAAATACACAAAATAAAGAATACCTCAAAAAAATACATGGCGCTAGTAAAAATCTGTCGACAACACCGACTGAATGCATTCAAAGAAAAATAAAGGGTCACTAAAGTCAGGCTCCCCCAGTCAAAAAGGGGGATATTAAAAAATACCCTCATATATGGCAAAAAGCACAAATGGATGACGTCGTCACCAAAAACCCTCCCAACAACAAAAGAATAAACAAACGAGCCATCTGCCACACCTGCAGTCCATTAGTCTCATCGACCTGTCGACTCAACAAAACCTCCTTCAAAAGAGACAGATGGATGGAGTCCCTAGAGACTATCTACCCAATATCACTTAACGTCGTCTTCAGCGCCATCGACGTCACCCGCAAAGTCCGATCCACCTCTATCTAGGCCCTCACAATTTAGCTCCAGCAACTGTTGCACATCAATGGGAGTCACTGTCATCTCCCCAAAGACAAAATGCATAGTGTGGGTGGTGTCCCACCACCTCTCCCTCAAAGCGCATAGGACGACCTTCGAACGGGGCATCTCACCCAGGGAAAATGCTAAATTGCCAAAGTCGATCGATGACACCACCTAACGCAACACCCGTGGAAGGTTCTCCCAAAGATCCTTGAATCTCATCGTCCCTAGAGAACGCAGTTTCGACCCAAAGATCTCAGTCTGTCAAATCCAAAAGGAAAAAACCATGTCAAAATTTAAATGAAATAAGGAAATATCACCAAGAAAGAAGAAAGTAATACCAAAGGTCATTAGCACTTACATAGCCATTAAGGTTCACCACCCTAGAGGATCAGTGGTGCGCCAACTCACACAAAAGATTCCACTCTTCTTCAACTGGCTCGAATGAGTTAAAAGCATTCTCACTACGCAGAGTTGTGTCCTCAGAATCAACCTCGGCCCGTAGAAACAGCTATTCTCAACATTTCCTTAGGTCCCCAGAATCGGTCTCGACCCTCTGAATTAGTCATCCTCGCCCCTTAGGTCCATATAATTGACCTATTTCCTAAACATCGTGTGGTGTCTATTCAACGACATTCACTTTTTTAGCACACCCTTCGAGGGGATTTGTAGAAACCACATTATGGGACCCCCTAAGTCTCTCATTAGGTCCCTATCACCTCCCATTTCACTACAAACCTTAGGTCATACTCTGAGTACTGATCTAGAGGCCATCGAGCACTCTCGGGTCTCGTTTGACTCCGATCAACTTCATCATCAGAGAAAAAACTCATCAAATCCTTGAAGGGCAATGAATACCCTTTCCAACATACACCCCATGCACGAACCATCATAATGGTTCAGACGAGCGAACCATTTTACTATTGAAAATTGATCTGGAAGCCATCGGGCGCTCTTGGGCCCCAATTTGACCTCAGTCAACTTCATCATTAGAGAAAAATCTCTTTGAATATTTTAAAGGAACTGAAACCCCTTCCCAATGATTTTCTCCATGCATGAAATGGCATAATCGTTGGAACGAACGCTCCATTTCCTTTCGAAAACTTATCTGGAGGCCAATGGGCGCTCCCAGGCTCCGTTTGACCGAGGTAAACTCTTCAACTCGAACGAGGCTAAATGAATCTTTGAAGGGAACTAAAAACCCTTTTCAACTTTCTTCCCCATGTGCAAATCAACTTTACAGTAGGGACGAACTATCCGTTTTACTTCAAAAGGTTATTGGACGCTTCTGGACCCCTATTGACAAAAGTCAACTTTCTAAAGTGAGAGAAGCTCTTTGGAATGTTAAATTACCTCGCATAACCTTTCCAATGGCCCACTCCATGAATGATTCTTACTTACCATTCGGATGAACAATCTGTCTCCATCCGATGATCCACCGTTCAAAGGATTGACGAGCGCTTTCGAGCTCCGTTTGACCTAAAGTCAACTATCGAACTCGAGAGAGGCCCAAAGGACACTTGAAGGTATATGAATTGTCCTTATAACGGTATGCCCCCTGTACGATTTGGATCAACGAATTGCGTTTTATAATCGTTTATCTGAAAAAATCTGCATGAGATTGTCGATTGAGAAGTCCATTTCCCTGCTTATCCACGGTGTGCCTAGGGTTACCTATCGATTGGCAGGGCTAGGGCTATGTTTATAGGAACCCCCTTACCCAATAAATATAGGGCATGACCTCACTCCTAAGTACAACTCAAATCCATTAATATCAGTGATCACAACAACATTCTTTTACAATCAACAAAGTTTCCTTATGTGAAATTTCATCCCATCTTACATTACCATCCTTTTCATACCCAATTTGGCAAAATATCATTCTCTCACATCCAACATTAATCTCAACATCCAAGGTATTTCATCCAAGATCAAGATTAAGCTTTAATTCATCATAAAAGTTCCAAAATCCTTCTCCTTCTCCATCTCTTTAAATTTCTTCCTTTTGCATTAATTACATAAATTCATAATCTAGCTTTTACTTTAGTTCATACACATTAACATCTCACCTATTTATTAGTTATATTGTACATACTTTATTTTCTACACCCCCTCCCCCCAAAAAAAGTGTCACACCTATAAATTCCAGCAGGATTATCTATCACAATATCTCAAAACTAAAACACATTTTCTACACACACATATATAATAAATTCTCGTTAGAATCTATGGGATAAACCTCACCCTCATGCCGCATGCGAACTACGTGAACTTTGTTGCCTTTATAGGCTATGTAGGCATTTCTAGTTAAAACTCGAGACTCGAGTCCAATTTTTTAATTTTTAAAATTTTCAATTCTCCATTTTCCGCATTTGCGTCTTTTTATCTATATATTATATTTAATATATATATCATATTTATGTTTGATATTGGCGTTTTATCAACATATATTATCATTTCATTATAACGATCAATATTTTGATAAATGCATATATCTTATTTTCTAGATATTATTTTGGGAACATTCATATGGATGACATCACTCTATATTTTCCATGGTATGAGTTAGGAGATTCCGATATCCATTTATATATACATGCACACACACTTTACGAAGAAATTAAGAAAAATAGTAACACAAGCCCATGAGAGATCGATAGGGTGGGATGGGTCCCTAACACCTTCCCATTCTGTAACATAGCCCCCGAACCTTTGAAATATTGGTTTTGTAAGCATCAGTTTGTCTTTTATGCCACTTTCTCGAAGCGGTGGCCTGTTCTTTAGCCTGTTTTGTAAAAAATTGGTTGGCAACTCCATCTCTTTAGATTCACCCTACACCGATGACGACTGAAGCGATCCTAGAGGAAAAGAGCACGAGACCATTCTATCCACCTTTTTCCCCACCCGGTAAAAGAGTGAGAGGATACGATATCGGGATGACCACACTTGGAGTTCTGATTTACAATTTTTCCTTAAGAGGAGACCATGGAAAATAATATGTTTCAAGTATCAAATAAGGCATTTAACCTCAAGACAATGGTCCTGGAAACAATTGTACATAAATTGACATACTTTATTAACCAAGTACAAGGGCGGGTCCATGGGTGGGCCCACCAGGGTTGTAGTCCACCCCTCCCAAATTAGGAATTTTTTTTTGTAAGGGTTAAAAATTGCTACTTGAAGTTAAAATGTAATTGAAAAATAACCTAAAAATTTGTAAGGGTTAAAAGTTTTTGGAAAATAAAAAATAATATAGATAAATAGATACAAAAACTTAACAAATTTCTCCTCTTGGGAAATATCCCTAAACCCCATACATTTGCCGGGACTTTCGCTGGAACTTTCACCCCATTGACAAAAATTCTCGAGTCCGTTACTAATTTTAGCTCACCCCTTCGAGGAATCCTAGATCCACCCTTGACCAAGTATGAAAGGTCATGCCTTGTTAATGTGAAATATTATGAAGTCTCCACTATTTGTCGAAATTTTTTCGAACCCGAAAAGGGTGAACCATAAGATATAGATAATTTTGCATCATGTGAAAAAGGTGTATTTCCTAGTTTGCAATTGGTCATGCCCAATTTTTCAAATAGGTTCGAAATATGTTGCTTTTGATGAAGGAATAAACCATGAAGGTGTTGTATAGCGACAATTCCTAGAAACAAGTGAAAAAGAGCAAGATCTTTTACGAAAAAGGTTGCTCCTAATTTATCGACATGTGTTTAAAATTCAACTGAGACATTACTGCTAAGATAATATCATTAACATAAATGATAACATAAATCACTATATTACCATAAGAGAATATAAATAATAAGAATCGGAGTGAGACTATTAGAAGCCATATAAGGTGAGAAATTGATGGACACGGTAAAACTAAGCACAAGGAGACTACTTCAAATCATAAAGTGAACGATTTAATTTGCACATATGGTTAGTTGATATGCATAAAAAAGAACATCAGTCATTGCATGTACATAGTTTTTGTTAAAATGAAGTTGATAAAATTATTATTGACAACCAGTTGACAGACTGGCCAATTGTGGTTAACGATGGTGGAACAAACAAGTTGTATGGCTGTAGGTTGAACAATCGAACTAAAGGTGATGTCGGGTTGGTGATGAAAGCTTTTAGAAACTACACGGGCTTTGTAGAGTTCAATAGAACCTTCATACTCTTGAGTGATGTAGTAAACTAATTAAGAACCAATAATGTTCATGTTGGGCGTCAGTGGAATGAGCTTCCAAGTACTATTGCAAAGGAGAGAGCTAATTAGATTGTAAAATTTGGATAAGAACATATTGATGTGGATGAGCTACTCATTATTGGTAGAAATCAGAATTGGTCATTTTAATAATGAAAAAAGATAGACAAGATGAAGACATGTTTGTGGCAGAGGAAATGAGTAATGTCCACTATTTTATGTGTTAAAAAGAAGAGTGCGACGCTTGACTTGATTCTTGACACAAGAATAAGAGGGGTACAATTTAAAATTAATATTAGTATCTTTGTTAAATTTTTCGACATACAAAAGAGACTTATAAATTATGCGAACATGAGAGTTATTAGATAAACAAAAAGTAGAAAAATAACTATTAATAAGAGAAGAACTAATATGAGAAATTTTTAATCCTTTACAATTGCCAACATGTAACTCATATGTGCCGTGATGTTTATTTTAATGATTAAGGTTAGCAAGATCAGGAGTGATGTGATGGGTAGCGCCAATGTCTATGAACCAATTTAATGGTGTATGTGGTAATTGTAATAATAGAGGTTGGGAATAGGATGGAAGATGGTCAACAGGGTTATAGTGTCCAGAGTTCGAGTTATAGCGTTGACAACATGCTGCTTTTATATGGTCAGAAGCAAAACAAATGTGAATTAAAAATTAAAATATAACTTGTTCTTATCCAACTGTTGATGTAAAAAACTAGATTTGATCTAATTAATTAATCACAGATAAATATGAATAAAGAAATAAGACAAAGGATTTTTAAAGTGGTTCAGCCTTAATGAAATGACCTACGTCCACTATTTTTGTATTATGGGGTGCTTTTCCTTAAACTTGATGATAGATTACCCTGCTGTAAGGGTATTACAATGTATTTATAGCCCTTGGGCTGCCCATATGAATAGACAATACATCGTTAATAAATAGGCATATACATCGGTACATAATAAGAATATTCATTGAATGTATCTTGGTCGTTTAATCTTCCCAGCTAGATGCTTGGTATACTAAGTATCTCCGTACACTGAGTAGCTCATCATTTTATGTTGCTCGGTACATATATTTATGCCATGTTGGATAAGACATGTCTTAACATAACTGGTCCACGTCAGCTGACTAATTTTGAATCAACAGAAGCCCCCAATATTTCATAGTTGGAGTTGGATGCGAGAGTGTGGAATATTATACCCAAAAGCTGTTTGGGCATATTTCCCATGTTCTGTTTGGTTACCGACTTCAACACTTGTGAAATTTTCTTTTTAGCATAATAGTTTTGAGCGCGAAGTGGCAAACTTGTAAATATTTCGAATTTTTGGCAAACTCTTGGGTACTTGCATCTTTTTCCTTTATTAGCCGTCGGAAATGCAATCGTCGTCATTTGTGATCATTACTTTTGCCGTTTTCCAAAGCAACGTATATAAAGGCGGTAAAAGTATATTATTTTATACCTTTATCCATCTATATTCCCAAAATCTTTGTCTTCTCACTTTTCTTCTTACGATCATCTTCTCTGTCATCTTCCTTAGCTGATTTCTTAATTTTTTCTGTAATAACTTCTACCTTCCTTCTTTTTTCTTTGTTTTAGCCATCATGGTTGTTGATACCAAATTTGATCTGCTGACGTGGACCAATCATAAAAATACATGTGTCCATTTTCATGATGAATATAAAGACTTTGGACGAATAAGGATCGAGCGACTCAAGAGGTCCGAATAACTCAAGTGGTCTGAACAACTCAATAGAGATCTGAGCAACTAAGTCGGTCCGAGCAACTAGAATACTTGTGGCGCACGCATCAAGAAAACCGAAAGATACCTGTGTATTAAATGCACATTATTATCGTACAGATGTACATGCCTACTAGACAACTATACGTTATTCTTTCACATGTACAGCCTCAAGGATATAAATACATTGTAATCTCCTTATTAGAAGGATTCAGCCTGAATCTCTTGGTAAAATCACTTATCAAGAATTCCAGGCAAAAAAATTAGTAATACAAAAACAGTGGGCGTAGGCCATTCTCTTAAGGCTGAACCACTTTAAAAATCTATTGACTTATTTACTTACCCATTTTTATCAATAATTCAAATAATTAGATCGAATCTATTTTTTTTCATCAACAGATTGGCGCCGTCTGTGGGAAACGATTGTAATTGGCCTTTTTCACCAAAACAAATCATCATCAATGGCTGATAATCCAGAATCCAGTAATCGAAACACTGGGATTCCTCTAAACCCTTCTGCTCCCCTAAATTTTATCAGATCTGGCGGGTATAATGGCTAATTTGGCCCAAGGCCAGACGACCATGCAAGAAACCATGCGACAGCTTATATAAACCGTTCAAGGTGGAGCACCGGCCCAATCCGGACAACGAAGTGTTCATAGAAACACTCATTTACTCTCTTCGTGAACTAGGCGAACCTTATTTCAAGAGGAATCTCGATCTCGACGCACCAATTCCTATCGTACTGAAAGATATACTGACCCTTCTTATCAACCTGGACGAACTTCCTCAATACAAGCTACAAATACTCAACAAAACATCACTCTATCTCAAGAAAGGACAAATGCTCTTGAAAGGTTGAGTAGAGTCTCTCCTTTTGATCATTTGGGTCCTAGGAGGAATAGAAGTCCTCATAGGATTGTATCGAGGAACTCTTAATAACCATCTGATTTAAAGGAAGGCTCTGCCTAATCACGACCCGCTACTCGTCACGAAAGATCCCAAGAGGCAAATTCAACGCGATCAATTTGTGGATGCCACCTCGGGACATGAGTTGTTGAGTTTCATGGATGCTTATTCTGGTTACAACCAGATTAAAATGAAGCCTGAAGACAGGAAGAGTACCTCTTTTATCACCCCCAGGGGAACTTATTGTTATAATGTTTGAAAAACGTCGCTAATGTCGTTTAACACAAGGTTAAACTGTATAAGCAACTCCGAATGTTTGTTGGAGAAACCCTTTTCTTTTGGAAATAAAAATTATAAACAAGATGTGTTTACAAAGAAACTTATGTACGAGAGTAATTAAGATTGTGTAATCAGTTTTTAAAACTAAGGCAGTTTAAAAAATTCAGCACACTTAGAGAATGAGGTGAGTAGATGAAGATAATCAACACAATGATTTTAACGTGGTAAAACCTCTCCCAACAGAGGAAACATCCACGGTGACTTCTAAGTCACAAAAACAAAAATCCACTAATAACAAAAATCAGTTACAAACAATACAACATGCAAGCACACAAATCAACCTATTCTAAGTTTAGGAATATACCCCCTTGGTTCCTTCTAACTTCTGATAGATCTGATTTGTTGATGATGTTCTCCAGTTTGCTAACTTCCTTTGCTTTAGCTTCTTTACGTCGACTCAATGATTTCAGATCTTAAACACAACACTTCCAGTGTAGTAGTGTGTTAAGTGTTGTGAAGTGATTCCTATACACATGCATGAACTCACACACACTTAGATTTACAAAAAGTCCTATAAAAATTACATATACAGTCTATATGCAGTGATTTTAATTTATTTCTTTCTCATAGAACTCATATCCTTTTGACCTTTAAAGATAACCCAGATTCCACGGAGATCTTGCTTCAAAAATCGGACAAGACCTTAATCAATCTCTTTTGAAAACATTTATGAGATTGAAAACCCTCCAAGTGTGAATCCAACTAGGTCAGAATCAAGTTTCGTAAGAAAAGAAACCAGAAAACATTTTAAAAACCAAATCAGTAAGATTTTCTTTAAACAAGTATAAAAAATGCAGATCTAGTGAAAATGTAACATATAGTATGTAGATCTAACGTTTCTATGAAAAAGAAACTAGATCTTCACACAAATGTTTAAGTTGTGTACAAGATCTAAAGATCAAGAGGTTACAGCAACGATATGAACAAACCACTCACTCTCTCTTTCTCTCAAACACTCAGGTTGTGTTTGGGTTTGAATATGCGAAGATTTGTTTCAGAGAAGGTGAACTGTTTAGGGTTAGGGTTAGGGTTAGGGTTTGGCTAATAGGTTTTTCTTTCTCTCTCTCCTCTCTTATTTTTTCTCTCAGAAAGATGAATGACAAAAATTTTTCTAAGGTTGAGAAGTGAAGGGTATATATAGTGCATGGGGAAGGTTCTGGATGATCGAGGCAAATCAATGGCTATGATGAAGTCTCGCAAGGTTTGACTTGATCCTATGGTTATAAAACAGCGGTGGATTAAGATGGTTCTGATTGGTTCAAAAGGTTTGCACTGGTATTAACTAAGAACGCATGCAGACCCTTGATAAGGAACGATCCAACGATCACCAATGCAACTGGCTATCCTCTCACATAACAAACACAAACTAACGCACCAAAAGGATGACAAGTGTTGGATGGTAAGAGGCTCTCACACGCGAGTCAAACTAATTACAAAACATCACCCTGAAGTCTCTAGCGCTTTGAGATCGTACCCAACCAAACATTTCAGTGAAAAATGAAGTTTCCAAAATAGTATATAAACCCCACAAATTTTATAAACCAATTTTATTAATAAAAACATTTATTCAAAAATGTTTAAAGAGGTTTAAAATTATTTAAAAATTCCCAAAAAATTATTGAAGCACCAATTAAAGGGGAATTAAACACACACTCAATTTAAGGCAATATTAACACATGTATGCATTTCTAATTGTGTGTTGTGTGATTCATTTTGTACCATCATTGATCTTTGAAGAGGATTAGAGAGTTAGGTTCTGAGGCTTTTTGGTTTCTAGGATGGACTACCAATTTTGTCAATATTTCCAAATTCGTTGAGCACTTATACAATGTAGACTTAAGCAAGTCAAAGGTATAAGGTGCTTCAATCTCCCCCTTTGGAAATATGAGACAAAATCTCCTTTGAGTTAGCTTAAAACTCGTAGGGACCCCAAAAAAATAAAACCTAGTCCTAAACAAAAGATACTATCTACCCAATTCCTAGAAAGTCAAAAATTACATAACTCAACTATTTACAAACTTTTACACTAGAAGCGGTAGATAATCAGTAGAAGAGATTCCTGCAAATATACACACTAAGATCAAGCATTTTAGATGAAATGTGAACAAAAAGGAACTCATAAAACTCAAATTTCTCCCCCATTTTGTCTCAAATGGACAAAGGGTAAAACTTAAGGTTTTAAGAGTTTAATCAGCGCATACCATGCCTATAGAATTTCACAAATACAGAAATCTGTTATAGTCTAAAGGTTTAGTGAACATGTCTGCAAGTTGCAGATCAGTAGGCAGGTAATGAATTTCTAATTCCTTAGTTTCAACAAGTTCGCGAATAAAATGATGCCTTATTTTAATATGTTTAGTTCGCGAGTGTTGAACCGGGTTTTTAGATATGTTAATGGCGCTTTGATTGTCACAATACAATTGTAATTGTTCTTCTTTAATCTCATAATCACTTAACATCTGTTTGATCCATAACAATTGAGCACAGCAACTTTCTGCTGCTATATATTCGGACTCAGCCGTATATAATGATGTGCAATTCTGTTTTTTGCTACTCCAACCAACTAAATTATTGCCGACATAATAACAGGCACCTGATGCACTTTTACTATCATCAGTACAACCGGCCCAGTCAGCATCAGTATACCCTATGATGGTGCTACAGGTATCCTTAGTGTACCTAAGTCCAAGGTTAAGAGTGCCTTTTATGTACTTTATTATACGTTTTACACTCAATAAATGGCTCTCTTTAGGGTTATTCTGGTAACGAGCGCACAGACATACAGCATACATTATATCTAGTCGTGAGGCAGTGAGGTAGAGTAGGCTACCAATCATACTACGATATAGTGTGGAATCAACTGACTTACCAGTTTCATCTTTACATAATTTAACAGTAGTACTCATAGGCGTTTTGGCAACTTTAGCATTTTCTAAGCCAAATTTCTTAACAAGGTATAAGGCATACTTGGTTTGAGATACAAAAAGACCATCAGAATTCTGTTTAACTTGAAATCCTAAGAAAAGTTGTAGCTCCCCCATAAGGGACATGTGGAATTCCTTATGCATACTAGCAGAAAATGATTTAACTTCAGAGTTTGAAGTTGACCCAAAAATGATGTCATCTACATAGACTTGGGCTATAATAATGTTTTTGTCAAAATGTTTGACAAAGAGAGTCTGGTCATTTCCTCCTCTCTTAAAACCCTTATCCAACTAAAAGTTGGAAAGGCGTTCATACCAAGCTCTAGGAGCTTGTTTTAAGCCATACAAAGCCTTTTTCAGACGAAAGACATGGTTAGGGTATTTAGGATCAATGAACCCTTTGGGTTGTTCTACATATGTTTCTTCGGATATAATTCCATTTAGGAAAGCAGATTTGACGTCCATTTGATAAAGTGTGAATTTTAAGTAACACACTATGGCGAAAAGAAGTCGAACAGATTCAAGACGAGTGACAGGGGCAAAAGTCTCGCTGAAATCTATCCCTTCTATTTAAGAGTAGCCTTGAGCAACTAGTCTAGCTTTGTTTCTAAGGATTACCCCATTTTCATCAGACTTGTTCTTGAAAATCCAACGTGTTCCAATAACATTTTTATTTTGAGGCCGAGGTACAAGATACCAGACATCGTGAATGACAAATTGTAAAAGTTCTTCCTGCATAGCAGAAATCCAGTGTGTGTCATTCAATGCTTCATTAACATTTTTCGGTTCCACAAGGGAGACGAAACATGCGTCATTAGCATAATTTCTTAACTGGGATCTAGTACGAACTGGATCATTAGGATTACCGACCACGTTGTCAATGGGATGATCTTTAGATACCCAGCCAGGTACTTCTGGACTCTTAATAGGTAATGAGTCAAGTATTTCTGGTGAATCAGTTTTGAAATCATTTTCAGATTCAACCACAATAGGTGATTCAGATATCTTATTTTCGACAATAGTGTCACTTACAATTACATTTATCGATTCCATAAGAGCCTTAGTACGAAGATTGTATATACGATAAGCACGACTGTTTGGAGAGTATCCAAAGAAGATGGATTTATCACCACGAGTTTCGAATTTAGACAAATGTTCTCTATCTTTACAGACATAACACTGACTTCAAAAGGTTCTTAGGTATTTCAGATTAGGCTTCTTACCGTACCAGAACTCATAAGGGGTTTGTTTAGAGTTTTTCCTAAGATAGACCCTATTAGTAATGTGACAGGCAGTTCTAATGGATTCTACCCAAAAGTATTTAGGTAGGGATTTGGCATGCAACATGACACGTGCCATCTCTTGAAGAGTTCGGTTTTTCCTTTCAGCAATGCCATTCTGCAGAGGAGTTTTAGGTGCACTAAATTCATGTTTGTAATCGTTGTAGTCACAATATTCAACTATTCCTGTGTCTATGAACTCCCCCCCTCTATCACTACGAATGCGATTGACTTGTGTGGCCTTCTCATTTTCAATTCTTAATAGAATTTTCAAAAAATTCTGAAACGTGTCAGATTTATGTTTTAAGAAAGCAACCCAAGTTCGTGTGAAATCATCAACCATGACAAGGATATAACTGTTTCCACAAAGACTAACAGTTCTAGAGGGACCAATAAGGTCCATATGGATGAGATATAAAGGTCTAGAGGTGAGGATGTCTTTAACCTTTTTATGGGAAGTCTTAACTATTTTTCCTTCCTGTCAATGACCACAGACAACACTGGAAATAGGTTTAATTTTAGGAATACCTCTAACAATCTCTTGACTAGACAATCTACCAAGGATATCATAACTTAAAGTGACCCATACGATTATGCCAGATTTCATTGTCATCCATTCTGACAATGTTACAGGTTTCAGAACTAGTGTTGACAGTATAACAATTGTCAGGTGTTCTAAATCCTGTAATAATGCATTCATCTTTATCATTTAGAATTTTACAATTGTTCTTTGAAAAGGTGACAGTATGGTCAGAGTCACAAAATTGTGATATACTTAGGAGGTTGGCTTTAAGGCCTTTAACTAACAGAACATTTTCGAGAACAAGCATTCCATCTTCTTTTAGGGTTCCTTTACCTATGATCTGAGATGAAACACCATCACCGAAAACTACTTTCCCACCAACAAATCTGGTTTTGCTTAAAAGTTTGGTTTCATCTCCTGTCATATATTTGGAGCATCCTGAATCTAAATACCGACCAGATGAAGTGTGTTCAGCTTTTAAAGCAGTGATGACAATGTTACACTTCATTTGGGGTAAAAGATCCTCTTTTCTAACCCAAATATCTCTAGTTTTAATTTTGCGTAAGTTTGCCCTCATTTGATAAAATTTTCGAGACACAGTTTTTTGTCGAAAAACATTTGGAGCTGCAAACTGATTGTTGTGAAATAGTTGAGCTTTTGGTTTAGGAAAGTTTCTGGGAGCCTTTCTCTTAAATGAACTCTTAGTTTTGGTCTTTCTATTTTTGTAGTTAGAGTTCTTATCAGGTTGTCTTGGAAGGACATAATTGTTACGACTTTTCCTAGAATAGTTAAAGTTCTTGTAGACAGAAGTGTTGTAAACAGGGGTATTTAGACGCCTAGCATAACAACCTTCAAAGGAATGACCATAAATGTCATAGTAGGAGCAATATTGATTGCTTGAGGGATGAATTTCCTTAGGAAAACTTCTAAAGATAGGTTTGACAACATTCTGTTCAGAAGTGTTCTTCCTAGGAGGTATGGTCTTATAGGTAGAATTAGCCTTCCTGATCAAAGGACAAATGTATTTAGTCTTAAGTGCAGTGTCAGCCTTAGAAGTACTAGACTCTCTAATGTCTTTCTGTTGTTGCTTTTGATCAAATTCATTTTTAATCAAATGAAAGTCTGGACATGTTTCAATTGGTCTTTTGCCCCCAGACACAAACTTAATAGGTTCAATTTTAGTAGTTTGTGGTTTGTTCTTAGGGCAAAATCCAATACCAGTTCTATCATCAGAATTGGTCTTGGAGTCAACAACAAAGTCAGTAAATCAATTTGAATTGTTTTCAAACTTAGAAAACTTTTTGAAAACAGTAGATGTCTTTGTTTTTGCTTCCTCCAATTCTAATAATGTTCCCTTATATTTCATTTCCAGGATTTCATTAGTTTTAGTCAACTCTTTTAATTTTTGATCAAAAGTTTCAATTTCAGATTGATGAGTCAGACACTGGTTAGTGTACTCTTCAGCATTCAACTTTATAATAAGACTTAGATCATCTAATGTCTTAGTCAATTCTCTAACAGTCTTCTCCAATCTAGTGCCTTTTTTAAGAGTTTTAGCATACAAGGTATGGATATCTGGGAGTTCATCTGTGTCTGAGTCGCTAAGTGAAGTGTGTGTAGTGACCCCTAACGATTCAGTTTTAGTACTCACACACCCATTTGCATCGTCATTATCGAGATCACTTTGACTCACACACACAGAACTAGAACTAGCAACATTTTCAGTCAATAAAGCATCTAGGCCAATCAAAGCAGTATTCACACAAGCAGAAGTAGGAGCATCATTATCACACACATGAGTATCATCATTGTAAATGATCTTAGCATAAAAAGACATGCAAGGGTCAAGTACATTAGATGACTCAAGTTCCTCTTCATCAGAGTCACTTGAATCATTCCAAGTTTTACAGACATTGGCTCTATTGTGTGTGTTGGCTTTATTCAGATTAACTCTGCAGTCGTGTGCAATGTGACCTAGTTTCCCACATCTAAAACATTCAATCTTTTTAAGGTCTCTAGTGGGTCTGGAATTGTTGTCCTTAGGATGTTTGTCAAGTCCTCTCTCATGAGGTTTGGGATTAGACAGAGTAGGATAATTAGGCTTGCCTTGTTTAGTAGCCTGTTTGTTTCGAAATTTGACAATTTTCTTAAATTGTTTAGACATTAAGGCAATCTGATTATCTAGTTTGTCTATATCACACTCCTCATCAGAGTCAGAGTTGGTCAATTTGGACTCAAGTTTGGGTATCTTAGAGGCAAAACTCAAGTTAGAGTTAGGTTGTTTTCTTTGAGCTTGATTCAATTGTTTCTTAAAGTCTAATTCCATTTCCACAGTCCTAAGTTTGCTACTGAGTAACTCAGGGGTAAGGTTTTGATCATTCATTTCCTCAAGAAAACCGAAAGATACCTGTGTATTAAATGCACATTATTATCGTACATATGTACAAGCCTACTAGACAACTATACGTTATTCTTTCACATGTACAGCCTCAAGGCTATAAATACATTGTAATCTCCTTATTAGAAGGACACGCTGAATCTCTTGGTAAAATCACTTATCAAGAATTCCTGGCAAACAAATTAGTAATACAAAAACAGTGGGCGTAGGCCATTCTCTTAAGGCTGAACCACATTAAAAATCTATTGTCTTATTTACTTACCCATTTTTATCTATAATTCAAATAATTAGATCGAATCTATTTTTTTTCATCAACAGATTGGCGCCGTCTGTGGGAAACGATTGTAATTGGCCTTTTTCACCAAAACAACTCATCATCAATGGCTGATAATCCAGTAATCGAAACACTGGGATTCCTCTAAACCCTTATGCTCCCCTAAATTTTTCAGATCTGGCGGGTATAATGGCTAATTTGGCCCAAGGCCAGACGACCATGCAAGAAACCATGCGACAGCTTATATAAACCATTCAAGGTGGAGCACCGGCCCAATCCGGACAACGAAGTGTTCATAGAAACACTCATTTACTCTCTTCGTGAACTAGGCGAACCTTATTTCAAGAGGAATCTCGATCTCTACGCACCGATTCCTATCGTACTGAAAGATCTACAGATCCTTCTTATTAACCTGGACGAACTTCCTCAATACAAGCTACAAATACTCAACAAAACATCACTCTATCTCCAGAAAGGACAAATGCTCTTGAAAGGTTGAGTAGAGTCTCTCCTTTTGATCGTTTGGGTCCTAGGAGGAATAGAAGTCCTCATAGGATTGTATCGAGGAACTCTCAATAACCATCTGATTTAAAGGAAGGCTCTACCCAATCACGATCCGCTGCTCGTCACGAAAGATCCCAAGAGGCAAATTCAACGCGATCAATTTGTGGATGCCACCTCGGGACATGAGTTGTTGAGTTTCATGGATGCTTATTCTGGTTACAACCAGATTAAAATGAAGCCTGAAGACAGGGAGAGTACCTCTTTTATCACCCCCAGGGGAACTTATTGTTATAATGTTTGAAAAACGTCGCTAATGTCGTTTAACACAAGGTTAAACTGTATAAGCAACTCCGAATGTTTGTTGGAGAAACCCTTTTCTTTTGGAAATAAAAATTATAAACAAGATGTGTTTACAAAGAAACTTATGTACGAGAGTAATTAAGATTGTGTAATCAGTTTTTAAAACTAAGGCAGTTTAAAAAATTCAGCACACTTAGAGAATGAGGTGAGTAGATGAAGATAATCAACACAATGATTTTAACGTGGTAAAACCTCTCCCAACAGAGGAAACATCCACGGTGACTTCTAAGTCACAAAAACAAAAATCCACTAATAACAAAAATCAGTTACAAACAATACAACATGCAAGCACACAAATCAACCTATTCTAAGTTTAGGAATATACCCCCTTGGTTCCTTCTAACTTCTGATAGATCTGATTTGTTGATGATGTTCTCCAGTTTGCTAACTTCCTTTGCTTTAGCTTCTTTACGTCGACTCAATGATTTCAGATCTTAAACACAACACTTCCAGTGTAGTAGTGTGTTAAGTGTTGTGAAGTGATTCCTATACACATGCATGAACTCACACACACACTTAGATTTACAAACAGTCCTATAAAAATTACATATACAGTCTATATGCAGTGATTTTAATTTATTTCTTTCTCACATAACTCAAATCCTTTTGACCTTTAAAGATAACCCAGATTCCACGGAGATCTTGCTTCAAAAATCGGACAAGACCTTAATCAATCTCTTTTGAAAACATTTATGATATTGAAAACCCTCCAAGTGTGAATCCAACTAGGTCAGAATCAAGTTTCGTAAGAAAAGAAACCAGAAAACATTTTAAAAACCAAATCAGTAAGATTTTCTTTAATCAAGTATAAAAAATGCAGATCTAGTGAAAATGTAACATATAGTATGTAGATCTAACGTTTCTATGAAAAAGAAACTAGATCTTCACACAAATGTTTAAGTTGTGTACAAGATCTAAAGATCAAGAGGTTACAGCAACGATATGAACAAACCACTCACTCTCTCTTTCTCTCAAACACTCAGGTTGTGTTTGGGTTTGAATATGCGAAGGTTTATTTCAGAGAAGGTGAACTGTTTAGGGTTAGGGTTAGGGTTAGGGTTAGGGTTAGGGTTTGGCTAACAGGTTTTTCTTTCTCTCTCTTCTCTCTCTCTTCTCTCTTCTCTCTTATTTTTTCTCTCAGAAAGACGAATGACAAAATTTTTTATAAGGCTGAGAAGTGAAGGGTATATATAGTGCCTGGGGAAGGTTCTGGATGATCGAGTCTAATCAATGGCTGTGATGAAGTCTCGCAAGGTTTGACTTGATCCTATGGTTATAAAACAACGGTGGATTAAGATGGTTCTGATTGGTTCAAAAGGTTTGCACTGGGATTAACTAAGAATGCATGCAGACCCTTGATAAGGAACGATCCAACGATCACCAATGCAACTAGCTATCCTCTCACATAACAAACACAAACTAACGCACCAAAAGGATGACAAGTGTTGGATGGTAAGAGGCTCTCACACGCGCGTTAAACTAATTACAAAACATCACCCTGAAGTCTCTAGCGCTTTGAGATCGTACCCAACCAAACATTTCAGTGAAAAATGAAGTTTCCAAAATAGTATATAAACCCCACAAATTTTATAAACCAATTTTATTAATAAAAACATTTATTAAAAAAATGTTTAAAAAAAATGTTTAAAAAGGTTTAAAATTATTTAAAAATTCCCAAAAAATTATTAAAGCACCAATTAAAGGGGAATTAAACACACACTCAATTTAAGGCAATATTAACACATGTATGCATTTCTAATTGTGTGTTGTGTGATTCATTTTGTACCATCATTGATCTTTGAAGAGGATTAGAGAGTTAGGATCTGAGGCTTTTTGGTTTCTAGGATGGACTACCAATTTTGTCAATATTTCTAAATTAGTTGAGCACTTATACAATGTAGACTTAAGCAAGTCAAAGGTATAAGGTGCTTCAATGTTATGCCTTTTGGATTGAAAAATGCAGTTGCAACATATCAACGACTGATGAATAAGGTGTTTGCAGAGCAGATCAGTCATAACATGGAGGTTTACGTTGATGATATGCTGAAGAAGAACAAGAAAGCTGCTGACCATCTAGTTGATCTAGGTCAGACCTTTGATCAACTAGAGAAATATCAAATGAAGCTGAACCCCATAAAATGCATATTCGGAGTACGAGAAGGCATGTTTCTCAGATACATTGTTAATCAACGAGGGATTGAGGCGAACCCTGAGAAGATCAAGGCTCTATTAGAGCTACGATCTCTAACCACGAACAAGGAAGTACAAAGTCTCACAGGACGAGTTGCTGCACTTAACAAATTTGTGTCATGAGCAACTGATTGATGCCTCCCATTCTTCAAAACCCTCCAAAAAACTTTTGAATGGAATGATGAATGCGAGGAGGATTTTCAAGAATTGAAAAAATATCTAGGGACACCTCCATTGCTGTCCAGGCCAGTGATGGGAGAAAGACTATACTTATATCTAGCAGTCTCAGAGAATGTTGTTAGCTCGGCATTAATAAGAGTGGAGGATGGAGTGCAGAAACCCTTCTACTACACCAGCAAGGCTTTCCGAGGAGCAGAAATCAGATATCTAAGGCTGGATAAGTTGGCATTAGCTCTGATTGAAGCCAGCAGAACAATGAGACCATACTTCCAAGCCGATATTATAATGGTGTACACTGATATGCCATTAAGGCAAGCTCTACATAAATCGGAGAAATCAGGAAGATTGATGTACTGGGCAGTAGAGCTCGGTGAATATGATATAATTTATGAGCCTAGGTCGTCGCTCAAAGGGCAAGCAGTAGCAGACTTTATCGCAAAGTTTACTCAAGAAAATGCCTCCGAAGAACAGGATTTGAAAACTGATCAACCTGTAGATGTTACAGGATCATCAAAATTAAACCCCGACCAACTTATTTTGATAGACGAGGAAGGAAAGATGACTAACGAGCAACGATAAGTATTGGACGAGGATAAGAGGAAGTACCAGATACTTCACCAAGGAACTCTCTCGGATCAAAATTTTAATAATCAGTACCCATATGGAATTTGTATGCAGATGGCTCTTCGTGCACTGCAGGCAGTGGAGCAGGGATTGTTTTGAAAAGTCCAGATGAGGTCGATATGGAGTATGCTCTGAGCTTTCAATTTAAAGCTTCTAATAATGAGGTCGAATATGAAGCAATGATTATAGGTTTAAGTCTAGCCAAATCAATGAAAGCAGAGCAGATTGTTGTATTCAGCGATTCACAGTTAATCGTAAATTAGATTCTTGGAGTGTGTACAGCAAAGGGAGAGTTAATGATCAAGTACCACGCAAAAGCAATGGAGTTGGTATAAAGGTTTATTGCTGTTCAGTCGGTTAAAATACCAAGATTTGAGAATGCAAGGGCAGACGCCCTAGCCCGATTAGCATCAGCCACCCGCATCGAGCTACGAAGAATAATCCCAATAGAGATTCTAGCTAATCGGAGCATCGATGAAGATCTGATTATGAACTTCATTGCACTTTATTTGGGACCATCTTGGATGGATCCTATCAGGGCCTATATTGAAGAGGGAACTTTGCCAATTGATAAACTAGCAGCCAAGAAATTAAAGTTCAAAGCTGCTCGTTATGTATTAACCAACGGTATTTTATACAGACGAGGAGTTATAGTAGCACTACAAAGGTGTGTTCATCCCTCCGAAGTGAAGGACTTGATCGAAGAGGTTCACGAAGAGTCTTGTGGAGCCCATGTAGCTGGTCGGACGCTTTTTCATAAAATAACAACACATGGGTACTACTAGCCAACAATGAGAGCTGATTGTGTGGCTTATGCCAAGAAATGCGATAAGTGTCAACGCTTTTCCTCTATCCAAAGAACTCCCCAAGCATTGCTAACACCCATCACGTCCCCTTGGCCATTATCTATATAGGGAATAGATTTGGTCGGACCACTACCAACGAATAAAGGAAAATTCAAATACTTAGTGGTCACAGTGGATTATTTTACTAAATGGGTGGAAGCTGAGCCTCTCATTGATATGACAATCTGTAAAGTCTATCAATTTATTTGGAAAAATATAATGTTCAGATACGGCCTCCCATATGCGTTCATTACTGACCATGGAACCCAGTTTGACAACAAAGAATTTGCTGCATATTGTCATCAATCCAATGTACTGAAGGTCCATTCTGCACCAGGCCATCCCCAAAGTAATGGGCAAACTGAGGTGACAAACAGAACGTTACTAAATGGTTTAAAAAATAACTGGATGATGCAAAGGCAAATTGGATTAATGAGCTACAGTCTGTGCTTTGGGCATATCGCACCACACTACGAACAGCAACTGGAGAGTCCCCATACATGCTAGCATTTACGAGTGAAGCTGTCGTACCTGTTGAATTAGGTCTACCTACACATAGGGTACTTAATTTCAATTCTCTTGCTAGTTATTTGATGAGAAGATTAGACCTGGATATGCTAGAAGAAGTCAAAGAAGAAGCAGCTATAAGAAACGTCGCGTATCAACAACGAACAACTCCGTTCTACAATAAAAGAGTCAAGAAATGTGATTTGAAAGAAGGGGATTATGTGCTGAAGAAAAACATCCAAAAACATAATAAACTGGAAGCCAACTGGCACGGACCCTACAGAGTGACAAAAGTTGTTTGTCCAGGGACATACAGGATTGAAACCCTAGAAGGGGAAGAATTCAAGAACGCATGGAATGCGGAGCATCTACGAAAATATTATCAGTAGTTGAAATTTCTATGTAACAAAATTCCTTCAATATGAATAAAGTGATGTTTCCTCCATATTTCTTTATTCGTTAAAAATTTTCGGAATATTAGTGCTACACACTATACAATAAATTACCACCAACTCTGAGTTGGTCGGGAAGCAATTACCACCAACTTTAAGTTGGTCGAGAAGCAATTATCACCAACTCTAAGTTGGTCGGGAAGAAATATACCACCAACTCCGGTTGGTCGAAAATAAATTACCACCAACTCTAAGTTGGTCGGGAAGTAATTACCACTAACTCTAAGTTGGTCGGGATGAAAAATACCACCAACTCCGGTTGGTCGGTAAATAAATTACCACCAACTCTAAGTTGGCCGGGAAGAAAAATACCACCAACTCCGATTGGTCAGCAAATAAATTACCACCAACTCTAAGTTAGTCGGGAAGCAAAATACCACCAACTCCGGTTAGTCGGAAAATAAATTACAACCAACTCTAAGTTGGTCGGGAAGCAAAATACCACCAACTCTGGTTGGTCGACAAATAAAATACCACCAACTCTTGTTGGTCGGAAAATAATTACCACCAACTCTAAGTTGGTCGAGAAGCAAAATACCACCAACTCCGGTTGGTCGGCATATAAATTACCACCAACTCTAAATTGGTCGGGAAGCAATTACCACCAACTCTAAGTTGGTCGGGAAGCAAAATACCACCAACTTCGGTTGGTCGACAAATAAAATACCACCAACTCCGGTTGGTCGAAAAATAATTACCACCAACTCTAAGTTGGTCGGGAAGCAAAAAACCACCAACTCCGGTTGGTCGGCAAATAAATTACCACCAACTCTAAGTTAGTCGGGAAGAAATTACCACCAACTCTATGTTGGTCGGGAAGCAAAATACCACCAACTCCGGTTGGTCGACAAATAAAATACAACCAACTTTGGTTGGTCAGAAAATAATTACCACTAACTCTAAGTTGGTCGGGAGTTGGTCAGCAATATAATTTTCACCAACTCCGATTGGTCGACAATTTAAAATAACACAGGACATTTTTTTGTCTTTTTACAGATATACATACACGTTCATCAATAAATAAAAGAAAATATTTCCAAACCAATGACAATTAAATTGCAAATAAAACTTAAGATTTCTTCATTAAAACCAGAACAAATTACATATAATATAAATGGAAGATTACATGAATGGATTTCATTACATAAACAAATCCTACTCTATAGGTTTCTTTCCCTCTGCCTTTCACACAGAGTCTACCCCAGCGGGATGATCATCAAGACTATAAGGGGAATTTATGAAGTTCAGATCTTACAGCATTCTGACGTTCATTATAGATGGACGATCAAGCAGGTGTTCTGGGAGAGATATTTCAAAATTTGAATGAAGACTATAATCATCAAGATACTTGGAGATTAGAATGCGAGGAATGTCCCGGGCTGGAATCCAACTAAGGTTAAGCTTGAAAGGAGGCTCAGGTAGATCAATAACTCTAGGAGTATAGTAATCCCATAAGAAATGACCTCTCTCCAATTTTAGAACACAAAGAGTATTCAACCATCCCTGTTTATACCCTTCGTTGTTTGACTGTTCTAAACGAGCATCAAGATGACAAAGTGCTTCGTTATACCTAGCCATCTAAAATTCTCTGGGCTGATTATGGAATTGATAGGTTAATCTCTCAAGTTGCTCATTGAGCTTCTTCACTAAGTTTTCTTTACTCTCCAGAGCAGAAGCTTGATGGGAAAGTTTCTCGGAGAGGTTCACAATTTCTTTAGACATATTTGCCAGGGCTTGGTTCTTCGCCATCAACTGGAATGCCTGGTTCTCCAAGGCTGATTGAGTCCTCGTCTCTTCAACTGAAATCCGAATAGCCCTTGCTTGTCCACGAGAAGAAGACCTTGCTCGTCCACAAGTAGATGAGGAGGGTCCAACTCTTTTTAAAGTTTCCAACTCATCTCTTAAGTTGGCATTCTCTACTTCCAAGAAAGAGAAACCTTCATCATTGACAGGGACCAAGGCTCCCGAGGAAGATGCTGCACATTTTAGTTGGGTTATCTCTTCTTGCAAAACAATGTTTTCCTGCTCAAACAGTTTAGCGATTTGCCTATGCTCCTCAACC
The DNA here is from genome assembly GCA_949130495.1 of Sambucus nigra. Lineage (NCBI taxonomy): Eukaryota > Viridiplantae > Streptophyta > Magnoliopsida > Dipsacales > Adoxaceae > Sambucus > Sambucus nigra. Next base: position 315,057,570 of record OX422210.1, read on the forward strand.
TCATGCTTCAGGACGCTCTCTTTCTTCTCATAAGCGGTGATGAATTTGTCATAACCTTTTCCAGCACTCAATTGCTGAAATTTCTTTTCATATCCTTGATGCAGAAGAGTATAGGATTCTTTGTACTGCTGCTGGAGTTCCTCGATCGTTCCTTGGAGGTCCTCAATAATCTCATAATAAGCCACATTATTGGCAACAACGCGGTCGAGCAAGAACTTCAGATATTAATGAGCCCCAATTGCTCGTTCAGAAGCATCTGAACCCAGGATATCAATAATTTGAGGCTCATCCAGATCTGCATGACCTGCCTTAAAATAATCGTTGCATTTTTCATTAATGCTGTGTCATGAGCCGATAACAACTCCATCCTGGCCATAAACTAGCAAAGAGAAAGAGATAAAAAGAAATCAATGATGATACAAGCAGAGCAAGGATAAGAGAAAATTAAGATGAACAACCGAAGTTCAAATTTTATTTCATCATAGAAGAAAATAAAAAAGTATGAGGTTACATTCAAAAATAATAAAATAAATTCCCGAACAACTCTACACCTTCTCATTGTTCCCTACGACTTCCTCAGAAAGTTTGAAGGAAGTGACTGGTTGCTTGGAGGATGAGGGTAGTTGCTCGACTAAGGCACTGGTGGGTTGAAGTTGCTCGTAGAAATTTTGAACAACTGGAACAGGAGGAACCTGATCTTCAATCATCATGGAAGATTCCTCTGAGGCAGCTTCATCCTCTTCTTTTTCTCTAGGAGAGGGAGGAGAGCCATGAGTGTATCACTGGAACAATTCAGAATTGTCAGCAATTTTTAGCTCCTACAGAGATACAACCCATCCATCCCTAAAAAATTTGAGGCTGGCATACTCCATTTCAGAAGACGTGGAAGCCAGGCCTTTGTTCCAGCCTTTGTCCCAACCAGCGCTGAAGGAATTTTTAACTGTAATTTTTCTTTTTGCCTTCTCCGAGGAAGTCCTCTTAATAAGAAGTTCCTCGGTAGCTTTCAACTTCCCTTCCACTTCCTTTTTCTGGCGATCAACCTCATGAAGTCTACCAACTTCCTCTTCAGCAATTTTGAGCTTATTCTCAAGCTCTTCAGCATTCTTGAGCTTCTCCTCAAGCTCTTTATTGTTCTTCTCAAACGCTTTCAATTTCTTCTCCAACTCCTTGGAGGCCTCCACAGCTCGATCTCTCTCTTGCTCAATGGACTTAACCTGCTTCTCCTAAGCGATTTTATCTTCCTCATACTTCTGATGAGAGTCTTTCAAAGACTGGTTTAATCCAGTAAAATCCTTTTCCACTCCATCCGAGGAACTGGAGGCCCTGATGGCTTCATCCATTTTTATAATGCTGTTGAAACACGTAACAAGCTGAAAAAAGAAATAATTCTAAGTCAGTGTACGAACATAGTATTAAAAAGTAGAAGGTTCAGATCAATAATACTTACTGAGGCAATGTGTTTTCAATGTCATGGACTTCTGGAATAGTCCAAGATTTACTAAGCCCAGAGCGGAGCTCGGAGGAATGAAGGTTGGAACACTACTTTCAACATTGGAAGATTGAAAGATAGGTTCAACAGGTTTCTCAGACAAACCCTTTTTTAATCTCCTTAGAGGAGCAGGAGCATCCTCAACCAATGATGTTGTCTTTGTTGGAGAAATGACAACGACATCACTTGAAGGGATAACATCAACATTCTTGCTCGGAACCACAGGGGGCTTTTCAATGATTTTACTCGGAGCCACAGGGGGCTTCTCGCTAGATTTCTTGGCAGCATCAGAAGGGGGTACCTCTACAGCCTTTTTCCCCTCTTTTGGGGTATCTTTCTTACTTCTCTTTGCCTCTACAGCAGGAGAGGCAGACTTGTCAAAAAAGGAAGGAGCTTTTCTTCTCTTCATTATATCACTGATAGGGATATTTGATTCAGAAGAATCTTTCACACTAGTATCAGCAACTGGTACTTGATCAAGGTCAACCACCACAGAACGAGTAATAAAAGATGAGCTCGAAGTTCTGTATTGCAGCAAATAAGATGCAGACCTAATATGCTCCCCAGCAACAGATTGATGCAAACTCCAGATAAGTTTTTAATTTTTTATATTGACACCAATCTCTTTTGTGGGCTTCCTTTTACTGTCAACTATAACAAACAAAACCAAATATCAGTAAAGCATTTTATCAAACACAATGAAACATGATTTCAAAATCAAATAAAAATAAAAATAACCTATCCCATTGCCATAAGGCGGACACTTGGGACCTTAATACACCTCTTTTTCATTAAGTGGAGGGTGTTGCCAATTTTTCATCACTACCCCGTGATCAAAATAGTCTTTGTTGGTATCAGGAAGATTGACAACTAAGGCTTTATTTAGAAATCTAGTTTTTAAATAAAAAGTACTCGCTAGTAACCCATCTATAACAATACATAATTTCTGGGATTCCTAAACGAGTCCCATGGATTTGATTTAATCTATGTACACCGTTAACTACCCTCCATGTATTTGGAGCTACTTTTGCAGGTACAATATCGAAATATTGGCAAAACTCCAAACACAGTGGATTCGACTGGAAAGAAAAGCCACATTCGGCTATAAAGATACTTGAGAACCAGTGTCCCTCATCCAAGGAAAATAAATCATAAGGACCAGATAATTCTTCCAAAATAACCCATGAAGGGATTGAAAAATCAGACTGAAATTTGTCCAATGACTCAACAGGATAAACCATGGTGAATAAAAAAATTAAAGAAGAAAGAAGAAAATCTTACAGAGGAAATCGAGATCAGTTGTCAATAAACGATGGAAAGAACGAAGGCATAAGACAGAGTGAAAGTGAAGAGTTCAAAGAGACAAATTTGAAAAAGTAAAAGACAATAAGATTTTTTATAGAGCTTAAATACCTTACCTTGGGAATGGAGAAAAGTAATGATTACAGAGAAAGACGTTTGCGTTACCGGCGGCTAAAAGGAGAAAAAGGGACACGAAAACCAAAGTAACTGGACAAATTCAAAATATTTATGAAGTCTGATTCTATGAATTCAAAGAGGAATTAAATACAAGGAAAAATCTCCTACAATTGAGGATGACTATTTAATCTCATCATATTTCGAGAAGAATGTTCCACACTCCTCCTCAACCTCGAACTGTGAAACATTGGGGGCTTCTGTTGATACCAAATTTGATCTGCTGACGTGGACCAATCATAAAAATACATGTGTCCATTTGCATGATGAATATAAATACTTTGGACGAATAAGGACCGAGCAACTCAAGAGGTCCGAACAACTCAAGTGGTCCGAACAACTCAATAGAGAGCCGAGCAACTAAGGCGGTCCGAGCAACTCGAATACTTGTGGCGTACGCATCAAGAAAATCAAAAGACACCTATGCATTAAATGCGCATTATTATCGTACAGATGTACATGCCTACTAGACAGCTATACATTATTCTTTCACATGTACAGCCTCAAGGCTATAAATACATTGTAATCTCCTCATTAGAAGGACACGTTGAATCTCTTAGTAAAATCACTTATCAAGAATTCCAGGCAAACAAATCAGTAATACAAAAATAGTGGACTTAGGCCATTCTCTTAAGGCTGAACATCTTTAAAAATCTATTGTCTTATTTACTTACCCATTTTTATCTGTGATTAAAATAATTAGATCGAATCTAGTTTTTTACATCAACAATGGTTTACCTTATCGAATCATTGGATAAGTTTAGGGACGATTTTGGGATTCCTACTTGGGTTATTCTGGAAGAACCTTCTTGCCCTCCTGATTTATTTTCTCTAGCTGAGGGACATTGGTTTCCTTCTATTTTTGGGGCCGAATATGATTTTTCTTTCTAGCCTAATCCCTTGTATTTGGATTTTGGCCAATATTTTGTTATTGTTCCATCAAAAGTAGTTCCAAATACATGGAGGGCAGTTAATGGCATACGTAGATTGAATCAAATTCATGAACTCGTCTAGGGATTCTTGAAATTATGTACTATTATAAATGGGTTACCAGCGACACCACTTTTTATTTAAAAACTAGGTTTTCTAACAGAGCTTTAGTGGAAAATCTCCCTGATGCTAATAGGAATTATTTTGAACACGAGGTTGTGATGAAAAATTGACAACATCCCCCACTAAAGGAGAAAGATGTGTACCAAGGTCCCAGATGTCCACTTTATGGAAATGGGATAGGTTGTTCTATTTTTCAAATTAACTCTATTTTTATTTGATAAAATGTGTCACTGACATTTATTTTTTTATGTTGCAGTTGACAGCAAGAGAAAATCCCCAAAAGAGAGTGATATTAATATAAAAGATTTGAAATTTATCTGGAGTTTGCATCAAGCAATTGCTGGGAACATGTGAGGTCTGTTTCCTTTTTGCTGAGATACAAGAACACCACTTTATCTTTTATTGCTCGACCTCTTGCTCCTCCTTCGGTAATTGATCTGGAGCAGGCTCCATCATGTTCTTCAATTATTGAAGAATATTCCTCTGATTTGGGAACTTTTATTACTGACCTGATGATGAAGAAGAGGCGAATGCCTGATCTCTTTGCCAAGGTTTCTCCTGGTGTAGATGGGGCGAAGAAGAGAAAATAAGATGTCCCAGCTTAAGGGGCTAAGAAAAAGGATGTTTCTCCATCTGGGGGAGAAGTCACAACTGTCAAGGAGGTTAGTAAGAAGTCCCCCAGTTGCTCCAAAAGAGGCAACACTTTTGATTGAAGGGGTTATTATTATTCAAGAAGAGACAACACCTTTGATTGAAGTTGTTCCTCTAAAAAGATTGAGAAGGGGTCTTACTGAGAAGACCGTGGATTTTGCTGGTCAATCTTTTAGGGTTGAGGTACCTTCTTTTAGAGTTAGTTCCCCAGCACTCATTTATTTGGCTTGGCCAAGAAATTGATCTGGTCTGGAAATCTTCCGAATTGCTGAGCTCCTGAGATTTCTACTCCTTGGGAGAAGGTCACTGACTTGGCAGCCCAACACCTTGCATCAGTAAGTGTCATTATACTTGTCATTTTGTTTCTTCATACAACATTTATTTTCTAATATGATCTTCTCTTCATCTCACCGTTTTTAATGTATTTTAATAACATCCTAGAGAAGGATGAGGCTATCAAAGCTACATTTCTGCCAGTGGAGTAAAATAATCCCTTGCTGGGTTGTCAAAATCTTCGGAGGAATCCCGACAGAAGTATGAGGATGATAAAACTGCTTGGGAAAATAAAATCAAGTCTACAGAGACAGCTCAACAAAAAGCTATGAAGGATGCCTAAGAGGCAGATCTAGCTCAGCAGAGATCTATGAATGCTACATAAGACACTGATGTAGTGCGGCAAGAGGCTGTAAATGTTTCCAAAGAGGCAGAGGAGAAATTGAAGACGGTTGTTTCTAGTGAGGAGGAAGCTGAGGGCTAGCTTGAAGAGGATGAACAACATAAGAAAGATATTGAATAGAAAGTAAACTCTATTGAAAAGCTTCTTAGGGAGAATACTTCTTCTAAGAGGGTGAAGAGTAGAGTTTCTATGAAGAAGTCCTTTAGCTCTGGATGGGATAAAGGGTGGAACAAAGCCATAACTGCTGCTTGTACCCAAATGGAGTATGCAAGTTTAAAGTTCTTTAGAGATGGATGGGTTGCAGTGTTAAAGGAGTTGAACTCTTCTAGGGACTCTGAACTATTTCAGAGACATATTCATGGTCCTCCTCCTGCTATTGAAGAAGAAAAAGATGAAGTTGGATCTGATGAATCTTCTTTGTTCATAGTAAAACAAACTCCTACTGCCATTATCCCTCAGTCCTCTAAGCAAGTTTAGCAGGCAATAATCTCTACCGAGCAATGCCAGTTGCCCACCGAACAACCAATTCCTTATTCAAAACCAGCTGAGGATATTGTTGTGAATAAGGAGAAGGTGTAAAGTTGTTCGACAATTTGTTACTTTTCTTTGTTTTCCCTTTTGTTTTGTATCTTTGGTTGTAACCTCTTCTCTTATAATCAATAAAATGGACTTTGTTATTTATTCTGAGTTTCTCCTTTATAACTGTATTGTTTGTTAATCTATTTTTACTTTGACTTTCTACTTTATTGCCAGGATGGAATTGTTATCAGCTCATGATACGAAGTTGATGAAGAAATTTACTGATTACTTCAAAGCTGGTCATGCAGACTTCTCTGAAGCACAAATAATTAATATTCTAGGATCTGATGCTTCTGAGTGAGAAATTAATGCTTACCAATATTTAAAATGTTTACTTGATCGGGATGTAGCGAATAATGTGGCTTACTATGAGATGATTGAAGACCTTTAAAGAATGATTGAAGAACTTAAACTTCAACACAAGGAAACCACTGATTATCTGCATGAAGGTTATGAGAAGAAGTACTAATAGTTGAGTGCTGATCAGGGCTATGCAAAATTTATCTCAACCCATAATAAGAGAGATTGTGTGCTGAAGCTTGAGGTTGAAGATCACAAAAATATCGCTAAGTTATCGGAGGAAGAAAATAATGCTTTGAGAGAAGAATTGAGACAACTGAAATATGCTTCTTCTTCTGTAGCTCTGGTCCCAATCAATGATGAAGGTTTTTCCTTTTAGGAGACTTAAAATGCTTCATTAAGAGAAGGATTATAAGTTTTGAAGAGTGCCAGACTTACATCCTCTAATCGAGGTAGAGCAAGAGCTGGTTGGAGCAGCATCGAAGAGACTATGACTCGACAAGCTTTATAAAACTAGACTACTCAAATGAAGGCAAAAAATCAAGCTTTAGTTGATATGTACCAAAAAATTCATACACTTACTGAGCGGCTTTCCAATCAGAGTTCTGTGTTGGAGAATAAAGAAAGTCTGGTGAAGAGGCTTCATCAGCATATTGAACGATTGAATTATCAATTCCACAACGAGCCTAGAGAGTTTTGGATGGGGGGATATGATGAAGCTTTATGCCATCTTGATGCCAGGTTGAAGAAATCAAACAATAAGGGATACAAACAAGGGTGGTTGAATGTGCTAACTGTGATGAAGGTTAAGGAAGGAACCGAGTTATGGGATTGGTACGACCCTAGATTACTTGATCTTCCAGTACCTCCTTTCAAACTAGATGTTATCTAGATTCCAGTTAGATCCATTCCTCAACGTTTGATTTCAAAATACCTTGGTGATTACAATCTACACGAAGATTTTGAAATATCCTTACCTCCTCATCTGCTTGACCGACCAAGTACGAGCAATACTAGGATGCTGCGAGATTTGAACTTTATTAATTCTTCTATTTCTTTAGATGATCCTCCAGCTGTAATGGATCCTGTACCTAAATCTGAGGGAAAGAAACCAGTAGAATAGGCTATTTATATTTCGTTAGTGATTGTGTAATGAAGAAAAATCATCTTTTGTAATTTTGTTTCCTTGGAAATAAATTAATTGTATGATGTTTATCTTGTCAATCTTTATGAGATCAACTATAATAATGTTGTACTTATCAATCACTATATATATATATATATGGATAATTTTCCCTCTGTTGATTTAGTTGCCTAGACAATGGAACTTTGCCCCATATGTTTGCCTAGTTGTAGTGACTTATCACCCATAAGTTCCTAAGCAATGGAATTATTTTTATCCCATGTTCCTTCTTAGTTGTAGCTATTATTTAAGTAAATAATTTCCCTGGTGCCTCGACAGTGGATATTTTACCCATCTTCTTTCCTAGTTTAGATGTCACTTGGGTCACCTATCATCAAACAGGCCTTTACTTGCTCGATTGTTATACCAATATTATTGATTATGTTTATGTCGACCAACTCGTAGTTGGTGAATACTGATGCCGACCAACTTTGATGGTGTTTGTACCGATGTCGACCAACTTTGTTGATTTTTTTTTGTTGCTGAGTTAAGTGCAGTGTGAGCACTAGCACTCCGAAAAAAAGTAACACAAACAAATATTAGGAAATCAACATTTTCATTCATACTGAAACAATGGGGTACATGTATAGTTACATTACCGGTAATACTTTCTCAGTTGCTCTGTATTCCAAGGATTCTTGAATTCTTTCCCTTATAGAGTTTCTATTCTGTAGGTGCCAGGTCGAACAACAGATGTGACACGATAGGTCCCATGCTAGTTGGATTCCAACTTATTATTCTTTTGAATTTCTTTCTTGAGAACATAATCTCCTTCTTTGAGATCGCACTTCTAGACCCTTTTATTGTAGAACATGGAAGTCCTTTGCTAATAAGCTGCATTTCGGATCGCTGCTTCTTCTCTAACTTCTTCGAGCATGTCCAAGTCCAAGCATCTCATCAAATCACTATCACAGAATTAAAATTAAGCACCCTATGAGTAGGTAATCCTAATTCAGCAGGTATGACTGCTTCACTCCCAAAAGCCAACATGTAAGGGGAATCCCCAATTACTATTCGGGGTGTTGTTCGGTAGTCCCATAACACTGAGTGCAGCTCATTAATCTAATTCCCTTTAGCATCATCCAATCTTTTCTTCAACCCAGTCAGTAGAGTTTTATTCGTCAACTCTGTTTGCCCGTTACTTTGGGGATGACCTGGAGAAGAATGGATCTTTTGAATGTTGGACTGTAGACAATACACAACGAACTCATCATTGTCAAATTAGATACAATGATCAGTGATAAAAGCATGTGGTAGACCATATCTGTAAATAATATTCTTCTAACCCTTTCATAATCTATATCAATGAGAGGTTCAACTTCCACCCATTTGGTAAAGTAATCAACAACTACTACCAAATATTTAAATCATCCTCTTGTAATTGGTAGAGGCTCGACTAAATCTATTCCCCACATAGAAAATGGCCAAGGTGAAGTGATTGGTGTTAACAATGCCCGAGGAGTTCTTCGTATAGTAAAAAATCGAAGACACTTGTCGCATTTCTTGGCATAAGCTGTATAATCAGTGTGCATGGTTGGCCAATAATACCCCTGCATATATATTCTCTGTAAAAGAGTTCTACTAGCTACGTGAGCTCCACAAGATCCTTTATGAATTTCGTCGATTAGATCTTTGACTTTTGCTAGATTAACACATCTTTGGAGACCAGCTACCACGCCTCTTCTGTACAAAATTTCATTATTTAAGACGTATTTGGTAGCCTTAAACTTCAACCTCTTGGCTGCGAGTTGATCGAATGGTAAAGTGCCTTCTTCGATATAATCCCTAATGGGATCCATCCAGGAAGGTCCTATATCCAAAGCAATAAAATTCACCATTAAATCTTCATCGATACTTCTGCTTGCCAGTATCTCAATGGGAATTAGTCTTCGTATCTCGGTGCATGTAGTTGAGGCTAACCGAGCAAGTGCATTTGTCCTTGCATTCTCCAGTCTTGGTATTCTAATCACTTGGACAACTGCCAAATTGGATATAGTCTCCATACCTTTAGTTAAATACCTCGACATGAACTCTCCTTTTATTGTGTAAAGACTGAGCATCTGATTTACCACTAATTGGTAATCGCTGAACATTATAACTTGCTCTGCATTCAATGATTTAGCTAAGTTGAGGCCCAAAATTATTTCTTCATACTCAGCTTCATTATTGGAAGCCTTGACTTAAAAACGCATAGCATATTCTATGTCTATTCCATCAGGACTGCTGAGAATAATTCCATCTCCGCAACTTGTTGCACATGAAGAACCGTCGACGCATAAATTCCATATAGGGATATTATTATCAAACCCTTCGTTTGACAAAATCCCTTGATGGAATATCTTGTCCTTCCTTTCTTCATTCCTCAACTCTGGACTCTTACCAGAAGATTTTGTTTAATCGGTTGCCATCCCTTCTAGCAATTCTATTGTTGAGAGTTGATCGGGGATAATTTGTGTTGATCCTCCAGCATCCTTGAGTTTCTTTGTATTAGCCCCTTATTGATCGGAGGTATCTGGGTAGGTAAATTCAGTAATGAAATCCGCAAGTACTTGCCCTTTGAGAGAGGATCTTAGCTCGTAGATAATGTCATATTCCCCTAATTCCACTACGCAATACATCAATCTTCCAGACGTTTTTGGCTTATGTAGAGCCTGTCTGAGTGGAATGTGAGTGTATACCACTATTATATGGTCTTGAAAATATGGTTTCATCCTCCCGCTCGCCTCAATCAGTGTCAATTCTAACTTCTCCGATTTTGGATACCTAATCTCTGCTCCCCTGAATGCCTTGTTCATGTAGTAAACTAGTTTTTGCACCTCGCTTTCTATTCGTATCAAAGCCAAACTGACTGCACTTTCTAAAACACCTAAGTACAAATATAATTTTTCTCCTGCCACTGGTTGGGACAATAGAGGAGGTGTTCCCAAGTATTGCGTCAACTCAATAAACACCTTCTCACATTCGTCGTTCCATTCAAAGGTCTTCCTGAGCACCTTAAAGAATGGAAGACATCTATTAGTTTCTCGGGAGACGAATCTGTTAAGAGCTGTAACATGCCTCGTAAGGCTTTGCACTTCTTTTTTGGTGGTTGGGATTGTGATTCTATCAAAGCTTTTATCTTATCGGGATTTTCTTCACTCCCTCTTTGATTCACAATATACTCGAGGAACATGAGTTCTTGTATGCTAAAAATGCACTTGGTTAGGTTCAACTTCATCTAGTACTTCTCCAACTAGTCAAATATTTAGCTCAAATCAGCTATATGGTTAGCTACTTTCTTGCTTTTAGTCAACATGTCATCGACGTACACCTCCATATTTTTTCCAATCTGCTCTGCAAACACGTTATTCATCAGCCGTTGATATGTAACACCTGTATTCTTAAGACCAAAAGGCATAATATTATAACAATATGTTCCTCATGGGGTAATGAAAGAGGTACTTTCCCTATCTTCTGGCTTCATTTTAATTTGATTGTATTCGGAGTAGGCATCCATGAAGCTTACCAATTCCTGTCCCGAAGTTTCATCTACTAGATAATCTATCCTGGGCAGAGGGAAATGATCTTTTGGGCAAGCTTTATTCAGGCCTGTGAAGTACACACACATTCTCCATTTGTTGTCCTTCTTCTTCACCATCACAATATTAGCTAGCCAATCAGGATATTTGACGTCTTTGATTAAAGAAGCCTTTTGCAACTTTTCTATTTCCTCTTGAATAACCTGATTCTTCTCCAGATTAAAGATCGTTCTTCGTTGCTTCACTGGTTTGATCTCTTTGTTGACGTTGAGCTCGTGACATAAGAAAGATGGGTCTATCCTTGGCATATCTTCGTGACTCCATGAAAATACTTGTTTTTCGTGCTTCAAAAATGCCACTAGCTCTTGCTTTAATATCGGGTCAAGTGAAGCACTAATCTGAGTTGTTCTTTTTGGTTGCTCGTTATCCAGAATATTTTTCGTTGCCTCCATGACTTGGCCTTTAACGATCTCCGTTTCATCCCTTGGGTCTAAGGTTTCAATCTCAGACTCATCAGATTCATCCACTGGATAAGTAGTAGTTTTCTTCCTGGCATCCTCCAATTTTTCTTGCTCGGCAGATGAGTAATAACATTCCCGAGCTACTTTTTGGTCGCCCTCCCCAAAGTTGGTCGGGAACTTTAAACACTGATGTACAGTGGATGGAACTACTTCAAACTTTTTCAAACCTATTCTCCCCATGATTATATTGTAGGCTGATTGGACATTTTAATCCAACACAAAGAAGCGTACCTTTTCTGATCTGCAAGCAGGACAAGTACCAATCGACATGTCTAACTTGATCGTTCCCTGTGGGAAAACATTTTCTCCAGAGAACCCAATGAGGAGCCTGTGATATGTCTCTAATTGACCAAGTTTTAAGTTCAAACTATCGAAGCAAGGATAAAACATGATGTCTGCCGAGCTACCATTATCCACCAGTACTCTTGAGATGATTACATCCTTCCTTCTCATTTTAATCACTAGAGGATCATCGTGAGGATACAAAATGCCTTCCAGATCATTTTTGGAGAAACCAATGACCAACTTATCTTTGTTAACCTTTCTCGGGCGATCCTCTTCTCCTCGATTTATGCATTGTATATAGGAATAAGCTTGTGCTTCATTGAGGTAAACTTTTCTCTCAGCGGTATGATCACTCCCTCATGCATATCCACCTGTAATCATGTTACAATTGAATGAACCAAAACGAATTAAAAATATCTCACGCTCAGGTTGTCTAGGCCTTTTTGGGAGATCAGGTCCATCCTCAAGGTCATCTTCATGGTCCCTTTTCTTATCGTCTCTTGGTCGGCAAGGAGATTTAGACATCTGTCAAGCTCTGTTGTTGGTCATCCCACCATTTTGGCGATCAAAATACTTATTTAGTTTCCCTCGTCTAATGAGTGCCTCTATCTCATTTTGGAGAGGTACACACTACTTGGTCGTGTGATCGTGATCCTTATACAACTCGTAATACTTGGATTTGTCCCTTCTCTCGGGAGTTATCCTCAGTTTTTTTGGCTAATTCAGTTCCTCGTTGTTCTTGATCTCTTCCAGAACGTGGTTTATATCCACCTTTAAGAGAGTATAATTTGCATACTTCCTCAAGGATTCTAATATTTCTTTGCCTTTCGACTGCTTGCTCCCACCGTTATGCTTGTGATATTTCCTCTCCGATTTACCTTCAGCTTTAGTTCTGCCTTTATCTTAGCTTTCTTTTTCACAACCATAGCTTCTTCGGCATTCATAATTTTGGATTCTTTGGCCATTAATAGATTTGGGGGGATCCTTGGCCAGAGTGTGGTACAACTTATCTTGTAAAAGACCACTCATGCGAGTCGTGATGGCTATTTTCTCCTCATAGTCAATGACTTCCAATTTCTCATTGTTAAAACGAGTGATATAGTCCCTGGTGCTTTCTCCTGCCTTCCGTCTAACACTCAACAGATGTGCCACCCTTTTAACCAGATTTGCACCAAAATAGAAATTTCCTATAAAGAGCTCGGCCAGTTAATGGAAGGTCATAATATTTTCCCGAGGAAGTCTATTATACCATATCTGAGAGGATCCAGTAATGGTTCCTGAGAATGCTCTACACCTAATTTTGTTTGGGACTACATAGATATATGCTGCAGCTTGATACTGCTCTATATGGAGAACAAGATCGGTTTTGGCATCATACTTGGGAGTAACTACACGAGCCTTGAACTTTTATGGTGTGGGAAATTGATAATTATTTGTTCAAATGGAGATACTCTGATAAAGGTTCTTTGGAGTGGGTTTTTGGTCTTAACCATTTCCCCTAATTTGTCTTCTAGTCTCTGAATAGACCCTTTCCAAGCATCATTTCCAGTCTCCAATCCATTTATATTCGCACAAGAAACAGATCGTATAGAATTCTCCTCTTGGGATCTTTCTATACGAGCTACAGGCCTGGGATTGGGATGTGACTAGACTGAGCCTTCCCTTAAATCATTTGGTCGTGGAGAATTTCTCGACGCAATCCAAGGAGGATTTCTATGCCTTCTAGGGCCTAAATGATCGAAAGGAAAAATTCTGCTCAACCTTTCCAAAGCGCTTATTCATTCTGGAATTAGAGTAACATCTACTTTAGAATCTAAAATTTTTATAGGTGAAGTTAATCCAGGATGATAGGATGGATCACTTGAATTCTTAGCATGACGAAATTCAGTGTGTCTAGATCGTGAAGACGGTGGACTCATGCTTCTATGAAGGTTTCGTTGTCCTGACTAGGTAGATCCTTCGTTTTGGATAGTTTGAATGAATTGTCGTATGGTTTCCTGCATAGCTGTTTCCCCCTGGCTAAATTTGCCAGGATCCCAGTGATATCATGTGTATTTGGAGGAGCATAAGGGTTTGGAGGATTCCGTCATTGTTCTTATTACTAGATTCTGGGATATCACCCATTGATGATAAATTTTCAGTGAAAAACGCTACGTATAGTCGTTCCCACAGACGACGCCAATCTGTTGATGTAAAAAACTAGATTTGATCTAATTAATTAATCACAGATAAATATGAATAAAGAAATAAGATAAAGGATTTTTAAAGTGGTTCAGCCTGAATGAAATGGCCTATGTCCACTGTTTTTGTAGTACGGGGTGTTTTGCCTTAAACTTGATTATCTTCGCTTATGATAGATTACCCTGCCATGAGGGTATTATAGTGTATTTATAGCCCTTGGGTTGCCCATATGAATAGACAATACCCCATTATTAAATAGGCATACACATTGGTACATAATAGGAATATTCGTTGAATCTATCTTGGTAGTTTAATCTTCCCAGCTAGTTGCTTGGTATACTGAGTAGCTCGGTACTCTGAGTAGCGCAGCGTTTTAAGTTGCTCGATACATATATTTGTACCATATTGGATAACACATCTCTTAATATAATTGGTACACGCCAGCTGACTAATTTTTGTATCAAAACCAACTACCATTAATGACTCAATATTGAACTGCATTTTAATGTTGATATTAAATATTTAAATTCAAGTGGCAGTAAATTGTGATTGAAATGACATTACGCTTACAAATTGAAAGCAGAATGATGTACCATTAGAAAAAATGGGGAACTAGTGAATGAGTCTAATCATTAAAGCTAAATGATAAAATTTGGTTTTAAACGAACAATACTTAATTTCCAGTTATTTACAGTGGTAGATAAGCATTATTACAATGTGTGAACAATGATTAGAATGTGGTATATCCCTATGTTATGGCTCAAAATATTCCCATGTTGTGGCTCAGAATATCATAGTAATAATTAAACTTGTTGATTATTGTACATGACCATAAGAGACAAACTCTCCCAATTTCTCTTCAAAAGATAAAAAATTCCATTATAGCTAACACAGGAAGACGAAGTTAACAGAGAAAATTAAACATTGTATATGACCCAAAGGAATTCATTAACAAGGCCAACTGCACTTTACAAAGTCAGACAAGGAGACCGGATATCATTCTTTAGCTTTGTTATTTAAAATGGATCGATCTCAGTGCCAACATCAGCACCGATCATGAGAGTCAACCCTTGTTCATTGGACTCATTCTACTAGAATCTTAAAAAAAGAAGATAAAAACAATATATGTGCAAGATTTTGGACAATAACAATAAAATCTGCTTCTTTACAATTCTTTCACAATTCCCACTATAGGATGGGTGATTCACAATATAACAAGGACAATGCAAATGACACAAGCAAATGGAAGAGTACAGTATCAAAGGAATTACACCTCTTATTTTGACAAAATTATAAATGTTTTATAATTACTTGATTGAAAGAACGGACTATTAGCCCAAAATTTACCATAATATTGTTATATCAAGTTTAAAGAATTGAGGAAACAATACTTTAAAAAAAAGAATTGAGAAAACATTACAAGCCAATAAAATAGATCCTAATCCCTAACATCAAAGGAAATGATAATATATATGGAAGAAATAATAACCTCTATCAGTAATCGTAGCTGGTGTACATGATCCCTTCTGGGAAACAAAGGCTTCCGATCTATCAATCCCTTGAAAATGCAATGGGCGCAGTATAATCAGAAGAATTTAATAAGAGCTCAGGTGCTTGGTACCATCTCGTAACAACATATTCGATCATGAAATCTGTCTCAGATGTGACACAAGCTAATCCAAAACCACATATATTTAAATCACAATTACAATTCAAGAGAAGGTTGATAGGCTTCAAGTCTCCGTGCAGAACATTGGCACAATGTATGTATTTCCAGCAACGGAGGATCTGATACAAGAAAACTTCACAAAACAATGAAGCGATGATTTAGGCTGCAATCTGATTAATATTATGAATATAAATGTACGAGGATACAAGCACATACGACGATACGAATGTCAAGTTGGTAAGACACTGGACTTTTTTAGTTAAACAAATGAAAAACAGATATTAGATTATAAAAAGATGTTCTCGCATTTAGAACTGAAATTAGTTTTTCCATTATGTTTAATCTGATCTCAAATTTTATGGTAGAGGAGTACTTTTGTATACCATGTATATCTATCAGAAATATTTTATCATATTCGATAGTCCAACTGTCAAACCAGAAATTTGAAATAGCACAACTCGGGGATATACCACTTGCAAACTCTACACTTAATTTTCACTTTAGAATAACACCTTGTTTTGAAATTCAAAGTTCAGAATGCGGCTTAAATTCTTCCTTTTCTCTATGTGGTAAGCTTCACAGGCTCATGGAATCAACATCGCTATAGTATTTTAAAACATAATTAAATGCCTAAATAAAGTAACAATTACTCTTAAGGATACAATAAATATGACAAATAAAGGAATCACCATGTTGTGTTCTCGTGTGACGCTAGGTTAATTGTTACACTGTTGTGATAGTTTCATACCGCAAATCATTATCCATTATGAGATACGATTGTACATCGGTGAAAACACAATTCTAGTCTACGTTATTAATATTTCGTCCATGGAGTTATAATTGAGAATTATTGCATCTCGAAACGTCATTGTGAGTTGTGAGTTGCCTTATGTGCCAATAAACGTGTGTTTTGCGAACACGATCATTACAATTACGAGTTGAATTTCAAGAATCAACAATATTTGATGGCTGGGAATCAGAAAATTTTCAAAAAAAAATTATTTTGAAATAGAACTAATCAAATTTAAGACCATAAAAAATATTTTCAAACAACGATAGCAACTTTTAGTTGAACAATGGGAAAATTTCTATTTTTATTAACTTGTATAGGAGGAATCACACACTAGGTGCGGCCTTTTATCAATGTTCAATGCTTACATCAGGATTCATGTTGTTGTTTTTAGTAGTATAATTAACGCGTTATCTGTTTGGATACCACCAGACTAAAATAAAATCATTGTCATATTAGACAACTGAGATCAATTAATAATGGATGGTGAGGTCCACAGGTTCTCTCTATATATGTTTGTTTGGGTGATAGCCAGGTGATATGGAAAGGCTTTCACGATAAAACTCATCAACTCTCTATAAATGTAATAAATCCAAGCCTATAAAGTAACTATTTGAGACATAATTCATAAATGAGGGAAAGTCACCTTAAAAAGCCAATGAGAAGACTTAGCACATAACTCCATCAATAGAGTAAGTAATGCAACAGATACCTAAAAGTAAGGTCACCACATGTGCTCATCATTTAGAGAGATGAAAATAGTTAATTATTATAATATTCAATCAGACAAGCCATGTGTTTTCATTAGGTTCAATAGATTAACAAATAAGAAAATCGTTTAAATATCAAACCATTATGTCTCTATGTCATGATTCTTACCAACCCACATTTTTCTTACCCGAAATTCTAATGATTAGAGCTCCCATAAATCTAAGACATGTTGCAATTTGAGTAAAGCTCCTATATGTACCTCTTATAAAGGCTGGTGAAACCAAGTTAAGAAGGCAAAGTCAGAAATGACTAATGCAATGCTCTTATAAAAGCTATGCTCTTCATTATTTCGTTTCCAAATACAAATAGAAATGACAAATACAAGTAGAAATGAACAGAAGATTGAATCGAAATCGACTCAATACCCAAAATGAAATTGAGGTCGAAATTGATAATGGATCAAACCCGCGGTTAACACCAAAACCAAATTCAACCGAGATTCAAAACCAAAACCTAACTTTTTGCCCGAATTAAATCCTAATCACTCCTGAAATCGCATATTGAACCTTAATATATTTATATTTCAAGTCGTGTCTTTTCCATATTATGTATTAATTGCTTTAGATCTGTTGTGTCGGTGTGTCCGTGTCGTATTGGACATGACACCCTTATCCGTGTTCGTATGTCATATTTGTTCACATGATAACACACCTATGTACCAAAAATAATCCATAATCAAATGGAAGAATTCCCTCATTAATTTGTCTTCTTTATTCATATAACCACCTACAAGTTCACATATGGATGCTTGTATGTCTTGCTTTATTGCCCTTTACTCACCAAACAACATTTTTCCGTTGAATAATTACCTTTTTATGCATATGTCATAAGAGCTGTAAAAGATATTATCAACTAAATAGGAGCATAAATGATCAATTAATGAGATCTAACTTATAAATTTTAGAATTTTGTATATTGATAAAAATATTAATATTTTCCCAATCAATTAAACAAGATTCCAAACATCTTTTTAAAAATATAATCAAACACAATGGTTTCGTGGTTTCTTCATCGATGATGATAAAATTACGAACTAATGTTATATTCCTAATCCATAATATTGGTGAAGAAACAATTCTCCCCATTGACAGTTCAAGTGAATTATGCATCGAATTTCCTGATGAATTGAACGAAAAAACTAAATTATAAATATTTTTATCAGTCTCAAACTCAAACATATTGCATATAATAATAAAAATCTTGCATTTTATATAATATATTAGATGATAATTTGGTTTTTAAACAATAAATTGATTTTAATTATATTTTCCGAATAATTATATCAATAATCGAATTTTTCAAAGTGAAGCTGAATACACAATAGAAAATAAATATAAAAACCTTAAATTTGAAGATTGTATTCGACCTTCTAAATACCTAACACAAAACTAAATTGAAAACCCTAGCTTATTTGTGTTCATGTATATGCGTGTGTGGGTGAGTGAGTGTGAGAGAGAGAGATGGTTAGTACCTAATAGTATGGCGCTAACCAGTCGGGGTTTGGCTGCCGACTGGGTTTGTTTGGCCGTCGACCAGGTTTGGGGGGTAAAATGTATAGGGTGATTTCCTTCTTTTTTTTTTCTTTTGGGGGGGTTACGAGAGGGGGGGGGGGGGGGGGGGGGTTAAGTTTAGGGTGGGATATGGAAAAGCTTTAACAGTGGGAATCTAATTTTTTAGTCATCTTATTTGGTATATATATTGAGACAACAAATATTTTACGGTCTCATTTGATTTACTTTATAAGACGGAGATAATTAACCGTCTAAAAATTTGACTTCTTTTGAGACGAATATAATTAGCATTCTCAAAAAATAATAATTTTTGAGATGACTAATTATACCCGTTTAAAAAAAAATATTTTAAAAACTATATTTTGTCTGTCTTTAAAAATAGGATCTTTGAATCTAACTTTTTTTGTAGTGATGAGGAATTACTTGTTCTACTGCGATTGGAGTGAAATCTTTTATCCCCACTTGATATTTGAAATCTTATGATCCCCCTAAATGGAATAAAATAATTGCCATGTCTGCTAAAAAACAAAGTTTCCCAAAGTCTCCCAGTCATGAGTTGGAGAAACTAGGAAGGTTGATGAGATGCACAACCAGATAGATTAATTATGACGGGAAGAGCTGATAAGATGGGGCAAGAGGGACCTGTGAAGGCAGAAGATGAACCTAACGTAACTAATGATTCGACACAACATATCTCCCCTATATAAATTCAATGAAACCCAAAGATGGGACGAAAGAGGAAGGAATTTTAACAAAAAGATGAAAAAAAGTTGTCATGAATATATTTGGGGGGAGAGAGAGAGAGAGATGTGAGAGTCATTTAATAATAGTATATGATTTGGATGAGACATTCACAACCATTTTCAAAGACACCATTTCTAGATGGTACTATTAGATTAGATGGCAAGAAAGGAAAGAACACTAATACTTATTGAAACAAAAATTCTTTTTTGCTCGAATTTTTGACCGAATTTTTACCAACAAACTGGCGTGTTGGCTTGCTATTGGTTGATTTGTGGGGTCCGCGCCAGCGGGATCTCAAAACCAACGAATAGCAGGCCGACACGTCAGTGCGTCGGCCAAAATTAAGTCAAAATTTCGGGCTCTATAGAACTACTCTTATTGAAAAGACAACCTAAAAGATCAATTCGACCCAAAGAATTTTGGGGAAATGATGATTGAAGATCAGCCTTATTGCAGTCAAGCCAATAGTTCATCCACCCAATTGACTTGCATGATAGGCTATAAATTCGTTTTCATTCTAGAACTGGAGAGAAAATGCAATGTTGCCAAAAGATATACAGAACAACCCTGTCTTATCCCATCTTTTTTTTTTTGTTCTTCTCCTCCTCTTATCTATTTATTTAAGCTAACTGAAATTAGCCACAAAGTGATTAACTTACCTCCATCGCCACCACATCTACCGATAATCGGCCACCTCCATCTTCTGGGCACGCTCCCTCACCACTCTCTCCGAGCTCTTTCGTATAAGTTTGGCCCCTTAATGCTACTACACCTGGGACGTGCTCCGACTATCGTGGTCACATCTCCAAAATTAGCTGGCGTTATTTTGGCAAATAAGGTTCAAACAAAGGCGGCAATGTTGGAAATTAATATTAAGTGTCGAAATTAATTATTTAATTTCAATTATATTAAATAAAATTTATAATTTATGAATTTTTCATTAATGTGGTCTTGATAAATGTCATATAATTAATTAGGAATGTGATAAATAAAGATATTAAAATATTGGGTGAATCTTATCCATTAGTCACACAATGGTTAGTGGAATTAGTGGGAGACTTGAAATAGAATCCCACCTTGACTAGGATTCCGTCCCTCTTCCCCTTGTAAATAGAGGAGCCCTACACCATCTGGGGTTATCTCATAACACACTATTTCTCAAGTGGGAGAGAAATTCTGAGATTCTATTTGAGTGCAATTTTTCTAGAAGGGAGATTGATGGAGCAATTAATTAAGATGATTAAAAGAGATTTCTACAACAAGATTGATCAATGCATTGGATCAAGGTAAGTCTTATTTTATATCGTTTAGACGTATTTGTTGAAAACATGAAGATCTAAGATCCTTTTATTAAGAACAATTATATGCTAAAGTTTAATCATATTAATGTGTTCGTGATTAATATTAGGGTGTTCTTAAGAATGATTTTACATGTGGTATCAGAGATAAAGTTTAAGATCTCATGATTTTCCTTATTGATGTTCATTTATAATGAAATATGTGCATGAGACTTTCTGCGACATTTTTATTTATGTCATTAAATCTGCTGATGCTTGAGATTTTCTACAACGTTTTAATTTATGTCATTGAATCTGCTCTTCAAGTATGTCTGAGACTTTCCGTGACGTTTTTCTTCTGTCGCCAATACTCAATGGTTGGAATGAAAGGTCAAAATTTGATCGGAATTTTACAAAACTAACATGATTGACTGGAAACGTCGAAATAAACAAAACCCATTTTTACAATAGGCACCACCCTACTTCTGCGTTTAGACGTCATTTAGACCCTTAAAATTGCATTTTTGCCATTTTTGATAATAATGTTGACGTTAATATCTCACTCCATAAAATTGATATTCCGAAAATTGTTTTGAGATCCTGGAGTAATTATCTACATCCCTGTGGTGCTAACTCAAATTTTTTATTTTTGGCAAAATTACGATTTTTTCAAATATTATGTATTTTTTCACCACGGGGGCTATATTTTTATGTTCATGGTTATTCTAATATTCATGTTATGTATTATTTGGTATTGATGAAAGGGTTCAATATAATTTTTCAATATTAGACGTATGATTATGTGTTTGGCAATAACATTTCGATATATTAGGTTATTATGCATAATCTATATTTGGTAGCCCAAAGTTCCTAATGTAATTATGAATTAATGTTTCGACGATAACATTTATATGATGTTAGATGGGGAAGAAATGAAAGTGTCTTAATCTATAATTGTAAATATTAGATTATTGTGTATGCATCTATATTTGGACCATTAATTATACATTAAGTTTTGAGTATAATATTTTTGGGGGCATTGATTTTACATAAATAATGTGTATGACTTCCAGAAAAAATATTTTTGAATTCCATTGAATATTTGAGATACTGGAGTAATTTTCTACAGTTCCATGATGCTAACTTTTTTTTTTGGAAAAATTTAAGTTTTCCCATATTTTATGTATGTTTTATCTAGAATTGTGATAAAACCTGGCTCTAATGATCCTTTTTTACTGAATATTCAAGCCAAATGAAGGCCAACATATTTCATATGGTAGGATATTAGAATTACGTTATTGTTGATATTCATATTTTGATGAGTCTCATGCCAAATACAGGTCAATGATTCATATTGTTGAATATTATGATATTCGTGTTTTAATGAGTCTTGTGCCAAACACAGGCCAACGATTCATGTGGTTGAAAATCAGAATTATTATTTATTCTAAGGCTAGTACTCCAATTAAGTTGAATTAAATGCCAAACACATGCTACAATTCATATGTGCGGATACTAGATTTA
The DNA here is from genome assembly GCA_949130495.1 of Sambucus nigra. NCBI lineage: Eukaryota > Viridiplantae > Streptophyta > Magnoliopsida > Dipsacales > Adoxaceae > Sambucus > Sambucus nigra. The sequence goes on from OX422210.1 coordinate 315,079,768, forward strand.
TTCGTTGAATACAGGCATATTTGAATGCATGACTTGAAAATTTTGAGACTCATAAGTAGGTATTCATTCAGTTTAATCAAATGTCAAATACAGGCTTAGATTATATGTGAAGATATTATACTTGTAGTCATTTCAAATTATCCTAATGTTTGTTATAAGGTTAAGTTGAAGATCGACACATGTTGAAATTTGAATCAAATAAACATTGGAATTTTTGTAAATGTTAAATAATGGGCATCAATGTTAAAAAGTCATATTTACATATGCCACTAGTATGATAATTGTGATTATAACCGTAGTGTGCATTAGTATGACCATGAATGATTTGGGTATATATTTCTGATTTGTTACTCATACATAAATGATGAAGCGAAAGTAAATGATTCATGTCTTCCATTTACTATTATTTGTGCAATATCTCATATAAACTCTTTGTCTATTTGATTTTCACATTATGTCTAATTTTTCATGAATTTCAAATTAAGGAATAGACAATAATATAATTATTCATGTATTATGGGTATTTGAACATGTATGCGTATCTCTAATATTTATATAATATAAGGTTTGGTGTTCATTAAAGTTCTCCATTCCGGAAGATATAAATATTGGACTAATGTATTAAGATCATGCATATTTTGGTTGCCTATGGGTCCATGTATGATATTGAATGCTAGTATGATGATACTTTATAATGTTCCATACATATTATTGTTTATTCATTTATTGTGATTACAATAATTGAACAAAATATAAGTGGTGACATATATTTTGGGAAGGTAATAATGGTCGTCAAACACACATGCCATAGTTTCTTTCACTATCATATCATCAATTAAGTTTATGAAAGCCATAAATATGAATAATTTAGTTTATTGATCATGCGATATTTAATGAAAATAAGTGAAAAATTTATTGACCTGTATATGTAAGTCTTTATGTAATGTAATATTCATATTATAAAATATTTGGTAGTCATTACAATGACTCAACTAAAATGGCAATGAATATTAAATGTAAAGATGATGGTAGTAGTAACTCATGATGCTTATAATTGTAAAGATATTAATGGGGTATATTGAGTTTATTTCTTCAAGCAAGGTTATTCCTTACAAAAAATCAATTTTGAGTGATTGAATGAACATCATAGATCACATACATTATTACAGTATGTGAAAATAAGTTGTGCACAAATATCGTGTACAGTATAATGAAATAACATTATATCCAATAAAGTAATCTACAAGCATCATATAATCGATATTTCACGGTTACTACTGAAGAAAACTCACGGTTATGCACTCAATTTATTATCATGTAATCGATGTGTGTGCTGTTAAATCAAAGAATTAATGAAGTGAACAATTTATCTCATTATCTTATCACATATTATTGTACCCCATTTTGTTTCTCTAAAAAATTCATTTTTAATTTGGTTAAACAAATTAAGTTTGTTTACATGTTGCACATTTAGATTAATAATGATAAAGATAATATGTATCTTTTCTGATTTGAAACGAGTTTTTCATCTCAGTAGAGTTTGCAAGTTATACTTACTGTATTATAGAAAGTATTTACTTTTGATGCAAGGATTTCTTGCAAAACAAACTAGAAATACTAATAAGATTCTTTTCTTTTGTTTTTGGGGAATCAAATCGCCATTTATTTTTATAAACCTTCAATTTTTTTTTGAAAAATGTTTGTCTAGACTTGATCGTGAGGGATATGTTCTAAAGAATCTTTTGATGTATATTTTTTTGAAGGGTTGTGGTATTCCTTTTGATGTTTTGTAAAAAATAAAGTTTGGACATAGTTCTTTAAAGATTTATTTGATCCTGCATCATAATTGTAGCGTTATTAATGAAACTCTTTAAATCTTGTGCCAAATTAAATCTAGACTCTTTTTCATAATTTTCGTGGACAAGATTTTTATAATGTCTCTTACAAATTTTGATAGTCGAGTTATGCTCTTAAGGTATTACGATGTCTAATATAAGGATGACCTATGTGCCCCAAGTGGAAGATTATGAGAACTTCCCTTAAAGTGGACCTACATAGATCATATAATTGTCATTGACACGTATTTATTGCATTAAAGTCAAACTCATTATGAAAGGTGAAATTAGTGGTAGTAGAAAATCATGAAATAAGGTTATAAAGGAAGGTAGGGTACTTATCCCATTACCGATAACCTTCTTGAATACTTGTTCTTTTAGTTGTTAGATTGTCTAAACAATAAAGAACAAATAAAAGATCATCCACTAAATGATAGTATTGTCACCGAGAGAGAAATGTAGATAAAATCATAAGGAATAGTATTAAGAAGATCCTAAAAGGTCTACTATCCTGGATGATTATGTGGTGTATCTGCATGAACATGAATTTGGCATAGGGATAAATAATGACATGATTTTATTTTCAAAAGTCATAAGAAGTGAAACTAATGGACTACAACTAAGTTTAAAATCTCGTTGAATTACATAATTAATGCACTAAAGTCGGGTATGAGGGGGTCATCAAGATCAAACGCAACACTAATGGTAATTAAACGAGATAAAGCTAGATTGTAGTAAAATATTTTACCATTAATGAAGAAAAGGTTATAAATGAAACTTCTCAATTATATCTAAAGATATGGAATTCTTAAGACATTAGTGGCTCATTATGATCGAGAGTTACATTAAGTTGATGTGAAAACTACTTTGGAGTTTCATAAATCATGTATATATGTTTAAGAGATCATTGTATCAACATATGTTTCCCGCATGACGTATTTTAAGAAATAACATCACTGTTTTTCTTAATCGTTGTATATTTGTATACACCTTAGGATCACTGGGAGAAAGTTTATACATTTTCTCTATATACAAGCATGGATTTAGAAAGTAGAGGATCGAAATAATTTTATGGGTTTAAAAGTTGTGTATGAAGTAATGAGATACTTAAAGGACTATATGCTTACATTTATAATGTATGTGTTCATTCAAATATGAACAATTATTGTGACTCAGATTTACTTGTTGTACGGATGGTATGAAGTTCACTCTTGCTTAAGTATATTTATTTTGGATTATTAACGAATATAATGAAGGACTGCAACACAATCAATCCATTAACTATTGTGAAAGCTGAGTTTGTAGCATGCTTGATGCTACAACTTATGTATTTTGGTAGCGTGACTTCATTTCGGGACTTGGAGTTATCGACACTATTATCAAGCCGCTGAAATATTATGATAATGTCGCTGTAATCTTCTTTATAAAGAAACGTTAGGTATTCATAAAGTAACTAAGCGCGTTGAATGAAATACCTATCAGTGAAAGAAGAAATTCAGAAACAAAGAGTGTCAATTGATCACATTAGTACGAGTGATAACATAGCAGATCCTCTTACGAAAGGACTATCTCCAAAGACCTTATGGAACGTGTCAAAGAGATGGGTCTCCATTAGTAAAATTGTGATTGCTATTTGGCTTAATTGTTTGATACTATTACTTGAATTCAATAAAAGTGTTTATGATTTCAATTATTTCTGTCTTTTGTGAAAGCATGCATATGATTATGAATTATTGTTGACAGAAATAGTCCTTATTCAAAAAGATATTATGAGGCCATTATGATACCCAACATTAAAGGCTTAGTTGAATAAAACATTGATGTTGTGGTACATGGAAGGAACCATACTCTTCAATAGCATGGAACCGCCATGACTCGAATTAGTGAATTTTTTTATTTAAGCAAACTATATTTATCAGTTATTGTGCACTTTATAGTACCTAATTTAATTATGAGGATTATTAAGACCAAGTGGGAGATTATTGAAAATTAATATTAAGTGTCCAGATTAATTATTTAATTAAAATTATATTAAATTCCGAATTTATGAATTTTTCATTAATGTGGTATTGATAAATGTCAGATAATTAATTAAGAATGTGATAAATAAAGATATTAAAAGATTGGGTGAATCTTATCTGTTTATCATATGATGGTTAGTGGCATTAAAGGGAGACTTGAAATAGAGTCACATCTTGACTAGGATTCTGATCCTCTTTCCCTTATAAATAGAGGAGCCCTACACCATTTAGGGTTATCTCATAACACACTATTTCTGAGGTGGGAGAGAAATTTCAAGATGTCATTTTAATATAATTTTTTTAAAAAAGAAATTGATGATTTAATTAATCAAGATAATTAAAAGAGATTTGTACGGTAAGATTAATCATTGCAAATATGTGGCCTTTCACCCATACGGTGAGTATTGGAGACGAGCAAGGGGTATTTGTGTGCTCCAACTTCTTAGCCTCAAACATGTGCAATCCTTTCAATATGTGAGGGAAGCAGAAGTTGCAAACTTAGTTGAGAAGATAAGCTGCGAATGTGTTGATGGAGCCTCAGTCGATTTGGGTGCAATGCTGGTTAGTCTCGCAAGCAGAATAGTTTCAAGATGTGTTATTGGCCGAAAATATGAAGGAGATGATGGCATGAGAAAATTTGGGGAATTGTCAAAAATGACAATGAAGCTCATGGGAGCCCTTTGGGTTGGTGATTTCATCCCGTTACTGGGATGGGTGGATGTTCTTACTGGGTTAGTTAAAAACTTGGAAGAATACGTCTCAGGGTTTCGATGCTTTTCTTGATGAGGTGATTGGGAATTTGGGAAACACCAGAATTCAGAAAAAGATGATGAACGGATTGAATCTAAGAAAAGTTTTCTTGAAATTGTGCTCGTTCTACGTAAGGAAGACCTGCATGATTTCGATCTCACTCAAGACAACCTTAAAGCAATCCTACTGGTCTCTCTCTCTCTCTCTCTCTCTCTCTCTCTCTCACACACACACACACACACACACACACACACACACTACACACACAGTCTGTGTATGAAGTCTCTTGATCTTAAAGTCCTCAATGTTTCCAATCGTTTTAAATGAACCATTAGTATTAATTTGGATGAGAATTTTCGTAAAATTTCTTCTTCTTTTTTCTGTCTGTAATTGTAACAGGGCATGTTTGTAGCTGGAACTGACACAGTTGCATCCACCATGGAATGGGCGATGGCTGAGCTGATAAGGCACACATCTATGATGAAAACAGCACAAGATGAAGTGAGAAGAGTGTTAGGGAAGAAAAAGGTGATTGATGAGGAGGATATCAACCAAATGGCTTACCTGAAATGTGTTATCAAAGAGACTGAGATTGCCTCCTCCTGCTCCTTTCTTGGTTCACCGGGAATCACTTGAAAGTAGTGTTAAATTAGAAGGCTTCGACATTCCTCCCAAAACAAGAGTGTTCATCAATGCATGTGCAATCCAAAGGAACCCCAATATTTGGGACAAGCCAGAAGAGTTTCTTCCTGAAAGGTTTTCTAACAGCTTTGTTGATTTCAAAGACCAAGACTTTGAACATCCCATTTGGGGCAGGGCGTAGGGGTTGTCCGGGAATTTCATTTGGACTGGTGGAGGTTGAGATTGTACTAGCCAATCTCTTGTACTGGTTTGATTGGGAATTCAGCGGTGCAGCAAATGGGCAGGAGATGGACATGAGTGAGGCGTATGGGATAGTTGTTCACAAGAAACTCCCACTTCAACTTGTTCCAGTGTTGTACCATCCTTAAATAGCCTACAGGTTGTTCCTTCGTAGTGTTTTTAACGCAGACACAAAAGATGGTTAAATAAATGGCACATTCAATAAATAACTTAATCATTAATGCGAGTCATGAATTCACATATTAATTTAAAAGAATAATCACTTCCATGTATCATAACATTAACAACTCATTCAAGAAGATTTATGAAGTAAGGTATTTAATTATGGTCCAATAATGTTTTTAATATAAAAGATTATTTCTATCATATTCATCAATTCACATGCATGTAAACTTATATTGCAAGACAAAATTAAAATATTCAGAATACACTTTGATTGATATAAGATATAGTGTCAAAAAGTGAGCACCAAACAATTCACAACATTTATACTTAATTCGCTATACGCGCATGCTTCAAGAATGTCCTTTGATGAGAACCCATTTATTAGTGGATATGCTATATTAACAGTTGTAGTAATGTGTTCAGTTGTAGTAATGTGTTCAACTAACTCTTGTTATTGCTGAACTTCTTCCTTCACATATAGGTTTTATATCCTAATGCGCCTAGGTTCTTTAAAATACATATCAGTTCTTTATAGCAAATATTGCATCGACAATCTCATAATATTGCAATCGCTTGGTTATATTGTCGGCAATTCTAAGTCCTGAAATAAATTTTCGCAATCATATTCCATAAATTGTATCCTCAAAGCATATATATACAATGTTTAATTGTATCTCACTCTTTGATAATATTGGCACTAGGTCAAAATAAATATACTTAATCAAGATAGAACAAGTAGCATAAGTATGAACATATAACATTTTAGGCATCTCATTACTTCATACTTTTAAAATATTTTATTTTTCTAATCTATCATTCATTACAAAGAGAAATTAAAAAAATATATAAATTTTCTTTCACTAACTTCAAGGTATATATATATTAATAAAAAATGCATAAAGTATTCTTAAAACATCATTGGTGGGAAACTGACATAAGTTTATATAGTAATTTCTCAACATGTATAGTTTTTTTCTTAAACTCTCATAAGTTTTCAAACTAAATGTAACTCTTAATCAAAAGGACCTACTAAAGCCATAAGAATTTCACGTTTTAAAATAAAAGAGAAAAGGCTTATTTACACCATTTTCTCTATTCATAATGAAAACTTTAGCCAAAAGTCTAGCTTTATGTAGTTGATTATCACTAGGGTCGTGGTTTAGTCTTGAAGCCATATTGCCACTAGACTCTAGTGTGTCATTAGGTAATTTAACACGATCCTAAAAATAATTTTAGTCAATTGATAGAATTGTAATTTTTAAACATGTGAAAAAAAAATTCGAATATTTTCTTACCCCTCTGTCAAATTCACATTCTTATGATAAATATCATAATCATTCAGAGTAGCAAACTCATTTAATAACTTCTTAAAACTATTCATATCCACTGACCAAAAGAAAAATTAATTTTGATATTAAGGGAATGACACGTGTATCTTAGCTTGTTTTATAACCACATTAGGGGATTTAATTCTCCCATTAATTTCATCATTCTTTAAAGAATTTGACGTTTGACATTTTGGATTTCAAAAGTAGTGTACCCTCTTGAAAGTTTAGACATAATTATAAATTCCAATTCTTTTAGTGAATTCTAAATCCATGCATGTACTAGACATTCTCGATCATGCGGGTATATCAAATTGGGTAAATAAAGTAGAATTTATATAATACATTTCTAATAATATATATTCATTTTCGTGTGAATAACTCTTTTGGAGATATTGACATTGTTGTGTTTGACTTGTTGTTTTATTACGACATGATCTGTGTAGGTCCACTATCTAAGGGCTGTAATCTCCCACTTGGGCCACAAAAATCTTTCTAAAATTGTAAAACCTTAAGAGCTTAAACTTGAGTGTCAGGATTCATAAGTGAAAATCCAAAGACAATTTAATCTATTAAATCATCAAAGTAAGTAGATTTAAAAGAGTCTGATATTCAATTATGCCACAAGATTGAAGATTTTTAATAATAAAACTACTTTTAAGTTCAACATTATGATATAGGCTCATAATCATTTTTCTTGTGAAAGTTTCGTCAAAAGCATAAGTATACAAACCAATAATAAGATTACCATAATTAAGAAAAATATTCTCATATAAACTTAAGGATCTTTTCTATACTCAAGACAAGTCTCTCATGAAAAAATTGTAAAAAATATTTTGAAAGGTGATCGAAGGTTTTTCAAAATGATTCCAAAATAACATCACAAAAGGAATCTAAGAATTTATGGTTTGTTATATAGTTTTTCTTATAACCATTCTCGTATCGATTTTGAACTAGCTTTCACAGTACTCTAATTTTTGAAAAATAAAATAAAGTATTTCATTCATATCGAACGATACATTATAATTCACAAAATATAGCTTAAAATATGTAGGTTACATTATGGGTATTCATATTTTAATCTCCAACATTATGAGATTTTGCATAAACTTTATGCCTAATCCATTTAAGAATTTTTTTAAATTTTTAAAAGAGTGTCACACACTGATTTGTTCATTAAAAGTGGGTTCTTCAAGTAAAACTGAATTATAACGATTTAGAACTTCTAAGAAGTGAGTTTCGATAGCATTAAAAAGTATAAAACATGAAATTTTAGAGAAACAAAATGATATATAATTAATGAGATAAATATCTCATTACATTAATATTATGAGATGACAACAAATACATTAATAACATTTTATAACTATGGATTTTCTTTTGTAATAACTTTGAATATTTATATATGATTTTATTGGGTAATATTTTATGTAACTTATATGTACATGTTATCCACTACACCAAAATTAACAATTTGGCACACCCTGATATTAAAAATCTGGCACAGTTTAAAAATGCCAAATTTTAGTACGGTTTAATGACAATCTGGCACACTTTAAAACAGTGCCAAAATTTGGCATTGTTTTAAAGTGTGCCAAAATTGAGTGGTAAAAGATAAAATTCCCTAAGAAAAAACATTAGAAAAACTTTATTTCATTCCTGCCCAAGGCTCACTCTCTCTTTCTCGGCCAACTCTCTCTCTCTCTCTCTCTCTCTCTCTCTCTCTCTCTCTCTCTCCGGTGTGCGCCGTCGGCCAACTCTCCATCTCTCTCCACTGAGATCCCTCTCTCCGTTGCCGATTTAACATGTTAATTTTTACTCCCATCATCTAAATGAGAGGCGCACCGACGAACAACACAACACATTTTCCCGAGTGCACCTGTCACTCAAATACCCTAAATAAAATCTAGCGGAGTTGTTGATGATCAAAGTCTTCAACAGATAATAAATAATAGAAAAGGATGGAGCCGGGTGGAGCTATTGAATTGGAACAAACTTAGGTAATGGTCGGAGTAAACGAATCGACGATCAAAGGCTATCCCCACGCTTCTATCAGCAGCAAAGGAGCTTTCGACGATCAAGGTCATTTCTCTCTTTTGTGCGCATAATTAATAACATTTAACTTCATAAATCTATCTTCAACTTCCTACTTTATTATTTTTGGCTTTTTAACTCTGTTTTGACCTAATTCTTCCTTCTTTGTCATCGCCTGAATCAATCACATTGACCTAATTTTGGCGGTGGGCGCTGTAGGCTTTTGCCCAATCAATTGAATCCGTGTAGATCATTATAGGATCATTTGACTTTTTAAACCCCAAAATTTTGATCGTTTGGGAATTGACCCCCCAAAACTAATTGGGATTTGACTTTTTATTTGTGAGTTTTGACTGGGATGCTAGGGTTAGGATCAACCACTCTCCACTTCCGCCTTCAGGTAGTGTCTTATTAGAATGGTTTGATGATAGGATATTTATGGCTTCTATATGTTTATGTTGCTTTGTGTTTGTGAAAATTTTTAAGTTGTTGAAATTTGCCATATCTACAACATATAGTGTCTATTGTGGGTGTATGTGTTATTTTGATATATCTCCAATGTCAAAATTCTTATTGAAGCCGTTAATTTACTCTTTTGCTTTAGTTGAAAGTTGTACACTATTTTAGCGAGAGTTCGTATTTTTAGATGTTTGTTGATTTGCATTTAGTAAATCTTAATATATAGTTTAATACTAATTACATTCGTTGTGTGTATATTTAAATGGCATGCTTATTATTGTTGGGAGGGGGATTTTTTGGAGTTAAAATTTGGTGTTTGTGATACTAGGCATTTCTGATGTTCGTAACTATGTTAGTTGTCCCTGTATTTCATTTGGTAATTCAAGTGGCATTAGGTTTGATGGAGGCTACTTCCATATTGTTTACAACGGGATCAGTTTCTACGATGGATGTTTAGGATTCTTCATAAAACGTTAGAATTATGATGGTGAGCTTTAATTTATCTCTATTTTTATTAGTATTTCTATTTTGTTGGCTTTTGGTTCCTTTTTTCAAATTTTCTTAAATTTAGGTCTTCATAACACGTGAGAATAAGATGCGAAGCCAAGAGACGGGCCAATTCGCTGCTCCTTTTTTCTCATTCCCAGTCTTTTTCAGTGATTTTTACTTATTTTTCCTTTTATTTTATTTTATTTATGAACACAAACCCAAAATGAGATGAAAGGGTTGTGTCGAGTCTGATGATCCAATAATTTCTTATTATTGGCTTGTGCTTAGAATTGCTTCACTTAAACTATTCTTTTGCATTACATTCAGATCCATACTATAATACAGATGCAGGAACCATATCCCCTTTTGAGCATGGAGAAGTGTTTATCTTGGACGACGGTGGAGAGGTAGAAGAACCATCTTGTGTATTATTAACTATGAAGACTATTTTGGGTGATTTTTATTATATCTATTTTTTCGTGAACATTTCTTTTTAGTCCCTCAAACTAATAAATCAGTTAAGTCATATTTATTTCTAGTATTAAGAAATTCTTTAAGTATGTTTATCCAGGAATTGGACCTCGGGAACTATGAGCTGTTACTAGCTATCAAGTTGACACGTGATAATAATATCACAACCGAAAAGATTTACCAGGCAAGCAAGTTAAATGTTTTTTTCCTAATAATAAAGCAAGTGGGTTAAGTTGAAAGTCTTCTTACTCTTACCCTATAATCTATGATGGTGGAAATTCTTAAGATCAATAGGCATGATATTTTTTGACTTATTGTATTGACTACATTTCTTCTCTGTTAGTCTGTCATTGATAAAGAGAAAAAGGGGAATTATCTTAAAAAAAATGTTCCAATTCTTTCACTGTTGCTGAAATGTATCTATCATATTGTACAATCACTTATATTCCTGTCAGCACATGTTACTTCCCTTAGTCAGGTTTCCCCTCATATCACGGATGCCATTCAAGATTGGATTGAACGTGTAACAGCTATACTGATGGACTGGGAAGAATGTCCACCTAGTGTTTGTGTCATAGAATTGGTACTATAGGTACATTAATAACTAAATGCAACACATTGGTAAGTTATATTCACGTGTAATAATGCGTACATAAATAAACATAGGGTGTGATAATTCTATTTAAAATGAGAATTACAATGTGAGTGAAATAATTATGTTTTCTTTGTTTGGAAAACAGAGTCAACACAACACACTGTACCAAATATTTTATCTTGCCGAAGCACAAGCGCAATTGTTTCTCTCTTGAATCTTATTGCATGCATCCAAATATGCATTTGTACATATATGTATGCATGCATCATGTATATCTGTGTGTGAGTTGATGTGTATATGTTTTTCCTTTGTTGATTGAGCTCTAAAATGTCAATGCATACTTCAGGAACTTGATAAAAATGTGAAGGATAAACTCTCCAGATTTTTCCATTTATTTATAGGCAAGAGTCGAGATGGTTGGAAAGTATACAAGCCTTTTTTATTCTTACTTATCAGTACAAAAGGTGAACGTTTCTTTGACTGGTTTGCCATTAAATTATATATTTGTCTTGAAGTTCTGTGCACATGTAAAACACAACCTTTATATATCTTTGTATAATAATTGCGGACTTATATACCTATCAACAGTTTTTATACTACATAGGATTGAGACTGTTCTTTAGACAATGTCAAGGACATAATATATTTGATGCCATTGTTGTTAATGTCTTCGACCATATATATAATTTTAACACTCGATAACATGTCATACCTTTTGGATCAAGCTAGAATTGGAGTTTTTTTACCCCCCACTCACTAAGAAATAAAAATATACAAAAGGTAAATTATCTAGTGACTAGGATTGTTTGGTTTATCTACAACTTTCATAATTTTAGGCTGGATTACCTATTAACAAGTAGGACAGTTAGATAATTACAGAAACATTGTAAAAATTATTAATTCTACAATCAAATCCTTGTTGTGAAAGATAATAAAGTCCTTATACATAAATTTGTAAGATTATGAAATCCTCCATGGTTGAAATCTTATGACGATAATTTGAAAATATCTAAATTAGGCTTAAAAATAAGGAGTTAAAGGGTGAAAACCCAAACCAGCCCTCAAACGGCCCCGTAAGAGGCACGAACACCTCGCACAGGACCAATGTAACTTGTAGGAACTTACCGCAAAGTCACGGGTCTACCGGTTTGAGAATATGACAATAATTTGATAATATATGGATTAGGCTTAAAAAAAGTCGTTTGAGGGTGAAAACCCAAATTAGTCGCCAAACGTTACCGTAAGAAGCACTAACACCTCACACGAGACCAATGTAACTTGTACGAACTGACCGCGTAGTCGCGGGTCTCTCGGTTTGAGAATATGACATTAAATTCAAAATATGTAGATTAGGCTTAAAAAACAAGTCGTTTGAGGATGAAAACCCAAACCAGCATCCAAATGGCCCCGTAAGAGGCACGAACTCCTCGCACGAGACCAATGTAACTTGTAAGAACTGACAGCGTAGTCACGGGCCTCTCGGTTTGAGAATATGATGATAATTTTATAATATATCGATTAGGCTTGAAAACAAGCCCTTAAAGGGTGAAAAACCAAATCAGCCCCAAACGGCCCCGTAAGAGGCACGAACACCTCGCACGGGACCAATATAACTTGTACAACCTAACCGTGTAGTTGTGAATCTCCTAGTTTGAGAATATGACAATATTTTCAAAATATGTAGATTAGGCTTGAAAACAAGCCGTTTGAGGGTGAAAACCCAAATAAGCCAACAAACGGCCCCGTTAGAGGCACGAACACCTCGCACGGGACCAATGTAACTTGTAAAAATCGACCGCATAGTCGCGGGTCTCCCGATTTGAGAATATGACAATAATTTCAAAATATGTAGATTTGGCTTGAAAACAAGTCGTTTGAGGGTGAAAACTCGAACCAGCCCCCAAACGGCTCCGTAAGAGGCACGAGCACCTCGCACGGGACCAATGTAACTTATACGAATTGACAGCGTAGTCACGGGCCTCTTGGTTTGAGAATATGATGATAATTTGATAAAATATGGATTAGGCTTTGAAACAAGCCGTTGAAGGATGAAAAACCAAACCAGCACCCAAACGATCTCGTAAGAAGCACTAACACCTCACACGAGACCAATATAACTTGTATGAATTGAATGCATAGTCACGGGTCCCCCGTTTTTAGAATATGATGATAATTTCAAAATATTTAAATTAGGCTTAAAAACAAGCCGTTTGAGGGTGAAAACCCAAACCAGCCCCGTAAGAGGCACGAATACCTCGCACGGGACCAATGTAACTTGTATGACTTGACAACATAATCACGGGCCTCTCGGTTTGATAATATGACGATAATTTCCAAATATATTGATTTGGCTTGAAAACACGCCCTTAAAGGGTGAAAACCCATATCAGCCCCCAAACGTCCCCGTAAGATAACGAACACCTCTACGGGATCAATATAACTTGTACAAACTGACTGCGTAGTCGCGGGTCTCCCGATTTGAGAATATGATGATAATTTTAAAATATCTAGATTAGGCATGAAAACAAGCCTTTTGAGGGTGAAAACCCAAACCATCCCCCAAATGGCCCCCTAAAAGGCACGAACACCTCGCACAGGACCAATATAACTTGTACGAACTGAGCGCGTAGTCCTGGATCTCCCGATTTGAGAATATGATGATAATTTCAAAATATGTAGATTAGGCTTGAAAACAAGCTGTTTGAGGGTGAAAACCTAAATCAATCCCAAACGGCCCCATAAGAGGCACGAACACCTAGCACGGGATCAATGTAACTTGTTCAATCTGATCGCGTAGTCGCGGGTCTCCCGATTTAAGAATATGATGATAATTTCAAAGTCTAGATTAGGCTTGAAAACAAGTTGTTTGAGGGTGAAAACCCAAACCAGCCTCCAAACGACCCCGTAAGATGTACGAACACCTCACACGGGACCAATGTAACTTGTACGAACTGACTGCGTAGTCACGGGCCTCTCGGTTTGAGAATATGATTATAATTTGATAATGAATGGATTAGTCTTAAAAACAAGCCGTTAAAGGGTGAAAACTAAAACCACCCCCAAACGATCCCGTAAGAAGCACTAACACCTCACACGAGACTAATGTAACTCGTAGGAACTGATCAGGTAGTCATAACTTGCGTAAGATTTTCAATTTTAGAATATAATAATAATTGCAACTCCTATATGTAATTTTTTTAGCTTGAGCAAGTTTTTTTTTATAAATTACTTGGTTACTAATATCGTATCTTTTTTGTATCCTATTTTTTTGTGCAGGATAACATTTTATCGTTAGCATTTATTCACGTGGAACACATGGAGAACTCAATGGTTCACAGCAAGGGGTTTATTCATGATTATATTTTTTTGTGTTATGGCCGTGCGGGCTCTTGTTGTTTTATTGTTAAAGTTTATGTCCGTGCGGGCTTCTGTAAGTTTATTATTATATTTTATGGCCGTGCGGGCTTTATGTTACACAAGTTTTATTTTAGCAGGTTTTAGAATGTCCAGTAAATAGAGAAAACTCTGTCCAATTTTTTTTTGTTTGTGAACTACTAAAGACTTGTTATTTTTTGAAGTTTGTATGTACATTAGTTTATCAATAACGTGAAAGATTTACAATTTGTGAATTTTCTTGTTTTCCAATAATTTTTATTTTTCTTTTATCCTAATATTTGGAACAGTTCAAAATCGTGCCAAAAGTGTATCAAATTTTGGCACGGTTTTGAGCTGTGCCAAATGTTTATCAGAATGTGCTCAATCTGGCACAGTTCAAAACTGTGCCAAAAGTATGTCAGAAATATCAAATTCTGGCATGGTTTAAAAGTATGTCAGAAGTGTTCCAGTTTGGTCAAATCTGGCACACTTTTAAACCGTGCGAGAAAAAATGGCTATTTTGGAACACCTAATTCTGGCACAGTTCAAAACCGTGCTAGATTTGATCTGGCACAGTTTTAAACAGTGCCAAATTCTTGTTTTTGGTGTAGTGATATAGGATAACCTTTCACCTCCTAATTGCATAATTACTTAATACGTATTTGAGTTACTCAATACAAATTCCCTTTGAGAAATTATCTTGCGTGGAGAAATAAATCAAATATACTCCATTAATGTCTTTACATATATAGGCATGATAAGTTATTACTACCACTTTTGTATTTAAATTTAATATTTACAAGCATTATAGTTGGATGACTCTCGTGATTACCAAACGATCCATGATATGATAATTATATTATTGTATGATAATTTCAACAACCATTAATGTTTTCAAAAGGCATAAATGAATATTGTGCCTATAAATTAAGGAAGGTTATGGAATCTTTGGAGCAACCAATACCAACCTTAATAAACAAACATATTGTCCCTTAATATTAACTTTACCATTACAACTGGAATCTTTAGAGAAACCAAATCAAAATGGCTTAATCCTAATGAAATCATTAATAATTCGAAAACTTAAAACTATATCCACACTCTTTGGAGAAACCAAAACATAGTATTTGAATATTATCACAAAATTAAGCATTTATAATTTACTAGATTAGACCACTTTGATGGAATCGTAACCTAATCATGATATAAATACTGAGATGAAAACGTTAAGGCATGCCAAAGCATAGTATCTAAATGGTATTGCAAAAATCAACATTTATAGTTTATTAGATTAAATCAATTTGATGTAATCGTAATCTAATCGTGGTATAAATAGATAAAAACTTTAAGGGGTGATTTTAATATTCCATTAATAATACTGGAAATAATAAGCATATACACATTATCTAATATTTATAATTTGGAGCAATCTTGAGTACCGAATTAAAATTCACGTTTATATTAGTTTCAAGGAAAAATTTAAATCCTTCGAGGTTAAGTTAATGGAAAAACAATTCTTCATTTATGCTCATTTGATAATCGAGATTGTCCCTTTGTAAAATCTTACAATTAACAAGCCACAATATCATTGCATAAACAATCTAACATTCATAGTTATATTTAGACCTACTAAGACTAAAATTTATACACAATAATTTAATATCTACAATTATAGACTAGGGCACTTTAATGGACACCTAATCTAATACAATATATAAGAGTTAAGAAAACTCTTAAAATGATATCTAATAAGTTAAATTAAAAAAAATGGAGAAAGGAATAGTTATCAACTTCATTATCAAATATGACAAATTTAAGGTTTTGAGGTCTTAAACGTGCTCATATAGCCAAAACAACGCGCATCATACAAAATGGTTAGTTTTGATCATTAGATCGTTTCAGATTGACATATTTTTTTTATTTATTAAATTCTGAGTAAGTTTAAAATTTTAATCTCAATTATTACCTATTAGAGGCATAAGAAAATTGTCACTGAAACGCCTCAAAATTTCAGTTTTATAGTTTTATAAATAAGCATATTTAAAGACATAATAAAATTGCCACAAAATAAAATCACAATAAGTGAACCATTTTCAATTTTAATTGGGTCATAAAAAATTTAGAATCCAACAATATCATCTTATAAAATTTTCTTTTAGGTGATTATGCGCGCGCACACACACACACACACACACATATATATATATATATATATATATATATATATATATATACATATACACAACAATGCTCTTGTGCAGACGAGTTCGCATTTTAATAGTGTTGACTGGACATGTGTCACCTGGCGGTGCGCTCAGAAAATAGAGAGAGTGTGCCTATAATTTACCCAATAATTTTTAGGCTCACTGTTAGGTGGCACATGTCCGGTCTGCACTCTTAAAATGCGGGCTGGTCCGCACAAGTGCAGTATTGTATATATATATATAAACACACCACCTAATTCATTTGGTTGCATTCACAGAGATCATAAGTTGGTTTATTTTTAATTGCGCTTCAAATATTCAATTCATAGTGTGCAAAAAAAATTTCCTTTATGTGACATACATTCACGTACATAGTGTTGAAAAAATCTTCCATTGAACATACATGCACATGCATATTATGTGATGTATGTAAAAATCAATGCCCCAAAAAAATATTTTATGCTAAACCTAATGGACAATCAAGGGTCCAAATACATACATGTATGCATGTATATATATATATATATATATATATATATATATATATATATATATATATATATAATCTAATATTTATAACTATAGATAAAAACACTTTAATGTATTCCTAATCTAACATCATATAATTATTAGTGTTGAAACATTGATTCATAATTATATTAAGACCTTCCGGCAACCAAATATAGATTATACACAATAATCTAATTTACTAAAAATATTATTGTCAAACCTATAATCATACATCTAATATTCAAAACTTTATATTGAAACCTTTGATCAATACTAAATAATACATAACAAGAATATTAGAACAACCATTTAATGATATGTTGATACAAAAAACTACCCACTTATGTGAACCAATCAGAAATAGACACATGTCATCCACTATGGTAATAATCATAGTCAACAAGGTATAACCATCGATCAAGGCTTGGAATGCCGACCATCATACTGGAATGTCGACTGACAATTGGGAGGCCAACTAACTATATTAGCAAAATGCCAACAGCCAGAAACATTATGGATATTCTGTACTGATGTAAATGCCTAATTTATAATGGCATTCCATCCTTTAACATTCCATCTCTTTGTATCCCTATTGGGCTATAAATACATTGTAATACCTTCGTCAAGGACAAGTGATTGAAAATCAAACACAAGGCAATAACAAGCATAATCGATATAGGCTTTTCTTCATAATTAGACCTAGTATAGTTTTTTACGTCAACGGATTGGCATTGTCTGAGGGAACATATTTCTAAATGTTTTCACTCATTAATCTACCAATATGAATGATATTCCCGAATTAACCACAAGGAATGATGGCATTCCTCCTATTCTATCCACTCCACCAATAAACAACGATCTGATTGGAATCTTGGCTAGCCTTGCTAGAGGACAGGAGGCTATGCAAGATACCATTAGGCAGTCAACTCAAAGATTGCGAGATGGATCTCCCACCTTGTATGCTCATGGAAATATGCCACCACCACCTCCAAGAAATAGCAGGTATAGCCAATCCCGAACTACCAGAGATATTTTCTACCATCCAAGAGTAAGTTCTTCACTTAGAACTGCAGAACCATATAATGAACAATCTTTTACTCCTGAAATATTGAGTGATTAAGAAAGGTTAAGACGAGCATACCCTTTGATCGTTTGGGACCTAGAGGGAATAAAAATGTTCCTATAGCATTATCGAGGAATACTTGATGACCAACCGATCAATGTGAGGGTTCACTCCAATCTAGATCAGACCCCTGATGATCTGTTTGTGCCGAGTAGACCTCACAGGAGGAGAGTTTAGCACAAATAGTTGGTCGTAACAGCCGAGTTGCAACACATAGATCTGATGCTGGTATTTATGGATGGAAGGTCTCTATTCAATAATTGGAAGATAGGTTGGCAGAAATGGCTAAGGTAAAAAACGCCTTCCAATGAAGTTTTGTGAAATGATCTTCTTTTATGCAAGATATTGTGGACTTTACTACTCCTTCAAACTTTAAATCCCCTGTGGTTACTCCTAAGTTTGATGGGAAAATAGATCTTATTCTTCATATAGAGCAGTACCAAACAGCAGCTGATATTTATGTTATTCTTGATGAAATAAGATCCAGGGCATTTTTAGGTACAATTACAGGGCGTGCTCAGATTTGGTACAATAGCCTTCCTCGGGGATATATTTCTAATTTCAACCAGTTCGCTGCACTATTTATTGGTAACTTATACTTTGGAGCCAAACTAGTGAAAAGAGTAGCTCATCTGCTAAGTGTAAGGCAAATGATATGATAAAGTACTAAAGATTATATTACTCATTTCAATAACGAGAAGTTGGAAGTCGTTGATTAGGAGGAGAAGACAATTATAACAACCCTCATGAGTGGTTTTTTTCTCGAGAAGCTTTAATACACATTTGCTAAAGATCCTCTAATGATAATGACAAAATTGATGGCTAAAGTAGCCAAGATAATGAATGTTGAGGACGCCATGGCAGCCAAACAAAACTCAGTTATAAAGTCTGAAGGCAAAATTGAGAAAAAAGAGCAAAAAGAGCACCAAGGAGCATAAGGAATCGAAGCAAAAATTGAATACCGATAGGCTAAAAAAAATACAATAATTACACTGCATTAATGATGGGTATCCACCATGTTTTGAAAGAAATAAAGCATAGTAAAGAGGTACGTTGGCCTGAGAAGTTGAGAGTGACTGCCCGAAAGAAGGACGAGTCTAAATATTGTGAATTTCATAGGGACCATGGGCATACGATAGATCATTGTATTACTTGCAGAATGAGATTGAAACCCTCATTCTAAGAGGAAAGCTGGATAAATTTATTGATGGGTAGGATAACAATGGAGCCCGATGAAGGTTAAAATATCTATGAAAGCCTAGGGATGAGAAAAAGATAACTCATGAAGACGATCAAGAAGATGACCCCGACTTGCTCAAAATGCCCAGGCAACCGGAACATGATGTATTCATTCTTAGTTTTAAATATTTTTATTGTCAGATGATTACAAGTGGAGACGCGGGAGGAGGAGGTCATACTGTTTAAAGGAAAGATTAGCTATATGATGCTCAAGCTTGCTCCTATATCCAAAGGATCAATCTGGTCGAGGAAGACATACCGAGGAAAGTTAGTAAAGAAAAGTTGGTGATTGGTTTTTTCAAAAATGACCTTTTAGGGGTACTTTATCCCCATGATGATCCCCTAGTGGTCAAGGTGAAAATGCAAGATATAATTATTTCCCGAGTATTGATTGATAATAGTAGCTCGATGGACATCATGTTTTATCCATGCTTTGACAGTCTTGACTTGAACCTTATCCAATTGGAACCTTACCATAGGCCCCTAATAGGCTTATCTGGTGAAAAAGTGTTTCCCTTGGGCACAATCAAGCTGGAAGTGTTGATCTGCACATGGCCAGTAAGTCGGATAGAGAAGATACGTTTATTTGTAATGGACAAGAATGTTTATTCTACATACAATATAATCATGGGAAGGGTAGGATTGAAGAAATTCGAAGTTGTGTCATATACAGTCCATCAATGCTTAAAGTTCCCGACCAATTTTAGTGTAGGTGTGGTCAAGGGTGATAGAAAAGTAGCTCAGGAATGTTATTACTCCTCTATCGAGCAAGAAAATTTGGAAGAAATAAAGAATAAGACCACCACTTACCAAGTATACTACTGATCCCAATAGTGACGCTGAGGTGGAAACTTTAGATCCAAGAGAGGAGACAAAGTTACGAAAGGCCAAATTATATAAGAAGTGGAGAATATCATCTTAGACGATGACAAGCCAGAGAAAATTACACAGGTGGGATCAACACTAGACCTTGTTCTTAAACACCAGCTAGTGACATTCCCGAGACAAAGAAAACATGTGTTCGCTTGGAGTCATGAGGACATTCCTGGGATTGATGCTAATTTCCTCTGTCATGAGCTCAATGCCAACAAATATTCCAAGCCAATGAAGCAAAGGCATAGAGTATTTAGACCCGAGAAGAACCAATCTATCCAGAAGGAGGTGGAGAAACTTCAGAGAGCCTCATTCATTAAAGATGTGAAATATCCATATTAGTTGGCCAATGTGGTTATGGTAAAAACAATAGAGAATGTGTGTGGACTTCACAGATTTGAATAAAGCCTCCTAAAGGACCACTTTCCTTTGCCCAGGATTGGTTATAACTAGATTAACACTACACCAAATCCTGCGAATGGTCACACCTAGTGAGTCACGGCACAAGTCTGCGAAGAGCTGGTCACGGACTTGGGCTGTGACCAACTCAATATTTGGTGTGACCATATTGTTTACCACACTAAATTATCGATGCTCTGGAAGTGGTCACGGAACAAATCCCTAACAAATATGGGTCACAGACTTAGACCGTGACCAGGGCGTGACCATTTGGCACCAAATTTAGCGCTAAAATTCCCTCCAGACTGGTCGTATATGGGTCATGGCCCAAGTCCATGACCCATGGCATGATGAACCAGAAAACACACACATTGAGGGTCATGACTTGGGGCCATGACCATTTCTTAGTGTGGGTCATGACTATGGGCCATGACCATACCTCATTCAAGCACTAGGTTTGATGGGAAAAAGGTCGCGCATGGTGGGTCACGGCTCTAGGCCGTGACCAGGTGCAAGCCAGAACTACTTCTTTTTCATTTATTGGTCACGTTCATGGGGTCACGGCTCGAGGACACGACCAGATTCAGGTCTTAAAATAAAAATTACTCATTTTTTCTCATTTTGTTTCTGTGATTTATAAGAACGTCTAAGGGCTCGTGCGATTTCATTTGTATTTCAGTTGGATTTGCAAGGTCTAAGCGATTTCAGTTGGTTTTTATTGGGATTAACCAATGGTATGTATTAATTCATTTTGATTTCATTTGGATTTCGTGATTTCTATCTAAAGCCCTAATTTCTGTGTATATATGTGTAGATTTATGTTTATATGTGTATGTATGTATAGATTTATGTGTATGTATAGATTTTGTGTATATGTATGCTTATGTGTGTAACTATGAACAAATAAATTATTATTTTTTGTCAATAAACCCGGTATTGTATATGTGTGTATGTATAGATTGTATGTGTGTGTATGTATAGATTTACGTCAAAAAAATATTAGGGTTTAGTAAACCCTAAATAGCATGTGTGTGTATGTATATATTATGTTAATGAACCCTAGATTGTATGTGTATGTTTGTATTGATTATGCCAATAAACCCTAGATTGTATGTGTGTGTATTTTTTTGACAAAATATAATTAAATGGATTTTTAATGAGTAAAAAAATTTACATCCACCTTGTCGTGATTTTATTGGGGTTTATATGCGTGCCATCATATTATATTGGGGGTTATATGCACGTCGTGATTTTTTGCACTATAATATGTGTGTAAGTACTATAATATGTGATTTTTTACATTTACCTTCCGCAGTAGTGTTTATGCATTAGTTGTTTGTTTGCACTACAATATGTGTGTAAGTACAATGTGTGTTTCTGTTCATTCGGTAGTTTGTATGTTTATTCAATAGATAATACACATATACTTTTAACCTGTCTCATTATAAAACCTAACAAAACATGTTATAAATAATTACGACGGGTTGTTGTTGGGATTTCACATATACTTTTAAACTCTCATAACTTTCAAACCCAAACCTTAATAGTAGGACTCGTATTCATGCCCTCGTATACTTTTCTCAGGAGAAATGAGGCACGGTGATAGTTACTGTCAACAAGAGTGGGAGAGGTTGTAATTAGACCCCACACATAACTCTTTTATTAGTGTGCGTCATATAGAGGGTACTCCTATTTATAGGTATGGAAATAAAAAGATCGAACAATTTAACTACCTTGTAAATCGTGAAGTTGATCTCCAGCAAGATTAATTATTCGATTGTATTCTATTTTCTCTACCAGACAACTGGGATGACATTATACAAAATATATTTCACACAAATAATCCCGACATAGCCCTCAATTTGGTTACGCTGAGAAGGTGGAAAAAAAATCCACCCGTTATGGATACAACTGCGTACAGAGAGCATTGCCATAGACTGTGATGTCTCACGCCACATGCACGTAAAATTGAATCTTGCCAACAAGTTGAGAAATATGGGATTCTGAGTTCATGTCACGGATATCTACACATCAATAATGTATACCCTTCGTCCTAGTTGGCCACTTGCAAAAATTCAAAGGTTCTTAAAAACTAATACCGAATGGATGGAGATCAGACTCATTGAACTTATTCTAATGTATTACTCTGAAAAGGTATCTATCTATCTATATATATATATATAAGCTTGATTAATTAATTATAATTTAATATTATTATAATTATTTAGTCACTTATAGTTTTTCATTTTTGTAGATAATGTCGAGAGGAAACAAACCAATGGTACCAAGTGCAAAGGTGACACCACAATGAGGTTCACCATATCATGCAGAACCCGTATTCTCAACACCAATGGCTGAGCAATTCATAACTCCACCGATGGTTCACTCCTCACCAAGTCCAACTCTAAGTGCTCCTACGCCCCAATCCAACACTCCTGTTGCTTTAACGCCCCCATCTAGCACTCCCGATGCCTCCCGCTCAAATGAAAACAAGCCTATTGGGTTCTCCCTTCTTGAGAATAACCTGACGGGTGATAGGAATGACGTGATGAACTTTAAATCCAGGTTTTTGTCACTGGGAAAAATAAATGTGGGAGTCGATGGACCAGACAATTGGAACCTTATTGATCAAGCTGTCAAAGATGACATACACGACCAACTTTGCAAGCATTTCTCATTTCCTGACCGTTCCAAGAATAGGGTTCTATTTCAAGATTTAGGCTTAAAACATGGAGTTAGTGGGTGAAAACCAGAAATATCCCCCGAACGGCCCCGTGAGTTGCACCAACACGTCGAACGGGACCAACGTAACTCGTACGAACTTATCACGCAATCATGAGACCCCTGATTTGAGAATACGATGATAATTTAAAAATATCAGGACTTAGGTAACATATGGCCTTAGTGGGTGAAAAGCCGAAACAGCCCCGGAACGGCCTCGTGAGTGGCACCAACACCTCACGCCGAAACAATGTAACTCGTACGAAATGACTATGCGATCATGAGACTCTTGATTTTGAGAATACAATGACAATTTGAATGTTTCTAGACTTAGGCTTAAACACATAGCGTTAGTGGGTCAAAACCCGAAACAGCCCACAAATGGCCTCGTGAGTGGCACCAACACCTTGCATGGGAATAATGTCACTCGTAAGAACTGACCTCACGATTACGGGACCCTAGTTTTGAGAATACGATGATAATTTTCATATTTCTAGATATAGGCTTAAAAACATGGTGTTAGTGGGGGAAAACCCAAAATAGCCCCCAAACGGCCCTGTGAGTGGCACAAGCACCTCGCACGGGAGCAATGTAACTCGTAAGAACTGATCGCGTGATCAGGGGACCCCCGATTTGAGAATACGATGATAATTCAAAAATATCAGGACTTAGGCAAAACATGGCATTAGTGGGTAAAAATTCGAAATAACCCCCCTGGACCAATGTAACTCGTATGAATTGACCGCACGATCTCGGGACTCCAGGTTTGAGAATACAACGATAATTTGTATATTTCTAAACTTAGGCTTAAAACCATGGTGTTAGTGGGTGAAAACCCAAAACAGCCCTCGAACGGCCTCGTGAGTGGCAACAACACCTCGTACGGGACCAATGTAACTCGTAGGAACTGTGAGCGCGATCACGGGACTCCCAGTTTTAGAATACGATGATAATTTGCATATTTCAAGACTTAAGATTGAAAACCTGGCGTTAGTGGGTGAAAAACCGAAACATCCCCCGAACGGTCGCGTGAGTGGCACCAACACCTCGCACGGGACTAATGTAACTCATAGGAAACGACCGCGCGATCACGGGACCCCCGATTTGAGAATACGGTGATAATTCAAAAATATGAGGACTTAGGCAAAACATGGCATTAGTGGGTGAAAATTCGAAATAACCCCCCTGGACCAATGTAACTCGTATGAATTGACCGCACGATCTCGGGACTCCAGGTTTGAGAATACAACGATAATTTGTATATTTCTAAACTTAGGCTTAAAACCATGGTGTTAGTGGGTGAAAACCCAAAACAGCCCTCAAACGGCCTCGTGAGTGGCAACAACACCTCGTACGGGACCAATGTAACTCGTAGGAACTGTGAGCGCGATCACGGGACTCCCAATTTTAGAATACGATGATAATTTGCATATTTCAAGACTTAAGATTGAAAACCTGGCGTTAGTGGGTGAAAAATCGAAACATCCCCCGAACGGTCGCGTGAGTGGCACCAACACCTCGCACGGGACTAATGTAACTCATAGGAAACGATCGCGCGATCACGGGACCCCCGATTTGAGAATATGACAATGATTTGCATATTTCTAGACTTATGGTTAAAAACATGGCGTTAGTGGGTGAAAACCCAAAATAACACCCGAACTGTCCTGTGAGTAGCACCAACACCTCGCACGGGACCAATGTAACTCGTAGGAACTGACAACACGATCATGGGACCCTCGATTTCAGAATATGACAATAATTAACATACTTCTACACTTAGGCTTAAAAACATGGCGGTAGTGGAGGAAAACCCGAAACTGCCCCCGAACGGCCCTGTGAGTGGCTCGCACGGGATCAATGTAGCTCGTATGAACTGATCGCGCGATCACGAGACCCCCAGTTTGAAAATGTGATGATAATTTAAAAATATCATTACTTAGGGAAAATATGGGGTTAGTGGGTGAAAAGCCAAAATTTCCCCCGAACGACCCTGTAAGTGCCACCAACACCTTGCACGGGACCAATGTAACTCGTTGGAATGACCTCACGATCACGAGACTAACAGTTTGAGAATACAAATATAATTTGCATATTTGTAGACTTAGGCTTAAAAACATGGAATTAGTGAGTGAAAACTTAAAACTGCCCCCAAACGGCCCCGTGAGTGGCACTTACACCTCGCACTGGACTAATGTAATTCTTAGGAATTGATCGCAAGATCACGATACTCCCGATTTGAGAATATGATGATAATTTAAAAATATCAGGACTTAGACTTAACAACATGGCATTAGTGGGTGAAAATCATAAATAACCCCCAAACGGCTCCGTGAGTGGTACTAATACCTCGTGTGGTACCAATCTAATTCTTACGAACTGGCCGTGTGATCACGGGACCCTCGGTTTGAGAATATGATGATAATTTGCATATTTTTAGACTTAGGCTTAAAAATATGGAGTTAGTAGGTGAAAAGCCAAAACAGTCCCTGAACGGCCCCGTGAGTGGCACTAACACCTCGCACGGGACCAATGTAACTCGTATGTACTGACCACGCGATCACGGGACCCTCGATTTGAGAATACGAAGATAATTTGCATATTTATAGGCTTAGACTTAACAACATGGCGTTACTATGTGAAAATCCGAAATAGCCCCCGAACGACCCCGTGAGTGGCACCAACACCTCGCACGGGACTAATGTAGCTCGTAGGAACTGACCACATGATCACGGGACCCCCGATTTGAGAATGAGACGAAAATTTTCATATTTCTAGACTTAGGCTTAAAAACATTGCGTTAGTGGGTGAAAAGCCGAAATAACCCCCGAACTACCCCGTAAGTGGCACCAATATCCCGCACGGGACCAATGTAACTCATAGGAACTGACCGCGCGATCACGGGACTCTCGGTTTGAGAATATAATGATAATTTGCATATTTCTAGACTTAGGCTTAAAAATATGGCATTAGCAGGTGAAAACCCGAAACATCCCCCAAACGGCCCTGTGAGTGGTACCAACACCTCGCATGGGACTAATGTAACTCGTAAGAACTTACTGCGTGATCACGGGACCCCCGATTTGAAAATACGACAATAATTGAAATATTTCTAGACATAGGCTTAAAAAATGGTCTTAGTGGGTAAAACCCAGAAAGATCCCCCGAACGGCCCCGTGAGTGGCACCAACATCTCGCACGGGACCAATGTAACTCGTACAAACTGACCGCACGATCATAGGACCCTCGATTTGAGAATACGAAGATAATTTGCATATTTTTAGACTTAGTCTTGAAAATATGGCGTTAGTGGGTGAAAACCCAAAATAACCCCCGAACGGCCCCGTGAGTGGCACTAATACCTTGCACGGGACCAATGTAACTCGTACAAACTGATCGCACGATCACGGGACTCCCGATTTAAGAATACGATGACAATTTTCATATTTCTAGACTTAGACTTCAAAACATGGTGTTAGTGGGTGAAAACTCGAAAAAGCCCCAAAACGGCCCTATGAGTGGCACCAACACCTCCCACGGGACCAATGTAACCCATAGGATCTGACCGCGCGATCACGGGACCCCCTATTTTAAAATACGACGATAATTTTCATATTTCTCTTCTTAGACTTAAAAACATGGCGTTAGTTGGTGAAAACCCAAGATAGCCCCTGAACGGCCCCGTGACTGGCACCAACACCTCGCACGAGACCAATGAAACTCGTAGTAACTAACCGCACGATCACGAGACCCCTGATTAGAGAATGCGATGATAATTTGTATATTTCAAGACTTACTCTTAAAAACATGGTGTTAGTCGGTGAAGAGCCGAAATACCCCCCGAACGGCCCCGTAAGTGGCATCAACACTTCGCACGAGACCAATGTAACTCGTAGGAACTGACCGCACGATCACGGGACTCCTGGTTTGAGAATACAATGATAATTTGCATATTTATAGACTTAGGCTTAAAAACATGGCGTTAGCGGGAGAAAACCCGAAAAAGACCCCAAACGGCCTTGTGAGTGGCAGCAATACCTCGCACGGGACCAATGTAACTCTTAGGAAGTGACCGCACGATCACGGAACCCCCGATTTGAGAATACGAAGATAATTTGCATATTTTAGACTTAGGCTCGAAGACATGGCGGTAGTGGGTGAAAACTCGAAATAGCCCACGAATGGCCCCGTGAGTGGCGCCAATACCTCGCTCGGGACTAATGTAACTCATAGGATTTAACCGCGCGATCAGGGGACCCCCGATTAGAGAATGCGATGAAAATTTTCATATTTCTAGACTTAGGCTTAAAAACATGGTGTTACTGGGTGAAAAGCTGAAATAACCCCCGAACGGCCCTGTTAGTGGCACCAACACCTCGCAAGGGACATTGTAACTCATAGGAACTCACTGCGCGATCACGGGACTCCCGGTTCGAGAATATAATTATAATTTGCATATTTCTAGACTTAGGGTTAAAAACATGGCGTTAATGGGTGAAAAGACAAAAAAAACCTTGAACAGCCCCGTGAGTGGCACCAACACCTTGTACAGGACCAATGTAACTCGTACGAATTGACCACGCGATCACGGGATCCTCGGTTTGAGAATACGAAGATAATTTGCATATTTCTCGACTTAGGCTTAAAAACATGGTGTTACTGGGTGAAAACCCGAAATAGCCCCCGAACGACCCCGTGAGTGTCACCAACACCTCGCACGGGACCAATGTTACTCGTAGGAACTGACCGCGTGATCACGGGACCACCAGTTTGATAATTCGACAAAATTTTTCATATTTTTAGACTTAGGCTTAAAAACATGGCATTAGTGGGTGAAAAGTCAAAATAACCCCCGAACGGCCCCGTAAGTGGCACCAACACCACGCACGGGACCAATGTAACTCATAGGAACTGACCGCGCAATCACGGGACTCCCAGTTTGTGAATATAATGATAATTTGCATATTTCTAGACTTAGGCTTAAAAATATGGCATTAACGGGTGAAAACCTGAAACATCCCCCAAACGGCCCCGTGAGTGGCACCAACACCCCTAACGGGACCAATGTAACTCGTAGGAACTGATTGCATGATCATGGGACCCCTGGTTTGACAATACGATGATAATTGGAATATTTCTAGACATTGGCTTTAAAATATGGCGTAAGTGGATGAAACCCAAAATATCCCCCGAACGGCCCCGTGAGTGGCACCAACACCTTGCACGGGACCAATGTAACTTGTACAAACTGACCGCGCGATCTTAGGCCCCCAGATTTGAGAATACGAAGATAATTTGTATATTTTTAGACTTAGGCTTGAAAACATGGCGTTAGTGGGTGAAAACCCTAAAAATCCCCCGAACGACCCCGTGAGTGGCCCCAACACCTCATACGGGACCAATGTAACTCGTAGGAACTGACCACATGATCACGGGACTCTCAATTTGAGAATACGATGACAATTTTCATATTTCTAGACTTAGGGTTAAAAATCTGGCGTTAGTGGGTGAAAACTCGAAATCGCCCCTGAACGGCCCTATGAGTGCTCCAACACGTCGTAGGGGACCAATGTAACTCGTAGGATCTGACCGCACGATCACAGGACCCTCGGTTTGAGAATATGACTATAATTTGCACATTTCTCTTCTTTGGCATAAAAACATGGCGTTAGTGCATGAAAACCCGAAATAGCCCCCGAACGGCACCGTGACTGGCACCAACACCTCACACGGGACCAATGGAACTCGTAGGAACTGACCGCGTGATCATGAGACACTTGGTTTGAGAATGCGATGATAATTTGTATATTTCTAAACTTAGTCTTAAAAGCATGCAGTTAGTGGGTGAAGAGCCGAAACAACCGCCGAACTGCCTCGTAAGTGGCACCAATATCTCGTATGGGACCAATGTAACTCGTAAGAATGGAGCGCACGATAATGGGACTCTCAGTTTGAGAATACAATGATAATATGCATATTTCTAGACTTAGGCTTAAAAACATGGTGTTAGTGGCTGAAAACCCAAAACAGCCCCCAAACGGCCTCGTGAGTGGCACTAAAACCTCGCACGGGACCAATATAATTCGTAGCAAATAACTGCGTGATCATGGGACTCCCGGTTTGAGAATACGCTGATAATTTGCCAATTTATAAACTTAGGGTTAAAAACATGGCGTTGGAGGCTGAAAACTCGAAATAGCCCCGAATGGCCCCGTAAGTGGCACCAACAGCTCGCACGGGACCAATGTAACTCATAGGAACTGGCTGCACGATCATGGGACCCCCGGTTTGATAATACGATGATAATTTGAATATTTCTAGACTTAGGCTTAAAAACCTCGTGTTAGTGGGTGAAAACCCAAAATAGCCCCCGAATGGCTCCGTAAGTGGCACTAACACCTCGCACGGGACCAATGTAACTCACAGGAACTGACCTGGGATCATGCGATTTCCGATTTGAGAATACAATTATAATTAGAATATTTCTAGACTTAGGCTTAAAAACATGGTGTTAGTGGGTCAAAACCCGAAACAACCCCCAAATGGCCCTATGAGTGGCACCAACACCACGCACGGGACCAATGTAATTGGTACGAACTGACCTCATGACCACGAGACCCTTGATTTGAGAATATGGTGATAATTTGCATATTTCTAGACTTAGACTTAAAAACATGGCGTTAGTGGGTAAAAATCAGAAACAGACCCCGAACGGTCCCGTGAGTGGCACCAACACCTCGCACGGGACTAATGTAACTCGTAGGAACAAACCGCGTGATCATGGGACTCCCGATTTGAGAATACGATGATAATTTGCATATTTTTAAACTTGGGCTTAAAAACATGGTGTTAGAGGGTGAAAACCCGAAACAGCCCCGAACGGCCCGGTGAGTGGCACCAACACCTCGCAGAGGACCAATGTAACTCGTAGGAACTGATAACACTATCACGGACCCCAGGTTTGACAATACAATGATAATTTGAATATTTCTAGACTTAGGCTTAAAAACATGACGTTAGTGGGTGAAAACCCGAAACAACCCCTAAACAGTCCCGTGAGTGGCACCAACACCTCACACGGAACCAATATAACTCATAAGAACTGACAGCCCAATCACGAGACTCCCAATTTGAGAATACGACAATAATTTGCATATTTATAGACTTAGGCCTAAAAACATGGTGTTAGTGGGTGAGAACTCGAAATAGCCTCTGAACGTCCCCGTGAATGGCACCAACACCTTGCACGGGACCAATGTAACTCGTAGGAACTGACCGCGTGATCAGGGGACCATCGGTTTGACAATACGATGCTAATTTACATATTTTAAGACTTAGGCTTAAAGACATGGCGTTAGTGGGTGAAAAGTCGAAATATCCCCCGAACGGCCCCATGAGTGGCACGAACACCTCGCAAGAGATCAATGTAACACGTACGAACTAACTGCACAATCACGAGACCCCCCGCTTTGGTAATACGATGATAAACTTCAAATTTCTAGACTTAGACATCAAGACATGGCATTAGTGGGTGAAAAGTCGAAATAGCCCTCGAACGGCTCCGTGAATGGCACCAACACCTCGCACGGGACCAGTGTAACTCGTACGAACTGACCGTGCGATCACAGGACCCCCAGTTTGAGAATACGATGATAATTTGCATATTTCTAGACTTAGGCTTGAAAACATGGCGTTAGTGGGTGAAAAGCCGAAATATCCCCCGAACGGCCCCATGAGTGGCACCAACACCTCGTATGGAACCAATGTAACTTGTAGGAACTGACCGTACAATCACCGGACTCCCAATTTGAGAATACGATGATAATTTTAAAATATTAGGGCTTAGACTTAAAAACATAGCGTTAGTGGGTGAAAACTCAAAACATCCCACGAACGGCCCCGAGAGTGTCACTAACATCTCGCATCGGACCAATGTAACTCGTACAGATTGAACGCGCAATCACGGGACATCAATTTGAGAATACGATGATAATTTTCATATTTCAAGACTTAGGCTTAAATACATGGCGTTAGTGGGTGAAAAGCCGAAACAGCCCCCGAACGGCCCCGTGAGTGGTACCAACACCTCGTACGGGACCAATTAACACGTACGAAGTGATCTCGCAATCACGGGACCCCTAGTTTGAAAATAGGATGATAATTTGTATATTTCTAAACTTACGCTTAAAAATAGGGCGTTAGTGGGTGAAAAGCTAAAACATCCTCCCAACGGTCCCATGAGTGGCACCAACACCTCGTACGAGACAAATGTAACTCGTACGAACTAACAGTGCGATCATGGGACCCCCAATTTGAGAATACGATGATAATCTTCATATTTATAGACTTAGGCTTAAAGACATGGTGTTAGTGGGTGAAAGCTAAAATAGTGGGTGAAAACTAGAAACAACCCCCAGACGGCCCCGTGAGTGGCACCAACACCTCGTATGGGACAATTGTAGCTCATTGGAACTGATCGCGTGATCACAGGACCCTCGATTTGAGAATGTGACAATAATTTACATATTTTTAGACTTAGGCTTAAAAACATGGCGTTGGCGGGTGAAAAGTCAAACCAGCCCCCGAACGGCCCCGTAAGTGACACTAACACTCACATGGGACCAAGGAAACTTGTAGGAACTGATCGCGTGATCACGGTACCCCCGATTTGATAATACAATGATAATTTAAATATTTCTGGACTTGGACTTAAAAACATGGCGTTAATGGGTAAAAATCCAAAACAGCTCACAAACAGTCCTGTGAGTGGCACCAACACCTCGTATGGGACCAATGTAACTCATAGGAACTGACCCTGCAATCACGTGACTCTTGGTTCGAGAATACGATGATCATTTGCATATTTATAGACTTAGGCTTAAAAATATGACGTTAGTGGGTGAAAATTCGAAATAGCTTCCGAACGGCCCCGTGAGTGGCACCAACACCTCGCACGGGACTAATGTAACTCGTAGTAACTAACCGCGCGATCACGGGACCCCCTAATATCAGGACATAGGTAAAACATGGCGTTAGTGGGTTAAAAGCCGAAACAACCCCCGATCGGCCCCGTGAGTGGCACCAACACCTCGCCCGGGACTAATGTAACTCATAGGAACTGGCCATGCGATCACGGGACCCCCGATTTGAGAATACGATGATAATTTACAAATATCAGGACTTAGGGAAAACATGGCATTAGTTGGTTAAAAGCCGAATCAACCCCCGATCGGTCCCATGAGTGGCGCCAACACCTTACATGGGACCAATGTAACTCACAGGAACTGACCACGTGATCACGAGACTCCCGCTTTGAGAATACAATGATATTTTGAATATTTCTAGACTTAGGCTTACAAACATGGCGTTAGTGGGTCAAAACCCAAAACAACCCTCGAATGGCCCCGTGAGTGGCACCAACACCTCGCACGGGATCAATGTAACTCGTACGAACTGACCGTGCGATCACGGGACCCCCGATTTCAGACTACGACCATAATAAACAAGTTTCTAGACTTAGGCTTAAAAACATGATGTTAGTTGGTGAAAAGCCGAAACAGCCCCATGAGTGGCACCAACACCTCGCACATGACCAATGTAACTCAGAGGAACTGATCGCCCGATCACGGGACCCCCCATTTGAGAATACGATGATAATTTGAATATTTCTAGATATAAGCCTAAAAACATGGCGTTAGTGGATGAAAAGATGAAACAACCCCTGAATGGCCCCGTGAGTGGCACCAACACCTTGTACAGGACCAATGTAACCCGTAGTAACTGATCGCGTGATCACAGGACTCCTGATTTGATAATACGATAATAATTTAAAAATATCAGGACTTAGAGTTAAAAACATGGCATTAGTGGGTGAAAACTTAAAACAGCCCCAAAATTACCCCGTGAGAGGCACTAACACCTTGTACGGGACCAATGTAACTCGTACGAAATGGCTGAGCGAGCACAGGACCCTTGATTTGAGAATACGATGATAATCTTCATATTTCTAGGCTTAGGTTTAAAGGCATGGCGTTAGTGGGTGAAACACCGAAACAGCCGCCAAACGGCCTTGTGAGTGGCACCAACACCTCGTACGGGACCAATGTAGCTCGTAGGAACTGACCGCGTGATCACGGGACTCTCGGTTTGAGAATACGACGATAATTTGCATATTTCTAGACTTAGGCTTAAAAAGATGGCGTTAGTGAGTGAAAACACGAAATAGCCCCCGAACGGCCCTGTGAGTGGCACCAACACCTCGCACGGGACTAATGTTACTCTTTGTAACTAACCGCACGATCACGGGACCCACTGTTTGACAATACGATGATAATTTGAATATTTCTAGACTTAGACTTAAAATATGGCGTTAGTGGTGAAGCACCTTATACCTTTGACTTACTTAAGTCTATACTGTATAAGTGTTCAACTAGTTTGGAAATAGTGACAAAATTCGTTGTCCAACCTAGAATCCAAAGAACCTCAGAATCATTCTCTCTAAATCCTCAATAATCCAAGAAGGTATAAATTGAATCACACTACACACATTAGAAGTGCAAACATGTGTATATATTGCTTAAAATTGAGTGTGTGATTAATTCCCCTTAAAATGGTGTTTTAATAATTTTTGGGAATTTTTAAACATTTTTTAAACATTTTTAAAATAATGTTTTCATTAATAAAAATGTGATTATAAAATTTGTGGGGTTAATATGCTATTTTGAAAACTTCATTTTTCATTAGAATGTTTGATTGGGTAGAATGTAAATGCGCTAGAGACTTCAGGGTGCTACATGTAAATAATTTTGACGCGCGTTTGTAAGCCTCTTATATGCCAACACTTGTCACTTGCCTGATGCATCAAGTTGTGTTTGTTTTGTGAGAGGGTTGCCTCGTGGATTGCTGATCGTTAGATTATTCTTTATCGATGGCCTGCATGTGTTTTAAACTTATCCTTGTGCTATCCTGTGAACCAATCACATTCGACTTAACCACCGCCTTCTTATAACCCTTGGATCTGGTCAATATCAGGAAGACTTGATCTCAGCCCTTGATTGCCTTCGAATGTCCAGAACCTTCCTCCACTCCTATAAAAGCCCTCTATTTCTCAACATTTCAAGACTTTTGGCATTCGTCATTTCTGAGAGAAAAAAATAGAGAGAAGAGAGAAGTGAGAGAGAAGAGAGAAAAGAAAAGAGAGAAGAGAGAGAAAGGAAAACTGTGTTAGCCAAACCCTAACCCTAAAACCTAAACACTTGATTTCTTATTCAAACCTTCGTATACACACAACCCCAAACACAACCTTGAGTGTTTGATAGAGAGTGGTTTGTTCATATTGAAGCTGTAACCTCTTAGTCTGTGATCTTATTACCAACTTAAACATTCATGTGAAGATCTGTATTTCTTCTTCATAGAAATTGTAGATCTACACTCTGATACCAATTGAAAAATGTTGCTAATGACGTTTAATACAAGATTAAACTGTATAAGCAACGTTTTTCAATTGGTATCAGAGTGTAGATCTACAATTTCTATGAAGAAGAAATATAGATCTTCACACGAATGTTTAAGTTGGTAATAAGATCACAGACTAAGAGGTTACAGCTTCAATATGAACAAACCACTCTCTCTCAATCACTCAAGCTTGTGTTTGGGGTTGTGTGTATACGAAGGTTTGAATAAGAAATCAAGTGTTTAGGTTTTAGGGTTAGGGTTTGGCTAACACAGTTTTCCTTTCTCTCTCTTCTCTCTTTTCTTTTCTCTCTTCTCTCTCACTTCTCTCTTCTCTCTATTTTTTTCTCTCAGAAATGACGAATGCCAAAAGTCTTGAAATGTTGAGAAATAGAGGGGTTTTATAGGAGTGGAGGAAGGTTCTGGACATTCGAAGGCAATCAAGGGCTGAGATCAAGTCTTCCTGATATTGACCAGATCCAAGGGTTATAAGAAGGCGGTGGTTATGTCGAATGTGATTGGTTCACAGGATAGCACAAGGATAGGTTTAAAACACATTCAGACCATCAATAAAGAATGATCTAACGATCAGCAATCCACCAGGCAACCCTCTCACAAAACAAACACAAATTGATGCATCAGGTAAGTGATAAGTGTTGGCATATAAGAGCCTTACAAACGCGCGTCAAAATTATTTACATGTAGCACCCTGAAGTCTCTAGCGCATTTACATTCTACCCAATCAAACATTCTAATGAAAAATGAAGTTTTCAAAATAGAATATTAACCCCACAAATTTTATAATCACATTTTTATTAATGAAAACATTATTTTAAAAATGTTTAAAAAATGTTTAAAAATTCCCAAAAATTATTAAAACACCATTTTAAGGGGAATTAATCACACACTCAATTTTAAGCAATATATACACATGTATGAACTTCTAATGTGTGTAGTGTGATTCAATTTATACCTTCTTGGATTATTGAAGAGGATTTAGAGAGAATGATTCTGAGGTTCTTTGGATTCTAGGTTAAACAACCAATTTTGTCACTATTTCCAAACTAGTTGAACACTTATACAGTATAGACTTAAGTAAGTCAAAGGTATAAGGTTCTTCAATCTCCCCTTTTGAAAATATGAGACAAAATCTCCTTTGAGTTAGCTTAAAACTCGTAGGGAACCAAAAAAAATAAAACCTAGTCCTATACAAAAGATATTATCTACCCATTTCCTAGAAAGTCAAAAATTACATAACTCAACTATTTACAAATTTGTACACTAGAAATGGTAGACAATCAGTAGAAGAGATTCCTGCAAATATGCACACTAAGATCAAGCAGTTTAGATGAAATCTGAACAAAACATTGAACTCGTAAGACTCAAATTTCTCCCCCATTTTGTCTCAAATCGACAAAGGGTAAAACTTAAGGTCTTAAGAGTTTAATCAGCGCATACCATACCTATAGAATTTTGCAAATACAGAAATCTGTTACAGTCTAGAGGTTTAGTGAACTTGTCTGCAAGTTGCAAATCAGTAGGCAGGTAATAGATTTCTAACTCCTTAATTTCAACAAGTTCGCCTATAAAATGATGTCTAATTTTAATATGCTTAGTTCGCGAGTGTTGAACCGGGTTTTTAGATATGTTAATAGCGCTTTGATTGTCACAATACAATTGTAATTGATCTTCTTTAATCCCATAATCGCTTAACATTTGTTTTATCCATAACAATTGAGCACAACAACTTCCTGCTGCTATATATTCGGACTCAACCGTAGATAAAGAAGTTCAATTATGTTTTTTGCTACTCCAACCAACTAAATTATTACCGACATAGTAACAGGCACCTGATGTACTTTTATTGTCATCTGTACAACCAGCCCAATCAGCATCAGTATACCCTATGATTGTGCTGCAGGTATCATTAGTATACCTAAGTCCAAGATTAAGAGTGTCCTTTATGTACTTTATTATACGTTTTACACACGATAAATGGCTCTCTTTAGGGTTATTCTGGTAACGAGCACACAGACATACAACATACATTATGTCTGGTCGCGAGGCAGTTAGATAGAGTAGGCTACCAATAATACTACGATAAAGTGTGGAATCAACTGACTTTCCATTTTCATCTTTACATAATTTAACAGTAGTACTCATCGGCGTTTTGGCAACTTTAGTATTTTCTAAACCAAATTTCTTAATAAGATCTAAGGCATACATGGTTTGAGAGACAAATAGACCATCAGAATTCTGTTTCACTTGAAATCCTAAGAAAAGTTGTAGCTCCCCCATAAGGGACATGTGAAACTCCTTATGCATAACAACAGAAAAAGATTTAACTTCAGAATTTGAAGTAGACCCAAAAATGATGTCGTCTACATAGACTTGGGCTATAATAATGTTTTTGTCAAAATTTTTTACAAAGAGAGTCTGGTCATTTCCTCCTCTCTTAAAACCTTTATCCAACAAAAGGTTGGAAAGGCGTTCATACCAAGCTCTAGGAGCTTGTTTTAAACCATAAAAAGCCTTTTTTAGACGAAAGACATGGTTAGGATATTTAGGGTCAATGAACCCTTTGGGTTGTTCTACATACGTTTCTTCGGATAGAATTCCATTGAGGAAGGCAGACTTGATATCCATTTGATAAAGTGTAAATTTTAAGTGACACGCTATGGCGAAAAGAAGTCGAACAGATTCAAGATGAGTGACAGGGGCAAATTTCTCGCTAAAATCTATCCCTTCTATTTGTGAGAAACCTTGAGCAACTAGTCTAGCTTTGTTTCTAAGGATTACCCCATTTTCATCAGATTTGTTCTTAAAGATCCAACGTGTTCCAATAACATTTTTGTTTTGAGGCCGCGGTACAAGATACCAGACATCGTGAATGAAAAATTGTAAAAGTTCTTCCCGCATAGAAGAAATCCAGTGTGTGTCATTCAATGCTTCATTAATATTTTTCGGTTCCACAAGGGAGACGAAACATGCATAATTAGCATAATTTTTTAAATGGGATCTAGTACGAACTGGCTCATTAGGATTACCGACCACGTTGTCAATGGGATGATCTTTAGAGACCCATCCAGGTACTTCTGGACTCTCAATAGGTAATGAGTCATCTATTTCTGGTGAATCAGTTTTGAAATCATTTTCAGATTCAACCACAATAGGTGATTCAGATATCTTATTTTCGAAAATAGTGTCGCTTACAATTACATTTATCGATTCCATAAGGGCCTTAATACGCAGATTGTATATACGATAAGCACGATTGTTTGGGGAGTATCCTAAGAAGATGGCTTTATCACCACGTGACTTGAATTTAGACAAATGTTTTCTGTCTTTACCGACATAACACTGACATTCGAAAGTTCTTAGATATTTCAGATTAGGCTTCTTACCGTACCACAACTCATAAGGAGTTTGTTTAGAGTTTTTCCTAAGATAGACCATATTAATGATATGACAAGCAGTTCTAATAGATTCTACCCAAAAGTATTTAGGTAGATATTTGGCATGGAGCATGACACGTGCCATCTCTTGAAGAGTTCAGTTTTTCCTTTCGGCAACACCGTTCTGCTGAGGAGTCTTAGGGGCGCTGGATTCGTGTTTGTAACCGTTGTAGTCACAATATTCAACTATTCCCGTGTCTATGAACTCTCCCCCTCTATTGCTACGAATACGCTTGACTTGTGTGTCCTTCTCATTTTCAATTCTTAGTAAAATTTTCAAAAAATTCTGAAACGTGTCAGATTTTTGTTTCAAGAAGGCAACCCAAGTGAATCGTGTAAAATCATCAACCATGACTAAGATATAACTGTGTCCACATAGACTAACAGTTCTAGAGGGACCAATAAGGTCCATATGGATGAGATCTATAGGTATAGAGGTGAGAATGTCTTTAACCTTTTTATGCGAAGTCTTAACTATTTTTCCTTCCTGGCAATGACCATAGACAACACTGGAAATAGGTTTAATTTTAGGAATTCCTCTAACTATCTCTTGACTAGACAATCTACCAAGGATATCATAACTTAAGTGACCCATACGATTATACCAGATTTTATTGTCGTCCATTCTGACAATGTTACAGGTTTCAGAACTAGTCTTGACAGTATAACAATTGTCAGGTGTTCTAAATCCGTTAATAATGCATTCACCTTTATCATTTAGAATTTTACAATTGTTCTTTGAAAACGTAACTGTATGGTCGGAGTCACAAAATTGTGATATATTTAGGAGGTTGGCTTTAAGGCCTTTAACTAATAGAACATTTTCCAGAACAGGCATTCCCTCTTCTTTTAGGGTTCCTTTACATATGATTTGGGATGAAACTCCGTCACCAAAAACTACTTTGCCTCCAGCAAATCTGGTTTTGTTTAAGATTTTGGTTTCATCTCCTGTCATATGTTTGGAGCATCCTGAATCTAAATACCAAGTAGATGAAGTGTGTTCAGCTTTTAAAGCAGTGATAACAATGGTACACTTCATTTGGGGTAAAAGATCATCTTTTCTAACCCAAATAGCTCTAGTTTTAATTTTACGCAAGTTTGCCCTCATTTGATAAAATTTTCGAGAAACAGCTTTTTGTCGAAAAACATTTGGGGCAACAAACTGATTATTGTGGAAAATTTGAGCTTTTGGTTTAGGAAAGTTTCTGGGAGCCTTTCTCTTAAATTAACTCTTAGTTTTGGTCTTTCTATTCCTTTAGTTAGAGTTCTTGTCAGGTTG
The DNA here is from genome assembly GCA_949130495.1 of Sambucus nigra. Lineage (NCBI taxonomy): Eukaryota > Viridiplantae > Streptophyta > Magnoliopsida > Dipsacales > Adoxaceae > Sambucus > Sambucus nigra. The sequence goes on from OX422210.1 coordinate 315,119,423, forward strand.
TCTTGGAATGACATAATGGTTACGATTTTGCCTAGAATAGTTAAAGTTCTTGTAGATAGAAGTGTTGTACACAGGGGTGTTTAGACGTCTAATATAGCAACCTTCAAAGGAATGACCATAAATGTCACAGTAGGAGCAATATAGATTGCTTGAGGGATGAACTTCCTTAGGAAAACTACTAAAGATGGGTTTAAAAGCATTCTGTTTAGAAATCCTATTCCTAGGAGGGATGGTTTCAAAGGTAGATTCAGCCTTTCTGATCAAAGGACAGACGTATTTAGTCTTAAGTGTAGTATCAGCCTTAGAATTACTAGACTCTCCAATGTCTTTCTGTTGTTGCTTTTGATCAAATTCCTTTTTAATAAAATGAAAATCTGGACATGTTTCAATTGGTCTTTTGCCCCCAGACACAAACTTAATAGGTTCAAGATTTGTAGTTTGTGGTTTGTTCTTAGGGAAAAATCCAATACCGGTTCTATCATCAGAATTGGTTTTGGAGTCAACAAGAAAGTCAGTAAAACAATTTGAATTGCTTTCAAACTTAGAATTTTTTTTGAAAACAGTAGCTGTCTTTGTTTTTGCTTCCTCCAATTCTAATAATGTTCCCTTGTATTTCATTTCCAGGGTTTCATTAATTTTAGTCAACTCTTTTAATTTTTGATCAAAAGTTTCAATTTCAGATTGATGAGACAGACACTGGTTAGTGTACTCTTTGGCATTCAGCTTCACAATAAGACTTAGATCATCTAATTTCTTAGTCAGGTCTCTAACAGTCTTCTCCAGTCTAGTGCATTTTTTGAGAGTTTTAGCATACAAAGTATGAATATCTGGGAGGTCATCTGTGTCTGAGTCGCTAAGTAAAGTGTGTGTAGTGGCCCCTAACGATTCAGTTTTAGTTCTCACGCACCCATTTACATCGTCGTTATCGAGATCACTTTGACTCACACACACGGAACTAGTGCTAGCAACATTTTCAGATAATAAAGCCTCTAGTCCAATAAAAGCAGTATTCACACAAGCAGAAGTAGGAGCATCATTATCACACACAGGCATATCATCATTGTAAATGATCTTAGCATAAAAGGACATGCAAGGGTCAAGTACATTAGATGACTCAAGTTCTTCTTCATCAGAGTCACTTGAATCATACCAAGTTTTACAGACATTGGCTCTATTGTGTGTGTTGGCTTTATTCAGATTAACTCTGCAATCGTGAGCAATGTGACCTAGTTTCCCACATCTAAAACATTCAATCTTTTTAAGGTCTCTACTGGGTCTCGAGTTGTTGTCCTTAGGATGTTTGTCAAGACCTCTCTCATGAGGTTTGTGATTATACAGAGTAGGATAATTAAGCTTGCCTTGTTTAGATGCCTGTTTGTTTCTAAATTTAACAATTTTCTTAAATTGTTTAGACATTAAGGCAATCTGATTATCTAGTTTGACTATATCACACTCCTCATCAGAGTCAGAGTTGATCAAATTAGTCTCAAGTTTAGATATCTTAGAGGCAAAACTCAAATTAGAGTTGGGCTGTTTTCTTTGAGAATGATTTAATTGTTTCTTAAAGTCTAATTCCATTTCCACAGTCCTAAGTTTCCTACTGAGTAACTCAGGGGTAAGGTTTTGATCACTCATTTCCTCAATAGCATACCTCTTACTGTCAAACTTTTATGGTAATGATCTTAGGATTTTAGAAACAATCTCATTCCTATCATATGTTATACCATTAGCATGCAACTTAGTAACTATATCAGTTAAGTTCATGTAAAAGTCATTAAAAGACTCAGATTCAGACATAATCAAAGAGTTGTACTGCTGGATAAGCATTTGAGTTTTAGCAGCTTTAACTCTTGAGTCTCCTTCATGGGCAGTGATTAATGTGTCCCAAGCTTCCTTAGAAGTGGCACAAGATGAGATTCTCTTGAACTCATACTCATAAATAGACATAAAAATGGCATTCTTGCCTTTATTGTTATTGCGAGAAATAGTTTTGTCTTCTTGGGTAAATTCACTTAAGATTTTCTTTACCCTCTCATCACTTCCTTCAGTGGCTGGTTTAGTTGGATAAGTATATCCGTTTTCAATAATGTCCCAGACATCATCTCCTAAAGTCCCTTGGATGAAGGCAACCATTCTTACTTTCCAGTAAGCAAAGTTGTTTCCATCAAAGAGTGGAGGTTTGGACAGATTACCAAACCTTTCATTCTTCTCGTCCATAGTTAGGTTTTTCAGAAAATGATTTCAGAAACACAAGATCTTTTTGAAATAAAAGTTAACAGTGCTCTGATACCAATTGAAAAACGTTGCTAATGCCATTTAATACAAGATTAAACTGTATAAGCAACTCCGAGATGTTTGTTGAAGAAACCCTTCTCTTTTGAAAATAAAAATTATAAACAACAAGAAGTGTTTACAAAAACTTATGTACGAGAGTAATCAAGACTTTGTAATCAGTTTTTAAAACTAAGATAGTTTCAAAAATTCAGCACACTATAGAATGAGATGAGTAGATGAAGATAATCAGAACACACAGTTTTTGACGTGGTAAAAGCTCTCCTAATAGAGGAAACATCCACGGTGACTTCTAAGTCACAAAAGTAAAAATCCACTGACAACAAATAGCAGTTACAAACAATACAACATACATGCACACAAATCAACCTATTGTAAGTTTAGGAATATTCCCCACTTGGTGTCCTTATAACTTCTCATAGATCTGATTGTTGATGATGTTTTTCCAGTTTGCCAAATTCTCCTTTACTTTAGCTTCTTTGTGTCGACTCAATAGTCTGTGATCTTATTACCAACTTAAACATTCGTGTGAAGATCTGTATTTCTTCTTCATAGAAATTATAGATCTACACTCTGCATGTTACATTTCACTAGATCTGCATATTTCTTTCTTGATTTAAGAAAATCTTTACTGATTTAGTTTTGAAAATGTTTTATGGTTTCTATTCTTACGAAACTTAACCTTGACCTAGTTGGATTCACACTTGGAGATTTTCAATCTCAAAAATATTTTTAAAACAGAGATTGATTAAGATCTTGACCGATTTAAAAAGCAAGATATCCGTGGAATCTGGGATATATTTAAAGGTCAAAAAAGGTTTCAAGTTCTGTGAGAAAGAAAGAAAAGAAAATCACAGCATATTGTCTTTATATGTAATTTTCTAGGACTGTCTGTAAAACTAAGTGTGTGTGAGTTCATTCATGTTGATAGGAATCACTTCACAAACATTTAACACACTACTACACGGGAAGTGTTGTGAATAAGATCAAAGATTATTGAGTCGACACAAAGAAGCTAAAGCAAAGGAGAAGTTATCAAACTGGAAGAACATCATCAACAATCAGATCTATGAGAAGTTAGAAGGACACCAAGTGGGGTATATTCCTAAACTTAGAATAGGTTGATTTGTGTGCATGTATGTTGTATTGTTTGTAACTGCTATTTGTTGTTAGTGGATTTTTACTTTTGTGACTTAGAAGTCACCGTGGATGTTTCCTCTATTGGGAGAGCTTTTACCACGTTAAAAACTGTGTGTTATGATTATCTTCATCTACTCATCTCATTCTATAGTGTGCTGAATTTTTGAAACTGTATTAGTTTTAAAAACTGATTACAAAGTCTTTATTACTCTCGTACATAAGTTTTTGTAAACACTTCTTGTTGTTTATAATTTTTATTTTCAAAAGAAAAGGGTTTCTTCAACAAACATCTCGGAGTTGCTTATACAGTTTAATCTTGTATTAACGGCATTAGCAACGTTTTTCAAGTGGGTGAAAATTCGAAAGAGCCCCCGAACGGCCCCGTGAGTGGCACCAACACCTCGCAGGGGACCAATGTAACTCGTAGGAACTGACCAAATGATCACGGGACCGCCAATTTGAGAATACGATGATAATTTAAAAATATCAAGACTTAGGCAAAACATGGCGTTAGTTGGTTAAAAGCCGAAACAGCCCCCGATCGGTCCCGTGAGTGGCATGAACACCTCGCATGGGACCAATGTAACTCATAGGAACTGACAACGTGATCACGAGACTCCCGCTTTGAGAATACAATGATATTTTGAATATTTTTAGACTTAGGCTTAAAAATATGGTGTTAGTGGGTCAAAACCCAAAATAACCGCCGAATGACCCCGTGAGTGGCCCCAACACCTCGCACGGGACCAATGTAACTCGTATAAACTTTCCGTGCGATCGCGGGACCCCCAATTTGAGAGTACGACCATAATTTGGAAATTTCTAGACTTAGGCTTAAAAACATGGTGTTAGTGGGTGAAAATCCGAAATAGCCCCCAGAACGGTCCCGTGAGTGGCACCAATACCTCGCATGGGACCAATGTAACTCGTACGAACTGACCACGCGATCACAGGATCCCTGGTTATAGAATACGACGATAATTTACAAATATCAAAACTTAGGCAAAACATGGCGTTAGTGGGTTAAAAGCCAAAACAGTCCGGCACCAACACCTCGCACGGGACCAATGTAACTTACAAGAACTAACCGCGCAATCACAGGACTCCCGCTTTCACAATCCAACGATAATTTGAATATCTAGAGGCTTAGGCTTAAAAACATGGCGTTAGTGGGTCAAAACTCGAAACAACCCCAGAATGGCCCAGTGAGTGGCACCAACACCTCTCACGGCACCAATGCAACTCGTACGAACTCGCCGCACGATTATGGGACCCTTGGTTTGAGAATATGACAATAATTTACAAATTTATAGACTTAGGCTTAAAAACATGGCGTTAGTGGGTGAAAATCCGAAACAACCCACTAACAGCCCCGTGAGTGGCACCAACACCTCGCGCGAGACCAATGTAACTCAGAGGAACTGTCCATGTGATCACGGGACTCTCGATTTGAGAATACACCGATAAATTAAATATATCCAGACTTAGGCTTAAAAACATGGCGTTAGTGGGTCAAAACCCAAAACAACCCCCGAATGGCCCCGTGAGTGGCCCCAACACCTCGCACAGGACAAATGTAACTCGTACAAACTGACCGTGCGATTATGGGACCCCCAATTTGAGAGTACGACCATAATTTGGAAATTTCTGTTCTTAGGCTTAAAAACAAGGTGTTAGTGGGTGAAAATCCGAAATTGCCACCAGAACGGTCCCGTGAGTGGCACCAATACCTCGCACGGGACCAATGTAACTCTTACAAACTGACCACGTGAGCATAGGACTCCTGGTTATAGAATACGGCGATAATTTACAAATATCAAAACTGAGGCCAAACATGGCGTTAGTGGGTTAAAAGCCAAAACAGTCCAGCACCAACACCTCTCATGGGACCAATGTAACTTACAAGAACTAACCACTCAATCATAGGACTCCCGCTTTCATAATCCAATGATAATTTGAATATTTAGAGGCTTAGGCTTAAAAACATGACGTTATTTGGTCAAAACCCGAAACAACCCCTGAATGGCCCATTGAGTGGCACCAACACCTCGTACGGGACCAATGCAACTCGTACGAACTCGCCGCATGATCATGGGACCCTCGGTTTGAGAATATGACAATAATTTACAAATTTCTAGACTTAGGCTTAAAAACATGGCATTAGTGGGTGAAAATCCAAAACAACCCACTAATAGCCCCGTGAGTGGCACCAACACCTCGCTCGAGACCAATGTAACTCAGAGGAACTGTTCGTGTGATAACGGGACTCTCTATTTGAGAATACACCGATAAATTAAATATATCCAGACTTAGGCTTAAAAATATGGCGTTAGTGGGTCAAAACCCAAAACAACCCCCGAATGGCCTCGTGAGTGGCACCCACACCTAGAACGGGACCAATGTAACTCGTACCAACTGACTGCTCGATTATGGGACTCCTAATTTGAGAATACAACAATAATTTGAATATTTCTAGACTTACGCTTAAAAACATGGCGTTAGTGGGTTAAAACTCAAAATAACCTCCGAATGGCCCCATGAGTGGAACCAACACCTCGCACGGGACCAATGTAACTCGTACGAACTGATCGTGCGATCACGGGACCCCCTGTTTGAGAATATGATGATAATTTTCATATTCCTAGACTTAGGTTTAAAAACATGGCGTTAGTGGGTGAAAAGCCCAAAAATCCTCTAAACGGTACCGTGAGTGGCACCAACTCCTAGTACGGTACCAATGTAACTTGTAGGAACTGAATGCATGATCACAGGACTCCCAGTATGAGAATACGATAATAATTTAAAAATATCAGGACTTAGACTTAAAAATATGGCGTTAGTGGGTGAAAACTAGAAACAACCCCCGAACGGCCCCGTGAGTGGCACTAACACCTCGCACGGTACCAATGTAACTCATACGAACTGACCGCTTGATCCCGGGACCCCTGATTTAATAATACAACCATAATTTGCATATTTCTAGACTTAGGCTTAAAAACACGATGTTAGTAGGTTAAAACCCGAAACAACCCCCGAACGGCCCTATGAGTGGCACCAACACCTCGCAAGGGACCAATGGAACACGTAGGAAATTAACACACGACCAAGGGACTCTCAGTTTGAGAATACGACGATAATTTGCATTTTTATAAACTTAGGCATAAAAATAAGGCGTTAGTGGGTGAAAGCCTGAAACAGCCTCGTGAGTGGCACCAATAACTCGTACGGGACCAATGTAATTGTAGGAAATGATCGCGCGATCACGGGACCCCCAGTTTTAGAATGCGATGATAATTTGCATATTTTTATACTTAGGCTTAAAAACATGGAGTTAGTGGGTTAAAAGTCGAAATAGCCACCAAACGGCCCCGAAAGTGGCACCAACACCTCGCACAGGACCAATAATACTCGTAGGAACTGATAGGGCGATCACGAGACTCTCGGTTTGAGAATACATTGATAGTTTGCATATTTCTAGTCTTAGGTTTAAAAACATGACGTTAGTGGGTGAAAACTCGAAACAACCTCCAAACGGTCTTGTGAGTGGCACCAACAACTCGTGTGGGACCAATGTATATCGTAGGATTTGACCCACGAGCACGGAACTCTCGGTTTGAGAATACGATGATAATTGGTATATTTCTATACTTAGGCTTAAAAATATGGCGTTAGTCGGTGAAAACCCGAAATATGGCGTTAGTGGGTGAAAACCCGAAACAGCCCTCGAACGGACCCGTGAGTGGAACCAACACCTCGCACGGGACCAATGTAACTCGTAGGAACTGACCTCGCGATCACAAGACCCTCGGTTTGAGAATATGATGATAATTTGCATATTTTTAGACTCAGGCTTGAAAAATGGCGTTAGTGGGGGAAAACTCGAAACAGCCCCCGAACGGCCTCGTGAGTGGTATAAACACCTCCCACGGGACCAATGTAACGCATTGGAAGTCATCGCGCGATAACGGGACCCCCGGTTTAAGAATACAATGATAATAAGCATATTTATAGACTTAGGCTTAAAAACACGATGTTAGTAGGTTAAAAAATGAAACAACCCCCGAACGGCCCCGTGAGTGGCACCAACACCTCGCACGGGACTAATATAACTTGTAGGAATGGACCGCGCGATCACGGGACACCTGATTTGAGAATACGATGATAATTTTCATATTTCTAGACTTAGGCTTAAAAGCATGGCGTTAGTGGGTGAAATCTCGAAACATCCCCCGAACGGCCCCGTGAGTGGCACCAACACCTCGCACGGGACCAATGTAACTCGTAGGAGCTGACCCCGTGATGATGGGACCCCCGATTTGACAATACGATGATAATTTTAATATTTTTAGACTTAGGCTTAAAAACATGGCGTTAGTGGGTGAAAACTCGAAACAGCCCCAAAATGGTCCCGTGAGTGGCACCAACACCTCACACGGAACCAATGTAATGCGTAGAAACTGATCGCGTGATCATGGGACTCCCGGTTTGAGAATACGATGATAATTTTCATACTTCTAGACTTAGGCCTAAAAATATGGCGTTAGTGGGTGAGAACTCGAAATAGCCCCCCGAATGTCCCCGTGAGTGGCACCAACACCTCGTACGGTGCCAATGTAACTCGTAGGAAATGATCGCGCGATAATGGGACCCCCGGTTTTACAATACAATGATAATTTGCATATTTCTATACTTAGGCTTAAAGACATGGTGTTAGTGGGTGAAATTTCGAAACATCCCCCGAATGACTCCGTGAGTGGCACCAACACCTCGTACGGGACCAATGTAATACGTATGAACTAACTGCATGATCACAGGACCCCCGATTTGAAAATACAAGGATAATGTTTATATTTCTTTAGTTAGTCTTAAAGACATGGCGTTAGTGGGTGGAAAGCCGAAATACCCCCCGAACAGCCCCTTGAGTGGCACTAACCAATGTAACTCGTACGAACTGACCGCGCGATCACAGGACCCCCAGTTTGAAAATACGATGATAATTTGAATATATTCGAGGCTTAGGCTTAAAAACATCACTTTAGTGGGTGAAAAGATTAAACAGCCCCAGAATACCCCCATGAGTGACACCAACACCTTGCACGAGACCAATGTAACTCGTGGAACAGATCGCATGATCACGGGACTCTTGATTTGAAAATATAATGATAATTTAAAAATATCAGAACTGAGACTTAAAAACATGGTGTTAGTGGGTCAAAACTCAAAACAACCCTTGAACGGACCCGTGAGTGGCATTAACACCTCGCATGGGACCATTGTAACTCGTACGAATAGACCGCTCGATCACAGGATGACCAGTTTGAGAATACAATGATAATCTTCATATTTCCAGACTTAGGCTTAAAAACATGGCGTTAGTGGGTGAAAACCCGAAATAGCCCCCGATAGGCCCCATGAGTGGCACCAACACCTCGCACGGGACCAATGAAACTCGTAGAAATTGACCTCTCGATCACGGGACACTCAATTTATGAATATGACGATAATATGCATATTTGTAGACTTAGGCATAAAAACATGGAATTAGTGGGGGAAAACCAGAAACATCCCTCGAACGGCCCCGTAAGTGGCACCAACACCTTGCACAGGACTGATGTAATTAGTATGAACTGATCGCACGATCACGGGACCCCCGGTTTGAGAATACGATGGTAATTTTCATATTTCTAGACTTAGACATGATAACCTGACGTTAGTGGGTGAAAAGGTGAAATAGCCCCCGAGCGGCCCCGTAAGTGGCACCAACACATCGCACGTGACAAATGTAACTCGGATGAACTGATCGTGTGATCACGGGTCCCCCAGTTTGAGAATACGATGATAATATAAAAATATGAGGACTCAGGCAAAACATGACGTTAGTGGGTGAAAAGTCAAAACATCCCTCGACTGGCCCAGTGAGTGGCACCAACACCTCGCATGGGACCAACGTAACTCGTAGGAACTGACGGCGCGATCACGGGACTCCCAGTTTGAGAATGCAACGATAGTTCGAATATTTCTAGAGTTAGACCTGGAAGCAAGGCGTTAGTGGATGAAAACTCGAAATAGCTCCCCGAACGGCCCCATGAGTGGCACCAACACCTCGCGCGGGACCAATGTAACTCATAGGAACTGACCGCATGATGATGGGACCCCCGGTTTAAGAATATGACGATAAAATGCATATTTTTAGACTTAGGCTTAAAAACATGGCGTTACTGGGTGAAAAGACGGAAGAGCCCTCGAACGGCCCGGTGAGTGGCGCAAACACCTTGCATGGGAACAATATAACTGGTACGAACTGACCGCGTGATCACAGGACTCCCAGTTTGAGTAGACTTAGGCTTAAAAACACGATGTTAGTAGGTTAAAACCTGAAACAACCCCCGAACGGCCCTATGAGTGGCACCAACACCTCGCAAGGGACCAATGGAACACGTAGGAACTTAATACACGACTAAGGGACTCTCACTTGAGAATACGACGATAATTTGCATATTTATAAACTTAGGCATAAAAATAAGGCGTTAGTGGGTGAAAACCCGAAACAGCCTCCGAACGGCCCCGTGAGTGGCACCAACACCTCGCACGGGACCAATATAACTCGTAGGAACTGATCGCGTGATGATGGGACCCTCGATTTGACAATACGATGATAATTTAAATATTTCTCGACTTAGGCTAAAAAACATGGCGTTAGTGGGTGAAAACCCGAAACAGCCCTAAACTGGCCCCGTGAGTGGTACCAACACCTCACATGGGACCAACGTAACTCGTACGAACTAATCGCATGATCAGGATACTCCTGGTTTGAGAATACGATGATAATTTTCATACTTCTAGACTTAGCCCTAAAAACATGGCGTTAGTGGGTGAAAACTCGAAACATCCCCGTGAGTGGCACCAACACCTCGCACGAGACTAATATAACTCATAGAAACTGACCCCATGATCACGGGACCCCCAGTTTGACAATACGATGATAATTCACATATTTCTAGACCTAAGCTTAAAGACATAGCGTTAGTGGGTGAAAAGTCAAAACATCCCCCGAACGGCCCCGTGAGTGGCACCAACACCTCACACGAGACCAATGTAACACGTACGAACTGACTGTGCGATCACAGGACCCCTGGTTTGAAAATATGATGATAATCTTTATATTTCTTGACTTAGTCTTAAAGACATGGCGTTGGTGGGTGGAAAGCCAAAATAGACCCCGAACGACCCCGTGAGTGGCGCCAACACCTCGGACGGGACCAATGTAACTCGCACGAACTGACCGCACGATCATGGGACCCCCGACTTGAGAATACGATGATAATTTGCATATTTCTAGGCTTAGTCTTAAAAACGTGGCGTTAGTGGCTGAAAATTCGAAACAGCGCCAGAAAGGCCCCGTGAGTGGCACCAACACCTCGCACGAGACTAATATAACTCATAGAAACTGACCCCACGATCACGGGACCCCCGGTTTGACAATACGATGATAATTCACATATTTCTAGACCTAAGATTAAAGACATAGCGTTAGGGGGTGAAAAGTCAAAACATCCCCCGAACGGCCCCGTGAGTGGCACCAACACCTCACACGAGACCAATGTAACACGTACGAACTGATTGTGCGATCACAGGACCCATGGTTTAAAAATACGATGATAATCTTTATATTTCTTGACTTAGTCTTAAAGACATGGCGTTGGTGGGTGGAAATCGAAAATAGACACCGAACGGCCCCGTGAGTGGTGCCAACACCTCGGACGGGACCAATGTAACTCGCACGAACTGACCGCACGATCACGGGACCCCCGACTTGAGAATACGATGATAATTTGCATATTTCTAGACTTAGTCTTAAAAAATGTGGCGTTAGTGGTTGAAAAGTCGAAACAGCGCCAGAACGGCCCCGTGAGTGGCACCAACACCTCGCACGGGACAATGTAACTCGTAACGAACTGATCGCGCGAACATGGGACCCCCGATTTGAGAATACGACGATAATTTAAATATTTCTAGACTTAGGCTTAAAAACATGGCATTAGTGGGTGAAAACTCGAAATATCTCCTAAACGACCCCGTGAGTGGCACTAACACCTCGCACGGGACCAATGTAACTCGTAGTAACTGACTGCACGATCACGGGACTCTTGATTTGAGAATATGATGATAATTTAAAAATATAAGAACTGAGACTTAAAAACATGGTGTTAGTGGGTCAAAACTCAAAACAGCCCCTAAACGGCCCCGTGGGTGGCATTTACACTTCGCACAGGACCATTGTAACTCGTACGAACTGACCGCTCGATCACGGGACCCCCAATTTGAGAATATGATGATAATCTTCATATTTCTAGACTTAGGCTTAGAAACATGGCGTTAGGGGGTGAAAATCCGAAAGAGCCCCCGAACGGCCTTGTGAGTGGCACCAACACCATGCAAAGGATTAATGTAATTCGTAGGAATTGACCTCTCAATCACGGGACACTCAGTTTGAGAATATGACGATAATATGCATATTTCTATACTTAGGCATAAAAACACGACATTAGTAGGGGAAAACCCGAAATAGCCCCCGAACAGTCCCGTGAGTGGCACTAACACCTTACACGGGACTAATGTAACTAATACGAACTGATCGCGCGATCACAAGACCCCCTGTTTGAGAATATGATGATAATTTGCATATTTCTAGACTTAGACATAAAAACATGGCGTTAGTGGGTGAAAAGCCAAAATAGTCCCCGAACGGCTCCGTGAGTGGCACAAACACATCGCATGTGACCAATATAACTTTGATGAACTGATCGCGTGATCATGGGACCCTCGGTTTGAGAATATGACGATAATTTAAAAATATGAGGATTTACGCGAAACATGGCGTTATTGGGTGAAAAGTCAAAACATCCCTCGAATGGCCCAGTGAGTGGCACCGACACCTCTCACGAGGCCAACGTAAATCGTAGGAACGGACGGCGCAATCACGAGACTCCCAGTTTGGGAATTCAATGATAATTCAAATATTTCTATAGTTAGTCCTAAAAGCATGGCGTTAGTGGATGAAAACTCGAAATAGCCCCCCGAACGGCCCCGTGAGTGGCACCAACACCTCGCGTGGGACAAATGTAACTCCTTGGAACTGACCTCGCGATCACGGGATCCCCAATTTGAGAATACAACGATAATTTGGATATTTCTAGACTTAGTCTTGAAAACATGGCGTTACTGGGGGAAAATCCGAAACAACCCCCGAACGGCCCCATAAGTGGCACCAACACCTCCCACGGGACCAAAGTAGCTTATTGGAACTGACCACGCGATGACGGGACCCCCGATTTAAGAATACAACGATAATATGCATATTTCAAGACTTAGGCTTAAAAACATTGCGTTAGTGGGTGAAAAGCCAGAAAATCCCTCGAACGGCCCGGTGAGTGGCACAAACACCTCGCATGGGAACAATGTAACTCGTAGGAACTGTTCGCGCGATCACGGGACTCCCAATTTGAAAATACGACAACAATTTGCATATTTCGAGACTTAGGCTTAAAAACATGGCGTTAGTGGGTTAAAACTTGAAGCAGCCCTCAAAAGGCCCTGTGAGTGGCAGCAACACCTCGTAAGGGACCAATGGAACACGTAGGAACTGAACGCGCAATCAAGGGACCCTCAGTTTGAGAATACGACGATAATTATCATATTTATAAACTTAGGCATAAAAATATGGCGTTAGTGGGTGAAAACCCGGAACAGCCTCCGAACGGCCCAATGAGTGGCACCAACACCTCGCACGGGACCAATATAACTCGTAGGAACCTACCGGTTGATCACGGGACTCTCAGTTTGAGAATACAATGATAATTTGAATATTTCTCGAATTAGGCTTTCAAACATGGTGTTAGTGGGTAAAAACTCGAAACAACCCCCGAACGGCCCCGTGAGTGGCACCAACATCTCGTACGGGACTAATGTTACTCGTAGGAACTGACCGCATGATCACGGGATTCCCGATTTGAGAATATAATGATAATTTTCATATTTCTAGACTTAGGCTAAAAAACATGGCGTTAGTGGGTGAAAACCCGAAATCGCCCCCAAGCAGCCAAGTGAGTGGCACCAACACCTCGAACGGAAAGAATGTAACTCATACCAACTGACCGCGCGATCACGGGACCCCGATTTTGAGAATACGACCCTAATTTAAGACAATCAATACTTTGGCAAAATATGGCGTTAGTGGTTGAAAAGCTGAAATAGCCCCCTAACGGCCTCGTAAGTGGCACCAACACCACGTACGGGACCAATGTAACTAATAGGAACTGACCGCACGGGATCAATGTAACTTGTATGGGCCCGATATTATTCAGGCCCAATATTAGGACTTAGTCAAAACATGGCGTTAGTGGGTGAAAAGACAAAACAGCCACCGAATTTCCCAATGAGTGGCACCAACACCTCACACGGGGCTAATGTAACTCGTAGGAACTGACGCTGCGATCACGGGACTTCCGGTTTGAGAATACATTGATAATTTGAATATTTCTTGTGACTCCCCGAACCGGATTTAAGTGTTATTATAGGATCGACTCTGATCCGATCGGAGTGTCAAATGTGGGGTGCAATGAACAACCTATATTCCAATTCTATTATTAAATAAGATTGCGCTTTGCTTATCATGCGATTCCAATATAAAATGAACTACGTGCAGGACCCAAGGGAAGTACCCCCAAGACCAAGTAAACAGAGCTACTAACGTCAATGCAAGTAAATATTACCCGTATAATGCTCTCAAAGTACGAAACAGCATACAACCTGCCGTAACAAAGAGGAGGGAGTGAGCGAAAGGCTAAGTGGGATTTATACAAATGCAACATAGAAACGAATGGCAGAAAACAATACTCACTCACTATATGCTCATCAAAATACGTATATATATCTACATATATACTTTTGAAAATACATACCCCGATGTATTAAATCATTTTATTCCAAAATATTATTTATCCCCGTTCATCCTCTTCTTCTTTCCCAAAAATAGTCATTTTGGATAATCTTTCCTTAAAAATCACATTTTCCCCATTAATGCACACGGTTAATCATCTATAAGAAAACCATTTCTTTTCTTGAAAGTATTCATCTATTCAACGTTTATTAACTCATGCTAGAGTTACTTTGTAAAATTTCATTACTTTCATTTAAGACACGCACATACCGTGTTTTAGAAAAATACTCTTTCTCCTTTTAAGCCTCATTAACACACGCTTGTATTTATTATGATTCAAGCATTATTAGATAGCTTAATATCATTAAGTCACTTTATTTAACCACCCCATGTTACCAAATGAACATTAAATATTTTAATGCGTTATTCTTATATCAATAAATATTTGGATCATTACCATTCATTTTATGCCTTTTTCATGAATATTCGATTCATTACTTAGCATTATCTTTAGGGAATTCGCCAACACATGCACACCCACGGTTTCACGGAATTTCACCGTCCAACACCGAGCGCCAAGTATTCTGCAGTTGGTTTGGGGTCTTTCACCATTAGGGACAGCATAGCCATGCTTAATTCTTCTTCCCGGCATCATCGAATATTGATCTTGCTAATGTGTTCAACATTTTCTTACGTTCACATTAATTCTTACTTGGAAAATCAATTCTTTCCTTTTTTTATTCCAAACTATTAATTGACATTTTTATTTCATAAAAATGTTTCGCTTTATGTAAATTTACCAATTTACTCATTTCTTGTCAAATACGCATTTAGTCATTTAACAAGTGTTGTTCCCAAAATAGTTACTAACTTTTCAACTTAATTCTCAAAACACTTTTAACCACTTAACACTTGTCAAAAACTATATTTTTACCCATATTTCACACTTATCATTTTAGTGAAACTCATTATTTTCACTTAGCAAAAATATATCATTAATCTCCTTTTATCAAACTTAATTAATACATTTAATTACCAAATATTTTCTTGACAGCACACTATTCATTGTATTTATGATAATGCCACTACTATTTGTTTCACACAAATATTATACTTTTAAATCGGTTTAAACATACTAATTTTGTCAAAAACCAATTTATAACTTCTCAAAGTATATTTCTGATATTTTCAACATAATTTTAGTAATAAATTCTAAATTTTATAAAAAAGACTTTATTTCCATTTATGTTTCCAAAATAAGTTTTACACACTTTAAATTCCCATTTGGCCACTATTAACACATTTGGCTTCTTTACTTTATTTAATTAAACTTAAGTATCATTTTAAAAGTAAGAATATTATACTTTTATTATTTACATATCAACTCCAATATTTTTTATTATGAGTTTATTCATCTCAAAAACACCCATTTAAGTAAAAGTCCAATTTCTTCTTCTACTTCATCATTTTGGTAAGGAAGTCCCATTTTTATTCCGAAAAAATGGCCTATATTAGCCCAATATTTTTCTAAACATGAAATTACATTTTTTTACCTTTGAAACATCATTTTAACACATTTTATTTCATAAAATATTCAAGGCTAATTTTTCTGAAATCTATCCACCTTTTGAACCCATCAAAATTACTTCTTAAAAACTCATTTTTACGCACCAAATGATTATATGATGACTAAACCACATAAAGTTGTAAAGTAGCTAAAATTCTACATATATCAAGTCTACTATATGTAAATATTATTCTAAAAATTATCAAACTCTAAACCTCAATCAAAGTAAGATTTTTCCCACCTATTAAGACTCCAAAATGGTGGTGTAGGAGGAGCAGCCCCCACCTTCAAAGGTGGCCTCAAGGGGTTACCAAATGCAGCCTCCATGAGAAATCTATAAGTGTTTTAGGAACTCATTCTTTAAGCTCGAAAAAATGTTCCAAAACTCCAACTCTATCTCCAAAATATAAGCTCTAAGACTTCCAATATTAAGCTACAAACTTCCAAATGAACTATTTCTCACTCTTTAACTCTTCTTAGTGTTTGATGTTTTTGGTGTGTTTACAATGAAAGAATTCAATACCTATTTATAATTGTTTGGGAGTCACCATGACCGTTGGATCGAAATAAGATTGGATGGTTAAGATTAATGGTGTGCCACCAATCACTCCCACCAACCACTCCATTAATGAAACCTACCAACCACTCCATTATTTCTTATTTCATATTATATTTTACTATTTTTACAACCAAAAATATCTCTAAAATAGGTTTATATAAGATTTTCTGGAGATATCGAAGAAGAGAAAGTGGCTTAAAATTAAATTTCAAGTCAATTGTGAATTTTTAAGAATTTTCTGAGCACTTTTATTCTTTGACGAAAAATAATAATATTTTATTTATTTATTCATTTTTTTTACTTTTGACCCCATGGCACTCTTAATCCTATTTTTAGCATCCCATAATTATGATCCAATTATTTTTAACCTCAATAAAACATCGTATAAAAATCACGTAAGTTCGCGTCCTGCGCGACACATGCTGATAAAAGTCGCGTTATATTATGCATGACCGTGTCACAATCATTCATTGGAATTTTTGCATCAAATTTGACCAACATACTTACTAGGACTATTAGGACTTAAATTCTCATCCATATGAACCATACAACGTGGAGATTCTTTTTTTCCATTAATTAATTTTCGTGCCATTTTGGTGTAATTCCCTTATATATTTATTCCTAAAATTTGTTCCTTCGAATAAAATCATGAATTTATTATTCAATATTTCTTTTCTAGGGCGGGGTATCACATTCTTCCCTCCTTAAGAAATTTCATCCTCGAAATTGTTAACCTATCAATCTTAATCATTCAATCATCTAAACAAATCACTTCTAATTCCAGAGTATCCTGATCTTTACAGTTAAAACTCAAAGATTCCAT
Source organism: Sambucus nigra (assembly GCA_949130495.1). Classification (NCBI taxonomy): domain Eukaryota; kingdom Viridiplantae; phylum Streptophyta; class Magnoliopsida; order Dipsacales; family Adoxaceae; genus Sambucus; species Sambucus nigra. The sequence continues at coordinate 315,136,743 of OX422210.1, forward strand.
CCACGTTAATTATCATCAAGTTAACCCGATCATGGTAAGGCTTTTGATTAATAATACCCAAGCATGCCTAACTTATTCACCCAATATTTTTTTTTGAAATAGTCGGTATTCCTCAAACATCATGTCATCATTAATCAATTCATCATCACGAGTTAGGATTTACAAATCTATATTTTATGAAATTTTGAATCACTCCAAGACTATGTTAATACATTTGTAACACTTTCTAGTCATTCATATCAGCAATCTTAAAAGTGTCACCTTATCACATTGGCCCGAATGACCAAAACCTACCATGAAATCTTCATATTAACCTCGAAGCATCCTAGACATCATAATCCAAATTATACATATGAGTAACTATATCCTCAATTCAGAGTGTAAAATTTGCACTTAAGGTCTCATTAAGTCTGATATGCACATAATTCCTAAAACGTATTCTTGAACCTATGATTGAAAAGTTACTAGCTATACTGTAACTCCAAACTGTAACTAGTTCAATCGTTCAACTAATAGGGTCGTTAACCTAAGATAACCGATTTACACATCCAAACTACGAGCAATAAATTGCAAGACCATGTGCGCACACAGATTAATGAAAATATTAGAGTGCTTCCAACAAAGTGCGCACTCATTTACTGTTATGTATCAACCACAACTGGCCTATTCCACGCCACTACTGATCTTATGTAGTGTCACACATAGATCATAATCGAATAACAACTTCCCATTACTGGGATCAAATGAAACATATGGAATCACAACAAATTAAGTGAATACCGAGCCAAAGGATGACAATCAAATTTAGGCAACAAACTGTTCTTCACAAAGTACGAACCCATACATGCTCTTAATGTCTATAACCGATGTTCTTTGCTAAAGCCTTAGTCTTGCTAAGTACATTGATTAATTCTATATGAATATTCCATTCTCATGAAGGTATGGACTATTTCTTTTAGGAAGTTAACATACAAGGCTTCCTTCCTTAGGACTATTGCTATTTGTTACGCCTTTTTATTTCCACGTATTGTGACAAGTTTTATGAGAGATTTCTCTTCTCGTCTTTTATCATAAATAGCCTATTCATCATACCTAGGTCTCTAAATTTCAATAAGTGGTATCTAACCTTAATTTTCAAGTTCAACACATATGCACAGTCTCAAACATCTAAATTTACCAAAAGCATCCTAAACCTTAGCAACATCCTCTCCAATCCCGAATATCACACTTTAGTCCAAGATGGCGCTTCTAATTTCATAGGTAGGATCTTTGCTTACCTTATCTTATCACTAAATATTTCTCTAGGTAAATAATGATTTTTGTTTACTAGAGTTACTCCAAACGCATCGGTAGCACAACAGGGTGTTATGATTAAGCCTATTGCCTCATTCCAAGAATGATTCCTAAAAACATTGGTGCAATTATATAGGTGGTCTAAATTCTCCTAACTGTATAACATAGTGCTCACCATCCTATTTACAACACAACCCTCAAAGGTCACATTAAGAGAGGGTTTATAAATCATGGTGCTAATTCCAAGGCATTACCACAAGTTAACATGTACGATAATGATTCATCAGCACCTAAACAATCCCTAACACTCATATTATCCAAGGCTTATGGATAACTTTCGTAGAGTTATAAATTTCTGTAAAGGTGACTACACAATTAAGTGTAAGAGTTGTCTATCACACGAAAATCTTATCACGCTCGATGTCCTAGAAATTAATGTCGAACTAAGTATATTCAAGTGCTTGTCACAATAATCAGATATAATTAGTAACTTATATTCTTCAAATAGTTATATCACGACATGTGTTCACAATTCATTCATCTTTGCGTCACTAATTCTAAGGCATTTCCTCCATGTCAACACGATTTAGGCACTAACGACCTATTATTATTTTATGAAATCCTCAATGAAATAATTCTCCAAGCTTTTAGGTAACAACATAAGATTTAGCCATTTCCCGAAGCTAACACATACGACCAAGTTCAATTATGATTTCGTCAGAAAGAAGGTTATCATATTAATGTCCCAAAAACACCTTGCTCAAGTCAACTCAATTGTTTATCATAACGATTTGATTAAGGTAAGTAATCTTCGATGTCTTTATGTGGTAATCATTGATTTGATTCTTCTAACGCCACACCAATTATCTCCTATCATATACTAGGGAATCACCCAGGACATATTCTTGGGTCACCTTAATTTATCATTTCTATGCAAGTAAATAACATGACTATCACCGAGGAACACTAATCCACCTTAGTTTTATCTATGATATACAACCCCAAAGGTATCGCCTTGAAATTCTAATTACTTGCATTACTACTTTTCTCAAATAACCTTAGCACTAACTCCTAGGAGAAATCATCGTGGAATTTCAAACTTATCAAATTACTAGCCCATAGTAAAAATCACTAGACTATGTCATATAAACCTCAATTTGTGTCTAATCATAGATTTATCTTGTCTCCAATATGTTATCATCACACCACACGATAAATCATTCGTTGTTATTTACTAAAGACTAAGGTGGGATACGGGACGACGGGTATTCCTTATAGACATCTAAGACCATATCACAAATACCACAATAGATCCTATTCCTCAATACCGTATTATTATAATCTCCCAAAACTATCAATTTGATACCATTATCAACATTGTGACACAAGGGAAATTTTATTTAACTCCTAGGTTACCTTTTGTCATCATGATTATCTAAGTCTACATTATAACAAAAATATATATATCACGGTGTAATAAACCTCAGTCCTCAACCAAGGGACCTACTAATTTCTCATCACAAGATCAATACTCACAAATATACTACCTAAGATATAAACCTAAGTACATTAATCTGAGCTTTAAATTTTATACACTCTTACTACGAAGTCAACACATATAATATACACTCAAGTCACCTAATCTCCAAAGTTAAACTCAACCAATCTTTCTAGCTACAATTTAGCTCACACTTTTTTTTGCATTAACTTCTCTTATTCTTTGTAAACATTAAAATTAACACACAATATATCTCTTATACAATTAAATTACGATGTTGGCGACATTAGCTTATGCTGACACCCGTAATTACAAACACTTCTATAACAAAAATGCGAAAGCGATTTATAAATATCAACCTGATTGTGTGCCACTTGGTACCAACTTACTTGTCATGCTATCCTCTTTGACTTTATTGACGAGGATACAAACTATCACCAAACTAGCTTGACCGGCCAAAAACAACATTGACATCGAAAGATCCACTACCGTACTCACCACGACACACCCGAAAGAAACATTGAACCTAAAGCTCTGATACCATGTTGTGACACCCCGAACCAGATTTAAGGGTTATTATGGGATCGACTCAGATCCGATCTGAGTGTCAAGTGTGGGGTTAAATGAACAACCTAAATAGGGTTACTATTCCAATTTTATTATTAAATAAGATTACGCTTTGCTTAGCATGCGATTCCAATATAAAATAAACTACGTGTGGGACCCAAGGAAAGTTCCCCCAAGGACAAGTAAACAGAGCTACTAACGTTAATGAAAGTAAATATTACAAGTATAACGCTCTCAAAGTACCGAACCGCATACAACCTGCCGTAACAAAGAGGAGGGACTGAACGAAAGGCTTAGTGGGATTTATACAAATGCAACATAGAAACGAACTGCAGAAAAGAATACTCACTCACTATATGCTCATGAAAATACATATATATCTACATATATACTTTTGAAAATACATGCTCCGATGTATTAGATCATTTTATTCCAAAATATTATTTATCCCCCTTCATCCTCTTTTTCTTTCCCAAAAATAGTCATTTTGGATAATCTTTCCTTAAAAATACATTTTCCCCATTATTGCACATGGTTAATCATCTATATCAAAACCATTTCAATCTTGAAAATATTCATCTATTCAACGTTTATTAACTCACACTAGAGTTACTTTGTCATATTTCATTACATTCATTTAACACACGCACATACTGTGTTTTAGAAAAATACTCTTTTTCCTTTGAAGCCTCATGTAACACATGCTTGTGTTTATTGTGATTTAGGCATTATTAGGTAGCTTAATATCAATAAGTCACTTTATTTAATCACCCCATGTTACCACATGAACATAAAGTATTTTAATACGTTATTCTTGCATCAATAAATCTTTGGATCATTACCATCCATTTTATGCCTTTTTCATGAATGTTCGATTCATTAGTTAGGATTATCTTTAGGGAATCCTCCAACACACGCACACCCACGGTTTCACAGAACTTCATTGTCCGGCATTGAGCGCCAAGTATTCTGAAGTTGGTTTGGGGTCTTTCACCACTAGGGACGGCATAGCCATGCTTAATTCTTCTTCTCGGAATCCTCCAATATCATTATCTTGCAAATGTGTTCAACATTTTCTTACGTTCACATTAATTCTTACTTGGAAAATCAATTCTTTTCTTTTTTTTCTTCCAAACTATTCATTGACATTTTTATTTCATAAAAATGTTCCGCTTTATGTAAATTTACCCATTTCTTGTCAAATACGCATTTAGTCATTTAAGAAGTGTTGTTCCCAAAATAGTTACTAACTTTCCAACTTAATTCTCAAAACACTTTTAACCACTTAACACGTGTCAAAAACTATATTTTTACCCATATTTCACACTTATCATTTTAGTGAAATTCATTATCTTCACTTAGCAAAAATATATCATTAATCTCCTTATATCAAACTTAATTAATACATTTAATTGCCAAATATTTTCTTGACAGCGCACTATTCACTGTATTTACGACAATGCCACTACTATTTGTTTCACACAAATATTATACTTTTAAATCGATTTAAACATACTAATTTTGCCAAAAACCAATTTATAACTTCTCAAAGTATATTTCTGATATTTCCAACATAATTTCAGTAATAAATTCCAAACTTTATAAAAAGACTTTATTTCCATTTATGTTTCCAAAATAAGTTGTACACACTTTAAATAACCATTTGGTCACTATCAACACATTTGACTTCTTTACTTTAATTAATTACACTTTAGTATCAATTTAAAAGTAAGCATTGTATACTTCGATTATTTACATATCAACCCCAAATATTTCTTATAATGAGTTTATGCATCTCAAAAACACCCATTTAAGTAAAAGTCCAATTTCTTCTTCTACTTCATCATTTTAGTAAAGAAGTCCCATTTTTATTTCGAAAAATGGCCTATATTAGCCCAATATTTTTCTAAACATGAAATTACATTATTTACCTTTGAAACATCATTTTAACACATTTTATTTCATAAAATATTCAAGGATAATATTATGAAATCTATCCATCTTTTGAACCCATCAAAATTACTTCTTAAAAACTCATTTCTACACACCAAATGATGATATGATGACTAAACAACATAAAGTTGTAAAGTAGCTAAAATTCTACATATATCAAGTCTACTATATGTAAATATTATTCAAAAAATTATCAAACTCTAAATCTCAATCAAAGTAAGATTTTTCCCACCTCTTAAGACTCCAAAATGGCGGTGTAGGAGGAGCAACCCCCACCTTCAAAGGTGGCCTCAAGGGTTTACAAAATGCAGCCTCCATGAGAGCAATATAAGTGTTTTAGGAACTCCTTTTTTAAGCTCCAAGAAATGCTCCAAAACTCCAACTCTATCTCCAAAATATAAGCTCCAATACTTCCAATATTAAGCTCCAAACTTCCAAATGAACTATTTCTCACTCTCTAACTCTTCTTAGTGTTTGATGTTTTTGGTGTGTTTACCATGAGATAATTCAAGACCTATTTATAATTGTTTAGGAGTCACCATGACCGTTGGATCAAAATAAGATTGGATGATTGAGATTAATGGTGTGCCACCAACCATTCCCACCAGCCACTTCATTAATGCAACCTACCAACACTCAATAATTTCTTGTTTCATTTTATATTTTACTAATTTTACAACCAAAACTAGCTCTAAAATAGTTATAATGATGTTTTCTGAAGATGCTGAAGAAGAGAAAGTAGCTCAAATTAAATTTCAAGTCAATTGTGAATTTTTCAGAATTTTCTGCGCAATTTTATTTTTTGATGAAAAATAATACTATTTTATTTATTTATTCATTTTTTTACTTTTGACCCCATGGCACTCTTAATTCTATTTTTTGCATCCCATAATTATGTTCCAATTACTTTTAACCCCATTAAAACGTCCTACAAAAATCATGCAAGTTCGCGTCCTCCACGACACATGCTGGCAAAACTCGCATTATATTAAACATGACCGTGTCACAATCATTCATTGGATTTTTTGCACCAAACTTGACCCACATACTTACTAGGTATATTAGGACTCAAATGCGAATTAATACGAACCATACAACGTGGAGATTCTTTTTTTTTCTTAATTACTTTTCGTGCCATTTTTGCATAATTCCCTTATATATTTATTCTTAAAATTTGTTCCTTCGAAAAAAATCATCAATTCATTATTCAATATTTCTTTTCAAGGGCAGGGTATCACATTCTTCCATCCTTAAGAAATTTCGTCCTCAAAATTGTTAACCCATCAATCTTAATCATTCAATCATCTAAGCAAATCATTTCTAATTCCGGAGTATCCTCATCTTTATAGTTAAAACTCAAAGATTTCATCCACGTTAATTATCATCAAGTTAACCCGATCATGGTAAGGGTTTTGATTAATAATATCCAAGCATGCCTAACTTATTCACCCAATATTTTTTTTTGAAATAGGCGGTATTCCTTAAACATCATGTCGTCATTTATCAATTCGTCATCACAAGTTAGGATTTACAAATCTATGTTTTCTGAAATTTTGAATCATTCCAAGATTATGTTAGTGGTTGAAAAGCCTAAGCAGCCCCCAGTTTGAGAATACGATGATAATTTGCGTATTTCTAGACATAGGCATAAAAACATGGCGTTAGTGGGTGAAAAGTCAAAACAGCCCCCGAACGGTCCCGTGAGTGGCACAACCACCTCACAGGTGGCCAATGTAACTCGTACAAACTGATTGTGTGATCACGGGAGCCCCAATTTAAGAATACGACAATAATTTAAAAATATGAGGACTTAGGTAAAACTTGGCGGAAGTGGATGAAAAGCCAAAACTGCCCCCAAATAGCCAAGTGAGTGGCACCAACCACTTACACGAGGCCAATGTAACTCGTAGGAACTGACGATGCGATCATGGGACTCCCGGTTTGAGAATAGAACAATAATTTGAATATTTCTTGACTTAGGCTTAAAAACATGGCGTTAGTGGTTGAAAACTCGAAACAACCCCCGAACAGCCAAGTGAGTGGCACCAATACCTCGCACGGGACCAATTTAACATTTACGAACTAACCGCGTGATCAAGGGACCCCAGGTTGGATAAAACGATGATAATTTCCATAATTCTAGACTTAGTCTTAAAAATGTGGTGTTAGTGGATGAAAAATCGAAACATCCCCCGAACTGGCCAATGAGTGGCACCAACACCTCGTACGGGACCAATTTAACTCATAGGAACTGATCCCGCGATCACGAGACCCTGATTTGAGAATACAATGATAATTTGCATATTTCTAGACTTAGGCATAAAAACATGGCATTAGTGGGTGAGAAGACGAAACAGCATCTGAACGGCCCCGTGAGTGGAACCAACACCTCGCATGGAACCAATGTAACCCGTACGAAGTGATCACATGACCATGAGACCCTCGGTTTGATAATACGATGATAATTTGCATATTAGATGGACTTAGGGAAAATATGGCGTTAGTGAGTGAAAAGCCAAAATAGCCCCCAAACGGCCCCGTGATTGGCACCAATACCTCGTACAGGACCAATGTAACTCGTAAGAACTGATCGCACGATCATGGGACTCCCGGTTTGAGTAGACTTAGGAGTCAAAACATGGCGTTAGTGGGTGAGAACCTGAAATAGCCCCCAAACGGCCCCGTGCGTGGCACCAACACCTCGCACTTGACCAATGTAACTCGTCCGAACTAATCGCGTGATCACATGACCCTCGGTTTCAGAATACGACGATAATTTAAAAATATCAGGACTTAGGCAAAACATGTCATTAGTGGATGAAAAGCCGAAACAACTCTCGAACGGCCCAGTGAGTGGTACCAACACCTCGCAAGGGGCCAATGTAACTCGTAGGAACTAACCTCGTGATTACCGGATCCCCGGTATGAGAATACGATGATAATTTGCATATTTGTAGACTTAGGTTTGAAAACATGGCGTTAGTGGGTGAAAACTCGAAACAACCCCCGAAAGGTAAAATGAGTTGCACCAACACCTCGCACGGGATCAATGTAACTCATTCGAACTCACCGTGCGATCCCGTGAGCCCCGATTTGGGAATATGATGATAATTTACATATTTCTAGACTTAGGCTTAAAAACATGTCGTTAGTGGGTGAAAACCTGAAACAGCCCCCGAACGGCCCCCTGAGTGGCACTAACACCTCGCAAGGGAACAATATAACTTGTACGAACAGACCGCGCGATGACGGGACCCCCGATTTGAGAATATGACAATTATTTGCATATTTCTAGACTAAGGCTTAAAAACATGGCGTCAATGGGTGAAAGGATGAAAAAGCCCTCGAACAGCCCGGTGAGTGGGACCAATACCTCGCATGGGAATAATGTAACTCATACAAACTGACCACGTGATGACGGGACTCCCAATTTGAGTAGACTTAGGCTTAAAAACATGGTGTTAGTAGGTAAAAACTCGAAACAACTCCCGAATAGCCCCGTGAGTGGCACCAATACCTCACACGGGACCAATGTAACTCGTAGGAACTATTCGCGTGATCACGGGACTCTCGATTGGAGAATACAAAAATAATTTTCATATTTCTAGACTTAGTCTTAAAAACATGGTGTTAGTGGGTGAAAACCCGAAGCAGCCCCCAGACAGTACTATGAGTGGCACCAACACCTCACAAGGGACCGATAGAATTCGTAGGAACTCAACGCGCGATCAAGGTACCCCCAGTTTGAGAATACAACGATAATTTGCATATATCTAGACTTAGGCATAAAACATGGTGTTGGTGGGTGAAAAGCTGAAGCAGCCCCCGAATGGTCCCGTGAGTGTCATTAACACCACGCATGGGACCAATGTAACTTGTAGGAACTAACCACGCGATCACGAGACCCCTGATTTAAGAATACGTTGATAATTTGCATATTTCTAGACTCAGGCTTAAAAACATGGCGTTAATGGTTGAAAAGCCAAAACAGGCCCCAAACAGCCCTGTGAGTGGCACCAACACTGCGCGCGGGACCAATGTTACTTCTACGAACTAACCGCTCGATCACGGGACTCCCAGTTTGAGAATACAATTATAATTTGAATTTTTCTAAACTTAGGCTTAAAAACATGGCGTTAGTGGGAGATAACCCAAAATAGCCCTCAAACGGCCCCATAAGTGGCACTAACAGCTCGCACGGGACCAAGGTAACTCATAGGAATTAATTGCACGATCACGAGATTAACGATTTGAGAATACTATGATAATTTGCATATTTCTAGATTTTAGCTTAAAAACACGGTGTTAGTGGGTCAAAATCCAAAACAACCCCGAACGACACCATGTGTGGCACCAACACCTCGCACTGGACAATTATAAGTCGTAGGAGCTGACTGTACAATCATGGGACCCCCAATTTGAGAATATGATGATAATTTGCGTATTTCTAGACTTAGGCATAAAAACATGGCGTTAGTGGGTGAAAACCTGAAACAACCCTCGCACGGTCCCGTGAGTGGCACCAACACCTCGCACGCAACCAATGTAACTCGTACGAACTGATTGCGTGATCACAGGACCCCCTATTTAAGAATACAATGATAATTTCAAAATATGAGGACTTAGGCAAAACATGGTGTTAGTGGGTGACAAGTCGAAACAAACCCTGAATGGCCCAGTTCGTGGCACCAACACCTTGCACGGGGCTAATGTAACTCGTAGGAACTGACGGAGAGATCATGGAACTCCCAGTTTGAGAATACAATGATAATTTGAATATTTTAAGAGTTAGGCCTAAAAACATGGCGTTAGTGGGTGAAAACCCGAAATAGCCCCCGAATGGTCAAGTGAGTGGCACCAACACCTTGCACGGGACCAATGTAACTCGTACGAACTGGTCGCACGATCACGAGACCCACGGTTTGAGAATATAATAATTTATATATTTCTAGACTTAGGCTTACGAATAGAGCGATAGTGGATGAAAACCCGAAACAACCCCCAAACGGCCCCGTGAGTGGCACCAACACCTCGCACGGGACCAATGTGACTCGTGGGAACTGACCTCGCGATCTTGGGACCTCCAGTTTGAGAATACTATGATAATTTGCATATCTCTAGACTTAAGCTTGAAAATATGGCGTTAGTGGGGAAAACCTGAAACAACCACCGAACGGCCCTGTGAGTGGCTCCAACACCTTGCACGGGACCAATGTTACTCGTACAAATTGACCTCTCGATCATGGGACACCCGGTTTGAAAATACGACGATAATTTTCATATTTTTATACATAGCCATAAAAACATGGCATTAGTGGGGGAAAACCCGAAACAACCCCCGAACGGCCTCGTGAGTGGCACCAACACCTCGCACGGGACTGATGTAACTAGTACAAACTCACCGCGCAATCACGGGACCCCCAATTTGAGAATACGATGATAATTGGCATATTTCTAGACTTAGGCATTAAAACCAGGTGTTAGTTGTTAAAAATTCGAAATATCCCCCGAACGGCCCCATGAGTGACACCAACACCTCGCACGTGACCAATGTAACTCGTACAAACTGATCGCATGATCATGGGACCCCCAATTTTAGAATATGATGATAATTTAAAAATATTGACTCAGGAAAAACATGGCGTTAGTGGATGAAAACACAAAATAGCCCACGAATGGCCTAGTGAGTGGCACCAACACCTTGCACGGGGCCAATGTAACTCGTAGAACCTGATGGTGCCATCACGGGACTCCCAATTTGAGAATACAATGATAATTCAATATTTCAAGACTTAGGCTTAAAAACATGGTGTTAGTGGGTGAAAACCTAAAATAGCCCTCGAACGGCCCTCTGAGTGGCACATACACCTCGCGCGGGACCAATATAACTCGTAAGAACTGACCTCGCGATCACGGGACCCCCGATTAGATAATACGATGATAATTTGCATATTTCTAGACTTAGGCATGATACATGGCGTTAGTGGGTGAAAACCCGAATCAATCCTTGCACGGGGCCAATGTAACTCGTAGAACCTGATGGTGCCATCACGGGACTCCCAATTTGAGAATACAATGATAATTCAATATTTCAAGACTTAGGCTTAAAAACATGGTGTTAGTGGGTGAAAACCTAAAATAGCCCTCGAACGGCCCTATGTGTGGCACCAACACCTCGAACGGGACCACTGTAACTCGTAGGAACTCACCGCGCGATCACATGACCCTTGGTTTGAGAATACCATGATAATTTACATCTTTCAAGACTTGGGCATAAAAATATGGCATTAGTGGGGGAAAACCCAAAACAGCCCCCCAAAAGGCCGGGTGAGTGGCACCAACACCTCGCACGGGGCTAATGTAACTAGTACGAACTGACCGCATGATCACAGGACCCCCGGTTTGAGAATACGATGATAATTTATATATTTCTATAGTTAGGCATAAAAACATGACGTTAGTGGGTGAAAAGCATAAACAGCTTCCGAATGGCCCCATGAGTGGCACCAACACCTCGGACGTGACCAATGTAACTCGTACGAACATATCGCATGATCACAGGATCCCCGATTTGAGAATATGATGATGATTTAAAAATATGAGGACTTAAGAAAAACATGGCGTTAGTGGGTGAAAAGTCAAAATAGCCCTCGAATGGCCCAATTAGTAGAACCAACACCTCGCACGGGGCCAATGTAACTTGTAGGAACTAACGGCGTAATCACGGGACTCTCGATTTGAGAATATAACTATAATTTCAATATTTCTAGAGTTAGGCTTACAAACATTGTGTTAGTGGGTGAAAACCCGAAATAGCCCCCGAACGGTCAAGTGAGTGGCACCAACACCTCGCACGGGACCAATGTAACTCGTACAAACTGATAGCACGATCACGGGAGCCCCAGTTTGAGAATACGATGATAATTTACATATTTTTAGACCGAGGCATAAAAATATGTCGGTAGTGGGTGAGAACCTGAAATAGCCCCCGAACGGTCAGGTGAGTGGCACCAACACCTCGCACGGGACCAATGTGACTCGTACGAACTGACCGCGCGATAAGGGGGCCTCGGTTTGAGAATACAATGATAATTTTCATATTTCTAGACTTAGGGTTAAAAATATGTCATTAGTGGGTGAAAACTCGAAACATCACCTGAACGGTCGCGTGAGTGGCACCAACACCTCGCACGGGACCTATGTAACTAGTAGGAACTGACCACGCGATGACGGGACCCCCGATTTAAGTATACGACGATAATATACATATTTCTAGACTTAGGCTTAAAAACATGGCGTTAGTGGGTGAAAACCCAAAACAGCCCTCGAACGACCCCGTGAGTGGCACCAACACCTCGCACGGGACCAATGCAACTCGTAGGAACTAAACGCACGATCATGGGAGCCACAGTTTGAGAATACAATGATAATTTTAATATATCTAGACTTAGGCTTAAAAACATGGCACTAGTGGGTGAAAACTCGAAACAGACCACGAACAGCTCCGTGAGTGGCACCAACACCTCTGTCGGCTATCCCTAGAAACAAATCTGTTAAGTGAAGCCACCCTCCCCGTGAGTCTTTGGACATCTTTGATACTCTTCAGTGTCTTCATGTTAAGTAAATCCTTGATTTTCTCAGGGTTCGCTTCAATCCCTCTCTGGTTGACGATAAATCCTAGGAACTTCCCAGCTCCAACTCCGAAGACACACTTCGTGGGGTTAAGTTTCATTATGTATGAGTCCATAATATCGAAGGTCTTCTCGAGATCTGCTACATGAGTGCAAGCTTTCAAGCTCTTCGTTATCATATCGTCTACATACACTTCCATAGTCTTACCTATTTGCTCTTCGAACATCTTATTCACAAGACGCTGGTATGTTGCCCCTGCATTTTTTAGACTGAAGGGCATCACTTTGTAGCAGTACGTCCCTTTATCGGTAATGAAGGCTGTCATCTCTGAGTCTTCAGCATCCATGAAGATCTAGTTATAGCCTAAATACGCGTCCATGAAGCTCATGATCTCATATCCTGCTGTAGCATCCACCATCTGATCTATCCGATTTAAGGGATAGCTATCTTTTGGACAAGACCTGTTCAGGTCAGTGAAATCAACACACATTCTCCACTTCCCATTGTCCTTGGGCACGATGACTGCATTCGATAACCACTCCGGATATGTGACTTCTCTTATAAACTCAGCCTCTTCCAATTTTTTGACCTCTTCTCGGATGACGTCGTACTTCTCCCTGGAATATATTCTTTATCTTTGTTTGATAGGCCGGGCATCTTTGGTCAAGTTGAGCTTGTGACTCATGACCTCAGGGTTAATGCCTGGCATGTCTGCGTGACTCCAAGTGAAGACACTCTGCCTCCTTCTGAGGAAGTTTACCAAATCTTCCTTGATTTCTGACTTTAGGGATTTGCCAACCTGGATGGTTTTTTCCAAATCATCCACATTGAGGACGATGGATTCTAACTCTTTTGCGGCCCCTCCCTTCTTCAACTTTGTCTCATCTCTTGGGCCAAGCGTATCAATGCTATAAGTGGTGGTTGCCCTCTTATGAGCCTCTCTCTCTTTGTCCTAGTTGAAGTAACATTCTCGTGCTATGGTCTGGTCACCTTGAACTTCCCCTACCCCATAGGGAGTCAGGAATTTTAGCATCTGATGGACCATCGACGGCATAACTTTAAACTCTTTAAGGGACACTCTTCCTATGATGAGGTTATACGCCGAGAATACGTTCTCGTACATTATGAAAAAATTTATCTTCCTGGTCAATCTCTTAGGACACTCATCACCCATCCGTACGTCCATCTCATACATGCCCAAGGGGTGGACCTTTTCGCCACTGAAGCCTATCAAGGGGTGATGATAGGGTACCAATCTTGCTCTACTAAGACCTAGGCTCCTGAAGCAAGTCCAAAACATCACGTCTGCCGAGCTCCCGCATCTACGAGGATCCTCTACACCTCGTACCCATGAACCCTTGTCGTTATTACCAAAGGGTCATCATGGGGGGCTAAGATACCTTTGAATTCGAGTCTGGAGAACCCAACTACAAGGGTGTACATGTCCACCTTCTTCCTCTTCTACACTGTATTGGAAAACTTTAGATTTACAACTTCAAGCTTGGCCACTGACTTGGCCTATGCCACGTGAGCCTTCCTGTCAGCTACTTCAGAGCCACCTCCTACAAGTCCTCTGCATATGGTGTCAACACCAAAGGAGATCATTCCAACCCTCTTCACCGGGGTGTTATCATCTTTCGGCGGAAGGTCTGGATCATCTTCATCTTCACCTTCTGAATCATTGTCTTTTCTGGCTAGGGCATTGTCATGGCATCTGTCGTTTCTCCTTTCTTAGGGTCATCTATTCCCCTTTTACGAGCCTTATCGTCCACATACTTCCTTAACTTTTCAGATTTTAACATCTTTTCAATCTCATCCTTCAAGGCGAAGCATCTGTCTGTAACATGTCCATGGTCCTTGTGGAACTCGTACCACAAATTTTTGTTCCTTTTATGTGGTGGGGCCTTCAGTTTCTCTGGCCATCTCAAAATCCTGTCATTCTTGATCTCGTTAAGGATATGCTCACAACTCACATTGAGAGGAGTATAGTGAGCGAACTTGTTATCGGCTGACCTCTTCTTTCCATCTTTATTTCTTTGGGACTTCCCGCCACTATCGGGGTTCTCATCCTCATACTTAGCGGCCATTGCCTCTTTGGCATTCATGACCTTTCCCGCAGTTGCTAATAGCTCTGCCATAGACCTAGGACGATCTTCCATGAATTTCCACAACAGCTTCCCATTCTGAAGACCTCCTATAAGGGCGGTCGTGGCTATATTTTCTTTATAATATTCTACCTCAAGCTTCTCTTTATTGAACCTGGTGATGTAGTCTCTTAGGCTCTCGTTCTTTCCCTGCTTGACATATAGCAGGTGAGTAGTCTTATTTTGAGGTCTCACCCCAAAGAAGAAGTTGTAAATGAATCATTTCGCAAAGCCTTTGAAGTTATCAATTGAGCTCTTCAGAAGAGAAGTAAACCAGCTATGTGCCTCTCCTATCAAGGTCCCAGAGAAGGACCTACACTTCATCTCATCAGGTATTAAGTAGATGTCTGCTACCGACTGATACATCTCGATGTGATGTACAGGGTTGGTGCTTCCATCATACTTGGGAGACACCACGGGAGGTTTGAACTTAGCCGGATTCGGGAAGCTCACTATCTTAGCCACAAATGGAGAGCCCTCTGAGTAACCCCTTTGCAATGGGTCCCTACTTTTGATGAGGTCTCCTATCTTTTCCTCAAGACATTTTATAGAGTCATTCCATGGTCTCCTACCATCAGCCTGGCCGAGGTTATCCCCAGACACCTCCAAGGGGTGGACTGAGGGTTCCCCTACCGAAGCACAGCGTCGGTTATTGACCTCTTCCTGGTCTGTGCCCCTTCTTTCATGGGGACGGCCTGGATCAGGCCGACCTTGTCTGTCCCCTCTTTGCGAACCGGTAGCACTTCTTGACCTGGATAACCTCTGTCATAGGTCATTCACTGGACCCAACCTCTCAAAGGCCAACCCTCTGATAAATCGATCAAAAGCTGATCCTCCGTGTTGGCCCTCTTCAACACTTCGTCTAGCACATCCTTGGCTCTGCTGAAGAGGATGAACCGTATTATTCGAAACCTCATATGGCTCCCAACAATCTTCTGGGGCCTCTTTCGCCTCTAGATCGTCATACCTGTCTTCCAGGAAAGGGTTTCCTTGCCTCCCCAGGCATAAGTGCCTAGGGTCAGAAACATCCCTTCTCCGCTGTGGTGCAGGATGGTCCTTCATTGGTGCCTGAGGTGGTCCCCTAGTGTCAGGATGAGGCTGGACAGCCGCCGAAGTGATCATATCCGGTGAGACTCCAGTTGGCCTCATCATAGTTTGGATGAGCTGTGCAAATTGTTCCTGTATAGCTTGTTGTGTTGAAGCCAAAGACCTCAAGGCTGTAACTACCTCGGCCATTTTTCACTGGGGTGGCGCCTGACTGGAACTAGGCCCCTCACCACCAGGTGGCGAAAGAGGCAGTTGCAACTCTGGTGCCATGTGTTTATTAGTGAAGATCTTAAGTATCAGGTGAGCTTAATACCTTAAAGGACCTCTTTCAATGGTGAAATAGCTCCATGTGAGGGGTGGTGCCTGGTTCACCACCAGAGTCTCCGGTGAGGTTAAGCTAAAGAAGAGGAAGAGATAGCTTCTCGTTCCCACAGACGATGCCAAAATGATGATGCTGGAAACAGCACCACCCTTCAAGGTGTTTGTAAGCTCAATTCAATGTCAACAATGGTAGCACAAGGCATATAAAAGGTATACATACACAATAGAAGGAGATGAGGAGAAGAAGATTCACAACGGAATATAAGTGGTTCAGCCAATTAGTCCTACGTCCACTATGCATGTGTATGATGTGTATCAATGTGTAAGGGCTCTAATGGCCATAGATACAATCTCTCAAGCTTTATCTCTCTACTGTGTATGTGAACAGAGTTTCAACTAGGGTTGCTAATTCCTCACTTTACAAGGTAGAGGATGACCTCTATATATAGTACCTAGGTGGTGTAAAGTTCCCCCATGCATGCAATGAGCATGTGTGTGTTGATCTAGCCAATATAGAGAAGCCATCTGTCACTGTCACATGTAGAGAATGATGATGAAATATTCTCCCCACGTGTGGGGAATGATTTGTTATAACTAACTTGTGTCCACGTGCCCTTATTCAAATGTTAGGAGTTTCTCGGCCATCGCGCTTAGTCATGACATAAGCCAGGTATAAGCCGAGGTTGATAAAGTTCAGTTGCTCGTTCAATCCAAGATGAGACATGAAGGTCTTGTCTTTTGTTAAGCCGAGACAATGGATAGGGGTCAGTATGGGCCGAGGTTGATCTGGCTTGTGCTTGATGCGTCTGATCTGAGGTGACACTTGGGACATATCAATCATAAAAACATGGCGTTAGTGGATGAAAAGCCAAAATAGCCCCCCGTAAGGCCCTATGAGTGGCACTAACACCTCGCACGTACGAACTAATCGCGTGGTCACAGGACCCCCAGTTTGAGAATACGATGTTAATTTAAAAATATCAAGACTTAGGCAAAACATGGCGTTAGTGGGTGAAAAGCAAAAACAGCCCCCGAATGGCCCAGTGAGTGGCACCAACACCTCCCTCGGGGCCAATGTAACTCGTTCGAAGCGACGGGGAGATCACGGGACTCCCAATTTGAGAATATAATGATAATTTGAATATTTCTAGACTTAGGCTTAAAAACATGGCGTTAGTGGATGAAAACCCGACACGGACTCCGAACGGCCCCGTGATTGGCATCAATACCTCGCGCGGGACTAATGTAACTCGTGGGAACTGACCTCGTGATAACGGGACCCCTGATTTGAGAATACGACAATAATATGCATATTTCTAGACTTAGGCTTGAAAACATGGCGTTAGTGGGTGAAAACCCAAAATAGCCCCCGAACGGCCCTGTGAGTGGAACGGACACCTCGCACAGGACCAATGTAACTCGTAGGAACTGACCGTGCGATCAAGGGACCCTTGTTTTGAAAATACGATGATAATTTGCATATTTCTAGAATTAGGCATAAAATCATGGCATTAGTGGGGGAAAACTCGAAACAGCCCTCGAACAGGCCCGTGAGTGGCACCAACACCTCGCATGGGACTTATGTAACTAGTATTAACTGACCGCGAGATCATGGGACCCCCGGTTTGAGAATATAATGATAAATGACACATTTTTAGGCTTAGGCATAAACACATGGCGTTGGTGGGTGAAAAGATGAAACATCCCCCGAACGGCCTCGTGAGGGTCATTAACAACTCGTAGGTGACCATTGTAACTCGTACAAAATGATCGCGTGATCACGGGACCCACGATTTAAGAATACAACGATAATTTAAAAATATTAGGGCTTAGGTAAAACTTGGCATTAGTGGGTGAAAAGTCAAAATAGCCCCCGAATGGCCCAGTGAGTGGCACCAACACCTCGCACGGGGCCAATGTAAATCGTAAGAACTGGCGGCCCGATCATGGGACTCCCGATTTGAGAATATAATGATAATTTGAATATTTCTAGACTTAAGCTTAAAAACTGGGCTTTAGTGGTTGAAAACTCAAAAAAACGCCCGAACCGCCAAGTGAGTGACACCAACACCTCGCATGGGACCAATGTAACTTGTACGAAAAGACCACCCGATCACGGGACCCCAGGTTGGAGAATAGGATGATAATTTGCATATTTCTAGACTTAGTCTTAAAAATATGGCGTTAGTGGGTGAAAGCGCGAAACATCCCCCGAAAAGCCCTGTGAGTGGCACTAACACCTCGCACGGGACTAATGTAACTCATAGGAAGTGACCGCACGATCACGGGACCCCCAGTTTGAGAATACGATGATAATTTACATATTTCTAGACTTTGCCATAAAAACATGTCATTAGTGGGTGAGAAGCTGAAACATCCCCAAAACAGCCCCGTGAGTGGCACCAACACCTCACATAGGACCAATGCAACTTGAAAGAACTGACCGCGCGATCACGAGATCCCCGATTTGAGTAGACTTAGGTGTCAAAACATGGCGTTAGTGGGTGAAAACCCAAAGCAGCCTCTGAAGGGCCCCATGTGTGGCACCAACCACTCGCACGGGACCATTGTAACTCGTAGGAACACCCCACGCGATCCCAAGACCCCGGTTTAAGAATACAACGATAATTTGCATATTTATAAACATAGGCATAAAAACATGGCATTAGTGGGGGACAAGCTGAAATAGCGCCTGCACGGCCCCGTGAGTGGCACCAACACATCACATGTGACCAATGTAACTCATACAAACTGATCGCGTGATCACAGGACCCTCGATTTGAGAATACGATGATAATTTAAAAATATTAGGACTTAGGCAAAACATGGTGTTTATGGGTGGAAAGCCAAAACAACCCCTGAATGGCCCAGTGAGTGGCACCAACACCTCGTACGGGGCCAATGTAACATGTAGGATCTGGCGGTGCGATCATGGGACTCCCAGTTTGAGAATACAACGTTAATTTGAACATTTCTAGACTTCGACTTAAAAATAAGGAGTTAGTGGATGAAAACTTGAAATAGCCCCCGGATGGCCCCGTGAGTGGCACCAACACCTCAAGCGGGACCAATGTAACTTGTAGGAACTGACCGCGGGATCACGGGACCCCCGATTTGATAATACAAAGATAATTTGAATATTTCTAGGCTTAGGCTTAAAAACATGGCGTTAGTGGACGAAAACTCGAAATAACCCCCGAACGGCCCCATGAGAGGTACCAACACCTCGCACGTGACCAATGTAACTTATAGAAACAAAGCGCGCGATCATGGGATAGTCGGTTTGAAAATACGACGATAATTTGCATATTTCTAGACTTAGGCATAAAACATGGCATAAAGTGGGGGAAAAACTTGAATCAGCCCCCGAACGGCCCCGTGAGTGGCACCAACACCATGTAAGGGACTTATGTGACTACTACGAACTGACCGCGCGATCACAGGACCCTCGATTTGAGAATATGATGATAATTTGCATATTTATAGACTTAGGCATGAAAACATGGCGTTAGTGGGTGAAAATAAAAAACAGCCCCTGAACGGCCTCGTGAGTGGCACCAACACCTCACAGGTGACCAATTTAACTCGTACGAACTGATCGCATGATCACGGGACCCCCGATTTGAGAATACGATGATAATTTAAAAATATGAAGACTTAGGTAAAACTTGGCGTTAGTGGGCGAAAAACCAAAATAACCCCCAAATGGCCCAGTGAGTTGCACCTAAACCTCGAACGGGGCCAATGTAGCTCGTAACAACTGATGGTGTGATCACGGGACTCCCGGTTTGAGAATACAATGATAATTTGAATGTTTCTAAACTTAGGCTTAAAAACATGGCGTTAGTGGCTGAAAATCCGAAACAACCCCCAACGGCCAATTGAGAGGCACCAATACCTCGCACGGGACCAATGTAACTCGTACGAACTGACCACGTAATCTCGAGAGTCCGGGTTTGAGAAAATGATTATAATTTGCAAATTTGTAGACTTAGGCTTAAAAACAGGTCGTTAGTGGACGAAAAATTGAAACAGCCCCTGAATAGACCCTTTAGTGGCACCAACACCTCGCACGGGACCAATGTAACTCGTAGGAACAAATCGCGTGATTACGTGACCCCCGATATGAGAATATGATGATAATTTGCATATTTTAAGACTTAGGATTCAAGACATGGCGTTAGTGGGTGAAAAGCTAAAAAAGACCTCAAATGATCCGGTGAGTGGCACCAACACCTCGCACGGGAATAATATAACTGACACATACTGACCGCGTGATCATAGGACTCCCAATTTGAGTATACTTAGGCTTTAAAACATGGCGTTAGTAGTTGAAAACCTGAAACAACCCCCGAACGGCGTCTTGAGTGGCACCAACACCTGGCACGGGACCAATGTAACTCGTAGAAACAAATCGCGCAATCACGGGACTCCCAGTTTGAGAATATGACGATAATTTGCATATTTCTAGACATAGGATTAAAAGCACAACATTAGTAGGTGAAAACCAGAAACATCCCCCAAACGGCCCCGGGTGTGGCACCAACACCTTGCATGGGACAATTGTAAGTTGTAGGAACTGACTGTGCGATTACGGGCCCCCCGATTTGAGAATACGACAATAATTTGCATATTTTTTTACTTAGGTAGAAAAACATGGCCTTCGTGGGTGAAAATATGAAACATCCCCCGAACGGCCCCATGAGTGTCACCAACACCTCACAGGTGACCAATGTAACTCTTACGAACTGATCGCGTGATCACAGGACCCTCGATTTGAGAATACGATGATAATTTAAAAATATGAGGACTTAGGTAAAACTTGGCGTTAGTGGGTGAAAAACCGAAATAGCCCCCGAATGGCCCAGTGAGTGGAACCAACTCCTCGCACGGGGCCAATGTAACTCGTAGGAACTAACAACGCGATCACGGGACTCCTAATTTAAAAATACAACGATAATTTGAATATTTCTAGATTAATGTGTAAAAACATGGCGTTAGTGGATGAAAATTTGAAACAGCCCTCGAACGCCCAGTGAGTGGCACAAATACCTCGCACGAGATGAATGTTACTCGTACGAACTGACCACGCGATCCCGGGAGCCCCGATTTAATAATATGACATTAATTTTCATATTTCTAGACTTAGGCTTAAAAACATGTCGTTAGTGGGTGAAAACTTGAAACGGCCCCAACCGGCCCCTTGAGTGGGACCAACAGCTCACATGGGACCAATGTAACTTTTAGGAACTTAGTGCGCGATGATGGGACCCCCGGTTGTATAATACGATGATAATTTGAATATTTCTAGACTTAGGAATAAAAACATGGCGTTAGTGGGTGAAAAACCAAAAAATCCCTCGAACGGCCCGATGAGTTGCGCCAACACCTCGCACGGGAACAATGTATCTCGTACGAACTGACCGCATGATCATGGGACTCCCAGTTTGAGTAGACTTAGGCTTAAAATCATGGCGTTAGTAGGTGAAAACTTGAAATAACCCGCAAACAGCGTCGTGAGTGGCACCAACACCTTGCATGGGACCAATGTAACTCGTACGAACTATCCACGCGATCACGGGACTCCCGATTTGAGAATACAAAAATAATTTGCATATTTCTAGACATAGGCTGAAAAACATGGCGTTAGTGGATGAAAACCCTAAGTATCCCCCGAACAGGCCTGTGAGTGGTACCAACACCTCATAAGGGACTAATGGACTTCGTAGGAACTGAACGCGCCATCAAGGGACCCTCGGTTTCAGAATACGATGATAGTTTTCATATTTCAAGACTTGGGCATAAAGACATGGCGTTAGAGGGTGAAAACCTGAAGCAGCTCCCGAACGGCCCCGTGAGTGGCACCAACACCTCGCACGGGACCAATGTAACTCGTACGAACTAACCACACAATATCGAGAGCCCTGATTTGAGAAAATGATGATAATTTGCAAATTTATAGACTTAGGCTTAAAAACATGTCGTTAGTGGGCAAAAACTCGAAACAACCCCCGAACGGCCCCTTGAGTGTCACCAACACCTCGCGCGGGACCAATGTAACTCGTAGGAACTAACCGTGTGATTACATGACCCCCGATTTGAGAATACGATGATAATTTGCATATTTCTAGACTTAGGCTTAAAGACATGGCGTTAGTGCGTCAAAAGCTAAAAATGACCTCGAACGACCCGGTGAGTGGCACCAACACCTTGCACGGGAATAATATAACTCATACAAACTGACCGCGTGATCACGGGACTCCTAGTTTGAGTATACTTAGGCTTTAAAACATGGTGTTAGTAGGTGAAAACCCGAAACAACCCCCTAACCACCCCGTGAGTGTCACCAACACCTCGCATGGGACCAATGTAACTCGTAGGAACTGATCGTACGATCACGGGACTCCTTATTTGAGAATTTGATGATAATTTGCATATTTCTAGACTTAGGCTTAAAAGCATGACATTAGTAGGTGAAAATCCTAAACATACCCCAAACGGCCCCGTGTGTGGCACCTCGCATGGGACAATTGTAAGTTGTAGAAACTGACTGCGCGATCACGGGCCCCCCGATTTGAGAAAATGATGATAATTTATATATTTCTAGACTTAGGTAGAAAAACATGACGTTGGTGGGTGAAAATACGAAATAGCCCACGAACGGCCCCATGAGTGGCACCAACACCTCACAGGTGACCAATGTAACTCGTACGAACTTATCCTGTGATCACGTGACCCTCGATTTGAGAATACGATAATAATTTAAAAATATGAGGACGTAGGTAAAACTTGGCGTTAGTGGGTGAAAAGTCAAAATAGCTCTCGAATGGCCCAGTGAGTGGCACCAACTCCTCGCACGGGGCAAATGTAACTCGTAGGAACTGACGGCGCGATCACGGGACTCCCAGTTTGAGAATACAATGATAATTTGAATATTTCTAGATTTAGGTGTAAAAACATGGCGTTAGTGACTGAAAATCCAAAACAGCCCCCGAACGGCCAGTGAGTGGCACAAACACCTCGCATGGGATCAATGTTACTCGTGCGAACTGACCACGTGATCTCAGGAGCCCCGGTTTAAGAATATGACATTGATTTTCATATTTCTAGACTTAGGCTTAAAAACATGTCGTTAGTGGGTGAAAACCCGAAACAACCCCCAACCAGCCCCTTGAGTGGGACCAACACCTCGCACGGTATCAATGTAACTTGTAGGAACTGAGTGCACAATGATGGGACCCCCGATTGTATAATATGATGATAATTTGAATATTTCTAGACTTAGGCATAAAAATATGGTGTTAGTGTGTGAAAAACCAAAAAATCCCTCGAACGGCCCGGTGAGTTGCGACAACACCTCGCACGGGAATAATGTAACTCGTACGAACTGACCGCATGATCATGGGACTCCCACTTTAAGTATACTTAGGCCTAAAAACATGATGTTAGAAGGTGAAAACTAGAAATAACCCCCGAACGGTCTCGTGAGTACACCATCACCTCGCACGGGACCAATGCAACTCGTACGAATTATCCATGCGATCACAGGACTCTCGATTTGAGAATACAAAAATAATTTTCATATTTCTAGACTTAGGCTAAAAAATATGCGTTACTGGGTGAAAACCCGAAGCATCCCCCGAACAGCCCTGTGCGTGGCACCAACACCTCGTAAGGGACCAATGGAACTTGTAGGAACTGAATGCGCGATCAAGGGACCCTCGATTTGAGAATACGATGATAATTTTCATATTTTAAGACTTGGGCATAAAAACATGGCGTTAGAGGGTAAAAACCTGAAGCAGCTCCCGAATGGCCCATGAGTGGTACCAACAACCAACACGGGACGAATGTAACTCGTACGAACTCACCACATGATCACGGGACCCCTAATTTGAGAATATGATAATAATTTGGATATTTCTAGACTTAGGCTTAAAAACATGGCGTTAGTGGGTGAAAAGATGAAATAGCCCCTAAACGGCCCCGTGAGTGGCACCAACACCTCGTACGGGACTAATGTAACTCATACGAACTGACCGCTCGATCACGTGACTCCTAGTTTGAGAATACAATGATAATTTGAATATTTCTAGACTTAGTCTTAAAAAATGTCGTTAGTGGGTAAAAATCCAAAATAGCCCCCTAACGGCCCCGTTAGTGGCACTAACACCTCGCACGGGAATAATGTTACTTGTAAGAATTGACTGGGCGATCACGGGATTCCTGATTTTAGAATACGATGATAATTTTCATATTTCTAGATTTAGGCTTAAAAACACGGCATTAGTGGGTGAAAACCCAAAAAAAGTCCCCGAACAGCCCCGTGTGTGGCACCAACACCTCGCACAGGACAATTATAAGTCGTAGGAACTGACTGCGCGATCACGAGACCCCCAGTTTGATATTATGATAATAATTTGCATATTTATAGACTTAGGCATAAAAATATGGCGTTAGTGGGTGAGAAGCCGAAACAGCCCCCGAACGGCCCCTTGAGTGGCACATCTTGCACAAGACCAATGTAACTCATACGAACTGACCGTGTGACCACGACACCCCCAGCTTGAGAATACGACAATAATATAAAAAATTCAGAACTTGGGGAAAATATGGCGTTTGTGGGTGAAAAGTTGAAACAGCCCCCGAACGGCCCAGTGAGTGGCACCAACACCTCACACGGGACAAATGTAACTCGTTGGAACTGATGGCGCAATCCAAGGACTTTCGGTTTGAGAATATAATGATAATTTGAATATTTCTATACTTAGGATTAAAGACATGGCGTTAGTGGGGGAAAACTCAAAACAGCCCCTCAAACTACCAAGTGAGTGGCACCAACACCTCCTACGGGACCAATGTAACTCGTACGAACTGAAAACATGATCACGGGACCCCAGGTTGGAGAATCAATGATAATTTACATATTTATAGACTTAGGCTTAAAAACATGGCATTAGTGGGTGAAAACCCGAAACATCCCCCGAATGTCCCTGAGAGTGGCACCAACACCTCGCACGAGACCATTGTAACTCGTAAGAACTGATCGTGCGATCACAGGACCCCCAGTTTGAGAATACGATGATAATTTGAATATTTCTAGACTTAGGCATAAAAACATGGCATTAGTGGGTGACAAGCCAAAACAGCCCCGAGCGACCCCGTGAGTGGCTCCAAAGCCTCGGACGGGACCAATGTAACTCATACGAATGGATCGCGCAATCGCGAGACCGCTAATTTGAGAATATGATGATAATTTTCATCTTATCAGGACTTAGGCAAAACATGGCGTTAGTGAGTGAAAAGCCAAAATAGCCCCCAAATGGCCCTGTCATTAGCACCAACACCTCGTACGGGACCAATATGACTCATAGGAATTGACCGCGCTATCACGGGACTCCCGGTTTGAGTAGACCTAGGTGTCAAAATATGGCATTAGTGGGTGAAAACCCAAAATAGCCCCCGAGCGGCCCCGTGAGTGGCACCAACAGCTCGCACGGGACCAATGTAACTCGTAGGAACTGTTCGCGTGACCACGGGACTCCCGGTTTGAGAATACGACAATAATTTTTATATTTCTGGATTTAGGCTTAAAGACATGGCATTAGTGGGTGAAAACCCAAAACAGCCCCGAACGGCCCCGTGAGTGGCACCAACACCTCGCACAGGACCAATCTAACTCGTAGGAACAGACTGCACGTGTCACGGCCCGACTTAATTAAGTTAAACTCATTCTTTTTAATTAAAGGTAAATTGCCTTAAATAATAAACAATGATTTAATTTAAATGTTTAAGGGAAAATAGCGTAATATTTTTTTAAAGGCATGTGTAGATGAAAATATAACTACTATTACATGTAACTTATACGAAGTACACAAATTTACATAACTAATATCCTTAGTTTAATAGTTACACAAAAAGATTCTTTATATTCAAACCATACTATATATCCGTCACTCCCCCGGTATAAGGTCCTAACATGGCAGTGAACTTCAAATGATAGGCATACCTGAAACATAACATTATAGGAGCGTATGAAACACAAGCTTAGTGAATGACCATATTCCACACATATAACCAATTCAAGTAACCATTTTTATTTTCCAATGTTATAGCCCAATAGGAATTGTGTGACTCTCGCAAGCCTAGACCCGCTAGTCCAATTAACTCCCAGTTAATGGGGAACACCAAATCCCCTAATTAGGCCCGAGTACAACAAACCTTTAAATTGGATTAATGGGGCCGCTGCATCCCATAGGACCCACCAGTCCTTAACATTAGATAAAGGACTCATCAGTCCATATCATTAGATAACATCGCTTAACATTTTTATGCATATGTTTCTTAAATACAACATCACTCACATAAGCATTTTAACACATGTGTTTAACTACACAATTCAATATGAACATATAAGCATCTATGATTAAGAGTAAAGGTCACTCACCTTGGATTTGGTGCTAAGATTAATACCAAACTACTTCCTCAGTATGGTAGTATTATCAGCTTCCCCACCTAACAAGTCAATGTCATTAGTATTTGAATACACCGATTAATATCAAACCCAATAATATATCACATCATTTGGTAAATCAGAAATAACTAAGGAGGAACTAAATATTATACTTCACATTTATATAACACCCAAGTAATTAGGGATCTAACATAATTTACGGAATTAAATTACGAATTCTCTGGACAAAGTTATGCCCATTTTATTACAACCTTTTCCAAATCATTTCTCAAGAAAAACAGCAACACAACTTCAACTTCCTAGAATTTTCATAATTTTTATACAACATAATTTTGCATTATATTCCAACCAATATCAATAAACACATTTAATAATACAAAAATAATGTTTCATAATTTTTATCTCTCATCTTCTATGTCGAGCAAAACGTCAAACACCTGGTACGCATTCTTGCTCCTTTAGGGCAGATTTTAAACCAAAACTTCAAACTAGCCCCAAAGGTCCATTCCTTGGTTTTTTTACACAATATTTGGATATGTTTTTCATGTATGAGTATATTTTACTCTCCAACTGGAATCAATCAATTCCAATAAGCATTCCATGATTTATACCATTTTAGCACAACTAGGTCGAAAAAGAACATTAAAGCATAATTTAACATTTTTAATCATACATAACCTCCACCTTGAGTATCAATCATGTAAATATATAATAAGCATGTTTCAATATATATATACATCAAAAACCTGAATTTCCTAAATTAAAAAGCATCACGAGGAGAGAATTTAAATCATGTTAACTTTAAAGTTAACATTTGCGATCCTAATACACGTTCTTACATATGTTCTTAAACCATCCTTGTTCCAAGACAATTTATCAATATGGGTATCATCAAAATATTTACCCAAATCAAAAATAAAAATATGCCAAGTGCATAACTCATCCATGTGACCAACTTTAATAAAGAAGTAATTACCTTGTGAGGATTCCTCGATTTATAAAAATTTTCCAAAGATTTCTTCCTTAACTTTTTTCTCTTTCTCTCTCTTTGGGAAAAATTCTTTTTCATGGATGAAATGGATGAACAAGGGGGATGTTTTAAAAGGTTTTAGTCGTCCAAACCATATCCTACCCTCTAACCAATAAAAAAATAGCACATTTTGTGCTAATAAGACATTTATCACTTAAGGGATGGACATATTTACCGTTGTTTTGTACTTTCGATATAACTTCTTGTTCGAACCTCTGTTTAACACACCATTTGTTGTGTAAAAACCCTAATTCATATATCTACAAATTTCATGATTTGTTTTTTTCCAAAAATCATAAACTAGTATGCCTAATTTTGGCTTCGAACAGGAAAGTAGCAATTTATCAAAAAATCTCAAAACTTTCACATTTGGCGACCAAACATTGCTAATTTTGTACCAACACCCTAGTTGACGTGTATAAAAATAACGATGCATTAAAATCATATTTTATGATGCATTTAACCACATATCTAATCATATTATCTAAATATGTTATTCCCGATCATAAGCTCGATAAGCACCTGATATAAACCACGTATATATATCACATGAGCATGTATCCCCTAAACAAGATAATTAACATATTTAACACACATAATGAGTTTATAAATAATAACTAATAAATTATACTTAATCATGTAATTATCCTTCCTAATCATGTTTTAGGGCCTTAAAATTCTACCCCTCTTATAAAAATTTTGTCCTCAAAATTTAACGCATAAGAAACTTACCAAACAGATGAGGATATTGCTTCTTCATGTTATTCTCTCCTTCCCAGGTGGCATACTCTACATTATGACTTATCCACATCACCTTAACTAGTGAAATGGTTTTATTATGTAACACTTTCTCATTTCGATCTACAATAGCAATGGGTTCCTCCACGTAGGTTAAGTCATCTCGAAGCTCTATCGGTTGTGAAATAAACACATGTGAAGAATAGTCCATATACTTTCGTAACATGGATATATGAAAGACATCATGTATCCGAGACAATTCTGGTGGTAATGCCAACTTATAAGCTACAGCTCCAACCCATTTCACTATCTCGTACGGGCCAATATACCTGGGACTCGATCACCTTCCTCAAATTTCAATTCTTTCCTTCGATTATACGCATAACTTTTATGTCTACTTTGCACCACTTTCAAGTGATTATGAATAATATTTATCTTTTTAGTAGTCTGATGCACAATTTTTGGCCCAAGTAGTATTCGTTCTCCTACTTCGGTCCAACACACTGGAGTTTTGAATTTTTTCCCATTCAAAGCTTCGTAAGGAGCCATCTCAATACTCGAATGATAGTTATTATTATAAGCAAATTCTACTAGTGGTAAGTGTTCATCCTAGCTACCCTTGAACTCCAATACATAAATTCCTAACATGTCTTCGAGTGTCTGAATCGTTCTTTCTGATTGCCCATCAGTTTGAGGATGAAAAGCAGTACTAAATTTCAATTTAGTCCCCAAAGCCTGTTGTAAACAAGGCCAAAAGTGATAAGTAAACTTAGGATCTCGATCGGAAATAATAGAAACAGGTGCACCATGAAATCTTATAATCTCATCCACATATATTTTTTCATATCTATCCATGGACTAAGTAGCTTTAACAGGAAGAAAATGTGCAGACTTAGTTAGCCTATCAATGACAACCCAAATAGAATCAAATCCTTGTGATGATTTTGGTAAACATATAACAAAATATGTAGTAACATGTTCCCATTTCCACTCAGTAATAGGTAAGGGTTGTTGTAAACCACTCGGCTTCTGATACTCCACCTTCACCAGTGGGTAAACTAGACATCTAGCAACAAAATCTGATATGTCGTGTTTCATTCCCGACCACCAATAACATTATTTCAAATCTCTATACAGTTTCGTGCTCACTGGATGCATAGCATATGAAGAATAGTGGGCTTCCTCTAAAATTGTTCTTCTTAAATCAGGCACGTTAGGTACACACAAACGGTTACCATACAGAACAATGTCATCATCCCGAATAGAAAATTCATTTTCTTTACCCTTTTTTGTATTATCTCTAACTTTCTCCAATTCTATATCTCCTGCCTGTGCTTGTTTTATCCAGTTTATACATGTGGGTCTAACAGTTAAATATGATACTATTCCGTAAAACTCATACAAATTTAACTCCACTCCCATTAAAGCTAACTCTCTCAGCAAGTCAACTCGAATACAATAAATACAAGATACATGCCTCGATATTTTCTACTCAAAGCATCGACAACAACATTAGCTTTACCCGGATGGTGATGTATTGTGCAATCATAATCTTTTATAAGTTCCATCCACCTTTTCTGCCTAAAGTTCAAGTATTTTTGAGTAAACAAGTATTTTAAGCTTTGATGGTCAGTAAAAATTTCACAACTAACACCATATAAGTAATGTCTCCAGATATTTAATGCAAAAATTGCTGCAGTCATATGGGTGAAAAGCATAAAAACATGGCGTCAGTGGGAGAAAAGCTGAAATAGCCTCATGAGTGGCACCAACACGTCGCACGTCACCAATGTAACTCTTACGAACTGATCGCGTGATCACGGGACCCTCGATTTGAGATTACGATGATAATTTAAAAATACCAGGACTTAGGCAAAACATGGCATTAGTGGTTGAAAAGTCAAAACAACCCCCTAATGGCCCAGTGAGTGGCACCAACACCTCGCACAAGGCCAATGTAACTCATAGGAACTGACGGCACAATCACGAGACTTCCGGTTTGAGAATATAATGATAATTTGAAATTTGTAGACTTAGGCTTAAAAACATGGCGTTAGTGGGTGAAAACCCGAAACAGCCCATGAACGGCTAAGTGAGTGGCATCAACACCTCGCACGGGACCAATGTAACTCGTACGAACTGACCGAACAATAATGAGCCCCCCAGTTTGAGAATACAATGATAATTTGTATATGTCTAGACTTAACAAGAGAAATATGGCGTTAGTGGATGAAAACCCGAAATAGTCCCCGAACGTCCCCGTGAGGGGCACGAACACCTCGCCCGGGAGCAATGTAACTCGTAGGAACTGACCTAATGATCACAGGACCCCCGGTTGGATAATATGATGATAATTTGCATATTTCTAGACTTATGCGTGAAAACATGGCGTTAGTGGGTGAAAACCCGAAACAACCCTCGGACGACCCTTTGAGTGGCACCAACACCTCGTACGGAACCAATGTAACTCGTAGGAACTAACCGCACGATCACGGGACCTTCTATTTGAGAATATGATTATAGTTTGTATATTTCCAGACTTAGGCATATAAACATGGCATTAGCGGGGGAAAACCCAAAACAGCCCCCAAATGGCCTCGTGAATGGCACCAACACCTCGCACGTGACCAATGTAACTCGTATGAACTTATCGCTTGATCACAGGACCCCCGATTTGATAATAAAAAATATAATTTAAAAATATTAGGACTTAGAAGAAATGTGTCGTTTGTGGGTGAAAAGCCAAAATAACCCTAGAAAAAACCAATTAGTGGCACCAAGATCTCGCACGGGGCCAATGTAACTCGTAGGAACTGACAGCGCGATCACGGGACACCCGGTTTGAGAATACAATGATATTTTGAATATTTCTGGACTTAGGCTTAAAAACATGGTGTTAGTGGATGAAAACCTGAAATAGCCTCCGAACGACCCCGGGAGTGGCACCAACACCTCGCACTGGACCAATGTAACTCGTGGGAAATGACCTCACGATCACGGGACCCTCAATTTGAGAATACGATGATAATTTGCATATTTATAGACTTAGGCTTGAAAACATGGCGTTAGAGGGTGAAAAGATGAAACAGCCCCCGAATGGCCCAGTGAGTGGCAGCAACACCTCGCACGGGGCTAATGTAACTCGTAGGAACTAACGACATGATCACGGGACTCTTGATTTGAGAATACAATCACAATTTGAATATTTATAGACTTAGGATTAAAACTATGGCGTTAGTGGGTGAAAACCAAAAAATGCCCCCAACGGTCAAGTGAGTGGCACCAACACCTTGCACGGGACCAATGTAACTCGTGTGAACTGACCACGCGATCACGAGACCTCCGGTTTGAAAACACAACAATAATTTATTTATTTCTAGACTTAGGCTTAAAAACATGGCGTTACTGGGTGAAAACCTGAAACAGCCCCCGAACGGCCCCATGAGTGGCACCAACACCTGGCGCGGGACCAACGTAACTCAAAGGAACTGACCTCGTGATCATGGGACCTATGGTTTTAGAATAAGACGATAATTTTCATATTTCTAGAGTTAGGCTTGAAAATATGGCGTTAGTGGGTGAAATGCCAAAATAACCCCCGAATGGCCCAGTGAGTGGCACCAACACCTTGCACAGGGCCAATGTAATTCGTAGGAACTGACAGTGCGATCACGGGACACCCGGTTTGAGAATACAACGACAATTTGAATATTTCTAGACTTAGTCTTGAAAATATGGCGTTGGAGGGGAAAACCCGAAACATCCCCCGAACGGCCCTATGAATGGCACCAACACCTCGCACGACCCTCTGCTTATCAGATCTTGTAATTTCACTTTTAATTATTTCAACTCCACTGGTTCCATTCTATATGGAGCAAGAGAAATTGGACCAGTACCTGGAATTGATTCAATGGAAAACTTTACTTCCCTATCCGGTGGAAATCCGGGAAATTCCTCTGGGAAGACATCAGGAAATTCTTTAACCACTGGTATATCTTGAATTTTAACTGTGTCTTTACTAGTATCAACAACATAAGCTAAATACCCTGTATATCCTTTACTCAATAACTTTCTGCTCTTAATTGTTGAGATAAGGCAATTAGGGACCACATTCCTTTCTCCTCTAAACTGAAACTCAGGTTCACCAGGCAGATGAAACGTAACTTCTTTTTTAAAACAATCAATGGAAGAATGAAACGATAATAACCAATCCATCCCCAATATAATATAAAAATCCCGAAGGGCTAATGGTATCAAGTCAACATAGAAATCTCGCTCACCCATTCGTAAGACACAATCTTTGTAAACATGCTCAACCAAAAATACACTTTCCATTGGGGTAGAAATATATAAGGCACAATTGAGAAATAAACATGGTCTACCTAAATATTAAAATATATTTAATGCTACAAATGAATGCGTAGATCCAGGATCAATGAGTGCATATAAATCTTTATTTGCAATAGAAAGTTTACTTGTAACCACTTTTGGTGTAGCATGGGCATCTTGCAGTGTCATTGCAAACACTTTTCCTCCTGCCCTCAATCCAACTGCTTGTTTTGTACCTCTTACCCTGGTGGCACTGCCTGGAGAGGATCCTTTATGAGGCCCCACACTACTAACTGAAATTGCTCTTGATAACATAGGACAATTCTTTCTCAGATGGCCCTTCTGATGACAGTTGAAACATTATATATTCAATAGCTTTTGGCAATTTCTCTTTACATGACCCGATGTGCCACAAAAGAAGAAAACATTGGGATCTCCTTGTGCTGAAACTCTTGAACCTCTTCCACCACTAGCTTCACCCCTTTGCGAACTACCTCCCATACTTCTATCGTGCTCAAATTTCTCCCCTCCAAGTCTAGAATATTCTGTATCACCACCTTTTTCATAACTTGGATTGAATCTTCTTCTCTTTACACTTTGTTCTCGATTCCGTCTTGCTTCATTCACGTCCTTTTCTACCAGAAAGGCTTTTCTCAACAAGGCTGAATAATTAACAGTCTCCAAAGACGACATCCTTGATTTAATAACTAACTCTAGTCCATCGAGAAATCGGCTACACATATATTCCTCATTCCGTATAAACCTCAAAGAAAATTGAGATAATTCTATAAGTTTAGCTTCGTATTCTCTAACTGTCATACTCCCTTGATTCAACATGAAATATTCTTTCTCCTTTTGTTTTCGATACATCGGAGGAAAATACTTATCATACAATGCTTTAACAAAATCATCCCATGAGATCACATTCCCACGTCCTGGAGTGATCAACAAATGTTTTGTAGCATCCCACCAGTACTTAGCTTCTCCTTTCAGCATATACGTCACCAAGGTCACTCGTTGATTTTTAGGCATTCTCATTACCCCAAAAATAAGTTCAATCTCTTTAACCCATACTTCTGCCTCTGCTGGATCAATTGCTCTTTCAAATGAGGGTGGATTCATTTTAATATTCCCATGTGAAGTACTCCTTTCTTCCCGGTGTATCACCTCCTCAGACCTTGCCAATACTTGTGCCTCCAGTTGCCTGGCCTATTGTTCTTACATTTGAGCCATAAATCTAGCTTGCTTCTCTGCCATTAAAGTCATAGCACGCGCCATTTTTTGCATGTCTATCAATTGTTCTCACTTGGGTTCCACATTTATCTTAACAGGTTGCTCAACCTCCGCTTCTGCTGGAATATTTGAAACCTCATCTTCTATTCTCACATTTACATTCCCTCATTCCATTCCTTAATATCTGAAATGGATCAAAGATATAACAACATATATATATATATATACATATTTTTCCTAACATAATCGTTAGTATCTGACAAAATATATTTCTAACATTCACTCCCAAATATAGGCTCTTCTCACTCCAGAACCTCTAAAACCTAGGCTCTGATACAAAAATATGACACACCCTAACTCGGTTACTTATAATTAAGTTTAAAAGTCAAAGTGAGTCAAACCATGATTAATTTAATCAAACCATAAACACGAGTTTTAATTTTAGAGTCGTCATTGTAAATCCATATAACTAAAAACCTTTTTACAACATCAGAGCAGTCATGCCTATAAAAACTTGCTTGAAGGATAAGTTAACTTAATTACATTGTTTACATTAAACCAAATATTTGTTTCTCCCATTCTTAGCTAACCCAACCTGACTTCCTAGATTTGGCAGTGACATCGCGGTACCTGAAAAATGTGAACATAGGAACAATGAGAAAAATAGCCCAGTGAATGCATCACTATTATACTACTGCATGAATTTAAATGCAATAAATCATGTCCATTTAATTATATATTAACTTATCCGGCTCATTCATAATGAATGACCAACTTTTTCCAATCATGATTCACATATATTGTTTAAATAGACAATTCTCCCCCATTCCTGGTCGAGGAGTAACCCCTTGTCATTAATAGACAAATCTCCCTCATTTCAGGTTGGGGAGTAACCTCCCATTTTGGTAAACCGAAATAAAAAATTTCATATTCATTATATTCTGATCATATCAACAACACGGTACAGATATCTCTTCCCAGTGAGTACACTCACCTTAGGTTGTCAACTGCGTATTCACATTTCCTTCAGGAGGAGCTGAACTGGGTTGATTAGACCTTACACCTGTCAATCCAACTAAATCAGTACTGAAATTCAATTATAAGTATTATCCTAACATAATTATGTACTTTTTTCATGAATATACACCAACAATATAATTCCACTTAAGTCACATTTCATAAACCATGAGTAAACACAAATTAATGTTATACATGTTAATAAAGTTATGAACATTCAATCGTAAGAAATACCTCATAAGGAACTTATTACCAAAACCAAGTAACATGAAAGTATACTTCTCAATGTATATACACATGAAACATGTACTCAAAATACTCTTTGGAAAGAGGAGATAACAATATTCTTTCATGGGGTATCCAGTATGGCCTCAGATTATTTCCCTCTATACTCAACCATCCTATATTACTAAATTGTTTAAATAAAGGGGTTAAACCTTATCAATATGAAAACATATATGAATATACTTTCCAATACAAGTGACGATGTAATTTTTCAAGCTTCCTAGAGCAAGTTATGACAATTTCTTGACAACACAAGAAATCTTCCCTACAAGCTCCTCTATTGTTCCTTCAAATTCCAAGAATTTTCATAATCTTTCTACATAATAAATTTCCATAATTTTTAACCCATTTTCATTACACATACTTAATAGTACATAATTAAAGTTTCATAAATTTTTGGCTTCATTTGCTATGTCAAAATCTTGACAAAACTCAGGGAATACTGAAATGAAATATACAAACAACAACTATATACCAACTTTCAACCATCACTACGGCCTAACCACGAGGATTTAAATTCTAATTTTAGGATATGATATGAGTATAATTTCATATCCAATTGGAATTTATCAATTCCAGTGAGTACACAAAGAGATATGAAAGTTTGAATACAAGGGGTTTCAATACAAAGCAATATGGCCTATAAACACCACTTATCTCACATATGAACCAATACATATTATCACAAAGGATGATGGAATTTTAATCAATAATTTAGGATTTATATACTTTGAAATAAGTATAATAAAATATTGAAACAATATTAACACATAATTTTACCTTGGAAACACCTTAAGAATTTTCTTGGAATTCTTTTCCTAGCTTTTCCTTATAATCTTTCTTCCTTAACTTCTACTTTCTCTTTCCTTAAGCTTAAATATTTCAAAACTGAACCTAGGGTTATATTTGCTAAAGAAATAAGTTAAAGGGAGAAGTTTAAGTCGGTAAAGGCATGCCTCCTTTCCATCCAATCAAATTAAGCCATTTAGTTTACTAAAAGACAATTTACCACTTAAAGGGAATGGACAAATTTGCCCCTTGTTCGTAAATTCGGTATAACTCTTTACCCGGGCATTCGTTTGATGCACCGTTTGTTGTGTTACAACCCTAACTCACATGTCTACAACTATCGAGTTTTTACCTCAAGTAAATTGTAATGTTATAAGGGTCAAAACTAGTCTCTAACAGGAACATTTCTACCGAAAACAACAAAATTTTGTGTTTGTAAATAATTTGACCTTTCATGATTTATGAAAGTTACATTGTAATAAACATACTCACTTAAAATTAGATATACTTATAACACATTATTAATATCACATAAGATAATCATGATTTAAATACAATTTATCATAATTATATCCGGGTTGTCACACCCAGTTTGAGAATACGGTGACAATTTCAATATTTCTAGACTTAGGCTTAAAAACATGGTGTTAGGGGGTGAAAACTCAAAACAGCTCCCAAACGACCGAGTGAGTGGCACAACCACCTCGTAATGGACCAATGTAACTCCTACGAACTGACCAGGCAATCACGAGACCCCCGGTTTAAGAATATGACGATAGTTTATATTTTTATCCTTAGGCTTAAAAACATGGTGTTAGTGGATGAAAACTCGAAACAGCCCCCAAACGGCCCCGTCAGTGGCACCAACACCTCGCGCGGGACCAATGTAACTCATAGTAACTGACCTAGAAATCACTGGACCCCTGGTTTGAGAATACGACTATAATTTGCAGTTTTCAAGACTTAGCCTTGAAAACATGGCGTTAGTCGGTGAAAACCTGAAACAGCCACCAAACGGCCCCGTGAGGGGCACCAACAGCTCGCAAAAGACTAGTGTAACTTGTATGAACTAATAGCACAACCACGAGACCCATGACTTGAGAATATAAAAATAATTTGTATATTATCAGGACTTAGGCAAAACATGGCGTTAGTTAGTGAAAATCCAAAACAGCCGCCGATGGCCCCGTTATTGGCACCAACACCTCGTGCGGGACCAATCTAACTCGTAAGAACTGACCCTACAATGACGGGACTCCCGGTTTGAGTAGACTTAGGCTTTAAAACATGGCGTTAGTGGGTTAAAACCTAAAACATCCTCCAAATGGCCCCGTGAGTGGAACATATGGCCTTTTTTCCCTAGGTGCTCATTTTGCAACACCTTGCATGGGACCAATGTAAATTGTAGGAACTGTTTGCGCGAGTACGGGACTCCCGATTCGAGAATACGATGATAATTTGCATATTTCTGGACTTAGACTTAAAAACATGGTGTTAGTGGGTGAAATCCCGAAATAGCCCCCGAACGGCCCTGTGAGTGGCACTAACACCTCCCACGGGACCAACGTAACTCGTAAGAATAGACCGCGCAATTGCGGAACCCCCATTTTGAGAATATGGTGACAATTTGCATATTTCCAGACTTAGGAAAAAACATGAAGTTACGGGAGGAAAAGCCGAAATAGCCCCCAACACGGCCCCGTTAGTGGCACCAACACCTCGCACAGGACCAATGTAACTCGTATGAACTGACTGCGCGATCACGAGACCCCCGATATGAGAATATGACAATAATTTGTCTATTTTTAGACTTAGACTTAAAAACATGGCGTTAGTCGGTGAAAACCTGAAATAGCCCCCCGAACGGCCCCGTGAGTGGCACCATCACCTCATGCGGGACCAATGTAATTCGAAGGAAGTGACCTCCCGATCTCGGGACCCACGGTTTGAGAATACGATAATAATTTGAACATTTGTAGACTTAGGCTTGAAAACATGGCGTTAGTGGGTGAAAAGCCGAAACAGCCACCGAATGGCCCAATGAGTGGCACCAACACCTCGCACAGGTCCAATGTAACTCGTAGGAACCGATGATGCGATCATCGAACTCCCGATTTGAGAATACAATGATAATTTAAATGTTTGTAGACTTAGGCAACACATGGGGTTAGTGGGTGAAAGCGCAAAACAACCCCCGAACGGCCTCGTGAGTGGCACCAACACCTCGTACGGGATCAATGTAACTCGTAGGAACATATCGAATGATCAAGGGACCCCCGGCTGGGGAATATGATGATAATTTATATAGTTCTGGAATTAAACTGAAAAACATGGAGTTGGAGTGGAAAACTCGAAACAACCCCCGAACGGACCTATGAATGGCACCAACACCTTGCACGGGACCAATGTAACTCGTACGAACTGACCGCGTGGTCACAGGATCCCCGGTTTCAGAATACAATAATAATTTAATAATATCAGGATTGAGGCAAAATATGGCGTTAGTGGGTCAAAAGTTGAAACAGAACCCGAACGGCCCCCTGAGTGGCACCAACACCTTGCACGGGACCAATTTAACTCATAGGAACTGACTGCGTGATCACGGAACACCCAATTTGAGAATACAACGATAATTTGGATATTTTTAGACTTAGGCAAAATAAGGGGATATTGGGTGAAAACCCAAAAAAAACCCCGAATGGCCCCGTGAGTGGCACCAACACCTCGTACGGGATCAATGTAACTCGTAGGAACATATCGCGTGATCACGGGCCCCCTAGTTGGATAATATGATGATAATTTGTATATTTCTAGACTTAGGCTTAAAAACATGGCGTTGGAGGGGAAAACCCAAAATTTCCCCCGAACGGCTCTATGAATGGCACCGACACCTCGCACGGGACCAATGTAACTCATACGAACTAACCGCGGGATCACAGGATCCACGGTTTGAGAATACAACAATAATTTAAAAATATTAGGACTCAGGCAAAACATGGCGTTAGTGGGTCAAAAGCCGAAACAAACCCCAAACGGCCCTGTGAGTGGAACCAACACCTTGCACGCGACCAATTTAACTCGTAGGAACTGACTGTGCGATCACAGAACTCCCGATTTGAGAATACAATGATTATTTGTATATTTCTAGACTTATGCTTAAAAATAAGGCATTTGTGGGTGAAAACACAAAACAGCCCCCGAATGGCCCCGTGAGTAACACCAACACCTAGAATGGGACTAATTAACTCGTAGGAACTGTCTGCATGATCATGTGACTCCCGATTTGAGAATATAATGATAATTTGCATTTTTCTAAACTTAGGCTTAAAAATTCGACGTTAGTGGGTGAAAACCCAAACGACCCTATGAGTGGCACCAACACCTCACACGGGACTAATGTAATTCGTAGGAATGACCGCGCGATCATGGGACCCCCGATTTGAGAATCCAACGATAATTTGCATATTTTTAGAGTTAGGCTTAAAAATATGGCATTAGTGGGAGAAAAGTCGAAACATCCTCCGAACGACCCCATGAGTGGCACCAATACCTCACACGGGACCAATCTAACTCGTAGGAACTCGTCGTACGATCACAGGACTCCCATTTTGAAAATATGATGATAATTTGTATATTTCTAGACTAAGGCTTGAAAATATGGCGTTAGTGGGTGAAAACTCAAAATGTCCCCTGAACGGCTCCGTGAGTGGCACCAACACCTCGCATAGGACCAATACAACTCGTACGAACTGACCCCGTGATCATGGGAATCCTGGTTTGAGGATAAAATGGTAATTTTAATATTTCTAGACGTAGTCTTAAGAACATGGCATTTGTGGGACAAAGCCCGAAATAGTTCCCAAACAACCCCATTAGTGGCACCAACACCTCGCAAGGGACCAATGTAACTCGTGCGAACTGACCGTACAATCACGGGACCCTCGATTTGAGAATATGAAGATAATTTGCATATTTTTAGAGATAGGATAAAAAATAAAGTGGTTAGTGGGTGAAACTCGAAACAGCCCCCAAATGGCCCCGTGTGTGGCACTAGCACCTCGTATAATACCATTGTAACTCGTAGGAACTCATCGCGCTATCACGGGACCCCCGTCTTGAGAATACACAAATAATTTACATATTTTTAGACTTAGGCTTAAAAGTATGGCCTTAGGGGGTGAAAACCCAAAACAGCCCCCGAACGGCCAAGTGAGTTGGACGAACACCTCAAAGGGGACCAATATAACTCGTACGAACTGACCCCGCGATGACGGGACCCTCGGTTTGAGAATACAATAATAAATTGTTTGTTTCTAGACTTAGGCATAAAACATGGCATTAGTAAGTGAAAACCCGAAATAGCCCCCGAACGACCCTGTGAGTGGCACCAACACCTCGTACGGGGCCAATAGAACTCGTTGGAACTGACCTCGTGATCCCGAGACCCTCAATTTGAGAATACGATGATAGTTTGCACATTTCTAGACTTAGGCATGAAAACATTGCGTTAGTGGGTGAAAAACCGAAACATCCCCTGAATGGCCCAGTGAATGGCACCAACACCTCGCACAGGAACAATATTACTCGTAAGAATAGACCACATGATCGCGGAACCCCCGGTTTAAGAATAGGTTGACAATTCGTATATTTATAGACTTAAGCATAAAAAACGTAGAATTAGTGGGGGAAAACTCGAAACAGCCCCCAACACGGCCCTGTGAGTGGCACCAACACCTCGCATGGGATTAATGTAACTCGTGCAAACTGGCTGCATAATCACGAGACCCTTGGTTTGAGAATACGACAATAATTTCTATACTTCTAGACTTAGGCTTAGAAACATGGCGTTAGTGGGTGAAACCTGAAACGGCCCCTGAACGGCCCCGTGAGTGGCACTAACACCTCGCACGGGACCAAAGTAAATCGTAGGAACTATTCGCACGAGCATGCGACTCTCGGTTTGAGAATACGATGAAAATTTGCATATTTCTGGACTTAGGCTTAAAAACATGGCGTTAGTGGGTGAAAAGACGAAATAGCCACCAAACGGCCCCGTGAGTGACACCAACACCTCGTACGGGACCAATGTAACTCGTAGGAACATATTGAGTGATCATGGGACCCCAGGTTGGAGAATACAACGATAATTTGCATATTTCTAGATTTAGGCTAATAACATAGCGTCGGAGGGGGGAAACCCGAAACAGTCCTCAAATGGCCCTATGAATGGCACCAATACCTCGCACGGGATCATGTAACTCATACGAACTGACCGTACGATCACAGGACCCCCAATTTGAGAATAAAATGATAGTTTAAAACTATCAGGACTTAGGCAAAACATGGCATTTGTGGATCAAAAGCCGAAACAGACCTTGAATGGCCCTGTGAGTGAAACCAAAACCTTGAACGGGACAAATTTAACTCATAAGAACTGACTACGCTATCTCAGGACTGCCGGTTTAAGAATACAATGATATTTTTTATATTTATAGACTTAGGCTTAAAAATAAGGCATTTGTGGGTGAAAACTCGAAACATCCCCCGAACGACCCCGTGAGTGGCACCAACACCTCGCATGGGACCAATATAACTCGTAGGAACTGTCCGCACAATCATGTGATTCTCGGTTTGGTAATATGATGATAATTTTCATATTTCTATACTTAGGCTTAAAAACATGGTGTTAGTGGGTGAATACCCGAAAGAACCCCCGAACGGCCCTTTGAGTGGCACCAACACCTCGCATGGGACCAATGTAACTCGTAGGAACTGACCGCACGATCACGAGACCCCCTATTTGAGAATACAATGATAATTTGCATATTTTTAGAGTTAGGCTTTAAAATATGGCGTTAGTGGGTGAAATGTCGAAACAGCCCCCGAACGGCCCCAGGAGTGGCACCAACACCTCGCACGGGGCCATTTTAACTCGTAGGAACTCGCCGCGCGATCACGGGACTCTCATTTTGAGAATACGATGATAATTTGTATATTTTTAGACTCAGGCTTAAAAATATGACGTTAGTGGGTAAAAACCCGAAATGTCCCCCGGACGGTCGTGTGAGTGGCACCAACACCTCGCACATGACCAATGCAACTCGTACGAACTGACCACACAATCACGGGACCCCCAATTTGATTATACGATGATAATTTGGGTATTTCTAGTCTTATTCTTGAAAACCTGGCGTTAGTGGGTGAAAACTGGAAATAGCCACCGAACCACCCATGGAGGGGCACCAACACCTCGCATAGGACTAATATAACTTGTACGAACTGACACCATGACGACGAGACCCCTGACTTGAGAATACGATGATAATTTGAATATTATCTGGACTTAGGTAAAAACATGGCGTTAGTGAGTGAAAAGCCAAAATAGCCCCCGAATGGGCCCGTTATTTCAACCAACACCTCGTGCGGGACCAATCTAACTCATAGGAACTAACTGTGCGATCACGGGACTCCCAGTTTGAGTAGACTTAGGCATCAAAATATTGCGTTAGTGGGTGAAAACCATAAACAACCCCCGAACGGCTCCGTGAGTGGCACCAAGACCTCACATGGGACCAATATAAATCTTAGGAGCACGGGATTCCTGGTATGAGAATACGATAATAATTTGCATATTTTTGGACTTAATCTTAAAAACATGCATTAATGGGTGAAAACCCGAAATAGACCCCAAACGGCCCCGTGAGTGGCACCAACGCCATGCCAGGTTTAAGAATACCGTGAGTGGCACCAACACCTCGCACGGGACCAATGTCACTCTTAAGAATAGACCGCGCGATCGTCGGGCCTCCGATTTTAGAATATGGTGATAATTTGTATATTTATAGACATAGGCATAAAAATATGGCGTTAGTTGGGAAAACCCGAAACAACCCTCAACACGGCCCCGTGAGTGGCACCAACTCCTCACACGGGACCAATGTAACTCATGCGAACTTACTGCGCGATCACGAGACCCTCATTTTGAGAATACGATAATAATTTGTATATTTCTAGACGTACTTAAAAACATGGCGTTAGTGGGTTAAAACTCGAAACAGCCCCCGAACGGCCCCATGAGTGGCACGAACACCTCGCACGGAACCAATGTAACTCGAAGGAACTGACCTCGTGATCACGGGACCCATGATTTGAGAATACAATGATAATTTTCATTTCTCTAGACTTTGGCTTGAAAACATGGCGTTAGTGGGTGAAAAGCCGAAACAGCCCCCAAATGGCCCAGTGAGTGACATCAACACCTCGCACATGGCCAATGTAACTCGTAGGAACCGACCGTGCGATCACGGCACTCTCGATTTGAGAACACAACGATAATTTAAATATTTTTGGACTTAGGCTTAAAAACATGGCGTCAGTGGGTGAACACCCCAAATAGCCCCTGAACGGCCTCGTGAGTGGCACCAACATCTCATATGGGACCAATGTAACTAGTAGGAACATATCGCGTGATAATGGGACCCCCGATTGGAGAATATGATGATAATTTGCATATATCTAGACTTGGGCTTAAAAACATGGCGTTGGAGGGAGAAAACCCGAAACAGCCCCCGAATGGACCTATGAATGGCACCAACACCTCACACGAGACCATTATAACTCGTACAAACTGATTGCGCGATCACAAGACCCCCAGTTTGTCAATACAACAATAACTTCAAAATATCAGGACTTAGGCAAAACATGGTGTTAGTGGGTCAAAAACCGAAATAGACCCCAAACGGCTCCGTGAGTGGCACCAACACCTTACACGGGACAAATTTAACTAATAGGAAGTGACTGCATGATCACGAGACTTCCGGTTTGATAATACAATGATAATTTGTATATTTCTAGACTTATGCTTAAAAATAAGGCATTAGTGGGTGAAAATACGAAACAGCCTCCGAACGGCCCCGTGAGTGTCACAAACACCTCGCATGGGACCAATGTAACTCGTAGGAACTCTCCGC
Organism: Sambucus nigra; assembly: GCA_949130495.1. Classification (NCBI taxonomy): domain Eukaryota; kingdom Viridiplantae; phylum Streptophyta; class Magnoliopsida; order Dipsacales; family Adoxaceae; genus Sambucus; species Sambucus nigra. The sequence continues at coordinate 315,181,063 of OX422210.1, forward strand.
ACAATCATGTGACTCCCAGTTTGAGAATATGATGATAATTTGCATATTTTTAGACTTTGGCTTAAAACCATGGCGTTAGTTGGTGAAAAAATAAAATAGCCCTCGAACGGCCCTGTGAGTGGCACCAACACCTCACATGGGACAAATGTAGCACGTAGGAACTGTCCGCGTAATCACGGGACCCCCGGCTTGAGAATCCAATGATAATTTGTATATTTTAAGAGCTAGGATTAAAAATATGGCATTAGTGGGTAAAAATTCGAAATAGACCCCAAACGGCCCCGTGAGTGGCACCAATACCTCGCACGGGACCAAACTCGTAGAAACTCACCGCGTGATCACGAGACTCCCATTTTGATAATATTAAAGTAATTTGTATATTTCTAGACTTAGGCTTAAAAATGTGGCATTTGTGGGTGAAAACCCGAAATGTCCCCCGAACGGCCCCTTGAGTTGCACCAATAGCTCGCACGGGACCAATGTAACTCCTAGGAACTGACCGCACGATCACGGGACCCCCTGTTTGATTATACGATGATAATTTGAATATTTCTAAACTTAGCCTATAAACATGGCATTAGTAGGTGAAAACCCAAAATAGCCCCCAACCAACCCCGTGAGTGGCACCAACACCTCGCACGGGACCAACGTAACTCGTACGAACTGACCGCATGATCATGGGACTCTCGGTTTGAGGATAAAATGATAATTTGAATATTTCTAGACTTAGGCTTAAAAAGAGGGCGTTAGAGGGTGAAAAACTGAAACAGCCCCCGAACGGCCCCGTATGTGGCACCAACACCTCTCACGGGACAAATGTAACTCGTAGAAATTGTCCACATGATCACGTTACTCCTAGCTTAAGAATGCGACAATAATTTGCATACTTCTAGACTCTGGCTTAAAAACATGGCATTAGTGGGTGAAACCCAAAACAACCACCGAACGGCCCCATGAGTGGCACCAACACCTCGTAAGGGACAAATGTAACTTGTAGGAACTGACGGCGCGATCACGGGATGCCCGATTAGCTTATATAGTAATAATTTGAATATTTTTAGACTTAGTCCTGAAAACATGGCGTTAGTGGGCCAAAGTCTGAAACAACCCCCGAACAGCCCCATGACTGGCACCAACACCTCGCTTAGGACCAATGTAACTCGTGCGAACTGATCATGCAATCACAGGACCCGCAGTTTGAGAATATAAATAAAATTTTCATATTTCTAGACCTAGGCTTAAAAACATGGCTTTAGTGGGTGAAACCCGAGACATCCCCCGAACGGCCCCCTAAGTGTCACGAACACCTCATACGGAACTAATGTTACTCGTAGGAACTGACTGCACGATCATGGGACCCTCAGGTTGAGAATACACTAATAATTTACATATTTCCAGAATTAGGCTTAAAAACATGGCGTTAGGGGGTGAAAACCCAAAACAGCCCCCGAACGGCCAAGTGAGTGGCACCAACACCTCGCACGGGTCCAATATAACTCGTACGAACTGATCGTGCAATCACAGGACCGCCGGTTTAAGAAAACAGTAATAAATTATTTATTTCTAGACTTAGGCTTAAAAACATGTCATTAGTGGGTGAAAACCGGAAATAGCCCCCGAACGGTCCCGTGAGTGGCACCAACACCTCGTACGGGATCAATGTAACTCGTAGCAATGGACCTCATGATCTCGGGACCCTCGATTTGAGAATATAATGATAATTTGTATATTTCTAGATGCGGGCTTGAAAACATGGCGTTAGTGGGTGAAAAGCCAAAACATCCCCCGAATGGCCCAATGAGTGGCACCAACACCTCGCACCGAGACTATGTAACTCGTACGAACTGATGGAGTGATCATGGGACTCCCAGTTTGAGAATACAATATGAATTTGAATATTTTTAGGCTTAGTCTTAAAAATAGGGCTTTAGTGGGCAAAAGCCCAAAATAGCCCCCGAACGGCCCCGTGAGTGGCACCAACACCTAATACGGGACCAATGTGACTCATAAAAACTGATCGCGCGATCACGGGACCCTCAGGTTGAGAACACACTAATAATTTGCATATTTCCATACTTAGGCTTAAAACCATGGCCTTAGGGGGTGAAAACCTAAAACAACCCCCGAACGGCCAAGTGAGTGGCACCAACACCTCGCACGGGTCCAATATAACTCGTACGAACTGATCGCGCAATCACAGGACCGTAGGTTTGAGAAAACAATAATAAATTGATTATTTCTAGACTTAGGCTTAAAAACATGGAGTTAGTGGGTGAAACCCGAAGCAGCCCTCGGGCGGCCCCATGAGTGGCACCAATAACTCGTACGGTACCAATGTAACTCGTAGCAACGGACCTCGTGATCTCGAGACCCTCGGTTTGAGAATACAATGATAATTTGTATATTTCTAGACATAGTCTTGAAAACATGGCGTTAGTGGGTGAAAAGCAAAAACACCCCCCCGAATGGCCCAGTGAGTGGCACTAACACCTCGCACGAGGCTAATGTAACTCGTACGAACTGACAGCGTGATCATGGGATTCCCGGTTTGAGAATACAATAATAATTTGAATATTTATAGACTTAGGCTTAAAAACAGGTCATTAGTGGGCAAAAACCCAAAACAACCCCCGAACGGCCCCATGAGTGGCACCAATCCCTCATATGGGACCAATGTAACTCGTAGGAACTGACCGCGCGATCACGAGACCCCCGATTAGAGAATAGAATCATAATTTGCATATTTCTAGGCTTAGGCTTAAAAATATGGCATTAGAGGGGGAACCCGAAACACCCCGAATGGACCCGTGAATGACACCAACTCCTCGCACGAGACCAATGTAACTCGTACGAATGACCACGCGATCACATAACCCACGGTTTTAGAATACGACGATAATTTAAAAATATCAGGACTTACACAAAACATGGCATTAGTGGGTCAAAAACCAAAACAGACCCCGAACGGCTCCGTGAGTTGCACCAATACCTCGCACGGGATCAATGTAACTCATATGAACTGAACGTGCAATCACGGGACTGCCATTTTGAGAATATAATGATAATTTGTGTATTTCGAGACTTAGGCTTAAACACAAGGCATTGTTAGTGGGTTAAAACTCGAAACAGCCCCCAAAGACCCCGTGAGTGGCACCAACACCTCGCATGGGACCAATGTAACTCGTAGGAATTGTTCGCATGATCACATGACCCCCGGTTTGAGAATATGAAGATAATTTGCATATTTATAGACTTAGGAAAACATGGCGTTAGTGGTTGAAAACCCAAAACAACCCTCGAATGGCCCGATTAGTGGCACCAACACCTCGCACAGGACCAATGTAACTCGTAGAAACTCACTGCTCGATCACGGTACCCTCGGTTTGATTATACACTGATAATTTGAATATTTCTAGACTTAGGCTTAAAAACATGGTGTTATTGGGTGAAAAACCGAAATAGCCCTCGAACAGCCCCATGAGTCGCACCAACACCTCGCATGGGAGCAATGTAACTCGTGCAAACTGACTGCGCAATCAAGGGACCCCCGGTTTGATAATATGATAATAGTTTTCATATTTCTAGACCTAGGCTTAAAAACACGACGTTAGTGGGTGAAACCTGAAACAGCCCCGAACGGCCCCATGAGTGGCACCGACACCTTGTACGAGACCAATGTAACTCGTAAAAACTGGCTGCACGATCATGGGACCCCTGTTTGAGAATGCATTGATAATTTGCGTATTTCTAGACTTAGGCTTAAAAATATGGCGTTAGGTGGTGAAAATAAGAAATATCCCCCGGACGGACAAGGTAGTGGCACCAGCACCTCGCACGGGAAAATTGTAACTCATATGAACTGACGACACAATCACGAGAACCCCGATTTGAGAATATTATGATAACTTATATATTTCTAGACTTAGGCTTAAAAACATGGCATTAGTGGGTGAAAACCGAAAACATCCCCCGAACGCCCCTGTGAGTGGCACTAACACCTCGCGCGGGACAAATGCAACTCGGAGGAACTGACTGTGCGATAACGGGACCCCCGGTTTGAGAATATGATGATAATTTTCATATTTTTAGAGTTAGGATTAAAAATATGGTGTTAGTGGGTCAAAAATCGAAATAGCCCCCGAACGGCCCTGTGAGTGGCACCAACACCTCATACAGGACCAATGTAACTCGTAAGAACTGATCGTGGGATCACGGGACCCCCGGTTGGAGAATACGTGATAATTTTCATATTTTTAGACTTAGGCTTGAAAAGATGGCGTTAGGGGTGAAAACCCGAAACATCCATCGAACGGGCCCGTGAGTGGCCCCAATACCTCGCACGTGACCAATGTAACTCTTACGAATGGATCGTGTGATCATGGGACCCTTAGTTTGAGAATATGACGATAATTTAAAAATATCAGGACTTAGACAAAACATGGCGTTAGTGGGTGAAAAGATGAAATAGAACCCAAACGGCTTCGTGAGTGGTACCAACACCTCGCACAGGACCAATGTTACTCGTACGAATTGACCGCGCGATAACGGGACCCCCAGTTTGATAATACGACGATAATTTGTATATTTAATGGCTTAGCCTTAAAAGCACGGCATTAGTGGGTGAAAGCTCGGAATAGCCCCTAACGAGTCCGTGATTGGCACCAACAAATCACACGGGACTAATGTAACTCATAGGAACTGACGGTGCGATCATGGGATGCTCGGTTTGATTATACGACAAACATTTGCATTTCTTTAGATTTAGCCTTAAAAACATGGCATTAGTGGGTGAAAACCTGAAACAGCCCACGAACGGCCTTGTGAGTGTCACTAACACCTCGCACGGGACCAATGAAACTCATAGGAGCTGAGCGCGTGATCACGAGAACCCCAATTTGAGAATACAATGAGAATTTGCATTTTTCTAGACTTAAGAATAAAAACATGGGGTTAGTGGGTGAAAACCCGAAACGGCTCCTGAATGGCCCCGTGAGTGGCACCAACACCTCGCACAGGACCATTGTAACTCGTCTGATTTGACGGTGCAATCACGGAACCCCCAATTTCAGAATACGATAGTAATTTGCATATTTCTTGACTTGGTCATAAAAATAAGGCATTTGTGGGTGAAAACGAAATACCTCCGAACGGCCCCCTGAGTGGCACCAACACATCGTATGGGACCAATGTGACTCGTAGGAACTGACCGGATGATCATGATACACTCGATTTGAGAATACGATAATAGTTTTCATATTTCTAGACTCGTAGGAACTGACCGGATGGCGTTAGAGGGGGAAAACCCGAAATAACCACCGAAGGGATTCGTTTAGTGGCACCAACACCTCGCACGGGACCAATATAACTCTTATGAACTTATCGCGTGATCACGGGACCCCCAGTTTGTGAATACGATGATAATTTAAAAATATCAGGACATCGGCAAAACATGGCATTAGTGGGTGAAAAGCCAAAACAGACCCCGAACGGCCCCACGAGTGGCACCAACACCTCGTTCGAGACCAAGGTAACTCATGTGAACTGACCGTAGAATCACGGGACCTTCGATTTGAGAATACAATGATAATTTCAATATTTTTAAAGTTAGGCTTAAAAACATTGCATTAGTGGGTGAAACCCAAAACAGCCACCGAACGGCCTCGTGAGTGGCACCAACACCTCGTAAAAGACCAATGTAACTCGTAGGAACTGATCGTGTGATCACGGGACTCCCGATTTGAGAATATAATGACAATTTAAATATTTTTAGACTTAGGATTAAAAACATGGCGTTAGTGGGTGAAAACCCCAAATAGCCCCCGAACGGCCTTGTGAGTGGCACCAACACCTCGTATGTGACCAATGTAACTAGTAGGAACATATCGCATGATAACGGGACCCCCAGTTAGAGAATATGATGATAATTTTCATATATCTAAACTTAGGCTTAAAAACATGGCGTCGGAGGGAGAAAACCCGAAACAGCCCCCAAATGGCCCTATGAATGGCACCAACACCTCACACAAAACAATTGTAACTCGTACGAACTGATTATGCGATCATAGGACCCCCGGTTTGTCAATACAATGACAATTTAAAAATATCAGGACTTAGTCAAATCATGGTGTCAGTGGGTCAAAAGTCAAAACAGACCCCGAATGGCTCCGTGAGTGGCACCAACACCTTACACGGGACCAATTTAACTCATAGGAACTGACTGCACAGTCACGGGACTGTCTATTTGATAATACAGTGATAATTTGTATATTTCTAGACTTAAGATTAAAAATAAGGCGCCAGTGGGTGAAAACACAAAACAGCCTCCGAAAGGCCTGTGAGTGGCACCAACACCTCACATGGGACCAATGTAACTCTGAGGAACTGTCCGCACAATCATGTGACTCCCCGTTTGAGAATATGATGATAATTTGCATATTTCTAGACTTAGGCATAAAACCATGGCGTTAGTTGGTGAAAAAATGAAATACCCCCCGAACGGCCCTATGAGTGGTACCAACACCTCACACGGGACCAATGTAACGCGTAGGAACTGATTGCGTAATCACGGGACCCCCAACTTGAGAATCCAATGATAATTTGTATATTTTAAGAGTTAGGCTTAAAAATATGACATTAGTGGGTGAAAATTCGAAACAGTCCCCAAACGGCCCCGTGAGTGGCACCAACACGTCGCACGGGACCAATCTAACTCATAGGAACTCATCGCGTGATCAGGAGACTCCAATTTTGAGAATATTATAATAATTTGTATATTTTTAGACTTAGGCTTAAAAATATGTCATTTGTGGGTGAAAATCCGAAATGTCCCCCATACGGCCCCGTGAGTGGCACCAATAGCTCGCACGGGACCAATGTAACTCCTTGTAACTGACCGCATGATCACGAGACCCCCTATTTGATTATACGATGATAATTTGAATATTTTTAGACATAGCCTAAAAACATGGCATTAGTGGGTGAAAAGCCAAAATAGCCCCCGAACGGCCCCGTGAGTGGCGCCAACACCTCGCACGGGACCAACGTAACTCGTACGAACTGATCACGTGATCATGGGACTCTCGGTTTGTGGATAAAATGATAATTTGAATATTTCTAGACTTAGGCTTAAAAACGGGGCGTTAGAGGGTGAAAAATCAAAACAGCCCCCAAACGGCCCCGTGAGTGGCACTAACACCTTGCACGGGATCAATGTAACTCGTAGGAATTGTCCACGTGATCACGTTACTCCTAGTTTGAGAATTCAATAGTAATTTGATTATTTCTATACTTTGGCATAAAAATATGGCATTAGTAGGTGAAACCCAAAGCAGCCACCGTACGACCCCGTGAGTGGCACCAACACCTCGTAAGGGATCAATGTAACTCGTAGGAATTGACGGCGCGATCACGGGATGCCCAGTTTGATTATATAGTAATAATTTTAATATTTTTAGACTTAGTCTTCAAAACATGGCGTTAGTGGGTCAAAACTTGAAACAGCCCCTGAACAGCCCCATGATTGGCACCAACACCTCGCCCAGGACCAATGTAACTCGTGCGAACTGACCGCGCAATCACCGGACCCCCAGTTTGATAATATGAAGATAATTTGCATATTTCTAGACCTAGGCTTAAAAACATGGCATTAGTGGGTGAAACCCGAGACATCCCCCGAACGGCCCCGTGAGTGGCACTAACACCTCGTACGGGACCAATGTGACTCATAGGAACTCATCGCGTGATCAAAGGACCCTCAGGTTGAGAATACACTAATAATTTGCATATTTCCAAACTTAGGCTTAAAAACATGGTGTTAGGGGGTGAAAACCCAAAACAACCCCGAAACGACTAAGTGAGTGGTACCAACACCTCGCACAGGTCCAATATAACTCGTACGAACTGACCGCGTAATCACAAGACCGCTGGTTTGAGAAAACAAAAATAAATTGTTTATTTCTAGACTTAGGCTTAAAAACATGGCATTAGTGGGTGAAAAGCCGAAATAGCCCCCGGACGGCCCCGTGAGTGGCACCAACACCTCGTATAGGACCAATGTAACTCGTAGCAACAGACCTCGTGATATCGGGACCCTTGGTTTGAGAATATGATGATAATTTTTATATTTTTAGACTTAGGCTTAAAAACATGGCATTAGTGTGTGAAAAGCAAAAAAAAACCCCGAATGGCCCAGTGAGTGGCACTAACTCCTCCCAAGGGGCCTATGTAACTCGTACGAACTGACGGCGTGATCAGGGGACTCCCAGTTTGAGAATACAATAATAATTTTAATATTTCTGGACTTAGGCTAAAAAACATGGCAATAGTGGGAAAAAACCCAAAACAGCCCCCAAACGGCCCCGTGAGTGGCACCAACACCTTGTACGGGACCAATGTGACTCATAAGAACCGAACGCACCATCACGGGACCCTCAGGTTGAGAATACACTAATAATTTGCATATTTCCTGACTTAGACTTAAAAACATGGCGTTAGGGGGTGAAAACCCAAAACATCCCCCGAACGCCCAAGTGAGTGGCACCAACACCTCGCACGGGTCCAATATAACCAATACGAACTTATCGCGCAATCATGGGACTCCCATATTGAGAATATGATGATAATTTAAATATTTCTAAACTTAGGCTTAAAAATATGGCGTTAGTGGGTGAAAACCCAAAACAGCCTCGGACGGCCCCATGAGTGGCACCAACACCTCATACGGGACCAATGTAACTCGTAGCAACGGACCTCGTGATCTCGGGACCCTTGGTTTGAGAATATGATGATAATTTGTATATTTCTGGACTTAGGCTTGAAAACATGGCGTTCGTGGGTGAAAAGCCAAAACATCCCACGAATGGCCTAGTGAGTGGCACAAACACCTCGCACAGGGTCTATGTAACTCGTACGAACTGACGACGTGATCACGAGACTCCCGGTTTGAGAATACAATAATAATTTGAATATTTCTAGACTCAAGCTTAAAAACATGGCATTAGTAGGCAAAAACCCAAAATAGCCCCCGAACGGCCCCGTAAGTGGCACCAACACCTCGTACGAGATCAATGTGACTCATAGGAACTCACCGCGCGATCACAGGACCCTCAGGTTGAGAATACACTAATAATTTGCGTATTTCCAAACTTAGGCTTAAAAACATGGCGTTAGGGGGTGAAAACCCAAAACAGCCCCCGAACGACCAAGTGAGTGGCACCAACACCTCGCATGGGTCCAATATAACTCGTACAAACTGTCCGCGCAATCACAGGACTGTCAGTTTAAGAAAACAATAATAAATTGTTTATTTCTAGACTTAGGCTTAAAAACATGGCGTTAGTGGGTGAAAACTCGAAACAACCCTCGGACGGCCCCATGAGTGGCACCAACACCTCGTACGGGACCAATGTAACTTATACCAACGAACCTCGTGATCTCAGGACCCTCGGTTTGAGAATACGACGATAATTTGTATATTTCTAGACTTTGGCTTGAAAACATGGCGTTAGTGGGAAAAACCCCAAAACATCCCCCGAACGGCCCCATGAGTGGCACCAACACCTCGTACGGGACCAATGTAACTCGTAGGAACTGATCGCGCGATCATGGGACCCCCGATTGGAGAATACAATGATAATTTTCATATTTCTAGACTGAGGCTTAAAAGTATGGCGTTAGAGGGGGAAAACCTGAAACACCCCAAACGGACCTGTGAATGGCACCAACTCCTCGCATGGGACTAATGTATCTCGTACGAACGACCGCGTGATCACTGGACCCACAGTTGGAGAATACGATGATAATTTAAAAATATCAGGACTTACACAAAACATGGCGTTAGTCGGTCAAAAACCAAAATACACCCCGAGCCGCTCCGTGGGTTGCACCAATACCTCGCAAGGGACCAATATAACTCATAGGAACTAATCGTGCGATCACGGGACTACCATTTTGAGAATACAATGACAATTTGTATATTTCAAGACTTAGGGTTAAAAATAAGGCATTGTTAGTGGGTCAAAACTCGAAACAGCCCCCAAACGGCCCCGTGAGTGGCACCAACACCTCGCATGGGACCAATGTAACTCGTAGGAACTGTCCGCATGATCACGTGACTCCCAATTTGAGCATATGATGATAATTTACATATTTCTAGACTTAGGCTTAAAAACATGGCGTTAGTGGGTGAAAACCCAAAACAACCCTCAAATGGCCCGATGAGTGGCACGACACCTCGAACGGGACGAATGTAACTCATAGGAACTCACCGCACGATCACGAGACCCCCGATTTGATTATACACTAATAATTTGAATATTTCTAGACATAGGCTTAAAACATGGCGTTAGTGGGTCAAAACCCGAAATAGCCCCCGAACAGCCCTAGAAGTGGCAGCAACACCTCACACGGGACCAATGTAACTCGTGCGAACTGACCGCGCAATTAAGGGACCCCCGGTATGAGAATATGAAAATAATTTTCATATTTCTAGACCTAGGCTTAAAAACACGAAGTTAGTGGCTGAAATATGAAACAGCCCCGAACAGCCCCATGAGTGGCACCAAACCTTGTTCGAGACTAATGTAACTCGTAAAAACTGACCGCGTGATCACGGGACCCCTGTTTGAGAATGTATTGATAATTTGCATATTTCTAGACCTAGGCTTAAAAACATGGCGTTAGGTGGTGAAAATTCGAAATAGCTCCCGGACGGACAAGGTAGTGGCACCAACACCTCGCACGGGACAATTGTAACTCGTACGAACTGACATGATCACGGGACCCCCCGTTTGAGAATACGATGATAAATTATATATTTCTAGTCTTAGGATTTAAAAAAATATGGCGTTAGTGGGTGAAAACCCAAAACATCCCCCGAACGCCCCTATGAGTGGCACCAACACCTCGCGCGGAACCAATGTAACTCGTAGGAACTGACCGTGGAATAACGGGACCCCCGGTTTGAGAATACGATTATAATTTGCATATTTTTAGAGTTAGGCTTAAAAAAACGGTATTAGTGGATGAACAGTCGAAATAGCCACCGGACGGTCCTGTTAGTGGCACAAACATCTCGCACGGGACTCATCTAACTCATAGGAGTTAACAGCGCAATCACGGGACTCCCATTTTGAGAATATGATGATAATTTACATATTTCTAAACTTAGGCTTAAATATATGGCGTTAGTGGGTGAAAACCAAAAACATCCTCTGGACGGCCCAGTGAGTGGCACCAACACCTCACAATGGACCAATGTAACTCGCAGGAACTGATCCCACAATCACGAGACTCCTGGTTTGATTATACGATAGTAATTTGAATATTTCTAGACTTAGGTTTAAAAACATGGCGTTAGTCAGTCAAAACCCGAAATAACCCCGAACAGCCCCATGAGTGGCATCAACACCTCGCATGGGACTAATGTAACTCGTCGAACTGGCCGCATAATCGCGGGACCCCCGGTTTGATAATATGATGATAATTTGAATATTTCTAGACCTAGGCTTAAAAACATGGGGTTAGTGGATGAAACCCGAAATAATCCTCGAACGGCCCCGTAAGTGGTACCAACACCTCGTACGGGACCAATATAACTCGTTGGAACTGACCGTGCAATCACGAGACCCCCGATTTGAGAATACGACAATAAATTATATATTTGTAGACTTAGGCTTAAAAACATGGCATTAGTGGGTGAAAACCCAAAACAGCCCCCGAACAGCCCTGTGAGTGGCATCAACACCTCGCGCGGGACCAAAGTAACTCGTAGGAACTGACCGCACGATCACGGGGCCCCGATTTGAGAATACGGTGATAATTTGCATATTTTTAGACTTAGGCTTGAAAATATGACATTAATGGGTAAAAACCCGAAACATCCCCCGAAGGGCTCCGTGAGTGGCACCAACACGTCGCACGGGACCAATGTAACACTTATGAACTTATCGCGTGATCACAGGACCCCCAGTTTGTGAATACGATGATAATTTAAAAATATCAGGACTTAGGCAAAACATGGCATTAGTGGGTGAAAAGCCGAAATAGACCCCGAACGGCCCCACGAGTGGCACCAACACCTCGTTCAGACCAAGGTAACTCATGTGAACTGACCGCCGAATCACGGGACCTCCGATTTGAGAATACAATGATAATTTTCATATTTTTAAACTTAGGCTTAAAAACATGGCCTTAGTGGGTGAAACCCAAAACAGCCACCAAACGGCCCCGTGAGTGGCACCAACACATCGTAAAGGACCAATGTAACTCGTAGGAACTGATCGCCCGATCACAAGACCCCTGATTTGATTATAATATGATAATTTGAATATTTGTAGACTTAGGCTTAAAAACATGGCGTTAGTGGGTCAAAACCCAAAACAGCCCCCGAATAGCCCCATGAGTGGCACCAACACCTCGCACGAGACCAATGTAACTCGTAGGAAATGATGGTACGATCACGTGACTCCCAGTTTGAGAATATAATGATAATTGGAATATTTCTAGACATAGGCTAAAAAAAATGGCGTTAGTGGTTGAGACCCGAAACAGCACCCGAACGGCTCTGTGAGTGGCACAAACACCTCGCACGGGACCAATGTAACTCGTAGGAACTGACTGTGCAATCACGGGACCCCAAGTTTGAGAATACACTGATAATTTGTATATTTCCTTACTTAGGCTTAAAATCATGGCGTTAGGGGGTTAAAACCCGAAATAGCCCCAGAACGGCGAAACATCCCCTGAACGGTCACGTGAGTGGTGCCAACACCTCGTACGGGACCAATATAACTCGTACAAACAAACCACGTGATGACGGGACCCCTGGTTTGAGAATACAATAATAAATTGTTTATTTCTAGACTTAGTCTTAAAAACATGGCTTTAGTGGGTGAAAACTCGAAATAGCACACGAACGGCCCCGTGAGGGGCACCAATACCTCGTGCGGGACCAATGTAACTCGTAGGAATGAACCTCGTGATCTTGGGACCCACGGTTTGAGAATACGAGGATAATTTGTATATTCCTAGACTTGGTCTTGAAAACATGGCGTTAGTGGGTGAAAATCCAAACTAGCCCCCAAATGGCCTAGTGAGTGCCACCAACACCTCGCACAGGGCTAAAGTAACTCGTACGAACTTTCGGGGTGATCACGGTACTCCTGCTTTCAGAATACAATAATAATTTGAATATTTCTAGACTTAGGCTTAAAAACATGGCGTTAGTGGATGAAAACCCCAAACAACCCACTAACGGCCCCTTGAGTGTCACCAACACCTCGTACGGGACCAATGTAACTCGTAGGAACTGACCGCGTAATTACGGGACCCCCGATTGGAGAATATGATGATAATTTGCATATTTCGAGGCTTAGGCTTAAAAATATGGTGTTGGAGGGGGAAATATCGAAACACCTCGAATGACCCTGTGAATGGCACCAACACCTCGCACGGGACCAATGTAACTCATACGAACTGACCATGCGATCATAGGCCCCCCAATTTGAGAATATGACGATAATTTTAAAATATCAGAACTTGCGCAAAACATGGCGTTAGTGGGTTAAAAGTCGAAACAGACCTCGAGTGGCACCAACACCTCACCCGGGACCAATGTAACTCATAGGAACCCGCATAATCATGGAACTTTTGATTTGAGAATACAATGATAATTTGTATATTTCTAGACTTAGGCTTAAAAACTAGGCGTTAGTGGATGAAAACTCAAAACATTCCCAGAACAGCCCCATGACTGGAACCAACACGTTGCATGGGACCACTGTAACTCGTAGGAACTGTCTGCATGATCACGTGACTCCCGGTTTGAGAATACGACGATAATTTGCATATTTATAGACTTAGGATTAAAAACATGGCGTTTGTGGGTGAAAACCCAAAATAACCCCTGAATGGCCCGGTGAGTGGCACCAACCCCTCACACGTGACCAATGTGACTCGTAAGAACTGACTGTGCGATCACGGGACCCCCGGTTTGATTATACGATGACAATTTGAATATTTCAAGACTTAGGCTTAAAAACATGGCGTTAGTGGGGGAAAATAAAAAAATCCACCGAACAGCCACATGAGTGGCACCAACACCTCGCATGGGACCAATATAACTCGTGCGAACTGATCGCGCAATCACGGGACCCCCGGTTTGAGGATATGACGATAATTTACATATTTCTAGACCTAGGCTTAAAAACATGGCGTTAGTGGGTGAAAACCAAAACAGCCCCCGAACGGCCCCGTGAGTGACACCAACACCTCGTACGGGACCAATGGAACTTGTAGGAACTGACTGTGCGATCACGGTACCCCCGATTTGAGAATACGACAATAAATTGAATATTTCTAGACTTAGGCTTTAAAATATGGCGTTAATGGGTGAAAACCCGAAACAGCCCCCGACGGCCCTGCGAATGGCACCAACGCCTTGCACTGCACCAATGTAACTCGTAGGAACTGACCGCGCGATAACGGGACCCCCAGTTTGAGAATACGATGATAATTTTCATATTTTTAGAGTTAGTCTTAAAAATATGGTATTCGTGGCTGAAAAGTCGAAATAACCCCCAAACGGCCCCGTGAGTGGCACTAACACCTCGCACAGGACCAATCTAACTCATAGGAACTGACCGCGCGATCACGGGACTCCTATTTTGAGAATATGATGATAATTTGCATATTTATAAACCGAGGCTTAAAAATATGGCGTTAGTCGGTGAAAATCCAAAACATCTCCCGAACGGCCCCGTGAGTGGCACCTACACCTCGCACGGGACCAATGTAACTCGTAGGAACTGATTGTACGATCATGGGAACCTTGGTTCGATTATACGATGATAATTTGAATATTTCTAGATTTAGGCTTAAAAACATGGTGTTAGTGGGTCAAAACCCGAAACAAACGCCGAACAACCCCATGAGTGGCATCAACACCTCTCAAGGGACCAATGTAACTCGTGCAAACTGATCTCGCAACCACGGGACCCCCAGTTTGAGAATATGATGATAATTTGCATATTTCTAGACCTACGTTTAAAAACATGGGTTAGTGGGTGAAACCCAAAAAAGCCTCCGAACGGCCCCATGACTAGCACGAACACCTCGTACGGGACCAATATAACTCGTAGGAACTGACCGCGTAATCAAGGGACCCCCGGTTTGATAATACACCGATAATTTTCATATTTCTAGACATAAGCTTAAAAACATGGTGTTAGAGAGGGAAAATCTGAAACAGCCCCCGAACGACCAAGTGAGTGGCACCAACACCTCACACGGGACCGATGTAACTCGTACGAACTGATTGCGTGATCATGGTACCCTCGATTTTAGATTACGGTGATAAATTATATATTTCTAGACTTAGGCTTAAAAAAATGGCACTAGGGGCTGAAAACCCAAAACAGCCCACGAATAGCCCTGTGAGTGGCACCTACACCTCGCGATGGACCAATGTAACTAGTAGGAACTGATCGTGCGATCACGGGACCCTCGGTTTGAGAATACGATGGTAATTTGCATATTTTTAGACTTAACCTTGAAAACATAGTTTTAAGGGGTCAAAACTCGAAACATCCCTCGAATGGCCCCGTGAGTGGCACCAACACCTCACTCGTGACTAATGTAACTCATTGGAACTGACCACACGATCACGGGACTGTCGGTTTGAGAATACAATGATAATTTGTATATTTCTAGACTTACGCTTAA
The DNA here is from genome assembly GCA_949130495.1 of Sambucus nigra. Classification (NCBI taxonomy): domain Eukaryota; kingdom Viridiplantae; phylum Streptophyta; class Magnoliopsida; order Dipsacales; family Adoxaceae; genus Sambucus; species Sambucus nigra. The sequence continues at coordinate 315,196,783 of OX422210.1, forward strand.
AAACAAGGCGTTAGTGGGTGAAAAGATGAAATATAGGCCAAACGGACCCACGAGCGGTACCAACACCTTGCAAGGGACCAATGTAACTCGTACGAACTGACCGCAAGATAACGGGACTCCCAGTTTGAGAATAAGATGATAATTTTTATATTTCAGGACTTAGAATTAAACACACGACGTTAGTGTGTGAAAACTCGGAACAACCAACGAATGGCCCCATGAGGGGCACCAACACCTCGCACAGACTAATGTAACTCATAGGAATAGAATACGAGATCACGGGACCCTCGGGTTTATTATATGACAAACATTTGCGTATCTTTAGACTTAGGCTTGAAAACATGTCATTAGTGGGTGAAAACCTGAAACAACCCCCGAACGGCCCCGAGAGTGGCAACAACACCTCGAACGGTACCAATGTAACTCATAAGAACCAAACGCGTGATCATGGGTCCCCCAATTTGAGAATACGATGATAATTTACATTTTTCTAGACTAAAGTATAAAAACATGGCGTTAGTGGGTGAATACCCGAAACAGCCGCCAAACAGCCCCCGTGAGTGCCACCAACACCTCGCACGAGACCAATGTAACTCGTGTGAACTGACCGCGCGATGACGGGACCCCGAGTTGATTATACGACGATAATTTGTATATTTCTATAATTAGGCTAAAAAACATGGCGTTAGCGAATGAAAACCCAAAATAACCCTTGAACGGCCCCGTGAGTGGCACCAACACCTCGCACGGGACCAATGTAACTCGTAGGAACTGATCGCGCGATCACAGGACTCCTTTTTTGATAATACGATGATAATTTTCACATTTCTATATTTAGGCTTAAAAACATAGCGTTAGTGGGTGAAAAACAAAAATAGCCACCGAACGGCCCCGTGAGTGGCACCAACTCCTCGCACGGGTCCAATGTAACTCGTAGGAACTGACCGTGCGATCACGGGACCCCCGGTTTTATTATACGATGATAATTTGAATATTTCTAGAATTAGGCCTAAAAACATGGTGTTAGTGGGTGAAAACCCAAAACATTCCCGAACGGCCCCGTGATAGGCATCAACACCTCGCACGAGACCAATGTAACTCGTACGAACTGACTGCGCCATCGTGGGACCACCCGTTTGAGAATACGAAAATATTTAAAAATATTTGGACGTAGGAAAAACATGGCTTTAGTGGGTGAAATGCCGAAATAGCCCCCGAACGGCCCCGTGAGTGGCCCCAACACCTCGCACGGGACCAATGTAACTCGAAGGAACTGACCACGCGATCACGGGACCCCTGGTTAGAAAATATGATGATAATTTCCATATTCTTAGAGTTAGTCTTAACAACATGGCGTTAAGGGGTGAAAAGCCAAAACAACCCTCGAACGGCCCCGTGAGTGGCACCAACACCTTGCAGGGAAACAATGTAACTCATAGGAACTTATCGCGTGATGACATGACTCCGGTTTGATTATACGATAATAATTTGAATTTTTCTAGACTTAGGCTTAAAAACATGGCGTTAGTGGGTGAAAACCCAAAATTGCCCCCAAACGGCCCTGTGAGCGGCACCAACACCTCGCACGGGACCAATGTAACTCGTAGAAACTGATCTCGTGATCGCGGGACTCTCGGTTTTATAATGCAACAATAATTTTCATATTTTTAGACTTAGGCATAAAATCATGGTGTTAGTGGGAGAAAACCTGAAACAGCCCCCGAACGTCCCCGTGAGTGGCACCAACACCTCACACATGACCAATGTAACTCGTAGGAACTACCCGCGCGGTCACATGACTCTGGGTTTGAGAATACGATAATAATTTGCATATTTCCAGACTCAGGCTTAAAAACACGGCGTTAGTGGGTGAAAACCTGAAATAGCCCCAGAACGGCCCCGTGAGTGGCACCAACACCTCGCACGGGACCAATATAACTCGTACGAACTGGGTGCGCGATAATGGGACCCCCTATTTAAGAATAAGATGATAATTTAAAAATATTAGGACTTAGGTAAAATAGGGATTTAGTGGGTAACAAGCTGAAATAGCCCTCGAACGGCCCTATGAGTGGCACTAAGACATCGTATGGGACCAATGTAACTCGTAAAAACTGACCACGTGGTCACGGGACTCCCGATTTTAGAATACAATGATAATTTGAATAATTCTAGACTTAGTCTTAGAAACATGGCGTTAGTGGGTCAAAACCAAAAACAACCCCCAAACGGCCACGGGAGCGACAACAACACCTCGCGCGGGACCAATGGAACTCGTTCGAATTGACCGCGCGATCATGGTACCCCGTATTTGAGAATATGTTGATAATTTAAAAATATCAGGACTTAGGTAAAACATGGCGTTAGTGGTTGAAAAGTCAAAACATATCCCGAATGACCTTGTGAGTGGCACCAACACCTCACACAGGACCAATGTAACTCATATGATCTGACTGCACAATCATGGGACTCTTGGTTTGAGAATACAATGATAATTTGAATATTTCTTGACTTAGGCTTACTAACATGGCGTTAGTGGGTCCGAACTCAAAAGAGGGATGGAACGGCCCTGAGAGTGGGACCAACACCTCGCACGGGACCCATGTAACTCTTGTGAATTGACCGCGCGATCATGGGACCCCCAGTTTAAGAGTACGATGATAACTTGAAAATATCACGATTTAGGAAAAACATGGCGTTAGTGGGTGAAAAGCCAAAATAGACCCCGAACGACCCCGTGAGTGGCACCAACACCTCTCACGGGACCAATGTAACTCATAGGAACTAACCGTGCAATCGAGGGACTCCCGATTTGATAATACAACGATACTTTTCATATTTCTAGACTTAGGCTTAAAAACATGGCGTTAGTGGGTGAAAACCTGAAACAGCCCCATGAGTGGCACTGACACCTCGCACGGGATCAATGTAACTCGTAGGAACTAATTGCACGATCACCGGACCCCCGGTTTGATTATACAACAATAATTTGAATATTTCTAGATTTAGGCTTAAAAACATGGCGTTAGTGGGTTAAAACTCGAAACAGTCAACAAACGGCCCCGTAAGTAGCACCAACACCTCGCACGAGATCAATCTAACTCATAATAAATAACCGCATGATCACGGGGCCCCCAATTTGATTATAGGATGATAATTTGAATATTTCTAGACTTAGTCTTAAAAACATGGTGTTAGTGGGTAAAAACCCGAAACAGTCCCTGAACGGCCCCGTGAGTGGCAATAAACCTCGTATGGGACTAATGTAACTCGTAGGAACTGACCGTGTGATCACGGGACCCCTAGTTTGAGAATACAATGATAGTTTGCGTATTTCTAGACTTAGGCTTAAAAACATGGCGTTAGTGGGTGAAAACCCAAAACATCCCCCGAACGGCCCCGTGAGTGGCCCCAACACCTCGTACGGGACCAATGTAACTCATAGGAACTGACCGGGTGATCACGAGACCCCCAATTTGAGAATACAATGATAATTTCAAAATATCAGGACCAAGGAAAAACATGACATTAATGGGTGAAAAGCCGAAATGGACCCTAAACGGCCCCATGAGTGGAACCAACACCTCGCACGGGACCAATGTAGCTCATAAGAACTGATCGCGCGATCGTAGGACTCCCAATTTGAGAATACAATGATAATTTTCATATTTTTAGACGTCTGAAAAACATGGCGTTAGTGGGTGAAAACCCGAAACACCCCCGAACAACCCCGTGACTAGCACCAACACCTCGCACAGGACCAATGTAACTCGTAGGAATTGTTCGTACGATCACGTGACCCTCGGTTTGAGAATATGACAATAATTTCCATATTTCTAGACTTTGGCTTAAAATCATGGCATTAGTGGGTGAAAACTCGAAACAGCCCTCGAATGGCCCCGTGAGTGGAGTCAACACTTCGTACAGGACCATTGTAGCTCATAGGAACTGACCGCGTGATCATGGGACTCCCGAATTGAGAATACAATGATAATTTGAATAATTCTAGACTTAGGCTTAGAAACACGGCGTTAGTGGTTCAAAACAAGAAACATGGCGTCAGTGGGTGAAAACCCAAAACATCCCCCGAACGGCGCCGTAAGTGGAACAACACCTCGTACCGGACTTATGTAACTTGTAGGAACTGACCTTGCTATCACGGGAGCCTCAGTTTTAGAATATGATGATAATTTGCATATTTCTAGACCCAGAATTAAAAACATGGCATTAGAGGGGGAAAACCGAAAATAGCCCCCGAACGGCCCCATTAGTGGCACCAACAACTCGAATGGGACCAATCTAACTCATACGAACTGACCGAACGATCATGGGACCCCCAGTTTGAGAATATGATAATAATTTAAAAATATCAAGACTTAGGTAAAACATGGCGTTAGTGGGTGAAAAGTCAAACCAGACCCCAAACGGCCCCGTGAGTGGTACCAACACCTCTCACAGGATGAATGTAACTCATAGGATCTGATCGCGCGATCTCGGGACCCCCGATTTAATTATTCGATGATAATTTGAATATTTCTAGACTTAGGCTAAAAAACGTGGCGTTAGTGGGTGAAAACCTGAAACAGTCCCCAAACGACCCCATGATAGGCAACAACACCTCCTACGGGACCAATTCAACTCATACGAACTGATCGTGCGATCACGGGAGATCCAGTTTGAAAATATAACTATAATTTAAAAATATCAGGACGTAGGCAAAACATGGCGTTAGTGGATGAAAAGTCGAAACAACCCTCGAACGGACCCGTGAGTGGCACCAACACCTTGCACGGGACCAATGGAACTCGTAGGATATGACCGCATGATAACGACACCCCCGATTTGAGAATACAATGAAAATTTGAATATTTCTAGATTTAGGCTTAAAAACATGGCGTTAGTGGGTCAGAACTTTAAATAACCCTCGAACAGCCTCGGGTCGCACGGGACCAATGTAACTCGTGCGAACTGACCGTGCAATCACGGGGAAACTACTTTGAGAATACGATGATAATTCGCATTTTAATATACTTAGGCTTAAAAATATGGCGTTAGTGGGTGAAAACCCAAAACAACCCCCGAACGACCCCGTGAGTGGCACCAACACCTCATACGGGACAAATGTAACTCATAGGAACTGATCGCGCGATCATGAGACCCCTCGGTTTGAGAATACGATGATAATTTCAAAATATCAAGACTTAGGAAAAACATGGCATTGGTGGGAGAAAAGCCGAAACGGACATTGAACGGCACCGTGAGTGACACCAACACATCGCACGGGACCAATATAACTCGTAAGAACTGACCGCGCGATTGCAGGACTCTTAATTTGAGAATACAATGATAATTTTCATATTTGTAGACTTAGCATTAAAAATGTGGCGTTAGTGGGTGAAAATCCGAAATATCCCCCGAACGGCCCCATGAGTGGCAACAACACCTCACACGGGACCAATGTAACTCGTAGGAACTATCCGTGCGATCACGTGACTCCTGATCTGAGAATACAACAATAATTTGCATATTTCTAGACTTTGGGTTAAAATCATGGCGTTAGTGGGTGAAAACCCAAAACAGCCCCCGAACGGCCCCATGAGTGGCACTAACACTTCGTACGGGACCAATGTAACTCGAAATAACTGACCGCGTGATCACGGGACTCTCGAATTGATAAAATAATGATAATTTGAATAATTCTAGACTTAGGCTTAGAAACATGGCGTTAGTGGGTCAAAATAAGAAACAAACCCGGAACGGTCTCGAGGGTGGCACCAACGTAACTCGTGCGAACTGACCACATGATCACGGGACCTCGGTTTGAGAATATGATGATAATTTGCATATTTCTAGATTCAGTCTTAAAAACATGGCATTAGTGGGTGAAAACCCAAAACAGCCCCTGAACGGCCCCATGAGTGGCACCAACACCTCGTACCAGACTTATGTATCTTGTAGGAATTGACCCTGTAATCACGGGACCCCAGTTTGAGAATACGATGATAATTCATATATTTCTAAAATTAGTCTTAAAAACATGGCGTTAGAGGGGAAAACTCGAAACATCCCCCGAACGGCCCCGTGAGTGGCACCAACAACCCGCACGGGACCAATGTAACTCGTACGAACTGACCGCGCGATCTCGGGGCCCCCAGTTTGAGAATACGGTGAAAATTTAAAAATATCAGGACTTAGACAAAACATGGTGTTAGTGGGTGCAAAGCCGAAATAGACCCCGAATGACCCCGTGAGTGGCACCAACACCTCGCACAGGACCAATGGAACTCGTAGGAACTGGCCGCACGATCACGGGGCCCACGGTTTGAGAATATGACGAGAGTTTTAATATTTCTAGACTTAGGACTAAAAACATGGCGTTAGTGGGTCAAAACTCAAAACAGCCGTCGAACATCCCTGGTAGTTGCACCCACACCGCATACCGAACCAATGTAACCCGTGCGAACTGACCGCACTATCATGGGACCCCCAATTTGAAAATACGTTGACAATTTGCATATTTCTAGACATAGGCTTAAAAACATGGCGTTAGAGGGGGAAAACCCAAAACAGCCCCCGAACGGTCAAGTGAGTGTCACCAACATCTCGCACCGGACCAATGTAACTCTTAGAAACTGAACGCACGATCACGGGACTCCCGATTTGAGAATATGATGATAATTTAATATTTCTATACTTAGGCTTAAAAACATGGCGTTATTGGGAGGAAAGCCGAAACAGCCCCCGGACGACCCCGTAAGTAGCACCAACACCTCGCACGGGACCAATGTAACTCATATGACCAGACCGTATGATCACGGGAACCCCAGTTTTAGAATGCGATGATAATTTAAAAATATCAGGAGTTAGGCAAAACATGGCATTAGTGGGAGAAAGGGTGAAATAGCCCCCGAACGGCCCCGTGAGTGTTACCAACACCTCGTATGGGACCAATGTTACTCATTGGAACTGACCTCGTGATCACGAGACTCCCAGTTTGAGAATACAACAATAATTTTCATATTCCTAGATATAGGCATAGAAACAAGGCGTTGGTGTGTGAAAACCAGAAACTCCCCTTATCGGCCCTGTGAGTGGCTCCAAAACCTCGCATGGGGCCAATGTAACTTGTAGGAAGTATTCGCATGACCACGGGACTCCCGGTTTGATAATACGATGATAATTTGCATATTTCTCGTCTTAGGTTTAGGTGGTGAAAAGCCAAAATAGCCCCAGAACGACCCCGTGAGTACTACTAACACCACGCACGGGACCAATGTAACTCGTATGAGCTGATCGGAGGATAACGAGACCCCTAGTTTGAGAATATGATGATAATTTAAAAATATCAGGACTCAGGCAAAACATGGCATTAGTGGATGAAAAGCTTAAACAACCCCCAAATGGCCAAGTAAGTGGCCCTGTGAGTGACACCAAGACCTCGCACAGGACCAATGTAACTCATAGAAACTGATGGCGCGATCACGTGACTCCCTATTTGAGAATACAATGACAATTTGAATATTTCTAGACTTAGGATTAAAACATGGTGTTAGTGGGTTAAAACCCGAAATAGCCCCCGAACGACCAAGTAAGTGGCACTAACACCCCCCACGGGACTAATGTAACTCATACAAACTGACCGCCCGATCACAGGACTCCTGGTTTGAGAATACGATGATAATTTGTATATTTCTAGATTTAGGCTTAAAAACATGGCGTTAGTGGGTGAAAACCCCAAACAACCCTTGAATGGCCCCGTGAGTGGTAACAACACCTTTCACGCGACCAATGTAACTCGTTGTAACTGACCGCGCGATCACGAGACTCCTATTTTGATAATACGACGATAATTTGCATATTTCTAAACTTAAGCTTAAAAACATGGCGTTAGTGGGTGAAAACCTGAAACATCCCCGGAATGGCCCCATGAGTGGCAACAAGTCCTCGCACGGGACTAATGTAACTCATTGGAGCTGATCGTGCGATCACATGATACCTAGTTTGATTATACAATGATAATTTGAATATTTCTAGACTTAGGCTTAAAAGCAAGGAGTTAGTGGGTGAAAACCCGAAATAGTCCCCAAACGGCCCCGTAATAGGCACCCACACCTCGCACGAGACAAATGTAACTCATACGAACTGACCGCGTGATCACGGGACCTCCAGTTTGAGAATACGATGATAATTTAAAAATATAAGGGCCAAGGCAAAACATGGTGTTAATGGGTGAAAAGCTGAAACAGCCCCTGAATGGACCCGTGAGTGGCACTGACACCTCACACGGGATTATTGTAACTCGTAGGAACTCATCGCGTGATCAAGGAACTCTCAGTTTGAGAATACAATGATAATTTGAATATTTCTGGACTTAGGCTTAAAATCATGACGTTAGTGGGTAAAAATATGAAACATCCCCCGAACGGCCAGGAGAGTGGCACCAAAACCTCGCACCGGACCAATTGAACTCATAGGAACTGACCGCGCGATCGCGGGACTCATGGTTTGAAAATATAATGATAATTTGCATTTTCTAGACTTATGCTTAAAAACAAGGCATTAGTGGGTGAAAACCCAAAAAAGGCCCCGAACGGCTCCGTGAGTTGCACCAACACCTCGCACTAGACCAATATATCTCGTATAAACTGTTCACGCGATGACGTGACTCTTGGTTTGAGAATTCGACAATAATTTGCATATTTCTAGACTTGGGCTTAAAATCATGGCATTAGTGGGTGAAAACTCGAAACAGTACCCGAACAGCCCCGTGATAGGCACCAACACCTCGCACGAGAATAATATAACTCGTAGGAACTGTCCGCGCGATCATGTGACTCCTAGTTTGAGAATACGATGATAATTTTCATATTTATAGACTTAGGCTTAAAAATATGACGTTAGTGGGTCAAAACCAGAAACAACCCATTAACGGGCCCGGAAGTGGCACCGACACCTCTCACAGGATCAATGTAACTCGTTCGAACTGATCGCGCAATCACGGGACCCCGGTTTGAGAATATGATAATTTCCATATTTCTAGATTTAGGCTTAAAAACATGGCGTTAGTGGGTGAAAACCAAAAACATACCCCGAACGACCCCATAGTGGCACCAACACATCGAACGGGACCTATGCAACTAGTAGGAACTAACTGCATGATCACGGGACCCTCGATTTGAGATTACGATGATAATTCGCATATTTCTAGAATTAGTCTTAAAAACATGGCGTTAGAGGGGGAAAACCCAAAACTGCCCCCGAACGGCCCCGTGAGTGGCACCAACACCCAACACGGGACCAATGCAACTTGTTCGAACTGACCGCGTAATGACAGGACCCCCAATTTGAGAATATGATGATAATTTAAAAATATCAAGACTTAGGTAAAACATGCCGTTAGTGGGTGAAAATCCAAAACAGACCCCGAACGGCCCTGTGATTGGCACTAACACCTCGCAAGGACCAATGTAACTCAATGGAACTAACCCCGCAATCACGGGACTCCCGATTTGAAAATACAATGATAATTTGTATTTTTCTAGACTTACGCTTGAAAAGATGGCGTTAGAGGGTCAAAACCCAAAACATTCCCCGAACGGCCCCGTGAGTGGCACCAACACCTCGTACGGGACCAATGTAACACGTAGGAACTAACCGCGCGATCATGGGACCCCCAGTTTGAGAATATGATGATAATTTGCATATTTCCAGACCGAGAATTAAAAACATGGCATTAGAGGGTGCAAACCCAAAGCAGCCCCCGAACGACCCCATGAGTGGAACCAACACCTTGCACGGGACCAATGTAACTCGTTCAAACTAATCACGCGAACACGGGACCCCCGATTTGAGAATATTATGATAATTTAGAAATATTAGGACTTATTCAAAAATGTGGCGTTAGCTAGCAAAAAGCTGAAACAACTCTCGAAGGGCCTCGTGCATGGCAACAACACCTCTTACCGGACCAATGTAACTCATAGGAACTGACTGCGCGATCACGTGACCCCCCGTTTGAAGATACCATGATAATTTGAATATTTCTTGACTTAGGCTTAAAAATATGGCGTTAATGGGTGAAAACTCGAAACAACCCCCGAACGGCCAAGTGAGTGGCACCAAAACCTCCCACGGGACCAATCTAACTTGTACGAACTAACCACCCAATCACGGGGCTCCTATTTTGAGAATACGATTATAATTTTCATATTTCTAGACTTAGTCTTAAAAACATGACGTTAGTGGGTGAAAACCCAAAACATCTCCCGAACAGCCCCGTGAGTGGCACCAACATATCGCAAAAGACCAATGTAACTTGTAGGAACTGACCATGCGATCACGAGATCCCCAGTTTGATTATATGATGATAATTTGAATATTTCAATACATTGGCTTAAAAACATGCTGTTAGTGGGTGAAAACCAGGAATAGCCCCCAAACGCCCCCCTAAGTGGAACTAACACATCGCACGGGGCCAATGTAACTCGTACGAACTGATCGCGCTATCACGGGACCCCCAGTTTAAGAATACGATGATAATTTAAAAATATCAGGACTTAGGAAAACATGGTGTTAGTGGGTGCAAAGCCGAAATAGCCCCCGAATGGCCCCGTGAGTGGCACCAACACCTCGCACGGGACCAATCTAACTCGTAGGAACTGACCGCGCGATCACGGGATTCCTGGTTTGAGAAAACAACGATACCTTGAATATATCTATACATAGGATTAAAAACATGCCATTAGTGGGTAAAAACTCAAAACAGCCCCCGAATGGACTCGGGAGTGGCACCAATACCTCGCACGGGACCAATGTAAGTCGTGCGAACTGACCGCGCGATCAAAGGACTCATAGTTTGAGAATACGATAATAATTTGAATATTTCTAAAGTTAGGCTTAAAAACATGGAGTTAGTGCATGAAAAATAAAAACTGCCCCCGAACGACCCGTAAGTGGCACTAACACCTCACACGGGACCAACATAACTCGTAGGAACTGATCGCACAATCACGGGACCCCCGGTTTGATTACATGATGATAATTTGAATATTTATAGATTTATGCTTAAAAACATGACGTTACTTGGTGAAAACCCAAAATAGTCCCCAAACGGCCCCGTGAGTGGCACCAACACCTTGCACGGGACCAATGTAACTCGTAGGAACTGATCGCATGATCAGGGGACCCTCGGTTTCAAAATACGATGATAGTTTTAATATTTCTAGACATAGGCTTAAAAACAGGGCGTTAGTGGGTCAAAACTCAAAACAGCCGCCGAACGTCCCCGGGAGTTGCACCCACACCGCACACCGGGCCAATGTAACTCGTGCTAACTGACCGCACGATCATGGGACCACCAATTTGAGAATACGATGATAATTCCATATCCTGAAACAACATGCCCCAGAAATACTACCTGATTTAACCTAAACAACATAAAAGCGTGGCATTAGTGTGTGAAAACCCGAAATAGCCACCAAACGGCCCTGTGAGTGGCACCAACACATCGCACGGGACCAATATAACTCATAGAAATTGACCACGTGATCATGGGTCCCCCAATTTGAGAATCTGAGGATAATTTTCATATTTCAAGAGTTAGGCTTAAAAACATGGCTTTAGTGGATGAAAAGCCAAAATAGCCCCAGAACGGCCCCGTGAGGGGCACCAACACCGTGCACGGGACCAATGTAACTCGTATGAACTGATCGTAAGATCACGAGACCCCCGGTTTGAGAATACGATGATAATTTAAAAATATCAGGTCTTAGGCAAAACATGGCATTAGTGGGCGAAAAGGTGAAATAACCCCCGAAGGGCCTCGTGAGTTTTACTAACACCTCGTATGGGACCAATGTAACTCATTGGAACTGACCGCATGATCACGAGACTCTCGGCTTGAGAATACAATGCTAATTTGAATATTACTACATTTAGGCATAAAAACATGGCGTTAGTGGATGAAAACCCGAAACAGCCCCCGAACGGCCAAGTAAGTGGCACTAACACCTCCCACGGGACTAATGTAACTCGTACGAACTGACTGCCCGATCACGGGACCCCCAGTTTTAGAATACGATGATAATATGTATATTTCCAGACATAGGCTTAAAAACATAGCGTTACTGGCTGAAAACCCAAAACAACCCTCGAATGGCCCCGTGAGTGTCACCAACACCTCGTACGGTACCAATGTAACTCATAGGAACTGACCGCGTGATCACAAGACTCCTATTTTCAGAATACGACGATAATTTTCATATTTCTAAACATAGGCTTAAAAACATGGCGTTAGTGGGTGAAAACCCAAAACATCCCTCGAACGGCCCGTGAGTAGTACCAACTCCTCGTACGGGACCAATGTAACTCATTGGAACAAACCAGGCGATCACAGGACCCCCGGTTTGATTATATAACGATAATTTGAATATTTCTAGACTTAGGTTTAAAAAGATGGCATTAGTGGGTGAAAACCATAAACAGTCCCCAAACGGTCCCATGATACCAACACGTCGCACGAGACTAATGTAACTCATACGAACTGATCGCGCAATCACGAGACCTCCAGTTTAAGAATACAATGATATTTTAAAAATATCAGGACGTAGGCAAAACATGGCATTAGTGGGTGAAGAGCCCAAAAGCCCCTGACCAGCCCTGTGAGTGGTATCGACACCTTTCACGGGACCAATGTAACTCGTAAGAACTGACCGCATGATCACGTGACTCCCGATTTGAATACAATGATAATTTTAATATTTCTAGACTTAGGCTTAAAAGCATGGCGTTAGTAGGTCAAAACTTGAAACATCCCCCGAACGGCCCCAGGAGTGGCACCAAAACCTCACACGGGACCAATGTAACTCATGTGAACTGTCCGTGCGATCACGGGACCCCCAGTAGAATACGATGATAATTTTCATATTTTTAGACTTATGCTTAAAAACATGGCGTTAGTGGGTGAAAACCCCAAAAAGCCCTCGAACGGCACCGTGAATGGTACCAACACCTCGTACGGGACCAATGTAACTCGTAGGGGCTGACCGCACGATTATGAGACCCCCAGTTTTAGAAGATGTTGATAATTTAAAAATATTAGGACTTAGGAAAAACATGGCGTTAGTGGGTGAAAAGATGAAACAGACCATGAACGGCCCCATGAGTGGCACCAACACCTCGCACGGGACCAATGTAACTGATAGGAAGTGACTGCGCGATCATAGGACTCCTAATTTGAGAGTATGATGATAATTTAAAAATATCAGGAGTTAGGAAGAACAAGGCATTACTGGGTGAAAAGATGAAAAAGACCCTGAACGGCCCTGTGAGTGGTACCAACGCCTCACAAGAGACCAATGTACCTCATAGGAACTGGCCACGTGATCACCGGACTCCCGATTTAAAAATACAATGATAGTTTGTATTTTTCTAGACTTAGGTTTAAAAATATGGTGTTAGTGTTTTAAAACCCAAAACAGCCCCCGTGAGTGGCACCAGCACCTCGCACGGGACCAATATAACTCGTAGGAACTGTCCACGCGAAAACGTGACTCCTGGTTTGAGAATACGACAATAATTTGCATATTTCTAGACTAAGGCTTAAAATCATGGCGTTAGTGGGTGAAAACTCGAAATAGCCCCCGAACGGCTCCGTGAGTGGCACCAGCACCTCGCACGGGCCCAATGTAACTCGTATGAACTGGCTGCGCGATCACGGTACCCCTAGTTTGAAAATATGATGACAATTTAAAAATATCAGGACTTATGTAAAACATGGCGTTAGTGGGCGAAAAGCCAAAACAGCCCCCGAATGGCTAGTGAGTGGCACCAACACCTCGCATGGGACCAATGTAACTCGTAGGAAATGATGGCGCGATCACGTGACTCCCAGTTTGAGAATACAATGATAATTGGAATATTTTTAGACTTAGGCTTAAAAACATGGCGTCAGTGGCTGAAAACCAGAAATAGCCTTCGAACGGCCAAGTGAGTGGCACCAACACCTCCCACGGGACCAATGTAACTCGTAGGAACTGACCGCCCAATCACGGGACCCTCGGTTTGAGAATACAATGATAATGTATATATTTATAGACTTAAGGCTTAAAAAGATGGCGTTAGTGGGGGAAAACCCAAAACAACCCTTTGACGGCCCTGTGAGTGGTGCTAACAGCTCGCACGGGACCAATGTAAATCGTATTAATAGACCGCGCGATCAGGGACTCCAATTTTAAGAATATGACGATAATTTGCATATTTCTAGACTTAGGCTTAAAAACATGGCATTAGTGGGTGAAAACCCGAAACATCCCCCAAAAGGCCCCGTGAGGGGCACCAACTCCCCGCACGGGACCAATATAACTTATAGGAACTAACCCTGTGATTACAGGACCGTTGATTTGATTATACGATGATAATTTGAATATTTCTAGACTTAGGCTTAAAAACTTGGCATTAGTGGGTGAAAACCCAAAATAGTCACCGAATCGCCCCGTGATAGGCACCAACACCTTGCACGAGACTAATGTAACTCGTAGGAACTATCTGCATGATCACGTGACTCCTGATTTGAGAATATGAAAACATTGCATTAGTGGGTCAAAACCAGAAACAACTCCCGAACAGCCCCGAGAGTGGAACCAACACCACGTGCAGGACTAATGTAACTCGTTCAAACTGATCACGTGGTCACAGGACCCCTGATTTGAGAATACGATGATAATTTTTATATTTCTAGACTTAGGCTTAAAAACATGGCTTTAGTGGGTGAAAACCCAAAACATCCCCAGAATGGCCCGTGAGTGGCACCAACACCTCGAACGGGACCTATGTAGCTCGTTGGAACTGATCGTACGATCATGGGACCCTCGGTTTGAGAATACGATGATAATTCGCATATATGTATACTTAGGATTAAAAACATGACATTATAGGGGGAAAACCCGAAAGAGCCACCAAACGGCCCCGTGAGTGGCACCAACACCTTGCACGAGACCAATGTAACTCGTACGAACTGACTGCACGATCATGGGACCCCCCGTTTGAGAATACGAAGATAATTTAAAAATATCAGGACTTAGGTAAAACTTGGTGTTAGTGGGTGAAAAGTCGAAATAGCCCCCGAATTGCCCAGTGAGTGACACCAAGACCTCGCACGAGACCAATGTAACTCATAGGAACTCACAGCGCGATCACGTAACTCCCGATTTAAGAATATAATGATAATTTGAGTATTCATAGACTGAGGCTTAAAAACATGACGTTAGTGGGTGAAAACCCGAAACATCCCCCGAACGGCCAAGTAAGTGGCACCAACACCTCCCACGAGACCAATGTAACTCTTAAGAACTAACGACCCAATCACGGGACCCCGGGTTTGAGAATACGATGATAATTTGTATATATCTAGACTAAAGCATAAAAACATGGCGTTAGTGGGTAAAAATCTGAATTGGCCCCCGAACGGTTCCGTTAGTGGCACCAACACCTCGCACGGGACCAATATAAGTCGTAGGAACTGACTGGGCGATCACGGGACTCCTGTTTTGAGAATACGGTGATAATTTTGTTATTTCTAGACTTAGGTTTAAAAATATTGTGTTAGTGATTGAAACTGGAAACATCCCCCGAATGGACTCGTGAGCGGCTCCAACACCTCGCACGGTACGAATGTAACTCATAGGAACTGACCGCGCGATCATGGTACCCTCGGCTTGATTATACGATTATAATTTGAATATTTCTAGATTTAGTCTTAAGAACATGGCGTTAGTGGGTGAAAACACGAAAGAGTCCGCGAACGGCGCCGTGAGTGGCACCAACACCTCGCACGGGACCAATGTAACTTGTACGAACTGAGCGCGTGATCATCGGACCCCCAGTTTTGAGAATATGATAATAATTTAAAAATATCAGGACTTAGTCAAAAGATGGCGTTAGTGGGTGAAAAGCGGAAACATCCCTCGAACGGCCCTGTGAGTGGCAACAACACCTCACACGGGACCATTGTAACTCATTGGAACTGATCGACGATCACAGGACCCCTGGTTTGATAATACAATAATAACTTTAATATTTCTAGACTTAATCTTAAAAATATGCCGTTAGTGGGTCAAAACTCGAAACAGCCCCTGAACGGCCCCGAAAGTGGCACTAACACCTCGCATCGGACCAATGTAACTCGTGCAAATAGACCACGCGATCACGGGACCGCCAGTTTGAGAATACAGTGATAATTTTCATATTTATATTCTTTGGCAAAACATGGCGTTAGTGGGTGAAAAGCCGAAACACCCCCGAATGGCCCAGTGAGTGACACCAAGACCTCGCACGGGACCAATGAAACTCATTGGAACTCACGGCGTGATCACGTGACTCCCGATTTGAGAATACAATGATAACTTTAATATTTCTAGACTTAAGCTTAAAAATATGCCGTTAGTGGGTCAAAACTCCAAACAGCCTCTGAACTGCCCCGAAAGTGGCACTAACACCTCGCATCGGACCAATGTAACTCATGCAAACAGACCATGCGATCACGGGACCGCCAGTTTGAGAATACGATGATAATTTTCATATTTCTAGACTTAGGCTAAAAAACATGGCATTAGAGGGTGAAAACCCAAAACATCCCCCAAACGGCCCCGTGAATGGCACCAACACCTCGTACGGGACAAATGTAACACGTAGAAACTAACTGCGCGATCATGGGACCCCCAGTTTGAGAATATGATCATAATTTGCATATTTCTAGACCTAGGCTTAAAAACATGACGTTAGAGGGTGCAAACCCAAAACATCCCCCGAACGGCCCCGTGAGTGGCACCGACACCTTACACGGGACCAATGTAACTCATACAAACTAATCGCGCTATCACGGGAACCCCCGATTTGAGAATAATATGATAATTTAGAAATATCACGACTTAGTCAAAACATGGCGTTAGTTGGGAAAAAGCTGAAACAACTCTCAGAGGGCCCCGTGAATAGCGCCAACACCTCATACCAGACCAATGTAACTCATAGGAACTGACTGCACGATCACGTGACCCCCGACTTGAGAATACAATGATAATTTGAATATTTCTAGACTTAGTCTTAAAAACATGGCATTAGTGGGTGAAAACTCGAAACATCCCCCGAACGGCCAAGTGAGTGGCACCAACACCTCCCACGGGACCAATCTAACATGTACGAACTAACCGCCCAATCATGGGGCTCCTATTTTGAGAATACGATTATAATTTGTATATTTCTATACTTAGTCTTAAAAACACGACGTTAGTGAGTGAAAACCCAAAACATCCCCCGAACGGCCCCGTGAGTGGCACCAACACCTCGCAAAGGGCCAATGTAACTTGTAGGAAGTGATCGTGCGATCACGAGACCTCCAGTTTGATTATACAATGATAATTTGAATATTTCTATAAATTGGCTTAAAAACATGGCGTTAGTGGGTGAAAACCCAAAATAGTCCCCGAACGACCCCTATGTGGCACCAACACATCACACGAGACCAATGTAACTCGTACGAACTGATCGCGCTATCTCGGGACCCCCAGTTTGAGAATACGAAGATAATTTAAAAATATCAGGACTTAGAAAAAACATGGTGTTAGTGGGTGCAAAGCGGAAATAGACCCCGAATGGCCCCGTGAGTGGCACCAACACCTCGCACGGGACCAATGTAACTCATAGGAACTGGCCATATGATCACGGGACCCCCGATTTGAGAATACGATGATAGTTTTAATATTTCTAGACTTAGGATTAAAAACATGGCGTTAGTGGGTCAAAACTCGAAATAGCCGCCGAACATCCCCGGTAGTTGCACCCACACCGCACACCGAACCAATGTAACTCGTGCGAACTGACCGCGCGATCATGGGACCCCCAATTTGAAAATACGTTGATAATTTTCATATTTCTAGACTTAGGCTTAAAAACATGGCGTTAGAGGGGGAAAACCCAAAACAGCCCCCGAACGGTCACATGAGTGTCACCAACATCTCGTACCAGACCAATGGAACTTGTAGAAACTGAACGCACGATCACGAGACTCCCGATTTGAGAATATGATGATAATTTCATATTTCTATACTTAGGCTTAAAAACATGGCGTTATTGGGAGGAAAGCCGAAACAGCCCCCGGACGACCCCGTAAGTGGCACCAACACCTTGCACGGGACCAATGTAACTCATATGACCAGAACGTATGATCACGGGACCCCCAGTTTTAGAATACAATGATAATTTAAAAATATCAGGAGTTAGGCAAAACATGGCATTAGTGGGAGAAAAGGTGAAATAGCCCCCGAACGGCCGCGTGAGTGTTACCAACACCTCGTATGGGACCAATGTTACTCATTGGAACTGACCTCGTGATCACGAGACTCCCAGTTTGAGAATACAACAATAATTTTCATATTTCTAGATATAGGCATAAAAACAAGGCGTTGGTGTGTGAAAACCAGAAACTCCCCCTATCGGCCCCGTGAGTGGCACCAAAACCTCGCATGGGACCAATGTAACTTGGAGGAACTGTTTGCATGACCACAGGACTCCCGGTTTGATAATACAACGATAATTTCCATATTTCTAGTCCTAGGTTTAGGTGGTGAAAAGATAAAAATAGCCCCAGAACTACCCCGTGAGTGCTACCAACACCACGCACGGGACCAATGTAACTCGTATGAGCTGATCGCAGGATAACGAGACCCCTAGTATGAGAATATGACGATAATTTAAAAATATTAGGACTCAGGAAAAACATGGCATTAGTGGATGAAAAGCTTAAACAACCCCCAAATGGCCAAGTAAGTGGCCATGTGAGTGACACCAAGACCTCGCACAGGACCAATGTAACTCATAAAAACTTATGGCGCGATCACGTGACTCCCTATCTTAGAATACAATGAAAATTTGAATATTTCTAGACTTAGGATTAAAACATGGTGTTAGTGGGTGAAAACCCGAAATAGCTCCCGAACGACCAAGTAAGTGGGACTAACACCCCCCACGGGACTAATGTAACTCGTACAAACTGACCGCCCGATCAGAGGACTCCCGGTTTGAGAATACGATGATAATTTGTATATTTCTAGATTTAGGCTTAAAAACATGGCATTAGTGGGTGAACACCCCAAACAACCCTTGAATGGCCCTGTGAGTGGTAACAACACCTCTAATGAGACCAATGTAACTCGTTGGAACTAACCGCGCGATCACGAGACTCCTATTTTGAGAATACGACGATAATTTGCATATTTCTAAACTTAAGCTTAAAAACATAGCGTTAGTGGGTTAAAACCTGAAACATCCCCGGAATGACCCCGTGAGTGGCAACAACTCCTCGCACGGGACTAATGTAACTCATAGGAGCTGATCGTGCGATCACAGGATCCCTACTTTTATTATACAATGATAATTTGAATATTTCTAGACTTAGGCTTAAAAGCACGGCGTTAGTGGGTGAAAACCCGAAACAGTCCCCAAACGGCCCCGTAATAGGCACCCACACCTCGCACGAGGTAAATGTAACTCATACGAACTGACAGCGTGATCACGGGACCTTGAGTTTGAGAATACGGTGATAATTTAAAATTATAAGGGCCAAGGCAAAACATGGTGTTAATGGGTGAAAAGCTGAATCAGCCCCTGAATGGCCCCGTGAGTGGTACTGACACCTCGCATGGGATTATTGTAACTCGTAGGAACTCATCGCGTGATCACGACAATCTCAGTTTGAGAATACAATGATAATTTAAATATTTCTGGACTTAGTCTTAAAATCATGACGTTAGTGGGTCTAAATATGAAACATCCCCCGAACGGCCACGGGAGCGGCACCAAAACCTCGCACCGGACCAATTGAACACATAGGAACTGATCGCGGGATCGTGGGACTCACGGTTTGAAAATATAATGATAATTTGCATTTTCTAGGCTTATGCTTAAAAATAAGGCGTTAGTGGGTGAAAACTCGAAAAAGGCCCCCGAACGGCTCCGTGAGTTGCACCAACACCTCGCACGAGACCAATGTAACTCGTATAAACTGTCCGCGCAATAACATGACTCCTGGTTTGAGAATTTGACAATAATTTGCATATTTCTAGACTTGGGCTTAAAATCATGGCATTTGTGGGTGAAAACTCGAAACAGTACCCGAACGGCCCCGTGATAGGCACCAACACCTCGCATGAGAACAATATAACTCGTAGGAACTGTCCGCGCGATCATGTGACTCCTGGTTTGATAATACGATGATAATTTTCATATTTATAGACTTAGGCTTAAAAACATGACGTTAGTGGGTCAAAACCAGAAACAACCCATTAACGGGACCGGAAGTGGCACCAACACCTCGCGCAGGATCAATGTAACTCGTTCGAACTGATCGCGCGATCACGAGACCCTGGTTTGAGAATATGATAATTTCCATATTTCTAGACTTAGGCTTAAAAACATGGTGTTAGTGGGTGAAAACAAAAAACATCCCCCAAACGGCCCCGTGAGTGGCACCAACACATCGAAGGGGACCTATGCAACTGGTAGGAACTAACTGCGTGATCACGGGACCCTCGATTTGAGATTACGATGATAATTTGCATATTTCTAGACTTAGTCTTAAAAATATGGCGTTAGAGGGGGAAAATCCAAAACTGCCCCCGAACGGCCCCGCGAGTGGTACCAACACCTCACACGGGACCAATGCAACTTGTTCGAACTGATCGCGCAATGACGGGACCCCCAATTTGAGAATATGATGATAATTTAAAAAAATCAGGACTTAGGTAAAACATGCCGTTAGTGGGTGAAAATCCAAAACAGACCCCGAATATCCCCGTGATTGGCACTAACACCTCGCATGGACCGATGTAACTCAATGGAACTAACCGCACAATCACGGGACTCCCGATTTGAAAATACAACGATAATTTGTATTTTTCTAGACTTACACTTAAAAAGATGGCGTTAGAGGGTCGAAACCCAAAACATTCCCCGAACGGCCCCGTGAGTGGCACCAACACCTCGTACGGGACCAATGTAACACGTAGGAACTAACCGCGCGATCATGGGACCCCCAGTTTGAGAATATGATGATAATTTGCATATTTCCAGACCGAGGATTAAAAACATGGCATTAGAGGGTGAAAACCCAAAGCAGTGCCCGAACGGCCCCATGAGTGGCACCAACACCTTTCACGGGACCAATGTAACTCGTACAAACTAATCACGCGATCACGGGACCCCCGATTGGAGAATATTATGATAATTTAGAAATATTAGGACTTATTCAAAACATGGCGTTAGCTGGCAAAAACCTGAAACAACTCTCGAAGGGCCTCGTGAATGGCACCAACACCTCTTACCGGACCAATGTAACTCATAGGAACTGACTGCGCTATCACGTGACACCCTGTTTGAGAATACCATGATAATTTGAATATTTCTTAACTTAGGCTTAAAAATATGGCGTTAGTGGGTGAAAACTCGAAACAGCCCCCGAACGGCCAAGTGAGTGGCACCAACACCTCCCACGGGACCAATCTAACTTGTACGAACTAACCAGCCGATCACGGGGCTCCTATTTTGAGTTTATGATTATAATTTGCATATTTCTAGACTTAGGCTTAAAAACATGACGTTAGTGGGTGAAAACCCAAAACATCCCCCGAACAGCCCCGTGAGTGGAACCAACACCTCGCAAAAGACCAATGTAACTTGTAGGAATTGACCATGAGATCACGAGATCCCCAGTTTGATTATATGATGATAATTTGAATATTTCAATACATTGGCTTAAAAACATGCTGTTAGTGGGTGAAAACCAGGAATAGTCCCCAAACGGCCCCCTAAGTGGCACTAACACATCGCACGAGGCCAATGTAACTCGTATGAACTGAACGCGCTATCACCGGACCCCCAGTTTAATAATACGACGATAATTTAAAAATATCAGGACTTAGGAAAACATGGTGTTAGTGGGTGCAAAGACGAAATAGCCCCCGAACGGCCCCGTGAGTGGCACCAACACCTCGCACGGGACCAATCTAACTCGTAGGAACTGACCGCGCAATCACGGGACTTCTGGTTTGAGAAAACAATGATAACTTGAATATATCTATACATAGGATTAAAAACATGCCATTAGTGGGTAAAAACTCAAAACAGCCCCCGAATGGACTCGGGAGTGGCATCAACACCTCGCACGGGACCAATGTAAGTCATGCGAACTGATCGCGCGATCAAGGGACTCATAGTTTGAGAATACGATAATAATTTGAATATTTCTAAAGTTAGGCTTAAAATAATGGAGTTAGTGGGTCAAAAACAAAAAATGCCCGCGAACGACCCCGTAAGTGGCACTAACACCTCGCACGGGACCAACGTAATTCATAGGAACTGATCGAACAATCACGGGACCCCCGGTTTGATTACATGATGATAATTTGAATATTTATAGATTTATGCTTAAAAACATGACGTTACTGGGTGAAAACCCAAAATAGTCCCCAAACGACCCTGTGAGTGCCACCAACACCTCGCACGGGAGCAATATAAATCGTACGAGTTGACCGCGTGATCACGGGAACCCTGATTTGAGAATCTGATGATAATTTGTATATTTTGAGAGTTAGGCTTAAAAACATGGCATTAGTTGATGAAAAAGCAAAACAGCCCCCGAACGACCCCGTGAGTGGCACCAACACCTCGCACGGGACCAATATAACTCGTACAAACTGACCGCATGATCACAGGACCCCCGGTTTGAGAATATGACGATAATCTAAAAATATCAGGACTTAGGCAAAGCATGACATTAATGGGAAAAAAGGTGAAACAACCCCCAAACGGTCCTGTGAGTGTTACCAACACGTCGCATGATCACGAGACTCTCGGTTTTTGAATAGAACAATAATTTTCATATTTCTAGACTTAGGCATAAAAACACGACGTTAGGGGGTGAAAACCTGAAACAGCACCCGAATGGCCCTATGAGTGGCACCAACACCTCGTATGGGACCAATATAACTTATTGGAACTTCTCGCACGATCAGGGGACTCCATGTTTGATAATACGATGATAATTTGCATATTTCTAGACTTAAGCTTAAAAACATGGCGTTAAGGGGTGAAAAGAATAAACAACCCTCGAACAACACCGTGAGTGGCACCAACAACTCGCATGGGACTAATGTAACTCATACGAACTAACCGCGGGATCACAAGACACTTGGTTTAAGAATACGACGATAATTTAAAAATTTCAGGACTTATGCAAAATATGGCGTTAGTGGGTGAAAAGCCGAAACACCCCCGAATGGCCCAGTGAGTGACACAAAGACCTCGCACAGGACCAATGAAACTCATAGGAACTCACGACGCGATCACGTGACTCTCAATTTGAGAATACAATGACAATTTGAATATTTCTAGACATAGGCTTAAAAACATGGCGTTAGTGGGTGGAAACCCTAAACAACCCCTGGTTTGAGAATATGACGATAATTTGTATATTTCAAGACTAATCCATAAAAATATGGCGTTAGTGGGTGAAAACCCAAAACAGCCCCTGAACGTCCCCGTTAGTGGCACCAACTCCTCGTATGGGACCAATATAACTCGTAGGAACTGACCGTGCGATCACGGGACTCCTGTTTTGAGAATACGACGATAATTTGCATATTTCTAGACTTATGCATAAAAACATTGCGTTAGTGGTTGAAACTGGAAATATCCCCCAAACGGCCTCGTGATTGGCACCAACACTTCTCGTGCGACCAATGTAACTTGTACGAACTGACCGCGCGATCACTGGACCCCCATTTTGATTATACAATGATAATTTGAATATTTCTAGATTTAGGGTTAAAAATATGGCGTTAGTGGGTGAAAACCAGAAAGAGTCCCCGAACGGCCCCGTGAGTGGAACCAACACCTCGTACGGGACTAATATCACTCGTAAGATGTGACCACGCGATCAAGGTATCTCCAGTTTGAGAATACGATGATAATTCGCATATTTCTAGACTTGGTCTTAAAAGCATGGCGTTAGAGGGGGAAATCCCGAAACTTCCCCCGAACGACCCCGTGAGTGGCACCAACACCTCACACGGGACCAATGCAACTTGTACGAACTGACAGCGTGATCATGGGACACCCAATTTGAGAATACGATGATAATTTAAAAATACCAGGACTTAGGTAAAACATGTCCTTAGTGGGTGAAAATCCAAAACAGACCCCGATCGGCCCCCTGAGTGGCACTAACACCTCGCAAGGACCAATGTAACTCAATGGAACTAACCGCGCGATCACGGGACTCCCGATTTGAAAATACAATGATATATTGTATTTTTCTAGCTCTAGGCTTAAAAATAAGGTGTTAGAGGGTGATAACCCGAAATAGCCCCCGAATGTCCCCATGAGTCGCACCAACACCTCACACGGGACCAACGTAACTCGTAGGAAATGTCCGTGCGATCACGTGGATCACGATTTGAGAATACAATGATAATTTGCTTATTTATAGACTTAGGCTTAAAAACATGGCGTTAGTGGGTGACAACCTGAAACATCCCCCGAATGGCCTTGTGAGTGGCACCAACACCTCACACGGGACCAATATAACTCGTAGGAGAGGACCGCGTGATCACGGGAACCCCGGTTTGAGAATATAATGATAATTTGTATAATTTGAGAGTTGGGCTTAAAAACATGGGGTTAGTTGATGAAAAGCCGAAACAGCCCCGAAACGACCCCGTGAGTAGCACCAACACCTCGCACGGGACCAATATAACTCGTACAAACTGATCGCATGATCACAGGACCCATGGTTTGAGAATACGACGATAATCTAAAAATATCAGGACTTAGTCAAAGCATGACATTAGTGGGAGAAACGGTGAAACAACCCCCGAATGGCCCCATGAGTGTTACCAACACATCGTACGAGGCCAATTTTAACTCATTGGAACTAACCGCATGATCACGAGACTCTCGGTTTGAGAATACAACAATAATTTTCATATTTCTAGACTTAGGATTAAAAACACGATGTTAGTGGGTGAAAACCCAAAACAGCACCCGAACAGACCTGTGAGTGGCACCAACACCTCGTATGGGAGCAATATAACTTGTTGGAACTTATCGCATGATCAGGGGACTCCGGGTTTGATAATACGATGATAATTTAAATATTTCTAGACTTAAGCTTAAAACATGGCCTTAGGGGGTGAAAAGACGAAACAACCCTCGAATAACACCGTGAGTGGCACCAACAACTCGCATGGGACTAATGTAACTCATATGAACTGACCGCGGGATCACAAGACACTTGGTTTAAGAATACGACGATAATTTAAAAATTTCAGTACTTTGTCAAAACATGGCGTTAGTGGGTGAAAAGTCAAAACACCCCCGAATGGCCCAGCGAGTGACACCAAGACCTCGCACTAAACCAATGAAACTCATATGAACTCACGGCGCGATCACGTGACGCCCGATTTGAGAATATAATGATAATTTGAATATTTCTAGACTTAGGCTTAAAAACATTGCGTTAGTTGGTGGAAACCCGAAACATTCTCCGAACGTCCAAGTAAGCGGCACCAACACCTACCATGGGACCAATGTAACTCGTACGAACTAACCCCCTGATCACGGGACCCCTGGTTTGAGAATATGACGATAATGTGTATATTTCAAGACTAAGCCATAAAAACATGGCGTTAGTGGGTGAAAACCCAAAAAAGCCCCCGAACGGCCCCGTTAGTGGCACCAACACCTCGCAGGGGACCAATATAACTCCTAGGAGCTGACCGTGCGATCACGGGACTCCTGTTTTGAGAATACGATGATAATTTGCATATTTCTAGACTTATGCATAAAAACATTGCGTTAGTGGTTGAAATTGGAAATATCCCCTGAACGGCCCCGTAAGTTGCACAAACACCTCGCACGGGACCAAAGTAACTCGTAGGAACTGACCGCGCGATCACGGGACCCCCAGTTTCATTATATGATGATAATTTGAATATTTCTAGATTTAGGGTTAAAAACATGGCGTTAGAGGGTGAAAACCCGAAAGAGTCCCCGAACGGACCCGTGAGTGGCACCAACACCATACACGGGACTAATATAACTCGTCCAAACTGACCACGTGATCACGGGACCCCCAGATTGAGAATATGATGATAATTTAAAAATATCAGGACTTAGGCAAAAACTTGCTGTTATTGGGTGAAAAGCTGAAACATCCCTCGAACGGCCCCGTGAGTAGCACCAACACCTCGAACGGGACCAATGTAACTCATAGGAACTGACCGCACGATCACAGGACACCCGGTTTGAGAATACGATGATAATTTTAATATTTCTAGACTTAGGCTTAAAAACATTGCGTTAGTGGGTCAAAACTCGAAACAGCCCCCAAATCACCTCGGGAGTGGCACTAACACCACGCATCGGACCAATGTAACTCGTGCGAACTGACCGCGCAAAAACATGACTCCCGATTTAAGAATACGATGATAATTTTCATATTTCTAGACTTAGGCTTAAAAACATGGCGTTAGAGGGGGAAAATCCCAAATAGCCCCCGAACGACCCCGTGAGTGTCACCAACACCTCACACGGGACCATGTAACTCGTACAAACTGACCGTGCGATCACGGGACCCCCAGTTTGAAAATATGATGATAATTTAAAAATATCAGGACTTAGGCTTAAAAACAAGGCATTAGTGGGTAAAAACCCAAAATAATCCTCGAACGGCCCCATGAGTGGCACCAACACAATGTACGGGACCAACGTAACTCGTAGGAATTTTTTGCACGATCATGGGACTCTCACTTTGAGAATATGATGATAATTTGTTTATTTCTATACTTAGGCTTAAAAATATGGCATTAGTGGGGGAAAACTTGAAACAGCCCCCGAACGGCCCCGTGAGTGGCACCAACACCTCGAGCGGAACCAATGTAACTCGTAGGAACTGAACGTGCGATCACACGAACCCCCGTTTGATAATATGACCATAATTTACATATTTTTTTACTTAGGCGTAAAAACTTGGCGTTAGTGGGTTAAAACCAGAAGCATCCCCCTAATGACCTCGAGAGTGGCACCAACACATTGCACGGGACCAATGTAACTCGTGCGAACTGACCGCATGATCACGGGACCCCCGATTTGAGAATATGATGATAACTTTCATATTTATGTACTTAGGCTTAAAAACATGGCATTAGTGGGTGAAAACCCAAAACAGGCCCTGAACGTCCCCGTGAGTAGCACCAACACCTCATACGTTACCAATGTAACTCGTAGGAACTCACCGCGCAATCACTCTATCCCCATTTTGAGAATATGATGATAATTTGCATATTTCTAGGCTTAGGTTTGAAAATATGGAGTTAGAGGAGGGAAAACTCAAAAGAGCCCCCGAAAGGCCCCGTGAGTGGCACCAACACCTCGTACGGGACCAATGTAACTCGTACACACTAAGTGCGCGATCACGGGGACCCTCAGTTTGAGAATACGACGATAATTTAAAAATATCAGGACTTAGGTAAAACCTGGGGTTAGTGGGTGAAAAGCTGAAATAGACCTCTAACGACCCCGCGAGTGGCAACAACTCATAGGTTATGACTGCGCGATCATGCGACTCCCAATTTTAGAATACAACGCTAACTTGTATATTTCTAGACTTAGGCTTAAAAACAAGGCGTAAGTAGGTGAAAACTCAAAATAGACCCCGAACGGCCTCGTGAGTGGCACCAACACCTCGCACGGGACCACTGTAGCTCGTAGCAATTTTTCGCGCGATCACAGGACTCCTGATTTGGGAATATGAAGATAATTTGCATATTTCTAGACTTAGGCTTAAAAAATGGCGTTAGAGGGGGAAAACCTGAAACAACCCCCGAACGGCCCCGTGAGTGGCACCAACACCTCGCATGGGACCCATGTAACTCGTAGGAATTGTTCGCGCGATCACAGGACTCCCGGTTTGAGAATATAATGATAATTTGCATTTTTCTTGACTTATGCTTAAAAACATGACGTTAGGGGGGGAACCTAAAATATCCCTCGAATGGCCCCGTGAGTGGCACCAACACCTCGAACGGAACCAATGCAACTCATAGGAACTGAACGCGCGATCACGGGACCCCCGGTTCGAGAATACGACCATAATTTGCATATTTTTATACTTAGGCATAAAAACATGAGGTTAGTGGGTAAAAACACAAAACATCCCTGGGAGTGTCACCAACACCTCGCACAGGACCAATGTAACTCGTGAGAATTGATCGCGTGATCACGAGACCCTTGATTTGAGAATATTATGATACTTTGCATATTTCTCGACTTAGGCTTAAAAACACGGGGTTAGTGGGTAAAAACCCAAAACAGGCCCGAAACGGCCCCGTGAGTGGCACCAACACCTCGCACAGTACCAATGTAACTCATAGGAACTCATCGCGTAATCACAGGACCCCCATTTTAAGAATATGATGATAATTTGCTTATTTCTAGACTTAGGTTTGAAATTATGGCGTTAGAGGGGGAAAACCCAAAAGGGACCAAAGTAACTCGTACGAACTAACCACATCATCACGGGACCCCCAATTTGAGAATACGATGATAATTTAAAAATATCAGGACTCAGGTAAAACATGGTATTAGTGGGTGAAAAGCTAAAACAGACCTTGAACGGCCCCATGAGTGGCAACAACACCTCGTACGGGACCAATGTAATGCGTAGGAACTGATCAAGCGATCATAAGACCACCGGTTTGATTATATGATGATAATTTGAATATTTGTGGACTTAGGCTTAAAAACATGGCGTTAGTGGGTAAAAACCCTAAACATTCCTCGAACGGCCTCATGAGTGTCACCAACACCTCGCACGGGACCAATGTAACTGGTACGAACTGACCGCGCGATCATGGGACCCATAGTTTAAGAATATGATGATAATTTAAAAATATCACGACTTAGGCAAAACATGACGTTAGTGGGTGAAAATCCGAAATAGCCCCCGAACGGCCCCGTGAGTGACACCAACACCTTGCATGGTACCAATGTAACTCTTAGAAATTTACCGCGCAATCACGGGACTCCCAATTCGATAATACAACGATAGTTTGAATATTTCTAGACTTAGGCTTAAAAACATGGAGTTAGTGGGTCGAAAACCCGAAATAGCCCCCGAATGGCCCCGGGAGTGGAACTAACACCTCGTAGGGGACAGTGAAACTCATGTCAACTGACCGCATGATCACGGGATCCCCATTTTGAGAATACAATGATAATTTGGATATTTCTAGACTTAGGCTTAAAAACATGGTGTTAGTGGGTGAAAACCCAAAATAGCCCCGAATGTCCCCGTGAATGGCACCAACACCTCGTACGGGATAAATGTAACTCGTAGGAACTGACCGTGACATCATGGGTTCCCCGATATCAGAATATGATGATAATTTTCATATCTCTAACCTTAGGCTTAAAAACGAGGCATTAGTGGGGGAAAACCCGAAATAGCCCTCGAACGACCCCGAGAGTAGCACCAACACCTCACACGGGACCAATATAACTCATACGAACTGACTGCGTGATCACGGGACCCCCTATTTGAGAATACATTGATAATTTGAAAATATCAAGACTTAGGTAAAACATGGCGTTAGTGGGTGAAAAGTCAAAACAGAGACACGATAACCCGTTTATGGAAATAACCCGAAATGACCCGAACTTGAGACGATTAGCTTGTATGGATTTAAAAGTACCCAAATCTTATACTAAATAAAAATCAAAGCGACCCAAAAATAACACGACTAACCCGAATTGCCACCCCTACGTGAGTGACACCAACACATCGAACGGGACTAATGTAACTCATAGGAACTGACCGTGCAATCACGGTACTCCTGGTTTGAGAATACAACGACAATATGTATATTTCTAGACTTAGGCTTAAAAATAAGGTGTTAGTGGGTGAAAACTCGAAACAGCCTTTGAATGGCCCCATGAGTGGCACCAACACCTCGCACGAGACCAATGTAACTCATAGAAACTGACTGCGTGATCACAGGACTCCCGATTTGAGAATATAATAATAATTTTCATATCTCTATGCTTAGGCTTAAAATCGTGGCGTTAGTGGGTGAAAACCCAAAATTGCCCCTGAACGGCCCCACGAGTGGCACCAACACCTCGTACGGGACCAATGTAACTCGTAGGAACTGACTGCACCATCATGGGACCCCCGGTTTGATAATAGGATGATAATTTGAATATTTCAAGACTTAGTCTTTAGAACATGGCGTTAGAGAGGGAAAACCTAAAACAGCCCCCGAACGGCCCTATGAGTGGGATCAACACTCGCACAGGACCGATGTAACTCGTATGAAATTACCGCGCGATCACCGGACCCTCAATTTGAGAATACGATGATAATTTAAAAATATCATGACTTAGGTAAAACATGGCGTTAGTGGGTGAAAATCCGAAATAGACCCTGAACGGCCCCGTGAGTGGAACCAACACCTCGCATGGGACCAATGTAACTTATTGGAACTGACCGCACAATCACAGGACTCCCGGTTTGAGAATACAACGATAATTTGAATATTTCTAGACGTAGGCATAAAAATAAGGCGTTTGTGGGTGAAAACCATAAATTGCCCCCGAACGACCCCGTGAGTGGTACTAACACAGGAACTGTCCACGCGATCACGTGACTCTCGTTTTGAAAATACAATGATAATTTGCATATTTCTAGACTTAGGCTTAAAAACATGGTTTTAGTGGGTGAAAATCTGAAACAGTCCCCCGAACGACCCCGTGAATGGCACCAACACCTCGTACGGGGCCAATATAACTCGTAGGAATAGATCACGTGATTATGGGACCCCCGAGTTGAAAATACGATGATAATTTGCATATTTCTAGACTTAGGCTTAAAAACATGGCGTTAGAGGGTGAAAACTCAACACAGCCCCCAAACGGCCCCGTGAGTGGAACCAACGAGTCGCACGGGACCAATGTAACTTGTGCAAAATGACCGCGCGATCACGGGACCCTGATTTGAGAATAAGACTATAATTTGCATATTTCTAGACTTAGAATTAAAAACACGGTGTTAGTCGGTGAACACCCAAGACATATCCCGAACGGCCCCGTAAGTGGCACCAACACCTCGCACGAGACCATTATAACTCATAGGAACAGACCACATGATGACATCACTCCCGTTTTGAGAATACAATGATAATTTTCATATTTCTAGAATTAGGCTTAAAAACATGGCGTTAGTGGGTGAAAACTCAAAATAGCCCCCGAACGGCCTCGCGAGTGACACCAACACCTCGCACGGGAGCAATGTAACTCTTAGGAACTGACTGCGCGATCAAGGGACCCCCGGTTTGAGAATACGATGATAATTTGATTATTTTCTAGACTTAGGCTAAAAAGATGGAGTTAGTGGGAGAAAACCAAAAATAGCCTCCGAACGGCCCAGTGAATGGCACCAACACCTCGCACGGGACCAATGTAACTCGTACGAACTGATCCTGTAATCACGGGACCCTCAGTTTGAGAATACGAAAATAATTTGAAAATATAAGGACTTAGGTAAAAAATTGTGTTAGTGGTCGAGAAGTCGAAACGAACCCCGAATGGCCCCGTGAGTGGCACCAACACCTCGTATGGGACTAATGTAACTCATAGGAACTGGTTGTGCGATCATGGGACTCTCGGTTTTGGAATACAATGATAATTTGTATATTTCTAGCCTTGACTTAAAAACAAGGACTTAGTGGGTGAAAACATTGAACAGCCCCCGAACGGCCCCGTGAGTGGCACCAACACTCCGCACGAGACCAATGTAACTCGTAAGAACTATCCATGCGATCAAGTGACTCCAAGTTTGAGAATACGATGATAATTTTCATTTTTCCAGACTTAGGCTTAAAAACATGGTGTTAGTGGGTGAAAGCCCTAAATAACCCCTGAATGACCCTATGAGTGGAACCAACACCTCGCACAGGACCAATGTAACTCGTACAAACTGACCGCACAATCACGGGACCCTTGGTTTGAGAATACGGCGATAATTTAAAACATGGCATTCGTGGGTGAAAAGCTGAAACAGACCTCGAACGACCCCGTAAGTGCCACCAACACCTCTCACGGGATAATGTAACTCACAGGAATTGATCGTGCAATCACGGGACTCCCAGTTTGGAAATACAATGATAATTTGTATATTTTCTAGACTTTGTCTTAAAAATAAGGCGTTAGTGGGTGAAAACCCTAAATGGCCCCCAAACGGCCCAGTGAGTGCCACCAACACCTCGCATGGGACCAATATAACTCGTTGGAACTAACTGCGCTATCACGGGACCCCCGGTTTGAGAATCGAATGATAATTTGCATATTTTTAGATTTAGGCATAAAAACATGGCGTTAGTGGGTGAGAAGTTTAAATAACCCCCGAACAGTCGCGTGAGTGGCACCAACACCTCGCACGGGACCAATGTAACTCGTGCGAACTGACCGCGCAATCACAGGACCCCGATTTGAGAATATGATAATAATTTGTATATTTCTAGACTTAGGCCTAAAAAGATAACGTTAGTGGGTGAAAACCCAAAACAGCCCCTGAACGGCCCCGTGAGTGGCACCAACACCTCATACGGGACCTATGTAACTCGTAGGAACTGCCCGCGTGATCATTGGACCCTCAGTTTGAGAATATGATCATAATTTGCATATTTGTAGACTTTGGCTTGAAAACATGGCGTTAGAGGGGGAAACCCAAAACATCCCCCGAACGGCCACGTGAGCGGCACCAACACCTTGCACGGGACCATTGTAACTCGTACGAACTAATCGCGCGATCATGAGACCCCCCGGTTTAAGAATACGATGATAATTGAAAAATATTAGGACTTAGGTAAAACATGGCATTCGTGGGTGAAAAGTAGAAACAGAACCCGAACGGCCCCGTGAGTGGAACTAACACCTCGTTCGGGAGCAATGTAACTCATAGGAACTGACTGTGCAATCACGAGACTCCTGGTTTGAGAATACAATGATAATTTGAATATTTGTAGACATAAGCTTAAAAACATGGCGTTTGTGGGTTAAAACCCAAAACAGCCCCCGAACGGCCCCGTGAATGGCACCAACACCTCGTACGAGATCAATGTAACTTGTAGGAACTGACCGTGCGATTATGGGACACCCGGTTTGAGAATACGACGATTGTAGACCCCCCATTCTGTTACCCCCTAACTCTTCTTAGGTCCCTAGCACCTCCCTTCAGCGCTACAAACCCAGGTCATATCTCGAGTAATGACCTAAGTGCCATCGCACACTCCCCGGCTCAGTTTGACTAAAAAGTTAAATTCTCCGTCTCGACTGAGGCTGAATGAATCTTCTAAGGGCACTGAATACCTTTTCCAATGGCCCGTCCCATGCGCATTTCTGACTTACCATGTGGACGAACGATCCGTTTGCGCTCGAAACCTGACCAAGGGGCCATCGGGCACTCCCCGACTCAGTTTGACCAAAAAGTCAAACTCTTCATCTTGACCGAGGCTGAATTAATCTTTGAAGGGAACTGAATCCCCTTTCCAACGGTCCATCACATGCGTAATTTCGACGTTCCATGCGGATGAACAATTCATTTGACTCCAAGAGATCACCTAATGCTTCCCGGGCACAGTTGACCAAAGTCAACTCTCCAAACTGGGTCAAACTCTTTGGAATGTCGAAGTAAATATCCTAAACTTTCCAAAGGTCCACCCCGTGAACAGTTCGGACTTACCATACAGACGAACGATCCGTTTCCGTCCGAACGATTCCCCATCCAATGGACCGATAAACACTTCTGAGCCATATTTGACCCAAAGTCAACTCCCAAACTCGGGAGTGGTCCAAATGACTTTCGAAGGTCTCTGAATTACCTTTACAACGGTATGCCTTGTGCATGATTCTGACCAACGGTTTTCCCACAATGATTAATTTTCTAAAAAAATTCTGAAGCGCATTGCAAAACGGCAGGTTTCAAACCCTGCCTATCGGCACCTGCTGATAGGCAGGAATGTGCCAATGCCGATCGTCACTCACCTGGGCCTATAAAAAGTGTCCTTCACCTCATTTTCAAAAAGGAACCCAGATCTGATAGAAATCTCTCTCAATGAATCCCAGAAACCTCTCTCGAAGGCAGTGTGATTTCAACTTCAAAATCCCTTTTTTACTTCCACTTTTCATCATCCTTTTCATCAAGCTTGGTGAATTATCCACTCTCCATCATCATCCAAGTGCAAGCGTTGCTCTCCAACATTCAAGATCAAGCTCAAGATCTTCAAGAAGGTCCAACTTTCTCAAACTCTTTCTTAAATTCTCTTAAATTCCCAATAACTTATTTTCTCACTTAGCATTTTTTATTATCTCATATCACACATCCTAATATATTTTTTTTATTTAGTATTATTGCACATCTCTTATTTTCATATAAATAAAACCCAAAAAACAAGAAAAAGAGGGTTTGCTCATAAATTCCAAATAGGGACTCTCACACTTTTTCCACACTTTTCTTATAACTAAAACACTTTTTTCTACACACACACACACACACTCACAAATAAGAGATTCCCCATTTGGACTTATGGGATAAACCCCACCCCTCGTTTTGCATGCGAACTACGTGGACTTTGATGCCTTTATAGGCTACGTAGGAATCTCGGGGTAAAACCCGAGACTCGAGTCCTTTTTCTCTCTTTTTCTCTCATTTTCTATCTTCTCTAAATTCATTTTTCTTATACTTTATATACTTGCTCTTAGTGACATATTACTCCATATGCATTATCGTTCCATTATAACGATCAACGTATGGGTAATCGCATTAAATCTTATTTTTCTAATATTATTCTTATACCTTCCTACGGATGATTCACTTATCCTTTACATGATATAAGTCGAGGATTCCTACCTCCATTCTATATATACACATGCACACATATCACAGGGGGAAATATAAAGGAAAATAGCAAATATTCATGAGAGACCGAAAGGGCGTAATGGGTGCCTAACACATTCCCATTTCGTAACTATGCCTCCGAACCCTTCTCGATTCATGTTGGTTTCGCACGCACCAGTATGTCTTTGGATGCCATCCTTCGGGGTGGCTTCCCCTTTTTCTTTTGTCTGTTTTGAGTAAAATAGACTGGCGACTCTGAATCTCTCTACTTTTCTACACCACATCTCAAATGACGTCGGTCAAAGCGCTCCCGAGAGGGATGTGAGAGACCCGAAGGATCCTTTCCTACATGCTCCCACCCGCGTGGCGAGGACCGGGGATGGCCACAGTGGCGACTCCACTAGGGACATTATTTGTTTGAGGGCTTGATTCTATGTACATGAATGCAATATTTGCTTATGTTTCCCCCCATATCAGCATGTTCCCCTTTCTCATGTGTATCCCATGCTTATATTCACACACTTGTAGAAAATTCTCCATGTACACTTCGTACCACGTACACCTAGGGTCACATATATCCCCATGTTGAACGCATCACCCATCCATACTTAGTGTACCTTTTGGGTACTTGGACTTTGCTCCCTATTTGGCATAATCAAGAAAGGCATTCTCATGATAAGATACTAATAAGAGAATCATGCATGATTCACACGACATCACAAAAGAGCATTGCTATTGACCAAATTTTACCCAGTAACTGGAGGGTCACTTCTTGATGGGCGCTTGTCCGACTGGTGGCAGTTAGCCTAAGCGACATGACTCTCACCTTCCATTGGCCAAGTAGCTTCGATGTATATCGAACGGTTCCCTCGCATCGTACCACTTGAACGAAGTCATGACGAGAGGTATATCGCAGGGAATTCGTTCACGTACGTCGAGTATATCGAATTCTCTCTCACACGTACCGTCCCCACGAGGTATATGGTGAGGCAATTCACGTACACTCATGTATATCAAATAGCTTCCCCACAAATACCGATTTCCCACAAGAGCAAGACGTATATCGTGGAAGTCACGCCAAATGGGGAACCCATGCCGATTCACCCAATCAACTGCATACCCTCATATAGGTGTCAAACCTAGGACACACACTTTAGATTGCCGGTTTCGACCCGAAACTCTATCGAAATTCTGGGTCGATCTGTCGCCCAATTTTCATGCATTTTTAAAATGGGACCCTGTCTGTGAGCCTGGTTACAAGTCTAGCCATAGCTTTGCATATATTAAAAACCCCACTTTTCCAGGCTCGGGTCCCGTCCGGGATTACATTTAGGAGAATTAAATACAAGTGAGAACATAATAAACATAATAATAATCATGCTGAGTTTCATCTCCAAAAACATTTCTCCCTTCTTTATTAAAAATCCAAAAACATTTCTCCCTTCTTTATCAAAAATCCAAAAAGATTTCTCCCTTCTTTATCAAAAATCCAAAAACAGTTCTTCCTCTTTTCTCAAAAATAAATCCCATTCTACGCCTTCTCAGGTCAATCGCAAGCCCTTGGCCTAACTCCTTATTGGCTTCGATCTTCAGTCAAATCACCCAGGAGTTTCATTCGTTCCTCTACTACTTCTTCCGAGTCTAAAATCCATCAATATTACATGGAGAATATGGATCAAGTAATAGTCATACAGCCAAATCTGACGACAGTCCTAGCTCAGCTCGTGTCCAAGATTGATAACCTTCAATCTGAGGTCCGAGAAATTCAACGAAACAAGGTTCCAATTCCTCAAGAGCCCGAGGCCCTATTCCCTCGTGCTATGGGTCCACCCGAGCCTATCTGGGATCTCGAAGAATATTAGCAAGCTCCACGTGCCCCTCCTGCCAATGGGTCACCGCCTGCCCAACTTCCAATGCCAAACATTGCCCAGCCTATGGCTAACCTGCCTATGGTCGCTGATCCAAAGGAGGAGGAGTTGAATAAAGTCAAAGAGGATCTCAAGATGCTCACCAAGAAGTTCGACCAAGTCAGGATCTCTGGGGATTACATGGACTACACCCACATGTCTCCTTATCCTAAAGCGAGTTACCCGAGAAGTTCAGGATGCCAAATATTGAGAAGTTCGGAGGGAGTGGACCCCAATTGTTCATCTTTGCAGTTATCATCGTTCCATGACTCTACTAGGGGCTTCTGAAGAAGTGATGGCCCAATTATTTCAGAAAACTTTGAAGGATAGTGCCCTCCGATGGTTTTTATCTCCTGAGGAATCCAAAATCCGTAGTTGGGAGGATGTAGCCCGAGAATTCATGTCGTAGTATAAATACAACAAAAAACTTGAGGTCACCCGTCGTGATTTAGAGCTGCTTAAATAGAATCCTGGAGAATTAGTCAGTAACTTCATAACCCGGTGGAGGGAGCAGGCAGCTACCATGACCAATCAACCATCTGAAGAAGAACTGGTCAACATAGTGAAAAAGAACTTCTTGCCCCATGTCCGAGCAATGATGGAAGGACAATACTATCCCCACTTCCGCGCTGTTAGAGAAGCTGGAGTGGACATCAAGGAAAGCCTCATTAAAACAGAGTTTGAACCAAAGAAGGTGTCCGGACAGTTCACCCCTAGAAAGTATGACAAGCCTGATGGTGCTACAGTCTCAACCATCAATAACATCTCTCAACCAACCACATCATGGGCAGTGGAAAGTCTCCCTGCCCCCATCCGAAGGGAATACACTGAGCTCCTTGATCCCCTCTCTAAAGTTTACCAAGCCTTATTAAGCCGAAACCTCATCAAACCCTTAGATCCACGTCCATTGTCAAATCCACTCCCATGAAACTTCAAGATCGATGCTTATTGAGACTTTCACCAAACTGCCAACCATACCACCGACCAATGCTTTCACCTTCGAAACATAATCCAAGATCTCATTAACTGGGGTACCATCGCCCCACCATCCAATCCTAAGCCAAACACTACTCACAACCCACTCCTAAATCACACCAATGCCCTCTTCTTAGAAGAAAACCCAGATTTCGATCCCTCAACTCAGATAACACCCATATACTCTCCTAAACCTCTTCAAATTTGCCCATATTTCCTCTTACACCCT
The DNA here is from genome assembly GCA_949130495.1 of Sambucus nigra. Classification (NCBI taxonomy): domain Eukaryota; kingdom Viridiplantae; phylum Streptophyta; class Magnoliopsida; order Dipsacales; family Adoxaceae; genus Sambucus; species Sambucus nigra. The sequence continues at coordinate 315,234,893 of OX422210.1, forward strand.
ACAAGCCTCGCTGATCAGGCACTGTCACTCCTTACCAGAGCATGCATCACTGTCCGTACCCGTTCTGAAAATGGAAGTATGGAATTGTCATAGGTGTTAAACCAACTCCTAGAGTTTCTGCTGCAATTGCCCTCACAGATGGTAATCGATTTCCAGGGATTCAGTACACTGTTCTTAGAAGCATGAAAAAGGGCCCGAGATTCAAATAAGTGGGTGGTACTGACGGACGAAGTCATCTTAGATGATGTTGTCCAAACTATGGTAGGATTATTCGGGTAAACCAACAGTATTTATAGTATCACCGGGTTACTTGACGCTTTGAAGCTACAAGGGCACTTGGTCCCTTCGATAACACATATCCCCATAGAATGGGAGAACTTGTATGAAGAAGCCGTTAAAGTTGTGGAATGCATCGAATTTACATGGAAAGACAAAATTATTGCCACCAGAAAGGGAGAAGAGTTCGAAGATTCAAGCGAAGAACAAACTTCAGAAAAAACTGGCCCAGTAGTCGATTTATGTGGGATGATATCATTTAAAGAACTGCTCGAAGAAATAAATGGGGTGGAAGAACAACCCGAGATTGATGAGGAAATGGGATTCATGTTCTTTCCTTCTTCACTAAATCACATAACCAGATCAGGGAGACATTACCAAGTTCCAAGATCACTACCATCCAATAACAAGGGGAAAGGCGTTGAAAACCTGCCTATGCTAGAGATAACAATTAAGGAAAGAAAGATCCTCGATCAACTGAAGAAAACCCAAGATAACATCACTCTATGGGGGCTTTTCATGTCTTCCCATCTTCACAGGAATGATTTAATCAAGTTGCTCACTAGACCCACAGTTCTCCCCTCTACCACACCAGAAGAAGCGGTAAATCTGGTCAGATCCTTGACCTCTACCCGAATGTTATCATTATCTGAAGAAGAAATCCCCATAATTGGGTCGAATCACAATCATGCACTCAACATCTCCGTCGAAGTTATGGGGAGGGACGTACCACTCTCTCTTGTCGATAACAGATCCGCCTTGAATGTTTACCCTATGAGAACCTTCAACTGCTTAGGCCTGAAAGAAAGAGACCCCGCTCCAACCTTCGCCACTGTACATGCCTATGATAATACCCGTCGAGAGGTGATGGGGTCCATAAAACTTGTAATAGGGGTTGGCCCTATAAACCCTGTCGTTGAATTCCAAGCCATAGACATCCCAGCCTATTTCAACTTGTTGCTCGGACGCCCCTAGCTCGACAATATCAAGGGTGTGTCTTCCTCACTCCATCAGAAATTGAAGTTCTTTACCAATGGGTGAGTCATCACTATTTTGGGTGACAAGAAAAATTCCAAGGGTGCAAGCACTAGTAGTCCAATCCTTGAGATACAGCATGGGTCAAATGATATGCTCCTATCAGGATTCTGGGTTGAGTCACTCCTACTCCCGACAGGGGACGATTTCAAAGAAAGGGGTTATCTAAAATATGACCCTCATGGCAATATCAATGTGGTTGAGATGTTCAGAAACATGCACTTCATTCTTGGACTGGGGCTAGGGCAGAGGCAACAAGGGATACTTGAACCAATCGATCTAAAGAAATTTTTCCCTCCTTGTGGCTTGGGGTATCAGCCATTAGAATAAGAGCTCAGAATGATCCGCCAATATCGACCAAAGAGAAGATTAGATTGCATCCGAACTATCTCAGAAGACTCCTTGAATGGACGATTCATCAAAGAAGGCGAAGACTTCCCCTTTCACAATTTTCCAAAATCACGGTATGACCACACAGATAAGAAGATGAGGCCGGGAATGGATATATTTTTCCAAGATAGCTACCCATGGGCTGAAAGTCTCTAGCATCGCGTGTAACCGCTCCTCGAAGATACTGAAGAGACTGAGGAAAGTGATTCTAAAGATTCCTTCAACTTGCAGACACTGGGGCTGGCACTCTGCACGATTCATTCAGGCACTACATCAATGGATCCATCCCATCTGATTAAAGATGCTGATACTCCTCTCCTCAACTGGCATGCTGCGCCAGTTCTACCTCTTGTAATCTCCCCTAACCCTAATGTTTACCCTATTTCTTCTTCTGTTGTCTATCCTTGCTCAAATGTAATCGAGTCCTCTTTTGATGAGGTTCTCAATGTTGTTTTTCCTATCAACAAAATAAATGAAGATTTTGATTATCTTGCTGTGCCTTACATTAACTTCTTAGATTATAATCAAACTTTTGATGATGATGATTTTTCAAATGAAAAATTCTTAACTGATCTAAATAAGGTTAATAATAAACAACATAACCGCATTCAAGTTAATAAAGAAGAGACTGTTATTATTAATCTCGTTTCTAGTAGACATCTGCGCGAGATTAGGATAGGGGCCACCCTTGACGAGCATGAGCATGCACAACTCGAAGAATTGCTAAAGGAGTTCATAGATGTCTTTGCATGGTCCTATGAAGATATGCCGACATTGATCCTGAAATAGCTCAGCACGAGATCTCCACTCTCCCTGATTACAAGACGATTAGGTAAAAATTAAGAAAGCTCCTCACCGAATGGTATCTCAAAGTAAAAGAAGAGGTGATCAAATAGTTGAACATGGGCTTCATTCGTGTGATCGGATATCCCACATGTCTAGCCAACATTGTACCTATGCCGAAATCAGGAGGGACGGTTCAAATGTGTGTAGATTATCGATATTTAAACAAAGCTTCTCCAAAGGATGATTATCCGCTACCTAATATCGACATGATGGTGGATAACACAGCCAGTCATGCTCTCAAGTCATTCGTCGATGAGTTTTCTGAATACAACCAAATCAATATGCACCCCAACCACCAAGAAAAAACCGCATTCATCACCCCATGGGGAACTTTTTGCTGCACCGTGATGCCACTCGGTCTCAAAAATGCTGGGGCTACCTACCAAAGGGCTGCCGCAACCATCCTGCATGATATGATTCACAAAAAGGTCGAGGTTTATGTTGATGATATGATTATCAAGTGTGTCTTCGGTGTTATAAAGGGAAAACTCTTAGGATTCATGGTCAGCAAAAAGGGGATAGAAGCACATCCTGCAAAGCTAAAGTCCATACTTGATATTCCACCGTCACGAACAGAGAAAGAAGTCTGGGGTTTTGTTGGGAAATTATAATATATCAGCCGGTTCATCAGCCAACTAACCTCCATCTGTGAACCAATCTTCAAACTCCTTCGAAAGGATTCAACCAAGGTTAGGAACTAGGTCTGCCAAGAGTATTTTGACCAAATCAAATAATACCTGACCCAATCTCCAGTGCTCATGTCACGACAGCCGGGTCTCCCTTTGCTCCTATACCTAACCATAACCGACACTACAACTGGGGCTTTGCTATCCAAATATCTTGAAGACTCCAGTAAAGAATGATCCATCTATTACGCCAGTCGCAAATTGGCTGGGTATGAGGTCAACCACACTACTTTAGAAAAGGCATGTGTCGCACTTTTCTGGGTCACCCAAAAGTTGCGACACTACATGCTTGCTTTCCCCATGAAACTTGTATCCCGAATGGATCCCATCAAATACCTGCTTGAGAAACCCGCCTTATCCAGTTGAATGGCCCGATGGTTGATGCTCCTAACTGAGTTCGATATCATGTATGTCACACAGAAAGACGTTAAAGGAAGAGCCATCTCTGACTACCTCGCTGATTACCCCATAGATGAAGCCGATGTCCGGATCTTCGAATTACCAGATCAAAATATCCTCTGTACCAGTCAAGACCGCCTTCGATGGAAAATGTTCTTTGATGGCACTGCTAACAACAAGGGATATGGCATTGGGATACTTCTGATCGCCCCAGATGACTCCCACACTCCTATAGCAATTAAATTGGGTTTCCCTTGAACTAACAACATGACGGAATACGAGACATGCATAGTGGGCCTCAAGGTTTCTCTCAAGAAAGGTATTCAATACCTTGATGTCTACGGGGATTCTTCCCTCATCATCAGTCAAGTGCTCAGAAAGTGGAAAGTCAAGGATGAAAAGCTCCAACCCTTTTATGATTAATTAGAAGAGTTAGCCTCCCAATTCTGAGATATCACCTTTCATTACCTACCTCGAGCAAAGAATAACCTAGCCGATGCTCTCGCTACCTTGGCCTCCATGGTCGACATGCCCGAGGGAATAACAATGACCCCCTTCCTAGTTCAAAAGCAAGACAAACCGACCCATTGCTACCATATTGAGCTTATCTCCACCGAAGATCCCGAACTAGTTGATTGTTGGTACTATGATATTTGGTGCCTCCTTAAACATGGTAGGTATCCTGAGGGTTACAACAAGAAAGATAGAACAACCCTCCTAAGAATGGCCACCCAGTACATCATCTGTCATAAATCCCTACTTAAGAGGAACTTCCATGGAACTCATCTACACTGCATCGCAGGGGCTGAGATTGAGAAAATAATACAGAAAATCCATAGCAGGGAATGAGGACCCCACATGAACGGTCACATGCTTGCCAAGAATATCATCCGACAGGGCTACTACTGGACCACCAAGATCCAGGATTGCACCGCCTATGTATGGAGGTACCTCAAATGCCAACAATTCTCCAAACTTTAATACTTGCCTCCTTGATAATTATACAACATGACCTCTCCCTGGCCATTATCCACTTAGGGTATCGACATCATAGGGAAGGTTACACCAAAGGCTTCAAGCGGACATGAGTTCATCCTGGTTGCCATCGATTACTTCACCAAATGGGGGAGTCATACACAGTATTGAACGCCAAGAAAGTGGCCAAATTCCTCAAGAAAAATATCATCTATCGATATGGGGTCCCGCGTGAGCTGGTATCAGATAACGGGCTACATTTCAAAGCAGAAGTCACAGAAGTAGTCAACGAGTATAGGATTCAGAGACACAAATCTTCTACCTACCTCAGACCAATGGTGCAGTTGAAGCAACCAATAAGAACCTCAAAGCTATCATCAGCAAGATGACCTAAAGTTGTAGGGATTGGGCCGACCGAATCCCGTACTCCCTCTGGGGATATCGAACCTCAATCCGAACCTCTACTGGGGCTGCCCCTTATTCCCTGGTCTACGGCGTGGAAGCAGTCCTACCTGTGGAGCTGGAAATACCCTCGCTACGTGTCATGCTCGAAAGCAAAGTTAGTGAAGAAGACTGGTACCAAAGTCGTCTTGATGAGCTAGCCCTCATAGATGAAAGAAGATTAAAAGCTCTTTACCACATACAGGGGTACCATCGCCGAATAGCGTGATCATTCAACAACAGAGTCAAGGACCGCGGTGTCCGGGAGGGGGATTTAGCCCTCAAAGAGATAATAGAACCTATCTGGTACCTCATAGGGAAATTCAAACCCAATTGGAGCGGCCCCTACATTATGAAGAAAATCTTATATGGCGGTGTCGCCATGCTCACTGACCTAGATGGGAAAGAGATGGTTCGTCCATTTAACCTGGACCGACTCAAGAAATTCTACCCCTAATCCGAAATCTTGGCGCGCTATGACTCTTCTCACCCCCTTCTATTCTAAAAAAAAAACTCTTCATTTCCCTCTACCCAGAACTACGTGGGCCTGATCCTCTACAAAAACTATTTTTAAAACTTTTCAAAACCCCCAGAGGTATATAGGTAGCTCATACACCTCACATGAGTGCGGCCCCTTTCTTTTTCACAAAATACTATTATTTTCTTACCTCCGAGAACGGCGGTTCATTCTAAAAAATACTTGAACAAAAGGATTATGTATGCCTTAGCGATCAGTATAAATAATTCAAAATACAAAACTCATCAAAAGGCATAGTTGGATGATCAGAAACTTGTTTATTTCATTAATACGAAATTACAACACGGACTACATAAGAAAAAGGAACGGATAACTCCCTTCCCCCTATTACCATAAAAAGCCAAATAAAATTCCCCACATCTGTTACACAAATAAACTCCCCAGGAGTCCTACCCACAACTACTAGAAGAGCCTGCACCCTCATCATCTACATCCTGAGGTTTCCAAGTTTCCCGTGTCTGAATAGAGAGTCGTAAACATTCCATGGATCGATGAGCCTTAACCATCTTCAAAAAAACCACAACGCCCGCTTCCATGGTGTCAGATAAAAAACCACCTTTGTCCAGTCTCCACTGCTAACATCTTGCTGACTACTTTCCTCCACAAACACTTCATATAATCTTTGGGACATGCCAAACCTTCCCGAAAGACTGATAGGGATGGGTCAACGGACGCCGATTTTCCCACAGAGACCCAAGCAACAGACGCAGGCGCTCAGTCAAATCTTCTACCGGAAAGAGATTTGAGGTCCGAGGGGGCACGACCTGTGCCCAGCCGAATTGGCGCAAAAGTCGCCAAGGGAAATAAAAAAAGGTCTGTCTGAGACCAACCAGCCACACATATGAATACTCTCCTAGCTCCAGAACAGGCTGCAACGGTCCCCACCAAGGCACTGATCAATACAGCCCACGAGCCCCGTGTTCCACAAGCCAATTCTCCCAGTTCTCAACATATAGGCCAACGCTGATGAAGTAGCGTGAAAATATGTTGGGTACGGATGACAAGGGATACTTTGGAGGAGTCTCCAAGAGGAATATTTCAGACAACCACATTAACAGAATCATAGGTATACCCCTTAAAACGTCAGAACGACCTTATCTCCAGGCATCCAGGACATTCAGGGTCTCCGCTAGTATCACCACAACATGATTGCAACGGTATGACATCCATAAGGTAATGGCTGCAAGTTGTGGGTCCACTTGTACCTCCCCAGTCACCAGTAATAATTTGGAAACCAGACCCAAAACAATGGCTCCAGCATAACCAGCATCACCTACTTCCTTTAAATGCACGAACTGCAGCACTGTCGAGAGGGAAATCATCCCTCCAGCGACCAATTATCTAGTCGCCGAAGGCGAAATATGAAGAAGCCCAACCAACAAATACCTAGGAGAGCGGGAAAATTTGGGCAAAGCCGGAGCAACACTAGGATTTACACCCAGCATGGCAGAAAATTCCTCATCGGTAGGACAAACTTCTTCCAACCCAAAGCGGAATACATGGTCTTCGGGGTACCAGAATTGTACCACCGCCATCATCACGTTCCACTCAATAGGCCTATTACACCACAAGGAGACTCGACGCATGTTGAAAGCCTCGTAATCGACATTATAAGAGAATATAGTTTCCAAGGCTTCGAGGTAGTTGGCAAACTCGGTGCTACTAGGGAGAGCCATCTTGTAGGGCTTAAGAGAAAGTAGGCAAGTAGGTAAGAATGCAAAGGTGTAATGAAAACACTCCACCCTTACCCTTTTTATACTTGAAAACCCTCACAAGGGACATAATTCCTGCATAAATCGGAGGGAATCCTACCCCATAAGGTACCCAAGGATGAAGAGGGTACCATTCAAAGCTTTTAATTGATGGGACTGGACTGAACTGCCGATAGGCAGGTTAAGGTGCTTGCCGATCGGCAACCCCCCACTTTTAGGAGATTTCCCTTTTTCCTCTGTTGTCAAATCAGAAAACTCAATAAAAAATAAATTGATATTCTCAAAAGAAAATCCCTTTTCCCCTTATATAATTTCCCCTTTAATTAAAAACTTTCCTTCAAAAATTCTAAAAATATTCCCTTTTACGGTCTCAGCAGCAAAGTAAAAAGCGCATGTGCATTGCATTCATCATTAATAAGAGATAATAAAAAAAACTCCATTGCATTGCATATATTTGTTCTTTGTGTTACATCAATTTTGCAGGAAATAAAAAGAAAATGTAAAATCAACGGGACTCAGCCCGAACCCACATTATTTCTTTCCCCCTCTCTCTCAAGAGCTTCCACCCCTGCGACGTGCTCTCTTCCTCCTAAGGCGGGATGATGCACCACTGCTACCAGAGACAGAGTCCTCTCCAAACGAGGCTGACGGCACCAAGAAAGAAGGAACAGGAATCGCATCTCGAATATGGGGGCAGTTGTCGAAGATATCTAGTCTCTGATGTCCCTGAGCCAAGTGGTCGACACCCGGACTTGCTGCAAAGAAAGGCAAAAATCACTATCAAAGCAGGGATGACCAAAATAGAAAAGAAAGAAAGAGAGGAATATAAAAGATATACAGCAGGTCGAAGGACCTCCTCTGTCAAACCCAAATCATCCGGATCCATCGCATGAGGATGGTGAAACATGGGCACCATCCTTCCATCAGCTCGTCGGATGTTGTACGAAGGGGTATACAACCGTACAAAGGGGACCTCCGAAATCGCAGCCACCACAGATGCCGATGGACCACAACCTCTATGGGAAGATCCCACCGCCCGACTCGAACTCGTAGAAAGGAAGTGAAATGCATCGTATATGCTGGGCGCCATCAACCAGGTCGTCACAAAGTCCATATAGTCATATGGCGCAGCCGTATCGATGTATAGCAAGTAGGACTCACCGATCATCGCCGCGATCCTCTCATCCTCTAACATCAATCGCTCCAACCTCATAGACATAAGAGGCTGTGCAGGTGGCACCACCACCTCCTCCTCAGCAATCTGGCGAATCACCCTCTTCCCAAGGTACCAGGAATGGACGAACTCATGTTCCAGCAAACGCCTCATCCGCGTGTTCACCTCGGTCGCCTACGCATCCTGAATGGTTGTCCCCCAGGGATAAAAGCTCACCTTAAAATCTCTAAGCGAGCATAAATCAACACAAAATTAGAAGGAGCAAAAACCAAGATTGAAATGGAAAGAGTCTTACCCTACCACTGGTCAGGTCATTCAAGACCTGACGCACTGCCTCCAGGGAGAGAGATCCCTTCGACTGCCGATTGGCCTTACGCCATCGATACAATCGACAGAAGTCCCCAACTATGTCGTCCTTCAAAGATATCAGTGGGGTATTGCAGTCAATCACCTCGTAGAACCACGTCTGAATTCGCAAATGAAAAGAGATGCATAAGAAAAATGCGAATGCATGAAAGAAAAAGGCGAATGCATGAAAAATAAAATGCACAAATTAAAGAATACCTCAAGAAGGTACATGGCTCCAGTGAAAGTTTACCGAAAGCACCGGCTGAATGCATGTAGAGAAGAGTAAAGGGTCGCCAATGTCAAACTCCCCCAATCATAGAAAGGGATGTTCGAAAACATCCTCAGGTATGGCAAGAACCATAAATGGACGACGTCACCACTCGACGCCACCATGAAACCTCCTCACACTAGAAGAATAAATAATCGGGCCATCTGCCAAACTTGCAGCCCGTCCTCCACATCAATCTCTTTACCCAACAGAACGTCCTTCAGCAGGGACACCCGGATAGAATCCCCAGAAATAATCCTCCTCACATCACTAAGTACCGCATGAATCGCCTCCGATCTCACCCATAAAGAGCGATCCACCTCTATCTACCCTCCATCACAATATATGGGAGTCACAGTTATCTCCCCGAAGCCGAAATGAAAGGTGTGGGTAGTGTCCCAACACCTCTCTCCCAAAGCGCAGAAGACCGCTGTCGAATGAGGCATCTCATCCAGCGCCGATGCCAACCGACCAAAACTCGCAGATGATACAATCCAACGCACCACAGGTGGGAGATGCTCCCAGGCATACTTGAGCCCCGTTGTCCCACGGGCGCATATGTTCTTTAAAGAAATATCAGACTGGAAAAAGGAAAGATCTCATCAAAAGTCAAGAAAGAAAGAAAAATCACCCCAAAAGAAAAAATTCTAAAGGTCAGGTTACTTATATAACCGTCGGGAATCACTCTCGAAGAGCGATGACGCGATGGCTCCCTCAGCAAGGTCCGCTCATCCGCAACAGGATCAAATGCATCAAAGGAGTTCTTACTCCCCAAAGAAAGGGGCACCCTGTCCCTCCAATCCACATTCGCCCAGTCATCAATGGCCAACCACTCTCGATGGACTGCAGTGCTCACAAAAGTGGCCATTTCTTGAAGATTGGAGTGATAGAACAATTTGCAGAAGAATCGCAGAGAGAGAGAAAGCAAAGAAGCTGTGAAAAATGAGGGGATTCACCCGTTTTATATAGGATGCCAAGCGCCATGTCGATCGGCACCTCCCCCTACGATACTGATCGGCACTGACCTCTTGCCTTCCCGGGGTAACCTAAAAGTCCGTTCCACTGCCGAATGGAACCTCCCACACAATGCCGACCGACATCCCACCTCAAATTTCGTACATAAATTCCTGTAAAATACCAAAAATTCGCAAAAAATCCTCAGAAAATTCCTGAAAATCCCTGGGTGGATTTAACGCCTTTTCACTAAGAAAATTTCCTATTCCCTCGAATGGAACCCTTCTTTCCCCAGCGAAACTCCTCCCGGCAAAACTCCGGATCACCTGATCACTTCCCCAGCGGAATTCTCTTACAGCACCGAATTAGGTTGTTCCCCCCTTACGAGGTCTCCTAAAAAGCTTCCCCAGCTATTAGCTCCCCAGCTCAGATCAAAATCAAAAAGCACTTTCGCCAGCAGAATCGAAATCCAATCTTTATCCACTCTTGGGTCAGAATTGACCCCGATCTTGGATCGTCACTTGAGTTAGGTCAGAATTGACATCGGTCCTTAGTCGTCACCACTCTTGGGTCAGAATTGGTCCCGGTCTTGGATCGTCACCTGAGTAAGGTCAGAATTGACCTCGGTCCTCGGTCGTCACCCCTCTTTGGGTCAGAATTGGCCTCGGTCTTGGATCGTCACCTGAGTTAGGTCAGAATTGACCTCGGTCCTCGGTCGTCACCACTTTTGGGTCAGAATTGGCCCCGGTCTTGGATCGTCACCTGAGTTAGGTTAAAATTGACCTCGGTCCTCGGTCATCACCACTATTAGGTCAAAATTGGCCCCGGTCTTGGATCATCACTTGAGTTAGGTCAGAATTGACCTCGGTCCTCAGTCATCACCACTCTTTGGGTCAGAATTGGCCCCAGTCTTGGATCTTCACCTAAGTTAGGTCAGAATTGACCCCGGTCCTCGGTCGTCACCACTCTTTGGGTCAGAATTAGCCCCGGTCTTGGATCGTCACCTGAGTTAGGTCAGAATTGACCTCGGTCCTTGGTCGTCACCACTCTTTGGGTCAGAATTGGCCCTGGTCTTGGATCGTCACCTGAGTTAGGTCAGAATTGACCTCGGTCTTGGATCGTCACTTGAGTTGGGTCAGAATTGATCCTGGTCCTCGATCGTCACCAATCTTAGGTCAAAATTAACCTTTACCCTAAGCTCGTAGATTCGTCTTTGATCCGCAGAATTGATCATCCCCTAGCACACTCCTTAGGTCCTCAGAATCGGCCTCGACCCTCTGAGTCGGTCATGCTCCCTCCAAAGCATCGTGTGGTGTCTAATCGACGGTCATCATTTGTTCCAAACTCACCAGGCGAGGGGATCTGTAGACACCCCATTTTATTTCCCCTAACTCTCCTTAGGTCCCTAGTACATCGCTTCAGCACTACAAATCCAGGGCATGTCTCGAGTACTGACCTAAGGGCCATCGGGCACTCCCCGGCTCAATTTGACCAAAAAGTCAAACTCTTCGTCTCGACTGAGACTGAATGAATCTTTAAAGGGCACTGAATAAACTTTCTAACGGTCCATTCCGTGAACATTTTTGACTTACTATGAGGACGAACGATCGATTTGCATCCGAAACCTGACCTCAGGGCCATCAAGCACTCCCCGGCTCCGTTTGACCAAAAAGTCAAAATCTTCGTCTCGACTGAGGCTAAATGAATCTGCGAAGGGCACTGAATCCCCATTCCATCACTCCAACCCGTGCACAATTCCGATGTTCCATGCCGACGAACGATCCGTTTGACTCCAAGAGGTCACCGAATGCTTACCAATCCCGGTTGACAAATGTCAACTCTCCAAATCGGGTCAATGTAATTAGTAGGAATGAACCGCGAGATTACGGGACCCCCAAGTTGAGAATACGATGATAATTTGCATATTTCTAGACATAGGCTGAAAAACATGGCGTTGGAGGGGCAAAACCCAACACAACCCCCAAACGGCCCCGTAAGTGGAACCAACACCTCGCACGGGACCAATGTAACTCATGTGAACTCACCGAACTATTATGGGACCCCTGGTTTGAGAATACGACTATAATTTTCATATTTCTAGACTTAGGCTTAATAACATGGCGTTAGTGGGTGAACACCCAAGACAGCTCTCGAACGACCCCGTGAGTGGCACCAACACCTCGCATGGGACCGATGTAACTCATAGGAACTGACCGTGTGATCATGAGACTCCCAGTTTGAGAATACAATGATAATTTTCATATTTCTAGACTTAGGCTTAAAAGCATCTCGTTAGTGGGTGAAAACCCGAAATAGCCCCCGAATGGACTCGTGAGTGGCACCAACACCTCGCACGGGAGAAATGTAACTCTTCGGAAATGACTGCGCAATCAAGGGACCCCCAGTTTGAGAATACGATGATAATTTGTATATTTCTAGACTTAGGATAAAACATGGCGTTAGTGGGGGAAAACCCAAAATTAGCCCCCGAACGGCCCAGTGAATGGAACCAACACCTCGCACGGGACCAATGTAACTCATATGTACTGACCGTGCGATCACGGGACCCCCAGTTTGAGAATACGATAATAATTTAAAAATATCAGGATTAGGTAAAAAGTGGCGTTAGTGGGTGAAAAGCCTAAACAGAACTCGAAAGACCCCGTGAGTGGCACCAACACCTCGCACGGGACAAATTAACTCATAGGAATTGACTGTACGATCACGAGACTCTCCGTTTGGGAATACAATGATAATTTGTATATTTCTAGACTTGGCTTAAAAACAAGGCGTTTGTGGGTGAAAACTTCAAAAAAACCCCAACCGACCCCGTGAGCGGCACCAACACCTCGCACGAGCCCAATGTAACTCGAAAGAACTATCCACGCGATCACATGACTCCCGATTTGAGAATATGACGATAATTTTCATATTTCAAGACTTAGGCTTAAAAATATGGCGTTAGTGGGTGGAAGCCCGAAACAGCCCTCGAACGGCCCTGTGGGTGGAACCAACGCCTCGCACGGGACAAATGTAACTCATAGGAACTGACTGCACTATCACGGGACCCCCAGTGTGAAAATCCGACATTAATTTGCATATTTTTAGAGTTAAGAATAAAATCATGGCATTAGTGGGTGCAAGTCGAAATAACCCCCGAATGGTCTCGTGAGTGGCACCAACACCTCACACGGGACCAATGTAACTCGTGTGAACTGATCGCGTGATCACGGTACCCCAAGTTTGAGAATGCAATGATAATTTCCATATTTTTAGACATAGGATTAAAAATGTGGCGTTAGTGGGTGAAAACCCAAAATATCCCCCGAACGGCCCCATGAGTGGTACCAACACCTTATACGGGACCAATGTAACATGTAGGAATTGACAGTGCAATCATGGGATCCTTGATTTTAGAATACGACAATAATTTTCAAATTTCTAGACTTGGGTTTAAAAAGATGGCGTTAGAGTGGAAAAACAAAAAAATCCCCCGAACGGCCCCGTGAGCGGTACCACACCTCGCACGGGAGTAATGTAACTCGTAGGAACTTACCGCACGTTCACGGGACCCCCAGTTTGAGAGTACGCCGATAATTTAAAAATATTAGGACATAGGTAAAACATGGCGTTAGTGGGTGAAAAGCCAAAATGGAACCCGAACGGCCACGTGAGTGGCACCAACACCTCGCACGGGACCAATGTAACTCATAGGAACTGATCACGAGATCACAGGACTCTCAATTTGACAAAACAATGATAATTTGAATATTTCTAGACTTAGGCTTAAAAATAAGGCGTTAGAGGGTGAAAACCCGAAACAGCCCCCGAACGGCCCCGTGAGTGGCACCAACACCTCGCACGGGACCAATGTAACTCGAAAGAATTATCCTCGTGATCACGTTAATCCTAGCTTGAGAATACGATGATAATTTGCATATTTCTAGACTTAGGCTCAAAAACATGGCGTTAGTAGGTGAAAACTCAAAACAGCCCCCTAACGGCACCGTGGGTAGCACCAACACCTCGTACGAGACCAATATAACTCGTAGGAACCTATCACATGATCAAAGGACTATTGATTTGATAATATGACAATAATTTGCATTTTTTACTTAGACTAAAAACATGGCGTTAGAGGTGGAAAACCCGAAACAACCCCCGAACGGCCTTGTGAGTGGCACTAACACCTCATACGGGACCAATATAACTCATATGAACTGACTGCGCGATCACGAGACCCCTGGTTTGAGAATACGATGATAATTTAAAAATATCTGGACTTAGGTAAAACATGGTGTTAGTAGATGAAAAGCTGAAACAGACCCCGAACGACCTGGTGAGTGGCACCAGCACCTCGCACGGGCCCAATGTAACTCATAGGAACTTACCGTGCGATCACGGGACTCCCGATTTAGGAATACAAAGATAATTTGTATATTTCTGGACTTCGGGTTAAAAACAAACCGTTAGTGGGTGAAAACCCGAAATAACCCCCGAATGGCCCCGTGATGGAACTAACACCTCGCACGAGACCAGTGTAACTCGTGCGAACTGATCGCGCGATCACGGTACCCCAGTTTGAGAATACATTGATAATTTGTATATTTCTAGACTTAGGATTAAAAATATGGTGTTAGTGGGTGAAAACCCCAAATAACCCCCGAACGCCCCCGTGAGTGGTACCAACAACCTGTACGGGACCAATGCAACTCGTAGGAGTTGATTGTGCGATCACGGGACCCTCGATTTGAGAATAGGACAATAATTTTCACATTTCTTGACTTAGGTTTAAAAATATGGGGTTAGAGGGGGAAAACCCAAAACATCCCCAGAACGGCCCCGTGAGCGGTCCAAACACCTCGAACGGGACCAATGTTACTCGTAGCAACTTGCCGCACGATCACGGGACCCTCAGTTTGAGAGTACGTCGATAATTTAAAAATATTAGGACTTACGTAAAACATGGCGTTAGTGGGTGAAAATTCGAAATAGAACCCGAACGGCCCCATGAGTGGCACCAACACCTCACACGGGACCAATGTAACTCGTGTGAACTGATCGCGTGATCACGGTACCCCAAGTTTGAGAATGCAATGATAATTTCCATATTTTTAGACTTAGGATTAAAAATATGGCGTTAGTGGGTGAAAACCCAAAACAACCCCCGAACGGCCCCATGAGTGTTACCAACACCTTGTACAGGACCAATGTAACACGTAGGATTTGACGGTGCGATCACGGGACCCTTGATTTTAGAATACGACAATAATTTTCACATTTCTAGGCTTAGGTTTAAAAAGATGGCGTTAGAGTGGAAAAATAAAAAAATCCCCCGAACGGCCCCGTGAGAGGCACCAACACCTCGCACGGGAGCAATGTAACTCGTAAGAACTAACCGCACGTTCACGGGACCCCCGGTTTGAGAGTATGCCGATAATTTAAAAGTATAAGGACATAGGTAAAACATGGCGTTAGTGGGTGAAAAGCCAAAATAGAACCCGAACGGCCACGTAAGTGGCACCAACACCTCGCATGGGACCAATGTAACTCATAGGAAATGATCAAGAGATCACGGGACTCTCAGTTTGAAAAAACAATGATAATTTGAATATTTCTAGACTTAGGGTTAAAAATAGGGCGTTAGAGGGTGAGAACGCGAAACAACCCCCGAACGGCCCCGTGAGTGGCACCAACACCTCGCACGGGACCAATGTAACTCGTAGGAATTATCCTCGTGATCACGTTACTCCTAGTTTGAGAATACGACGATAATTTGCATATTTCTAGACTTAGGCTTAAAACATGATGTTAGTAGGTGAAAACCCAAAACAGCCCCCAACGGCCCAGTGAGTGGCACCAACACCTCGTACGGGACCAATATAACTCATAGGAACTAATCACACGATCAAGGGACCACCGGTTTGATAATATGATGATAATTTACATTTTTTTTACTTAGGCTAAAAACATGGCGTTAGAGGTGGAAAGCCCTAAACAGCCCCTGAACGGCCCTGTAAGTGGCATTAACACCTCATACGGGACCAATATAACTCATATCAACTGACTGCGCGATCACGAAACCCCTGGTTTGAGAATACGATGATAAGTTAAAAATATTTAGACTTAGGTAAAACATTTTGTTAGTAGATGAAAAGTCTAAACAGACCCCGAACAACCCGGTGAGTGGCACCAACAACTCGCATGGGACCAATGTAACTCATAGGAACTGACCGTGCGATCACAGGAATCCCGATTTAGGAATACAGAGATAATTTGAATATTTCTAGACTTCGGGTTAAAAACAAAGCGTTAGTGGGTGAAAACTCGAAATAACCCCCGAATGGCCCCGTGAGTGGCACCAACACCTCGCACGAGACCAGTGTTACTCGTGCGAACTGATCGCACGATCATGGTACCCCAGTTTGAGAATACAACGATAATTTTTATATTTCTAGACTTAGGATTAAAAATATGGTGTTAGTGGGTGAAAACCTCAAATAACCCCCGAACGGCTCCGTGAGTGGTACCAACACCCTGTACGGGACCAATGTAACTCGTAGGAGTTGACTGCGCGCTCACGGGACCCTCGATTTGAGAATAGGACAATAATTTTCACATTTCTTGACTTAGGTTTAAAAATATGGGGTTAGAGGGGGAAAATCCAAAACATCCCCAGAACGGCCCCGTGAGCGGCCCAAACACCTCGAACGGGACCAATGTAACTCGTAGCAACTGACCGCATGATCACGGGACCCCCAGTTTGAGAGTACATTGATAATTTAAAAATATTAGGACTTAGGTAAAACATGGCATTAGTGGGTGAAAATTCGTAACAGAACCCGAATGGCCCCATGAGTGGAACCAACACCTCACACGGGACCAATGTAACTCGTGTGAACTGATCGCGTGATCACGGTACCCCAAGTTTGAGAATGCAATGGTAATTTCCATATTTTTAGACTTAGGATTAAAAATATGGCATTAGTGGGTGAAAACCCAAAACAACCCCCGAACGGCCCCATGAGTGGAACCAACACCTTGGACGGGACCAATGTAACACGTAGGAATTGACGGTGCGATCACGAGACCCTTGATTTTAGAATACAACAATAATTTTCACATTTCTAGACTTATTTTTAAAAAGATGGCGTTAGAGTGGAAAAATAAAAAAATCCCCCGAACGGCCCCGTGAGCGACACCAACACCTCGCACGGGAGCAATGTAACTCGTAGGAACTGACCGCACGTTCACGGGACCCCCAGTTTGAGAGTACGCCGATAATTTAAAAATATTAGGACATAGGTAAAACATGGCGTTAGTGGGTGAAAAGCCAAAATAGAACCCGAACGGCCACGTCAGTGGCACCAACACCTCGCACGGGACCAATGTAACTCATAGGAACTAATCACGAGATCACGGGACTCACAGTTTGACAAAACAATGATAATTTTAATATTACTAGACTTAGGCTTAAAAATAGGGCGTTAGAGGATGAAAACCCGAAATAGCCCCCGAACGACCCCGTGAGTGGAACCAACACCTCGCATGGGACCAATGTAACTCGTAGAAATTATTCTCGTGATCACGTTACTCCTAGTTTGAGAATACGACGATAGTTTGCATATTTCTAGACTTAGGCTTAAAAACATGGCGTTAGTAGGTGAAAACCAAATACAGCCCCCTAACGGCCCCGTGAGTAGCACTAACACCTCGTACGGGACCAACATAACTCGTAGGAACTGATCACATGATAAAGGGACTACCGATTTGAAAATATGACAATAATTTGCATTTTTTTACTTAGGCCAAAAACATGGCGTTAGAGGTGGAAAACTCGAAATAGCCCCCGAACGGCCGTGTGAGTGGCACTAACACCTCATACGGCACAAATATAACTCATATGAACTGACTGCGCGATCATGAGACCCCTGGTTTGAGAATACGATGATAATTTAAAAATATCTGGACATAGGTAAAACATGGTGTTAGTACATGAAAAGCGGAAACAGACCCCGAACGGCCCGATGAGTGGCACCAACACCCCGCACGGGACCAATGTAGCTCATAGGAACTGATCGTGCGATCATGGGACTCTCGATTTAGGAATACAGAGATAATTTGTATATTTCTAGACTTGAGGTTAAAAACAAAGCGTTAGTGGGTGAAAACCCGAAATAACCCCCGAATGGCCCCGTGAGTGGCACCAACACCTCGCACGAGACCAGTGTAACTCGTGCGAACTGATAGCGCGATCACGGTACCCCAGTTTGAGAATACAATGATAATTTGTATATTTCTAGACTTAGGATTAAAAATATGGTGTTAGTGGGGGAAAACCCCAAATATCCCCCGAACGGCCCCATGTGTGGTACCAACACCCTGTATGAGACCAATGTAACTCGTAGGAGTTGACTGCGCGATCACAGGACCCTCGATTTGAGAATAGGACAATAATTTTCACATTTCTTGACTTAGGTTTAAAAACATGGGGTTAGAGGGGAAAATCAAAAACATCCCCAAAACAGCCCCGTGAGCGGCCCAAACACCTCGAACGGGACCAATGTAACTCGTAGCACTTGACCGCACGATCATGGGACCCCAGTTTGAGATTACATCGATAATTGAAAAATATTAGGACTTAGGTAAAACATGGTGTTAGTGGGTGAAAATTCGAAACAGAACCCGAACGGCCCCATGAGTGGCACCAACACCTCACACGGGACCAATGTAACTCATGTAAACTGATCGCGTGATCACGGTACCCCAAGTTTGAGAATGCAATGATAATTTCCTTATTTTTAGACTTAGGATTAAAAATATGGCGTTAGTGGGTGAAAACCCAAAACAACCCCCGAACGGCCCCATGAGTGGTACAAACACCTTGTACGGGACCAATGTAACACGTAGGAATTGACGGTGCGATCACGGGACCCTTGATTTTAGAATACGGCAATAATTTTCACACTTCTAGACTTAGGTTTAAAAAGATGGCGTTAGAGTGGAAAAACAAAAAAAATCCCCCGAACGGCCCCGTGAGCGGCACCAACACCTCGCACGGGAGCAATGTAACTCGTAGGAACTGACCGCACGTTCATGGGACCCCCAGTTTGAGAGTATGCTGATAATTTAAAAATATTAGGACATAGGTAAAACATGGCGTTAGTTGGTGAAAAGCCAAAATAGAATCCGAACGGCCACGTGAGTGGCACCAACACCTCGCACGGGACCAATGTAACTAATAGGAACTGATCACGAGATCACGGGACTCTCAGTTGGACACAACAATGATAATTTGAATATTTCTAGACTTAGGCTTAAAAATAGGGCGTTAGAGGGTGAAAACCTGAAACAGCCCCCGAACGGCCCCGTGAGTGGCACCAACACCTCAAGCGGGACCAATGTAACTTGTAGGAACTGATCGCGTGATCACAGGACTCTCGGTTTGATAATACAACGATAATTTGAATATTTCTAGACTTAGGCTTAAAAATAGGGCGTTAGAGGGTGAAAACCCGAAACAGCCCCTGAACGGCCCCGTGAGTGGCAACAACACCTCGCACGGGACCAATGTAACTTGTAGGCATTATTCGCGCGATAACGTTACTCCCAGTTTGAGAATACGAGCATAATTTACATATTTCTATACTTAGGCTTAAAAACATGGTGTTAGTAGGTGAAAACCCAAAACAGCCCCCAAACAGCCCCGTGAGTGGCACGAACACCTCGTACGGGACCAATATAACTCGTAGGAACTGACCGCACGATAAAGGGACCCCCTATTTGATAATACAATGATAATTTGAATTTTTTACTTATGCTAAAAACATGGCCTTAGAGGTGGAAAACCTGAAACAGCCCCCGAATGGCCTCGTGAGTGGCACCAACACCTCGTACAGGACCAATATAACTCATATGAACTGACAGCGCGATCACGGAACCCGTGGTTTGAGAATACGATGATAATTTAAAAATATCTTGACTTAGATAAAATAAGGCGTTAGTGAATGAAAAGCCAAAACAGACCCCGAATGACCCGGTGAGCGGCACCAACACCTCATACGGGACCAATGTAACTTTTAGGAACTGATCGTGTGATCACGAGACTCTCGGTTTGGGAATACAATGATAATTTATATATTTCTAGACTTAAGGTTAAAAATAAGGCGTTAATGGGTGAAAACACAAAACAACCCCCGAACGGCGTCGTGAGTGGCACCAATACCTCGCACGGAACCAATGTAACTAGTTGGAACTGTCCGCGCGATCACTTTACTCCCAGTTTGAGAATACGACGATAATTTTCATATTTCTAGACTTAGGCTTAGGAACATGGCGTTAGTGGGTGAAATCCCGAAACAGCACTCGAACGGCCCTGTGAGTGGCACCAACTCCTCGCACGGGACCCATGTAACTCGTAGGAATTGATCGCGCTATTACAGGACCCCCGATTTGAGAATCCAATGATAATTTGCATATTTTAAGAGTTAGGCATAAAAACATGGCGTTAGTTGGTGAATTGTCGAAAAAACCCCGAATAGGCCCGGGAGTGGCACCAACACCTCACACGGGACCAATGTAAGTCGTGCGAACTGACCATGCGATCACGAGATCCCCGATTTGAGAGTAAGATGTTAATTTACATATTTTTAGACTTAGGCTTAAAAACATGGCGTTAGTGGGTAAAAACCAAAAATAGCCCCCGAACGGCCCCGTGAGTGGCACCAACACCTCATACGGGAGCAATGTAAGTCGTAGGAACTATCCACCTGATCACCTGACTCCCGGTTTGAGAATATGACAATAACTTTCATATTTCTAGACTTAGGCTTAAAAACATGATGTTAGTAGGTGAAAGCCCGAAATAGCCCCCGAACGGCCCTGTGAGTGGAACCAACACCTCGCATGGGACCAATGTAACTCATAGGAGCTGACCGCACAATCACGGGACCCCCGGTTTGAGAATCCGATGATAATTTTCATATTTTTAGAGTTAAGCATAAAATCATGGCGTTAGTGGGTGAAAAGTCAAAAAAAACCCTCGAATGGCCCCTTGAGTGGCACCAACACCTCGCATGGGACCAATGTAACTCGTGCGAACTGATCGTGTGATCACAGTACCCCAGTTTGAGAATAGGATGATAATTAGCATATTTCTAGACTTAGGATTAAAAATAAGGCGTTGGTGGGTGAAAACCTAAAACTGCCCCCGAATGGCCCCATGAGTGGTACCAACACCTTGTACGGGACCAATGTAACTTGTAGCAGTTGATTGCGCGATCATGGTACCCTCGGTTTGAGAATACAACAATAATTTTCACATTTCTAGACTTAGGTTTAAAAACATGGCGTTAGAGGGGGGAAAACCCAAAACATCCCCCGAACGGCCACGTAAGCGGTACCAACACCTCGCACGGGACATATGTAACTCGTAGGAAATGATCGCATGATCACGGGAACCCCAGTTTGAGAGTATGCCGATAATTTAAAAATATTAAGACTTAGGTAAAATAGGGCGTTAGAGGGTGAAAACCTGAAATAGCCCCTAAACGGCCTTGTGAGTGGCACCAACACCTCGCACGGGACCAATGTAACTCGTATGAATTATCCTCGTGATCACGTTACTCCCAGTTTGAGAATTCGACGATAATTTTCATATTTCTTGACTTAGGCTTAAAAACATGGCATTAGTAGGTGAATACCCAAAACAACCCCCGAACGGCCCCGTGAGTGGCACCAACACCTCGTTCGGGACGAATATAACTCATAGGAACTAACCGCACGATCAAGGGACCCCCATTTTGATAATACGATGATAATTTTCATTTTTTTACTTAGGATAAAAACATGGCGTTAGAGGTGACAACCCCCGAACGACCCTACGAGTGGCACCAACACCTCATACGAGACCAATATAACTCATATGAACTGACTGCGTGATCACGGGACCCATGGTTTGAGAATACAATGATAATTTAAAAATATTTGGACTTAGGTAAAACATGACGTTAGTGGATGAAAAGCCGAAACAGACCCCGAACGGCCCAGTGGGTGGCGCCAACACCTCGCACGGGACCAATGTAAATCTCAGGAACTGACCTTGCGATCATGGGACTCCCGCTATGGTAATACAACGATAATTTGTATATTTTTACACTTCGAGTTAAAAACAAGGGGCTAGTGAGTGAAAACCCAAAACAACCCCCAAATGGCCCAATGAGTGGCACCAACACCTCGCATGGGACAAATGTACATCGTAGAAACTGTCCGCGCGATCAAGTTACTCCTAGTTTGAGAATACGATAATAATTTTCATATTTCTAAAATTAGGCTTAAAAACATGGCGTTACGGGGTGATATCCCGAAACAGCACTCAAACAGCCCTATGAGTGGCACCAACACCTCGAACGGGACCAACATAACTCGTAGGAACTGACCGCGCTATTACAGGACCCGCAGTTTGAGAATCCGATGATAATTTGCATATTTTTAGAGTTAGGCATAAAAACATGGCGTTAGTGGGTGAATTGTCGAAACAACCCCCGAACGGGCCCGTAAGTGGCACAAACACCTCGCACAGGACCAATGTAACTCGTGCAAACTGATCGCGCGATCACGGTTCCCCCGATTTGAAAATACGATGATAATTTGCATATTTCTAGACTTAGGCTTAAAAACACCACGTTAGAGGGGCAAAACCCGAAACATCCCCCGAACGGCCCTGTGAGAAACACCAACACCTCGCACGGGACCAATGTAACTCATACGAATTGACTGCGCGATCATGTGATGGCCGGTTTGAGAATACTATGATAATTAAAAAAATATTAGGACTTAGGTAAAACATGGCGTTAGTGGGTGAAAAGTTGAAACAGAAACCGAACGGCTCCGTCAGTGGCACCAACACGTTGCACGGGACCAACGTAACTGATAGGAACTGACCGCACGATCATGGGACTCCCAGTTTGAGAATACAATGATAATTTGAATATTTCTAGGCTTAGGCTTAAAAATAGACATTAGTGGGTGAAAACCTGAATTAGCCCCCGAACGTCCCTGTGAGTGGAACCAACACCTCGTACGGGACAAATGTAACTCATAGGAACTGTCAGCACGATCACGTTGCGCCCAATTTGAGAATATGACGATAATTTGCATATTTCTAGACTTAAGATTTAATACATGGCATTAGTGGGTGAAAGCCCAAAACAACCCCCGAACAGCCCCGTGAGTTGCACCAACACCTCGTACGGGACCAATGTAACTCATAGGAACTAATCGCACGATCATAGGGCGCCCGACGTGAGAATACCACTATAAAATGCATATTTCTGAACTTACGCTTGAAAATATGGCATTAAAGGGGGAAAACCCGAAACAGCCCCTTAACGGCCCCATGAGTGGTACCAACACCTCGCATGGGACCCATATAACTCGTTCGAACTGACTGCGCAATCACGGGACACACGGTTTGAGAATACGACGATAGTTTAAAAATATTAGGACTTAGGCAAAACATGGCGTTAGTGGGTGAAAAGAGAAAAACTACCCCCAAACGGCACCGTGAGTGACACCAACACCACGCACGGGACCAATGCAACTCACAGGTACTGACCACGCGATCACGGGACTCCTAGTTTGTAAATATAATGATAATTTTTGTATTTCTAGACATACGCTTAAAAACATGGCGTTAGTGGGTGAAAACTCAAAACAGCCCTTGAACGGCCCCGTGAGTAGCACCAACACTCGCATGGAACCAATGTAACTCGTAAGAACTGTCCGTGTGATCACGGGACTCCCTGCTTGAGAATATGAATATAATTTTAATATTTAGAGACATAGGCTTAAAAACATTGCATTAGTGGGTGAAAACCCGAACGACCCCATGAGTAGCACCAACACCTCACATGGGACCAATGTAACTCGTAAGAACTGTCCGTGCGATCACGAGACTCCCAGTTTAAGAATACGACTATAATTTTCATATTTAGAGACTTAGGCTAATAAACATGGCGTTAGTTGGTGAAAACCCGAACGGCCCCGTGGGTAGAACCAACACCTCGATCGGGACTGATGTAACTAATAGGAACTGACCACGCGGTCAAGGGACCCTCGGTTTGAGAATATGATAATAGTTTGCATATATCTAAACTGAGTCTTAAAAACATGGTTATAGGGGATGAAAAGACGAAATAGCCCCCGAACGGCCCCGTGAGTGGCACCACCAGCTCGCACGGGACCAATGTAACTCGTACGAACTAATCGCACGATCACTAGACCCCTGGTTTGAGAATACGATGATAATTTAAAAATCTCAAGACTTAGGCTAAATATGGCGTTAGTGGGTGAAAAGCTGAAACAACCCCCGAACGGCCCCGTGAGTGACACCAACACCGCGCATGAGACTAATGTAACTCATAGGAACTGACCGCACGATCACGGGACTCATAATTTAAGAATATAATGATAATTTTCGTATTTATAGACTTAGGCTTAAAAACATGGCGTTAGTGGGTGAAAACCCATAACAATCCCCAAACAGCCCCGTGAGTGGCACCGACACCTCGCATGGGACCAATGTAACTCGTAGGAACTGTTCTAGCAATCACGGGACTCCTGGTTTGAAAATACGAATATAATTTTCATATATAGAGACTTAGACTTAAAAACTTGGCGTTAGTGTGTGAAAACTCGAATGACCCTGTGGGTGGCACCAACACCTCGCACGGGACCAATGTAACTTGTAGGAATTGACCGCGCGATCACGGGACTCCCGTTTTGAGAATACGACAATAATTTTCATATTTCTAGACTTAGGCTTAAAAACATGGCGTTAGTGTGTGAAAAGCCAAAAAAGCCCCCAAACGGCCTAGGGAGTGGCACTATCAGCTCGCACGGCACTAACTCGTATGAACTGGCCTCATCATCATGAGATCCCTGATTTGAGAATACGACGATTATTTAAAAATATCAAAACTTAGGCAATACATGGCGTTAGTGGGTGAAAATCCAAAACAACCCTGAAATAGTCCCGTGAGTGGCACCAACACCTCGCACGGGACCAATGTAACTCGTAGGAACTAATCGCGCGATCATGGGACGCCCGAGGTGAGAATACAACTATAAAATGCATATTTTTGGACTTAGGCTTGAAAATATGGCATTAAAGGGGGAAAACCCGAAACTGCCCTCGAACGCCCCCCATGAGTGGTACCAACACCTCACATGGAACTCATGTAAGTCGTACAAACTGATGGAGCAATCACGGGACACCCAGTTTGAGAATACGAAGATAATTTAAAAATATCAGGACTTAGGCAAAACATGGCGTTAGTGGGTGAAGGGCTGAAACAACCCCCGAACAGCCCCATGAGTGACACCACCACCACGCACGGGACCAATGCAACTCATAGGTACTGACTGGACGATCATGGGATTCCTAGTTTGAGAATATAATGATAATTTTCATATTTCTCGACTTAGGCTTAAAAACATGGCGTTAAGGGGTGAAAACTCAAAACAGCCCCCGAACAGCCCCATGAGTAGCACCAACACCTCGCATGGGACCAATGTAACTCGTAATAACTGTCCATGCGATCACGAGACTCCAAGTTTGATAATACGACTATAATTTGCATATTTATAGACTTAGGCTTAAAAACATTGCGTTAGTGGGTGAAAACCCGAACGGCCCCGTGGGTAGAACCAACACCTCGCTCGGGACCAATTTAACTCATAGGAACAGACCGCGCGATCGTGGGACCCTTGGTTTGAGAATATGATGATAGTTTGCATATTTCTAAACTTAGGCCTAAAAATATGGCGTTAGTGGGTGAAAAGCCGAAATAGCCCCCAAACGGCCCCGTGAGTGGAACCAATAGCTCGCACGGGACCAATGTAACTCGTACGAACTGATCGCGCGATCACGTTACTCCCAGGTTGAGAATATAACGATAATTAGCATATTTCTAGACTTAGGATTTAAAACATGGCGTTAGTGGGTGAAAACCCAAAACAGCCCCCGAACGACACCGTGAGTGGCACCAACACCTCGTACAGGACCAATGTAACTCGTAGGAACTAATCGCACGATCATGGGATGCCCGGGGTAAGAATATAACTATAAAGTTCATATTTCTGGACTTAGGCTTGAAACTATAGCGTTAAAGGGGGAAAACCTTAAACAACCCCCGAACGGCCCCATGAGTGGTACCAATACCTCGCATGGTACCGATGTAACTCGTATGAACTGGCTGCGTAATCACGGGACACCCGATTTCAGAATACGACGATAATTTAAAAATAACACAACTTCGGAAAAACATGGCATTAGTGGGTGAAAAGCTGAAATGACCCCCGAACGACCTTGTGAGTGATACCAACACCACGTACGGGACTAATGTAACTCATAGGAACTGGCCGCACGATCACGGGACTCCTAGTTTGAGAATATAATGATAATTTTCATATTTCTAAACTTAGGCTTAAAAATATGGCGTTAGTGAGTGAAAACCCAAAACATCCCCCGAACAGCCCCGTAAGTAGAACCATCACCTCGCATGGGACAAATGTAACTCGTAAGAACTGTCTATGCGATCACGAGACTCCCAGTTCGAGAATATGACAATAATTTCCATATTTAGAGGCTTAGGCTTAAAAACCTGGCGTTAGTGGGTGAAAACCCGAACGGCCCCGTGGGTAGAACCAACACCTCATTAGGGTCCAACATAACTCATAGGAACTGACCACGCGATCATGGAACCCTCGGTTTGAGAATATGATGATAGTTTGCATATTTCTAAACTTAAGCTTAAAAACATGGCGTTAGGGGGTGAAAAGCCGAAATAACCCCCGAACGGCCCCGTGAGTGGCACCAACAGCTTGCACTGGACCAATGTAACTCGTATGAACTGATCGCACGATCACTAGACCCCTTGTTTGAGAATACGATGATAATTTAAAAATATCAGGACTTAGGCAAAACATGGCGTTAGTGGGTGAAAAGCTATCGAACGGCCCCGTGAGTGACACCAACACTGCGCACATGACCAATGTAACTCATAGGAACTGATCATGCGACCAAGGGACCCTCTATTTGAGAATATGATTATAGTTTACATATTTTTAAACTTAGGCTTAAAAACATGGCGTTAGGGAGTGAAAAGCCGAAACAGCCCCAGAACGGTAGCGTGAGTGGCACCAACAGCTCGCACGTGACCAATGTAACTCGTATGAACTGGTCGCACGATCACTAGACCCCTGGTTTGAGAATATGATGATAATTTAAAAATATCACGACTTAGGCAAAACATGGCATTAGTGGGTGAAAAGCTAAAATAACCCCTGAACGGCCCCGTGAGTGACACCAACACCGCGCACGGGACCAATGTAACTCATACGAACTGACCACACGATCACGGGACTCCTAATTTGAGAATATAATGATAATTTTAGTATTAATAGACTTAGGCTTAAAATAGGGTGTTAGTGGGTGAAAACCCGTAATAGCCCCCGAACATCCCCGTGAGTGGCACCAACACCTCGCATGGGACCAATGTAACTCGTAGGATATGTTCGTACGATCACAGGACTCCCGATTTGATAATACGACTATAATTTGCATATATAGAGACTTAGGCTTAAAAACTTGGCGTTAGTGTGTGAAAACCCGAACGACCCTGTGGGTGGCACCAACACCTCGCACAGGACCAATGTAACTCTTAGGAACTGGCCGCGCGATAACGGGACCTCCGGTTTAAAAATACGACAATAGTTTGCATATTTCTAGACTTAGGCTTAAAAACTTGGCATTATGTGGTGAAATGCCGAAACAGCTCCCTAACGGCCCCATGAGTGGCACCAACTCCTCGCACGGGACTAATATAACTCGTACAAACTGATCGTGCGATCCCGAGATGCCTAGTTTGAGAATACGATGATAATCTAAAAATATCAGGACTTAGGAAAAACATGCCATTAGAGGGTGAAAATCCAAAATATCCCCCGACCGGCACTGTGAGTGGCACCAACACCTCGCACGGGACCAATGTAACTCGTAGGAGAATACGACGATAATTTGCATATTCCAAGACTTAGGCTTAAAACATGGGGTTAGTGCGTGAAAAGCCGAAAAAGGCCCCAACTGGCCTAGGGAGTGGCACCATCAGCTCGCACGGAACTAACTCGTATGAACTGGCCTCGTCATCACGAGATCCCCGATTTGAGAATACGAAGATTATTTAAAAATATCAGGTCTTAGGCCATACATGGCGTTAGTGGGTGAAAAGCCAAAATAACCCTGAAATTGCCCCGTGAGTGGCATCAACACCTTGCACGGGACCGATGTAACTCGTAGGAACTGATCGCGTGATCACGGAACTCTCAGTTTGAGTAGACATAGGCCTAAAAACATAGCGCCAGTGGTAAAAACCCAAAACAACCCCTGAACGGCCATGAGAGTGCCACAAACACCTCGTACAGGACCAATGTAACTCGTAGGAACTATCCGCGCGATCATGGGACTCCCGATTTGAGAATACGATGATAATTTGCATATTACGAGACATAGGCTTAAAAACATGGCGTTAGTGGGTAAACACCCAAAATAACCCCCGAACGGCCCTGTGAGTGGCACTAACACCTTGCAAGGGACCAATGTAACTCGTACGAACTGAATGCTCAGTCATAGGACCTTGGGTTTGAGAATACGATGATAATTTACATATTTCAGTACTTAGGCTTAAAAATATAGCGTTAGTGGGTGAAAACTCAAATCTGCCCCCGAAGGGCCTAGTGAGTGGCATGAACATCTCCCATGGGACCAATGTACTCGTTCGAACTGGCCGCCCGATCACGGGACCCCCGATTTGAGAATAAGATGATAATTTGTATATTTCTAGACTTACGCTTAAAAACAATGCGTTAGTGGGTGAAAACCAAAAATATCCCCCGAACTGCCCCGTGAGTGGCACCAACACCATGCATGGGACCAACGTAACTAGTAGGAATCGTCCGCCCGATCACGGGACTCCAGGTTTGAGAATATGATGGTAATTTGCATATTTTTAGACTTAGGCTTAAAAAAATGGTGTTAGTGGGTGAAAACACGAAACAACCCGTGAACGGCCCCATGAGTTGCACCAACACCTCGCATGGGACCAATGTAACTCGTAGGAATGGTCCGTGCGATCACAGGACCCCCGGGTTGATAATACGATGATAATTTATATATTTCTAGACTTTGCCTTAAAAACATGGGGTTAGAGGGGGAAAACCAAAAACAGCCCCCGAACGTCCCTGTGAGTGGCACCAACACCTCGCACGGGTCCAATGTAACTCGTTTGTACTAATCGCGCAGTCACGAGAACCCCGATTTTAGAATACGACAATAATTTAAAAATAACAGTACTTATGCAAAACATTGCTTTAGTGGGTATAAAGCTGAAACAACCCCCGAAAGGCCCCATGAGTGGCATCAACACCTCGCACGAGACCAATGTAACTAATATGAATTGACAGCATGATCACCGAACTCCCAATTTGAGAATACAATGATAATTTTTGTATTTCTAGAGTTAGGATTTAAAACATTTTTGTTAGTGGGTGAAAACTCTAAATAGCCCCCGAACGGCCCCGTGAGTGGCACCAACACCTCGTATGGGACCAATGTAACTCATAGGATCTGTTCGCGTGATCACATGTCTCCCTGTTTGAGAATACGAAGATAATTTGCATATTTCAAGACTTAGGCTTAAAAACACGGTGTTAGTGAGTGAAAAGCTGAATCAGCCCCCGAACGGCCCCGTGGGTGGCGCCAACACCTCGCACGGGACCAATGTAACGAGTAGGAATTGACCTCATGATCATGAGACCCTCGGTTTTAGAATACGAAGATAATTCGCATATTTCTATACTTAGGCATAAAAACATGGCGTTAGAGGGGGTTCCCGAAACAGCCCGTGAACGACCCCGTGAGTGGCCCTAACACCTCGCACGGGACCAATGTAACTCGTCCGAACTGATCACGCAATCACGGGTCCCTCAATTTGAGAATATGATGATAATTTAAAAATATCAGGACTTAGGCAAAACATGGCGTTAGTGGGTGAAAAGCTGAAAAAGACCCCCGAACAGCCCTGTGAGTGGCACCAACACCTCGCACAAGACAAGTGTAATTAATAGGAACCCACCACGCGATCACGAGACTCCTGGTTTGAGAATACAATATTAATTTGAATATTTCTAGACTTAGGCATAAAAACACAGTGTCAGTGGGTGAAAACTCAAAACTACCCCCGAACAGCCAAGTGAGTGGAACCAACACCTTCCGCGGGACCAATGAAACTCGTAGGAACTATTCGCACGTTCATGGGTACCCTGGTTTGAGAACACGATGATAATTTGCTTATTTCTAGACTTAGGCATAAAAATATGGTGTTAGTGGGTGAAAAGCCAAATCATCCCCCGAACAGGCCCGTGGGTGGCGCCAACACCTCCCAAGGGACCAATGTAACTCATAGGAACTGATGGCGGGATCACGGGACCCCCAGTTTGATTATACGGCGATTTCAATATTTCCATACTTAGGCTTAAAAAAATGGCATTAGTGGGTGAAAACTCAAAACCACCCCGAACGGCCCCGTGATTGGTACCAATACCTCGCACAGGACCAATGTAACTCGTACGAACGGATAGGATTATCACATGACCATCGGTTTGAGAATACGAGGAAAATTTTAAAATATCAGGACTTAGGGAAAACATGGCGTTAGTGGGAGAAAAGCCAAAATAGCCCTCGAACAGCCTCGTGAGTGGCACCAACACCTCGTACGAAACTAATGTAACTCATAGGAACTGATCGCGTGATCACAGGACCCTCGATTTGATAAAAATATGGCATTAGTGGGTGAAAACTCGAAATGTCCTTAGATTAGCCAAGTGAGTGGCACCAACACCTTCCACGGGACCAATGCAACTCTTACGAATTAGCCTCCCAATCACGGGACCCCCGGTTTGAGAATGCGATTACAATTTGTATATTTCTAGACATAGTCTTTAAAATATGGCGTTAGTGGGTGAAAACCCGAAACAGCCCCTGAACGTTCCCGCGAGTGGCACCAACACCATGCGCGGGACCATGGTAACTCATTGGAATTGTCCGCGTGATCAAGGGACTCTCCGTTTGATAATATGATGATAATTTGAATATTTTTAGACATAGGCTTAAAAAATTTGCGTTAGTTGGGGAAAACCCGAAATATCCCTCGAACGGCCCTATGAGTGGCACAACACCTGGAACGGAACCAATGTAACTCGTACGAACTGAACGCACGATCGCGGTACCCCCATTTTGACAAAACGATGATAATTTTCTTTTTTCTATTCTTAGTGATAAAAACATGGCGTTAGTGGGTGAAACCCGAACAGCCCCTTAACGGCCCCGAGAGTGGCAACAAAACCTCGCACAGGACTAACGTAACTCTTACGAACTAATAGGGCGATTATGGGACACCCAATTTGAGAATATGATGATAATTTGCATATTTCTAGACTTAGGCTTAAAAACATGGTGTCAGTGGGTGAAAACTCGAAACAACCCGCGAACAGACTCGTGAGTGGCACCAGCACCTCGCACGGGACCAATGTAACTCGTAAAAACTGACCACGCAATACGGGACCCCCGATTTAAGAATGCGATGATAATTTGCATATTTATAGACTTTAGCCTAAAAACATGGCATTAGTGGGTGAAAAGTCAAAAAAACCCCGAACGACCCGGTGAGTGGCACCAACACCTCACACGGGCCCAATGTTACTCCTACGAACTGACTCCGGGATCACGAGACCCCGAGTTTGAGAATATGACAATTATTTAAAAATATAAAGAATTAGGCAAAACATGGAGTTAGTGGACGAAAAGACAAAATAGCCCCCGAACGGCACCGTGAGTGGCACCAACACCTCACACGAGACTAATGTAACTCGTAGGAACTGACCGCGCGATCATGGTACTCCTGGTTTAAGTATACTTAGGCTTAAAATCAATGGCGTTAGTGGGTGAAAACCCTAAATATCCCTCGAATGGCCCCGGGAGTGGAACCAACACCTCGCACGGGACCAATGTAACTCGTAGGAACTGTCCGCGCGATCACGTGACTCCCGATTTGAGAATACGACGGTAATTTGTATATTTCTAGATTTAGGTTTAAAAATGTGGCATTAGTGGGGGAAAATCCAAAACAGCTCCCGAACGGCCTCGTGAGTGGTACCAACACCTCGCACAGGACCAATGTAACTCATAGGAACTGAACGGGCGATCATAGAACCCCCGGTTTGAGAATACGACGATAATATGCATTTTTCTATACTTAGGCATAAAAATATGGCGTTAGTGGGTGAAAATACGAATCATCCCCCGAACGGCCTCGTGCGTGGCACCAACACCTCGTACGAGACCAATGTAACTCGTATGAACTGATCGCACGATCACGGGACCTCGAATCTGAGAATATGATGATAATTTGCATATTTCTAGACTTAGGCTTAAAAACATAGCGTTAGTGTGTGAAAACCCAAAACAACCCCCGAACGGCCCAGGGAGTGGCACTAGCAGCTCGCATGGCACTAACTCGTACGAACTGGCCTCGCCATCACGAGACCCTCGGTGTGAGAATACGAAGATTATTTAAAAATATCAAGACTTAGGCAAAACCTGGCGTTAGTAAGTAAAAAGCCAAAAAAAAACCCCACACAAGGGGACTAATGTTACTCACAAGAATTTATCGCGCGATCAAGGGACCCTCAGTTTGAGAATACGATGATAATTTGCCTATTTCTAGACTTAGGCTTAAAAACATGGCGTTAGTGGGGGAAACTCGAAATATCCCCCGAGCGGCCCCGTGATTGGAACCAATACCTCGCACGGGACCCATGTAACTCGTACGAACTGATCACACATTCAAGGGCCCACAGGTTTGAGAATACGATGATAATTTAAATATCAGAACTTCGATAAAACATGGCGTTAGTGGGCGAAAATTTGAAATAGACCCCCGAATGGCCCTGTGAATGGAACTAGCACCTCGCACGAGACCAATGTAACTCGTAGGAACTGACTGAACGATCACATGACTCCCAATTTGAGTAGACTTAGGCTTACAAACATGGCATTAGTGGGTGAAAACCCAAAATAGCCCCTGAACGGCCCCGTGAGTGGCACCAACACCACGCATGGGACCAACGTAACTCGCAGCAATTGTTTGCCCAATCACGGGACTCTCGGTTTGAGAGTTCGACGATAATTTGCATATTTCAAGCCTTAGGATTAAAAACATGGCGTTAGTAGGGGAAAATAAGAAACAGCCCCCGAACAGCCCCGTGAGTGTCACCAACAACTCGAACTGAACTAATGTAACTCGTTGGAAATGAACGCGCGATCACGGGACCCCATATTTGGGAATTTGACAATAATTTGCATTTTTTTGGAGTTAGACTTAAAAACATTGCGTTAGTGGGTGAAAAATCGAAACAGCCACTGAACAGCCCCATGAGTGGCACTAACACCGCGCACGAGAACACAACGGGCGATCGCGGGACCCCCGGTTTGAGAATATGATGATAATATAACTTTTCTGATACTTGGGCATAAAAACATTGTGTTAGTGGGTGAAAATCCAAAATAACCCCCGAACGGCCCCGTGAGTGGCACCAACCCTCGCACAAGACCAATGTAACTCATACGAATTGACCACGTGATCAAAAGATCCCCGGATTGAGAATACGATGATAATTTATTTATTTCTAGACTTAGGCTTAAAAACATGGCGTTAGTGGGTGAAAACTCGAAACATCCCCTGAACGGCCCCGTGAGTGGCACCAACACCTCGTACGGGACTAATGTTACTCGTAGGAATGGATCGCATGATCACAGGACCCTCGGTTTGAGAATAGGATGATAATTTGAATATTTCTAAACTTTGGCTTAAAAACATGGCGTTAGAGAGGGAAACCCGAAATAGCCCCCGAGCGGCCAGGTTAGTGGTACAACACCTCGTACGGAACCAATGTAACTCATACTAAGTGATCGCACGTTCAAGGGCCCCCAGGTTTGAGAATACGACGATAATTTAAAATAAATGGACATAGGCAAAACATGGCGTTAGTGGGCGAAAAGTCGAAATAGACCCCCGGACGGCCCTACGAGTGGCGACAACACCTCGCACGGGACCAATGTAAATCATAGGAACTGCTCCCTCGATCACGTGACTCCCAGTTTGAGAATACGACGATAATTTGCTTATTTCTAGAATTAGGCTTAAAATATGGCGTTATTGGGTGCAAACCCGAATCAGCCCCCGAACGGCCTAGTGGGTGGCACCAACACCTCGCACGGGACAAATGTAACTCGTATGAACTGACCGCATAATCATGAGACCCCCGGTTTAAGAATACAAAGAAAATTTAAAAATATTAGGACTTAGGCAAAACATGGCGTTAGTTGGTAAAAAGCTAAAACAATCCTCGAACAACCCCAGGAATGGAACTAACACCTCGCACGCGAATAATGTAACTCATAAGAACTGACTGAGCGATGACATGACTCCCAGTATGAGTATACATAGCCTTACAAACATGGAATTAGTGGGTGAAAACCCAAAACAACCATCGAACGGACCCGTGAGTGGCACCAACACCACGCATGGGGCCAATGTAACTCGTAGGAATTGTTCGCACGATCACGGGACTCCCGATTTGAGAGTTCGATGATAATTAGCATATTTCTAGACTTAGGCATAAAAACATGGCGTTAGTGGGGGGAAACTCGAAACAAACCCCAACGGCCTCGTGAGTGGCACCAACACCTCGAACAGAACCCATGTAACTCGTAGGAAATGAACGGGCGATCACGGGACCCCAAATTTGAGAATCCGATTATCATTTGCATATTTTTAGATATAGGCTTAAAAACATGGCGTTAGTGGATAAAAACCCGAAACAACCCCCGAACGGCCCCGTGAGTGGCACGAACACCTTGTACGGGACTAAGGTCACTCGTAGGAATTTATCGCGCGATCACAGGACCCTCAGTTTGAGTAAATAACGATAGTTTGAATATTTCTAAACATAGGTTTAAAAACATGGCGTTAGAGGGGGAAACTCAAAATAGCCCCTGAGCGACCCGTGAGTGGCACCAACTCCTCGCACGGGATCAATGTAACTCGTATTAAGTAATCACACGTTCAAGGGCCCGTAGGTTTAAGAATATGATGATAATTTAAAATATCAGGACTTAGGCAAAACATGGCGTTAGTGGGTAAGAAGTCGAAATAGACCCCCGAACGCTCCTGTGAGTGGCGCCAACACCTCGTACGGGACCAATGTAACTCATAGGAACCCACCGCGCGATCACGGGACTCTCGGTTTGAGAATACGATAATAATTTGAATATTTCTACACTTAGGCTAAAAAATAAGGCGTTAGTGGATGAAAACCCAAAATAGCCCCCGAACATCCCCGTGAGTGGCACCAACACATTGCACAGGACCAATGTAACTCATAGGAACTTCCCCCTCGATCACGTGACTCCCGATTTGAGAATACGATGATAATTTGCATATTTCTAGAATTAGGCTTAAAAATATGGCGTTATTGGGTGAAGACCCGAATCAGCCCCCGAACGACCCGTGGGTGGTACCAACACCTCGCACGGGACTGATGTAACTCATAGGAACTGACCGCGAGATCACGCGATCCCTGGTTTGATTATACAATGATGATTTGAATATTTTCAGACTAAGCCTGAAAAACATAGCGTTAGAGGGGGAAACCCGAAATAGCCCCCGAGCGCCCATGATTGGCACCAACACCTCGCACGGGACCAATGTAACACGTATGAACTGACTGCGTTGTCACGATACCCCTAATTTGAGAATACAAGGAAAATTTGAAAATATTAGGACTTAGGCAAAAAGATGGCGTTAGTTAGTGAAAAGCCAAAACAGCCCCCGAATGACCCCGTGAGTGGAACCAACACCTCGCATGCGAATAATACAACTCGTAGGAATTGACTGAGCGATGACAGGACTCCTATTTTGAGTAGACATAGGCTTACAAACATGGCATTAGTGGGTGAAAACCCAAAACAACTCCCGAAAGGCCCCATGAGTGGCACCAACACCACGCACGGGACCAATGTAACTCGTAGGAATTATTCGTCCGATCACGGGACTCCCGGTGTGAGAGTTCGATGATAATTTGCATATTTCTAGACTTATGCTTAAAAACATGGCATCAGTGGGGGAAAACTCGAAACAACCCTCAAACGGCCCCGTGAGTGGCACCAACACCTCGAACTGAACAATTGTAACTCGTAGGAAATGAACGCGCAATCATGGGACCATAAATTTTAAAATTCGACGATCATTTGCATATTTTTAGATATAGACTTAAAAATATGGCGTGAGTGGGTGAAAAATCGAAATAGCCCCCGAACGGCTCTCGTGAGTGGCACCAATACCTCGCACGGGACCAATTTAACTCGTAGGAACTAAACGCATGATCACAGGACCCCCGATTTGAGAATATGATGATAACATAATTTTTCCTATAGTTAGGCATAAAAACATGGCGTTAGTGGATGAAAATCCGAAAGAACCCCCAACAACCCCGTGAGTGGTACCAACACCACAAACGAGACGAATGTAACTCGTACGAATTAATCGCGTTATCACGAGACGCTCTGCGCATGAACCTTAATGACGTCAGGAGTGCAAAGATCTTATGGGATGCGAGGATGTTGGTTTTGTTGATGAGTCATATAGTGTGAATGAAACACTTTACACTATGAGCCATGTGATGATGGTATTCAATCCTAATTGATAGAAGATGTGTTTATAAGAGATATAATGCTACGTATGGGGATTATCATAGGGTAATATGAGTACCTTGTTGATATTATATTATAAGTAGATGATAATGCCTATTTGATTGATTGATGATGTATGTGTATGGCATACCTAGCTTACTTGCTATCAATGGGGAGGTTTGCGCGTGAGGGCAGTCATATCCTGATGAATCCATGGGATCTTTGATTTGTCGCTCGAGAACATAGGTCTATGAAAGACTTATCGGGGAGTTAATAAGTTTGCTGACTGTGGGAACGTAGGTATGTGCGTGACCCATGGATACGAGAATTATGTTCGCCTCCAATTTGTATGTTGTTGTTTGTGGTTCGAGGAATCCTTACTGAACCTTTAGTCCCCTATTCGGCGACCAATGATATTGGGGCATGATAGCAAAGTAATGCATTGCACCCCAACTGTTACTTGGGGTGCTGTAATATATATGTATATATATAATGAATTGTATGAATGTATATAGTGGTTAAATCATCTACTGTGTGATAAATGTAGATAATGGTGAATTGAGAAAAAAGAATTGAAATAAGTTAATGAACATTTATGGAAAAGCTTAATTCATATAAATGAAACGAATCATGCTAATGAGAAACGTATTTGAATGATTATATGACGTATGGTATGGGACATACGGGGTTATGATATGGGATGGAATCATATTATGGAAACTATTTAGGAGGAACCATTAACTATTAGGTTAATAGGAGACGTTAAGTGTGCACTTTAGTTGAGAGGTGAGAATAGAAAGTGAGAGTGGGAAGCTAACATGTACATAATAAATGCTTTATTGCACTTTTTAAATACTTGCTATTTTCAAAATCATTTTCAAATCGGGCTCTGACCCATTTCCTTGCATATTTTCTTTTATATTGTACCTTCTATATCAGGTGCCCAGCAGTAGGGACGTCAACTTTAGAGGATTATGATGAGCTATGGAGCTATGGAGTATTTCTTAGAGGCCTATCTTTATTTGATTCACAGTATTCTCTTAGATAGGGCATGTCGCTCAAAGGATCTCAGTTATCTCTTTTCTATCTAAATCAAAATACAGTCATGTACTCGTGTCATTTTAATACATTTATTATGATTGGGATTACTTTATCGGATAATTATGTGGGAATGTTTATTCCAAGTACATTTAAATTCTTTTGTGTTATCTATTCGGTTATCAGTGGTGTAGAATAAAATGTGTTGTGTTATTCTTAAACTAAAAATGGATTTTGTTGAAATTAAATTTGGAATGTTTTTAACACCAGCTTAATTGGGTATTGGGTGAGTTGTAAATGTTTTTGATAGTGATGCTAAGAATGAGCCAACTGTATATTCTGTTTTAATTTGGTATGGGGTTGGCCACCTGGTATTTAATTAGGCGGGGTGTTACACACCAGTTTGAGAATACAAGGAAAATTTAAAAATATTAGGACTTAGGCAAAACATGGCGTTAGTTGGTGAAAAGCCAAAAAACTCCCCAAATGACCCCGTGAGTGGAACCAACACCTCGCACGGGAATAATGTAACTCGTAGGAACATACTGAGCGATCACAGGACTCCCAGTTTGAGTAGACATAGGCTTACAAACATGGCATTAGTGGGTGAAAACCCAAAACCGCCCCCGAATGGCCCCGTGAGTGGCACCAACACCACGTACGGGACCAACGTAACTCATAGGAATTGTTTGCCCGATCAAGGGACTCCCGATTTGAGAGTTCGACGATAATTTTGAATATTTATAGACTTAGGCTTAAAAACATGGCATTAGTGGGGGAAAACTCGAAACAACCCCCGAACGGCCCTGTGAGTGGCACCAACACCTCGAACAGAACCAATGTAACTCGTAGGAAATGAACGCGCGATCACGAGACCCCAATTTTGAGAATTCGACGATCATTTGCATATTTTTAGAGTTAGGCTTAAAACCATGGAGTTAGTGGGTGAAAAAATGAAACATCCCCGAATGGCCCCGTGAGTGGCACCAACACCTTGTACGGGACTAATGCAACTCGTAGGAATTTATCGTGCGATCACAGGACCCTCGGTTTGAGAATACGACGATAATTTGAATATTTCTAGACATAGCCTTAAAAACATGGCGTTAGAGGGGGAAACTCGAAATAGCCCCGGAGCGGCCCCGTGAGTGGCACCAACACCTCGCACGAGACCAATGTATCTCGTACTAAGTGATCACACGTTCAAGGGCCCCTAGGTTTGAGAATACAATGATAATTTAAAATATCAGGACTTAGGAAAAACATGGATTTAGTGTGCAAAAAGTCAAAATAGACCACCGAACGTCCCTGTGAGTGGCGCCAACACCTCGCACGGGACAAATGTAACTCAGAGGAACCCAACACGCGATCACGGGACTCTCGATTTGAGAATACAATAATAATTTATTTTTTTCTACACTTAGGCTTAAAAATAAGGCGTTAGTGGATGAAAACCCAAAATACCCCCGAACATCCCCGTTAGTGGCACCAACACCTCGCACGGGATCAATGTAACTCATAGGAACTGCCCCCTCGATCACGTGACTCCCGGTTTGAGAATACGACGATAATTTGCATATTTCTAGAATTAGGTTTAAAAATAAGGGGTTATTGGGTGAAAACCCGAATCAACCCCGAACGGCCCCTTGGGTGGCACCAACACCTCGCACGGGATTAATGTAACTCATAGCAACTGACCGCGTGATCATGGGATCCCTGGTTTGATTATACGATGATAATTTGAATATTTATAGACTTAGGCTTCAAAACATGGCGTTAGAGAGGGAAATCCAAAATAGCCCCCGAGCGACCCCATGATTGGCACCAACACCTCGCACGGGAAAAATGTAACTCGTATGACCTGACCGTGTTATGACGAGACCCCCAGTATAAGAATATAAGGAAAATTTTAAAATATTAGGACTTAGGTAAAACATGGTGCTAGTTGGTGATAAGCAAAAACAGCCTCCGAACGACACCGTGAGTGGAACCAACAACTCGTACGGGAATAATGTAACTCGTAGGAACTGACTGAGCGATCACAGGACTCCCAGTTTGAGTAGACATATGCTTACAAACATGGCATTAGTGTGTGAAAGCCCAAAACAACCCCTGAATGGCCCCGTGAGTGGCACCAACACCACACACGGGACCAATGTAACTTGTAGGAATTGTTTGCCGGATCAAGGGACTCCCGATTTGAGAGTTCAATGATAATTTGCATATTTCTACACTTAGGCTTAAAAACATGGCGTTAATGGGGGAAAACTCGAAACAGCCCCCGAACGGCCCCGTGAGTGGCACCAATACCTTTAACTGAACCAATGTAACTCGTAGGAAATGATCGCGCGATCACATGACACCAAATTTGAGAATCTGATGATCATTTGGATATTTTTAGAGTTAGGCTTTAAAACATGGCGTTAGTGGATGAAAAATTGAAACACCCCCGAACGGCCCCGTGAGTGGCACCAACACCTTGTACGAGACTAATGTAACTCGTAGGAATTTATCGTAAGATCACAGGACCCTCGGTTTGAGAATATGACGATAATTTGAATATTTCTAAACTTAGGCTTAAAAACTTGGCGTTAGAGGGGGAACCCAAAATAGCCCACGAGCGGCCCAGTGAGTGGCACCAACACCTCGTACGGGACCAATGTAACTCGTACTAAGTGATCACACGTTCAAGGGCCCCCAGGTTTGAGAATACGACGATAATTTAAAATATCAGGACTTAGGCAAAACATGGCGTTAGTGGGCAAAAAGTAAAAAAAAAAAACCCGAACGTCCCTGTGAGTGGCGCCAACACCTCGCACGGGACAAATGTAACTCAGAGGAACCCAACACGCGATCACGGGACTCCCGATTTAAGAATACAATAATAATTTATTTTTTTCTACACTTAGGTTTAAAAATAAGTCGTTAGTGGATGAAAACCCAAAATATCCCCCGAACATCCCCATGAGTGGCACCAACACCTCGCACGGGACCAATGTAACTCATAGGAACTGCCCCCTCCATCACGTGACTCTCGATTTGAGAATACGACAATAATTTGCATATTTATAGAATTAGGCTTAAAAACATGGCGTTATTGGGTGAAAACCCGAATCAGCCCCCGAATGGCCCCGTGGGTGGCATCAACACCTCGCACGGGACTAATTTAACTCATAGGAACTGACCGCGTGATCACGGGATCCCTAGTTTGATTATACGATGATAATTTGAACATTTCTAGACTTCGGCTTCAAAACATGGCGTTAGAGAGGGGATACCCGAAATATCCCCAGAGCGACCCTGTGATTTGCACCAACACCTCGCACGAGAAAAATGTAACTCGTATGAACTGAATGCGTTATCACGAGGCCCCTAGTTTGAGAATACAAGGAAAATTTAAAATATTAGCACTTAGGAAAAACATGGCGTTAGTTGGTGAAAAGCGAAAATAGCCCCTGAACGACCCCGTGAGTGGAACCAACACCTTGCACGGGAATAATGTAACTCATAGGAACTGTCTGAGCGATGACATGACTCCCAGTTTGAGTAGACATAGGCTTACAAACATGGCATTAGTGGGTGAAAACCCAAAATGACCCCCAAACGGCCCCTTGAGTGGCACCAACACCACGCACGGGACCAACGTAACTCGTAGGAATTGTTCGCCCAATCACATGACTTTCAGTTTGAGGGTTCGACAATAATTTGCATATTTCTTGACTTAGGCTTAAAAATAGGACGTTACTGGGGGAAAACTCGAAACAGCCCCGATCGACCCCGTGAGTGGCACGAACACCTCGAACTGAACCAATGTAACTCGTAGGAAATAAACGCGCTATCATGGGACCCAAAATTTGATAATCCAATGATCATTTTCTTATTTTTAGTGTTAAGCTTAAAAACATGGCGTTAGGGGCTGAAAAACCGAAATAACCCCCGAATGGCCCCATGAGTGGCACCAACACCTCGCACGGGACCAATTTAACTCGTAGGAACTGAACGCGTGATCACGGGACCCCCGATTTGAGAATATGATGATAACATATTTTTTCCTATACTTACGCTTAAAAACATGGTGTTAATCGGTGAAAATCCGAAACAACCCCCGAACAGCCCTGTGAGTGGCACCAACACCTCGCGCAAGACCAATGTAACTCGTACGAATTGACCGCGCGATCATGGGATCCCCGATTTGAGAATACAATGATAATTTGCATATTTCTAGACTTATGATTAAAAACATGGCGTTAGTGGGTGAAAACCCAAAACAACCTACAAATGGCCCCGTGAGTGGCACCAACACCTCATACGAGACCAATGTAAGTTGTAGGAATTGACCACGCGATCAAGGGGCCCCTCAGTTTGAGAATACAACGATTATTTTCATATTTCAAGACTTAGGCTTAAAAAAATGGTGTTAGAGGGGGAAAACTCAAAACAGCCTCCGAACGATCCCGTGAATGGAACCAACACCTCGCATGGGACTAATATAACTCCTACGCATTGATCATGTGATCAAGGACCTCTCGGTTTGAGAATACGATGATAATTTAAAAATATAAGGACTTTGGCAAAACATGGCGTTAGTGGGTGAAAAGCCAAAATAGACCCCCGAACGGACCTGTGAGTGGCACCAACACGTCGCACGGGACCAATGTAACTGATAGGAGCCCACCGCACGATCATGGGACTCCTAGTTTTAGAATACAATCGTAATTTGTATATTACTACAGTTAGGCTTCAAATTAAGGCGTTAGTGGATGAAAACCCTAATCATCCCACGAATAGACCCGTGAGTAGGAACTGTCTGCGTGATCACGTGACTCCCGGTTTGAGAATATGATGATAATTTTCATATTTCTAGACTTTGGCTTAAAAACATAGTGTTAGAGGGTGAAAAGATGAATCATCCCATGAATGGCCCCAT
Source organism: Sambucus nigra (assembly GCA_949130495.1). Lineage (NCBI taxonomy): Eukaryota > Viridiplantae > Streptophyta > Magnoliopsida > Dipsacales > Adoxaceae > Sambucus > Sambucus nigra. The sequence continues at coordinate 315,277,766 of OX422210.1, forward strand.
TGGTGGCGCCAACACCTCCCACGGGACCAATGTAACTCGAAGGAACTGACTGCGCGATCACGGGACCCCCAATTTGATTATACGATGATAATTTGAATATATCTAGACTTAGGCTTAAAAACATGGCGTTAAAGGGTGAAAATCCAAAATAGCCCTCGAACAGCCCAGTGAGTGGCACCAACATCTCGCACGGGACCAATGTAACTTATACGAACTGACCACGTGATTAAGGGAACCCGGTTTGAGAATGTGAGTAAATTTAAAAATATCTGGGCTTAGGCAAAACATAGCATTAGTGGGTGAAAATCCAAAACAATCCCCCAATGGCCCCATAAGCGGAACCAACACCTCAGATGGGACCAATGTAACTCGTAAGAATTTATAGAGTAATCACATGACTCCTAATTTGAGTGGACTTAGGATTAAAAACATTTCGTTAGTGGGTGAAAACCCAAAATAGCCCCCGAATGGCCTCGTTAGTGGCACCAACACGATGCACAGGGCCAACGCAAGTCGTAGGAATTGTCCGCGCGAACACGGGACTCTCAGTTTGAGAGTACCATGATAATTTACATATTTTTGGACTTTGGCTTAAAAACATGGCGTTAGTGGGTGAAAATCCAAAACAGCCCCCGAACGACCCCGTGAGTGGCACCAACGCCTCGTATGGGGCCAATGTAACATGTAGAAACTGACTGCACGATCACGGGACCCTCAGTTTGTGAATATGATGATAATTTGCCTATTTTTAGACTTAAGCTTAAAAGTATGGCGTTAGAGGGGAAAACCCAAAACAGCCCCCGAAAGGCCCTGTGGGTGGCACTAACTCCTCGCACGGGACCAATGTAAATCGTAGGAACTGACCGCGCAATCATGGGACCCCCGATTTGAGAATACAAAGATAATTTGCATATTTTTAGACTTAGGCTTAAAAAATGGCAATAGGGGGTGAAAAGCCGAAACAGCGCCCTAACAGCCCCGTGAGTGGCACCAATACCTCTCACAAGACCAATGAAACTCGTACAAACTGATCGTACGATCACGAGACGCATGTTTTGAGAATACGAAAATAATTTTAAAATATTAGGACTTAGGCAAAACATGGCTTTAGTGGGTGAAAAGGTAAAATAGCCCCCGAATGGCCTAGTGAGTGGCACCAACACCTCGTACGGGACCAATGTAACTCGTAGTAACTGACGGTGCGATCACGGGACTCCTGGTTTGAGAATACAATGATAATTTTAATATTTCTAAACATAGGTTTAAAAACATTGGTCTAGTGGGTGAAAATCCAAAATAGCCTCAGCCCCGTGAGTGGAACTAATACCTCGCACGGGACCAATGTAACTCGTAGGAACTGTTCACGTGATCATGTGACTCTCGGTTTAAGAATACAATAATAATTTGCATATTTCTAGACTTAGGCTTAAAAACATGGTGTTAGTGGTTGAAAAGCCAAAATAGCCTGAACGACCATGTGGGTGGCGCCAACACCTGCAAGGGACCAATGAAACTGGTAGGAACTAACTACGCGCTCGCGGGACCCCCGGTTTGATTATACGATGATAATTTCAATATTTCTAAACTTAGGCTTCAAAACATGTCGTTAGTGGGTGAAAACCCAAAACAGTCATCGAACGGCCCTGTGAGTAACTCCAACACCTCGCACGATACCAATGTAACTCATGCGAATTGATCCCACGATCATGGGGCCCCGATTTGAGAATATGATGATAATTCGCATATTTCTAGACATAGGACTAAAAACATGGCGTTAGAGGGGGAAAACCCAAAACAGCGCCCAAACGGCCTCGTGAGTGGCACCAACATCTCGCACGGGACCAATGTAACTCGTATGAACTGACCGCTCAATCACGGGACCCCCAGTTCGAGAATACGAAGATAATTTAAAAATATCAGGACTTAGGTAAAACATCGTGTTAGTGGGTAAAAAGCCAAAATTGACCCCGAACGTCCCCGTGAGTGGCATCAACATCTCGAACGGGATCAATGTAACTCATAGGAACTGTCCGCGCAATCACGTGTATCCCAATTTGAGAATACGATTATAATTTGCATATTTCAAGACTTAAAACTAAAAAATATTATATTTGTGGGTGAAAACTCGAAACAGCCACCGAACGGCCCCGTGATTGGCACTAACACCTCGTACGGGACCAATGTAACTCTTTGGAACTGACCGCACGATCATGAGACCCCTGGGTTGAGAATATGATGATAATTTGTACATTTCTAGACTTAAGCTTAAAAACATGATTTTAGAGGGGAAAAACCCGAAATAGCCCCTGTACGGCCCCGTGAGTGGCACTAACACCTCACACGGGACCAATGTAACTCGTTCAAACTGATTGCATGATCACGGGACCCCCAATTTGAGAATACAATAGTAACATAAAAATATCAGGACTTAGGCAAAATATGGCGTTAGTGGGTGAAAAGCTGAAACAACCTCTGAACGGCCCCGTGAGTGGCACCAACACATCGCACGAGACCAATGTAACTCATAGGAACTAACTGCATGATCACGGGACTCCCATTTTGAGAATACAGCTCATAGGAACACGGGACCAATGTAACTCATAGGAACGATAATTTTCAAATTTCTAGACTTAAGTTTGAAAACATGGCGTTAGTTGGTGAAAACCTGAAACTTCCCCCGAACGGCCCCATGAGTGGCACCAACACCTCGTATGGGACCAATGTAACTCGTAGGAACTGTCCACGTGATCACGGGACTCTCAGTTTGAGAATACGACTATAATTTGCATATTTCAAGACTTAGGCTTAAAAACATGGTGTTAGTTGGTGAAAACCCGAAATAGCCCCCGAACGGCCCCATGGGTGGCACCAATACCACGCACGGGACCAATATAACTCATAGGAAATAATAGCATGATCATGGGACTCCCAATTTGAGAATATGATGATAGTTGCATATTTCAAGACTTAGGCTTAAAAACATGGTGTTAGGGGTGAAAAGCCAAAACAGCTCCCGTGACGGCCCTGTAAGTGTTATTAACACCTCGCACGGGACCATTATAACTCGTACGAACTGATCGTGCAAACCCGTGACCCCTTGTTTTATAATATACCAATAATTTTAAAATATCAGGACTTAGGCAAAACATGTCGTTAGTGTGCGAAAAGCCGAAAGAGCCCTCGAATGGCCCATTGAGTGGCACCAACACCTCGCACGGGACCAATGTAACTCGTAGGAGCTGACGACCCGGTCAAGGGACCCTAAATTTGAGAATACAATAATAATTTAAATATTTCAAGAGTTAGGCTTAAAACATGGCGTTAGTGGGTGAAAAGCCGAAATAGCCCCCGAACGGCCCTGTGGGTGGCACTAACACCTCGCACGGGACCAATGTAACTCGTAGGAACTGACCACACGACCATTGGACAATCGGTTTGAGAATACGATGATAATTTGCATATTTCTAAACTTAGCCTTTAAAACATGGCATTAGTGGGTGAAAATCCGAAAAAGCCCCCGATTTGCCGTGTCAGTGGCACCGACACCTCGTATAGGAGCAATGCAACTCATAGGAACTTACAGCGTGATCATGGGACTCTCAGTTTGAGAAATAACGATAATTTATGTATTTCGAGACTTAGGTGAAAAAATAAGGCGTTAGTGGATGAAAACTCGAAATAGCCCTCGAACAGCCCCGTGAGTGGCACCAACACCTTGCATGGGACTAATGTAACTCGTAGGAACTGGCCTCATGATCACGTGACTCCCGATTTGAGAATATGATGATAATTTGTATATTTATAGACTTAGTCCTAAAAACATGGTGTTAGCGGGTGAAAAGATGAAATTGCCCTCGAACGGCCCCGTGAGTAGCACCAACACCTCGAACGAGACCAATGTAACTCGTAGGAACTGACTGCGTGACCACGGGACCCCTAATTTGATTATATGATGATAATTTGAATATTTCTATACTTAGGATTAAAAACATGGCGTTAGTGGGTGAAAACCCAAAACAACCCTCCAACGGCCCAAAGAGTGGCACCAACACCTCGTTCGGGACCAATGTAACTCGTACGAACTGGCCTCGTGATCACAGGACCCTCAGTTTGAAAATAGGACAATTATTTAAAAATATTAGGACATAGACAAAACATGGCGTTAGTTGGTGAAAAGCCAAAACAACCCCCAAACGGCCCCGTGAGTGGCCCTGACAATGCGCATGGGACCAACGTAACTCGAAGGAATTGTCCGCGCGATCACAGGACTCTCGATTTGAGAGTCTGATGATAATTTTCATATTTCTAAACTTATGCTTACAAACATGGCGTTAGCGGGAGAAAACACGAAATAACCACTGAACGGCCCCATGAGTGGCACCACACCTCGAACGGAACCAATGAAACTTGTAGGAACTGAACGCATGATTACGGGACCCCTAGTTTGAAAATCTAACAATAATTTGCATATTTTTAGAGTTACGCTTTAAAACATGGTGTTATTGGGTGAAAAGCCGAAACAACACCCGAACGACCCCGTGAGTGGCACCAACACCTCGCACAGGACCAACGTAACTCATATGAACTGATTGCGTGATCACGGAACCCCCGGTTTAAGAATACAATGATCATTTAAAAATATAAGGACTTAGTCAAAACATTATGTTAGTGAGTGAAAGTCCAAAATAGACCCCGGACGACCCTCTAACTAGCACAAGCACCTCGTACGGGACCAATGTAACTCATAGGAACTCACCGTGCGATCACGGGACTCTCGATTTGAGAAATAACGATAATTTGTATATTTCTAGATGTAGGCTTAATAGCAAATCATTAGTGGATGAACACCTGAACAACCCCTGAACAGCCTCGTGAGTGGCCCCACCTTGCACGGGACCAATGTAACTCGTAGGAACTGTACGCGCAATCACGTGACTCCCAGTTTGAGAATACGATAATAATTTGCATATTTTAAGATTTAGGCTTAAAAACATGGTGTTAGTGGGTGGAAAGGTGAAACATGTCCTAGACGGCCCCGTGAGCGGCGCCAACACCTCGCACGGGACCAATGTAACTCGAAGGAACTGATCGTGCGATAACGGGAACCCCAATTTGATTATATGATGATAATTTCAATATTTTTAGACTTAGGTTTAAAAACATGGCGTTAGTGGGTAAAAACCCAAAATAGCCCCCGAACGACCCCTTGAGTGACACCAACACCTCGCACGGGACCAATATAACTCGTACGAACTGATCGCGCGATCATGGGACCCCCAGTTTGAGAATACAATGATAATTTAAATATATCAGGACTTAGGAAAAATATGGCGTTAGTGGGTGAAAAGCCAAAACAGCCCCCGAACGGCCCCATGAGTGGTGCCAACAACACGAATGTTACCACGTAACTCGTAGGAATTGTTCGCGCAATCAACGGACTCTCGGTTTGAGAGTACGATGATAATTTTCATATTTCTAGACTTAGGCTTAAAAACATGGCATTAGTCGGGGAACACCAGAAAAAGCCATTGAACGGCCCCGTGAGTGGTACCAACACCTCGAACGGGACCAATGTAACTTGTACTAACTGATCGCACAATCATGTGACCCCCCGGTTTGAGAATACGATGATAATTTAAGAATATCAGGACTTAGGCAAAACATGGCGTTAGTGGGTGAAAAGCTGAAACAACCCTCGAATGGCCCTGTGAGTGGCACCAACACCTCGCACGCGACCAATGTAACCCGTATGAACTGATTGTCTTATCATGGGACCCTCGGTTTGAGAATATGATGATCATTTAAAAATATCAGGAGTTAGGCAAAACATGGCGTTAATGGGTGAAGAGCCAAAATAGACCCCGAACGGCCCTCTGAGTGGCACCAACTCCGCATACAGGACCAATGTAACTCATAGGACTCTCGGTTTGAGAAATAACGATAATTTGTAAATTTCTAGACGTAGGATTAAAAACAAGGCGTTAGGGATGTAAACCCAAAACAGCCCCCGAACAGCCCTGTGAGTGGCACAAACACCTCGCACGGGACCAATGTCACTCGTAGGAACTGTTCGCGCAATCACGTGATTCCCAGTTTGAGAATATGACAACAATTTGCATTGTTCTATAATTAGACTAAAACATATGGTGTTAATGGTTGAAAACCCGAAACAGCCCTCGAACGGCCCCGTGAGTTGCACCAACAACACGAATGGGATGAACGTTACTCATAGGAATTGTCTGCGCGATCATGGTACTCCCGATTTGAGAGTATGACGATAACTTGAAAATTTCTATACTTAGGCTTAAAAACTTGGTGTTAGTGTGGGAAAACCTAAAACAGCCACCGAACGACCCCATGAGTGGCACCAACACCTCGAATGGAACCAATGTAACTCGTAGAAACTGAACGCGCGATCACAAGACCCACGATTTGAGAATCCGACGAGTGAGTTACACCAACACCTCATACGGGACAAATGTAACTCGTACAAAACGATCGCTCGATCACGAGACCCCCAATTTTAGAATACGACAATACCTAAAAAATATCAGAATTAGGCAAACACATGGCGTTAGTGGGGGAAAAGCTGAAACAGCTCCCGAACAGCCCCGTGAGTGTCACCAACACCTCACACGGGACCAATGTCACTCATAGGAACTGACTGTGAGATCACGTCACTCCCGATTTGAGTATACAACGATAATTTTCATATTTCTAGACTTAGGCTTAAAAACATGGCGTTAGTGGGTGAAATCCCAAAACAGCCCATGAACGGCCCCGTGAGTGGCACCAAGACCTCGCATGGGACCAATGTAACTCATAGGAACTGTCCGCGTGATCACGGGACTCTCAGTTTGAGAATACGGTTATAATTTGCATATTTTCTAGAGTTTGGCTTAAAAACATGGCGTTAGTGGGTGAAAACTCGAAACAACCCACAAACGGCCCTGTGGGTGGCACTAACACCTTGCACGGGACCAATGTAACTCATAGGAAATGATCGCGCGATCATGGGACCCATGTTTTGAGAATACGATGATAATTTGCAAATTTCTAGACTTAGGCATAAAAACATGGCATTGCGGGGTAAAAATCCAAAGTAGCGCCTTGAGTGACACGAACACCTCGCACATGACCAATATAACTCGTACGAACGAATCATGCGATCACGAGACCCGTGGTTTGATAATACGATGATAATTAAAAAATATCAAAACTTAGGGAAAACATGGCGTTAGTGGGTGAAAAGCCAAAATAGCCCTCGAATGGCCCAGTGAGTGGCACCAACACCTCGAATAGAACTAATGTATCTTGTAGGAACTGAACGCTCGACCACGGCCCCGATTTGAGAATTCAATGATAATTTTCATATTTTTAGAGTTAGGCTAAAAAACATGGTGTTAGTGGGTGAAAAGACAAAACAGCCCCCCGAACGTCCCCGTGAGTGGCACCAACACCTTGCATAGGACCAGTGTAACTCGTATGAACTGATCGCGTAATCACGGGACCCCCAGTTTGAGAATACAACGATAATTTCAAAATATTAGGACCTGGGTAAAATATGGTGTTAATTGGTGAAAACCCGAAACAGCCCTGTGGGTGGCACCAACACCACGCACGGGACCAATGTAAGTCGTAGGAACTGACGGTGTGATGATGCGACTCCCGATTTGAGACTACAATGATAATTTCAATATTTATAGACTTAGGCTTAAAAACATGGCGTTAGTGGGTGAAAACCAAAAATAGCTCCCGAAAGCCCCGTGAGTGGCCCCACCACCTCAGACGGGTCCAATGTCACTCATTGTAACTGACCGCACGATCATGGGACCCCCGACTTGAAAATACGACAATAATTTGCATATTTTTAGACTTAGGCTTAAAAACATGGCGTTAGTGGGTGAAAAGCCGAATAAGCCCCCGAACGGCCCAGGGAGTGGCATCAACACCTCGCACAGCACTAACTCGTACAAACTGGCCTCGCTATCATGAGACCCCTGATTTGAGAATACGACGATTATTTAAAAATATTCGGACTTAGGTAAAACATGGCGTTAGTGGGTGAAAAGCCGAAATAGCCCCCGAACGGCCTTGCAAGTGGCATCAACACCTCCCACGGGACCAACGTAACTCGTAGAAATTGTGCGCGCAATCACGTGACTCGCAGTTATAGAATACGTCGATAATTTGCATATTTCTATACTTAGGCATAAAAACATGGCATTAGTCGGTGAAAACCCGAAACAACCCCCTAACGGCCCCGTGAGTGGCAACAACACCTTGCACGGGACCAATGTAACTCGTACGAACTAACTGCGCGATCACGGGACCACCGATTTAAGAATATGATGATTATTTGCATATTTCTAGACTTATGCTTAAAAATGAGGTGTTAGTGGGTGAAAATCGAAAACATCCCCCGAACGGCCCCGTGAGTGGCACTAACTCCTCGCACAGGACCAATGTAACTCATAGGAACAGACCGCGCAATCATTAGAAACCTTCGGTTTGAGAATACGAAGATAATTTTCATATTTCTAGACTTAGGCTTAAAAATATGGCGTTAGTCGGTGAAAACCCAAAACAGCCCCCGAACGGCCACATGAGTGGCACCACCACCTCGCACGGGACAAATGTAATTCGTAGGAACTGGCTGCACAGTCACGAAACCCTCGATTTGAGAATACTAAAATAATTTGCATATTTCTATACTTAGGCTAAAAAATATGGCGTTAGTGGGTGAAAAGCAGAAAAAGCACCCGAACAGCCCAGGGAGTGGCACCAACAACTCACACGACACTAACTCGTATGAACTAGCCATGCCATCACGAGATCCCCGGTTTAAGAATACGACGATTATTTAAAAATATCAGGACTTAGGTAAAACATGATGTTAGTTGGTGAAAAGCCAAAACAACCCCCCAACGGCCCCGTTATTGGCACCAACACCTCGCACGGGACCAACATAACTCGTAGGAATTGTTCGTGTGATCATCTGACTCCTGATTTTAGAATACATCGATAATCTGCATATTTCTATACTTACGCATAAAACATGGCGTTAGTGGGTGAAAACCCGAAGCAACCCCCTAAATGCCCCGTGAGTGGCAACAACACCTCCCACGGGACCAATGTAACTCGTATCAACTGACCGCAAGAACATGGGACCCCCAGTTTGAGAATAGGATGATAATTTGCATATTTTTAGACTTACGCTTAAAAATATGGCCTTAGTGGGTGAAAACTCAAAAAATCTCCCGAACCGCCCCGTTAGTGGCACAAACACCTCGCGTGGGAGCAATGTAACTCATAAGAACTGACCGCATGATCATGGTTCCCCCGGTTTGAGAATACAACGATCATTTGTATATTTCTTGACTTAAGCTTAAAAAGATGGCGTTAGTGGGTGAAAAGTCAAAAAATCCCCTGAATGGCCCACGGAGTGGAACCAACACATCACACTACACTAACTCGTATGAACTGGCCTCGCCGTCACGAGACCCCCGGTTTGAGAATACGAAAATTATTTAAAAATATCAGGACTTCGGTAAAACAAGGCGTTAGTGGGTGAAAATCCAAAACAACCCCTGAGTGTCCCCGTGAGTGACACCAACACCTTAAACAGGACCAATGTAACTCATAGGAACTGACTGCACGATCACCGGACACCCGTTTTGAGTAGACTTAGGCATAAAGTAAGGCATTGTCGGGTGAAAACTTGAAACAGTTCCCAAAAAACCCCGTGAGTGGCACCAACACCTCTCATAGGACCTATGTAACTCGTAGGAACAGTCCGCAAGATCACGTGACTTCATATTTGAGAATACGATAATAATTTTCATATTTCTAGACTTAGTCTTAAAAATAAGGCGTTAGTGGGTGAAAACCCAAAACATCCCCTGAACAGCCCCGTGAGTGGTACCAACACCGAGCACGGGACCAATGCAACTCGTAGGTACTGTCTGCGCGATCACCTGACTCCCAGTTTGAGAATATGATGATAATTTGAATATTTCTAGACTTAGGATTAAAAGCATCGCGTTAGTAGGTGAAAACCTGAAATAGCCCCGGAACGGCCAAGTGAGTGGCACCAACACCTTGCACGGGACCAATGTATCTCGTACGAACTGACCACATGATCCCGAGACCTCCAATTTGAGAATACGAGGATAATTTAAAAATATAAGGACATAGGGAAAACTTGGCGTTAGTGGGTTAAAAGACAAAATAGCCCCCGAACGACCCCGTTAGTGGTATCGACACCTTGCACGGGATCAATGTATCTCGTACAAACTAATTGCATGATCACGGGAATCTTGGTTTGAGTATACTTAGGCTTAAAAAAGTGACGTTTGTGGGGGAAAGCCCGAAACATCCCCCGAACGGCCCCGTGAGTGGAACCAACACCACGCAAGGGACCAATGTAAGTCATAGGAATTTTTTGCACGATTACGGGACTCTCGATTTGATAATACGATGATAATTCGCATATTTCTAGACTTTGGATTAAAAACATGGCGTTAGTGGGGAAATATCGAAACATCCCCCGAACGGCCCCGTGAGTGGCACCAACACCTCGAATGTAACCAATGTAACTCGGAGGAACTGAACACGTGATCATGGGACCTCCGATTTGAGAATACGATGATAATTTACATATTTATATACTTAGGCATAAAAATATGGCGTTCGTGGGTGAAAACCTGAAACATCACCCTAACGGCCCGGTGAGTGGCAACATCACCTCGCACGGGACTAATTTAACTTGTACGATTTGACCTCGCAATCGCGGGAACCCCGATTTGAGAATACGGTGATAATTGGAATATTTCTAGACTTAGGCTTAAAAACATGGCGTTAGTGGGTGAAAAACTAAAAAACCCTGAACGGCTAGCGAGTGGCACCAACACCTCGCACGGGACCAATGTAACTCGTACGAACTGACAGCGCAACCACGAGACCCTCGATTTGAGAATACGATGATAATTTGTATATTTCTCGACTTGGGCTTAAAAACATGGCGTTAGTGGGTGAAAACCCAAAATAGCTCCCGAACGGTCCCGTGAGTGGCACCACAACCTCATACGGGACCAATGTAACTCGTAGTAACTGACCACATGATCACGGGTCCCTCAGTTTGAGAATACAATGATCATTTGTATATTTCCAGAATTAGGCCTAAAAACATCGCGTTAGTGGGTGAAATGATGAAAAAGCCCCCGAACGACCCAGGGAGTGGAACCAACACATCGCACGACACTAACTGGTACAAAGTGACCTCGCCACCACGAGACCCCCGGTTTGAGAATAGGACAATTATATAAAAATATCAAGACTTGAGTAAAACATGGCGTTAGTTGGTGAAAAACAAAAATAACCTCCGAACGACCCCGTGAGTGGAACCAACACCTCACACGGGACCAACGTAACTCATAGGAACTGACCGCGCAATCACGTGACTCCCGATTTGAGAATACGTTGATAATTTGCATATTCCTATACTCAGGAATAAAAATAGGGCGTTAGTGGGTGAAAACCCGAAATACCCCCGAACGGCCCCATGAGTGGAACCAACACCTCGCACGATACCAATGCAACTCGTACGAACTAACCTCGCTATCACGGGATCCCCATTTTGATAATATGATGATAATTTGCATATTTCTAGACTTTAGCTTAAAAACATGGTGTTAGTGGGTGAAAAGCCAAAAAAGCCTCTGAACGGCCCGGTGACTGGTACTAACACCTCGTACGGGACCAATGTAACTCATACGAACTCACCATGCGATCACGAGACTCCGCGTTTGAGGATACTTAGGCTTAAAAGCATGGCGTTAGTAGGTGAAAACCCGAAACAGCCCCCGAACGGCCCCGTGAGTGGCAACAACACCTCGAACGAGAATAATGTAACTCGTAGGAACTGTTCGCGCGATCACGTGACTCCCGGTTTGAGAATACGGTTATAATTGGCATATTTCTAGAGTTAGGCTTAAAAATATGGCGTTAGTAGGTGACAACCCAAAACAGCCCCGTGAGTGGCATCACCACCTCGTACGGGACCAATGAAACTCATCGGAACGGATCGCACGACCACGGGACCCCCAATTAAAGAATACAATGATAATTTGCATATTTATAGACTTAGGTTTAAAAATATGGATTTTGTGGGTGAAAAGACAAAAAAGCCCCCGAACGGCCCAGGGAGTGGCACCAACACCTCGCATGGCACAAACTCGTATGAACTGGCTTCGCCATCACAAGAGCCTCAGTTTGAGAATACGATGATTATTTAAAAATATCAGGACTTAGGTAAAACAAGGTATTAGTGGGTGAAAACCTAAAACATCCCTCGAACAGCCCCATTAGTGGCACCAACACCTCGCATGGGACCAATGTAATTTGTAGGAACGAATTGCGTGATCGCGGGACCCCCGATTTGAGAATACAAAGATAATTTGCAATTTCTAGACTTTGGCTTAAAACATGGAGTTAGTGGGTTAAAAGCCAAAAAAATCCCCGAACGTCCCGGTGAGTGGCACTAAAACCTCGCACGGGACTAATGTAACTCATACGAACTGACCGCGCGATCATGAGACCCACAGTTTGACAATACTACGATTATTTAAAAATATTATGACTTAGGCAAAACATGGCGTTAGTGGGTGAAATGCCAAAAAAAACCCCGAACGGCCCCGTGAGTGGCTCCAACACCTCGCATGGGACCAATGTAACTCGTAGGAACATACAGCGTGATCACGGGACTCCCCATTTGAGTAGACTTAGCCTAAAAGCATGGCGTTAGTGGGTGAAAACCCGAAACAGTCCCCAAACAGCCTCGTGAGTGGCAACAAAACCTCGCACGGGACCAACGTAGCTCGTCGAAATTGTTCGCGCGATCACGTGACTCCCGATTTGAGAATACGGTAACAATTGGCATATTTCTAGACTTAGGCTTAAAAATATGGCGTTAAAGGGTGAAAACCCAAAATAGCCCCCGAATGGCCCTGTGAGCGGCACCACCACCTCGTATGGGACCAATGTAACTCATCAAAACTGACCGAACGATCACGGGACCCCGGATTTTAGAATACGATGATAATTTACATATTTCTAGACTTAAGTTTAAAAAAATGGCGTTAGTGGGTGAAAAGCCGTAAAATCCCCCGAACGGCCCAGGGAGTGGAACCAACACTTCGCACGACACTAACCCGTACGAACTGGCCTAGACATCACGAGACCCTCAGTTTGAGAACACGATGATCATTTAAAAATATCAGGACTTAGGTAAAACATGGCATTAGTGGGTGAAAATCCAAAACAGCCTCCCCGAACGGCCCTGTAAGTGGCACCAACATCTCGCATGGGACCAATGTAACTCGTAGGAACTAACCGCGTGATCACCGGACCCTCGGTTTGAGAATACAAAGATAATTTGCAATTTCTAGAATTTGCCTTAAAAACATGGTGTTAGTGGGTGAAAAGCCAAAAAATCCCCCGAACGGCCCGGTGAGTGGCACCAACATGTCGCAAGGGACCAATGTAATCAGTATGAACTGATCACGCGATCATGAGACCCCCAGTTTGAGAATATGAAGATTATTTAAAAATATCAGGACTTAGCCAAAACACGGCGTTAGTGGGTGAAAAGCCAAAACAACCCCCAAACGGCCCTGTGAGTGGAACCAACACCTCGCACGGGACCAATGTAACTCGTAGGAACTATCTGCGCCATCACTTGACTCCCAGTTTGAGAATACGACTATAATTTGCATATTTATAGACTTAGTCTTAAAAATAAGGCGTTAGTGGGAGAAAACTCGAAACATCCCCTGAAAGGCACCGTGAGTCGCACCAACACCTCGCACGGGACCAATGCAACTCGTAGGAACTGAACGTGCAATCATGGGACCCCCGGTTTAAGAATACGACAATAAGATGCACTTTTCTATACTTAGGCATAAAAACATGGCGTTAGTGGGTGAAAATCTGAAACACCACTCGAATGGCCCCTTAAGTGGCACCAATACATCGTACGTGACTAATGTAACTCGTAGGAATTGACGGTGCGATCACGGGACCCCCAGTTTGAGAATACGATGATAATTTGAATATTTCTAGATGTAGGGTTAAAAAAATGGCGTTAGAGGAGGAAAATTTGAAATAGCCCCCGAACGGCTCCGTGAGTGGCACCAACACCTCGCACGGGACCAATGTAATTCGTAGGAACTGACCGCGTGATTACGGGGCTCCCAATTTGAGAATACAATGATAATTTTTATATTTCAAGACTTAAGCTTAAAAACAAGTCGTTACTAGAAGAAAACCAGAAATATCCCCAGAACATCCCCGGGAGTGGCACCAACACCTCGCACGGGACCAATGTAACTTGTAGGAACTATCCGTACGATCACGTGACTCCCAATTTTATAATATGACGATAATTTACATATTTCTATACTTGGGCTTAGAAACATGGCGTTAGTCGGTGAAAACCCAAAACAGCCCCCGAACGGCCAAGTGAGTGCCGCCAACACCTCGCACTGGACCAATGTAACTCATACGAACTGACTGCGTAATCACGGGACCCTCAGTTTGAGAATACATATGATAATTCGTATATTTCTCAACTTAGGCTTAAAAACATTGCGTTAGTGGGTGAAAACCCAAAATAGCCCTCGAACGGCCCCGCGAGTGGCACCACCACCTCGTACGGGAAAGTATGAACTAACGGCATGATCACGGGTCCTCCGATTTGAGAATACAATGGTCATTTATACATTTCTAGACATAGGCTTAAAAATATGGCTTTACTGGGTGAAAAGTCAAAAAATCCCCCTACAGCCTAGGGAGTGGAACCAACACATCGCATGACACTAACTCGTACGAGCTGCCCTCGCCATCACGAGACCCCCGGTTTGAGAATACGACTATTATTTAAAAATATCAGGACATAGGTAAAACATGGCATTTGCGGGTGAAAAGACAAAAAAGCCTCCGAACTGCCCCGTGAGTGGCACGAACACCTCGCACGGGACCAACGCAAATCGTAGGACTTGTCACGCGATTACATGACTCCCGATTTGAGATTACGTCGATAATTTTCATATTTATATACTTAGGCATAAAAACATGGGGTTAGTGGGAGAAAACCCGAAACAGCCCCCTAACAGTCCTGTGAGTGGTAACAACACCTCGCATGGGACCAATGGAACTCATATGAATGGACCGCGCGATCACGGGACCCCCGATTTGAGAATAGGATGATAATTTGCATATTTCTAGACTTACACTTAAAGAAATGGCCTTAGTTGTTGAAAACCCCAAACAGCCCCATGAGTGAAACCAACACATCGCACGGGACCAATGTAACTCATAAGAATTGACTGTGTGATCACGGGACCCCCGGTTTGAGAATACGATGATAATTTGCATATATTTAGACTTTAGCTTAAAACATGGTGTTAGTGGGTGAAAATCCAAAAAAGCCCCCGAACGGCCCTGTGAGTGGCACTAACGCCTCGCACGGGACCAATGTAACTCGCACGAACTGACCGCGCGATCATTAAACTCGTAATTTAACAATACGACGATTATTTAAAAACATTAGGACTTAAGCCAAACATGACGTTAGTGGGTGAAAAGCCAAAACAACCCCCGAACGGCCCTGTGAGTGGCACCAACACCTCGCACGGGACCAATGTAATTCGTAGGAACTGACCGCATGATCACGGGACTCCCTTTGAGTAGACTTAGCCTTAAAAGCATGGAGTTAGTGGGTGAAAACCCGAAATAGTCCTCGAACGGCCCCGTGAGTGGCAATAACACCTCGAACGAGACCAATGTAACTCATAGGAACTGTTTGTGCGAACACGTGACTCCCGATTTGAGAATACAGTGATAATTGGCATATTTCTAGACTTAGGCTTAAAAAGTTAGCGTTAGTGGGTGAAAACCCAAAACAGTCCCCAAATGGCCTCGTGAGTGGCACCTCCACCTTGCACGGGACCAATGTAACTCGTAGGAACAGACCGCACGATCACGGGGCCCTCGATTTGAGATTATGATGATAATTGGCATAATTCTAGACTTAGGCTTAAAAACATGGCTTTAGTGGTTGAAAAGACGAAAAACCCCCGAACGGCCCAAGGAGTGGCACCAACACCTCACACGGCACAAACTCGTATGAACTGGTCTTCCATCACAAGAGCCTCAGTTTGAGAATACCACGATTTTTTAAAAATATCACGACTTAGGTAAAACATGGAATTAGTGGGTGAAAACCCAAAACATCCCTCGAACAGCCCCGTTAGTGGCACCAGCACCTCGCATGGGACCAATGTAACTCGTAGGAACTAACCGCGTGATCACAGCAGTCCCGGTTTGAGAATACAAAGATAATTGGCAATTTCTATACTTTGGCTTTAAAACATGGCATTAGTGGGTGAAAAGCCAAAAACGCCCCCGAATGGCCCGGTGAGTGGCACTAACACCTCGTACGGGACCAATGTAACTGGTACGAACTGACCACGCGATCATGAGACCCACAGTTTAAGAATACGATTATTATTTAAAAATATTAAGACTTAGGCAAAACATGGCGTTGGTGAGTGAATATCCAAAACAACCCCCAAACGGCCCCGTGAGTGGCACCAACACCTCGCACGGGGCCAATGTTACTCGTAGGAACTGACCGCGTGATCACGGGACTCGCCGTTTGAGTAGACTTAGCCTTAAAAGCATGGCGTTAGTGGGTGAAAACCCGAACCAGTCCCCGAACAGCCTCCTGAGTGGCAACAACACCTCGTACGGGACCAACGTAGCTCGTAGGAACTGTTCGCGCGATCACGTGACTCTCGGTTTGAGAATACAGTGATAATTGGCATATTTCTAGACTTAGGCTTAAAAATATGGCATTAGAGGGTGAAAACCAAAAATAACCCACTAACGGCCCCGTGAGTGTCACCACCACCTCGCAGGGGACCAATGTAACTCATCAGAATTGACCGAACAATCACGGGAGACTTTAGTTTAAAAACATGGCGTTAGTGGGTGAAAAGTCGAAAAAGCCCCGAACGACCCAGAGAGTGGCACCAACACCTCGCACGGTACTAACTCGTACGAACTGGCCTCGCCATCATGTTACCCTCACTTTGAGAATACGACGATTATTTAAAAATATCCGGACTTAGGTAAAACATGGCATTAGTGGGTGAAAACTCAAAACAGCCCCCGAACGGCCCCGTAAGTGGAATCAACACCTCGCATGGGACCAATGTAACTCATAGGAACTAAACGCGTGATCACCGGACCCTCGGTTTGAGAATATAAATATAATTTGAAATTTCTTGGCTTTGCCTTAAAAACATGGCGTTAGTGAGTGAAAAGCCGAAAAAGCCCACAAACGGCCCGGTGAGTGTCACAAACACGTTGCAAGGGACCAATGTAACTAGTACGAACTGCCCACGCGATCATGAGACCCCCGGTTTGAGAATATGAAGATTATTTAAAAATATCACGACTTAGCCAAAACATGGCATTAGTGGGTGAAAAGCCAAAACAACCCCCGAACGGCCCTGTGAGTGGAACCAACACCTCACATGGGACCAATGTAACTGATAGGAACTATCTGCGAAATCACATGACTCTCGGTTTTATAATACAACTATAATTTGCGTATTTCTAGAATTACTCTTAAAAACAAGGCGTTAGTGGGTGAAAACTCAAAACAGCCCCTGAAAGTCCCCGTGAGTGGCACCAACACCTCGCACGGGACCAATGTAACTCGTAGGAACTGAACGTGAAATCATGGGACCCCCGGTTTGAGAATACTATGATAAGATTCATTTTTCTATACTTAGGCATAAAAAACATGGCGTTAGTGGGTGAAAATCCGAAACAGCCCCCGAACGACCCGTGAGTTGCACCAACACCTCGCAGGGACCAATGTAATTCATAGGAACTGACCACGTGATCATGTTACTCCCAGTTTGAGAATACAATCATAATTTATATATTTCAAGACTTAAGCTTAAAAATAAGCCGTTACTGGAAGAAAATCCGAAATAGACCCGGAACAGCCCCGGGAGTGGCACCAACACCTCGCACGGGACCAATGTAACTCGTAAGAACTATTCGTACGATCACGTGACTCTCGGTTTGATTATACGACGATAATTTGCATATTTCTAGACTTAGACTTAAAAACATTGCATTAGTCGGTGAAAACCCGAAGTAGCCCTCGAACGGCCAAGTGAGTGGCACCAACACCTCGCACGGGGCCAATGTAACTCGTAGGAACTGACTACGCAATCACGGGACCCTCGGTTTGAGAATACGACGATAATTTGTCTATTTCTGGACTGAGGCTTAAAAACATGTCGTTAGTGGGTGAAAACCCAAAATAGCCCACAGACGGCCCCGTTAGTGGCACCACCACCTCGTACGGGAAAGTAGGAACTGACGGCATGATCACAGGTCCTCCGGTTTGAGAATACAATTATCATTTGTATATTTCTAGACTTAGGCTTAAAAATATGGCTTTATTGGGTGAAAATTCAAAAAAGCCCCCGAACAGCTGAGGGAATGGAACTAACACATCGCACGACACTAACTCGTACGAACTGTCCTCGTTATCACGAAACCCTCGGTTTGAGAATACATATATTATTTAACAATATCAGGACCTAGGTAAAACATGATGTTACTATAAGAAAACCCGAAATAGCCCCGGAACAGCCCCAGGAGTGGCATCAACACCTCACACGGGACAAATGTAACTCGTAGGAACTATCCGTAAGATCACGTGACTCTCGGTTTGATAATAGGATAATAATTTGTATATTTCTAGACATAGGCTCAAAAATATGGCGTTAGTCGATGAAAACCCAAAACAGCCCCCGAACGGCCAAGTGAGTGGCACCAACACCTCGCACGGGACCAATGTAACTCGTACGAACTGACTGCGCAATCACGGGACCCTCGGTTTGAGAATACGATGATAATTTGTCTATTTCTCGAACGAGGCTTAAAAACATGGCGTTAGTGGGTGAAAACTCGAAATAGCCCCCGAACGGCCCTGTGAGTGACACCACCACCTCGTACGGGAAAGTAGGAACTGACGGCATGATCACGGGTCCTCCGGTTTGAGAATACAATTATCATTTGTATATTTCTAGACTTAGGCTTAAAAATATGGCTATATTGGGTGAAAAGTTAAAAAAGCCCCAAACGACCCAGGGAATGGAACCAACACATCGCACGACACTAACTCGTACGAACTGGCTTCGCCATCACGAAACCCTCGATTTGAGAATACAGATATTATTTAACAATATCAGGACTTAGGCAAAACATGACGTTACTGGAAGAAAACCCGAAATTGCCCCAGAATAGCCCCAGGAGTGGCACCAACACCTCGTACGGGACCAATGTAACTCGTAGGAACTATTCGTAAGATCACGTGACTCTCGATTTGATAATACGACGATAATTTGTATATTTCTAGACTTAGTCTTAAAAATATGGCGTTAGTCGATGAAAACCCGAAATAGACCCCGAACGGCCAAGTGAGTGGCACCAACACCTCGCACGGGGCCAATGTAACTTGTACGAACTGACTGCGCAATCACGGGACCCTCGGTTTGAGAATATGATGATAATTTGTCTATTTCTCGACTGAGGCTTAAAAACATGGAGTTAGTGGGTGAAAACCCAAAATAGCCCCCGAACGGCCCCGTGTGTGGCACCACCACCTCGTACGGGAAAGTAGGAACTGACGGCATGATCACGGGTCCTCCAGTTTGAGAATACAATGATCATTTTTATATTTCTATACTTAGGCTTAAAAATATGGCTTTATTGGGTGAAATGTTGAAAAAGCCCCAAACAGCCCAGGGAATGGAACCAACAAATCGCACGACACTAACTCATATGAACTGGCCTCGCCATCATGAGACCCCTGATTTGAGAATACGGATAATATTTAACAATATCAGGACTTAGGCAAAATAGGCGTTAGTGGGTGAAAAGCCAAAAAAGCCTCCGAATAGCCCCGTGAGTGGCACCAACACCTCGCATGGGACCAACGTAACTCGTAGGAATTGTCCGCGCGATTACATGACTCCCAATTTGAGATTACCTCGATAATTTGCATATTTCTATACTTAGGCTTAAAAACATGGCCTTAGTGGGTGAAAGCCCGAAACAGCCCCCGAACAGCCCCATGAGTGGAACCAACACCTCACATGGGACCAATGTAACTCATAAGAATTGACCGCGCGATCACGGGATGCCCGGTTTGATAATACGATGATAATTTGCATATTTTTAGACTTTAGCTTAAAAACTTGGCGTTAGTGGGTGAAAAGCCAAAACAACACCCAAACGGCCCCGTGAGTGGTACCAACACCTTGCACGGGACCAATGTAACTCGTATGAACTGACCACGCGATCACGGGACTCCCCGTTTGAGTAGACTTAGGCTTAAAATCATGGCGTTAGTGGGTGAAAACTCGAAACAGTCCCCGAACGGCCTCGTGAGTGGCAACAACACCTCGAACGAGACGAATGTAACACGTAGGAACTGTTCGCGCGATCACGTGACTCCCGGTTTGAGAATACGGTGATGATTCGAATATTTCTAGAGTAAGGCTTAAAAATATGGTGTTAGTGGGTGACAACCCAAAACAGCCCCCGAACGGCCCCGTAGGTGGCACCACCACCTCACACAGTACCAATGTAACTCCTTAGAATGGATGGAACGATCACGGGACCCCCAATTTGAGAATACGATGATAATTTGCATATTTCTAGACTTAGGCTTAAAAACATGGCTTTAGTGGGTGAAAAGCCGAAAAAGCCCACGAACGGCCCAGGGAGTGGCACCAACACCTCGTACGGCACAAACTCGTATGAACTGGCTTCGCCATCACAAGAGCCTCAGTTTGAGAATACGACGATTATTTAAAAATATCAGGACTTAGGTAAAACATGGCATTAGTGGGTGAAAACCCAAAACAGCCCCCGAACAGCCCCGTTAGTGGCACCAACACCTCGCATGGGACCAATGTAACTCGTAGGAACTAACTGTTTGAGAATACAAAGATAACTTGCAAATTTTAGACTTTGGCTTAAAAACATGGCGTTAGTGGGTGAAAAGACGAAAAACTCAATAACGGTTCGGTGAGTGGCACCAACACATGGCAAGGGACCAATGTAACTAGTATGAACTGATCGCGTGATCATGAGACCCTCTGTTTGAGAATACGACGATTATTTAAAAATATCAAGACTTAACCAAATATTGCATTAGTGGGTGAAAAGCCAAAATAGCCCCCGAACGGTCCCGTGAGTGTTACCAACACCTCGCACGGGCCAATGTAACTTGTAAGAACTGACCGCACGGTCACGGGACTCCAATTTGAGTAGACTTTGGCTTAAAAGTACGGCATTAGTGGGTGAAAACCGAAACAGTCCCCAAATGGCCCTTTGAGTGGAACCAACACCTCGCACGGTAATAATGTAACTCGTAGGATCTATCCGCGAGACCACGTGACTTTCGGTTTGAGAATACGACTATAATTTGCTTATTTCTATACTATCTTAAAAATAAGGCGTTAGTGGGGGAAAACTCGAAACAGCCCCCGAAAGGCCCCATGAGTGGCACCAACACCTCGCAGAGTACTAATGTGACTCGTAGGAACTGAATGTGCGATCACGGGACCCCCGGTTTGAGAATACGACGATAAGATGCATTTTTCTATACTTCGGCCTAAAAATATGGCGTTAGTGGGTGAAAATCCAAAACAGCCCCCGAACGGCCCCGTGAGTGGCACCAACACCTCGCATGGCACCAATGTAACTCGTAGGAACTGACCGCATGATTACAGGACCCCCAGTTTGAGAATACAATGATAATTTGTATATTTCTCGACTTAGGCTTTAAAATAAACCGTTAGTGGAAGAAAACCCGAAATAGCCTTCGAACAGCATCAGGAGTGGCACCAACACATCGCACGGGACCAATGTAACTCGTAGGAACTGTCCGTATGATCACGTGAATCCCAGTTTGAGAATACGATGATAATTTGCATATTTCTAGACTTAGGCTTAAAAATATGGTGTTAATGGGTGAAAAGACGAAATAGCCCCCGAATGGCCCCGTGAGTGGTGCTAACACCATACACGGGGCCAATGTATCTCGCTGAAACTGACCGCGCGATCACAGGACTCTCGGTTTGATTATATGACAATAATTTGAATTTTCTTATACTTAGGCTTAAAAACATGGCGTTAGTGGGTGAAAACCAAAAATAGCCCCCGAACGACCCCGTGAGTGGCACCATCACCTCGCACGGGACCAATGTAACTCGTACGAACTGACTGCGCGATCACGAGACCCCGGATTTGAGAATATGATGATTAATTAAAAATATCAGGACTTAGCCAAAACATGGCGTTAGTGGGTGAAAAGCCAAAATAGCCCTCGAACAGCCCCGTGAGTGGCACCAACACCTCGCACGGGACGAATGTAACTCGTAGGAAGTGACCGCGCGATCATAGGACTCTCGGTTTGAGTGGACTTAGGGTTAAAATTAAGGCATTAGCGGGTGAAAATTGAAACAGTCCCCGTTATGCCCCGTTAGTGGCACCAACACCTCGCACGGGACCAATGTAACTCGTAGGAACTATCGGCGCGATCACGTGGCTCCCGATTTGAGAATATGACTATAATTTTCATATTTCTAGACTTAGTCTTAAAACAACACGTTAGTGGGGGAAAACTCGAAACAGCCCCCGAAAACCCCCGTGAGTGGCTCCAACACCTTGCATGGGACCAATGTAGCTCGTAGGAACTGAACGTGCGATCACGGGACCCACGATTTTAGAATATGATGATGAGATGCATTTTTCTATACTTAGGCATAAAAACATGGCGTTAGTGGGTGAAAATCCGAAGTAGCCCCCGAATGACCTCGTGAGTGTCACTAAAGACCACGCACGGGACCAATGTACCTCATACAAATTGATCGCGCGATCACGGGACCCTCGGTTTGAGAATATAATGACAATTTGTATATTTCTAGGCTTAGGCTTAAAAAAAAGTCGTTAGTGGAAAAAAACCCGAAACAACCCCCGAATATCACCGGGAGTGGCACCAACACCTCGCACGGGACCAATGTAACTCATAGGAACTGTCCGTGCGATCACGTGAATCCCGGATTGAGAATACGATGATAATTTTCATATTTCTAGACTTAGGCTTAAAAATATGGTGTTAGTGAGTGAAAAGCCGAAACAGCCCCCGAACGACCCCGTGAGTGGTGCCAACACCACACACGGGACCAACAAAACTCATAGGAATTGTTCGAGCAATCACGGGACTCCCGGTTTGAAAATATAATGATAATTTGTATATTTTTAGACTTAAGCTTAAAAACATGGCGTTAGTGCGGGAAAACCCGAAATAGCCCCCGAAAGTCCCCATGAGTGGCACCAACACCTTGCATGGCACCAATGTAACTCGTAGAAACTGAAAGGGCGATCACAGGACCCCTGGTTTGAGAATAGGATGATAAGATGCATTTTTCTATACCTAGGAAAAAAAATATGGCAATAGTGGGTGAAAATCCAAAACATCCCCCTGAACGGCCTTGTGAGTGGCACTAACACCACGCACGGGACCAATGTAAGTCGTACAAACTGACCGCGCGATCATGGGGACCCTCGGTTTGAGAAGACGATGATAATTTTCATATTTTTATACTTAGGCTTAAAAACCTGACATTAGTGGGTGAAAACACTAAACATCCCCCGAACGACCCCATGAGTGGCACCAACACATCGTACGGGACCAATGTAACTCGTAGGAATTGATCGCATGATCATGGGACAATTGGTTTGAGAATACAACATAATTTGAATATTTCTAGATGTAGGGTTAAAAACCTGGCGTTAGAGTGGGAAAACTCGAAACAACCCGTGAGTGGCACCAATACCTCGCACGGGACTAATGTAACTCGTAGGAACTGACCGCGTGATTACGAGACTCCCGGTTTGATAATACAATGATAATTTGTATATTTCTAGACTTCGGCTTAAAAACAAGCCGTTAGTTGAAGAAAACCCAAAACAACCCTGAAACAACACCGGGAGTGTCACCAATACCTCGTAAGGGACCAATGTAACTCGTAGGAACTATCCGTATGATCACGTGATAATCTGCATATTTCTAGACTTAGGCTTAAAAATAGGGTGTTAATGGGTGAAAAGCCGAAATAGCCCCTGAATGGCCCCTTAAGTGGTGCCAACACCATACACGAGACCATTGTAATTCGTTTGAACTGACCACACGATCACCGGACCCTCGGTTTGATTATATGACGATAATTTGAATATTTTTGCTCTTAGTCTTAAAAACATGACGTTAGTGGGTCAAAACCAAAAATAGCCCCTGAACGACACTGTGAGTGACACCATCACCTCGCACGGGACCAATGTAACTTGTACGAACTGACTGCGCAATCACGAGACCCCCGGTTTGAGAATACGACGATTATTGAAAAATATCAGGACTTAGCCAAAACATGTCGTCAGTGGGTGAAAATCCAAAATAGCCCCCGAAAGTCCCCATGAGTGGCACCAACACCTCGCACGGGATAAATGTAACTCGTAGGAACAGACCGTGTGATCACGGGACTCCCAGTTTGAGTAGGCTTAGGCTTAAAAGTAAGACATTAGTGGGTGAAAATCGAAACAGTCCCCAAACGGCCCCGTGAGTGGCACCTGCACATCGCACGGGACCAATGTAACTCGTAGGAACTGTCAGCGTGATCACATGACTCTCGGTTTGAGCATACAACTATAATTTGCATATTTCTAGACTTAGTATTAAAATAAGGGGTTAGTAGGGGAAAACCCGAAACAGCCCCGGAGCAGCCTAGGGAGTGGCACCAACACCTTACACGGTACTAACTCGTATGAACTGGCCTTGCCATCAAGAGACCACTGATTTGAGAATACGACAATTATTTAAAAATGTCAGGACTTAGGTAAAACATGGTGTTAGAGGGTGAAATGCCAAAACAACCCCCGAACGGCCCCGTGAGTGGCACCAACATCTCGGACGGGACCAACGTAACTAGTAGGAATTGTCCGCACAATCATATGACTCTGGATTTGAGAATACATCGATAATTTGGATATTTCTATACTTAGTCATAAAAATAGGGCGTTAGTGGCCGAAAACTCGAAACAACCCCTAATGGTCCCGTGAGTGGCAATAACACCTCGCACGGGACCAATGTAACTTGTACGAATTGATCGCGTGATCACGGGACCCCCGATTTGAGAATAGAATGATAATTTGCACATTTATAAACTTACGCTTAAAAATATGGCGTTACTGGGTGAAACCTCGAAACAGCCCCCGAACGGCCACGTGAGTGGCACCAACACCTCGCACGGGACCAATGTAACTCGTAAGATCTGACCAGGCGATCATGGGACCCCCGATTTGAGAATACGATGATAATTTGCATATTTCTAGACATTGGTTTAAAAACGTGGCGTTAGTGAGTGAAAAGCTCAAAAAGCCCCCGAACGGCCCGGAGAGTGGAACTGACAGCTCGCACGGGACTAATGTAACTCGTAAGAACTGACCGCGTGATCATGAGACCCCTTATTTGACAATACGACGATTATTTTAAAATATTAAGACTTAGCCAAACATGGCGTTAGTGGGTGATAAGTGACAACAGCCCCCGAACGGCTCCGTGAGTGGCATGAACACCTGGTACGGGACCAATGTAACTTGTAGGAGCTGTTTGTGTGATCACGGGACTCCCGATTTGAGAATAAAATTATAATTAACGTATTTGTTGACTTAGTCTTAAAAACATGGCGTTAGTGAGGGAAAGCCCGAAACATCCCCCAAACGGCCCCATGAGTGGCACCAACACCTCGCACGGGACAAATCTAACTCGTAGTAACTAAACACGCGATCACGGGACCCCGGGTTTGAGAATATGATGATTATTTAAAAATATCAGGGCTTAGGCAAAACATGGCATTAATGCGTGAGAAGCCAAAATAGCCCCCGAACGGCCCCGTGAGTGGCACCAACACCACGCACGGGACTAACATAACTCATAGGAATTGTATTAGCGATCACGGGACTCCCGATTTTAAAATATAAAGATCATTTGCATATTTTTAGACTTAGGTTTAAAAACATGGCGTGAGTGGGGGAAAACTCGAAACAGCCCCCGAACGGCCCCGTTAGTGGCACCAATACCTCGAACGAAACCAATGTAACTCGTAAGAAGTGAACGCACAGTCACGGGACCCCCAATTTGAGAATACGATGATAATTTTCATTTTTCAATAGTTAGGCATAAAAACATGGCGTTAGTGGGTAAAAATCTGAAACAGCACCCGAACAGCCTCGTGAGTGGCACCAACACCTCGCACGGGACCCATGTAACTCGTACAAACTGATCGCGCGATCACGGGACCCTTGGTTTGAGAATTCAATGATAATTTGTATATTTCTAGACTTAGGCCAAAAAACATGGCGTTAGTGGGTGAAAACCCAAAACAGCCCCCAAACGGCCCCGTGAGTGACACCAACACCTCGCGCGAAACCAAATATAACACGTAGGAACTGACCGCGCGATCACGGGATTCCCAGTTGGAGTAGACTTAGGCTTAAAAACATGGCGTTAATGGGTAAAACCCCCAAACTTAGGGTTAAAAAATAGCGTTAGTGGGTGAAAAGCAGAAAAAGCCCCTAAACGGCCCAGGGAGTGGCGTTAGTAATTGCAAAGCCAAAATAGCCCTCCAACGACCCCGTGAGTGGCACCAGCACCATGCACAGGACCAATGTAACTTGTGATAATTGACCACGTGATAACGAGACACCCAGTTTGAGTAGACTTAGGCTTAAAAACATGGCATTAGTGGTTAAAAAACTGAAACAACCCTCGAACGGCACCGTGAGTTACACCAACACCACGCATAGGACCAATGTAACGCGTAGGAGTTGAACGCCTGATCACGGGACCCCTGATTTGAGAATACAATGATAATATGAATTTTTCTATAGTTAGGCATAAAATATGGCGTTAGTGGGTGAAAATCTGAAACAGCCCTCGAACGGCCCCGTGAGTGGTACCAACCCACGCACGGGACCCGTGTAACTCATACAAACTGATCGCGCGATCACGGGACCCCCGATTTGCGAATACGATGATAATTTTTATATTTCTAAACTTAGGCTTAAAAACATGACGTTTGTGGTTGAAAGCCCAAAATAGCCCCCGAACGGCCCTGTGACTGGCACTAACACCTCGCACTGGACCAATGAAACTCGTAGGAACTGATCGCGCAATCACGGGACCCCTAGTTTAATAATACGATGATAATTTGCATATTTCTAGACTCAAGCTTGAAAACATGGCGTTAGTGGGTGAAAAGACGAAAAAGCCCTCGAACGACCCACGGAGTGGCACCAACAGCTCGCACGACACTAACTCGTACGAACTATCCTCGTTATCACGAGACCACCGGTTAGAGAATATGACGATTATTTAAAAATATTAGGACTTAGGAAAAAGATGGCGTTAGTAAGTGAAAAGCCAAAACATCCCCCAAATACCCCCGTGAGTGGCCCCAGCACCTCGCATGTGACCAGTGTAACTTGTGGTAACTGACCGTGCGATCACGGAACTCCCAGTTTGAGTAGACTTAGGCTTAAAAACTTGGTGTTAGAGAGTGAAAACCCAAAATAGCCCCCAAACGGCCCTTTGCGTGGCACCAACACCACGTACGGGACCAACGTAACTCATAGGAGTTGTTCGTGTGATTAAGGGACTCTCCTTTTGAGAATATAATGATAATTTGCATATTTCTAGACTTAGGTTGTAAAACATGGTGTTAGTGGGGGAAACCAAAAACAGCCCCCGAATGGCCCCGTGAGTGGTATCGACACCTCGAACGGAACCATTGTAACTCATAGGAATTGAACGTAGGATCACGGGACCCCCGGCTTGAGAATACGATGATTATTTTCGTATTTCTGTAGTTAGCCTTAAAAACATGGCGTTAGTCGGTGAAAACCTAAAATAGCCCCCGAACGGTCCCGTGAGTGGCACCAACACCTCACACGGGA
Source organism: Sambucus nigra (assembly GCA_949130495.1). Taxonomy (NCBI): domain Eukaryota; kingdom Viridiplantae; phylum Streptophyta; class Magnoliopsida; order Dipsacales; family Adoxaceae; genus Sambucus; species Sambucus nigra. The sequence continues at coordinate 315,305,937 of OX422210.1, forward strand.
CCAATGTAACTCCTAGGAACTGAATGTGCGATCATGCGACCCCTTATTTAAGAATACGATGATATTAGACATTTTCTATAGTTAGGCATACACTTGGCATTAGTGGGTAAAAATATGAAACAACCCCCGAACGGACCCATGAGTGGCACCAACACCTCGCACAGTATCAATGTAACTCGTACAAACTGACCGCGCAATCAAGGGACTCCCGGTTTGAGCATAGGAAGATAATTTGCATATTTCTAGACGTAGGCCTTAAAACATGGCGTTAGTGGGTGAAAATCCGAAAAATCCGAAAAACGACCCAGGGAGTGGCACCAATAGCTCGCATGGCACTAACTCGTACGAACTGGCATCAACATCATGAGACAACCGGTTTGAGAATACGACGATTATTTAAAAATACCAGGACTTAGGCAAAACATGGCATTAGTAAGTGAAAAGCCAAATAAACCCTTGAACAGCCACGTGAGTGGCACCAGCACCTCGTACGTGACCAATGTAACTCGTAGAACTGACCACGTGATCATGGGACTCCCAGTTTGAGTAGACTAAGGATTAAAAACATGGCGTTAGAGGGTAAAAACTCAAAACAACCCCCGAACGGCCCCGTGAGTGGCACCAACACCACGAACGAGACAAACATAACTCGTCGGAGTTGTTCGTATCATCACAGGACTCCCAATTTGATAATATAATGATAATTTGCGTATTTCTAGACTTAGGCTTAAAAACATGGCGTTAGTGGGTGAAAACCCAAAATAGCCCCCGATTGGGCCTCTGAGTGGCACCAAGACCTCGCACGTGCCCAATGTAACTCGTAGGAACTGACCGCGCGATCACGGGACCCCTGGTTTAACAATAGGATGATAATTTGCATATTTCTAGACTTAGGCTTAAAAATATGGCGTTAGTGGGTGAAAAGCCGAAAAATCCCCCGAACGACCTAAGGAGTGGCACCAACAGCTCGCATGAACTGGCCTCATCATCACGTGACCCCCAGTTTGAGAATACGATGATTATTTAAAAATATAAAGACTTTGGAAAAACATGGCATTAGTAAGTGACTAGCCAAAATAGCCCCCGAACAGTCCAGTGAGTGGCACTAGCACCTCGCATGGGACCAATATAACTCGTGGGAACTGATCCCGCGATCACAGAACTCCCAGTTTAAGTAGACTTAGGCTTAAAAACATGGCGTTAGAGGGTGAAAACCCAAAACAACCCCTGAACGGCCCCGTGAGTGGCACCAATACCACGCACGGGACAAACGTAACTCATCGAAGTTGTTCGTGCCATCACGGGACTCGCTATTTGAGAATATTATGATAATTTGCATATTTATAGAGTTAGGCGTAAATACATGGTATTAGTAAGGGAACACCCAAAACAGCCCCCGAACGACCCCGTGAGTTGCACCGACACCTCGAACAAAACCAATGTAACTCATAGGATGTGAACGCACGATCACGGGACCCCCGGTTTGAGAATACAATGATAATTTTCATATTTCTATACTTAGGCTTAAAAACATGTCGTTAGTGGGTGAAAACCCGAAATAGCACCCGAACGGCCCTGTGAGTGGCACCAACTCCTCGCACGGGACCAATGTAACTCCTAGGAACTGAACGCGCGATCATTAGACCCTCTGTTTGAGAATACGATGATAATAAGCATTTTCATATATTTAGTCATAAAAACATGGCGTTAGTGCGTAAAAAGTCAAAAAAGCCACCGAACGGTCCAAGGAGTGGCACTAACAGATCGCACAACACTAAGTCGTACGAATTGACCTCGCCAGCACGAGACCCCCGGTTTGAGAATACGACGATTATTTAGAAATATCAGGTCTTAAGAAAAACATGGCGTCAGTAAGTGAAAAGCCAAAATAGCCCCCCCAATGGCCCCGTAAGTAGCACCAACACCTCGCACGGGACCAATGTAACGCATAGGAACTGATCGGGCGATCATGGGACTCCCTGCTTGAGTAGACTTAGGCTTAAATACATGGCATTAGTGGGTGAAAAATCAAAATATACCCCAAACGGCCCCGTGAGTGGCAGCAACACCACGTACGGGACCAAAATGAGTCCTGGGAATTGTTCGAGCGATCGCGAGACTCTCGGTTTGAGAATATGACGATAATTTGTATATTTCTAGACTTAGGCTTAAAACATGGCGTTAGTTGGTTAAAACCCAAAACAGTCACCGAACGGCCGTGTGAGTGGCACCAACACCTCGCACAGGACCAATGTAACTCGTAGGAACTGACCGCGTGATCACGAGACCGCTGGTATGAGAATATGACGATAATTTACATATTTCTAGATTTATAATTAAAACATGGCGTGAGTGGGTGAAAAGCCAAAAAAACCCCGAACAACCCAGGGAGTGGCACCAACGGCTCACATGGCACTAACTCGTACAAACTGGCCTCGCCATCATGAGACCCCTGGTTTGAGAATACGACGATTATTTAAAAATATCAACACTTAGGCAAAACATGGCGTTAGTAAGTGAAAAGATAAAACATCCCCCCAATAGCCCCGTGAGTGGCACCAGTACCTCGCATGGGACCCATGTAACTCATGGGAACTGACCGTGCGATCATGGGACTCCCAGTTTGAGTACAGTTAGGCTTAAAAACATGGCATTAGTGGGTGAAAACCTGAAACATCCCCCGAACGGCCCCGTAAGTGGCACCAACACCACGCACGGGACTGGCGTAACTAGTAGGAGTTGTTCGTACGATCATAGGACTCCCAGTTTGAGAATGTAATTATAATTTATATAGTTCTAGACTTAGGCATACAAATATAGTGTTAGTGGGGGAAAACCAAAAACAGCTCCCGAACAGCTTTGTGAGTGGCACCGACACCTCGAACGGAACCATTGTAACTCGTAAGAAGTGAACGCATGATCACGGGACACTCGGATATAGAATACGATGATAATTTTCACATATCTATACTTAGGCTTAAAAACATGGCGTTGGTGGGTGAAAATCCGAAACAGCCCCCGAACAGCCCCATCAGTGTCACCAACACCTCGCACGGAACCAATGTAACTCGTACAAACTGACCGCGCGATCACGGAACCCCCGGTTTAAGAATACGACGACAATTTGCATATTTTTATACGTAGGCCTAAAAATATGGCATTAGTGGTTGAAATGTCAAAAAATCCACCGAACGGCCTAGGGAGAGGAACCAACGGCTCACATGACACTATGTCGTACAAATTGGCCTCGCCATCACGAGACACCCAGTTTGAGAATACGACAATTATTTAAAAATATGAGGACTTAGGCAAAACATGGCGTTAGTAAGTGAAAAGCCAAAACAGCCCCCTAACGGCCCCGTGAGTGTCACCAGCACCTCGCATGGGACCAATGTAACGCATAGGAGCCGACCGTGTGATCAAGGGACTCATGCTTTAGTAGACTTAGGCATAAAGACATGGCGTTAGTGGGTGAAAACTCAAAATATTCCCAAAATGGCCCCGTGAGTGGCACCAATACCGTGCATGGGACCAACGTAAGTCATAGGAATTATTCGAGCGATGTCCGGACTCCCGGTTAGAGAATATGACGATAATTTGTATATTTCTAGACTTAGACTTAAAAACATGGCATATGTGGGTGAAAATCCAAAATAGCCCCCGAACAGCCCTGTGAGTGGAACCAACACCTCGGACGGCACTAATGTAACTCGTAGGAACTGACCGCGTGATCACGAGACCCCTAGTTTAAGAATACCACGATAATTTGCATATTTATAGAATTTAGCTTAAAACATCGCATTAGTGGGTGAAAAGACAAAAAATCCCTCGAACGGCCTAGGGAGTGGCACTAACAACTCGCACGGCACTAACTCGTACGATCTGGCATCGCCATCACGAGACCCCCGGTTTGAGAAAATGAGGATTATTTAAAAATATCAAGACTTAGGCAAAACACTGCGTTAGTAAGTGAAAAGCCAAAACAACCCCCGAACAGCCTGTGAGTGGCACCAGCACCTCGTACGGGACCAATGTAACTCGTGGGAACTGACCGTGCAATTACGGGACTCCCATATTGAGTAGGCGTAGGCTTAAAAACATAGCGTAATTGTTGAAAACCCAAAACAGCCCCCGAACGGCTCCGTGAGTGGGACCAACACCACGCACGGGCCCACTATAACTTGTAGTAGTTGTTTGAGCGATCACAGGACTCTCGATTTTAGAATATAATGATAATTTGCAAATTTCTAGACTTAGGCGAAAAAACATGGTGTTAGTGGAGGAAAACCCAAAACAACCCCCGAACGGCCCCGTGAGTGGCACCGAGACCTCGAACGGAACGAATGTAACTCGTAGGAAGTGAACACACGATCACGGGACTGCTGGTTTAAGAATATGATGATAATTTGCATATTTCTAGACTTATGATTAAAAACATGGTGTGAGTGGGTGAAAAGACAAAAAAAACCAAACGGCCCAGGGAGTGGCACTAATGGCTCGCATGGCATTAACTCGTACGAACTGGCCTCGCCATCACGAGACCCCCAGTTTGAGAATACAACGATTATTTAAAAATATTAACACTTAAGCAAAACATGGCGTTAGTAAGTGAAAAGACAAAACATCCCCCGAATAGCCTCGTGAGTGGAACCAGCACCTCTTACGGGACCAATGTAACTCATGGGAACTGACCGCGCGATTATGGGACTCCCAGTTTAAGTACACTTAGATTTAAAAACATGGCGTTAGTGGGTGAAAACCTGAAACAATCACCGAACGGCCCCGTGAGTGGCACCAACACCACTCACGGGACTGACGTAACTTGTAGGAGTTGTTCGTGCGATCACAAGACTCCCGGTTTGAGAATATAATTATAATTTGTCTATTTCTAGACTTAGGCTTAAAAACATGGTATTAGTGGGGGAAAACCCAAAACAGCCCCCGAACGGCCCTATGAGTGGCACCGATACCTCGAACGGAACCATTGTAACTCGTAAGAAGTGAACGCACGATCACGGGACACTCGGTTTGAGAATACAATGATAATTTTCATATATCTATACTTAGGCTTAAAAACATGGAGTTGGTGGGTGAAAATCCGAAAAAGCTCCCGAACAGCCCGATGAGTGGCACCAACACCTCACACGGGACAAATGTAACTCGTACAAAATGACCGCGCGACCACGGGACCTCCGGTTTAATAATACGATGATAATTTGCATATTTTTAGACTTAGGCTTAAAAAGATGGCGTTAGTGGTTGAAAAGTCAAAATAGCCCCCGAACGGCCCAGGGAGAAGCACCAACGGCTCGCACAAGACTAAGTTGTAGGAACTGGCCTGGCCATCACGAGATCCCCAGTTTGAGAATAGGACAATTATTTAAAAATATTAAGACTTAGGCAAAACATGGCGTTAGTAATTGAAAAGCCAAAATAGCCCCCGAACGGCCCCGTGAGTGGCACCAGCACCACGTACGGGACCAATGTAATGTGTAGAAACTGACCGCGCGATCAAGGGACTCCTGCTTTAGTAGACTTAGGCTTAAAGACATGGTGTTAGTGGGTGAAAACTCAAAACATCCCCCAAATGGCCCCGTGAGTGGCTCCAACACAATGCACGGAACCAACGTAAGTCATATGAATTATTCGAGTGATGCCGGGACTCCCGGTTAGAGAATATGATGATAATTTTTATATTTCTGGACTTAGGCTTAAAAACATGGCGTTAGAGGGAGGAAATAAGAAACAGCCCCCGAACGGCCCCGTGAGTGGCACCAACACCTCGCACGGGACCAATGTAACTCGTCGGAACTGACCGCGCGATCACGGGACCCCTAGTTTAATAATACCACGATAATTTGCATATTTATAAACTTTGGTTTAAAAACATGGCATTAGTGGGTGAAAAGCCAAAAAATCCACTGAACAGACTAGGGAGTGGCACCAACAGCTCGCACGGCACTAACTCGTACGATCTGGTCTTGCCATCATGAGACCCCCGATTTTAGAAAATGAGGATTATTTAAAAATATCAAAACTTAGGCAAAACATGACGTTAGAAAGTGAAAAGCCAAAATAGCCCCCGAACAGCCTCGTGAGTGGCACTAGAACCTCGCACGGAACAAATATAACTCGTGGGAATTGACCGCACGATCACGGGACTCCCAGTTTCAGTAGACTTGGGCTTAAAAACTTGGCGTAAGTGGGTGAAAACCTAAAACAGCCCCCAAATAGCCCCGTGAGAGGAACCAACACCACGCATGGGACCACCGTAACATGAAGTAGTTATTCGAGAGATCACGGGACTCCCGATTTCGGAATATAATGATAATTTTCATATTTCTAAATTTATGCTTAAAAACATGGTTTTAGTGGGGAAAACCCAAAAAAAACCCGAACGGCCCCTTGAGTGGCACTGACACCTCGAACGGAACCAATGTAACTCGTAGGAAGACAACACACGATCACGGGACCCCGGTTTGATAATACGCTGATAATTTTCATACTTCTATACTTAGGGTTAAAAACATGGCGTTAGTGGGTGAATACCCAAAATATCCTCGAACGGCCCCGTGAGTGGCACCAACACCTCGCACGGGACCAATGTAACTCCTAGGAACCGAACGCGCGATCATGGGACCCCCTATTTGAGAATACGATGATAATATGCATTTTTCTATAGTTAGGCATAAAAACATGGCGTTAGTGGGTGAAAATCCGAAACAGCCCCCGAACGGCCCTATGAGTGGCACCAACACCTTGCACGGGACCAATGTAACTCGTACAAATTAACTACGCGATCACGGGACTCCCGATTTGAGAAGACGATGAGGATTTGTATATTTCTATACTTAGGCTTAAAAACAAGGCATTAGTCGGTGAAAAGTCAAAAAATCCCCCGAACGGCCAAGGAGTGGCACCAATAGCTAGCACGACACTAAGTCGTACGAACTGGCCTCGCCATCACGTGACCCCCGATTTGAGAATACAATGATTATTTAAAAGTATCAGTACTTAGGAAAAACATGGAATTAGTAATTGAAAACCAAAAGAGCCCCCGAATGGCCCCGTGAGTGGCAATAGCACCTCGCGTAGGACTAATGTAACGCGTAGGAACTGACCACGCGATCACGGGACTCCCTACTTGAGTAGACTTAGGCTTAAAGACATGGTGTTAGTGGGTGAAAACCCAAAATAGCCCCCGAACGGCCCTGTGAGTGCCACAAACACCTCGCATGGGACCAATGTAACTCGTTGGAAGTTAGCGCGCGATCATGGGACCCCTGGTTTAAGAATACAATGATAATTTTCATATTTCTTGACTTACACTTAAAAAAAATGGCGTTAGTGGGTGAAAAGTCAAAAAAGCCCCCGAACGGCCCATGGAGTGTCACCAACAGCTCGCACGGCACTAACTCGTACGAACTGGCCTCGCCATCACAAGACCCTTGGTTTGAGAATACGACGATTATTTGAAAATATCAAGACGTATGCAAAACATGGCGTTATCTAGTGAAAAGACAAAACATCGCCTGAACAGCCCCGTGAGTGGCACCAACACCTCGCAGGGGACTAATGTAACTCGTGGGAACTGACTGCGCGATCACGGGACTCCCAGTTTGAGTAGACATAGGCATAAACTTGGCGTTATAGGGTGAAAATCCGAAGCAACCCCCAAATGGCCCCGTGAGTGGCACCAACACCACGCATGGGACCAACATAAGTCGTAGGAATTGTTCGAGCGATCACGGGACTCCCAGTTTGAGAATATGATGATAATTTGTATATTTCTAGACTTAGGCTTAAAAACATGGCCTTAGTGGGTGAAAACCCAAAACAGTCCCCGAACGGCCCTGTGAGTGGCACCAACACCTCGCACGGGACCAATGTGAGAACGTATGTGCTTGCGTTCAAATGAGCAAATTATATATTAAACCCTTTAAACCCAAACAAGCCCTAAACATGCAATCGTATGTGATTGAATAAGATGATAATCTAAGCGAGAACATTCAAACACATCAATTGAGGAAAAATCCCCCAAAGGGGCAAAACCATTTATTTTCATTATAATATTGTAGGCTATACAATTTCGGATTACAATGAAAATACAAGTGACTAAGAATTACCCTCAGGCACTGTTCTAAAAAACACGCCTAGGCTCCGCCTAGGCACGCCTAGGCTTAAGACTTGAGAGAAATGCCTCACCTTAAGTTTTTTACGCCTTATTCTTGGTAAAACCCTTAAGGCGCACTTTTTTTCTAAAAATAACAATGCTTTAGTGAAACGATATCGCCTTTTAAAGAATTTTTTTACTAATCGGGCCATTATTTCATCCAAAATAATCCAATAGTATTTTAATTTGCATATATTCGAACATATTTTTATAATATGCACAATTTTAGTATTTTAATAGCCTTGTTATGGTTTAAAAATATTAAAATATATTAAGAAGGCCTAAATGCCTTCTCACGCCTTTTTACGCCAAGGCCCGGCTAGGCTTCTAAGGCTTAAGGCTTGGCCTCCATGCCCCGCGTTTTTTAGAACCTTGCCCTCAGGTATCAGATTCTATAGTCGGTGGCTGGAAATATCCCTTTCAAGTAGGGCTGGCGGATGGAACTATCCCTTTCTAGTAGGGCTGCAATGAAGAAGAGAACGGCTTCTCCACAAGGGTTTGAACAGCAAAACTGCGTTCTTGGGTTACCAAAAAGATTCACAAATGATTGGCAATTGTGTGAATCAAAATACCTAGAGTCTAGATGACCAATAGGTGAAGACTTAGGGATTTTTGTACTCTGGAAATCGTGTGTATAGGTCTTAGAAAAACACTTCCCGTAGTGGGATTAAATAAGAGGACTTGAGCCATAAAAATATGACCACGATCTGAACACGATCTGTTTTAGTTTATCCCAGGCGGACCGGTCCCGGTCTGAGGCGGATCGGTCCGATTTACCAGATCAATTCTTTTATTCTGAGGTGGATCGGTTCGGTTGTGACCGGATCGGTTATTTTATTCCTGCTTCATCGGTTTGCTTACAGTCTGGGGTATACTGGATCTGAAGCAATCGGATCGGTCCGGTCTGAGGTGGACCGGTCCGGTTGACCGCATCGGTTCTTTTATTTCAGGCAGATCGGTCCGGTCTGTCAGACTTTGATTCCTCTTCTTCTTCTGATATTTGGATCCGTTGATGAATGTATGAACTTTGAATTTTCTTCAACGGTGTGACGGTGTACGACATATAAATTGTTAATGGACAAAAATGTCCTTACACAATGTAACTCATAGGAACTGACAGCGTGATCACGGGACCCCTGGTTGAAGAATACGATGATAATTTGCATATTTCTAGATGTCGTCTTAAAAACATGGCGTTAGTGGATGAAAAGCTGAAAAAGCCCCCGAGCGGCCCAGGGAGTGGTAGCAACAGCTCACACGACTCTAACTCGGACGAACTAGCCTCGCCATCATGAGACCCCCAGTTTGAGAATACGACGGTTATTTAATATTATTAAGACATAGGCAAAACATGGCGTTAGTAAGTTAAAAGCCAAAATAGCCTCCCGAACACCCCCGTAAGTGGCACCAGCACTTCACACGGGATAATGTAACTCGTGGGAACTGACCGCGCGATCACGGGACTCCCAGTTTTAGTAGACTTAGGCTTAAAAACATGGCGTTAGTGGGTGAAAATCGAAAACAACCTCCGAACGGCCTCGTGAGTGGCACCAACACCACCCACGGGACCAATGTGAACGGCCACACGATCACAGGACTCCCGGTTTGATAATACGATGATAATTTGCATATTTCTATCCTTAGGCTTAAAAACATGGCGTTAGTGGGGGAAAGGTCGAAAAAGCCCCCGAACGGCCCAAGGAGTGGCACCAACAGCTCGCACGACACTAAGTCGTATGAACAGACCTCGCCATCATGAGACCCCCGATTTGAGAATACGATGATTATTTAAAAATATCAGGAATTAAGCAAAACATCACATTAGTAAGTGAAAAGCCAAAACAGCCCACGAATGGCCCCGTGAGTGACAACAGCACCTCACAGAGGACCAATGTAATGTGTAGGAACTGATCGTGGGAGCACGGGACTCCCTGCTTGAGTAGACTTAGGCTAAAATACATGGCGTTAGTGGGTGAAAATCCGAAACAACCCAACAATGGCCCCGTGACTGGCACCAACACCACGCACGGGACCAACTTAAGTCGTAGGAATTGTTCTAGCAATCACGGGACTCCTGGTTTGAGAATATGATGATAATTTGTATATTTCTGGACTTAGGTTTAAAAACATGGTGTTAGTGGGTGAAAACCCAAAATAGCCCCTGATTGGCTTCTGAGTGGCACCAAGACCTCGCACGTGACCAATGTAACTCGTAGGAACTGACCGCGCGATCACGGGACCCCTGGTTTAAGAATAGGATGATAATTTGCATATTTCTAGACTTAGGCTTAAAAACATGGCATTAGTGGGTGCAAAGCCGAAAAAGCCTCCGAACGGCCCAGGGAGTGGCACCAACAGCTCGTACGGCACTAACTCGTACGAACTGGCCTCGCTATCATGAGACCCCTAATTTGAGAATACGACGATTATTTAAAAATATCAAGACTTAGGAAAAACATGGCATTAGTAAGTGAAAAGACAAAACAGCCCCCGAACATCCCTGTGAGTGGCACCAGCACCTCGCACGGGACCAATGTAACTCATGGGAACTGACCGCGCGATCACGGAACTTCCAGTTTGATTAGACTTAGGATTAAAAAACTTTGCATTAGAGGGTGGAAACCCGAAACAACCCCCAAACGGCCCCGTGAGTGGCACCAACACCACGTACGAGACACACGTAACTCGTAGGAGTTATTCGTGGGATAATGGGACTCCCGATTTGAGAATATAATGATAATTTGAATATTTCTAGACTTAGGCTTAAAAACATGGTGTTAGTGGGGAAAAGCCCAAAAGAACCCCCGAACGGCCCCGTGAGTTGTACCAACACCTCAAACAAAACTAATGTAACTCATAGGAAGTGAACGCACGATCACGGGACTCCCGATTTGAGCATATGATGATAATTTTCTTATTTCTATACTTAGGATTAAAAACATGGCATTAGTGGGTGAAAATCCGAAATAGCCCCCAAACGGCCCCGTGAGTGGCACCAACACCTCGCACGAGACCATTGTAACTCGTACAAACGTGGCGTTAGTGCGTGAAAAGTTGAAAAAGCCCCCAAATAACATAGGGAGTCGCACCAACGGCTCGCACGACACTAAGTCGTATGAACTGGCCTCTCCATCATGAGACCCCCAGCTTGAGAATACGACGATTATATAAAAATTTAAGGACTTAGGCAAAACATGGCGTTAGTAAGTGAAAAGCCATAACAGCCCCCAAACAGCCCCGTGAGTGGTACCTGCACCTCACATGGGACCAATGTAACGCATAGGAAATGCCCGCGTGATCACGGGACTCCCTGCTTGAGTAGACTTAGGTTTAAATACATGTCGTTAGTGGGTAAAAAATCGACATATCCCCCAAACGGCCCCGTGAGTCGCACCAACACCACGCACGGGACCAACATAAGTCGTCGGAATTGTTCGAGCGATCACGGGACTCCCGGCTTGAGAATATGATGATAATTTTGATATTTCTAGACTTAGGCTTAAAAACATGGCGTTAGTGGGTGAAAACCCAAAACAGCCCCCAAACGGCCGTGTGAGTGGCACCAACACCTCGCACAGGACCAATGTAACTCGTAGGAACTGACCGCGTGATCACGGGCCCCTGGTTTAAGAATACTATGATAATTTGCATATTTCTATACTTAGGCTTAAAAACATGGCGTTAATGGATGAAAAGCCAAAAAATCCCCCCGAACGGCCCAGGGAGTGGAACCAACAGCTCGCACGACTCTAACTAGTATAAACTAGCCTCGCCATCATGAGAAACCCAGTTTGAGAATATGAGGATTATTTAAAAATATCAGGACTTAGGAAAAACATGGCGTTAGTAACTGAAAAGACAAAAGAGTCCCCCGAACAGCCCTGCGAGTGGCACCATTACCTCGCACGAGACGAATGTAACTCGTGGAAACTGACCGCGCGATCACTGACACCTCGAACAGAACCAATGTAACTCGTAGGAAGTGAACGCATGATCACGGGACTCCCGATTCAATAATATGATTATAATTTTCATATTTTTATACTTAGGCTTAAAAACATGGCGTTAGTGGGTGAAAACCCGAAACAGCCCCCGAACGGCGCCGTGAGTGGCACCAATACCTAGCATGGGATCAATGTAACTCCAAGGAACTGAACGTGCAATCACGTGACCCCCTATTTGAGAATATGATGATAATATGCATTTTCAATAGTTAGGCATGAAAAAATGGCGTTAGTGGGTGAAAAGTTGAAAAATCCCCCGAACGGCCCAGGGAGTGGCACCAACGGCTCGCATGACACTAAGTCGTACAAACTGGCCTCTCCATCACGAGACCCCCAGTTTGAGAATACGAAGATTATTTAAAAATATCAAGAGTTAGGCAAAACATAGAGTTAGTAAATGAAAAGCCAAAATAGCCCCCGAACGTCCCCGTGAGTGGCACCACCTCGCACGTGACCAATGTAACGAGGAGGAACTGACTGCGTGATTATGGGACACCCTACTTGAGTAGACTTAGGCTTAAAGACATGGCGTTCGTCGATGAAAACTCAAAACATCCCCCAAACGGCCCCGTGAGTTGAACCCACACCACACACGGGACGAACATAAGTCTTAGGAATTATTCGAGCGAACACGGGACTCCCGATTTGAGAATATGATGATAATTTGTATATTTCTAGACTTCGGATTAAAAACATGGCGTTAGTGGGTGAAAACCAAAAACAGCACCCAAACGGCCCTATGAGTGGCACCAATTCCTCGAACGGGAATAATGTATCTCGTAAGAACTAACCGCGTGATCACGGGACTCCTAGTTTAAGAATACGATGATAATTTGCATATTTCTGGATATAGGCTTAAAAACATGGCATTAGTGGGTGAAAAGACGAAAAACCCCTTAACGGCTCAGGGAGTGGCACCAAAAGCTCGCATGGCACTAACTCGTACGAACTAGACTCTCCATCACGAGACACCCGGTTTGAGAATACGAGGATTATTTAAAAATATCATGACTTAGGCAAAACATGGTGTTTATAAGTGAAAATGCAAAACAACCCCCAAACAGCACCGCGAGTGGCACCAGCACCTCGCACGGGACCAATGTAACTCGTGGTAAATGACCACATGATCTCGAGACTCCGAGTTTGAGTATACTTAGGCTTAAAAACTTGGTGTTAGTTGGTGAAAACCTGAAACAACCCCCGAACGGCCCCGTGAGTGGCACCAACACCACGCACGAGACCAACATAACTCGTAGGAGTTATTCGTGCGAGCACGGGAGTCTCGGTTTGATAATATAATGATAATCTATATATTTCTAGACATAGGATTAAAAACATGGTATGTGTGGGGAAAAACCCAAAACAACCCCCGAACGGCCCCGTGAGTTTCACCGACACCTCAAACGGAACAAATGTAACTCGTAGGAAGTGAACGCATGATCATGGGACTCTTGGTTTGAGAATATGATGATAATTCTCATATTTCTATACTTAGGGTTAAAAACATGGCGTTAGTGGGTGAATACTCGAAATATCCCCTGAATGACCACATGAGTGGCACTAACACCTCGCACGGGAACAATGTAACTCCTAGGAACTGAATTCTCGATCATGGGACCCCTTTTTTGAGAATACGACGATAATATGCATTTTTATATAATTAGGCAAAAAACATGGCATTAGTGGGTGAAAATCCGAAATAGCCCCCGAACGCCCCCATGAGTGGCACCAACACCTCGCACGGGACCAATGTAACTCGTATAAACTGATCGCGCTATTATGTGACTCCCGATTTGATAATATGACGATAATCTGGATATTTCTAGACTTAGGCTTAAAAACACGACGTTAGTGGGTGAAAACCCAAAACAGCCCCCGAACGGCCATGTGAGGGGCACTAACACCTCGCATGGGACCAGTGTAACTCATAGGAACTGACCGTGCTATCACGGGACCCCTGGTTTAAGAATATGATGATAATTTGAATATTTTTAAACTTAGGCTTAAAAACATGGTGTTAGTGGGTGAAAAACCGAAAAAGCCCCCGAACAGCCCAGGGAGTGGCACCAACAGCTCGCACGACACTAAATCATATGAACTGGCCTCGCCATCATGAGACCTCTGATTTAAGAATATGAGGATTATTTAAAAATATCAGGACTAAGGCAAAACATGGCGTTAGTAAGTGAAAAGACAAAACAACCCCCGAATAACCCTGTGAGTTACACCATCACCTCGCACGGGACCAACATAACTCAAGGGAAGTGACTGTGCAATCATGGGATTCCCAGTTTGAGTAGACTTAGGCTTAAAAATATGGCGTTAGTGGGTGAAAACCTGAAACAACCCCCTAACGCCCCCGTGAGTGGCACCAACACCACGCACGGGACTAACATAACTCGTAGGAGTTGTTTGTGCCAGCACGGTACTCTCGGTTTGAGAATATAATGATTACCTATATATTTATAGACTTAGGCTTAAAAACATGGTGTGTGTGGGAAAAAAACCAAAACAGTCCCTGAACGGTCCGGTGAGTTGCACCCACACCTCGAACGGAACCAATGTAACTCATTGGAAGTGAACACACTATCATGGGACTACCAGTTTGATAATATGACGATAATTTGCATATTTTTAAACATAGGCTTAAAAACATGGCGTTAGTGGGGGAAAACCCAAAACAGGTCCCGAACGTCCCCGTGAGTGGCACCAACACCTCGAACGGAACCAATGAAACTCGTAGGAACTGAACGCGCAATCATGGGACCCCATGTTTGAGAATACGGCGATAATATGCATTTTTCTATCATTAGGCATTAAAACATTGTGTTAGCAGTTGAAAATCCAAAACAGCCCCCGAACGGCCTCGTGAGTGGCACCAACACCTCGCACGAGACCAGTGTAACTCCTACAAACTGACCGTGCAATCATGGGACCCCCGATTTTGTAATATGATGATAATTTGTATATTTCTAGACATAGGTTTAAAAACTTGGCGTTAGTGGGTGAAAACCCAAAACAACCCCCGAACGGCCCTGTGAGTGGCACTAACACCTCGCACGGGACCAATGTAACTCGTAGGAACTGACCGCGTGATCACGGGACCCCTAGTTTAAGAATATGATGATAATTTGCATATTTCTAGACTTAGGCTTAAAAACATGGCGTTAGTGGGTGAAAAGTCGAAACAGCCCCCGAACGGCCCAAGGAGTGGCACCAACCGCTCGCACGACACTAAATCAAACGAACTGGCCTCTCCATCACGAGACCTCTGATTTAAGAATACGAGGATTATTTAAAAATATCAGGACTTAGGCAAAACATGGTATTATTAAGTGAAAAGCCAAAACGACCCTCGAACAACCCTCTGAGTGGCACCAGCACCTCGCAATAGACCGTTGTAACTCGTGGGAACTGACCGCGCGATCATGGGACTCCCAGTTTGATTAGACATAGGCTAAAAACATGGCGTCAGTGGGTGAAAACCCGAAACAACCCCCGAACGCCCCCGTGAGTGGCACCAACACCACGCACGGGACCAACGTAACTCGTATGAGTTGTTAGTGCGATCACGGGACTCTCGGTTTGAAAATACAATGATAATTTGCATATTTCCATACTTAGGCTTAAAAACATGTTGTTAGTGGGGGAAACCCAAAACAGCCCACGAACGGCTCTATGAGTTGCACCGACACATCGAACGGAACCAATGTAACTCATAAGAAGTGAACGCACGATCACGGGACCCCCGATTTGAGAATGCGATGATAATTTTCATATTTCTATACTTAGGCTTAAAAACATGGTATTATAGGGTGAAAACCCGAAACTGCCCCTGAACGGCCCCGTGAGTGGCACCAGAACTCGTACTAGACCAATGTTATTCCTAGGAACTGATCGCGCGATCATGGGACCTCCTATTTGAGAATACGACAATAATATGCATTTTTCTATAGTTAGGCATAAAAATATGGCGTTAGTGGGTGAAAATCCGAAACAACCCCATAAGTGGCACCAACACCTCGCACAGGACCAATGTAACTCGTACAAACTGATCGCGCGACCAGGGGATTCCCGATTTGATAATATGACAATAATTTTCATATTTATTGACTTAGGCTTAAAAACATGGCGTTAGTGGGGGAAAACCCAAAACAGCCCCCGAACGGCCCCATGAGTGGCACCAACACCTAGAACGGAACCAATGAAACTCGTTGGGACAGAACGTGCGATCACAGGACCCCCCATTTGAGAATACGATGATAATATGAATTTTTCTATAGTTAGGCATTAAAACATGGCGTTAGTGGGTGAAAATCCGAACAACCCCCGAACGGCCCCGTGAGTGGCACCAAGCCCTCGCACGAGACCCATCTAACTTGTACGTACTGACCGTCCAATCATGGGATCCCCAGTTTGAGAATATGATAGTAATTTGTATATTTCTATACTTCGGCTAAAGAACATGGCGTTAGTGGTTAAAAACCCTAAACAACCCCCGAACGGCCCCGTGAGTGGCACCAACACCTCGCACAAGACTAATGTAACTCGTAGGAACTGACCGCGCGATAACGGGACCCTCGATTTCAAAATATGATGATAATTTGTATATTAAAAGACTTAGGCTTAAAAACATGGCGTTAATAGGTGAAAAGTTAAAAAAGCCTCCGAACGGCCCAAGGAGTGGCCCCAACACCTCGCACGGCACTAACTCGTACGAACTTGCCTTGCCATCACGAGACCCCTGATAAGAGAATACGATGATTATTTTAAAATATCAGGACTTCGGGAAAACATGGAATTAGTCGTTGAAAATCCAAAATAGCCCCCGAACGGCTCCATGAGTGGCAACAACACCGCGCACGGGACCAATATAACTCGTTGGAACTGACCGCGCGATCACAGGACTCCCAGTTTGAGTAGACTTAGGCTTAAAAACATGGCGTTAGTGGTAAAAATGCAAAACAATCACTGAATAGCCTCGTGAGTGGCACTAACACCTCGTACGGGACCAATGTAACTCCTAGGAACTGAACGCTCAATCATGGGACCCCCTGTTTGAGAATACGACGATAATATGCATTTTTCTATCGTTAGGTATAAAAACATGGCGTTAATGGGTGAAAATACGAAATACCCCCGAACGTCCCCATCAGTGGCACTAACACCTCCCACGGGACCAATGTAACTCGTACAAACTGACCGCGTAATCACGGGACTCCCGATTTGATAATATGACAATAATTTGCATATTTTTAGACTTAGGCTTAAACACATGGCGTTAGTGGGTGAAAACACAAAATAGCCCCTGAACAGTCTTATGAGTGGCACTAACACCTCTCACGGAACTAATGTAACTCGTAGGAACTGACCTGCGATCACGGGACCCCTGGTTTAAGAATACGACGATAATTTGTATATTTCTAGACTTAGGGTTAAAAATATGGCGTTAGTGGGTGAAAAGGAAAAAAATCCCCCGAACGGCCCAGGGAGTGGCACCAACAGCTCGCACGGTACTAAATCATATGAATTGGCATCGCCATCACGAGACCTCCGATTTAAGAATACGAGGATTATTTAAAAATATCAGGACTTAGGTAAAACTTGGCGTTATTAAGTGAAAAGCCAAAATAGCCCCCGAAAAACCCTGTGAGTGGCACCAGCACCTCGCACGAGACCAATATAACTCATAGGAATTGACTGCGTGATCATCGGACTCCTAGTTTGAGTAGACATAGTCTTAAAAATATGGCGTTAGTGGGTGAAAACCCAAAATAACCCTCGAACGCCCCCGTGAGTGGAACTAACACCACGCACGGGACCAACGTAACTCGTAGGAGTTGTTCATCCGATCACGGGACTCTCGATTTGAGAATATAATGATAATTTGCATATTTCTAGACTTAGGCTTAAAAACATGGGGTTAGTTGGGGAAAACCCAAAACAACCCCCTAACGGCTCCGTGAGTTGCTACGACACCTCGAACGAAACCAATGTAACTCGTAGGAAGTGAATGCACGATCACGGGACGCCCGATTTGAGAATATGATGATAATTTACATTTTCTATACTTAGGCTTAAAAACATGGCATTATTGGGTGAAAACCTGAAACATCCCCTGAACGGCCCCGTGAGTGGCACCAACACCTCGCACGGGACCAATGTAATTCCTAGGAACATAACGCGTGATCATGGGACCCACTATTTGAGAATACGACAATAATATGCATTTTTCTATAGTTAGGCATAAAAACATGGCATTAGTGGGTGAAATTCTGAAATAGACCCCGAACGACCCTATAAGTGGCACCAACACCTCGCACGGGACCAATGAAACTCGTACAAAATGACCACACGATCAAGGGACTACCGATTTGATAATATGACGATAATTTGCATCTTTTTAGACTTAGGATTAAAAACATGGTGTTAGTGGGGGAAAACCCGAAACAACCCTCGAACGGCCCCGTGAGTGGCACCAACACCTCGAACGGAACCAATGAAACTCATAGGAACTAAACGCGCAATCACGGAACCCCCTGTTTGAGAATATGATGATAATATCAATTTTCTATAGTTAGGCTTTAAAACATGGTGTTAGTGGGTGAAAATCTGAAACTGCACCCGAACGGCCCGGTGAGTGGCACCAACACCTCGCACGGGACCCGTGTAACTCGTACGAACTGACAGTGCAATCATGGGACCCCCAGTTTGAGAATAAGATAGTAATTTGTATATTTCTAGACATAGTCTTACAAACATGGCGTTAGTGGTTAAAAACCCAAAACAACCCCTGAATGGTCCCATGAGTGGCACCAACACCTCGCACGGGACTAATGTAACTCGTAGGAACTGAGCGCGTGATCACAGGACCCCCGATTGGAGAATACGGCGATAATTTGCATATTAAAAGACTTAGGCTTAAAAACATGGTGTTAGTAGGTGAGAAGTTGAAAAAACGCCCGAACGGCCCAGGGAGTGGCCCCAACACCTCGCACGACACTAACTTGTACGAACTGGCCTTGCCATCAGGAGACCCCCGATTTAAGAAAATGATGATATTTAAAAATATCAGGACTTCTGAAAAACATGGCATTAGTGGGTGAAAAGACAAAACAACCCCCGAACAGCCCCATGAGTGGCACCTACACCGCGTACGGGACCAATATATTACTCATAGGTACTGATCGCGTGATCATAGGACTCCCAGTTTGAGTATACTTATGCTTAAAAACATGGCGTTAGTGGTAAAAACCCAAAATAGTCGCTTAATAGCCCCGTGAGTGGCACCAACACCTCGCACGGGACTAATGCAACTCGTAGGAACTCTTCGCACGATCACGGGACTCCCGATTTGCGAATACGACGATAATTTGCATATTTCAAAACTTAGGCTTAATAACATGGCGTTAGTGGATCAAACCCCAAAACAGCCCCAAAACGGCCCATGAGTGGCACCAACACCTCGCACGGGACCAATGTAATGCGTAGGAACTGACCGCGCGATCACGGGACTCCCAGTTTGAGTAGACATAGTCTTAAAAACATGGCATTAGTGGGTGAAAATGAAGAATAGCCCCCGAACGGCCCCGTGAGTTGCAGCAACACCACACACGGGATCAACGTAACTCGTAGGAATTATCCGAGCGATCACGGAACTCCGGGTTTCAGAATATGGAAATAATTTGCGTATTTCTAAACTTAGGCTTAAAACATTGCATTAGTATGGGGAAAATCCCAAAATAGCCCTCGAACGCCCCCGTGAGTGGGACTAACACCTCGCACAGGACCAATGTCACGTGTAGTAACTGACCGCGCGATCACGTCACTCCCGATTTGGGTAGACTTAGGCTTAAAAACAAGGCATTAGTGGGTGAAAACTTGAAACAACCACCGAAAGGCCCTGTGAGTGTCCCTAACACCACGCTCGGGACCAACATAACTCATAGAAATTGCCCGAGCGATCATAGGACTCCTAGTTTGAGAATATGATGATAATATGCATATTTCTAGACTTAGGCTTAAAAACATGGCGTTAGTGGCGTAAACCTAAAATAGCCACCGAACGGCCCCGTGAGTGGCACCAATACCTCGAACGGAACCAATGTTACTTGTAGGAGCTGAATGCACAATCACGATACCCCCGATTTGAGAATACGATGACAATTTGCATATTTCTAGACATAGGCTTAAAACATGGCAGTAGGGGGTGAAAACCCAAAACAGCCCCCGAATAGCTCCGTGAGTGGCACCAACACCTCGCACGGGACCAATGCAACTCGTAGGAACAGATCCCCCGATCATGAGATGCTCGGTTTGAGAATACGATGATAATTTTCATATTTCTAGACTTAGGCTTAAAAACATGGTGTTAGTGGGTGAAAATCCAAAAAAGCCCCCAAACGGCCCGATGAGTGCCACCAGCACCTCGAGCGAAACCAATGTAGCTCATAGGAACTGAACGCACGATCACGGGACTCCCGGTTTGAGTAGACTTAGGCTTAAAAACATGGCATTAGTGATAAAAACCCAAAATAGCCCCTGAACGGCCTCCATAGTTTCACTAACACCTCGCACGGGACTCTTGGTTTGAGAATACGAGAATAATTTGCATATTTCTATACTACGGCATAAAAGCATGGCGTTACTGGGTGAAAACCCGAAATAGCCCCCGAACGCCCCCCTGAGTGGCACCAACACCGCCGATTTGAGAATATGATGATAATTTGTATATTTATAGACTTAGCATAAAAACATGGCATTGGTGGGTGAAAAGCTAAAAATCACCTGAATGGCCCCGTGAGTAGCACCCACACCTTGCAAAGGACTAATGTAACTCATAGGAACTGACCGCGCGATCACGGGACTCCCGATTTGAGTAGACTTAGGCTTAAAAACATGGTGTTAGTGGTAAAAACTCGAAATAGCCCCCGAACAGCCCCCTAAGTGGCACTAACACTCACACGGGACCAATATAACTGGCACGAACTGACCACGCGATCACGGGACCCCCAGTTTGATAATACGATGATAATTTGAATATTTCTAAAATTAGGCTTAAAAATAAGGCGTTAGTTGGTGAAAGCCCGAAATAGCCCCTGAACGGCTAAGTGAGTGGCACCAACACCTCCCGCGGGACCAATGTAACTCGTAGGAACTCACCGCCCAATGAGGGGACCTCCAGTTTGAGAATACGATGATAATTTGAATATTTCTAGACTTAGGCTTAAAAATATAGCATCAGTGGGTGAAAACCCGAAACAAGCATCGAACGGCCTCGTGAGTGGAACCATCACCATGCACGGGACATACATTACTTGTAGGAATTGTTTGTGCAATAACGGGACTCCTAGTTTGAGAATAGGATGATAATTTGCATATTTCTAGACTTAGGCTTAAAAACATGGTGTTAGTGGGTGAAAAGCCGAAACAGCCCCAAGAGTGGCACCAACACCTCGCATGGGACCAATGTAACTAGTAGGAACTGTCCGCATGATCACGAGACCCCCAGGTTGAGAATAAAATGATAATTTGCATATTTCTAGACTTAGGCTTAAAAACACGGCGTTAGATGGTGGAAACCCGAAACAACCTCTTAACCACCCAGTGAGTCTCACCAACACCTCACATGGAACCAATGTAACTCTTACGAACTGATCACGTGATCACGGGACCCCAGGTTTGAGAATACGGTGGTAATTTAAAAATATCATGACTTAGGCAAAACATGACGTTAGTGGGTATAAAGCAGAAATAGCCCCCAAACGTCCCCATGTGCGGCACCAACACCTCGCATGGGACCAATATTACTCATAGAAATTGATCGCACGATCACGCTACTCTCGATTTGAGAATACAACAATAATTTTAATATTTCTAGACTTCGACTTAAAAATATGGCGTTATTGGGTGAAAATCCGAAATAGCCCCGAACGGCCCCATAAGTGGCACCAACACCTCGCATCGAAGAAATGTAAGTCGTAGGAACTGTCCACGTGAACATGGGACTCTTGGTTTGAGAATATGGCTATAATTTGCATATTTCTATATAGGCTTAAAAACATGGCGTTAGTGGGTGAAAACCCGAATGGCCCCGTGAGTGGCACCAACACCTCACATGGGACCAATGAAACTCGTAGGAACTGACTGCGCAATCATGGGACCCCCAGTTTGAGAATACGATGATAGTTTTCATATTTCTAGACTTAGGCTTAAAAACTTGGTGTTAGGTGGTGAAAGGCCGAAATAGCCCCCGAATGGCCCCGTGAGTGGCACAACACCTCGCACGGGACCAATGTAACTCGTACGAACTGACCGCGTGATCACGAGACCCCTAGTTTCAGAATACGATTATAATTTGAAAATATCAGGACTTAGGCAAAACATGGCATCAGTGGGTGAAAAGTCGAAATAGCCCCCGAATGGCCCAGTGAGCGGCACCAACACCTCGCACGGGACCAATGTAAACCTTAGGAACTATCCTTGCGAGCACGGGACTCCCAATTTAAGAATTCGATGATAATTTGCATATTTTTGGACTTAGGCTTACAAACATAGCGTTAGGAGGGGGAAACGTGAAACAACCCTCGACGGCCCCGTGATTGGCACCAACAACTCGCACGGGACTAATGTTACTCGTAAGAATTGACCGCGAGATCACGGGACCCCCCAGTTTGAGAATACGGCGATAATTTACAAATATCAAGACTTAGTCAAAACATGGAGTTTGTGGGTGAAAACCCGAAATAGCCCCCGAACGGTCCCATGAGTGGCACCAACACCTCGTACGGGAAATATGTAACTCGTAGGAATTGATCATGCGATCACGGGACCCTTAGTTTGAGAATACAACGAGAATTTGCATATTTCTAGACTTAGGCTTAAAAACATTGCGTTAGTGGGTGAAAATCCGAAAAAGCCCCTGAACGACCCAAGTAGTAGCACCAACAGCTCGCACGTCACTAACTCGTATGAACTGGCCTTGCCATCACGAGACCACTAGTTTGAGAATACGACGATTATTTAAAAATATTTCGACTTAGGAAAAACATGGCGTTAGTGGGTGAAAAGACAAAATAGCCCCGAATTTACCCCGTGAGTGGCACTAGCACCTCGCACAGGACCAACGTAACTCGTAGGAACTGACCGCGCTATCTTGGGATGCTCGGTTAAGTAGACTTAGGCCTAAAAACATGGTGTTAGTGGTAAAAACCTAAAACAACCCCTGAACGGCCTCGAGGGTGGCACCAACACCTCGCACGGGACTCCCGATTTGATAATATAATGATAATTTGCATATTTTTATACTAAGGCATAAAAACATGGCGTTAGTGGGTGAAAACCCAAAACAGCCCCCGAACGGCCCCTGAGTGGCACCAACACCTCGCACGGGACAATGTAACTCGTACAAACTGACCCGTGATCACGGGACCCATGGTTTGAGAATACGATGATAATTTGAATATTTGTAGACTTAGGCATAAAAATATGGCGTTCGTGAGTGAAAACTCGGAATAGCCCCCAAACGGACAAGTGAATGGCACCAACACCTTCCACGGGACCAATGCAACTTTAACGAAGTGACCGCCCAATCACGGGACCCCCAGTTTGAGAATACGATGATAATTTATATATTTCAAGACTTAGGCGTAAAAACATGGCGTTAGTGGGTGAAAACTCGAAACAGCCCCCCAACTGTCCCGTGAGTGGCCCCAACACCACGCACGGGACCAAGGTAACTCGTAGGATTTGTCCGCATGATCACAAGACTTATTATTTGAGAATATGATGATAATTTGTATATTACTTGGTTAGGCTTAAAAACATGGCATTAGTGGTGGGAAACTTGAAACATCCCCCGAATGGGCCCGTGAGTGGCACAACACATCGAACGGAACCAATGTAACTCGTTGGAACTAAACGAGCGATCATAGGACCCCAGGTTTGAGAATATGATGATAAGATGCATTTTTCTATACTTAGGCATAAAAACGTGGCGTTAATGGGTGAAATTTTGAAACATCCCCCGAACGGCCCCGTGTTTGGGATTAACACCTCGCACGAGACCAATGTAACTCGTATGAAGTAACTGTGCGATCATGGGACCCCCAATTTGAGAATACGATGATAATTTGCATATTTTTATACTTAGGCTTAAAAACATGGTGTTAGTGGGTGAAAATCCAAAAAAGTCCCCGAACGACCTGATGCGTGGCACTAACACCTTGAACAGAACCAATGTAACTCGTAGGAACTGAACGCACGATCAAGGGACTCCCTATTTGAGTAGACTTAGGCTTAAAAACATGGCATTAGTGGTAAAAACCCGAAACAACCCCTGAACGACCTCGAGAGTGGCACCAACACCTCGCAAGGGACTCTTTGTTTGAGAATACAATAGTAATTTGCATATTTCTGTACTACGACATTAGCGGGTGAAAAGCCGAAACAACCCCTAAGTGGAACCAACACCTCACACACAACTAATGTAACTCATACGAACTGACCCGCGATCACGGGACCCTCGGTTTGAGAATACGATGATAATTTGAATATTTGTAGAATTAGGTTTAAAAATATGGCGTTAGTGGGTGAAAACTTGAAACAACCCCCGAACGGCCAAGTGAATGGCACCAACACCTTCCACGGGACCAATGCAACTTGTACGAACTAAGCGGCCAATCAAGGGACCTCCAATTTGAAAATACGATGATAATGAATATATTTCAAGACATAGGCTTAAAAAATGGCATTAGTGGGTAAAAACCCGAAACAGCCCCCCAATGTTCCCGTGAGTGGCACCAACACCACGCATGGGACCAAGGTAACTCATAGGATTTGTTCGCGTGATCACGGGACTTACGATTTGAGAATATGATTATAATTTGTATATTTCTTAGATTAGGCTTAAAAACATGGCGTTAGTGGTGGAAAACCTAAAACAGTCCCCGAACGGGCCCGTGATCGGCACAACCCATCGAGTGGAACCAATGTAACTCGTTGGAACTAAACGCACGATCATAGGACCCCCGGTTTGAGAATATGACGATAAGATGCATTTTTCTATACTTAGGCATAAAAACATGGCGTTAATGGGTGAAAATTTGAAACAACCCTTAAATGGCCCCGTGCGTGGCACCAACACCTCGCACGAGACCAATGTAACTCGTATGAACTAACCGCGCGATCATGGGACCCTCGATTTGAAAATACGATGATAATTTGCATATTTTTATACTTAGGCTTAAGAACATGGTGTTAGTGGGTGAAAAGCCAAAAAAGCCCCCGAACGGCCCAATGAGTGGCACCAACACCTTGAACGGAACTGATGTAACTCGTAGGAACTGAATACACAATCACGGGACTCCCGATTTGAGTAGACTTAGGCTTAAAAACATGGCATTAGTGGTAAAAACTCAAAACAACCCCTGAACGGCCTCGAGAGTCGCACCAACACCTCGCACGGGACTCCTTGTTTGAGAATACAGTAATAATTTTCATATTTCTATACTACGGCATAAAAAATGGCATTAGCGGGTGAAAACTCGAAACAACCCTCGAATGGCCCCCCTGAGTGGCACCAACACCTGGCACGGGACCAATGTAACTCGTACGAGCTGATCACGCGATCAAGAGACCCCCGATTTGAGAATATGATGATAATTTTTATATTTCTATACTTAGGCATAAAAATATGGCATTAGTGGGTGAAAAGCCGAAAATCTCCCAACGGCCCAGTGAGTGCCACCAGCACCTTGCGAGGGACTAATGTAACTCATAAGAACTGAGCGCGCGATCACGGGACTCCCGGTTTGAGTAGACTTAGGCTTAAAAACATGGTGTTAGTGGTAAAAACCCAAAACAGCCCCCGAACGGCCCCCTGTGTGGAACCAACACCTTCCACGGGTCCAATATAACTCGCACGAATTGATCGCGCGATCACGAGAACCCTGGTTTGATAATACGATAATAATTTGAATATTTCTAGACTTACGCTTAAAAATAAGGCGTCAACGGCTGAAAACTCAAAACAACCTCCGACGACTAAGTGAGTGGCACCAACACCTCCCACGGGACCAAAGTAACTCGTAGGAAATCATCTCCCGATCACGGGACCCCCAGTTTGAGAATACAATGATAATTTGTATATTTATAGACTTAGGCTAAAAAACATGGTGTTAGTGGGTGAAAACTCGAAACAGCCTACGAACGGCCCCGTGAGTTGCACCAACACCATACACGGGACACACATAACTCGTAGGAATTGTCCGCGCGATCACAGGACTCCTGGTTTGAGAATAGGATCCTAATTTGTATATTTATAGACTTAGGCTTAAAAACATGACGTTAGTGGGTGAAAAGTCAAAACAACCACTAAACGGCTTAATGAGTGGCACCAACACCTCGCATGGGACCAATGTAACTAGTAGGGACTTTCCGCGTGATAACGGGACCCCCGAGTTGAGAATAAGATGATAATTTGCATATTTCTAGACTTAGACTTAAAAACTTGGCGTTAGAGGGGGAAAACTCAAAACAGCCTCCGAACGTCCCCATGAGTGTCAGAAACATCTCGCATGGGACTAATGTATCTCGTACGAACTGACTGCACAATCCTGGGACCCCTGGTTTGAGAAAACAATGGTAATTTAAAAATATCAGGACTTAGGTAAAACATGGCGTTGGTGAGTATAAAGCTGAAATATCCCCCAAACGCGCCAAGTGTGGCACCAACACCTCGCACGGGACCAATGTAACTCATATGAATTGATCGCATGTTCACAGGAATCCCGATTTGAGAATAAAATGATGATTTTCATATTTGTAGACTTAGGATTAAAAACATGGCATTATTGGGTGAAAACTCGAAATAGCATCCGAACGGCCCCGTAAGTGGAACCAACACCTCATATCGGAAAAATGTAACTCGTAGGAACTGTCCGCTCGAAAATGGGACTCCCAGTTTGAGAACACGACTATAATTTTCATATTTCTAGACAAGCTTAAAATATGGCGTTAGTGGGTAAAAACCCAAACGTCCCCGTGGGTGGCACCAACACATCGCAGGGGACCAATGTAACTCGTAGGAACTGACCGCGCGATCATGGGACCCCCGGTTGAGAATGCGATGATAGTTTGAATATTTCTGAACATAGTCTTAAAAACTTGGCATTAGGTGGTGAAAGGCCGAAACAACCACCAAATGGCCCCGTGAGTGGCACCAAGACCTCGAACGGGACCAATATAACTCGTATGAATTGACTGCGCGATCACGAGACCCCTGGTTTCAGAATACGATGATAATTTAAAAATATCAGGACTTAGGCAAAATATGGCGTCAGTGGGTGAAAAGATGAAACAGCCCCCGAATGGCCCACTGAGTGGAACCAACACCTTGCACGGGACCAATGTAA
Source organism: Sambucus nigra (assembly GCA_949130495.1). Taxonomy (NCBI): domain Eukaryota; kingdom Viridiplantae; phylum Streptophyta; class Magnoliopsida; order Dipsacales; family Adoxaceae; genus Sambucus; species Sambucus nigra. The sequence continues at coordinate 315,333,527 of OX422210.1, forward strand.
ATTGTAGAAACTGTTTGTACAATCACGGGACTCCCGGTTTAAGAATATGATGATAATTTAAATATTTTTGGACTTAGGCTTAAAAACATGGCGTTAAAGGGGGGAAATCCGAAATAGCCCCCGAACGGCCCCGTGAGTGGCACCAACACCTCGCACGGGACTAATGTAACTCGTAAGAACTGACCGCGTGATCACGGGATCCTCAGTTTGAGAATACGACGATAATTTAAAAATATCAGAACTTAGGCACAAAAACATGGTGTTAGTGGGTGAAAACCCAAAATAGCCCCCGAACGGCCCCCTGAGTGGCACCAACACCTCGTACGAAACCAATGTAACTCGTACGAACTAACCGTGCGATCACGGGAACCCCGGTTTGAGAATATGATGATAATTTGAATATTTCTAGACTTAGGCGCAAAAATATGGCATTAGTGGGTGAAAACTCGGAACAACATCCGAACGGCCAAGTGAGTGGCACCAACACCTTCCACGGGACCAATGCAACTCATACGAACTGACCGCCCAATCACGAGACCCCTAATTTGAGAATACGATGATAATTTGTATATTTAAGGACTTAGGCTTAAAAACATCGCATTAGTGGGTCAAAACCCGAAACAACCCCCCAACGTTCCCGTGAGTGGCACCAACACCACGCACGGGACCAATGTAACTCGTAGGATTTGTTTGAGTGATCAAGGGACTCCCGCTTTGAGAATATGATGATAATTTTCATATTTCTAGACTTAGGCTTAAAAACATGGCGTTAGTGGAGGAAAACCCAAAACAGACCCCGAACGACCCCGTGAGTGGCACAACACCTCGAACGGAACCAATATAACTCGTAGGAACTCAACACACGATCGCGGGACCCTCATTTTGAGAAAATGATGCTAATTTGCATATTTCTATTCTTAGGAATAAAAACATGGTGTTAGTGGGTGAAAACCCAACCAACCCCTTAACGGCCACGTGAGTGGCAACAACACCTCTGACGGGACCAATGTAACTCTTACGAACTAACCGCGTGATTATGGGACCCACTGTTTTAGAATACGATGATAATTTGCATATTTCTAGACTTAGGCTTAAAAACATGGTGTTACTAGTTGAAAACCCAAAATAACCGCCGAACGGCCCCGTGACTGACACCCTCACCTCGCACGAGACTAATGTAACTCTTAGAAACTGACCGCGCGATCACGGCACCCCCGGTTTGAGAATACGATGATAATTTAAATATTTCTAGACTTAGGCTTAAAAATATTGCGTTAGTGGGTGAAAAGCCGAAAAAGCCCCCGAACGACTCGGTGAGTGGCACCAACACCTCGCACGAGACCAATGTTACTCGTACGAACTGATCGCGGGATCACAAGACCCCCGGTTTGAGAATACAACGATAATTTTAAAATATCAGGACTTAGGTAAAACATGATGTTAGTGGGTGAAAAGCTAAAATATCCCCCGAACGACACCGTAAGTATCCCCAAAACCTCGTACGGGACCAATGTAACTCGTAGGAACTGACTGTGCGATCATAAGACTCCTGGTTTGAGTAGACTTAGGCTTAAAAGCAATGTCGTTAGTGGGTGAAAACCTAAAATAGCCCTCGAACAACCCCGTGAGTGGAACCAACACCTCGCACGGGACCAATGTAACTCGTAGGAACAGTCCGCGTGATCATGAACTCCCGATTTGAGAATACGATGATAATTTTTATATTTCTAAACTTAGGCTTAAAAACATGGCATTAGTGCGGGAAAACCCAAAACATCCCCCGACCGGCCCCGTGAGTGGTACCAACACCTTGCTCGGGACAAATGTAACTCGTTGGAACTGAACACGTGATCACAGGACCCCCGGGTTGAGAATACGATGATAATATGAATTATTCTATACTTAGGCTTAAAAATATGGTGTTAATGGGTGAAAAAAGGCCCCGTGCGTGGCACCAACACCTCGCATGAGACCAATGTAACTCATATGAACTGACCGTGTGATCATGGGACCACCGATTTGAGAATACGATGATAATTTGCATATTTCTAGACTTAATCTTAAAAACATGGCGTTAAAGGGGGAAAACCCGAAACAGCCCCGAACGGCCCCGTGAGTGGCACCAACGCTCGTACGGGACCAATGTAACTCGTAGGAATTGATCACTTGATCAAGGGACCCTCAGTTTGAGAATACAATGATAATTCGCATATTTCAAGACTTAGGCTTAAAAACATGGTGTTAGTGGGGGAAACCCGAAACAGCCCCTGAGCAGCTCCGTGAGTGGCACCAACACCTCGCACGATGCCAATGTAACTCGTAAGAACTGACCGTGCGATCACGAACCCCCCAGTTTCCGAATATGCCGATAATTTAAAAATATCAGGACTTAGGCAAAACATGGCGTTAGTGGGTGAAAACCCAAAATAGCCCTCGAACGGCCCCATGAGTGGCACCAATACGTAACACCGGACCAATGTAACTCGTAGGAATTGACCGTGCAATCACGGGACCCTCGGTTTTTTAATACAGTGATAATTTGCATATTTCTAGACTTAGGCTTAAAAACATGACGTTAGTGGGTGAAAAGCCGAAAAAGACCCCGAACGGCCTAGGTAGTGGCACTAACAGCTCGCACGTCACTAACTGGCCTCGCCATCACGAGACCCTTTGTTGGAAAATACGACGATTATATAAAAAGATTAGAACTTAGGCGAAATATGCCGTTAGTGGGTGAAAAGCCAAATAGTCCCAAAACGACTCCGTGAGTGGCACCAACACCTCGCACGGGACAATTGTAACTTGTAGGATCTTACTGCGCGATCTTGGGACACTCGGTTTGAGTAGACCTAGGCTTAAAAACATGGCGTTAGTTGTAAAAACTCCAAACAACCCCTGAACGGCATCAAGAGTGGAACCAACACCTCGCATGGGACTCCCGGTTTGAGAATTCGACAATAATTTGCATGGCGTTAGTGGGTGTAAACCCAAAACAGACCCCGAATGCCCCCTGAGTGGCACCAACACCTCGCACGGGGCCAATGTAAATCGTACGAACTGACCGCACAATCACGAGACCCCCGATTTGAGAATACGACTATAATTTGAATATTTCTAAACTTAGGCTTAAAAACATGGCGTTAGTGGGTGAAAAAATGAAAAAGCCCCCGAACGACCCGGTGAATGGCACCAACACCTCGTACGGGACCAATGTAACTCGTACGAAATGACCATGGGATCACAAGACCCCCAATTTTAGAATACGAAGATTGTTTAAAAATATCAGGACTTAGGCAAAACATGGCATTAGAGGGTGAAAACCTAAAATAGCCCACGAATGGCCCAGTGAGTGGCACCATAACCTCACAAGGGACCAATGTAACTCGTAGGAACTGACCGCGCGATGATAGGACTCCTGGTTTGAGTAGACTTAGGCTTAGAACCAATGGCGTTAGTGAGTGAAAACCTGAAATAGCCCTCGAACGGCCCCGTGAGTGGAACCAACACCACGCACGGGCCCAACGTAACTCACACGGGACTAATGTAACTCGTAGGAACAGTCCGTGCGATCACATACTCCCGATTTGAGAATAAGATTATAATTTATATATTTCTCGACTTAGGCTTAAAAACATGGCATTAGTGAGGCAAAACCCAAAACAGCCCCCAAACGGCCCCGTGAGTGGCACCAACACCTCGTTTGGGACTAATGTAACTCGTTGGAACTGAACGGGCAATCATAGGACCCACGGTTTGAGAATACGATGATAATATGCATTATTCTATACTTAGGCATACGGCATTAATGGGTGAAAATTTCAAACAGCCTCCGAACGGCCCCGTGCGTGGCACCAACACCTCGCACGAGACCAATGTAACTCATATGAACTGACCGCACGATCATGTGTCTCACAATTTGAGAATACAATGATAATTTCAATATTTCTAGACTTAGGCTTAAACACATGGCGTTAGTGGGTGAAAACTTGAAACAGCTACCGAACGGCCCCGTGAGTGGCACCAACACCTCGTATGGGACCAATGTAACTCGTAAGAATTGATCGCGCGATCACGAGACCCTAAGTTTAAGAATACGATCATAATTAGCATATTTATAGACTTAAGCTAAAAAACATGGGGTTATAGGGGGAACCCGAAACATCCCCCAAACGGCCCCGTGAGTGGCACCAAGGTCTCGCACGGGACCAATGTGACTCGTAAGAACTAACTGCGTGATCATGGGACCCCAAGTTTGAGAATACAACGACAATTTAAAAATATCAGGACTTAGACAAAACATGGCGTTAGTGGGTGAAAACCTGAAATACCCCAGAACGCCCTCATGAGTGGCACCAACACCTCGCATGGGACCAATGTAACTCGTAGGAATTGACCATACAATCACGGGACCCCCGATTTGAGAATACAATAATAATTTGCATATTTCTAGATTTACGCTTAAAAACATTGCATTAGTACGTGAAAAGCCAAAAAATCCCCCGAACGGCCCAGGTAGTGGCACCAATAGCTTGCACGTCACTAACTCGTATGAACTGGCCTCGTCATCACGAGACCCCTGGTTTGAGAATACGAAGATTATTTAAAAATATTAGGACTTAGGCAAAACATGGCGTTAGTGGGTGAAAATCAAAAATAGCCCCGAAACGACCCCGTGAGTGGCACCAACACCTCGTATGGGACCAATGTAACTCATAGGAACTGACTTGGCAATCATGGGACACCCGGTTTGAGTAGACTTAGGCTTAAGAACATGACCTTAATGGGTAAAAACTCTAAACAACCCCTGAACAGCCCCGTGACTAGCACTAACACCTCGCACAGGACCAATGTAACTCGTAGGAATTGATCGCGCGATCATGGGACCCTCAGTTTGAGAATATGATGATAATTTGCATATTTTTAGACTTAGGCTTAAAAATATGGTGTTAGAGGGGGGAAACCTGAAACATCCCCCGAACGGCCCCATGAGTGGCACAAGCACCTCGCACGGGACCAATATAACTCGTACGAACTGATCACATGATCACGGTACCCCAGGTTTGAGAATACGATGATAATTTAAAAATATCAGGACTTAGGTAAAACATGGCATTAGTGGGTGAAAACCCGAAATAGACCCCATTAACAGCCCTATGAGTAGCGCCAACACCTCGCATGGGACCAATTTCAACTCATAGGAATCCACCGCGCGATCACGGGACTCTCGGTTTGAGAATACAATGATTATTTGTATATTTCTACACTTAGGATTAAAAATAAGGAGTTAGTGGATGAAAACTAATAACAGCCCCGGAATAGCCCCGTGAGTGGAACTAACACCTCGCACGGGACCAATGTAACTCGTAGGAAATCTCTGCTCGATAATGTGACTCCAGTTTTGAGAATACGATGATAATTTCCATAATTTTAGACTTAGTCTTATAAACATGGTGTCAGTAGGTAAAAAGCTGAATCAGCCCTCGAACGGCCCTATGGGTGGCGCCAACACCTCGAACGGGAACAATGTAACTCATAGGAACTGACCGCATGATCACGGGATCCCTGGTTTGATTATACGACGTTAATTTGAATATTTCAAGACTTGGGCTTAAAACAAGTGGCATTAGTGGGAGAAAACCCAAAACAGCCCCTGAACGGCCCTGTGGGTGGCACCAACACCTCCCACGTGACTCATGTAACTCTTATGATCTGACCGCATTATCACGAGACCCCTGTTTGAGAATATGAGGAAAATTTAAAAATATTAGGACTTAGGCAAAACATGGCGTTAGTGAGTGAAAAGCCAAAACAGCCCCCGAACGACCCCGTGAGTTGACCAGCACGTCGTACGGGACCAATATAACTCATAGGAACTGACTGAGCGATCAAAAGACTCCCAGTTTGAGTAAAATTAGGCTTAAAAACATTGCATTAGATGGTGAAAACCCAAAACATCCCCCGAACGGCCCCGTGAGTGGCACCAACTACACGCACGAGACCAATGTAACTTGTAGAAATTGTTCGCCCAATCACGGTACTCCCGACTTAAGAGTACAATGATAATTTGCATATTTCTATACTTAGGCTTAAAAATATGGTGTTAGTGGGGGTAAACCCAAAACAGACCCCGAACGGCCCTGTAAGTGGCACCAAGACCTCGAATGGAACCAATGTAACTTGTAGGAACTGAACGCGTGATCACGGGACCCCCGATTTGAGAATCCAACAATGATTTGCATATTTTTAGAGTTAGGCTTAAAAACATGGCATTAGTGGGTGAAAAGCCAAAACAGCCCCCAAACGGTCTCGTGCGTGGCACCAACACCTCGTACGAGACCAATGTAACTCGTTTGAACTGACCCCGCGATCACGGGACCCCCAATTTCAGAATACGATGATAATTTGCATATTTTTAGACTTAGGCTTAAAAACATGGAGTTAGTGGGTGAAAACTCGAAACAACCCCCGAACGGCCCCGTGAGTGGCACCAACACCTCGTACGGGACCAATGTAACTCGTAGTAATTTATCACGCAATCACGGGACCCTCAGTTTGAGAATACGACGATCATTCACATATTTCTAGACATAGGCTTAAAAACATGGCGTTAGCGGGGGAAACTCAAGACGACCCCCGAGCGGCCCCGTGAGTTCCACCAACACCTCGCACGTGACCAATGTAACTTGTACGAACTGATCACACGATCACGGTACCCCAGGTTTTAGAATACGATTATAATTTAAGAATATGAGGACCTAGGCAAAACATGGCGTTAGTGGGTGAAAAACCGAATTAGACCCCTTTAACGGCCCTATGACTGGCGCCAACACCTCGCACGGGACCAATGTAACTCATAGGAACCCACCGCGAGATAATGGGTCTCTCGGTTTGAGAATACAATGATTATTTGTGTATTTTTACACTTCGGATTAAAATAAGGCGTTATTGGATGAAAACTAAAAACAACCCCCGAATAGCCCCGTGAGTGACACTAAAACCTTACACGGGACCATTGTAACTCGTAGGAACTGTCCGCTCGATCACGTGACTTCCGGTTTGAGAATACGATGATAATTTTCATAATTCTAGACCTAGGCTTAAAAATATGGTGTTAGCGGGTGAAAAGCCGAATTAGCCCCCAAACGGCCCCATGGGTGGCGCCAACACCTCGCACATGACGAATGTAACTCATAGGAACTGACCGTGCGATCACGGGACCCTTGGTTTGATTATACGATGATAATTTGAATATTTCTAGACTTAGGCTTAAAAACATGTCATTAGTGGGTGAAAACCCAAAATAGCCCTCGAACGGCCCTATGAGTGGAACCAACACCTCGCACAGGACCCATGTAACTGTATGAACAGAACGCGTTACGATGAGAACCCTAGTATGAGAATACAAGGAAAATTTAAAAATATTAGGACTTAGGCAACACCTGGCGTTAGTGGGTGAAAAGCAAAAACAACCCCCGAACGACCCCGTGAGTGGACCAACACCTCGCTTGGGACCAATTTAAGTCGTAAAAACTGACTGAACGATCACAGGACTCCCAGTTTGAGTAGACTTAGGCTTAAAAACATAGCATTAGAGGGTGAAAACCCAAAACATTGCCCGAACGGCCCCGTGAGTGGCACCAACAACACGCATGGGACCAGTGTAACTCATAGGATTTGTTCACCTGATCACGGGATTTCCAGTTTCAGAGTACGATGATAATTTTCTTATTTCTAGACTTAGGCTTAAAAACATGGCGTTAGTGGGGGAAAACCCAAAACATCCCCCGAACAGCCCCGTGAGTGGCACCAACACCCCAAATGAAACTAATGTAACTCATAGGAACTGAATGCGAAATCACGTGACCGCCGATTTGAGAGTCTGGTGGTAACTCGCATATTTTTAGAGTCAGGCTTAAAAACATGGCGTTAGTGGGTGAAAAGCCGAAACAGCCCCCGAACGGCCCCGTGAGTGGCCCAAACACCTTGCACGGGACCAATATAACTCGCAGGAACTGTCTGTGCGATCACGGGACTCCCAGTTTGAGAATACGATTCTAATTTGTATATTTCAAGGCTTAGACTTAAAAATAGGGCATTAGTGGGGGAAAACCCGAAACAGCCCCCGAACGGCCCCGTGAGTTGCACCAATACCTCGCACGGGACCAATTTAACTCGTAGGAACTCAACGAGTGATCACGGGACTCCCTGTTTGAGAATATAACGATAATATGCATTTTTCCATAATTAGGCATAAAAACATGGCATTAGTGGGTGAACATCCGAAATAGATCCCAAACAGCCCCGTGAGTGGGACCGGCACCTCGCACGGGACTAATGTAACTCGTAGAAACTGACTGCGTGATCATGGGACCCCCGATTTGAGAATACGATAATAATTTGCATATTTCTAGACTTAGGTTTAAAAACATGGCATTAGTGTGTCAAAAGTCAAAAAAGCCCCCGAACGACCCAGTGAGTGGCACCAACACCTAGCACGGGACTAATGTAACTCGTACGAACTGACCGTGATATCATGAGACCCTCGGTTTTAGAATACGACGATTATTTTAAAATATCAGGACTTGGGCAAAACATGGCTTTAGTGGGTGAAAACCTAAAATATCCCCCGAACGGCGCCATGAGTCACACCAACACCTCGCACGGGACCAATGTAACTCGTAGGACATGACCGTACGATCATCGGACTCCTGGTTTGACTAGACTTAGGCTTAAAGGCAATGGCATTAGTGGGTGAAAACATGAAATAGCCCTAGACCGGCCACGTGAGTGGAACCAACACCTCGCACGGGACCGACGTAACTCGTAGGAACAATCCGCGCGATCACGGACTCCTAGTTTTAGAATACAATAATAATTTGTATATTTCTAGACTTAAGCTTAAAAACATAGCATTAATGGGGGAAATCCAAAATAGCCCCCGAACGGCCCCGTGAGTGGCACCAATACCTCGTTGGGGCCAATGTAGCTTGTAGGAACTGAACGCGTGATCATAGGACCCCCGGTTTGAGAATATAATGATAATATTCATTTTTCTATACTTAGGCATAAAAACATAGCCTTAATGGGTGAAAATCTGAAACAACCCCCGAACGGCCCCGTGCGTGGCACCAACACCTCGAACAAGACCAATGTAACTCGTATGAACTGACCGCGCCATAATGGGACCCTCGATTTGAGAAGACAATGATAATTTGCATATTTATAGACTTAGTCTTAAAAACATGGCATTAGTGGGTGAAAACCCGAAACAACCCCCGAATGGCCCCGTGAATGGCACCAACACCTCGTACAGAACCAATGTAACTCGTAGGAATTGATCGTGCGATCACGGGACCTTCAGTTTAAGAATACAATGATCATTCACATATTTCTAGACTTAGGCTTAAAATCATGGCGTTAGAGATGGAAACCCAAAACAGCCCCGAGCGGTACCGTGAGTGGCACCAACACCTCGCACAGGACCAATGTAACTCGTACGAACTGATCACATGATCACGGGACCCCCGGTTCAAGAATACGACAATAATTTAAAAAATCAGGACTTAGGCAAAACATGGCGTTAGTGGGTGAAAAGCCAAAATAGACCCCATTAACGGCCCTGTGAGTGGCGCCAACACCTCGAACGGAACCAATGTAACTCATAGGAACCCACCGTGTGATCATGGGACTCCCGGTTTCATAATAAAATGATTATTTGTATAGTTCTACACTTCGAATTAAAAATAAGGCATTAGTGGATGAAAAATAAAAACAACACTCGAATAGCCCCGTGAGTGGCACTAACCCCTCACATGGGATCACTGTAACTCGTAGGAACTGTCCGCTCGATCACGTGACTCCTAATTTGAGAATACGATGATAATTTGCATATTTATAGACTTAGGCATAAAAAGATGGTGTTAGTGGGTGAAAAGCAAAATCAGCCCCCGAACGGCCCTGTGGGTGGCGCCAATACCTCGCACGAGACCAATGTAACTCATAGGGACTCATCATGCGATCATGAGACCCCTGGTTTGATTATATGATGATAATTTGAATATTTCTAGACTTAGGCTTAAAAACATGTTGTTAGTGAGTGAAAACCCAAAACAGCCCCCGAAAGGCCCTATGAGTGGAACCAACACCTCGCACGGGACTCATGTAACTAGTATGAACTGACCACGTTATCACGAGACCCCCAGTTTGAGAATACAAGGAAAATTTAAAAATATTAGGACTTAGGCAAAACATGGCGTTAGTGGGTGAAAAGCCAAAACAGCCCCCGAACGACCCCGTGAGTGGAACCAACACCTCGCACGACACCAATGTCACTCGTAGGAACTTACTGAGCAATCGCATGACTCCCAGTTTGAGTAGATGTAGGCTTAAAAACGTGGCACTCGAGGGTGAAAACCCAAAACATTCCCCGAACGGCCCCGTGAGTGGCACCAACACCTCGCTCGGGACCAATGTAACTCGTAGGAACTGAACGCGTGATCATAGGACCCTCGGTGTGCGAATACGACGATAATATGAATTTTTCTATACTTAGGCATAAAAACATGGCGTTAATGGGTGAAAATCTGAAACAGCCCCCGAACGGCCCTGTGAGTGGCAACAACACCTCGCACGGGACCAATGTAACTCGTAGGAATTGTCCGTCCGATCACGAGGCTCCCGATTTGATAATACGATGCTAATTGGTATATTTCTAGACTTAGACCTAAAAACAGGGCGTTAGTGATGGAAACCCCGAAAAAGCCCCCGAACGGCCCCGTAACTGGCACCAACACCTCGCACAGGACCAATGTAACTCGTACGAACTGACAGCGGTATCACGAGACCCCAGTTTTAGAATACGACGATTATTCAAAAATATTAGGCTTAGGAAAGACATGGCTTTAGTGGGTGAAAAGCTAAAATAGCCCCCGAACGGCGCTGTGAGTGGCCCCTACACCTCGCACGGGACCAATGTAACTCATAGGACCTGCCGGCGCGATCATGGGACTCCTGGTTTGAGTAGACTTAGGCATAAAAGAAATGGTGTTAGCGGGTGAATTATAAAATAGCCCTCGAACGGCCCCATGAGTGGAACCAACACCTCTCACGGGACCAATGTAACTCGAAGGAATAGTCCGCGCGATCACGGACTCCCGGTTTGAGAATACGATGATAAATTTTATATTTCAAGACTTAGGATTAAAAACATGGCATTACTGGGGGAAATCCCAAAATAGCCCCCGAACGTCCTCGTGAGTGACACCAACACCTCGCACGGGATCAATGTGACTCATAGGAACTGAACGCGCGATCATAGGACCCCCGGTTTGAGAATACGACGATAATATGCATTTTTCTATACTTAGGCATACAAACATGGCGTTAATGGGTGAAAATCTGAAACAGCCCCCGAATGGCCTCATGCGTGGCACCAACACCTTGCACGAAACCAATGTAACTCATATGAACTGAACGCGCGATCATGGGACCCTAGATTTGAGAATATGATGATAATTTGCATATTTCTAGACTTAGGCTTAAAAACATGGCGTTAGTTGGTGAAAACTCGAAAAAGCCCCCGAATGGCCCCGTGAGTGGTACCAACACCTCGTACGAGACCAATGTAACTCGTAGGAATTGATCGCACGATCACGGGACCCTCAAGTTGAGAGTACGACGATAATTCGCATATTTATAGACTTAGGCTTAAAAATATGGCGTTGGAGGGGAAAACCCAAAACAGTCCCTGAGCGGCCCCGTGAGTAGCACCAGCACCTTGCACAGGACTAATCACATGATCACGGGAGCCCAAGTTTGAGAATACGACGATAATTTAAAAACATCAGGACTTAGGGAAAACATGGCTCAGTGGGTGAAAGGCCGAAATAGACCCCATTAAAGGCCCTGTGAGTGGTACCGACATCTCGCACGGGACCAATGTAACTCATAGGAACCCACCGCATGATCACGGGACTCCCGATTTAAGAATACAGTTATTATTTGTATATTTCTATACTTGCGATTAAAAATAAGGCGTTAGTGGATGGAAACTAAAAACGGCCTCCGAACAGCCCCGTGAGTGGCACTAACACCACGCACGGGACCAATGTAACTCGTAGGAACTGCTCGCTCGATCGCGTGACTCCTGGGTTGAGAATACGATGATAATTTGCATATTTCTAGACTTAGGCTAAAAAAACATGGTGTTAGTGGGTGAAAATCTGAATCAGCCCCCGAATGGCCCCGTGGGTGGCCAGAACACCTCGCACGGGACGAATGTAACTCATAGCAACTGATTGCGCGATGACGTGACCCATGGTTTGATTATACAAAGATAATTTGAATATTTCGAGACTTAGGTTTAAAAACACGACGTTAGTGGGTGAAAACCCAAAACAACCCCCGAACGGCCCTGTGAGTGCACCAACACCTCGCACGAGACCTATGTAACTCGTATGAACTGACCACCGTATCATGAGACCCCTAGTTTGAGAACACGAGGAAAATTTAAAATTATAATGACTTTGGCAAAACATGGCGTTAGTGGGTGAAAAGCCAAAACAGCCCCCGAACAACCCCGTGAGTGGAACCATCACCTCGCACAAGCGCAATGTAACTCGTAGGAACTAATTGACCGATCGCAGGACACCCAGTTTGAGTAGACTTAGGATTAAAAACATGGCATTAGAGGGTGAAAACCCAAAACATCCCCCGAACGACCCCTTGAGTGGCACCAACAACACGCACAGGACCAATGTAACTCGTAGGAATTGTTCGCCTGATCACGGGACTCCAGGTTTGAAAGTACGATGATTATTTGCATATTTCTAGATTTAGGCTTAAAAGCATGGCGTTAGTTGGGGAAAACACAAAATAGCCCCCGAACGGCCCTATGAGTGGAACCAACACCTCACATGGGACCAATGTAACTCGTAGGAACTGTCTGCGTGATCACGGGACTCCCGGTTTGAGAATACGAAGCTAATTGGTATATTTCTAGACTCAGACTTAAAAACAGGGCGTTAGTGGTTGAAAACTCAAAAAAGCCCCCGAACGGCCCCATAAGTGGCACCAACACCTCACATGGGACCAATGTAACTCGTACGAACTGACAGCGGTATCACGAGACCCCATGTTTTATAATACGACGATTATTTAAAAATATTAGGACTTAGGCAAGACATGGCTTTAGTGGGTGAAAATCTAAAATAGCCCCCGAACAGCGCCGTAAGTGGCCCCAACACCTCGCACGGGACCAATGTAACTCGTAGGACCTGACCGCGCGATCATGGGACTCCTGGTTTGAGTAGACTTAGGCTTAAAAGCAATTGTGTTAGTGCATGAAAACCTGAAATAGCCCTCGAACGGCCCCGTGAGTGGAACCAAAACCTCTCACGGGACCAATGTAACTCGTAGGAAAAATTCGCGCGATCACGGACTCCCGGTTTTAGAATACGATAATAAATTTTATATTTCTAGACTTAGGATTAAAAACATGGCATTTTTGGGAGAAAACTCAAAATACCCCCCGAACGGCCCCGTGAGTGACACCAACACCTTGCTCGAGACCAATGTAACTCGTACGAACTGCACGTACAATCATAGGACCCCCGACTTGAGAATACGATGATAATATGCATTTTTCTATACTTAGGCATAAAAACATGGCGTTAATGGGTGAAAATCTGAAACAGCCCCCGAACGGCCCCGTGCGTGGCACCAACACCTCGCACGAAACCCATGTAACTCATATGAACTGAACGCACGATCAAGGGACCATTGATTTGAGAATATGATGATAATTTTTATATTTCTAGACTTAGGCTTAAAAATATGGCGTTAGTGGGTGAAAAACCGAAAAACCCCCGAACGGCCCCATGAGTGGCACCAACACCTCGTACGGGAACAATGTAACTCGTAGGAATTGATCACGCGATCAAGGGACCCTCGGTTTGATAATGCGATGACAATTCACATATTTCTTGACTTAGAATTAAAAACATGGTGTTAGATGGGGGAAACCCAAAACAGCCCCCGAGCGACCCCGTGAGTGGCACCAGCACCTCGCATAGGACCAATGTAACTCATACGAACTGATCACATGATCACGGGACCCCAGGTTTAAGAATACGACGATAATTTAAAAACATCAGGACTTAGGAAAAACATGGCGTTAGTGGGTGAAAAGCCAAAATATACCCTATTAATGACCCTGTGAGTGGCACCAACACCTCGCACGGGACCAATGTAACTCATAGGAACCCACCGCATGATCACGGGACTCTCAATTTGAGAAAAAAATATTATTTGTGTATTTATAAACATGGGATTAAAAATAAGGCGTTAGTGGATGAAAACTAAAACCGGCCCCCGAACTACCCCGTGAGTGGCACTAACACCTCTCACGGCACCAATGTAACTCGTAGGAACTGTCCGCTTGATCACATGACTCCCGATTTGAGAATACGATGATAATTTGCATATTTCTAGACTTAGGCTAAAAAACATGGTGTTAGTGGGTGAAAAGCTGAATCAGCCCCCGAACGGTCCCGTGGGTGGCGCCAACACTTCGCACGGGGCCAATGAAACTCATAGGAACTAACCGCGTGATCACGGGACCCCTAGTTTGATTATTTGGTGATAATTTGAATATTTCTATACTTAGGCTTAAAAACATGGCGTTAGTCGGTGAAAACCCAAAACAACCCCTGAACGGCCCTATGAGTGCACCAACACCTCGCACGAGACCTTTGTAACTCGTATGAACTGACCACATTATCATGAGACCCCTAGTTTGAGAATACAAGGAAAATTTAAAAATATTAGGACTTAGGCAAAACATGGCGTTAGTGGGTGAAAAGAAAAAACAACCCTCGAACGACCCCGTGAGTGGAACCAACACCTCGCACAAGACCAATGTAACTCGTAGGAACTAACTGAGCGATCACATGACTCCCAGTTTGAGTAGACTTAGGATTAATAACATGGCATTAGAGGATGAAAACCCAAAACATCCCCCGAACGGCCCCTTGAGTGGCACCAACAACACGCACAGGACCAATGTAACTCGTAGGAATGGTTCGCCCGATCACGGGACTCTAGGTTTGAGAGAACGATGGCTTAAAACATGACGTTAGTGGGGGAAAACACAAAATATCCCCCGACCGGCCCTGTGAGTGGCACCAATACCTCGAACGAGACCAATGTAACTTGCAGGAACTGTCCACTCGATCACGGGACTCCCGGTTTTAGAATACGATGATAATTTGCATATTTCTAGACTTGGACTTAAAAACATGGCGTTAGTGCTGGAAAAACCGGAACATCCCTCGTACGGCCCCGTGAGTTGCACCAACACCTCGTACGGGACTAATTTTACTCGTAGGAACTGAACGACCAATCACGGGACCCCCAGTTTGAGAATATGACGATAATATTCATTTTTCTATACTTAGGCATAAAAACTTTGCATTAGTGGGTGAAAATCCGAAACATCCCCGGAACGGCCCTGTAAGTAGCACCAACATCTCGCACGAAACCAATGTATATCGTATGAACTGGCTGCGCGATCATGGGATCCCCGATTTGAGAATATGATGATAATTTGCAATTTTTAGATGTAGGCATGAAAATATGGTGTTAGTGGGTGAAAACTCGAAATAGCCCCCAAATGGCCCCGTGAGTGGCACCAACACCTCGTGCGGGAGCAATTTAACTCATAGGAACTGAACGAGCGATCGCGGGACCCCCGGATTGAGAATACGATGATAATATGCATTTTTATACTTAGGCATAAAAACATTGCGTTAGTAAGTGAAAATCCAAAACAACTGCCGAACGACCCTGTGAGTGGCACCAACACCTCGCACGGGACCAATGTAACTTGTAGGAACTGTCCAAATGATCACGGGCCTCCCGGTTTGAGAATACGATAATAATTTGCATAGTTTTAGACTTAGGCATAAAAACATGGCATTAGTGGGTGAAAATTCGAAACATCCCCCGAACAGCCTCGTGAGTGGCACCAACAACTCGCTCGGGACCAATGTGACTCGTAGGAACCGAACGGGCAATCATAGGACCCCAGGTTTGAGAATACGATGATAATATGCATTTTTTTATACTTAGGCATAAAAACATGGCGTTAATGGGGGCAAATATGAAATACTGCTCGAACGGTCCTGTGCGTGGCACCAACACCTCGCACGAGACCAATGTAACTCGTATGAACTGACCACACGATCATGGGACCCTCGATTTGAGAATGCGATGATAATTTTCATAATTCTATACTAAGGATTAAAAACATTGCGTTAGTGGGTGAAAACTCGAAACAACCCCTGAACGGCCCCGTGAGTAGCACCATCACCTCGTAAGGGACCAATGGAACTTGTAGGAATTGATCGCGTGATCACGGGACACTCAGTTTGATAATACGATGATAACTCATATATTTCTATACTTAAGATTAAAAAAATGGCGTTAGAGGGGGGAAACCCGAAACAACCCCCGAGCAGCCTCGTGAGTGGCACCAGCACCTTGCACGGGACCAATGTAACTCGTAGGAAGTGATCACACGATCACGGTACCCCAGGTTTGAAAATACAAAGATAATTTAAAAATATCAAGAATTAGGAAAAACATGGCGTTAGAGGGTGAAAAGCCGAAATAGACCCCATTAACGCCCCTGTGAGTGGCGTCAACACCTCGCACGGGACCAATGTAACTCATAGGAACCCACCGCGTGATCACGGGACTCCCGGTTTGAGAATACAATGATTATTTTTATATTTTTGCACTCGAGATTAAAAATAAGGCGTTAGTGGATGAAAATTAAAAAACAGTCCCCGAACAGCCCTGTGAGTGGCATAACACCTCGCACGGGACCAATGTAACTCGTAGGAACTGTCTGCTTGATCATGTGACTCCCAGTTTGCGAATACGATGATAATTTACTTATTTCTTGACTTAGGCTAAAAAATATGGTGTTAGTGGGTGAAAATCCGAATCAGCCCCCGAACGGCCCCGTGGGTGACGTCAACACCTTGCACGGGACCAATGTAACTCATAGGAACTGACCGCACGATCACGGGACCCCTGGTTTGATTTTACGATAATAATTTGAATATTTCTAGACTTATGCTTAAAAACATGGCGTTAGTGGGCAAAAACCCAAAACAGCCCCCGAATGGCCTTGTGAGTGGCACCAACACCTCGCACGAGACCCATGTTACTCGTATGAACTGATTGCGTTATCACGAGACCCCCAGTTTGAGAATACAAGGAAAATTTAAAAATATTAGGCCTTTGGCAAAACAGGGCGTTAGTGGGTGAAAAGCCAAAATAGCCCCCGAACGACCCCGTGAATGGAACAAACACCTCGCAGGGGACCAATGTAACTCGTAGGAACTGACTGAGCGATCACAAGACTCCCAGTTTGGGTAGACTTAGGCTTAAAAATATGGCATTAGAGGGTGAAAACAAAAAATAGCCCCAGAACGGCCTCGTGAGTGGCACCAACACCTCGTACGGGACCAATGTGACTCGTAGGAATTGATCGCACGATCACAGGACCCTCAGTTTGAGAATACGATGATAATTCGCATATTTCTAGACTTATGCTCAAAAACATGGCTTTAGAGGGGGGAATCCTGAAACAGCCCCCGAGCGACCCCGTGAGTGGCACCAGCACCTTGCACGGGACCAATGTAACTCGTACGAACTGATCACATGATCCCGGGACCCCAAGTTTGAGAATACGACGATAATATAAAAACATCAGTGCTTAGGCAAAACATGGCATTAGTGGGTGAAAAGCCTAAATAGACCCCATTACCGACCCTGTGCGTGGCGCTAACACCTCGCATGGGACCAATGTAACTCATAGGAACCCACCGCGTGATCACGGGACTCCTGATTTGATAATACAATGATTATTTTTACATTTCTACACTTGGGATTAAAAATAAGGCGTTAGTGGATGAAAACTTAAAACAGCCCCCGAACAGCCCCCTGAGTGGCACTAACACCACACACGGGACCAATGTAACTCGTAGGAACTGTCCGCTCGATCACGTGACTCCCGGTTTGATACAATGATAATTTGCATATTTCTAGACTTGGGCTAACAAATATGGTGTTAGTGGGTGAAAAGTCGAATAAGCCCCTGAACGGCCCCGTGGGTGGCGCCAACACCTCGCAAGCGACCAATGTAACTCATAGGAACTGACCGCGCAATCATGGGACCCCTGGTTTGATTATACGGCGATAATTTGATTATTTCTACACTTTGGTTTAAAAACATGGCGTTAGTGGGTGAAAACCCAAAATAACCCCCGAACGGGCTGGTGAGTGCACCAACACCTCGCACAAGACCTATGTAACTCGTATGAACTGATCGCGTTATCATGAGACCCCTCGTTTGAGAATACGCGGATAATTTAAAATTATTTGGACTCAGGCAAAACTTGGCATTAGTGGGTGAAAAGCCAAAACAGCCCCCGAACGACCCCGTAAGTGGAACCAACACCTCGCAGAAGACTAATGTAACTCCTAGGAACTAACTGAGCGATCACAGGACTCCCTGTTTGAGTAGACTTAGGATTAAAAACATGGCATTAGAGGGTGAAAACCAAAAACATCTCGCGAATGGCCCCTTGAGTGGCACCAACAACACGCACGGGACCAACGTAACTCGTAGGAATTATTCGCCCGATCATAGGACTCCCGGTTTGAGAGTACGATGATAATTTGCATATTTCTAGAGTTAGGCTTAAAAACATGCCGTTAGTGGGGGAAAACACATAATAGCCCCCAAACGGCCCCGTGAGTGGCCCCAACCCCTCGCATGGGACCAATGTAACTCGTAGAAAGTGTCCGCGCGATCAGGGGACTCCCGATTTGAGAATACGATGATAATTTGCATATTTCTAGATTTAATCTTAAAAACATAGTGTTAGTGGTGGAAAACCCGAAACATCCCCCGAACGGACCCGTGAGTTGCACCAACACCTCGTATGGGACCAATTTAACTCATAGGAATTAAAGGCACGATCACGGGACCCTCGATTTTAGCATATGATGATAATATGCATTTTGCTATACTTAGGCAGAAAAACATGGCGTTAGTGGATGAAAATCTGAAACAGCCCCCCGAACGGCCGTGTGAGTGGCACCAACACCTCGCACGAGACCAATGTAACTCGTATGAACTAACGGTGCGATCAAGGGATCCCCAATTTTTGAATACAATGATAATTTGCAATTTCTGGACTTAGGCTTAAAAATATGGTTTTGGTGGGTGAAATATCGAAACAGCCCCCGAACGGCCCCTTGAGTGGCACCAACACCTCGTACGGGACCAATGTATCTCGTAGGAATTGATCTCACGATCACGTGACCCTCGATTTTAGAATACAACGATAATTTTCATATTTCTATACGTATGCTTAAAAACATGGCATTAGAGAGGGGAACCCGAAATAGCCCCCGAATGACCCCATGAGTGATACCAACACCTCGCACGGGACCAATATAACTCGTACGAACTGATCACGTGATTACGGGACCCCCAATTTGAGAATACGATAATAATTTAAAAATATCAGGACTTAGGCAAAACATGGCGTTAATGGATGAAAAGCCAAAATAGACCCCTAAACGGCCTTGTGAGTGGCACCAACACCTCGCACAGGACTAATGTAACTCGTACCAAGTGACCGCGCGATCACAGGACCCCAAGTTTAAGAATACGATGATAATTAGAAAAAACCAAGACTTAGGTAGAGCATGGTGTTAGTAGATGAAAAGCCAAAATCACCCCCGAAAGGCCCCGTGAGTGGCAGCAACACCTCCCATGGGACCAATGTAACTCATAGGAACTGACCGCACGATCACTGGACTCCCGGTTTGAAAATATAATGATAATTTGAATATTTCTAGACTTAGGCTTAAAAATAAGGCGTTAGTGGGTGAAAACCCAAAATAGACCCTAAATTACCCTGTGAAGGACACCAACACCTCGTACGGGACCAATGTAACTCGTAGGAACTGACCGCGAGATCACGATACCCTCGGGTTGAGAATACGATGATAATTTGCATATTTCTATACATAGGCTTAAAAACATGGCGTTAGTGGGTGAAAGCACGAAACAGCCACCGAATGTCCCCGTGACTGGTACTAACACCTCACATGGGACCAATGTAACTCATACGAACTGATCACGTGATCACAGGACCCCCAGTTTGAGAATACGATGATAATATAAAAATACTAGGAATTACGCAAAACATAACGTTAGTGGGCAAAAAGCTGAAAAAGCCCCCAAATGGCCCCGTGAGTGGCACAAATACCTTGCGCGACACCAACACCTCGCACGGGACGATAATTTTCATATTTCTAGACTTAGGCTCAAAAACATGGCGTTAGTGGGTGAAAAGCCGAAAAAGCCCTCGAACGGCCCAGTGAGTGGCACCAACACCTGTTACGGAACCAATGAAACTGGTACGAACTGATAGCATGATCACGAAACCCTCGGTTTGGGTATATGACGATTATTTAAAAATATCACGACTTAGGCAAAAAATAGCATTAGTGGGTGAAAATCCAAAATAGCCCCTGAATGGCCCTGTGAGTGGCACCAACACCCCGCACGGGACCAAAGAAACTCGTAAGAATTGTTCGAGCGATCACAGGACTTTCGATTTGAGAATATGATTACAATTTGCATATTTCTAGACTTAGGCATAAAAAATGGTGTTAGTGGAGGAAAACACAAAACATCCCCCGAACGGCCCCGTGAGTGGCACCAACACCTTAAAAGGAACCAATGTAACTCGTAGGAACTAAACGCAAGATCACAGGACCCCCGAACGGCCTCGTGAGTGGCACCATACAAGCATAATTTGCATATTTCAATACTGAGACTTAAAAACATGGCGTTAGTCGGTGAAAACTCGAAACAACCCTCGAACAACCCCGTGAGTGGCACTAACACCTCGCAAAGGACCAATGTAACTAGTAGGAACTTAGATAAAACATGGTGTTAGTGGGTGAAAAGACAAAATATCCCTCGAACAGCCCGTGAGTGGCTCCAATACCTCGCATCAGACCAATGAAACTTGTAGGAATTGGCTGAGCAATAATGGGACTCCAGGTTAGAGTGGACTTAGGCTTAAAATAAGGCGTTAGTTGGTGAAAACCCAAAACATCCCCCGAACGGCCCCGTGAGTGGCCCCAACACCTCGCACGGGACCAATCTAACTCATAGGTACTGTCCGCGTGATCACATGACTCCCAGTTTGAGAATACGACGATAATTTGCATATTTTTAGACTTAGGCTTAACAACATGGAGTTCGTGTGGGAAAACCCAAAATAGCACCCGAACGGCCCCTTGAGTGGCACCAACACCTTGCACGGGACCAATGTAACTCGTAGGAACTGACTGCGCAATCACGGGATGCTCGGTCTGAGAATACGATGATAATTTGCATATTTCTAGACATAAGTTTAAAAACATGGCATTAGTGGGTGAAAAACCGAAAAGCCCCTGAATGGCCCGGTGAGTGGCACCAACACCTCGCACGGGACCAATGTAACTCATAAGAACCGACCGCGCGATCACGAGACCCCCATTTTGAGAATAAGATAACTATTTAAAAATATCAGGACTTAGGCAAACCATGGTGTTAGTGGGTGAAAATACAAAACAACCCCTAAAAGGCCCCGTGACTGGGACCAACACCTTGCACGGGAACAATGTAACTCGTAGGTACTGACCGCACGATCACGGGACTCCCATTTTGATAATACGATGATAATATGCATTTTTCTATCCTTGGGCATAAAAACATGGCATTAAGGGTGAAAATCCAAAACAGCCCCCAAATAGCCCAATAAGTGTCACCAATACCTCGCACGGGACCAATGTAACTCCTACAAACTGACCACACAATCATGAGACTCCCGGTTTGAGAATACGATGATGATTTTCATATTTATAGACTTAGGCTTAAAAAAATGGTGTTAGCGGGTGAAAATCTAGAACAGCCCCTGAACGGCCCCGTGAGTGGCACCAACACCACGCGCGGGACCAACGTAACTCGTACGAATTGTCCGAGCGATCACGGGGCTCCCGATTTTAAAATATGATGATAATTTCCATGTTTCTAGACTTAGGCTTAAAAACATGGCGTTAGTGGGGGGAAAACCAAAACAGCCCTGGACAACCCTATGAGTGGCACCAACACCTCGAACGGAACCAATGTTACTCGTAGGAACGGATCACGTGATCACGGGACACCCAGTTTGAGAATACGATGATAATTTTCATATTTCTAGACTTAGGCTTAAAAACATGGCATTAGTGGGTGAAAAGCTGAAAAATCCCTCGAACGGCCCCGTAACTGGCACCAACACCTCGCACAGGACCAATGTAACTCGTACGAACTGACAGCGGTATCACGAGACCCCAGTTTTAGAATACGACGATTATTCAAAAATATTAGGCTTAGGAAAGACATGGCTTTAGTGGGTGAAAAGCTAAAATAGCCCCCGAACGGCGCTGTGAGTGGCCCCTACACCTCGCACGGGACCAATGTAACTCATAGGACCTGCCGGCGCGATCATGGGACTCCTGGTTTGAGTAGACTTAGGCATAAAAGAAATGGTGTTAGCGGGTGAATTATAAAATAGCCCTCGAACGGCCCCATGAGTGGAACCAACACCTCTCACGGGACCAATGTAACTCGAAGGAATAGTCCGCGCGATCACGGACTCCCGGTTTGAGAATACGATGATAAATTTTATATTTCAAGACTTAGGATTAAAAACATGGCATTACTGGGGGAAATCCCAAAATAGCCCCCGAACGTCCTCGTGAGTGACACCAACACCTCGCACGGGATCAATGTGACTCGTAGGAACTGAACGCGCGATCATAGGACCCCCGGTTTGAGAATACGACGATAATATGCATTTTTCTATACTTAGGCATACAAACATGGCGTTAATGGGTGAAAATCTGAAACAGCCCCCGAATGGCCTCATGCGTGGCACCAACACCTTGCACGAAACCAATGTAACTCATATGAACTGAACGCGCGATCATGGGACCCTAGATTTGAGAATATGATGATAATTTGCATATTTCTAGACTTAGGCTTAAAAACATGGCGTTAGTTGGTGAAAACTCGAAAAAGCCCCCTAATGGCCCCGTGAGTGGTACCAACACCTCGTACGAGACCAATGTAACTCGTAGGAATTGATCGCACGATCACGGGACCCTCAAGTTGAGAGTACGACGATAATTCGCATATTTATAGACTTAGGCTTAAAAATATGGCGTTGGAGGGGAAAACCCAAAACAGTCCCTGAGCGGCCCCGTGAGTAGCACCAGCACCTTGCACAGGACTAATCACATGATCACGGGAGCCCAAGTTTGAGAATACGACGATAATTTAAAAACATCAGGACTTAGGGAAAACATGGCTCAGTGGGTGAAAGGCCGAAATAGACCCCATTAAAGGCCGTGTGAGTGGTACCGACATCTCGCACGGGACCAATGTAACTCATAGGAACCCACCGCATGATCACGGGACTCCCGATTTAAGAATACAGTTATTATTTGTATATTTCTATACTTGCGATTAAAAATAAGGCGTTAGTGGATGGAAACTAAAAACGGCCTCCGAACAGCCCCGTGAGTGGCACTAACACCACGCACGGGACCAATGTAACTCGTAGGAACTGCTCGCTCGATCGCGTGACTCCTGGGTTGAGAATACGATGATAATTTGCATATTTCTAGACTTAGGCTAAAAAAACATGGTGTTAGTGGGTGAAAATCTGAATCAGCCCCCGAATGGCCCCGTGGGTGGCCAGAACACCTCGCACGGGACGAATGTAACTCATAGCAACTGATTGCGCGATGACGTGACCCATGGTTTGATTATACAAAGATAATTTGAATATTTCGAGACTTAGGTTTAAAAACACGACGTTAGTGGGTGAAAACCCAAAACAACCCCCGAACGGCCCTGTGAGTGCACCAACACCTCGCACGAGACCTATGTAACTCGTATGAACTGACCACCGTATCATGAGACCCCTAGTTTGAGAACACGAGGAAAATTTAAAATTATAATGACTTTGGCAAAACATGGCGTTAGTGGGTGAAAAGCCAAAACAGCCCCCGAACAACCCCGTGAGTGGAACCATCACCTCGCACAAGCGCAATGTAACTCGTAGGAACTAATTGACCGATCGCAGGACACCCAGTTTGAGTAGACTTAGGATTAAAAACATGGCATTAGAGGGTGAAAACCCAAAACATCCCCCGAACGACCCCTTGAGTGGCACCAACAACACGCACAGGACCAATGTAACTCGTAGGAATTGTTCGCCTGATCACGGGACTCCAGGTTTGAAAGTACGATGATTATTTGCATATTTCTAGATTTAGGCTTAAAAGCATGGCGTTAGTTGGGGAAAACACAAAATAGCCCCCGAACGGCCCTATGAGTGGAACCAACACCTCACATGGGACCAATGTAACTCGTAGGAACTGTCTGCGTGATCACGGGACTCCCGGTTTGAGAATACGAAGCTAATTGGTATATTTCTAGACTCAGACTTAAAAACAGGGCGTTAGTGATTGAAAACTCAAAAAAGCCCCCGAACGGCCCCATAAGTGGCACTAACACCTCACATGGGACCAATGTAACTCGTACGAACTGACAGCGGTATCACGAGACCCCATGTTTTATAATACGACGATTATTTAAAAATATTAGGACTTAGGCAAGACATGGCTTTAGTGGGTGAAAATCTAAAATAGCCCCCGAACAGCGCCGTAAGTGGCCCCAACAGCTCGCACGGGACCAATGTAACTCGTAGGACCTGACCGCGCGATCATGGGACTCCTGGTTTGAGTAGACTTAGGCTTAAAAGCAATTGTGTTAGTGCATGAAAACCTGAAATAGCCCTCGAACGGCCCCGTGAGTGGAACCAAAACCTCTCACGGGACCAATGTAACTCGTAGGAAAAATTCGCGCGATCACGGACTCCCGGTTTTAGAATACGATAATAAATTTTATATTTCTAGACTTAGGATTAAAAACATGGCATTTTTGGGAGAAAACTCAAAATAGCCCCCGAACGGCCCCGTGAGTGACACCAACACCTTGCTCGAGACCAATGTAACTCGTACGAACTGCACGTACAATCATAGGACCCCCGACTTGAGAATACGATGATAATATGCATTTTTCTATACTTAGGCATAAAAACATGGCGTTAATGGGTGAAAATCTGAAACAGCCCCCGAACGGCCCCGTGCGTGGCACCAACACCTCGCACGAAACCCATGTAACTCATATGAACTGAACGCACGATCAAGGGACCATTGATTTGAGAATATGATGATAATTTTTATATTTCTAGACTTAGGCTTAAAAATATGGCGTTAGTGGGTGAAAAACCGAAAAACCCCCGAACGGCCCCATGAGTGGCACCAACACCTCGTACGGGAACAATGTAACTCGTAGGAATTGATCACGCGATCAAGGGACCCTCGGTTTGATAATGCGATGACAATTCACATATTTCTTGACTTAGAATTAAAAACATGGTGTTAGATGGGGGAAACCCAAAACAGCCCCCGAGCGACCCCGTGAGTGGCACCAGCACCTCGCATAGGACCAATGTAACTCATACGAACTGATCACATGATCACGGGACCCCAGGTTTAAGAATACGACGATAATTTAAAAACATCAGGACTTAGGAAAAACATGGCGTTAGTGGGTGAAAAGCCAAAATATACCCTATTAATGACCCTGTGAGTGGCACCAACACCTCGCACGGGACCAATGTAACTCATAGGAACCCACCGCATGATCACGGGACTCTCAATTTGAGAAAAAAATATTATTTGTGTATTTATAAACATGGGATTAAAAATAAGGCGTTAGTGGATGAAAACTAAAACCGGCCCCCGAACTACCCCGTGAGTGGCACTAACACCTCTCACGGCACCAATGTAACTCGTAGGAACTGTCCGCTTGATCACATGACTCCCGATTTGAGAATACGATGATAATTTGCATATTTCTAGACTTAGGCTAAAAAACATGGTGTTAGTGGGTGAAAAGCTGAATCAGCCCCCGAACGGTCCCGTGGGTGGCGCCAACACTTCGCACGGGGCCAATGAAACTCATAGGAACTAACCGCGTGATCACGGGACCCCTAGTTTGATTATTTGGTGATAATTTGAATATTTCTATACTTAGGCTTAAAAACATGGCGTTAGTCGGTGAAAACCCAAAACAACCCCTGAACGGCCCTATGAGTGCACCAACACCTCGCACGAGACCTTTGTAACTCGTATGAACTGACCACATTATCATGAGACCCCTAGTTTGAGAATACAAGGAAAATTTAAAAATATTAGGACTTAGGCAAAACATGGCGTTAGTGGGTGAAAAGAAAAAACAACCCTCGAACGACCCCGTGAGTGGAACCAACACCTCGCACAAGACCAATGTAACTCGTAGGAACTAACTGAGCGATCACATGACTCCCAGTTTGAGTAGACTTAGGATTAATAACATGGCATTAGAGGATGAAAACCCAAAACATCCCCCGAACGGCCCCTTGAGTGGCACCAACAACACGCACAGGACCAATGTAACTCGTAGGAATGGTTCGCCCGATCACGGGACTCTAGGTTTGAGAGTACGATGGCTTAAAACATGACGTTAGTGGGGGAAAACACAAAATATCCCCCGACCGGCCCTGTGAGTGGCACCAATACCTCGAACGAGACCAATGTAACTTGCAGGAACTGTCCACTCGATCACGGGACTCCCGATTTTAGAATACGATGATAATTTGCATATTTCAAGACTTGGACTTAAAAACATGGCGTTAGTGCTGGAAAAACCGGAACATCCCTCGTACGGCCCCGTGAGTTGCACCAACACCTCGCACGGGACTAATTTTACTCGTAGGAACTGAACGACCAATCACGGGACCCCCAGTTTGAGAATATGACGATAATATTCATTTTTCTATACTTAGGCATAAAAACTTGGCATTAGTGGGTGAAAATCCGAAACATCCCCGGAACGGCCCTGTAAGTAGCACCAACATCTCGCACGAAACCAATGTATATCGTATGAACTGGCTGCGCGATCACGGGATCCCCGATTTGAGAATATGATGATAATTTGCAATTTTTAGATGTAGGCATGAAAATATGGTGTTAGTGGGTGAAAACTCGAAATAGCCCCCAAATGGCCCCGTGAGTGGCACCAACACCTCGTGCGGGAGCAATTTAACTCATAGGAACTGAACGAGCGATCGCGGGACCCCCGGATTGAGAATACGATGATAATATGCATTTTTATACTTAGGCATAAAAACATTGCGTTAGTAAGTGAAAATCCAAAACAACTGCCGAACGACCCTGTGAGTGGCACCAACACCTCGCACGGGACCAATGTAACTTGTAGGAACTGTCCAAATGATCACGGGCCTCCCGGTTTGAGAATACGATAATAATTTGCATAGTTTTAGACTTAGGCATAAAAACATGGCATTAGTGGGTGAAAATTCGAAACATCCCCCGAACAGCCTCGTGAGTGGCACCAACAACTCGCTCGGGACCAATGTGACTCGTAGGAACCGAACGGGCAATCATAGGACCCCAGGTTTGAGAATACGATGATAATATGCATTTTTTTATACTTAGGCATAAAAACATGGCGTTAATGGGGGCAAATATGAAATACTGCTCGAACGGTCCTGTGCGTGGCACCAACACCTCGCACGAGACCAATGTAACTCGTATGAACTGACCACACGATCATGGGACCCTCGATTTGAGAATGCGATGATAATTTTCATAATTCTATACTAAGGATTAAAAACATTGCGTTAGTGGGTGAAAACTCGAAACAACCCCTGAACGGCCCCGTGAGTAGCACCATCACCTCGTAAGGGACCAATGTAACTTGTAGGAATTGATCGCGTGATCACGGGACACTCAGTTTGATAATACGATGATAACTCATATATTTCTATACTTAAGATTAAAAAAATGGCGTTAGAGGGGGGAAACCCGAAACAACCCCCGAGCAGCCTCGTGAGTGGCACCAGCACCTTGCACGGGACCAATGTAACTCGTAGGAAGTGATCACACGATCACGGTACCCCAGGTTTGAAAATACAACGATAATTTAAAAATATCAAGAATTAGGAAAAACATGGCGTTAGAGGGTGAAAAGCCGAAATAGACCCCATTAACGCCCCTGTGAGTGGCGTCAACACCTCGCACGGGACCAATGTAACTCATAGGAACCCACCGCGTGATCACGGGACTCCCGGTTTGAGAATACAATGATTATTTTTATATTTTTGCACTCGAGATTAAAAATAAGGCGTTAGTGGATGAAAATTAAAAAACAGTCCCCGAACAGCCCTGTGAGTGGCATAACACCTCGCACGGGACCAATGTAACTCGTAGGAACTGTCTGCTCGATCATGTGACTCCCAGTTTGCGAATACGATGATAATTTACTTATTTCTTGACTTAGGCTAAAAAATATGGTGTTAGTGGGTGAAAATCCGAATCAGCCCCCGAACGGCCCCGTGGGTGACGTCAACACCTTGCACGGGACCAATGTAACTCATAGGAACTGACCGCACGATCACGGGACCCCTGGTTTGATTTTACGATAATAATTTGAATATTTCTAGACTTATGCTTAAAAACATGGCGTTAGTGGGCAAAAACCCAAAACAGCCCCCGAATGGCCTTGTGAGTGGCACCAACACCTCGCACGAGACCCATGTTACTCGTATGAACTGATTGCGTTATCACGAGACCCCCAGTTTGAGAATACAAGGAAAATTTAAAAATATTAGGCCTTTGGCAAAACAGGGCGTTAGTGGGTGAAAAGCCAAAATAGCCCCCGAACGACCCCGTGAATGGAACAAACACCTCGCAGGGGACCAATGTAACTCGTAGGAACTGACTGAGCGATCACAAGACTCCCAGTTTGGGTAGACTTAGGCTTAAAAATATGGCATTAGAGGGTGAAAACAAAAAATAGCCCCAGAACGGCCTCGTGAGTGGCACCAACACCTCGTACGGGACCAATGTGACTCGTAGGAATTGATCGCACGATCACAGGACCCTCAGTTTGAGAATACGATGATAATTCGCATATTTCTAGACTTATGCTCAAAAACATGGCTTTAGAGGGGGGAATCCTGAAACAGCCCCCGAGCGACCCCGTGAGTGGCACCAGCACCTTGCACGGGACCAATGTAACTCGTACGAACTGATCACATGATCCCGGGACCCCAAGTTTGAGAATACGACGATAATATAAAAACATCAGTGCTTAGGCAAAACATGGCATTAGTGGGTGAAAAGCCTAAATAGACCCCATTACCGACCCTGTGCGTGGCGCTAACACCTCGCATGGGACCAATGTAACTCATAGGAACCCACCGCGTGATCACGGGACTCCTGATTTGATAATACAATGATTATTTTTACATTTCTACACTTGGGATTAAAAATAAGGCGTTAGTGGATGAAAACTTAAAACAGCCCCCGAACAGCCCCCTGAGTGGCACTAACACCACACACGGGACCAATGTAACTCGTAGGAACTGTCCGCTCGATCACGTGACTCCCGGTTTGATACAATGATAATTTGCATATTTCTAGACTTGGGCTAAAAAATATGGTGTTAGTGGGTGAAAAGTCGAATAAGCCCCTGAACGGCCCCGTGGGTGGCGCCAACACCTCGCAAGCGACCAATGTAACTCATAGGAACTGACCGCGCGATCATGGGACCCCTGGTTTGATTATACGGCGATAATTTGATTATTTCTACACTTTGGTTTAAAAACATGGCGTTAGTGGGTGAAAACCCAAAATAACCCCCGAACGGGCTGGTGAGTGCACCAACACCTCGCACAAGACCTATGTAACTCGTATGAACTGATCGCGTTATCATGAGACCCCTCGTTTGAGAATACGCGGATAATTTAAAATTATTTGGACTCAGGCAAAACTTGGCATTAGTGGGTGAAAAGCCAAAACAGCCCCCGAACGACCCCGTAAGTGGAACCAACACCTCGCAGAAGACTAATGTAACTCCTAGGAACTAACTGAGCGATCACAGGACTCCCTGTTTGAGTAGACTTAGGATTAAAAACATGGCATTAGAGGGTGAAAACCAAAAACATCTCGCGAATGGCCCCTTGAGTGGCACCAACAACACGCACGGGACCAACGTAACTCGTAGGAATTATTCGCCCGATCATAGGACTCCCGGTTTGAGAGTACGATGATAATTTGCATATTTCTAGAGTTAGGCTTAAAAACATGCCGTTAGTGGGGGAAAACACATAATAGCCCCCAAACGGCCCCGTGAGTGGCCCCAACCCCTCGCATGGGACCAATGTAACTCGTAGAAAGTGTCCGCGCGATCAGGGGACTCCCGATTTGAGAATACGATGATAATTTGCATATTTCTAGATTTAATCTTAAAAACATAGTGTTAGTGGTGGAAAACCCGAAACATCCCCCGAACGGACCCGTGAGTTGCACCAACACCTCGTATGGGACCAATTTAACTCATAGGAATTAAAGGCACGATCACGGGACCCTCGATTTTAGCATATGATGATAATATGCATTTTGCTATACTTAGGCAGAAAAACATGGCGTTAGTGGATGAAAATCTGAAACAGCCCCCGAACGGCCGTGTGAGTGGCACCAACACCTCGCACGAGACCAATGTAACTCGTATGAACTAACGGTGCGATCAAGGGATCCCCAATTTTTGAATACAATGATAATTTGCAATTTCTGGACTTAGGCTTAAAAATATGGTTTTGGTGGGTGAAATATCGAAACAGCCCCCGAACGGCCCCTTGAGTGGCACCAACACCTCGTACGGGACCAATGTATCTAGTAGGAATTGATCTCACGATCACGTGACCCTCGATTTTAGAATACAACGATAATTTTCATATTTCTATACGTATGCTTAAAAACATGGCATTAGAGAGGGGAACCCGAAATAGCCCCCGAATGACCCCATGAGTGATACCAACACCTCGCACGGGACCAATATAACTCGTACGAACTGATCACGTGATTACGGGACCCCCAATTTGAGAATACGATAATAATTTAAAAATATCAGGACTTAGGCAAAACATGGCGTTAATGGATGAAAAGCCAAAATAGACCCCTAAACGGCCTTGTGAGTGGCACCAACACCTCGCACAGGACTAATGTAACTCGTACCAAGTGACCGCGCGATCACAGGACCCCAAGTTTAAGAATACGATGATAATTAGAAAAAACCAAGACTTAGGTAGAGCATGGTGTTAGTAGATGAAAAGCCAAAATCACCCCCGAAAGGCCCCGTGAGTGGCAGCAACACCTCCCATGGGACCAATGTAACTCATAGGAACTGACCGCACGATCACTGGACTCCCGGTTTGAAAATATAATGATAATTTGAATATTTCTAGACTTAGGCTTAAAAATAAGGCGTTAGTGGGTGAAAACCCAAAATAGACCCTAAATTACCCCGTGAAGGACACCAACACCTCGTACGGGACCAATGTAACTCGTAGGAACTGACCGCGAGATCACGATACCCTCGGGTTGAGAATACGATGATAATTTGCATATTTCTATACATAGGCTTAAAAACATGGCGTTAGTGGGTGAAAGCACGAAACAGCCACCGAATGTCCCCGTGACTGGCACTAACACCTCACATGGGACCAATGTAACTCATACGAACTGATCACGTGATCACAGGACCCCCAGTTTGAGAATACGATGATAATATAAAAATACTAGGAATTACGCAAAACATAACGTTAGTGGGCAAAAAGCTGAAAAAGCCCCCAAACGGCCCCGTGAGTGGCACAAATACCTTGCGCGACACCAACACCTCGCACGGGACGATAATTTTCATATTTCTAGACTTAGGCTCAAAAACATGGCGTTAGTGGGTGAAAAGCCGAAAAAGCCCTCGAACGGCCCAGTGAGTGGCACCAACACCTGTTACGGAACCAATGAAACTGGTACGAACTGATAGCATGATCACGAAACCCTCGGTTTGGGTATATGACGATTATTTAAAAATATCACGACTTAGGCAAAAAATAGCATTAGTGGGTGAAAAGCCAAAATAGCCCCTGAATGGCCCTGTGAGTGGCACCAACACCCCGCACGGGACCAAAGAAACTCGTAAGAATTGTCCGAGCGATCACAGGACTTTCGATTTGAGAATATGATTACAATTTGCATATTTCTAGACTTAGGCATAAAAAATGGTGTTAGTGGAGGAAAACACAAAACATCCCCCGAACGGCCCCGTGAGTGGCACCAACACCTTAAAAGGAACCAATGTAACTCGTAGGAACTAAACGCAAGATCACAGGACCCCCGAACGGCCTCGTGAGTGGCACCATACAAGCATAATTTGCATATTTCAATACTGAGACTTAAAAACATGGCGTTAGTCGGTGAAAACTCGAAACAACCCTCGAACAACCCCGTGAGTGGCACTAACACCTCGCAAAGGACCAATGTAACTAGTAGGAACTTAGATAAAACATGGTGTTAGTGGGTGAAAAGACAAAATATCCCTCGAACAGCCCGTGAGTGGCTCCAATACCTCGCATCAGACCAATGAAACTTGTAGGAATTGGCTGAGCAATAATGGGACTCCAGGTTAGAGTGGACTTAGGCTTAAAATAAGGCGTTAGTTGGTGAAAACCCAAAACATCCCCCGAACGGCCCCGTGAGTGGCCCCAACACCTCGCACGGGACCAATCTAACTCATAGGTACTGTCCGCGTGATCACATGACTCCCAGTTTGAGAATACGACGATAATTTGCATATTTTTAGACTTAGGCTTAACAACATGGAGTTCGTGTGGGAAAACCCAAAATAGCACCCGAACGGCCCCTTGAGTGGCACCAACACCTTGCACGGGACCAATGTAACTCGTAGGAACTGACTGCGCAATCACGGGATGCTCGGTCTGAGAATACGATGATAATTTGCATATTTCTAGACATAAGTTTAAAAACATGGCATTAGTGGGTGAAAAACCGAAAAGCCCCTGAATGGCCCGGTGAGTGGCACCAACACCTCGCACGGGACCAATGTAACTCATAAGAACCGACCGCGCGATCACGAGACCCCCATTTTGAGAATAAGATAACTATTTAAAAATATTAGGACTTAGGCAAACCATGGTGTTAGTGGGTGAAAATACAAAACAACCCCTAAAAGGCCCCGTGACTGGGACCAACACCTTGCACGGGAACAATGTAACTCGTAGGTACTGACCGCACGATCACGGGACTCCCATTTTGATAATACGATGATAATATGCATTTTTCTATCCTTGGGCATAAAAACATGGCATTAAGGGTGAAAATCCAAAACAGCCCCCAAATAGCCCAATAAGTGTCACCAATACCTCGCACGGGACCAATGTAACTCCTACAAACTGACCACACAATCATGAGACTCCCGGTTTGAGAATACGATGATGATTTTCATATTTATAGACTTAGGCTTAAAAAAATGGTGTTAGCGGGTGAAAATCTAGAACAGCCCCTGAACGGCCCCGTGAGTGGCACCAACACCACGCGCGGGACCAACGTAACTCGTACGAATTGTCCGAGCGATCACGGGGCTCCCGATTTTAAAATATGATGATAATTTCCATGTTTCTAGACTTAGGCTTAAAAACATGGCGTTAGTGGGGGGAAAACCAAAACAGCCCTGGACAACCCTATGAGTGGCACCAACACCTCGAACGGAACCAATGTTACTCGTAGGAACGGATCACGTGATCACGGGACACCCAGTTTGAGAATACGATGATAATTTTCATATTTCTAGACTTAGGCTTAAAAACATGGCATTAGTGGGTGAAAAGCTGAAAAATCCCTCGAACGGCCCCGTAACTGGCACCAACACCTCGCACAGGACCAATGTAACTCGTACGAACTGACAGCGGTATCACGAGACCCCAGTTTTAGAATACGACGATTATTCAAAAATATTAGGCTTAGGAAAGACATGGCTTTAGTGGGTGAAAAGCTAAAATAGCCCCCGAACGGCGCTGTGAGTGGCCCCTACACCTCGCACGGGACCAATGTAACTCATAGGACCTGCCGGCGCGATCATGGGACTCCTGGTTTGAGTAGACTTAGGCATAAAAGAAATGGTGTTAGCGGGTGAATTATAAAATAGCCCTCGAACGGCCCCATGAGTGGAACCAACACCTCTCACGGGACCAATGTAACTCGAAGGAATAGTCCGCGCGATCACGGACTCCCGGTTTGAGAATACGATGATAAATTTTATATTTCTAGACTTAGGATTAAAAACATGGCATTACTGGGGGAAATCCCAAAATAGCCCCCGAACGTCCTCGTGAGTGACACCAACACCTCGCACGGGATCAATGTGACTCGTAGGAACTGAACGCGCGATCATAGGACCCCCGGTTTGAGAATACGACGATAATATGCATTTTTCTATACTTAGGCATACAAACATGGCGTTAATGGGTGAAAATCTGAAACAGCCCCCGAATGGCCTCATGCGTGGCACCAACACCTTGCACGAAACCAATGTAACTCATATGAACTGAACGCGCGATCATGGGACCCTAGATTTGAGAATATGATGATAATTTGCATATTTCTAGACTTAGGCTTAAAAACATGGCGTTAGTTGGTGAAAACTCGAAAAAGCCCCCGAATGGCCCCGTGAGTGGTACCAACACCTCGTACGAGACCAATGTAACTCGTAGGAATTGATCGCACGATCACGGGACCCTCAAGTTGAGAGTACGACGATAATTCGCATATTTATAGACTTAGGCTTAAAAATATGGCGTTGGAGGGGAAAACCCAAAACAGTCCCTGAACGGCCCCGTGAGTAGCACCAGCACCTTGCACAGGACTAATCACATGATCACGAGAGCCCAAGTTTGAGAATACGACGATAATTTAAAAACATCAGGACTTAGGGAAAACATGGCTCAGTGGGTGAAAGGCCGAAATAGACCCCATTAAAGGCCCTGTGAGTGGTACCGACATCTCGCACGGGACCAATGTAACTCATAGGAACCCACCGCATGATCACGGGACTCCCGATTTAAGAATACAGTTATTATTTGTATATTTCTATACTTGCGATTAAAAATAAGGCGTTAGTGGATGGAAACTAAAAACGGCCTCCGAACAGCCCCGTGAGTGGCACTAACACCACGCACGGGACCAATGTAACTCGTAGGAACTGCTCGCTCGATCGCGTGACTCCTGGGTTGAGAATACGATGATAATTTGCATATTTCTAGACTTAGGCTAAAAAAACATGGTGTTAGTGGGTGAAAATCTGAATCAGCCCCCGAATGGCCCCGTGGGTGGCCAGAACACCTCGCACGGGACGAATGTAACTCATAGCAACTGATTGCGCGATGACGTGACCCATGGTTTGATTATACAAAGATAATTTGAATATTTCGAGACTTAGGTTTAAAAACACGACGTTAGTGGGTGAAAACCCAAAACAACCCCCGAACGGCCCTGTGAGTGCACCAACACCTCGCACGAGACCTATGTAACTCGTATGAACTGACCACCGTATCATGAGACCCCTAGTTTGAGAACACGAGGAAAATTTAAAATTATAATGACTTTGGCAAAAAATGGCGTTAGTGGGTGAAAAGCCAAAACAGCCCCCGAACAACCCCGTGAGTGGAACCATCACCTCGCACAAGCGCAATGTAACTTGTAGGAACTAATTGACCGATCGCAGGACACCCAGTTTGAGTAGACTTAGGATTAAAAACATGGCATTAGAGGGTGAAAACCCAAAACATCCCCCGAACGACCCCTTGAGTGGCACCAACAACACGCACAGGACCAATGTAACTCGTAGGAATTGTTCGCCTGATCACGGGACTCCAGGTTTGAAAGTACGATGATTATTTGCATATTTCTAGATTTAGGCTTAAAAGCATGGCGTTAGTTGGGGAAAACACAAAATAGCCCCCGAACGGCCCTATGAGTGGAACCAACACCTCACATGGGACCAATGTAACTCGTAGGAACTGTCTGCGTGATCACGGGACTCCCGGTTTGAGAATACGAAGCTAATTGGTATATTTCTAGACTCAGACTTAAAAACAGGGCGTTAGTGGTTGAAAACTCAAAAAAGCCCCCGAACGGCCCCATAAGTGGCACTAACACCTCACATGGGACCAATGTAACTCGTACGAACTGACAGCGGTATCACGAGACCCCATGTTTTATAATACGACGATTATTTAAAAATATTAGGACTTAGGCAAGACATGGCTTTAGTGGGTGAAAATCTAAAATAGCCCCCGAACAGCGCCGTAAGTGGCCCCAACAGCTCGCACGGGACCAATGTAACTCGTAGGACCTGACCGCGCGATCATGGGACTCCTGGTTTGAGTAGACTTAGGCTTAAAAGCAATTGTGTTAGTGCATGAAAACCTGAAATAGCCCTCGAACGGCCCCGTGAGTGGAACCAAAACCTCTCACGGGACCAATGTAACTCGTAGGAAAAATTCGCGCGATCACGGACTCCCGGTTTTAGAATACGATAATAAATTTTATATTTCTAGACTTAGGATTAAAAACATGGCATTTTTGGGAGAAAACTCAAAATACCCCCCGAACGGCCCCGTGAGTGACACCAACACCTTGCTCGAGACCAATGTAACTCGTACGAACTGCACGTACAATCATAGGACCCCCGACTTGAGAATACGATGATAATATGCATTTTTCTATACTTAGGCATAAAAACATGGCGTTAATGGGTGAAAATCTGAAACAGCCCCCGAACGGCCCCGTGCGTGGCACCAACACCTCGCACGAAACCCATGTAACTCATATGAACTGAACGCACGATCAAGGGACCATTGATTTGAGAATATGATGATAATTTTTATATTTCTAGACTTAGGCTTAAAAATATGGCGTTAGTGGGTGAAAAACCGAAAAACCCCCGAACGGCCCCATGAGTGGCACCAACACCTCGTACGGGAACAATGTAACTCGTAGGAATTGATCACGCGATCAAGGGACCCTCGGTTTGATAATGCGATGACAATTCACATATTTCTTGACTTAGAATTAAAAACATGGTGTTAGATGGGGGAAACCCAAAACAGCCCCCGAGCGACCCCGTGAGTGGCACCAGCACCTCGCATAGGACCAATGTAACTCATACGAACTGATCACATGATCACGGGACCCCAGGTTTAAGAATACGACGATAATTTAAAAACATCAGGACTTAGGAAAAACATGGCGTTAGTGGGTGAAAAGCCAAAATATACCCTATTAATGACCCTGTGAGTGGCACCAACACCTCGCACGGGACCAATGTAACTCATAGGAACCCACCGCATGATCACGGGACTCTCAATTTGAGAAAAAAATATTATTTGTGTATTTATAAACATGGGATTAAAAATAAGGCGTTAGTGGATGAAAACTAAAACCGGCCCCCGAACTACCCCGTGAGTGGCACTAACACCTCTCACGGCACCAATGTAACTCGTAGGAACTGTCCGCTTGATCACATGACTCCCGATTTGAGAATACGATGATAATTTGCATATTTCTAGACTTAGGCTAAAAAACATGGTGTTAGTGGGTGAAAAGCTGAATCAGCCCCCGAACGGTCCCGTGGGTGGCGCCAACACTTCGCACGGGGCCAATGAAACTCATAGGAACTAACCGCGTGATCACGGGACCCCTAGTTTGATTATTTGGTGATAATTTGAATATTTCTATACTTAGGCTTAAAAACATGGCGTTAGTCGGTGAAAACCCAAAACAACCCCTGAACGGCCCTATGAGTGCACCAACACCTCGCACGAGACCTTTGTAACTCGTATGAACTGACCACATTATCATGAGACCCCTAGTTTGAGAATACAAGGAAAATTTAAAAATATTAGGACTTAGGCAAAACATGGCGTTAGTGGGTGAAAAGAAAAAACAACCCTCGAACGACCCCGTGAGTGGAACCAACACCTCGCACAAGACCAATGTAACTCGTAGGAACTAACTGAGCGATCACATGACTCCCAGATTGAGTAGACTTAGGATTAATAACATGGCATTAGAGGATGAAAACCCAAAACATCCCCCGAACGGCCCCTTGAGTGGCACCAACAACACGCACAGGACCAATGTAACTCGTAGGAATGGTTCGCCCGATCACGGGACTCTAGGTTTGAGAGTACGATGGCTTAAAACATGACGTTAGTGGGGGAAAACACAAAATATCCCCCGACCGGCCCTGTGAGTGGCACCAATACCTCGAACGAGACCAATGTAACTTGCAGGAACTGTCCACTCGATCACGGGACTCCCGATTTTAGAATACGATGATAATTTGCATATTTCTAGACTTGGACTTAAAAACATGGCGTTAGTGCTGGAAAAACCGGAACATCCCTCGTACGGCCCCGTGAGTTGCACCAACACCTCGCACGGGACTAATTTTACTCGTAGGAACTGAACGACCAATCACGGGACCCCCAGTTTGAGAATATGACGATAATATTCATTTTTCTATACTTAGGCATAAAAACTTGGCATTAGTGGGTGAAAATCCGAAACATCCCCGGAACGGCCCTGTAAGTAGCACCAACATCTCGCACGAAACCAATGTATATCGTATGAACTGGCTGCGCGATCACGGGATCCCCGATTTGAGAATATGATGATAATTTGCAATTTTTAGATGTAGGCATGAAAATATGGTGTTAGTGGGTGAAAACTCGAAATAGCCCCCAAATGGCCCCGTGAGTGGCACCAACACCTCGTGCGGGAGCAATTTAACTCATAGGAACTGAACGAGCGATCGCGGGACCCCCGGATTGAGAATACGATGATAATATGCATTTTTATACTTAGGCATAAAAACATTGCGTTAGTAAGTGAAAATCCAAAACAACTGCCGAACGACCCTGTGAGTGGCACCAACACCCTCGCACGGGACCAATGTAACTTGTAGGAACTGTCCAAATGATCACGGGCCTCCCGGTTTGAGAATACGATAATAATTTGCATAGTTTTAGACTTAGGCATAAAAACATGGCATTAGTGGGTGAAAATTCGAAACATCCCCCGAACAGCCTCGTGAGTGGCACCAACAACTCGCTCGGGACCAATGTGACTCGTAGGAACCGAACGGGCAATCATAGGACCCCAGGTTTGAGAATACGATGATAATATGCATTTTTTTATACTTAGGCATAAAAACATGGCGTTAATGGGGGCAAATATGAAATACTGCTCGAACGGTCCTGTGCGTGGCACCAACACCTCGCACGAGACCAATGTAACTCGTATGAACTGACCACACGATCATGGGACCCTCGATTTGAGAATGCGATGATAATTTTCATAATTCTATACTAAGGATTAAAAACATTGCGTTAGTGGGTGAAAACTCGAAACAACCCCTGAACGGCCCCGTGAGTAGCACCATCACCTCGTAAGGGACCAATGTAACTTGTAGGAATTGATCGCGTGATCACGGGACACTCAGTTTGATAATACGATGATAACTCATATATTTCTATACTTAAGATTAAAAAAATGGCGTTAGAGGGGGGAAACCCGAAACAACCCCCGAGCAGCCTCGTGAGTGGCACCAGCACCTTGCACGGGACCAATGTAACTCGTAGGAAGTGATCACACGATCACGGTACCCCAGGTTTGAAAATACAACGATAATTTAAAAATATCAAGAATTAGGAAAAACATGGCGTTAGAGGGTGAAAAGCCGAAATAGACCCCATTAACGCCCCTGTGAGTGGCGTCAACACCTCGCACGGGACCAATGTAACTCATAGGAACCCACCGCGTGATCACGGGACTCCCGGTTTGAGAATACAATGATTATTTTTATATTTTTGCACTCGAGATTAAAAATAAGGCGTTAGTGGATGAAAATTAAAAAACAGTCCCCGAACAGCCCTGTGAGTGGCATAACACCTCGCACGGGACCAATGTAACTCGTAGGAACTGTCTGCTCGATCATGTGACTCCCAGTTTGCGAATACGATGATAATTTACTTATTTC